>CM074722.1:342663221-344048221 GCA_037306005.1 Rhinophrynus dorsalis | reverse complement strand
CGGGAGGGAGCTTGCGGCACCAGGAGGGGGGGGTCGCAGGGGGCAGCCAGGCCCCTGGAGTGACGGGCCCGGTTGCGACCCCTATAGTTACGCCACTGCACTACAACAAAAATGCACTGTCGATCCTGTCTGATGTCAGGCTCAAGGTTCAGTTCTCTCTCAAGTGTTTATAGCTCTCTCTGGAAGCCATTTTCTTGTAGCCCAGTAGAGGCATCACTTCCTGCCACAGTAGGCAATGGGCAATTCTCCTTCTAGTGTTTAGA
This sequence comes from Rhinophrynus dorsalis, assembly GCA_037306005.1. NCBI lineage: Eukaryota > Metazoa > Chordata > Amphibia > Anura > Rhinophrynidae > Rhinophrynus > Rhinophrynus dorsalis. Next base: position 344,047,958 of record CM074722.1, on the reverse strand, counting down.
ACTTTGTGCTCCGGAGTCTTCATTCTGGGACATTGTATTGTGTCTGAAAGAGAGGCTACCCGGGACATGGGAAACACATTTAAAATCAGGGACTGTCCTGGGCAATCCGGGACAGGTGGTCACCCTAGGGTGTATATATCTGTATTGAGTATTGTAGACACATCTGCTGCAGTGCCATATGGAAAACACACTTAATTCTTTGAGTGCCGGGGGTATCCAATCCATTGGTCTGCAGTGCGCTGGATACTCCTGACACCAGGACCGGATTTCCCAATAGGCAGAGTAAGCAATTGCCTAGTTCTCCAAATTTTGAAGGGCACCTCAGCTGTGCTGGTCACACCCATATTCTGAATTGTGGGTGTGGCTTGAGCACTCTTTGTCCCTGCTGCTGTTTATATACCCCTTCAGAGACTGTTATTTACCCCCTTGGTTGCTAGGGAGATCTCCTATGCACTGTGGAACAATGTATTGGAGATCTCCCTAGCAACCAAGATGTTAAACATTTTTTGTTCTTTCTTATTATAGAACAAGGGTATTTTCTATATCCAGAAACACTGGGTGGGACTGGGGTGGAGTCATGTGAGGGGTGTGTGTGTGGGGGGGAGTAACCAGGGGTGGAGCTAAGGGTGTCTGGGGGGATGTAAATCCAGTCTTGTCTGTCACTCAAAGGTTAAAGGATGAATCAAGTTAGGTTTTTTTTAATGAAAAAACACATATGAGGCTTTTCCAGCCAACTAAAACATTGATACGTCCATTGCTGGAAGCTGCTTTATTCAAATATTATCACAGTTCTAACTGGCATGAAGTGCTGGAACTTCTCCAATCACGTTCTATGAAGAACTGTAGGCAGTGTCTTATCTCTCCCATAGATTGTAATAGAATAACTGGCTGGACACCAGCTGAACTGTAGGAGAGCTGTCTGGACACTAGGCAGCACTGTTAATATAAAAAAAAACAAGTTTAAACTGTAGCAATTTTGGAAAAAAATATTTCCAAGCAGTGAGAATAGCATTGGTTTACTACTCCTTTAAGCTGTCCCTGCTGGAATACACACTGGAGTTTTAATGATTGCAGTGCCTCAGTTTCTTATTAGCTGTGCTATTCCTAGGCTGAGTCACAGTGACCATAACTTTGTCATGTCCCAGAATTCCCATATGAAGCAGCAGAGCTACAATGAACTATTCCTTTTCACATTTTTCCCCTCAGTCCCTGAGACAAGTCCGACTGAATGAGGTGCTGCTGGACTATTCACGGGATGCAGCTCTGATTGTCATGTGAGTATATGCATATTTTCTTTCTGTTTTTGAACTATGAGACATAGGTATCAATATGTCTAAAAGTTAAAAAGTCATTGGAATGAAATGTTATTTAACCTTTTGAGCACCAGAGGGGTATGCAACGCTTTGCAAAGCAATGCGTTTCATACCCCTCTGGCGATCAAAGGGTTAACCCTAGAAGGGTTCTGGCACTCAAAGTGTTAATGACAACATTGAGACATCCATATGTATCATTCCTATAAAGGAACAGTATAACTAGTTGCAATTGCATATAAAATCCCATACATGAGTATATTTATATTCTTAGCTCTAAAAAGTCACTGTTGACTACATTATTGTGAATGCAACCATTTGGCTGTATATAGTTGTTTGAGCTATAGCCTTTCCTTTGGTCTCCATATTGTCTCTTTCTTGCACTATAACTCATACATATGTTACCAAGGGTTTCTATTGCACTCCCTGGGTGACCACTTTGGATCTTTCTCCTAAGTCATTACTTTTACATTTCTGTCTCTGTTCTGTTGTATATGTAGGTGCAAATCCTTCCCAATTGCACTTGTAACCTATTTTTGATTTAGTGACACGTTGATGCATGTAATCCTAAGAATCTTAACTATTATTTCCTTATGTAGGGATATCCACCAGGGTCTATTAGGAGGTAATGATGTTCTGGTCCCTTAAAATCAACTGAGAATGTTATTGTTTAAATCATAAAAGCCTTGTTCTTTCTGCATGTGCTAATATGTGTTTAAACCAGTTTCACTCCTCCACTTTGCATGTGTGTTTAAATCCGGTTTCACTCCTCACCTTTGCATCTAAGATCTTGGAACTCCTTGTATTCTCTCGCTTAATCTCTTTTCTCAGTTCAGATTCTCTTCTTGACCCATTACAGTTAGGTTTCCGTTCCAACTATTGCACTGAGACAGTCCAGTAAAAGTTACTAATGAGCTATATGCAGCAAGGGACAAAGGACAATACAGTATACTAATCCTACTAGATCTGCTGATTTTGACCCTGTTAACCATGCACTCCTAGTGGACACACTGCACACCCTTGGCATCCATGACACACCTCTAAAATGGCTTTCCTCCTACCTCTCTAAACGTACTTTCAGTGTTTCTTTTGCTAATGCTTTCCTCATCTCCCCACGACCTCTCAGTAGGTGTACCTCAGGGATCAGTCCTGGGACCACTTCTTTTTTTTCTCTACACCCTCTCATTTGGTGACTTCATCTCATCTCTTGGCTTAAATTACCATCTACATGCAGATGACACACTAATCTATCTCTCTTTCCCTGGCCTAACTCCAGCTGTACAGTCTCGAGTCACTCAATGTCTTTCAGCTATTTCATCATGGATGGCCCACTTAAACCTAATATGGCTAAGACAGAGCTGGTTCTGTTCCTTCCTAAAACCCATCCACCAACCCCCTTCTCCATTACAATAAACAACTCTGCCATACACTCAGTATCCAAAGCATGCTGTCTTGGGGTCATATTTGATTCTAAATTAACTTTGTCACCCCATATCTAAACTATCACCAGAACATGTTGCTTGTTCCTGAAAAATATTGTCAAAAAACGTACTTTCCTCTGCATGTCCACTGCAAAAACTCACTCTCAGACACTCATTCTCTCTAGACTTGACTACTGCAACATTCTACTCTCTGGTCTTCCTGATTCTCATATTTCTCCACTTCAATCTGTTTTCAGTTCAGCTGCAAGAATAACCAAATTTGCTCCCAGATACCTTTCCTCTCATCTCCTCCCGAAATCCCTAAACTGGCTACCTATAAAGTATTGTATTCCTTACAAGGTTCTCCTCTTCTCCTGTAAGTCTCTCTGTTCTTTAGCATTGTCTTACATTTTTGCTCTTATCTCCCGTTACACCCCTTCCCTCCCCCTATGGTCTTCTCAAGGATTCTTCCTGTCCTCTCCCTACACAACTCGAGCCATCTCTTGGCTACAAGCTTTTTCACTGGCTGCCCCTCGACTTTGGAATGCCCTCCCTATCACCATTCGCCAGTCATCCACAATCATCGCTTTCAAGCATCTCCTCAAAACCCACCAGCTCAAGGAGGCATCTCAGTAATAATATCCTCCTTTTGCACACCGATGGTGACATCAGAATCCTTCTGCATTTCCTTCACCACACCTTGTACTTGCACTTATAATCATCCTCCTACTGTCTCTGTATGTCATCATGAACTCTAATTAGATTGTAAGTTCCTTGGGCAGGGTCCCTTTCCCAGTGTATGATTCATTTGCTGCACTTTGCCCCACAAATAATGCAAAGATTGCACTTTAGCTTAATGCTATTAACCCAGTTCTGTATTTTTTGTATTGTATTATTTCAACTTCTGTTAAGTGCTGTGTAAATGTATGGCGCTATATAAATAAAGATACATACATACACATTAAAGGGATAGTAATGTTTGCACTTAAGCAGATCAATGAGTCATCTTAATTGTAAATCTAACACATTGCACTATGTTTAGCAACTTACTTTTATGTAGTTCTCAAGATATTAAAGGGATAGTAATACTTCGTTTTATCTTTATTTTATTTTGTAGGCATTGAAAAAACATGAAGAACTATATAAGTCTTATCTCTCAAACCATTATGGTTTGAGAGATATTCACAAGCAAAGTTTCCCCCTCCCGCCCCTTTTACCTAGTGTAAGACATCTCTTCTCAGATGTGAATCTGGTTGTAAGACCAGACAGATAACAGCAGGGGACAATCTTCTTCCTATGAGAACAATGAAAGCCCTGCCCCCCTTGACACGTTTTTCAGGTTTTTCCCTTATCTTAATTGAAGATTGTCCCTCTCTGCAATCTACCTGGGCACCTCCCTTTTGCTCTGGCTGAGCAGTGTTACATCAATAAAAGGGGCGGGAGGGGGACACTTTGTTATTGAATTACTCTTGAACTACAACTCTGACAGTATCGAAATAACACTCTCCAAAGTCCAAATACTATGATGATTAATTTGAGCTGCTTTTATTATGAAACATTACTATCCCTTTAAATGTAGAAGGAACCCCCTCCTGCCCCTTCTGGCCATATCACGCTGCCTCTCTGTCTGGTCTGGATGGATGCAGCGAGGGACAAACTTCAGTAAGCCAAGAAAATCCTGCCCTTCTACTTCAAGTGGGGGCAGGGTTTTCCTTATACTTACTGAAGTTTGTCCCTCACTGCATCCATCCAGTCCTGAGACTGGATTGCAGGTTCAGTGGGAAGTGGCCAGAAGGGGCAGGAGGGGGATCCTTCAACATTTAAATATCTTGAGAACTACATAAAAGTAAGTTACTAAATATAGCGCATACATACAGTGGGATTCCTGTGCTTAGATGAACTGGAGCAATGCTGGAACAGTCTGGCCGTACCATAGGGGCAAATACAAATTCTTCTTTGATTTAACCCTTAGAGTACTAGAATTGTCTCCAATGCATTGTGCTGTAATGTGTGGACACCCTCCTGGTATGCAAAGCGTTAAATAGGGCTTTTAATCCCCTTAATGCTAGAGAAGTCCCTGGCACATTGCAAAGAAATGTGTTGGATACTTCTCTAGCATTCAGGGTGTCAAAACCCTAATTTAAGTCAGTGGAAATCTAGGGATTTTCTGTCTGTTCCCTATGGTGCAGTTAGTGTTCACCAGATTTGCTCATATGCCCTTAGTACACCAGTCTCGCTATGTGTACAGTACAAGGTGATATTTGCTAGTTATTAATGGATCACTTGGAAACCACAAACACACAGAGCGAAGAAAAGAAGTCATAGCAGATCAACGGCTATTGGCCTATGTAATCTGCACTGTGCCGTACCCCTATCCAGTCCCTAACCCTTTAAGAGCCACAGATGTATGCAATGCAATGGATACCTCTCTGGCACTCAGAGTGTTAAAGGAAACTCACATGAGCAGAACACTTCCTCCTCCACCCCACCCCCAAAAAAAATCTTAAAGTAAAATATACATCTATATGTGTATATATATATATATATATATATATATATATATCTCAAGACAAACCAGCGCTCCTCTATGTTGAGAATAGATGTGTGCCCTATATTTGGCATATATAATATTTCTAAATAAAATAAGGGAGATATTAGTTTTCACAAGTTGGCCAAATTGTGGGTAAGCTTGCCACCCGCCAAGGTTTCTCACTGTACGGCATAGTCCACTATGTACATCTTTTTACTATAATGTATGTCTTCTGTTTTTAATTGCATCACACTGGGATCCAAAAGCAATAAAAAGAGCATATTTAGAGGGTCCCCTGCTCTCCGACACGTTCATTATAACATCTCTTCAGGGATCTCCAAGTTTTATTTTTTATTTTTAGATAGGGCATTACAGATGTAACAGAGTAGGACTTGCTGTACAGTGAGAAACCTTGGCGGGTGGCAAGCTTACCCGCAATTTGGCCAACTTGTGAAAACTAATATCTCACTTATTTTATTTAGAATTATTATATATGCCAAATACAGGGCACACATCTATTCTCAACATAGAGGAGCGCTGGTTTGTTTTGGTGTCTGTTTGTTTGTACTTTGGGTTTTCGTCTGAAGTTTGGGGGTCTGGAGAATCCTTTCATTCCTGGCTGCTATCTATGTATTCACTTTATATTCACACTAAAAGTTCATTTATTGTATGGATATCTTATGGTGAGTTGGCGCTGTGAGATTTCTCTTGTTTCCAATATACCCAATATTGAAAAAACTGTCACCTGTATACCTCTTTATCCCTAACACTGTGTAATAAAAAAACAGAAGAAAACTGTCACTTCTATCCTAATGCCGTGTTAGTGCGCAGGGCAAATAAGCAATACAGAACAAAATAGCAATATAAGGAGAGCACTAGTACCTCTGTATATCCTATAATATAAAAGGCCAGATGTATGTTTGTCCGATGCAGTCAAGCTCAGCAGAGACTGCCTGAACGCAGGCCAGAAGTCATACACAGTAGAGACTGCCTGAAGCAGGCCAGAAGTCACGCGCCGTAGAGACTGCCTGAACGCAGGACAGAAGTCATGCGCAGTAGAGACTGCCCGAACGCAGGCCAGATGTATGTTTGTCCGATGCATTCATGCGCAGTAGAGACTGCCCGAATGCACAGAATGCTGGGAGGTGTAGTTCTGCGGTAGTACACATGCCGTGTAGCCGCTTTACGCACTTTGGCCCGTGTACACGGGCTTTTACACTAGTAACAATATAAAAAGTTTTAATATGACATATACAATACAAATTAATTAAGGCAATGGATATTGATATAGCGCTATATTAGATTTTTTTTTTATACACAAGGGACTACCTTGATATCCATTTCCATTGCCTTATTTAATCTGTACTGTATATGTCATAGTAAAACTTTTTTATATTATTATATACAAAGGTACTAGTGCTCTCCTTACATTGCTATTATATACACAAAATAATATCTCCAATGCTGACCTGGATTGCAGGTCATACATATATAACTGCTTTTATCTTCAAATTTCTCCATAGACTCCAAGGGGAATTCTTGAGAGAACATTTGGTGAAATATTAACCCTTTGAGTGCCAGACGGGTACACACACTGCGTTGCATACCCCTCTGGCACTCAAAGGGTTAATCACCTGCATTCTAGATGACACTGATGTGGACATAACCATGAACCAGAATAACACTGCTATTTTAGTATTCATCTGTTTTTCCAGTCAACCCTTTGAGTGCTAAGGAGGAATCCAGTGCACTGCAGTCCAATGTGTTGGATAACTCTCTGCCACTCAAAGGGTTAAATCTCACAAGCCATTTTACCCAGAATTCATCTAATCTAAAGAACATAAAATAGGCTTATGGCCTATGTTTAACTGTTTGAGTGCCAGGGAAGTATCCAACAGGTTGCAACGCAAGGCCTTGGATACCTCTCTGGCACTCAAAGGGTTAAAAGAAAAGTGAAGGAAAATTTGGGGTAAATAAACTGCTTTATAAGGAAGAAAATTAACATTTCCAAAACTCCTATTGATTTAAATGGGCTTTTCAAAGCACTGAATCCTAGACAAGTCTGAGCATTCTAAGTCTGAAATCCCCATTTAAAGGGATAGTAATATTTCGTTTTAACTTTATTTTATTTGTAGGCATTAAAAAAACATGAAGAATGTCTTATGTCTCAAACTTTTATGGTTTAAGAGATATTCACAAGCAAAGTTTCCCCTCCCGCCCCTTTTTCCTAGTGTAAGCCATCTCTTCTCAGATGTGAATCTGGCTGTAAGACCAGACAGATAACAGCAGGGGACAGTCTTTTTATAATGAAAACAATGAAAGCCCTTCCCCCCTTGACAAGTTTTTCAGCTTTTTCCCTTATCTTAATTGAAGATTGTCCCTCTCTGCAATCTACCTGGGCACCTCCCTTCTGATCTGGCTGAACAAAGGGGGGATACTTTGCTTGTGAATATCTCTTAAACCATAAAGGTTTGAGAGATAAGACTTATATCGTTCTTCATGTTTTTTTAATGCCTACAAAATAAAATAAAGCTAAAAGGAAGTATTACTATCCCTTTAAATTTTCAGGGATTTTTAGTTCTCTCCTATTGGGCAGTTGGTTTGCCCAAGAATACTCCTCTTCTCTTTTGAAAACAAGGCCTTACCGCACCCCTAGTTTACATTTCTTATTGATAGATTGTCACTGCCAATGTGTAACTAAAGTCCTTTTGTTTGTTTACAGAACAATGCCCATTGCCAGGAAAGGAAAATGTCCCAGCTCGCTCTACATGGCCTGGCTGGAGACTCTGTCACAAGACCTGAGGCCTCCTGTCCTACTGACCAGAGGGAACCAGCAGAATGTGCTCACTATGTATTGCCAGTAATGGGCCTGTTTACCAGCAACATGTGAAAGGGGCAATGCTTCCTGGATAAAAAAAAAAAAACAATGGTTCTTATGTATAAACAAAAGTGTAGCTATTCTGGAGCAATCCAACATCTTTTAACCCCTTGAATGCTGGAAAAGTCTCCATGTATAGCTTTGTACTAGCTTTGAGACCACGTCACTATTCAAGGGTTTAAAATATCCTTTTAAATCTATAGGAGTTTAGGAAAATGTCCCCCCCCATGATGCAATTGGTTTGCTACAGAATTGTGCTGGGTTTCTTTTATGCATAAGGTCCAAATGTTCTTAACACCTTAAAGGGATAGTAATGTTTAATAATAAAAGCAGCTCTAATTAATCATCATAGTATTTGGGCCATGGAGAGTGTTTTTTCAGTTCTGTCAGCTGTAGTTCAAGAGTAATTGAATGATAAAGTATCTCCCTCCTGCCCCTACTACTGATGTAACACTGCTCACCTCAGAGCAGCAGGGCGTGTCCAGATAGATTGCAGAGAGGGACAATCTTCAATTGACATAAGGGAAAAAGCTGAAAAACCTGTCAAGGGGGGCAGGATTTTCATTGTTCTCAAAGTAAGAATATTGACCCTTGATATGAGCTGTCTGGTCTATGGACTGGATTCCACATCTAAGGAGTGGGGGCTTACACTAGGTAAAAGGGGCGGGAGGGGGAAACTTTATCATTCAATAACTCTTGAACTACAACTCTCACAGTAATGAAATAACACTTTCTATGGCTCATTTGCTATGAAGATTAATTGGAGCTGCTGTTTTTGTAAAACATTACTATCACTTTAAGGACCCATGATTTGTCAGGAATGGTGATGGCCCTGGCACGTCATGGAATTCTGGGATGACTGCATACAGCTCTGCCATCCCAGAATTCAAGTCGTGGAAAAAAAAAAAGCTCTGTGGTCCTTAACAGCAGCCCACACACCAGATTGGGTGGTTGTTAAGGGGTTAACAAATACTGCATTGAGAAGCATATCCCCAGCACTCCTAAGTGTCTCTGTGAACCTTAAAAACGCACAGTTCATTTATCATATTTTCACCACTATTGGAAATTCTTCATGGGGGTTAGGCACTAAGGTGTGATAAAGATGTGATAACGTGGAGATGACCTCTCCAGTGAGATCACTTCTCCACTTCCTACGTTATTCTATGGATCCTATGCACTAAGCTCTCTCTCACTTGCTAAATCTTAGCGCATAGGCTACATAAGCATACCTGGGAACTTTTAATTGTTATGCAGGGGGTGTGCAAAATGATGAGTATTGCATCAAAATGGGGCGGGGCTTGGAGCGAGTTGAGGGGGCAGGGATTAACGGTGTGACTCAGATGTAAAGTAAAGCTGGGGGAAGGAGTTCCTCAGGGGGAAAGAGTGGAAGTGGGCAGTTTCAATATAAGCTCCCCACATTCAGAGGAATCAGCCTCTTCCCCGGAGACCCAGTAAAGTAGTGTCAAAACCGGAGTCTCCGGGGCAAATCCGGAGAGTTCCCAGGTATGTACATAAGGAACTGGAGAAGTGATATCACTGGAGAAGTCATCTCCACTATATCACCTCTTTATCATGCCTTAGTGGATCTCTCCCGCAAGTTAATGTGAAGAAGCAGTACTAGCTGAGAGGGCTGGGTGGCCGACATCATCAGAGTAGAACAAATGGAGATCAAAGACTCCCACAGTTTCCATAGCAACACAAGAACAATTTTTTTTATTATCTTTATGTCAATTGGAAATTGGAAGCCAAAAAAAAATCAGATCTGATACATTTTCCTGCCTTAACATGCTACCATACTTTTGTCAGTGTTATCCTAATAGGCACCTTGAAACCACACAATACCTACACAAAAAGCAGAACCCGGTGTTAATAGTGGCCATCTGCTCCCTCCTCCTCCCTTTTGCAGACACAAGTAATCATGTTTCTCAATGTCTATTGGAGCTCACACACAAAAAAAACACAACTGTGTGGTGCTGATTAGATGATATAGGTAGGGTTGCCACGCAGCCGGTATTTTACCGGTAGGCCGGTAAAAAATTGGCTTCTTTCCAATGTTAAGTCTATGGAGGGAATGCCATGGCCGGTATTTTTTTGAACAAAAGGTGGCAACCTAAGATAAAGGGCTTTTCCTGCTCAGTAAAACAAGAATAATCCCACTGCTGGGAGATTATTCCATTGAAAAGTTATGATAACAAACTTGGAAACAGCAAGAACTGCTGTCCAAACAGCATTTTTTTTTTTCTTTGTGTTTTTTTTTTTTTTTAAATAACAAACACTATTGGAGAGCTTGACTACTACACTAATTAGGGCCGTTGTTCAAAAGAAAAGTTGGGGAATTCTGGGGTACACCATTTGCACTGTAGGGGAGAACTAAAAAAAGTTAAATAGGTATTTTAACCGCTTGAATGCTAGAGAGGTCTCCAAAGCATTGCAAAGCAATTTGTGGAGACCTTTCTAGCATTCAAGGGCTTAAAATCCCCATTTAAATCCATGGGAATTTCTAGAAAGTTTTAGTTCTCCCCTATAGTGCAAATGGTTTGCCCCAGAATTCCCACACTTTTCTTCTGCACATGGCCCTAAGACTCTGCATTGTGACAGGAATAGCAGCATGATGACTAGTACAGAAAACTGCAGTATAACCCTTTGAGTGCTGGAGGGATACGCAATGCATTGCCAACCTATTTGGCACTCAAAGGGTTAATAAACTAATTATTTTTCTGTCATAACAGTTGAATGAAAAATCTCCCAGTCAGCAAATAAAGTACTCCTGTATAACTCATCCGGAAAACCCTTTAACGTATATTTTTCATAAAAAAAATTTGAGGCTTCTTTAAAGGGATAGTAACACTTTGTACATAACATTATATATTACTAGTATCAAAGCCCGTATACACGGGCTAAAGTGCACCCAGTGGCCCCGGCTGCTGCCCCGGATCAGAGACAGGCAGTGAGACGTCCGGAGCTCCCCGCTCTGGATCAGCACATTCGGCGAGTCTGTTGCCGAACGCACTGATCCTCAACGGGGAGCTCTGGACGGCTCACAGCGAAGCTCCCTGTGTGCGAAACCACACATGCACAGTCTCTACTGCACATGTGCGATTACACTAACAGGGAGCGACGCATTCTATCACTTTATGTTATAGGATAGGATTTATCCTCCTGAGTTAAACAAGGGCACTCCCACAGCTGAGAGGTGTTTTATTCAAAAGTTATGACTCCTCAAACATTCATTTTTTAGGTGTAAAATCTCAATGGCCTGAAATATTACAGTGGCACTGCTGCACCATCCTATGGAGATTTATGATCATCTGACCAGAGCTGTTCATAGAATGGTGTAACAACAGCGCCACTGTAATATTTCAAGCCAATGTGATACTGCATCTAAAAACACTCAAGACTGAGATAAAATAACTTCTGAATAAAACAACTCTCCACAGTGGAAGTAGCCATGTTTTACTCAAGAGAATTAACCTTACAATTGATATGTTTTCACATATTACGTACTACTATCCCTTTAAGTGTAGCATTTACCACTTAGACACTACAGGGGGTTCCTAATGCATTGCTTCACAATGAGTTGGATGCCTCTCTATAATCCAAGGGGAACGTCACAGGCCAGGATTTCCCAGTAGTCAGAGTAGGCAGCTGCCTAGAGCTTTACATTTTAAGGGGCATGACAGGTGTGCTCACCACACCCACATTCTGAATTGTGGGTATTGCCAAAGCAATCTTATTTCCCTGCACCAGGATTGTTTTTTGTTTTTTTGTTTGTTTTTTTTTTACTAGATTACAGGCTATTATTTAACCCCTTGGATGCTACAGAAATCTTCAATGTTTTGTGGAGATATATGTTGGAGATTTCTAGCAACTAAGGGGTTAAAGCTTTTTTTTTTTTTTTATTCTTGCTTGTAATAGGCTAATGGTATTTTCTGTGTCATGAAACAGTGTATGGCCCTGAGAGTGGATTCATGTGAGTAGTGGGGTTGTGGCCATAGATAAAGCAAATGGTACCTACAGTGCCTTGCTTAGAGGCAACTGCTGTGTAACTCCGGCCCTGGATAATCAATTAGATGATCTTTGCAGCATAGTGACTATAGAAAGAAAGATAGCTTTAAATAAAGGTTCTGGAGCAGTTTTCCAGGATAATATTGCTACCTGTCACAAAATATAATGTTATTCTATATATATTAGCAATGTAACATGTAAAAAAAATATCATAATCATTACACATCCACAGCAGCCACAAATATAATGCACTGTCTTGCCTTACTTATGCTCTTGGCAGTGAAAGGGTTGAACCTTAGAGCAAGACCATAACTACAGGGGTGTAACTCTGAGCAGTGTGTACTTACTGGGGGTGCAAGGCCCTAAGGCCCAATAGGCTCTAGTTACCTCTAGTTACCCAAAACATCTGCCTTTGAGTGCCAGAGGGGCGTGCAATGCATTGCCAAAGCAATGCATTTCATGCCTCTCTAGCAATCAAAGGGTTAAACGCTTCACTGAATTATTTTCTATTACGTTTCAGATGCATGTGCATTGATTTTACTGTAATCTCTATTTATCCCAATATTAGCACCTCTATAACCCACAGATTATATTTTACGCATTTTTACTTGCAATGATTGAGATTTGAATTTAAAATGCAATTAACACGACAAATTATGTTCACACTCAGTCTTTTATTAGTTAATCCCCTGGAAGTAGCAGCATTATACATTTATAGACTTAACTGTACAGGTCCACTCCAAAACTTCTTGTCTTATCTTTTGCAAGACCTGAAAAAGCCATTTGTATCCTCAGTCCTATTGGCTGGACAGGTGGTTGTGACATCATAACAGCAGAAAACAGAAGTCTGCAGCTCTCTGCACCAGCTCTGAGGTGATTAACTAGTAAAAGGGGAAGCTTTAACTTAAAGGGGAACATTCATATGAGAAAAAGTTTTCTCCATGGGCTTAAATTAGCCCGACTACATTAGCCTTGGTATTTTTTATCAATGTTACCTACCTGCTATTTAACCCTTTGAGTGCCAGAAAGGTACACAACGCATTGCAAAGCAATGCGTTGTTACCACACTGGCACTCAAAGGGTTAAGCTACGGAGAACTGAAATGTGCCACTTCCATATTGTGTGGCACACTGTATGTGCGGCACAACGGATCAAGACATCCCACCACCCTCCCAGCTGTCTCGGAGCGCGTTCACGCTTCCCTTCATAGTTGTATTTATGTGGACTTGCACACTCAGTAGCATGGTAAATGGATCATGCTGTAACGTTAGCCCACATAAATACCAATTTAAGCCCATGGGAAAGACTTTTTCTCATATGAATGTTCCCCTTTAATGTGTTTCATAAAATTTCCTTGTTTTAGTTGACTCTTACAAAGCAAGTAAACTTACATTTTTGACTTTACATATTGTGCAAATTAATATGTAAAGTAAGATTGACTTGATTTTTTTTTTTTTTTACAATTTTTTTGGCCACAGAGAAAATGTTCCCTTGATCTCTCTTACTATAAGCTTTCTTTCTGGGTCTGTGTAAGCGGGGATAGTAATACAATGTAACACTATCACAGCAAAACAAAAGACTTGCTTAAAGGAATAGTAATATTTCACAATAAAAGCAGCTCCAGTTAATATTCATAGTATTTAGGCCAAGGAGATTGCTATTTCAATACTGCCAGTTGTAGTTTGAGTAATTGAATTATAAAGTATCCCCATCCCTCCCCTTTTACTGATGTTACACTGCTCACCTCAGAGCAGCAAGACTGTCTGGATGAATCACAGAGACAATCTTCAGTGAGCATAAGGAAAAACCTGTCAAGTGGGGCAGGGTTTTCCTTATGATCACAGTAAGTAGATTGTACCTTGTTGCAACCTGTCCGGTCCCAGGACCAGATCCCACATCTGAGGGGAGGTAGCTTACACTAGATAAAAGGGACGGGAGGCGGATACTTTATCATTCAATTTCTCTTGAACTACAACTCTGACAGTATTGAAATAACACCCCCCATGGCCCAAATATTATGAAGATTAATTGGAGCTGCTGTTTTTGTGAAATATTACTATCCCTTTAAACTTTTTTGTTATGTTCTTGTTACTAAGCTCTTGAGATCTGAATCTAGGCAGCTTTCTGTCACAGAATGTGAAAGAAGGTAAATATATATTGTATATTGATACTATGTAGAAACTATACATTGTAAAAAGATGGCATACAGCAAAGAAATCACTCAGTGTTGCCAGGACAGTGTTACATTGTTTCACAGTCCTGCTTTTATGTCAGGGACATAAAACTAAAAAAAATAGGTGAAGATAAAAACAACAAAAAAGTATTCTGACTTTACATATTAGGTGTTTGCAGAATATGTAAAGTTAAACTAAAGAGTTACTGTCCCTTTAAGATAAGAAAAAGTATACTTTACTTTGGCGACTATGTAATGTCAAAGAGTATGTTTATTTGCATTTTAAGAACAAAAAGTTAACATTACTATGGAAATTAGACTATCCCAGTTGATGGTTGGTATTCATTAATATTTTGGGGTTTTTTAACTCTATTCTGTATACTCTAATATATAAGGTTTATAGCCCATGAAACTGCCAGTGTATATATTCCCTTTTTACACTAAAATCTGTCTTGTCTTCCTGAAATGTTATGTAATACTGGTAATATTAAACATGTATTGTGTGTTTTATCTATGCAAGTTGTTGCTGTTGTTTTCAGTTATTATGAACCTGTTTCCTCTTGGTCCTTCAACTCTGGAATTTAGCAGATAATGAGCGCTCAGGTTAGACTTTGGTCTGACTGCTACTTGCTGAGATCACTGCCTTTCTAGGCTCAGGAATATTCTAGACCTGTTGCAGTTATAGAAAATAAGATATATATATAAGTGAACAGTAGGCTAACGAATACACGTTGGTTCATCATTCTCACATTGTTGGTTAGGTCCCTCCGACCACCCCTGTAGGTTTCCTCCTCCCCAGCATCTGTAGTAGTCCAGCCATAGTATACTTCGGGCTAAGTACCTGTTTTTAGAAGTCGTGTCGGCCATATTGGAAGCAGCTGTTTGAGCAGGATACAGGTCTGTAGCAGCCAACCAAACTTAAGTGGTACACCAGACACTGGACCAGAGGATCCATCTTTTCTGGCACTTAACCCTTTGAGTGCCAGAGGGGTAAGCAACGCATTGCAAAGCAATGCATTACATAACCCTCTGGCACTCAAAGGGTTAAAAACTGGGTGTGAGAAGGACACAGCTACATGGCTAACTAGAGGTTTGGGACTCTGATGCACCAGGTACCCCATTAGGAACATGTCAGTGAGCATTTGTTATATTTGGATTCATACAATAAATACTGCACTTAGATTTGTGCGTCTTCTCTGTTTTTTCGCTCTGTGCTCTGTATGTTCTCCTCTGCAGATGTTGTAGATATAGCCAGACTTTTCTTTTGCAACAGATCCATAGGGAAGAGCCCTTTCCACCTCATGTAGGTCCCCTGGGATTATTGGCCTGTGGGTCATATGTGAAAAGACACACTTGGAGCAGATCTGGATCAAACCAATTACACGTTAGGGAAATGCCCTTTTATTTAAATGGGTTGTTTTAAATCTTGAATTATAGAGGTCTCCATTTCACTAGCACTTGTATGTAAAATGTCTTTCAGTACATACACCAAACAGAACAAATGAAAAACAAAACAGTAATGTGCAACCACTCTCCACAAACTTGCTTATCATAAATTCACATAAATAACAATAGACATCACAGACCTGGCTGCAATCTATTGGCACATGATAGTCATATAGGGCCCTATTGTTGTCTGATTGTTCTCCGACGCTCAGTTGCCTGGGATCTCTCTGAATCTGCCCTGGAGACTACGGTTTTTAGAGTTAATTACCAGGTCTCTGTAGACAGAGGCTGATTCTCTGGGGAGTTTCCTGGGTAATTGCCCATTTCTCATACCTTCTGCCTACTTTCCACCCTGTCCTGCCCACTCCCCCTCCCAAATCCTGATTAAGTCCCACCTACCTGATTAAGCCCTGCCCACTGTATGATGCAATTTGCATAATTTCAACATGCTGAGTCGCAGCCCATAAGTCCTCTCTGCGGCTCAACAGATGAAAGTTCCCAGGAATGTCTGTTGAGATCTTTCACGTATTACTGTATTGCTCTTTTTGTTTTTATATTTGAGAATCTTCCATAAATGAGTCCCCCTTTTAACCTCTTAAAGACCAGAGGTGTTTGCAGTGTCAACCCCTTAGTCCTTATGGGCATACCTGGGAACTTTCAAGATGAGATGACCCTGAGATCTTTGAAATATTAACCCTTAAAGCTTCCCATAATGTAGATTTTATGCGATATGTGCCTGCTTGCTCTAACACAGAGGTGCTCCGGTCTGTGTGCGAGGGACCTTTAACCACTTAACGACCCTTGACGGTCATAGTACGTCAAGGGTCGATCTGACTGAACGACCCATGACGTACCATGACCGTCATGGAGTTCCGGGCTCCCCCCGCGGCTGCACGCCGTTCGGGAGTCCGGAACCAGAAAACGTAAAAAAAAAAAAAAAAATGCTCCGCGGACGTTCAGTCACGTCCCGGCGCAGATTGCCCGGTCGTTAAGGGGTTAACATGCTACAGTTTGGATAACTCACTGCCTGAACACAAGCAAAACAAGCAGGACATCTCCCACTGTCTTTCTGGTACTAATGGCACCAGTTTAGATGCTAAGGAAACATTTAATTGGGGAAATTCATATAGTAGGTGACACAGACCTCTCTCACCCTGAGAATTTGGCCTTTCACCCTGAGACCCTGAGATTTGGGTCAAAACCCTGAGTCTCAGGGTCAAACCCTGAGAGTTCCCAGGTATGCTTATGGGTTAACACAGAAACGACAAGAAAAATGTGTGAAATTTAAAGAGAAAAACATAAGTAAGTTAACATCAGGGAAGTGATCAGATGTGATCCACAAGAGCATACAAGGGCTATGGTTTTGGATTGTAGGCATCATCTTTGTTCTAAAGGTTTCACAGAGAACAAACAAAAAACAAAGCACACCACAGCTGATGTACGAAGATATAAAGTTATTCTGAGAGACACCAACTGCACCACAAAGCAAAAAAAAAAAAAAAAAAAAATCCCATTGATTAAATGGGACTTTTAACATCTTGAATGCTAGAGGTCTCCAAAGCATTTCTCAATATGTTGATGTCGCTATAATTATGGTTATAAGCAGACAGCAATGTGCATCTTGGTAACCACAGGTAAAAGCAATCAAATGGCCCTTAGCCTTGCCCCTGACCACACCTGCAATAATCAGCTGCCCCGCCCACTGTTGTCTGACACCAAAAATACTCTAGTCTATAACAGGCAAATCACAACAGCTCTTAACACCTTGGTTGCTAGTGATGTCCTTATCAGACTTTGAAATGCATTGGGGATCTCTCTAGAATCCAATGGGTTAACTAATAGCCAGTAAAGGGGTATATAAACTGGTAAATAAAGAAGTTACGATAAATCAAGAGTAGGTGTGTTGGGTGCAGAAGCACTGGGGTGGCATTTGCACACATCCACAACAAACAAATTAGGTTATGGCAAGCACTATAGAAGTGCTCCTCAAAATCTAGTGCTCTACGCACTTGTCTACCTTCCCTACTAGGAAATCTGGCCCTGGTTAAAGGCCTATTTAAATTACTAGGAATTTTCATCTGTCCCTGTGGTGCAGTATAAAGTAGACTGCATACAATAGCAGAAACTATATAGAGAATCAAAGCCTATTGAGCAGCAGAATAGAAACTAAAGGTAGCAGAGCCTGCAATGTAATAAAAGATATACCGTACTCCCAATGCATATCCAACAACTGTCCCAGCTTTCCAGGGACATTTCTTGGCTTTGGCTCCTTGATCCTGGGTCCTCTGGGCCAGTTTTTTGTCACTTGTTCTTTAATGGTTTATAGATTAACCATATTCTAAGTTCTTGTTCATTAATGGTTAATAGATTAACCATTTGGTGCTTTCCACATGTTAACAATGCTAGATTTATGATTTAATGCAATATTAAGGTGCAAGTAATGTCTAATGTACTGTAGACAGTTTTAAGTCAGTTGCACATATATTCTGTTGGACCGTAGTTACTGTCATGTGACTGCACAGGGGAAGTGTCCCAGGAAATGTTGGCAAGTATGACGGTGTGCTGTGCAACAGAGCAATTCACTGAGGGTAGCAGAACATACAGCACAGTAACTCATGGTGAATGAAAGTGTGCTGAGAAGCAGAGCACACATGAAGGGTAGCAGAGAAGTAGTAATATATACTCTGTGAAGGAGAGTGAGTTGCGCAGCAGAACTTTCAGTAAGGGTAACCTCTCACAGAGTAAAAAACACACACACAGTGAAGGACAGTGTGCTGAGCAGCAGAGCATACACTGAGGGAAGCAGTGCCCACAGAGCAGTAAAACACTGACATTGGGTAGTAGAACCCACAGATCAGGAAAACACTCATAGTGAAGGAGAAAGAGTTGAGCGGCAGTGCATACACTGAGTGTAACAGAGCAGCAACATATACACTCATGGAGAAAGGGAGTAAGCTTAGCAGCAGAGCATACACAGGGTGGTAGCATAGCCCACAGAGCAATAACACATCACTCATAGAGAAAGGGAGTGAGCTCAGCATTAGGACATATACTGAGGGTAGCAAAGTACACAGAACAGTACACAGAAGGTGTGAGCCCAGCAGTAGAACATACACTGGGGATAGTGGAGTACACAGAGCAGTAACATACACTTGCACAGAAAAGGAGAGACATCAGTGGAACACACACTGAGGGTAGCAGGGGTACACAGAGCAATAACACATACACTTACAGAGAAAAGGAGTGAACTCAGCATTAGAACATACACTGGTGATAGCAGAGTACACAAAGCAGTAACATACACTCACAGGAAAAAAGGAGAGAGCTGAGCAGCATAACATATACTGTAGCAAAGTACACACAGCAGTAACATCCACTCACAGAGAAAATGGGTGAGCTGAGCAGCCAAGCATACACTGAGAGTAGCAGAGTACACTAAGCAATAACACATACACTCATACAGAAGTGCTTGATGAGCAACAGAAAATACACTACTAACACTGAACTTACATTGAACACACACACAACACCTGCAGCAACCTACAATAATATAGGTAATAGTGAGTTTAGTGCTGCTTAGGCACATTAGAAACAATAGCCCGGTGACTAATTGACCAAGACAAAAGACAACATAATATCCATATAGACAAAAAGTTGTAATACCTAATTTGTCTCAATGGACCCTATCCGAAAATATGCTAAGAACACTGAAAACCATTAAAGACACTATAATAGGTAGGGGCTATGTAAATAAAGTCTTTCCATTATGATGAAAAGGTTCATAGAATAATCGGAGGATTCACAGAATATACAATATACACAGAAAACTCTTCAAGTTCCAATTTTTGCAAAATTATATCCGTTCTGATACGGAATATGTATGTGCACAAATAGCAAATAAAACAACCATTTCCATAACAGAAACTCACAGGAAGCTTGTTGCAGTGAACATATGGATTTATTCAAATCGATGTTTCAGACAGCACATTTGGCCTTTTTCAAGATTACAACACATATGTGACACAGAGCTTATATACCCTTAAACGCAATCCCAAATTAATATTGGCGCCAGAAATGGCACTAGACACTAAAACAGAGAATCAGTCATAAATGGTTGTTTCTCTGTTTTAGCAAGCAGCTGCCTGAAATGTGTCTCCTCATAGGCTTTGGCTTTACAACACCAGGAAGTTGATAAAGGATTCTCAGGAAATATCTTAAATGTATGAGGGACAACTTGAGCAATAATGTCTGAGACAAAAATGTAGATAACTGTTTTATTCTGTAGTGAAACTGCACCTCAGAAGGCAATGCAGGCGTCTAGATGATGAAGCATACAGTCAAAAAGATGGTCAGTCTTCCCAGGGTGAATATAGTCCATGCAACATCAGCTTGGACACCCAACTGCTGCAGGGGGGACATATCAGGTTGGAGATTGTTACTAATAAGATCAGGCCAGGGTTTGATAAGCATACCAATGGGAAAAATATATATTTTAAGAGCTGAAATACAACCAGTTTTGACCAAAAAAAACTACAAGCAAAAATACACAGAATATTGGGGGAGAGTTATAAAGGTGGAGGACAGTAAGAAATGGCTGTAATCTGTGCTACAACTGAAGTTCAGCATTTAAAAAGAAGCTCATGCCTGTTTTAGAGGCCTTAACGAGACAGAATTATGTTTTTGAAAAAGTGATAGTACACTTGGTGAAAATTCTGGCACTGCGAATTTCTTAAAAAAAAAAAAAAAAAAAAAAAAAAAAAAAAAAAGCCAACTGCAACAATTTAGTGACAGAATTTTCACCAGAATCTTAACGCCAGGTATAATCTGTTCTTAAGCATTCCAGGCTAAATTTCAGAGTAAAAACACCATATTTATAAAGACGCCCATAGTCATTTCTGAATCAGACCTGATGATATCACCAGTTGCCATGACTTAATGACAATTCTTTAAAAAGTACTAAGAAATTTTTTTTTTTTTTTTTTTTTTTTTTTTTAATAAATCTCCCCCACTGATTCATATCCATATTTACTTAATATGAACTCTTTATACTGCAGCACATTGCATGCATATCATCACTGTGTTAAAGTTGAGGTTTAAGTCACATAATATGTATAGTATGTTAAGGTTGCCTTCACTCCAAGGTACCCCGGTTATAGGTAAATCCTAACATTAATTTACTTTCCGTAGTTAGCTGAATCTCTCCTGCTTTACTTTTTATAATGGAGAGAGACTTTGACTCCATAAAGTCCTACAAGTGCTTCATGGGGAATAGGTCAGTGGAACATGTGGGGTCGCAGCATGGAGTAAACTCCTCATAGGATATCCACAATAACACTTGCAATGTGCGGGCAGGCATTGTCCTGCTGCAGTAGAGAGCCAGGAAAGTTCTGGAGAAACGGTTTGATTCCATCCCACAAACTTATGCAGCTTTCTCTCAGTGGCACTGGAGGAACCACACTTCTGCATGTTGTTGATTCTTCCTGAGCTTCTTCACTGCAATACTTAAGTATTAATAACAGTGCAGGTTTTAAAGGAATAGTAACCTTTTATTTTGACTTAACATATTCTGTAAAAACTGCCTATATTTTTTTCATCTTCACTTATTTTTGTACACTTCTATGTTGTTGACAATGAGCTCCCTGGATCTGTAGGCACAGAGCTTTCTGTCAGGGAACATGAAAGCAGATCTAGTGATACAATGTAACAACAATAAAATGTATACAATATATAGCATACACTGCATTCAATGCTGCAGGAGACTGTAACAATTACATCTTGCTCTGGTAGCCTTCATAACTCCCAACATTTCAAATTGCCAAAGAGGGACACTTGTGTTTTAGGGGGTGTTTCTGGGGGCATGGCTGGTGGGCGGGGCATTACCAGGAATTTTTAAGCTATTTCTTGACCTGTTGTCACCTCCTTGTGTTACCTAATAAATGATTTAGAATAAGACCAAAGTATATTATTTACACAGACTAATTTATAAACACATATACTGACATTTAAACAAACAATAATGTGAGTTTTATTGCTGTAGAGCAATATTATACACACCACACAATCTGATCTCCTAAAAAGAGGGACATCAGGGTGGGAAAGACGGACACTTGGGAGGTATGAGCCTTTTGGCCAGAAAACTCTCTGGAAACATATGCAGGGAACTTACTGCTAGGGACATCAAAGTATAAAAATAAAACCAAAACAAATTGGTGACAGGAAAAAAATAGAATAAAAAGTCTAGGAAATCTGACTTTACATTTTAAGTACTTTGCAGAGTATGCAAAGTCAAAATAAAGGGTTACTATTGCTTTAAGGATTTTCCTGCCCATGGAGAGTTGTCTAACTAGTGTATCTTTGAAACTAATTATTTTACCTGTGCTCTGATAGGTAGAGTCATAAAACCTGATTGAGGACTGAGGTTGAGAATCTCTGCTGTGGTCCATTGACCAGCAAGTGTAAGTGAAGAGCACAGATCTCTAATGGAGTCAGGCTCAGCACCAGTCTCAGTGACAGCAGTGGTAGACATTGGTGTAAACATCTTGCCTGGAGTACAGATGTAATGCAAATTATTTTGAATGGTTCGGGTCAACATAGGTATATCAGTGGCTCTCTAAAAGCCACCTTGTAGTGTGCTCTGCATTTTGAAGGGGTCACTCATTGTCATTCTGCAGAGATGATGATCCTCATGAGCCCAGTATCCTTTTAAAAGGTCGCACGCAAAAAAGCGTGCAACCACATAACACCTTAACTATGTCGCCAGGATTCAAATGGTAAACACATAGTAACACAATGCACTGGTCAAATAATAACTACTATGAAATAACAGACTTAATAGTCCAGGTGCACTCAGGGTTAACACAGAGACCTAATTATGAGAACAGACAGATGGTAAAAGAACCCAAAAGCTGCACTCAAAGAAACCCCATATAAACGAGGCACACTGAAAGTAGCAAACAATAGAAATAAGCTTTATTCATACAAGAAATAGTTCAATATCATTTAAAATCAATTAAAAGCAAGGAAAACAGAGGACCCAGAGTATAAGTTAACCATAATACAATCTCCAAGGTATATAGATTAATCTATTTCACTTATAATAAAGTCTGTAGATGAAACATGATACAAATATACACTTAATATAAAGATGTAAGTAGTATAGTGATACTTAGACCAAATCTACAGAGGAGATAAATGTGGCCTCCGGGAACTCTGCAGCTACTACCCAAACGCCCCAAGCGTATCGCCACCGAACCGTGGATTCAAATGGTGACATGAGAATCTCAAGCTGCATGACAGTGCAAGATTCTCAGGTCGCCTACTGAAAAGGGCACATCCCCGTCTTGCTGGCCAGCGCTATCTCCCCTAGTTAAAGTAAAAAAAAAAAATCACCTCTGTTCCTGGAGGTGGTGTGCTGCCAGGCTCTATCTCCCCGTCTGTGTTTTTTATCCACACAGATTAAAGGCACTCTACAGCTCACACATGAAAGGCTGAAAGGGCCCATCCTGGTCTTGCTGGCCGGTTCTGTCTGTCATTGGTTCATCAGTCATCAGTAAAATCAGTCAATGACAGACAGAGCCAGCCAGCAAGACCTACATGCTCCCTTTCAGCCTTTTGTGTGTTCTGCAGAGTGCCTTTAATCTGTGTGGAAAAAGAGCAGGAGTTCGAGCTGGGGCAGCACACCGCCTCCAGGAACACAGGTGATTTTTTTTTTGGCTTTTTTTTTATAACTAGAACAGGGGAGATAGCACCAGCCAGCAAGACCGGGATGCTCCCTTTTCAGTAGGTAACCTGAGAATCTCATGCTGTTGTGCAGCGTGAGATTCTCATGTCGCCATTTTAATCCTGGCGACATAGTTAAGGTGTTATGTGGTCGCATTCTCTTTAGTGTGTGACCTTTTAAAAGTAAATCCATGAGCCCTGGTCCGGTGTACTGAACCAGTTTTTGTTTGCTAAGTGCTTTGTTGCGCTGAAACGCAAGTAGAATAACACTGTTACACAGTTCCAACATCATAGCCAATCCATTCAGCAATGGCCAGCATGGACAATCCAACCTGCTGCAGTTCAATGTTTCTGTCCCTCTCTTATTTGGCAGTTAATAATACTCTTGATGTTACCACTAGTGTTGAGCGAGCATGCTCGGCCGATGCTCGGATCGGCTCGAGCATCGCTCTGCTCGGCACATGGCGGTACTCGTACGAGTACCGCATGTGCTCGCCCGCCATGTTCGGGTCTCCTCCCCGCACGTTTCGCTGCTGCTGCGCAGCCAATAAACGTGCAGGGAGGCTCTGACATCAGTGTAATGCCAGCAGCCATGTTGGCTGCTGGCATTACACTGATTGGCTGGCCAGAACCCGTGGTCGGGTGCTGTATAGCACCTGACCAGCGAGTTCGGCTCAGTCTTAGCCAGGGAGAGATGAGGATAGGAAGGGAAAGTCAGTGTAGGGAGAAGAAAAGTGTTGTTGAACAAAAAAAAAGAACCAAAAGTCCTTTTTAGGACTACTGTGTGTGGGGGCAGCAGTTTATTTTGTGTGGGGGGAAAAAAAAAAACAAAAAAAAAAACATAAATTCTGTTTAGTGTGCAATTTGCAGATTAGAGCACATTCTGTTCAGTGTGCAAAGTTTCAGATTAGCAGCACATTCTTTTTAGTGTGCAAAGTTGCAGATTAGAGCACATTCTGTTTAGTGTGCAAAGTTGCAGATTAGAGCACATTCTGTTTAGTGTGCAAAGTTGCAGATTAGAGCACATTCTGTTAAGTCTTCAAACTGTAAAATATCAAAGTCACATATTCCATTCAGTGTGCTTCGCCGCAGTTTAGCAGCATATTCTGTGTACTGTGCACAGTTGCAGAATAGGAAAAAATACTGTTAAGTCTTCAAACTGTAAAATATCAAAGTCACATATTCCATTCAGTGTGCTTCGCCGCAGTTTAGCAGCACATTCTGTGTACTGTGCACAGTTGCAGAATAGGAAAAAATACTGTTAAGTCTTCAAACTGTAAAATATCAAAGTCACATATTCCATTCAGTGTGCTTCGCCGCAGTTTAGCAGCACATTCTGTGTACTGTGCACAGTTTCAGAATAGGAAAAAATACTGTTAAGTCTTCAAACTGTAAAATATCAAAGTCACATATTCCATTCAGTGTGCTTCGCCGCAGTTTAGCAGCACATTCTGTGTACTGTGCACAGTTGCAGAATAGGAAAAAATACTGTTAAGTCTTCAAACTGTAAAATATCAAAGTCACATATTCCATTCAGTGTGCTTCGCCGCAGTTTAGCAGCACATTCTGTGTACTGTGCACAGTTTCAGAATAGGAAAAAATACTGTTAAGTCTTCAAACTGTAAAATATCAAAGTCACATTTCCATTCAGTGTGCTTCGCCGCAGTTTAGCAGCATATTCTGTGTACTGTGCACAGTTGCAGAACAGGAAAAAATACTGTTAAGTCTTCAAACTGTAAAATATCAAAGTCACATATTCCATTCAGTGTGCTTCGCCGCAGTTTAGCAGCACATTCTGTGTACTGTGCACAGTTGCAGAATAGGAAAAAATACTGTTAAGTCTTCAAACTGTAAAATATCAAAGTCACATTTCCATTCAGTGTGCTTCGCCGCAGTTTAGCAGCATATTCTGTGTACTGTGCACAGTTGCAGAACAGGAAAAAATACTGTTAAGTCTTCAAACTGTAAAATATCAAAGTCACATATTCCATTCAGTGTGCTTCGCCGCAGTTTAGCAGCACATTCTGTGTACTGTGCACAGTTGCAGAATAGGAAAAAATACTGTTAAGTCTTCAAACTGTAAAATATCAAAGTCACATATTCTATTCAGTGTGCTTCGCCGCAGTTTAGCAGCACATTCTGTGTACTGTGCACAGTTTCAGAATAGGAAAAAATACTGTTAAGTCTTCAAACTGTAAAATATCAAAGTCACATATTCCATTCAGTGTGCGTCGCCGCAGTTTAGCAGCACATTCTGTGTACTGTGCACAGTTTCAGAATAGGAAAAAATACTGTTAAGTCTTCAAACTGTAAAATATCAAAGTCACATATTCCATTCAGTGTGCTTCGCCGCAGTTTAGCAGCACATTCTGTGTACTGTGCACAGTTGCAGATTTGCAGCACATATTCCGTGTAATATGAAGAAGGCGGGTAAAAAGGGACGGGGAAGTGGACGTGATCCTGATAGTTCAGGGCGCGGGTCAGGACGCGTAGAAACTGTGCCTGGTGCCAGAGCACAAGAAAGAAAGACATCCACCATACCTAGCTTCATGTCTCATTTTACAGGGCGTCGCAGGACATCACTCTCGAGGTCCGACCACTGCGAACAGGTGGTCGGTTGGATGTCAGCTGATACTGCTTCCAGTCGGTTAAGCACCACCCTGTCTTCCACCAAGTCCACTCTCAGTAGCCAAGAGTCTGGTCAACATAATCCTCACTCTGATCATCCTTCCTCCCACCATAGAGGGTCTGGTCAAAGAAGTGATCCCACACTGGGATATAGTGAGGAGCTCGTCTCATCACCAATCCTTCATTTGACCCTCTCTCCAAGCACGCTTGCAGAGGAACATGACATTTTGTGCCCTGATTCACAACCTCTAGAGGGTACCCAATCACAAGAAGATGACAGATGTGAACGGCATTTAAGGTCAAAGGAAGTAGTGGATGATGATGATGATGAGACACAGTTGCCATTAAATCAACCACTATTACTGTCTCAAGACCTTGATGAGGAGGATGATATACAGTTGTCAATGACTGAGTATGTGGTGGGATCAAGACATGAGGAGGATGATCAGAGTGAGGAAGTGGAGGAGGACTTGGTGGACGATGAGGCGACTGACCCCACCTGGGAAGGTGTAGAGCCGAGCGATGACAGCAGTCCTGAGGGTGAGCCATCTGCAGCACCGCAACAGGCTGGAAGAGGCAGTGGTGTGGCTACAGAAAGAAGGCGGACCGCACCAAACCGGCCCGCAAATGTTCCACGGAGCACCCCCTTGCGTAAATCTACCTTGCCAAGGGGTAGGTGTTCCGCGGTATGGCGTTTTTTTAAGGAAAGTGCGGACGACAAAAGAATTGTAGTTTGCAACCTGTGCCACACCAGAATGAGCCGAGGCATGAACACTAGAAACCTCACCACCACCAGCATGATCCGACACATGGCATCCAAGCACCGTAATAAGTGGGAGGAACGCCTGGATCGCCCATCTGTGTCTGCAGGCCACACCACTGCCTCCTCTTCCCCTGTTTTCGGTGCCGGCCAATCGCCTGTCGAAGGCGCAGGCCCGCATACCTCCCGCCCTGCACCTGTACCATCTGAAGCACCATCAGCGACCACATCCACTTCCCTGTCCCAGCACAGCGTCCAAATGTCGTTACCCCAGGCATTTGAGCGCAAGAGAAAGTACCCAGCCACCCACCCACAGGCCATAGCACTAACCTCACACCTTTCCAAATTACTGGCCATCGAAATGCTGCCATTTAGGCTTGTGGACACTGAGTCCTTCCGCAGCCTGATGGCAGCAGCTGTCCCTCGGTACGCGGTCCCCAGCCGCCACTACTTTTCCCGGTGTGCCATCCCCGCATTACACCACCATGTGTCCCGTAACATCACCCGTGCCCTGACCAACGCAGTTACTGGGAAGGTCCACTTAACGACTGACACATGGACAAGTGCTTGTGGCCAGGGACGCTACATTTCCCTGACGGCACACTGGGTGAATGTCGTGGAGGCTGGGAGCGACTCGGACCCTGGGATGGCACGGGTGCTACCCACGCCGAGGATTGCGGGCCCTACCTCCATCAGGGTTTCCGCCAGCACCTACGTTATTGGCTCCTCCTCCTCCGTTTCCACCTCCGAATTCTCTGCACGCAGCGCCACTCACCCATCAGCCGGTAGCTGGAAGCAGTGTAGCACTGCAGTGGGGAAGAGTCAACAGGCCGTGCTGAAGCTGATCTGCCTTGGGGACAAACAGCACACGGCCTCAGAGCTGTTGCAGGGGATTAGTCACCAGACCGAGCAGTGGCTCTCGCCACTCAACCTGCAACCAGGCATGGTTGTGTGTGATAATGGGCGTAACTTGGTGGCGGCTTTGGAGCTCGGCAACCTCACACACGTACCATGCCTAGCGCATGTATTTAATTTAGTGGTTCAGCGATTTCTAAAAACCTACCCCAATGTGCATGATCTCTTGACCAAGGTGCGCCGGGTGTGTGCACATTTCCGTAAGTCATCAACAGCTTCAGCCGGCCTGTTGAAGCTGCAGCAGCGCTTACAATTGCCAGCTCACCGGCTGCTGTGTGACGTGAGCACGCGCTGGAACTCCACCTTCCACATGTTGGCCCGGCTTTGTGAGCAGCAGAGGGCAGTAGTGGAGTACCAGCTGTTACACGGTCGTCGCCTCTCCGTTCAACTTCCTGTAATCAGAAGTGAGGAGTGGGAATGGATGTCAGACCTCTGTGAGGTTTTACGCAATTTTGAGGAATCGACACAGATGGTGAGCGGCGATAACGCTATTATCAGTGTAACCATCCCACTTCTGTGTCTACTGAAACGCTCGCTGCTCACAATTAAAACCGACGCTTTGCATGTGGAAGAGGTGGAAATGCAGGAGGAAGAGCTTACACAAGGTGATAGCCAGAGCACCCTCACTTCGTCTTCTCAGCGACAATTGGAGGAGGCGGAGGAGGAGGAGGAGGAGGAAGACACGGTTGCCTCCGCTACAGAGGGTAGCCATGGAACTTTAGTTCCATCTCTTCAGCGTGGGTGGGCAGAAGAGGAGGAAGAGGATGAGGATATTGAGAGTCATCCTCCTGGTGAGGACAGCGAAATCTTGCCTGTTGGTACTCTGGCACACATGGCTGACTTTATGTTAGGCTGCCTTTCCCGTGACCCACGCGTTATACGCATTTTAGACAACACGGATTACTGGGTGTTCACCCTTCTGGACCCCCGCTACAAAGAGAATTTCTCATCTCTCATTCCTCCGGTGGAGAGGACAAGCAAAATGGTGCAATACCAGAAGGTTCTTGTTGAAAAATTGCTCCAAAATTTTCCATCTGACAACGCTGGCGGCAGAGTACGTGCTACCTTGGCCAACCGAGAAGGGGAGAAAAGGGGAGCACACAGCAGTTCCGACAAAGGCAGGGCAACACTCTCCAAGGCGTGGGACACCTTCATGACACCCCGCCAGCACCCTCACCCTGACGCGCAGCCTAGTGTCACAAGGAGGGAAAAGTTTTGGAAGATGGTGAAGGAGTACGTAGCAGACCGTGTCAGCGTCCTCAATGATCCCTCTGTGCCTTACAACTACTGGGTGTCCAAGCTGGACACGTGGTATGAACTGGCACTCTACGCCTTGGAGGTGCTGGCCTGCCCTGCCGCCAGCGTTCTGTCTGAGCGGGTATTTAGTGCTGCTGGTGGCATCATAACAGATAAGCGTATCCGCCTTTCCACCGACAATGCTGATAGGTTGACACTTATAAAAATGAACAAGGCCTGGATTTCCCCTGACTTCTCCACTCCACTGGAGGAAAGCCCCGGGGGAACATAAACTCACTTTATATATGTTATTTACAATGATGGGAATACTCTGTATTCCCATTCACCCCTTCCACCCAAAAAACGGGTATATGGTTGACTCTCTTCCATATACCCTGGGATATAATTTTTATATAGGGCCAGCTCACCAGCGGGCCCTGTGATATAATTTTTATATAGGGCCAGCTCACCAGCGGGCGCAGTTTGACAATTTTTGTATAGGTCAGCTCACCAGCGGGCCTTCTCATATAATGTTTTATTGGGTCAGCTCTCTAGCGGGCCCTCTCATATAATGTTTTATAGCGTCAGCTCACTAGCGGGCCTTCGCATATAATGTTTAGGATGGTCAGCTCCGCAGCAGACCCTCACCCATAATGTTTTGGATGGTCGGCTCAGCGCACGTTTCCCTCTTAATCATGGCCCCAGTTCAGAAAAATCGAGGAAAGTTTTGGGAGAATTTGTCTTTGCGCACGTTTCCCTCTTAATCATGGCCTCAGTTCAGAAAAATCAAGGAAATTTTTTGGAGAATTTGCCTCTGCGCACGTTTCCCTCTTAATCATGGCCTCAGTTCAGAAAAATCGAGGAAATTTTTGGGAGAATTTGTAGATGATATACAAGTAAATATACAGCAAATACTGTTTGGTAACAATTTTTCGCCTAAAGTCGTTTTTATCTTCCTTTTTGTGTGTTTTACGGTCAGTCTGTAAAAATGGCGTACTACGGGCGAAAGATCGTTCCCAGCAGCGATGTTGGAGTCCAAGATGCATCCAGACATCCTCCCTATGCTGTCCCTGAACCATTTCTGTGGTGTTTCCATCATTTTCTGCCCTTTTCCTATGGACCAGGCACCCTCCCCTCATCAGAGCAGGGGGTGCCTGGTGTAATGCTCGAGTCCTCCCATTGACTTCAATGGGGCTCGGGTGCTCGGCCGAGCACTCGAGCCTCCGGGGGTGCTCGGTCAGAGCACCCGAACACCCGAGCATTGGGGTGCTCGCTCATCACTAGTTACCACGCCACAAGTATTTCATTAATCATCCCACAGCCAGAAACTCTGTGGTAAAAACAGCTAACAATCTTGTCTGCCCAGCTGATGACCTTTATACCTATCTATCCCATATCCCTCACTGTGGTACTGTAATAATTTACATATCTCATATAGCCCACTGTTTAAACTGATTTGCATAGTTGCATTTTCTACATCCTAGTGTTGCAATTTCAATCTTAAAATTAACAAGGCGCACATACCTTCATAGTGAAGAAGAGCTTGATGAGCATCCAACCATACACTGAGAGTGTTAACAGACTGCACACATGCACTCGAAGTTAGACTGTGAGCTGAGCAGCAGTACATACACTATGGGTAAAACAGCACAGTAGTAACACTGGGATAATTAAAAAAATGCAGAATAGCCCCTTCACTTTTGAAACAGACAGTTTTATAGAGGAAAAAATATACACCCCCCCCCCAAAAAAAAAAAATGTAATTGAGGGGGGAGAATGCAATGCTCTCATGGATACACATTTTACAAAAAGTCACCTTCTCAGAGTCTAAAGGTGCAAAGGGCATCGGGAATGTATATACATAGTAAAGGGCAAGAACATGTTACTAAAGTCAGCATGGGAGTTCTTACTCATACGAACTAAACCATGGAGATTCACAGTCAAAGTTAAGAGGACATTAACATTACATCCCTCTGGCAGGTGTCCTTCATGTAGCTGTCAGACGTATTTGTATGTATCTTTATTTATGTAGTGCCATACATGTACACAGAGCTTTACAGAAATAGTAATAGTACAATACAAAAATATAGGACAGTGTTAAGAGCATCAGGATAAAGTGCAATCATTGCATTATTATCGTGTGTGTGTGTGTGGGGGGGTGCAGCAAAGGGAATCATTCATTGGAACAGGGTCCCTGCCCCAAAGAGCTTACAATCTAATTAGTATTCATGACAACATGCATAGACACAAGGCTTCAGTAAAGGAAGTGCAGAATGATTCTTATGTTACTGTCAGTGTGCACAAGAAGACTATTGTTACTTATTTGCCTCCTTGAGCGGGTAGGTTTTTGGGAAAGGCTTGAAAGAGATGAGTTGGGATGATTGGCAAATGGTGATAGGGAGGGCATTCCAAAGTTGAGGGGCAGCCAGTGAAAATAATTGGAGCAGAAAGATGGCTCAAGTTGTTTATAGAGAGGACAGAAAAAAAACCTTAAGAACACAGGTGACAGGAAGGGGTGTAGCGGGAAATAAGAGATAAATCAGATGTATCTTTATAATCATCATCATCATCATCATCATCATCATCATCATCTTCAGCCATTGTCTATACACTTCAGGATGAAAGCCTCCTCAGCAAGCTTCCAACAACTTTGTTCCTGTGCCTTTTGTTGCCACTGCGTTTCAATAAATTTGGTAATTTTGTCTACCCATCCTGTCTTTGGTCTACTTCTTAGGCATTTAGTATTGACTGGAATCCATTCAAAAATTATTTTGGTCCATTATTTTGGTCCTTTTGCTATGTGGCCTGCCTATTTCCATTTCAGGTGCTTTAATATTTCAATGATTTCATAGAACTTTGCTGACAAGTCCATGCTGTCAAGCTTTTGCTGAGCAGCTCTACTCTGCCTATTGATTCTAATGTCTGAGCTAATCTAGTGTTCTGCTATCCACTGCTGCTGTCTTCTGAGTTTCTGGCTCAGGCTGAATCAGCTGACCTCTCTGATTACTCACCTGACTGTTCTCAGCCAACCCTCCCAGGGTATTTAACCCCTTAAGGGCCGGGAAAATCTGAGGTCGTTTTCCCTTAAGGACGGGAGCAATTCTGACCTTTTTTACTATGTCTTTGTTCATCAGTGTTTTCCCTCTTAGGCTTTTATTCCACCCCCATAAATTATATACTGTTTTTTTAAGCACAAATAGGGCTTTCTTTTGATACCCCACATATATGGATAACCCACCATTTACTTTATGAAAACTGAAAAAAATAAAAAAAAAAGGTTAAAAAAACACTATTTTTGATTTTTCTCTTGGGATCAATTGGTCACAAAGGGTTTAATTTTTATGGAGACTGCATTAAAAGTATGACCGGTCAGTCATACCTACAAAATGTGCAGTTTAAAGTGGCCATTGTCCCCCCTGGGTGAAAATCCCCATGTCCCTTTTTCCCACCCTATTTTGACACTTTTTTATCCCTGACATTTGGTGGTGTACATAAGTGTATCACATGGCTCCACAACAATCACACTTGCAATATTGTTTAATTATGTTTTTTTTTTTTTTTTTTTAAATAACTTTTTTTTGTAAGGGAGACAGAAGTAGACTAGACACTCGGAGTCAGCATGCTTTGCATGCTGACTCTGTTTGTCAAAATGCCGGTACCTGTGATCGCTGGTACGGCGATCGAATGAACCAGCAAAGGCAAGTAGGGTTGAGACTGAACGCCCCAGTCTCGGAGCGCTCAGTCTCAGCCTGGAATTGATGATAGCAGCATACACAGAGGCACGCTGCTATAATTTAAGCCATGACGGACCTGGTCCCTCATGGATCCTTAAGTGGATAGCAAACCATGACGGTCCAGGTCCGTCATGGGTCCTTAAGGGGTTAAAGGAGCTTGGCTCACTTCCCCATTGTCCTTGTGTTTGTTTGCTGACCTGTTGCTGCTGTGGATTTTCCTGCGCTCCTGCTTGTTCCTGACATCGCAGACTTCTGGTTTCCTAACTCCGGCTCAGCTGAATAACTGTCTTGGTTCCTGACCCTGGCGTGCCTTTTGGTTTATGTTTGGATCATGCTTCTGTTTTTGTTTCATTAATGAAGGTGTATTGCATTTTACACTTTTGGTCTTGTCTGGTTCCTGGTCTCTAACAGTACACAAGGACCATGAACTCAACAGATGCAGGCAATCCACCAAATATTTTTTTCAAGCTGGAATAAGCAGATCAGCACATGGACCAGTTTGCTGCAGCCCTCCAGGCTTTGTTGCTCCGTACTGAGCATCTGATTCCACAGCCTCAGCGGTCCTTGGCGCAGGCTGACCCTATAGCCACGGCTGCTCCCGCTCTGGCTGCCAATGGTGATTCCAATGTTGCAAGAGGTATGGCAGGGTCTGCCCCGCTTCCCCAGCATTATGGGGGTGACCCTAACCAATGCAGAGGTTTTCTTAACCAGGCTGGCATCTATTTGGAGATGGTATCAC
The DNA here is from genome assembly GCA_037306005.1 of Rhinophrynus dorsalis. Lineage (NCBI taxonomy): Eukaryota > Metazoa > Chordata > Amphibia > Anura > Rhinophrynidae > Rhinophrynus > Rhinophrynus dorsalis. Next base: position 344,014,464 of record CM074722.1, on the reverse strand, counting down.
AGTCCTTCCCGTCTGATAGGAGTAAGGTGAGACTTGTGATTTTCTTACTCTCTGAAAGGGCCTTGGCTTGGGCTACTCCCCTTTGGAAGACTCAGAAACCTATTGTATACAATTACCCTGAGTTTGTGGCATCCTTTAAAAGGGTATTTGATATACCGGGCCGCTCCACCTCGGCTGCCAAGCACCTAGTGTCCATCCAGCAGGGTACTAGGACGGATTCTGATTATGCCATAGAATTTGGTACCCTGGCAGCTGAGGTCGGTTGGAATAATGAGGCTCTCATGGCTGCTTTCTCTAATGGGCTTTCGGATATGGTTAAAGCCCTGGACCTTCCCAGTGATTTAGAGGAACTGATCTTATATTGTATTCTGATTGTCTCCCGAATCCGTGAGAGACCTTCCTTTAGGGAGTGCCTGCGGAGGCATCCTATCCATTTAACTCTGAGCCTTTCATCCCCACCCGTACCTCCCTCTCCTCCCGCACCTCCTAGTCTTGAAACCTCAGGCGATGTGGAGCCCATGCAGATTGGGTTCACTTGTCTTTCAGTTGCGGAAAGGGCCTTGAGGAAGAGGGAGGACCTATGCCCTCAGGGCATCTACTGCAAAATTGTCCCACACTTCTGGGACGACCGCACCTAAGGACTTATAGGGGACAGACCTTAGGTGGCATCGCAGCATCCCCGGATATTCATACCGATAAAGCACTAATCTCCGTTGGGCTTTCTTCGGGCAAAAGTTCCATTACTTCAGAGGCACTTATTGACTCAGGTGCAGCGGGTCTCTGTGTTGACAGTGACTTCACCCAGAAGCACTCCATTCCATTGCATCTCCATACCACTCCACTTGCCCTTGAGATGATTGATGGTAGACCCCTACAGCCCCCGCAGGTCACCCACGAAACCACTCCTTTGTCTATGGCTGAAGGGGCTCTCCATCATGAAACCTTACAATTACAGGTGATCCACTCTCCTCACTATCCTGTGATCCTGGGTTATCCATGGTTGCGCAAACACAATCCTATGGTCAACTGGGCAAGGGATGAATTCATGGCATGGTCACTCAACTGTTCCAAGGCATGCTAGTAAAAGTGGGGAAGGTGCTAACCACATCCTCAGTCTCTTTGCTGCCTGACGAGTACCAAGAGTTCCATGATGTATTCGATAAGGGCCGGGCTGGTGAGTTGCGGCCTTACTGCCCATATGATTGTACTATTGAACTACAACCGGGTGCCATACCTCCCCGAGGTCGAGCCTACCCTCTTTCTTTCGCGGAGAATAAGACCATGGAGGAGTATGTTGCAGATGCGCTGTCTTGGGGGTTCATCAGCAAGTCCTCCTCTCCTGCCGGGGCCGGATTCTTCTTCGTGAAGAAAAAGAGTGGTGAACGGAGACCCTGTATTGATTATAGGGGGCTCAACTGTATCACAATTAAAAACGCCTACCCTATTCCACTTATTACTGAATTGTTCGATCGAATAAAAGGGTTCAAGGTGTTTACTAAGCTCGCTTTGTGTGGGGCATACAATTTGGTAAGGATAAAGGAGGGCCACGAATGGAAAACCGCATTTAACACCAGGAGCGGACATTGCGAATACCTCGTAATGCCCTTCGGTCTCTGCAATGCTCCCGCAGTTTTCCAGGAATTCTTAAATTATGTCCTCCGGAACATGCTCCAACAATGCGTGGTGGTGTACCTAGATGACATTCTGATCCATTCTGCCTCCATGGAAAGCCACCACGCAGATGTAGGCCGAGTTCTGCAAAGGTTAAGAGAGAATAACCTGTTTTGAAAACTGGAGAAGTGTGAGTTCCACCGCAAACAGGTCACCTTCTTGGGATATGTAATCTCAGTGGCTTGTTTTGCTATGGACCCTGAGACGCTCTATAGGTGACACTATGCAGAAAACTGCTGCCAGGAGTAGAAGACCAGGGACAGGCTACGTTGGCAACAGGCAGGCAGAACAGGACCCAATCAGCAGGCAAGGAGAATGGTAGAAGTCAAGTTAAGGTCAGCAACAGATATCAGATCAGGATAAACAGCAGGCATGGAGAAAGGCCGAAGTCAAGCCAAGGTCAGCAACAGATATCAGATCAGGATAAACGGCAGGCAAGGAGAGTGGTCAAAATGGGCCAAGGTCAACAACAGATAAGTGGTACAGGAATTCAGCAGGCAAAGGGATCATCAAACAGGCCAAGGTCAGGATCAAAAACAAAGCAACTGGAGCAAAATACACAGAACAAACTATGTAACTGCGAGCTGAAGCAAGTGGTGCACGGCTTAGAATGACCCAAATCAGAATTTTGGGCTGAATAAGACGTCACCCGCACAATGTGCAGTGACAAAGCAGGAAGAAGGGCAAAAGGGAACCGAGGAAGCCACATACCTCCTGCTCATAGCAGCGAGCGGGGAAGGGAACATGACCCATGTGGTCTGATCCATTTTTCACCATATTGGATCTTACCAATTCTCTCAATAAAATCTCCCATTAAAAATTTGTAGTGGTAATTGTCCTTTTTGTAGAGGCGTAATAACCCATCATACAATTCTTCAACTTCATCATCACTGTGGCTACTTATAGGGGCATCAGCTTGAATGATTTGAAGACCATAGCTACTGTTTAATTTGATAGTTTTATATATATTTTTTATTATAGCTGCAGTTTAATTTTAAAAGTGAAGTCTACAATGGGCTTCAAAAGACTTGCCTGGCTTGTAAGGGTCAGTAGTCTTTATCAGATTATAAACCTGAAACAGATAAGAATAACCTAAAACAAATACAAATCATATATAGTTATACACCTGACTGCTGTATGAAGGACACATTCCTAGGAAAATGTTTGTTAAACAAATTAAGAATTCCTAGGGTACAGTTATCATTTAACTCTTTCAGTGTCAAAGAGGTATCCAATACAATGCAATGCACTGGATACCTCTGTGGCACTCAGATGATTAACCAGTAAAGATTAATTCAACAGTGGCATAGATTGTACTGAACAGCTTCACATACATAGTAAAATAACCAGCAAAGCATTCTGGGCCTTATTCAGCAAGCTACAGGTGCAGTTTTGGAACAAACCAACTACACCATGGGGGGGAAATTAATTTTCCCATTGATTTAAATGAGGAATTCAATCCCTTAACCCTTTCAATGTCAGAGGGGTATGCAATGCATTGCAAAGCAATCCGTTGGATACCCCCTGGCACTGAAAGGGTTAAATGCTAGCAAAAAAAAAAAACAAAACAAAAAAAAACGAATCATGCAAATGGTTAAAAAGCCACATTTAAATGAATGACAGTTTTGAGACGATTTGTCTCCTACAGTGCAGCTGGTTTGGCTCCGAATTGCAATGCATTATTGACTGCTCTAGCACTCAGGGGTTAAATCCATGGGCATTTGTGGAACTTTCATTTCAACCTTAGGGTACAGCTAGTTGTTCCTGAACAAACTGTATATAGTCTCTGTATTGACCCTTTGAGTACCTCTTTGGCACTCAAAGGGTTAATGATTGACTGGTAAATGTTCTTTGCAATTGCAAGTGTCTGATTTGATAACTGGGGGTCTTCCACCGCTACTTGTTTTTTAGATGTTGTCTGAGCACTGAAGGGCCTCCCATGGGACAGTCCTGCAATACTTTACTTAACTGTCATCAGCATCTGGCAATGCAACCACAGGCAGCTTCAGTGCAATCTCCTCTGGGGATTGCTCATTATTTCATGTAAATATCTGCAGGTTTTGCTTCCTGTACACCCACAGCCCAACTAGATCCTTAACCCTGTCCTGTTTTAATACAATTGTCTATGGAACAGCAGGAGGAGTCTGATACAGAAGTGGTTTCATTTTGTCCTGTATTAAGGCTGAGGTATCTCTGCGAGCAGTTAAGAGGACTTATCTCCATTTTCTCACCCTTGAATGCTTTCCTTCTTGCCATCTTCTATTCCTCCATCCTGTTACCTTTTTGCCCCTCCCCATACCACATGTTCTCCTTCTTTTAGATACCCCGTTTCAGTACTTTAGACTCCAGGGCCTGTCTGGATTTATGTTTCAGTATGTTCTTATCCTGCCCCCCTATTCTATACCAGGGGTGGGTAACATGAGACCCTCCAGATGTTGCTGAACTACATCTCCCATCACCACCCTACCAGACAATGGCAGGTGGGGAATAATAGGATTTGTAGTCTAGCATCAGCTGTCTCATATTACCCACCCCTGTACTATTTGCACAAAGAAAATGGACATTTTGAGGGAAAACCAACTCCATCATAGGAGTAAAATGAAAATCCCAAATGACTGAAGTGTTTTTTTCTCAGGCTCTTGATGCTAGACAGGTCTCCAGTGCAATGTATTGGAGATCTCTCTAGCACAAAAGGCAGTAAAATACCCATTTAGCCCTTTGAGTGCAAGTGGGTACCAGTGCATTGCTTCACAATACTTTGGGCACCCCTCTGGCACTCAAAGGGTTAAATAAATTGGAATTTTAAGAGTATTTATCCCTTACTAGTTGAACAGCCCGTTACACGGGCCACAGTGCCTCTGGCAGCCGGTCGCGGAGCACTCACACGCAGTGGAGATTGCCCGCGCCTCGGCTGATACAGAGCTGGACGCAGTGTCTACTGCGCATGTCGGCCGTTACACACAACTTAGCGGATTATTATATAGGATGGTGCAGCTGGTTTGCCCCCTGAATTATTTTACTGTTAACTGTGTGCATACTGTCTATGGTCGCCATGTTTGTCAAACTCTGACAGAAAAAAAATGTATGAATAAATAAAATGCATGCACGTTTTTGTTTAACCCCTTAAGGACCGGACGGGCGGTGGCGATTCAGGGATCCCTGAGCAGAGTGCAGCCACATGGGGAGCCCTGAATTCCACAATGTACATGTACATTATCCTTTAGGCACATTCTACCCATGATGTACGTGTACGTCCTCAAGGGGTTAATCTTTACATGATGTTCAATAAATCACAAATGACAGAGCAATAACTACAACTGAAGAAAGAGAAAAGAAAGAGCAATTATGGGCTAAGGGTCTCTCTCACCTTCTCACCTGTCATTTTGCACGCAGAGAAGAGGAGAGAGCCCAGAGCAGAGCTGAGCATACCTGACTGCTTACATGAGTGCCTCGTTAACGCCATGAATAAATGTTAATGCCATAATGTGCAATAAATGCTCACAAGAAATCTACGAGGCCATTCCAGTATCTCTTTATTTCCCCAACCTGACTTTGTTTGAGTGATGTCATCGGGGCATCAGAGAGCTATCCAATGCACAGTTACCAGATAGGTAAGCATGATAGGAATTGTAGTTACTGCCAGAGGTGTAACTAGAAGCCTCCGGGCCCTGGTGCAAGAAGTGCCATGGGCCCCCACCACCACACTGACCCCCTCTATAATGCCCCTCAATCTTCACAATGCCCCCATCTCCTACCTCCCTGGAGCTCCTGCACGGTCCTCTTAGTAATGCAGAGCGCTGGGAGATTATGTAATCTCCCAGCGCTCTGCATTACTAGAGTGCCAGAGGGAGATTGCGGGCACCAGGCAGAGGGGTCGCAGCGGGCGGCCGGGCCCCTGGAGTGACGGGCCCGGTCGCAGGGGCGACCCATATAGTTACGCCACTGGTTACTGCTATGCATTCATTCACTATGTGACATGAGAGTCTTGCACCGTCATGCAGTGCGGGATTCTTATGTTGCCATTTTAACCATGGCAACATGTTTACTGTGCTAAAAGATCACACAATCTTTTCCGTGCGACCATTTAAAAATGAACCTGAGGACAGAGGGGTGTGTAATACATTGTGAAATCCTTCTACAGAGAAAAAACATTCAGCCCTGTATGTATTTTCTTATACAGCTTAGCATCATCAGTAAAGATTGAGAAGCTACTTTCAAATGCCACTAGATCATTAATAAGCAAATTAAAAAACATTGGGCCCGGGACTGTACCCTGCGGCACCCACTTACAACTTCAGACCAACTTGAAAAGGCTCTTTTCACAAGAACTCTCTGCCATCTATCATTTAACCAGTTCTCAATCCATGTAAAGAGATCACCTCCCAAACCGAAGCCTTTTAATTTATGCACTAACCTGTTATGAGGCACTTTATCAAAGACATTTGCAAAATCCAAGCATACTACATCAACAGTAAATCCCTTGTTCAAATTACTACTTACCCCTTCGTAAAATGCAAGTAAATTAGTGAGACATGACCTATTCTTCATAAAACCACGCAGGCTCCTACTAATAATAGTGTTTGTATTCACATAGTAATGAATACTGTCCGTTAGTAACCATTCTAATATCTTACATACTATGGAAGTCAAGCTCACAGGTCTATAATTTCCTGGTTTAGATCTTGCCCTCTTTTTGAACAATTGTACTACATCAGTTTTCCTCCAGTCACAGGACACTATGCCTGATGAAAGAGAATCAATAAATATTAAGTATAATGGTCTTGCTCCCTTACTTATTCTTTCACTCCTGACCCTGAATCCCTTACTTACTCCTTCTTTCACTCCTGTCCTTGCAACCCTTACTTACTTATTCTTCCACTCTTGTCCTTGCACCCCTTATTTACACCTCCCTCTTCCACTCCTGACACTGAGCCCCATACTTACACCTCCCTTACACTCCTGCTACTGCAGCCCTGTCCCTGAACCCCTTATTTACTCCTTCTTTCATTCCTGACCCTGCATCCTTTGCTTACTCCTTCCACTGCTGTCCCTGCACCCGTACTCCTTCTACTCCTGTCACTGCACCCCTTACTAATTCCTCCCCCTTTTACACTCTTCCCACTGCACCCCTTTCTTATACTTCCCTCTTCCACACATGACCCAGCACACCTTACTTACTTCTTCTTCCAGTCCTGTCCTGCATCTCTTACTTACACCTCCCTCTTCCATTCCTGACACTGCATACCTCACTTCTTCCACTCCTGTCCTTGTACCCCCTATTTGCTCTTCTGCCACTCCTTTCCCTGCACCCCTTACTTATGCATCTCTCTTATGTCTCTCTTCCACTTGACACTGCACCCTTTATTTGCAAAACCTAATTCCACTCCCTGCCCTGCACCCCTATCTTACCCCTGCATTTATTGATTCCTGTCCTGGCACCCCTTACTTACACCTCTCTCTTCCATTCCTGACCCTTAGTTAATCCTACCTCTTCCACTCCTGACCCGGCAACCCTTATTTACACTCCTAACCCTGCACTCCTTACGTACTTTCTTTTTTTACACTCCCGACCCTGTTCCAAATTACATACCTCACCCTGTATCCCTAAAGTACTCTTCCCTCTTGGCCCTTCACCCCTTATTTCTTCAACTCCTGACCTTGAACTGCTTACTTATTCTTCCCTGTTCAACTCCTGATCCTGCACCACTTATTTACTCCTCCCTCTTCCACCCCTTACTTTTCTCACTTACACTTAGTATGCAATCCAAGAGGAATTGCAATGCTTATTTTAAGTTTTATTACCATAGCAGTTTAGTAGCAAATAAAAACCATCATTAGCTGTTACTGTCATTCTGCCACTCTACAACAACCTTTGTTAAATGACAAGGTCTCCCTATCTATGTATTGTGTCCCTCTCACTGCTCTTTTCTTCCCAGTGCAAATAACTTATGGTTTTCTAGCTGTTTTGGGACTACAACTTATGTGGAAGATACAAATCAGTGAGAGGTGTGTGTTTGTGCTTGTGATACATAGCTCAAAATGACAGGAGGTGTAGTCCAACAACAGTTAGGCTGCTCATCCCTGGGGTGAAGAATAGCAATCAATGAGGAGCATATAATGTTTTTCATAAAACTACAGATTTAAGTTGCCAGGCAAAAATAAATAAATTCAGTACTGGTGTGACTCTTCAATTGTTTTTGTTCCGCAACTCCTATTATCCTCAGTCAGACATTGGCTGTCTGAGGATGATTACAGCTGTAGTCCAAGAGCAGCTGGAGAGTCGGGAGTTGCCCACCCCTTCTTTACTTTGTGTAAATTTTGGCTGCAATTGTTTTAGTAACAGTCAGGGACATTTACCAAATGTAATGTCTTGATAAACAATTGAACTATATGTGTCAAAGAAAATGTGGCTCATTGTCCACAGAGGCATGCAAGTACCATCCAAATTACATGACTTTCTTCAGTTGTGTGTTTTTTTTTTATAATAAATACTGCTACAAGGGCAATTGTCTTTTTGTAAAAAAAAAATTGGTGGTTTTGCAAACAGTTCAAAATTCTCCTTATTTATTGCCATTTTTTCACACAATAGTTTATGGGTTATTTGAATTTCTATGTAAATTATCGTATATCTGGCTATCAGGAAGTAACAGGATTGTGAACAGAGTGGAATGTTACTATTTGACAGGCATACCTAACAGAGTTTCATTAATTTACAAATAGAGTTAAATATCTAATAAACTATTGCTTAACTCTTCGAGTGCCAAAGTGTGCCAAGCGTTGGACACACCTTTGGAACTCAAAGGGTTAAATAAAATGATAACATAAATATGTGATTTTTAAATGTGTTTCAAAATCACATATTTGTTATATAGTGACAATTCCACTTTCAGCTTTATTGTAATATCTGTGGACCAGGCACATTAAGTGGAAAAAACAACAGATTACACTACACGCACTAATAAACAATATGTTCACAATATGTTCACTAATGTGAATAGTTTTAGGCAATTGAACTAACAGTTTAGAGTTAACTGTCCTTAGATTCTTAAACTTCCACTTAATCTTATTTTCTTTTGTCAGGTACTTATATTTCTATTACAGCTCGCAGCCAATATTTTCATGGGAAAGGGCCAAATGACATACAGACGTCCCCCGACATGAAAGGTTTCGCACTCCGAAACCGATCCTACAGAACGCTCCAGGAACGGAGGCGGTGTCAATGGTAAATAGTTTATGGCCCTAATCTCTATTTCGGATTGCATCAGACAGTCACCGCCTCTGGTGACTGAGTGCGATGCTGATTGGTACACGTGTGGCACGAGAGTATCATCTAGCCAATCAGAGCTGGCCACACATTGTTTGGCAACATGAGTCCTACTATAAATACAAATTACCCCTCGTACAGTATTTAGTTTTTGGGAGACACAGGCTTCGAGCTGACGGAAGTGTCGCGGTATAGTTTAGAAGCCGGAAGTTGTCTAGGTGGAATTCAGGAAGATGGCGGACGGGGAAGTAACGCTAATTATCCGTAGTCCGAGTTTAAGACAGGAGGAGAAGGAGATTCGGGCTCCACGGCGATGTACTGTTCGAGAGCTGAAAACACAGCTTCGACAGGAATTACCCGGGGAACCGGTAAGTAGGAGGTGGTGGTTTCAAGGGGATGACCTTTAGAAAAGTGTGTTCAAGTATAAGGGCTGCGCCTGGCCCCAAAGAAGTAGGGAGGTGACAGGCCAGGTTCCACCCATGGTTAAAAGAACTCTGAAGAGGGTATTTAAAAATAAAAACAACAAATTGAGTGCTGCGAACAGTCTTATAGTGACCCAGGGGTTAAAGTAGAACAGGTAAATTGATATATGCTTTAATAAAGTGTGGCTTTTATGGGGATGAAAGCATCAGAGGTACAGTGGTAGAGGGAAAGTATTTCGTGTTTGCGTTGCTCCTGAGAGGAGGTTTTAGGACACAATTAAATCCACTGAGGGCTTTTCATGTAAAGCGACTTATATGTTTGGAAAACAGGCTTGTGTAATGTCTCAAGACCGTGTTGTATAACCAAGATGTCCCCTATAAGTGATGTATTTATTGAGCCTGTAAGGTAATGTTCATATTAAAGCGATTTAAGTGATTTGGGCAAGGAAGGCACACCCCTTGTCAAACTAAAAAGCGGTTGGAAGTAGTTGTCTTAATCCGTTCTTTGTGAAGCCGATCAAGCCGGGTGTCTCTAGAAAAAATGACAACTGACATCCCTGTCTAGGTCGGCTGTAAAACGGCTGCGGTGTCATTTTACATGCCACAGGGGAGTGGCCCAAAGTGGGTTTCCAGGCGTATCCATATGTAAAAAAAAAAAAAAAAAAAAAATCAGTTGGCTTAATGTTATTAAAATACATCTGTCCCTTGTTGGAAATCCGCCAGCCTGCCCTCGGGCCTCATCCTTTCCTCTCTTGTTACCAAATGTCTGCGCATCTAGTGGCTTTTTCTCTCTCCCTGTTTATTGGATCTCTGAGGGGCGGGGGAGGGTGGATTTGCCTACAGTCTGGTTCTGCTGAACAGGAATGTGTAAACGTTACCAGGAATTCAAGCAATTTAGTAGTGTTGGTTATTTTGGACGATCGAGTTAGCAAGTATTGCTGAAGTACATGCTTGAAGCATTTGGCTCAGGGATGAATAACTTGAGACCCTCTATCTGGAGTACTACAACTTTCAGAGGATGGCAATAATCATGGGGTTATTGTCTTCTACAACTGGGAGGACCTTTTGATGCCCACCCCTGATCTAGTTATTTGCCATATTTCCATACAGTATTTTATGTGGCCTTATGTATGTGTCGGAAACCAACTACATTTCAAGGGGATCAATGCCAATTTCTGTTTTGAAATGTAACTTTTAATCCCATGATTACTAGAGGAACATTACAATTTGAAATTTGCAAGCTTGTGTTTTGGCTTTGTGGTGCACCTGGTTTGCCCCAAAATCAGTGGCATAACTACAGTGCAGTGTGCTATTGTGCTTGGCCCCCAGCAGCTGTCCCAAGGTTTAGTTGGTTCTAGCTATGATCTTGTGATATGATTTGACTTGGGTGGCCAAAATAAATGTTTGCATCAACTACTCAGTGTGTGTGTGTGTGTGTGTGTGTGTGTGTGTGTGTGTGTGTGTGTGTGTATATATATAAATATCCCTTTCCATGCTTGGCCTGAGCAACCTGCTCCAAAGCAGTATTGGAGAACACCAAAAGAGTTACTCTTATGAGTAGTGGATTTTCTTCTTCTCAATATAATATGCCACTGCTTAAAATAAATTTGTACACCCCTAACAGAGTTTGGTGGTGGTAATGTATTGTCTTGCAATGAGTTGAGCACCCCTTTATCCACAAGGGTTTAAGTATAATTGTTTTTGTGTAGCCATCAGCTTTGTGCTTATCTACCATTCTGTAGGTCAGGCAATTCCTTACAACATGTGCTGACACAAGTAAAACATGGTACAGTGTTGGCCATGGAAAAAGCTAGAGACTAGTAGAGTAAAAAAAACTTTTTATTGGCTGAGTGGATCTAGGACACAAGCTTTCATTCTCTTCAGAACACTGAATGCACAATACATGACTTTAAATACTCATGTACATTTATTATAACACTTAAATTCTGCTGGCAGTGTATATTCTTATTAGTTTGCACATTAATGTATTCCCTAGGCCCTAGTAAAGTCTCTTGAAGTCAAACAGAAAATGCAAACCAGATTTATTATAATATTTATAAAAACCAGACGCAAAATTCACTGGGGCATCAGAAGAAATAATATATATTTTCTCCATTATTTCTTCTGATGCCCCAGTGAATTTTGCGTCTGGCTTTTTTTTTTTTTTTTTTTTTTTTTCTAGTCCACTTCAGAGGTTACTAGAGCCTAGGAAATGCATTATGATCTATTCTGATAAGAATACACTGCCAGTAGAATTTTTACATGTTACAATAATGTGCATGAGTGTTTAAAGTCATGTATTGTGCATTTAGCTTTTATTTTTATTATGCCTGAAGAGACCTAGTTGTCTTGAACAATTACTGAATTCTGTGTTGGAAGCAGGGAGTAAAAACAAACTTGAACAACTTTACAAACCCAAGCTAGTAACAAAAATGACAATCTTTCAAAGGAATGTTTAAGTAAAGTGTCAGCCAGTAAATGTAATAGATCTCAGAACTAACCTAATAACAATATCCTTCCATTATGATCAACTTTCCTGTCTATGGCTAGAAAATCCCAATGTCACCTATGACTATATTTATTTATTTATTTATTTTTTTATCTTGTGCCTAGTCTTCCTCACTGCACACGGTAATCCCTTTTAACCCCCTTAAGGACCAGCGGTCCTGGGACGTTTCCATCCCATAAGGATCGCTTTGATCCTTGCTGGTACACGTGACCTGTTGTGTGTATCAGCATGCCGCTTTGCTGCTTGAAAGAGTGCTCCAGTCTTAGAACGGTCAATTTTAGACCTCACTTTTACTTGCAGCACTCCCGGTGGAGCGCTGTAAGTATTTAAGGATCGTGATGGTCATAGTACGTCATGTAGTCCTTAAGGGGTTAAGGCCTCAGGTGGCCCTCTCTTAAGGAGTGGCGGACCACTTTTTTAATCGTGGTCCTGTTCAGTGCTCCCCAAAAAGCAGGGAGCCCTGAAATATATTGCAGTCCTGGCACATCCTACAGAGTATAACAAGGTCAATCACACTTCTGAAAGATGCTTTACTCAAAAGTTATTAGAGCTCAAACTGGATTGATTTTTTTTTTTTTTTTTTTTTTTGTGCAGTATCAAGGTGAACTGAAATTGTACCATGGTGCTGTTGCTACACCATCCTATAGACAGCTCTGGTCAGTTGACCATAAATCTCCATAGAATGGTGTAGTAACAGCGCCACTGTACAATTTCAGTTCACTTTGATACTGCGCAAAAAATTCAAGTTTGACCTCTAATAACTTTTGAATAAAGCCTCTTCCAGAAATGGAAGTTCCCTTGTTTTACTCAAGGGGATAACATTTACAAAAACTTGTTTTTTACATTTTAAGTATTACTATCCCTTTAATGGAAGTAAGCTCGTGCAAAGAAAATATGGCTCAAGTCTGGGGCAAGCCAACTGCATCACTGGAAACAGTCATTGATTTTAAGTAGTGCAGCGTGACTTTGTCTTCTCATTCATTGGTTTTCTGCACAATCGCTACTTTTGTTCATATAAGATTTCTTGTAAATGCGCTAAACTATATACCGTCTGTTTGCCATTTCGCAAATCTTTATTTCTCCTATGTTTAAGTTTGTCTTTGTCCACTTATGAGTTTTGGTTTGGCATTTTTTTTACTGACTATGTAATCCATAACCAGTGCTTATTGTGTTTTGTATTTTAGATGGAACAAGATCAGAGACTGATCTACTCTGGAAAGTTGCTTCCTGACCATCTGAGACTGAATGAGGTCCTATCCATGGTAAATGGTCACTAATGGGGCTGACACTGTTTTCTGTTAAGTAAGAATCCATTGACTACTGGATGTTGGTGATGGTATAAGCCGCCTTATTTGTTTTCCAGGAGAACAGACATGTGCTGCATCTTGTTTGTTCCATGAAGAGCCCTCCCAAAAATCAGGTACAATTATTTCTGGGAATAATCTTAGCATTAAACATGGCTTTTCTGGCCCATGCTTCAAAGTTTAGCCTGTGCCATTATAAAGGTGGATTCTTCATGTGGAATTGCACATCAGATAGCCTGTAAAGAGATATATCCGCCATCCAATCCTGCCTTCATTGGCTGTCACAAGCCCCTTTAGAACTCTGAAAGTTCTTCTGTCTGTCACCTCCCCCATCAGCTGTGTCATGTGAAAAGCTTTATTAATAAGCTGCATCTGGGGTGGGGTGCCAACTGCTACTACTGCATTTGAGGAAACTTCAGCTTTTTCCTTCATCACCACACATTGTGTATTAGTTGGCTACAAACTCTTCTGTGTCTTTCACACTTTGAGTACCAGAGTGGTAAGCAATGCTTTGCAATGCATTGCGCACCACTCTGGCACTTAAAGGGGAAATCTGCCATAAAGACTAATTTGCTTAATATGTGTTCCTCTTGAATGAATTTTCACTAGTTAAAGATGAAGTTTCTCTGTGGAGCAGTTTTTCGTGTGTGTTGTATGTGTGTTTTATCTAACATTTCCGGTATGTATCGAACTTTAACCCTTTGTGTGCCAGAGCCTACTCCTCTGCTACTCAAAAGGTTAGTCTGCCTGACTGCTGTTTGACGCTTGTGTAATAGTTTTAAATCAATGAAGTGACATTCTTGGGTTACAGTTCTCCTTTAAATCGGGCAAGGCTCATCCTGAGGTGCTATTTGTATCTTTGCACAATTCTGTGACTTAATACATTGCTCTCTGAATGTTGCGGTTTGTCTAATATAACTAGCCTTATAAATGTTCTACAGTTCGCACAACAAGCCTGTTAAGCTGTAAGATTGCTATATACTGGAAACTGCAGTTGACTAACACCTTAAGGACCATTGCTGTACCAGGACCGTCACGGCGGTCCGGCAATTAAGGACCAGTGACTGTCCTGGTACGTCACGGAGTTCAGGGCTCCCGGTGCGGCTGCACGCCGCTCCAGAAGTGTGGGGGGGAAGCCTTGTGGTCCTCAAGTGCCGGCCGTGCGTGCTGGTACTGGTCCTTAAGGGGTTAAGAAGGTTTCCGATCTAAATAAGTTATTGTGTTACTTAACTGAAAGTCTTCAGATTTGTTTAACGTGTTATGATTTAGTAGGCTGTTATTTTTCTAGAGTGATCAAACTTATTAATACATTATTTCAGGCTCCAGATACAAAGCAGTGTCCAGGAAGCACAGCTGGTCAACATCACTCTGCCCCTCCTCTGACTGATGGCGTTAGGCAACGGAATCTTCCTCAAAACCTTCATACAGAACAAACTGGCACACCCAGGTACCGGAGCCACACACCCTAACTGCCCCATTATTTAATGAACATCCATGAGCCATATGTACAAAGAGAAGAAATTCTGGGGCAAACTATCATTGAGAACAAAAATATTTACCAAATTTCTGTTTTTAATTGGGTTTTTAACCCGTTAAATGTCACACTTCTCAAACTTAATGCTGTAGAGCTTTCTAACCTTCAGCGGCTTAAATTCCCTGTCTACATTAAGGTTACATTTGTGTTATGGTAGTTGATTTGCCCCACAACTGCTCCACTTTTATTTTGTCACAAGCACAGTGTTGGTGGTTTCAGTCCTGGAGTTATCTTAATTGTTTAGATTTGGATGCAATGAATATAAGCTAATATAGTTCTCTCTTGCTCCTCTACTGAAGGCCACATGGAGTGAATCCTGCATTCTCTGTCTACTCCGTATACAGCCCCCAGCAGATACTCTGGCTTCAACAGATGTATGCCAGACAGTACTACATGCAATAGTAAGTTCCTTTCCCAGTAGAATCCTTATTGCTGCAAGCTCTTTAGTAACTTTTTTTTAATCTGGTTTGGACACATCTGCAATTCAGTTCTTGTCTTTGTGCCCTTGTGCATGAGGGTAGAGCTACACATCTAACAGGTGCACAAAATATATTGGGGTGAAATGAAATTCCACAAGCCTAAGTGCATCACACTTTTTCATTAAGACCACACACTTTTTCATTAAGACCAAACTCACAGACATGGTCAGTTAAGGGCAAATTCATTAGTAGGTACACTTTAAGACTGGAATGCAAAAATCTATAAGGAGTGGTGTTTTGGGGTTTGTTTGTTTTACTCAATTAAACTATTTCTTGTCTAACACAGCATGCCAGTGCTGTGTGTAAGACTTATCTCTGGCATTGAAACTGTTCAAAACCAGCCTTTGTGTACAACAAATGGAATTCATAGCAAATGTGGTCCAAAGTGTTCATCTATGTATTAGACCAGTGTTTCTCAACCAAGGTGCTGTGGCACTTTGGTGTGCCATGGACATCCACTTGGAGTGCCCCATCTACTACAAAGCTTGTTGGAGTGGGGGGGAATTGAAAAAACATTGTTAAAAATATCCAGTTTTGGCTTCCCTGCAGCTGGGAGGGTCTGTGTGGCCCATCGCTGATCTAGATGAAACAGGATTAATTTTGTCTTTATTATAATTCTCTTGTTTCCTTCACCAGCTGTGCTGCTGCTGCAGCTACAAATTCTCCCATTCGGCGTGTTCAAGATTTACCCGTGGTAGCACCTGCTGCTCCAGAACCATTACACCATCCTTTCCCGGCTGACAACCAGCCACAGAATCCGGATGTTCAAGCCCCAGTTAACCCAGTCGCAAATCCAAATCTGCGCATGAATGCCCAAGGGGGACTAGTGGAGGAAGATGATGATGTAAACAGAGACTGGCTGGACTGGATCTATACAGCTGCACGCTTCTCAATCTTCCTGAGTATCCTGTACTTCTATTCCAGCTTGAGCCGTTTCATGATGGTTCTGGGTGCCATGATCCTTATGTACTTGTGAGTTTTCAAATTTATTTCATATCGCCTCTGTCACCGTGCAAACTGATCTCTTATGAACATACATTGCTAATAACATCCTGAGACATCTTGTGTCATTCAGATGACCTAATCCCCACCCCACCCTTTACCTTACTATGACCCTTTTTCTCTTACTCCCTGGTTCAAGATATACCATCTTGGACTGACTGAAAGTTTTATGTCCGTGGGAATTGACATGGCATTATTTTCATAATGAGGTATGACCTACCTTAACTGTCTGAGGCCCAGAGGGATGTGCAAAACTGCTGTTTTTTTTTACATTTCTGGACTTAGATTACCGTATGCTGTGAGGAGTTTAAGGTTCTGTGGTCTGATGGCAACAGTCATTCAAGCTTCCATAGAAATGACATTCATAACTTATTTGAAGGTTTATTTCTTGGAACAAGTGATATTCATAAGGGCCACTGGCTTTGTGGGGAGTAGTTAGGCTGAAGTGTTATCCTTAAGGGCTTTACTGCTTGAAAGAAGATATCTTGGCTCACGTGCCTGAGCCACTGACAGCTTGTGCTAGCCTGAAAGGGAGGGCTCTTTAGAATGGGGTTTGACATAACTGATGTAACTAACGTGAATGTACAGCATTGATTGTAGCAGATGGTGGTCTTTAAGGTATAGATTTCCTACTGCCCTTATATCTGCTTTCAATCTAATGTGACCTGGCTGAGCTCTGGTTTTTAGTATGGTTCTAGATGGACTGTGACAGACTTCTTTCTTCTCTTCCCCCTCCAGACACCATGCAGGATGGTTCCCATTCAGGCGGAGACCTCCTCAAGAAGCTGCAGTTGTAAACCCTCCACAGGCTGTGCCAAATAACCAGGATCAGAACAACAACTTGCAGGTAAGTTTGGAAAACCGTTTCTGAGCATCGAAGAGTCTATGCATTCTTATGTAACATAACAGCCCACCCCCATCCATACACAAAAAAGAGGGATTAAATACTTGGCGTCTGTAAAAATTGTTAATTTTAGGGGGTGCTCAGAAAGCAAGAGTAGCAATTCTGGAGAAAACCAACTACACTGTAGGTAATAAACACATTCACTCGGGTCTCACTGCTTGTGAACGGAGTTTTCAACGAACTGCATGACAGACCTCTGACTCTTTCAAATATAAGGGCTTTTTGTTCCATGAGTTGCAGTTGGCTTGTTTCAGGGTGGTTTTCTTACTTTCTGAATTAGTGACCAGATGCATGCCAAAAGTAAGATGGGAAGGAGGATCACACTGCAGTTAACACTTTTAGTGCCAGAGGAGTACACAATGCACTGCAAAGCAATGTGTTGCTTACCCCTCTGGCACTCAGAAGGTTAATGTGACACTTGTTGGATGACAGACTAGCTCAGTTGGTTAACTGGAGAAGAGCACTGCTTGTATTTGTAGCACATGAAGGATCATAGGCACAAAGTGGAACAGTCTTGTTGCAAACAAACTTAACTTTATTGAGACTTCTAACACCTTTTCATTCTGGACTGTTCTCCACTGCATTGTGAATAAAGGGATTAAAAGTGCTGTTTTAAAGGGACACTAATGTCCAATAAAAACGTCTCTTGTGTTGTAGTGTTTAATTGTGGCACAAATCTCTAACCTTTATGGTTTGAGAGATATTCGCATCTAAAGTTCTCCCCTCCCTCCCCTTCTCCTGACATCAGCGCTCTGACAGCAGGAGATCCCTGTCCTGGGGCCAGCCAGCAGCTCTGCAGCAGAGATGAAACAGCGATACTGGAAAATAATTAATTGGAATGGTCTACAAAGTGTGCCTGGTTTGCAAGCACACTTTGTAGACCATTCCAATGAAGTAGTTCTTTTTAAATAACTCAATTTAGATAGAGCATAGTGAAGTGAACACGCATGTTACAACTGCATAGGTGGAATTGGCGTGAGGTGTAACTGGAGAAATTGGGTTTGACATGATCTGGCTAGGAGACTGAGGCATGTTTTGTTTTATATTGTCTTATGCAAACACTTTCACTTTGTCTTTTTCTTAACAGGAAGAGAATGACCAGATACAGGACCCAGCAGATAACGGGACAGCTGAAGTGATCCAAGCTCAATCATTTGTGTCCACGGCCTGGATATTTTTCAAAACTTTTTTTGCATCTTTGATTCCCGAGGGACCTCCAGCAGTGGTCCAATGACAACTTGTTGACAAAGGACAACTCTAGCTGTTGCAGGCTGCATGCTTTTAGTCTTCCATTCTTATGTGGCAAAGTGTCAGCCTGTTTAGGAACTGATGCTTCCTACATCTTAAAGATAATGGTCTCGTCAAGAAGAATTTCTTATGACGCATATCGTTTTCTACCAGTCCAAAGATGTGATATGCAAATCTGAGCAGACCAGTTCTGCGCATGCCATTTTGATTCCTTGTGGAATGTTGGGATAATTTACACTAATTGTAGTGTTAAAGTTTACATTCTGTAATAACTCTAGCATTTTGAACAGATGATGCTTTGACTGCTAGTTTCTGAAGAGCAGATATTACTGTATCCAGTATGCTACTCTGCGTTAAGGGCTGTATTAGCAATACAAGAGGAGGAATTGTGGCACAAACACATACACCACCAGGGAAAAATGAAAATTCACATAAGTTTAAAGGGGTCTTCCCCCTCCAATATTTTTCTTTCAATATTATAAAAAGACAAAACATCATACCCTACACACCTCTTATATAAATATCAACTATTACCATTACACAAATTAAAACCCTAGTGCCGAGTGTGGGATCCTGGAGGAACATTAAATACCCAAAGTAATACAATTTTATTCTGTCAGTTGTATAGTAGTATGAACAGTTATGTTCTCTTACCTAAATAACCAGGCACTCCATTGTTCACTATTTACAACCGAGCCAAAATAAATCCAACCTAATACCTCCATCCTAACCTGATACTTCAATTGGCATAAAATCTCTTCCAAAGAAGTATTTAACGGTTTCCATTTGCAGGCAATGACCATCTTAACAGCCAACATACAATGTATAATAAAAAAAACCTAGTCTTAAGTCATCTGCAGCTAATATTATATGTAACAAAGCCACTAGAGGGGATCTCTTCACTTATTAGAAGTCACTTCCTCTATCAAATCATACATCCTATTCCAGCTACTTTTAATCTGAGCAACCCCACCAAATCTGAACCTACCTCCCTGCAACATCTCCAGCAAGTTTAAAGGAGTAGGCAGGTGCCTACCTCATGCTAGAGGTCTCGGTGCACTGGGAATCAATGTGTTAAAGGCCTCTCTCATTTGAGGGATTAAAAGACCTATTTTAAATTTGTGAGTTTTTTTTTCCACTTCTTG
This sequence comes from Rhinophrynus dorsalis, assembly GCA_037306005.1. Classification (NCBI taxonomy): domain Eukaryota; kingdom Metazoa; phylum Chordata; class Amphibia; order Anura; family Rhinophrynidae; genus Rhinophrynus; species Rhinophrynus dorsalis. The sequence goes on along the minus strand of CM074722.1, from coordinate 343,994,982 downwards.
CGGTGCAGCTGACTTGCTCCACAATTCCTTCTTTGTGTCTACAGCCCTGGATCTTCCACTTTGTGCCCATACTGTATGCACAAAAGCTTGCACTTTAGTCAGTACTCACAATAAACTGAGATGACTCATGTCTTTAAACTTTCGTCAGCCTATCTGTATCTTTGATTCAACACATGCATCTATTTATCTTAATGACTGCACCATTTAGCAATGCAATGTGTAACACACTAAAAGGTGGTAAATGTAAAAAGGCAAAGGTAAAGCCTTTTTATTTGGGGGTGGCATATCACATGGTCAGTGTTAATAAAATGTGATTCTTGGCTGATGGCTTTCCAATGCTTTGGGGTCTTTTTAATCATCCAGGGATTTTGATTTTGACAATTTTGTGCATTTAACAGTATTATACACCCCAGTGTCTCCAAGCTTTTATTCACAAGATCGGTCTTTCTGGCACCTCTGTAGTCTTTGGTCTCAAGTACTCACATTCCTTACAGCAGTCTTGAAACCACAATATTTATCCTTCATGTGCTTGCATTCTCTTGCATGTGTTCTTGAGTGCTTTCTCCTTCTTACATATATCTTCTTTCTCTCTTGCTTGTGCTGTTTCTACACTAGTATGCATGCACTATTGCTCTTCTGTGTGCTGCCTGTCTTTCTTACTTTTTGTGTGTGCCTCCCTCTTGCATGCACACTCCCCCCCCCCCCCCCCCCCCGTGTCTGTACACACTAGTAAGATATGTTGCATAAAAAAAATGTATGTGACTATCATGCATTTCCACAATCCATGATTATGTACTTGTGCACCTTCAGAATTATACAGCACTTGAAATACTGCTGAAATTCATACAAATCACAAAGTTTCATTAAGACTGTCAGACCAAAAGTTTCTGAAAGATACATCACCTGATGGTGTTTGGTTTTCTCAGCAGTGTAAATGATCCCATACAACTCGGTGCTAAGTTTAATGCATTGCTTAAAGGGATGGTACTGTGAAGAGAAAAAAAAAACTCTTGAGAATCTGTTACCTTCATATTTGGCTTGGAAATCAAATTTAAATGTTTCCACCTCCCGCCCCTTTTCAACATGTCCTGACTTCACTAGGATCAGAAAACAGTTTGCTTGACCTGATCGATGGCAGCAAAGGACAATATTGTGTGTATAAAGAAAACACTACCCTCCTTCATGAAGACTGGAAGAGTTTACCTTATGCTGACACATTGTCCCTTTTTGCGATCTGTCCAGACAGGCTTTTTGATGTGAGGGAAGTCGGGATGTTGTGTTGAAAGGGGCTGGAGGGGGAAATTTTAAAGGGATAGTAATGTTTAATTTTAAGTTAACTTAATATTGTAGCCATTAAAAAAAAACAAAAAAACCTAACATCGATGTGAGCCTTACCTCTCAAACCTTTATGGTTTGAAAGAGAGAACCTGCTCAAGTTACCTTTTCCTGGCTGTTTCATTCAAGTCTGCCATCTAGCTGACAGCTGCAGATTCCGGTCATTTGTGCAGACAGAGGCTCTTCAGCAGAGCTGGAATCACGCTATTTAGAAATAAAAAAAAAAAAAACACTTTGTAGACTGTTCTAAATTACGTATTTGTCTTTAGATATCATTATATCGGAGCTGCCGAAGAGCTGCATCTGGTCAAGCGACCAGAATCTGCTTCTGACAGCTTTACAGCTCGTCAAGTATAAAGGGGAGGGACCAGAGAACTTTTCGTATAGCTCTCAAACCATAATGGCTTGAGAGATACAAATAAGTGCAAGTACTCTAATTGTATCTACCATATAGTTAATACTTTTTTCTGACATTACTATCCCTTTAATTGTATTTTCAAGTAAATAAGAAGGTAACTGATCTTAACAACATACTATCTGGCACATTACCAGAATTTTCCCTCTCTGCCACACACGCAGGGGTGGCAGTAAGGAGGAGATACTCAAATCTCCTCCATATTGCCTTAGCAGGACATACGGGGGGGAGGATTTTGACACACTTTACAAAATCTGTGCAAGGTGTTTCCACGCCCACGCTATTCCCTGTTGGGAAAAGAAAAACATGGCTGACTCTCCACTCCAAAAAACACACACTGCCTCAGAGCATTGCTTTGCTAATTATTACATTGAGTAGGTGCACATAGTGCATAAATGGACTTTTTTTTTTTTTTTTTTTTAATATTCCATATATTCTGAAACAATTTTTTTGGACGTCTATATTATGAAACTATACAGAATGAATCATATTTTCTCCTGACTTGCTTTGCTTACACATGGCTTCCAGCTGTAATGAGCAAGTTTGATGTATTACACCCATCCCACTGGGCTACCATGCCCCCCCACTGTTCACAGGCTGCCCTCCATATTTTATTCACGTTATGTTATGGGTACCCTTCCTCCCTAGGTAGTGCTTCTGCTGCCTGACTGGCCCTTACCTTGTACAAGTCGGTTCCCAAGAGGATATTAAACTGTACTCTCTTAGACATAGCCCAGTCCTTCTCTTCTTCCCCCCCCACCCCAACCTATTCCAGAGCAACTGCACCTTCCCGCTTCCTTCTGCCAGACTCCATTTAACCAGCTTAAGACCACAAAGGAACAGTTGTCGTACAGGCTGTGCTGGGAAACTGGGCTTCTGTCATAAGCCTCCCTATCCCGCCATGACTTGGTACCCACTCCTCTGCCCCACATTCAGGCACTTCCTTCAATTCATCATCTGCTGCGTGGGCTGGCCTTCTTTTGTCCTTGGAATACATTTATTTATTTGTGGGCTTTGTACTTACAAACCTCCACTCTGCTGCTGTCGGAGGATATGACCTAGAGGAGGGAGAGTTGGAGCCTGCCCTCATTGGTTTTATTGTATGGTACTCAAAAGGAAGAGTGCAGATCTGGATAGATGTCTGCTAATAAGAACTGGATATAAAAGGTTCATGAAAGTGAAGAAAAATAAGGCTTCTGCACTGGGGAAAAACGTTTTTTCCAGCCTGGAGAAAAATCCAGGATTGTAGCAGTACTACAGGTTTTGCCATGAGTGAGCCAGAAACCTGTTCCAATATGGTTGCCTGCCATATAAACTTGGATAACTCACTTTATATGGAGCCCAACAGGCCCTCCCCGTTTCCCTTATCCTATTCTCCACATATTGATATTGGTCTTCTCTCCAAAGTCTCTGCCCCTATATCACCCTTCTCCCCATTCTCTTCCCCAACACCTGACCCCTTCTGTCCTATGCCTTTCACTTTCTGCCCATATCTATTTTTCCCTTCTCCATGATGTTCTTACTACATCATGTTCTGTGTGCACAACATTGTGTGTATCATTTTGTCTGTGGTTACGTATATAAGCATGTGTGACTGTCTTTGTTTCAAAGTGTGAGTGCATGCATACCATAGGAGTATCAAATTGAACCCTTTCAATGCCAGATATACATCCGACACATTGAATTGTATTGCATATGTCTTTGCCACTCAAATATTTAAACCTTTAAGGACTACAGTGGTACCGAATGCATTGCAAGTCAAGGCACTGGATACCCTTTTGACATCAAATAGTTAACCTTCACTGCAACACCATGCCACTATTGCCAGTTCATTATATATAAAAAAAATTACATTGAACAATGTGATACACATTTATTTTTTTATATTACTCTCCCTTTAGCGAACATGTATTTTATTTCAAAGAGGGAAATTCAATAAAAAAAAAAATCCTGTGCACTAAAGACTACAGATCCCAGAATGCATTTAGTCCATCCAACCGCTGCACCTTGTCTGGGATAAACGCATCCAGTGTAATGTATGTATATATATAAAGAAGCACAGTTATACAGGTGGAAATTAATGTCATGCTGGTGAGAGCTTATAATTCAAGTAATGATAAAAGTGTGTTATTGCAGGAGCATGGCTGATTCTGTATAAATATTTATAAGTCAGCTACCCTGCTGTTGTCCATTAGTGAGCAAATTGGCCCTATGAAAAAAAATATGGAGCACTTCTACTGCAAACCTCAGCTGTACAATAGGAACAAATAACAATTCCCTCTGAGTTTAAACCGGGCTTTAAACACGCTGAATTCTGAAGATCTATGTACTATGACGCAATGCTTTATTGACATTTCCAATGTGGTAATTCACATTTCACCCACTGACTTCTAGATCTCTCAGAATTTGTTAAAGTGGGCCTGTCCTCTTGAATTCAAGTTAAGTTGAGTTGTAAGGTGCCTATGTATCATGTTGGCTAAAAGAGTGGCATGCATAGTTTATTAGAATTTTAGTTAAAGGTGAGTCTGTGTCACTGTATGCAAATAAAACTATGCATAGCAATGAGAGCTTATTTGGCATACAGAGCTGCATCGCATTTCATTATAGAAATGGGAATGTCTTTGTCGTCCAATACAGTTTACTGGTAACTTTGGGTAGGCGATCCACCCCTTTAATTGTAGGCAGGAACAATTCTAGAATTGTATACAGGGGTGGAGCCTACCTTCCCTCCTTGGCTGCAGCTAGCCAACCAGCTCCAGAAAGATTTGTTCCTTGGTTAAGACACAGACAAGAGAACAGTTCTGCTATAGAATTTTTTTTTATTTTTGTGTTAGGTGTATTACCATAACTGATAATGCCCTTAGATGTGGGCAGCTCAGTAACCAGGTGTTTTTTGTATACCATAAGCCCTGGGAGGAAAATCTTGGCTACAAGTTCTTTCCTTAGGAATTGCCCACCGAGGCTTCTTCTTAATACATGGTAGTCTGAAGACATAAGATATGCAGGAAAGGTGAGCAACCCTTTGACTGCTACAGGTCCACATGTCCCACAGTGCCCCTCCACACAGGGGTTTTACCTTTGGAGTTGCTATTGCGCACTCCTGCACTCGTTGGGTCTATCTGTATGTCTGTTGGGTGTTTTGGAGCAGGTTTATGTGGTGCTTTAACCCTTTAGCTGCTGGTTTTGCATCTTTTGGGGGGTTTTCTGACACTACCTACTGGTTCAGTGTTTTTTTGGGTATCCTAACATGTTCTAGTGATGTATCATGCATTTTTATTTTATTTTAAATTTGAGTTCCGCTTTACCGCATAGGCGCCTTTGCTCCATTCACTCCTATGGGACTGTACAGTTTGGGACATATCTCTGCAACCGCTCCACCTAGCGACTTCAGAGATGGCTCATTTTTATTGTCTGCCCTTGCTCTATCATCCGGTTTATGTTTCTAGCTTGTTGGGGGGCTCAGGGGGCTTTGGGCACTGTTGGGGTACTTTTTCTGGTAAAACTACTTTTCCCATGAGATCTTGCTTCGCACGCTCATTTCTGATTGGCTCACACCGCGGCAGCCATTTTGTGCCATTTCCAGGACGAGTATCCTACACAGGGCTTGGAATCTCCTTCTCTCCTCTGCTGATTAACCCTTCGCTGCCAGATAAGTCTGTTTTAGCGATTTCTAGGGTGAAACTTTAATCCTACACACTGTAATTGGGTGATTTCTTATACTGTGATGTTTTTGACAGTGTGAGAATGTCTAATCCATTGGAGCTTGGGCCCAGACCTAAGACTAAGGATGCTGGGGTCTCTGTATCCCCCATTGCGCATTGCTCTTCCTGTCATTCAAGGTTACCTAGAGAATTCTCAGGTCATTTATGCCCAGCATGTTCTGATGTTCCTGAGGGTCTCTCAGGGAGTCCAGCCATGCAATAGAGCCAGTTTGGGTGCAAGAGTTCAAGGCTTCTTCTAGGGATCTTAGGTCTACACTTTCCATCCCAGTTACAGGAGGTCTTCCATTCTTGGCAGACCCCCTCTTCCGTGAAGTCTTCCCTGCCAAAACCACAGGGATTACCTGACGTATCAGATTCCTCTGAGGAGGAACTGCTGGTGGATTCAGATGTTGAGGAATGTTCTGTTGTGGTCTCCTGTCAGTTTTTTGGGGATCACTTTGAGGCCGATCCTGAGCCTTCGACTGAGGTCCTGATCAGGGCTGTTTTGACTACCCTAATCATTCCGTTAGTTCAAGAGGTTCCTCCTGATCCCTATGATGTGTTTCAGGAACCTAAAAAGCCCCTTACTTGCTTTCCACCTAACCCCACTCTTGACCGCCTTGTGTCTGAAGAGTGGAAATCTCCGGACAGGAAACCTTCTGTGTCCAAGAAATTTGCCAAGCTTTATCCCTTCTCTGAGGCAGTGCTTGCTCAGTAGTGGGTTCATCCTCCCAAAGTGGATGCTCCTATCTCCAGGTTATCTAAGTTTACTGCCAGTTTCTGATGCATCAGCTCTGAAAGACTGGACTGACAAGAAACTTGAGGTTTCCCTAAAGTCCATTTTTGCCACTACTGGTATTGCCATATGTCCAGCGTTCGCTGCGGCATGGGTTAACTGGGCCATTGCGGTCTGGACTGAACAGCTCACCCTGGCTATCCTTCAGGGTGCTCCTACTTCGGATATGTTGCGGCTTCTTGCCAACATTTCTGAGGCCCAGCACTATATTTCTGCTGCCTTGTTTGATGCCATCCGTTTGGTAGCTAGGGTTTCCACCATGTCTGTGGTTGCCAGACTGGCTCTTTGGCTCAAGATCTGGTCTGCTGACACTGCTTCCAAGAAAGCCTTGCTCTCCTTGCCTTTTCAAGGCACTTCATTGTTTGGGCCAGATCTCAGTTATCTGGTTAGTGAGGCCACAGGGGGTAAAAGTACCCTTCTGTCTTTGGTCCCCAGGAAGAAAACGCTACTTAAGCATAATCGGTATTTTCATTCCTTTCAGACTGAGACATGTACGGTGAACCAGACGGTTCCCTCAGCTCCTCTTACCTCCTCCAAGCCCAAACAGCAATGGAAGCCCAAGGTCTCTTCCAAGCCTTCTTCAGCATGACTCACCGAACCCGGGTCCCCACTCTTCTGAGGGTGGCCGTCTGCGTCACTACCACAGCGTCTGGGGGGATTCAGTGGCGGACCCATGGGTTTTACAGGTGGCGGCGGAAGGATACAGGATCCCTTTCGTCTCTCTTCCTCCTTTTCTTTTCTTCTTATACGCCTCAGGGCGCGGAGAAACGCCGGCTGTTCGGCGCTATTCAGGCTCTTCTGGACAAGGATGTTCTAGAGCCAGTTCCAGTTCAGGAAAGAGGTATGGGTTTTTACTCAAACCTCTTTGTGGTCTCCCAAAAGGACGGCGGTTGTCGCCCTATTTTGGATTTGAAGGATCTCAATTCCTTTGTGACCCAGACTCATTATCACCAGGAGTCTCTATGGACTGTGATTGCTTCTATGTCCCTGGGGGAATTCCTTGCTTCTCTGGATCTTCAGGACTGGTATTTACACATTGCCATTCATCCAGAGAGCCGGCAGTATCTCAGATTTGTCTGATCACCAGATTACCCACAGGGTTTCTGAGGTTCTGGCTCAAGATCCAGTTCCAGCCAAGAAGCTGTCCTCTCTAGTGGGGAAATTCATCTCCACCATAGAAGCGGTCCCGTTTGCCATGGCACACGCCAGGGAACTCCAGAGGTTTGTGATCCAGGTGTGCAAGGGTCAGCCGGACCTTCTGAAGATGTCAGTGTCCCTCCCTCTTCATGTGGAACTGAGTTTGTCGTGGTGGCTTGACCTCTCCAATCTGCTGAAGGGCAAGTCTTTCCTGGTATCCTTCTGGACCACGGTGACGACGGACGCCAGCCTTTCCGGCTGGAGAACGTTCCTGGGTTGCCTGAGTGCTCCGGAGGAATCTCTCCTTCCGATCAACGTGTTGGAGCTTCGGGCAATATTTCATGCCCTTCGTCATTGGACATCTCAGCTGGAAGACTGTCCAGTCTGGGTACAGTCCAACAACACCACGGCTGTGGCTTACATCAACAAGCAGGGCAGAACAAGAAGACTCGCAGCTTGGTTAGAGGTCAAGGCTATTTTTTCTGGGGCAGAAGAACACGTTCCTGCCAAATCCGCAGTGCCCATTCCTGGCATAGGCAACGTCATGGCGGACTTCCTCAGTCAACACACAGTGGACATCGTAGAGTGGGAACTGCACACAGAGGTGTTCACCCTCATTGTTCAGAAGTGGGGTCTTCCTTACATCGACCTGATGGCGACAAGACACAGCAGGAAGATTCCGAGGTTCTGCTCTCGGTGGAGGGACCCTCTAGCTCTGGATGCAATGTCCATTCCTTGGTTGATTCCTCTGGCCTATATCTTTCCTCCCCTCCCAATGTTGCACAGGGTGTTACGGAAATTACAACTGGAGTGTTGTCCAGTCATTTTGATTGCTCCGTACTGGCCTCACCAAGCTTGGTTTTCGGAGTTGCTGGATCTGTCTGTGGCGGAGCCGTTCCGGCTCCCTTGCCGTCCGGATCTTCTTCTACAGTGTTACCTGTGGAAGGAGGATGTTCATCAGCTAGCTTTGACTGCTTGAAAATTGAATCCTCAATATTGAAGAAGAAAGGTTTTTCTTCTGGGGTGGTAGCTACTATGCTCAGTGCCCGCAAACCTGTTTCTTCCAAGATCTATCATCGTGTCTGGTCAACTTTTCTATCTTGGTGTGCTGACAAGGACCTGCCTCAGCAATTTAATCTGCCTACGGTTTTGGCCTTTTTGCAGGATGGCATGGATAAGGGCCTCAGTTTGCGTTCCCTTAAGATTCAGGCTTCTGCTCTCTCTGTTTTCTTTCAGAGGCACATTGCCATCCTTCCTGATGTCAAGGTTTTCTTCCAGGGTGTTGCTCATACTCGTCCTGCCTTCAAGAATCCCGCTCCTCCGTGGGATCTTAACTTGGTTTTGGGCGTTCATCTGCGCCCTCCATTTGAGTCCTTGGCTACTGTTCCGCTACACCTGTTGACGTGGAAAATGGCTTTTCTCCTGGCGATCATGTCAGTTTGCTGTGTCGCTGAGTTACATGCTCTGTCCTGTAAACCACCCTATTTGGTGTTTCACAAGGTCAAGGTGGTGCTTCGCACTTCTCAAGAGTTTCTTCCGCAGGTGGTTTCGAAGTTCCACATCAATCAGGAGATTGTGGTGCCTTCTTTCTGCCCTCCCCCCACCTCTGACAAGGAGAGGGATCTCCAGTCTATCAGGCAATGTGACGTGCTGTTCATCATTCCTGAGGGTCCCAGGGCAGGAAGACCTGCATCCAAAGTGACTACTGCTTCTTAGATCAAGTTCACTATTCGTAAGGCTTACGAGCTGAGGAAGAAGCCTGTCCCCTTACAGGTCACGGCTCATTCTACTAGATCCATTGGGGCTTCTTGGGCTTACAAGAATCAGGCCTCTGCTGATCAGTTGTGCAAGGCTGCCACTTGGTCGTCTGTGCACACCTTTTCGAAGCACTACCATGTTGATGTGCTGGCATCGGCTGATGCCAGCTTTGGGAGGAAGATCCTGGAGGCAGTCTTGCTTGTCTAGGATCTTCTTCAGTTCTTGGTGCTTCCTTCACTTTTGAGCCCCGTTGGCTCTAGTTCAGTGTGCTGTGTAACAGTTGGGGTGTTGTTACCCCTGTTCAGTGTCTGTTGACACTTCATTGTTTGTTGGGCTATCTCTGATCTGATGGTTCATATCTGCTCTGGTGATTTTGGGGGCCTTGCGACTGGTCCTTGCCTTCCTTCCCGCCTCTGGGAAACTCAATGGTTGGACATCCCAAAGTTACCAGTAACCCATATTGGACGACAGAGAAAAGAGGATTTTAGTTTTACCTTTTAAATCATTTTCTCTTAGTCCATACAGGTTACTGATCTCCCACCCTGTCAAGGGACCATGCTTGGCTCTCCTGTGGTAGACCGTGGGGGTCCTTCGGGGTCATGCTCACAGAAGTCGTTTCCCTTCCACTATCTAGTCAATAGTTAGTGTCTCAAATCTTTCTGGAGCTGGTTGGCTAGCTGCAGCCAAGGAGGGAAGGTAGGCTCCACCCCTGCATACAATTCTACAATTGTTCCAGGTGAGACTAAAATCCTCTTTTCTCTTGAACTATGCATCTGCTGGTCTTTTTGGCTAACATGGGCAGTTTGCGTATATGAACTTAATTCCAAGCTTAAATTTGAGGCGAAATGTCCAATGTCAATGGAAATTTTCACTTGTCCCATGTGTTCCTGTTTGCTGCAGTTATTTCAACTAAATATCTCAAATACGGTCTGCTTTCCACAGAAGAAATGTAAAAAATAGCCTGCGCACAGCTCCTGATATAGACAGTAACTACAATAGCTCTATAACTAATATTGTCTCCATCTATATGTATGAAGTAGTATAAGGGAATAGTGTAAAGAAGTAGAAAAGGTGTAGGAAGCACCCTGTATGAGACAAAAGAAATATGAAGGATTCCTATTAATGCTGCTGCTGCTCCCAAGTACTCAGATCCATCGGTGAGTATGCAGACAAAGTAGGGGTTGAGGAGTGGATCAGCGCAATCAAAAGATAGGAAAAAACACAAAAAAGAAAAGTGACAGACTAAGTGTAGTATTATGGTAGACCAGTGGTATAAAAAGAAAGTACACTGGAAAAATAAAGTATATATAACTATGTGCAATAGGGAATGTGATATATAAGAATATACAGAAGTATATAATAAACGTAAGAAATAAACAGGTCTACAGAAAAAGGTTACTGGACATATATCAAAATATAGCACATGTGATTAATAGGTACAGTACGACATATCAGTGGTCAGCACATATATTAAATAAATGAAGTACAAAGCATATAAATATAGTAATAAAACAGGTGTCTCCTTACAAGAGAAACAAATATTAATTGCCCAGGAGTAAATATAGAGGTGGTACAGATGTACCCTTACTTGATCAAGAACTCTTAGAGTGTGGAAGGTCAGACTTTGTATCCGATGTCAATACAAATGACGATCTCCCATCTGGGGCTTGATGCGTCTAAGTCCTCCGCCTGTGTGCTCGTCTTGGTGATACCGCCGGATGCCCCAAACACCACAGTCACAGAGGAGGGTTGCACGCTGCTGTAATTCCTCAGAGTGATGCTTCGCAATAAGCGGGAGTGCTGAGGAGAAGTAGGTACTATGTGGATGGAGGTTCGATGTCCGTATCTCTCCACGCGGGCTGCTGCTACTACTGCTGCAGACAACCGGTGCTCCGCAATGTATTGGAGTCCCGAAGCCGTATGGGTATCACAGCGATCGAGTAGTAAAGTTCATGTGCAGAAAAGGCTGCACGTAGTATAATTCAGCAGTAGAGACTAGTGCCAAATGTTCAAAGAAAAAAATCTTATAGTGAAGATAATCAATCCGTCAATATCCAACGCGTTTCGGCGCTATAATGTCGCGCCTTTCTCAAGGATCAGACAGGATGCTTCTCATAGGGGGAAATTTAAAGGGAAAGTGACCAATCACCGTGAAGGGGGTGTGGTATAGTAACAGAGGTAGAGAGTGATTAAACCAAAATGGGAGAAAGGAATACAGTGTATCTTGCTATATGACTAATTAAAGAAAAGCTAAATGGTGAAAACTAGCTAAATGAATTATGATTTAAGAAAAAATCTGCAAATTAGGAAGAAGGAAAAGAATTAATGGGAACTGGAAGAGACCAATAATGATTACATACACCAGAGGTCCAGTTCTTCATTCAGACCTATAGGAGTCATAGTATCCATCTTGTATATCCAATAGCTTTCCTTCTGGGCAAGTTTGGTGTATCTGTTGCCCCCTCTTGATTGTGGTTTAATGTGGTCAGTCACTGTAATGCTCAGTTTGGTGCTGTCGCCTTCATGTTTCTCCCAAAAATGCCTTGCTACACTATGTTTTAGGTTTCCTCAGATAATATTTCCTCTATGTTCAAGGAATCGTTCCTTCACCTTCCTGATAGTACGTCCTATATATTGTTTCCGGCATGGGCATTCTAGGAGGTATATTGCATAGGTGGTGTTGCAGTTATAAAAGCCTTTGATTTGGTGGATTTCCCTAGTGCTTGTGGAACAAAAGTCAGATCTGCGATGCGTCATGTGGCGACAAGTAGTACAAATTGTATGACCACATTTGAAGTTACCAACGGCAGTCATACCATTAGTTTTATTTGTAGGTCCCTGGTTTATTGGTCCCTTTTATGGTCGAAGGGTACTTGGTGCTAGGTACTGTTTGAGGTTCCTAGCCTTTTTAAAAATCACAGTTGGACGTGGTGGAAGTATATTCTTTAGAAATCTATCGCCTAATAGGATGGGCCAATGTTTCTTTATGATGTTTTGAATTTTGTTGCTGGCGCAACTATAACGTGTGATAAATGGAGTTTTATAGGTCTTCTTGATCTTTTCCTCATCTGTTTTCACCTTTTTGTGTGTCAAGAGTTAGGTTCTTGGAATCTTCCTGGTTTTTTGTAGTGCAGAGGCTACGATTCCTTGAACATAGAGGAAATATTATCCGAGGAAACCTAAAACATAGTGTAGCAAGGCATTTTTGGGAGAAACATGAAGGCGACAGCACCAAACTGAGCATTACAGTGATTGACCACATTAAACCACAACCAAGAGGGGGCAACAGATACACCAAACTTGCCCAGAAGGAAAGCTATTGGATATACAAGATGGATACTATGACTCCTATAGGTCTGAATGAAGAACTGGACCTCTGGTGTATGTAATCATTATTGGTCTCTTCCAGTTCCCATTAATTCTTTTCCTTCTTCCTAATTTGCAGATTTTTTCTTAAATCATAATTCATTTAGCTAGTTTTCACCATTTAGCTTTTCTTTAATTAGTCATATAGCAAGATACACTGTATTCCTTTCTCCCATTTTGGTTTAATCACTCTCTACCTCTGTTACTATACCACACCCCCTTCACGGTGATTGGTCACTTTCCCTTTAAATTTCCCCCTATGAGAAGCATCCTGTCTGATCCTTGAGAAAGGCGCGACATTATAGCGCCGAAACGCGTTGGATATTGACGGATTGATTATCTTCACTATAAGATTTTTTTCTTTGAACATTTGGCACTAGTCTCTACTGCTGAATTATACTACGTGCAGCCTTTTCTGCACATGAACTTTACTACTCGATCGCTGTGATACCCATACGGGGCACAATCTGAGGCTAGTTGGAGGAAAAATCAAGAAAAACATTAGAAAATATTATTTCACTGAAAGAGTAGTAGAAACTTGGAACAAACTTCCAGCAGAGGTGGTTGATAAATCCACAGTAACACAGTTTAAACATGCCTGGGATAAACATGTATCTATCCTAAGATAACAATAAAGGAATACTAAAGGGCAGACTAGATGGACCAGGTGGTCTTTTTCTGCCGTCAATCTTCTATGTTTCTATGTTTCTATGTTTCTTCGGGACTCCAATACATTGCGGAGCACCGGTTGTCTGCAGCAGTAGTAGCAGCAGCCCGCGTGGAGAGATACGGACATCAAACCTCCATCCACATAGTACCTACTTCTCCTCAGCACTCCCGCTTATTGCGAAGCATCACTCTGAGGAATTACAGCAGCGTGCAACCCTCCTCTGTGACTGTGGTGTTTTGGGCATCCGGTGGTATCACCAAGACGAGCACACAGGCGGAGGACTTAGACGCATCAAGCCCCAGACGGGAGATCGTCATTTGTATTGACATCGGATACAAAGTCTGACCTTCCACACTCTAAGAGTTCTTGATCAAGTAAGGGTACATCTGTACCACCTCTATATTTACTCCTGGGCAATTAATATTTGTTTCTCTTGTAAGGTGACATCTGTTTTATTACTATATTTATATGCTTTGTACTTCATTTATTTAATATATGTGCTGACCATTGATATGTCGTACTGTACCTATTAATCACATGTGCTATATTTTGATATAGGTCCAGTAACCTTTTTCTGTAGACCTGTTTATTTCTTACGTTTATTATATACTTCTGTATATTCTTATATATCACATTCCCTATTGCACATAGTTATATATACTTTATTTTTCCAGTGTACTTTCTTTTTATACCACTGGTCTACCATAATACTACACTTAGTCTGTCACTTTTCTTTTTTGTGTTTTTTCCTATCTTTTGATTGCGCTGATCCACTCCTCAACCCCTACTTTTTCCACAGAAGAGGCAGCTGCAGAGCAGTTTTAATTCTGCTCCAACGCAAGCCTTTAACTTCCCATGATACACTAAAGTTGTGCTTCTTTAAGTTGTGCTTCTGACTGTGCTCTGATTTTTTACAAAAAACACATACAAGCATTGCATGTTTGTTGCAATACACTGTTTTTGTAAAACCTTTTAGCACTTTGGGAGAACTTTGGTATGTGCTGCCTTATTGCTAGTAATGCACATTAGAATCTGCAGTTTTGGTGAGGCTAAGCCTTCCCTGCATATTCATTATACTCTGCCTATGTGCACTCTTGCTCTCTTATGTTCCTGTTCTGTTTTGCACACGTGTTTGTGTCTCCCTCTGAGAGTCATTGTGTAAATGTAACCTTGACTATTTGTTATTTATTCTGGCAGGGTCTCCCTGCACACAATGTGGGTAATGTGAGTCTTGATAATATCCCCACACCTGTTGAGAGTCAATATACTCTGTCTCAAAGGTAGATATTACATTAGAATATTTTATGAAGGGCATGTGATAAGACCCAACACCTATTGCAGAACAATAGACAGGAATTTATACTGCAGTGTGGTCACCCTCCATCACAAACTGAGCAATACCTTTAAACACTGCTGTCATCATAACTCCAGCTGAAGACATTGCAATAAATGGAAGAAATAAGAGAAGGTCCTATAAATATTATTGAAAAGAGTTCTTAAACTGTGGTACTGCTGCACCTGTTTTACAAAATGACAGAAATAAGAAACTGTATTTCATACTTGCTGTAGTCCATACCAGCCAACTGTCCCGATTTATGGTCCAAACCCACTGTCCCGCCCGCCATTATTGTTTGTCCCGTTTTTAGCAGGCCTGTGACGTTTTGCCCACACTACCGGCTCCAGCAGCAGGTGTGCGGCAGGGCACGCCGATCATGTGTGTGAGTGCAGTGACCTCACCCGTTGCTCTGCGCATGCATGCGTGCCACACACTTAAATGTGCGCATGCATGCACGTTGTGCCATAGTCCGCCTGCCGCAGCACTGTGAGTTAGAGTGAGAGCCACTGCACAGAAGACTGAGCTTTGACTGACTGTATCCGGCCGCCGACAGCCTGAATTGAAGTCAGATCATCAGATTCTCTCTCCTGTTCCTCCAGTAGCCTACAGCCTGCCCTCAGGTACACAATAATTCATTAGCAGACAGTGACTGTCCGATTGCGGCGGTGCCACTGCCGGCTCAGTTATTCATTGTGCGGGGGCAGATGAGGTTGAGGCTCTCCACTGAGCCTGCCTGGTGTGGCATCCTTAGCGACGATCATCAGGATAGCTTAGCTTGGCTGCCGGTTTTGAATCCTCGGACAACGCATGGATCAGAGGTGTCTGAGTGAGTCATGCAGCGCATACCACTACCAGCAGCCGCTGCGCACCCACAGTGCACTGCAGAGTGCTTCTTAGTGCTCCGTGTTCGCCTTCTTCTTAACTTAACCCCTTATTTACCAGAGGGGGGACCCATGGCCATGACATTGTTCATGTTCTTGTTGCAACTGAGCTCATTGGGCATGAGACAGTACCTATGACCCATTCTTGTTATGCAGGGCAAAGCTTTGGGGGGACTCCATTGCTTTGCCCTGCATACCAAGAATACTTCATAAGTGCTGTCTCATGCCCAGTGAGCTCAGTTGCAACAATAACATGAACAATGCCATGGCCACGGGTCCGCCCTCTGGTAAATAAGGGGTTAAGTTAAGAATGGGTTAAGAAGGTAATTGAATGAATTACCTTCTTAACCCATTGTCAGTGGAAAGTTATTGGTATGTTTTGTTTGCATTTTTGCTGACTGACAGCATTACACCTAGGATGACTGTAATGTACACCCAAGTATGCAAAATTGAATGATGAGACAGTTATGAAGAGTTAACCCTTTGAGTGCCAGTGGTACACATTGCCTATCAAAGTGTTGTTTACCCCACTGGCACACAAAGGGTTAATGAATGACTAAAAAATTTCAGATTACTGCTGATTCATAAATGTTAAGTTACTCCTCCTAGGGATAATTTCTAATCGGCATAATGGAGGCCTCTTTGTAATGGGGGGGGATGTGTGTGCCGTGGGGAACTTAGTGTCCCTCTTTGGCAGTTTGAAATGTTGGGAGCTATGGTAGTCTTCTTTCTTCTGTGTCCTACTTCACAGCATAGTAACTGCCATATGTGACTGGAAGACAGAGACATTCCCAGTCAGCACATAAATGGTAGCTTTCTGTGGTTACTTTATCCTATCTGGCTGTAGGACAGAAGCCGAAGACCTTAAACTTGCCTTCCCTACAAGAGAGATGGTTAGTAGGAAGGGAGGGAGTAATGCAAACAAACATACAGGGACTTAACTGCAAGTAGACATTTCAAGAAGAGACACATTTTCATAGTTCCTCAGCCAGTCTCTGTCCAGCTGCATATTGATGTCACCTGACTAGAAGTTGGTGGCTCTTAAACTCCTGCACCCATATGTACCAGGCAGAGGGAAATATATGCCCCTCCCCCCTTTTTTTTTCTTCACACCACAAAATGTTGTGGGACACACAAATCTTCCTGCAGTGCTACCATTCACAACATACATTGTTGCAGGTATTACTGCCGCTTGTCTCCCTTGTCAGGGCATTACATTTCATGCTGGACCACATTCGGATGCTGTGTTTTACAGACTCAGTCATTGTGGTTCTCTGCTGCATATCTCTCCTTACAGTCTGCTACTGACGAGCTAGGCTAGCTTTAGCTCCTCTCATCTGGGCCTAGGAAATAAATGCACTTTGTGTGTGTATTCCACTGGTGGAATTCATGCTGGTTTAGAGCATATATTTAAAGTGGGCATGTCACCTTGTTTCTAGTTGCATATTTGAAAACTTCATAGCAAACTGCCTGTGTCTTGGTAACCAAAAGACCAGCAAATGTATAGTTAATGCTATATTCATACTTGGTACTGTATGCTAATTTCATTACCTGTGCAGTTTCTTATTCTAATGAATGTTTTCAGTTACTTTTCATACCCTATTTAAGAGTTGTGCTGTACCAGGAGTCTCACTTATGTATTTCCTAAAGTATGTATATGCTGGACCTTTGGTTAACATGACACATAAGTAGTTTTTTTTTTATTGAGTATTGTGATGGGGGGTACAGGGGTTACTGATTGGTAGACCGAGGGTTATGCGATTTATCCAGCCAGACAAAAAGATAATAAATTGCATTTATTAGAGTGGTCACGGCACAAAACATAGGACCTCAATTACAGGCAAACAAACGGGTGAAACATAAAAACTAAGCACTTCTGCTGTTCTCTTCTTAGTTGCATAACCTGCCAGGGGTTACAAATAATACTCACAGTCCATTTTAGCTTAATGCTGGAGCTTATTCATAGTCCCACTAAAGGCAAGGTAGGCATCCTGCCCGCTCCACATGCTGCTGGATTACATAAAGGTTCCTTGTATCTTTTAGTCCTGGCAGAGGAGTTGGGGAAGACATCCTAAGATCCTTGTGGTAGGAACATCAGGGTACTCTCTCTGTGTCTGAAGCCGCCTTGACTTACAGCCCACAACTGAAAAGGGGACCTGGCCCTACAGTGCCCGATCACTCTAACTCTTCCAGTGAGGGCACTCACCAGTCCCTTAGAAAGCACCTGGACCAGTCCAACTCCAGGCTGGTCCCAGGCCTCCCCGCATTCTGGAGAGGGGCTCTCTCTCTGCTCCTACATTCTGCAACTCTCTCTCTCTGTCTCTATCACAGTTTTTTTCTACCCACCCCCTACAGGATGTGGTGTCACAGGTACCATGTGCCAGGTCTGTTCTGCTTGGCCTGATGTGAGGGGGGGAGATGCACACATTACACACACAGATTTGCCCTACCCCCCCCCCCTCTATCTGACCAACACTGGCTATCTCATAGCACAATCTCTGGGTTTAGCTAGACTGGATGGCACCATTCCTCTGTACATCCTACACACTAACCAACCCATTCACTGCTGGTAACTGGACAACCCTCTCTAATGCATGCACACACAGGGGACATTAAGGTTTCAAGAATGGGAACACGTTAAGACAATGGCAATCACTAAAAACAGACACATTTCTTTCTCTGGGTGACAACCATTCCGTCACAGTCATCAAGAAATATAACAGTGCAGAATGATACAAAACATAGTATCCAGTATGCACAACATGAAGTATACAATCAAGGTCGTATAAAAGGCAACAAGAAACTGGATTAGGCAGATCACAGAGCACAATAAACTCCTTTCAAAAGGTAGAATTCAAGAAAATTCACCTACAGACTAGCGATTAAACAATCTCTGATAAGTAGTTTTGAATTAAGTTTTCAAATATGTGTGTGTATAATATATATATATATATATATATATATATATAGTTTGGAAGGATAAGCACTCACACCAAACAATAGTTCAAATACACCGGGTGCGCCAGAAAATATAATATATTGGAATAAGCCCGGATAGCTCAGTCGGTAGAGCATCAGACTTTTCCTATTGTACAGCACTGCGGAATTAGTTGGCACTAGATAAATAAAGAAGAAGAATAATAAGCTGTGCACTCACGGATTTGTAACACAAAAAAAGACCAATTTAATGATACAAATATGCAACATTTCGGTCGTCAAGTTGCAACCTTTATCAAGCAAGACATACTGACAAGTGATAAATCACATCATTATATACTAGAAAACACTCGTCTTGTGTGACCCAAAAGACCCGTAGTGATGACGTCAGATGCAGAGAAGAGAGGAAAATTATAGAAAAAAGCCGTTACCGAAGACCCAAAGCCTCAAAAAATAAATCACCAACATTGCTTCTCTAATGGCCACCTTAATTGATGAGTTAGTAGATAGACAACATGATACGCTGTGCAAGTTATTCTACTTCTAATGGTATACTTTTTGTTGCTGTGAGGATGGATGAAAAAATGGCCTGTTCTCATGGATGCACATGTAGTGCACCCTGGGCATCTGTGACATCCTGCTGGTGCTGATGTAAGCCACGCTTGTTTCTTTTTACTGTAGCTCTCAATCGGATTTGTGTTCACTAGGAGGGCATGTAAATTAGAGCCTTGTTTATATACAAACAAGGGTGGATTCTTGAAAGCTGTGGGTAAATTTTGGACTTTCAAGAAAAATCCTCCAATTCTCATTAATGCATATCTGGATGTTGCTAGTGGCCAAAGTATATTTCAATGGAATCACTAATTGATCCTGAATAGTCTTATTATTCTCCTGCTGTAATCCATTTTGTGTGAGTAATTCATGGCTTAGCAATAACAGTTTCTTCCTTTGGTAGCCCCTGGCTACAAAGCGATCAGTAATTTATTTTAACTGAGTCAGCTTAATGTCTTCTTCAGAGTTATTCCTTATAACCCTCAAGAGTTGTGACTTAGGTAAAGATGGAGGATGAAAGCTAGAATTGTGTAGCAACGTGTTGTGGTCTGTTTCTTTCCTGAATAAACTGAATCCCAGTCTGTTATCCTGTCCTGAAAATCCTTAGATCTAAAAAGGTGATTTCACTAGTACTTATGAGAAAGTGTGAATTTGACTGGGATATTCATTAAATTTACAGTTTCCACAGACATGATAAGGGATTGCTCATCACCTTTCCATAGAATAAACATCTACGATATAAAAGAATGTGCTGTTGGAATTTGTTCAGGATGTGATTCATTTAGAAAATAAACATGTATGCATTGGCATAGGAGGGTGCCATGCTAGCACCCACTGAGGTTCCAGAGATCTGCAGGAAAAAAGAACCTTCAGATTGGAAGAAATTGTTTTTTAAACATACCTTCAATAATGTGAGTATCACTGTAGAGAGATATATATTGGTTTTTCAAGTCTTCTCATTCTCTGACACAGGGTGGCACTGTTGGTGATTTTTTTTGATGCTTTGGGTCTTCGGTACCAGCTTTTTTTCTATCGTTTCCATCTCTTGTCTGCATCTTACGTCATAACTATGGGTCTTTTGGGTCACACGAGGTGAGTGTTCTCTAGTATATAATGATATGATCTATCACTTGTCATTATGTTTTGCTTGACAAAGGTCTCAACTTGTCAACCGAAACGTTGCATATTTATACCATTAAATTGGTCTGTGAGTGAGTGCACAGCTTATTTCAATATATATTATGTTTGTGTGTATATGCATGATATATATAAAATTAAGATGGCAGGTCCATTTTAAAGGCCCAAAGTCCATTTTCCTCCTCTGGTGTATTGGTTGCTCTCCACATTGGCTACTCTTTCATTTCTTAACTTGAATGCTTTCTTTTAAGAGCCATCATGTCTGCTTCGCCTAAGGAAAAGACCACAACAATATTTTCTACTGTTAAGGATGACAAATTACAGAAGACAAAGCCCTTTGCAGGCTTTGATATAAACTACCTAGTTCAGACACATCCAAGATTTGCCCTGACTGAGAAAAGCTGCAGCACAAGAGATGCCTGCAAAGTTACAGGACATTTTTTTCTTTCATCAGAATCAGCTTGGTAAAAGTGGTCGCTACTATCAAAGAGGTGATGAGTTTCTCATGCAACTCGTATATCTAATTTCTGGCCTGAGCTTATGCCTTGTCTATTATAGCAAGATGCTCCCTCTGACTATGGCCTTGGGGATTAGGCACCTCTTCCAAAACCAAGTTCATGATACTAATATTTTCTGAGACCAAGCACTGTGGTTAACATATTCAAGAAATAGGACTTTGGAAGGGAAAAGGTTAATTTCTACCTCGAGAGAAAAGCTCTAGATCCTCCCCTTCAGTTCACTCCTTTTTTTATAGGTATTGGAGAAAGGCCTTTCAGGAGCCAAAAAAATACCAGCCAAACTGTTTATATGATCAAAGAAGGCAAAGCTCCTCTCAGACTCCAAAGGGAGAATTTAGGAAGGAGTACTTCCAGGGGGGCCAATTTAATAGAGAATATCGATGAAGAGCTGTGACTTTCATCCCTGATTCCATTTGGGGGCAGACTGGAACACCTAAAGGCCTGGGAGTCAGCATCTCACCCAGACAAATGGGTTCACCAGGTAATGGGATTGGGTGTACCCACTAGGATTCAACATTGTCCCAACCACAAATGTTTTCAGAAGATCCAAGTTAACCTTGAATCATTTCAAGGTGGCAAGTATGAAGCAAGATATACACAAACTGGCCCAGAAGAGGGTGATAGAGTCATATGGTCTCAGAGGGGCTTGGATAGCTATTCTGTTCATTGCAGTTAGGTCCTTGGGGATACAGAACCATCTTGGTCCAGAAGAAACCAAACCAGTTCAAGATGGAAAAATAGCTTCTGTAACCAAGGCAATTCCTCCTTGTGACAACTATAGCCCTACATGATGCTTATCACCACATGTATATATATCTTTATTTATATAGCGCCATACATTTACACAGTGCTTTACAGAAATAGGAATAGTACAATACAAAAAAATCGGATTGGGTTAAGAGCATCAGGCTAAAGTGTGACCACTGCTTTATTAATGGGGGGAAAAAGTGCAGCAAAGAGAATCATACATTTGGAAAGGGATCCTGCCCCAAGGAGCTTAGAAACTAATACTGACAAGACCATGCCATTGAAAATACCAACTATTTGCACTAGAAGACCATCATTTTCAGTTCAGAGTCCTTCCCTTTGGTCTATTATCTGCACCCAGAGTCTTCACAAATACCTTAGCAGTATCATTACAGGCCCTGAGCAAAAAAAGGGATTTCCATAATTCCTTACATGGATGACTATGGCAAAATTAAGGTCTCAAGCAATTCAGTTTACAAGATGGAGCACAAATCATTTAAGCAACAAAACATTTGTTAATTGGCAGAGAAAAAAGCCAGCTACAGCCCTCAGAATCACATCTTTCTAGGACCAAGACTGGATTCTTGCCGATAGATGGCCTATCTTTTGGAGGACAGGATATCAAGATTAAGAAGCATACAGTCCTTCATAAAACCAACATATTCATATAGCACAACTCTACATGGAACTGATAGAGGTTCTTGCACACACAGTTTAGACTGTTCTTTGGGGCAGACTTCAGGAAACTTCAGAACAACTCCTTGAAGTTATAGAACAGGAACATAAGCAACACTTCTCACAATATTCCCTGATAAAAGTGATCAGGTTTGATCTGAGATGGTGGTTAAAAAGGCGAAACATACAGTGGGGGTCATCTGTTGAAAGCCACGTTGGGATCATTATGGATGCCAATCTGGAATGACATCACAGCCTGGAATGGATGCCAGTCTGGAATGACATCACAGCCTAAGGTGAATGGTCAGCGGTGGAAACCTCCCTGCATATAAACGTCTTAGAAATTAAGGCGGTAGGAAGGTGTCTTAGGATATTCAGGACACATATCTCCAGGAAAGTGGTTCATATCAGGACTACATCATGGCAGCAGTCCTGTACCTGAGAAACAATTGAGGCACAAGGAGCACACATCTAAACAAAAAAGCTGAAAGAATACTGAAATGAATACTGAAATGAAAAAAACAATCTCAGTGACCCATATATCAATTATGAGTAGCTCAGACCTGGTCCTTCCTCCTGACCCAGAACTTCCTGAGACAGGTTACAATTTTGTAACAGAATATAACCTTTTTAAGACTGAAGGCCTTGAGTTTTCAATGGCATGGTCTTGTCAGTATTAGTTTCTAAGCTCCTTGCGGCAGTTGCTGCTTTCAAAGGGATTATCTATAGTGATAGCCAGGACTATTACCTCTGTGAGTAAACCACCTACTTCCAAGATATACTATAGAGTTTTTACAACAAAGAATGGCATGAGCACCCGTCAAGAAATAACAAGATGAAGTGGTGGCCTTTCAATGTAGATACAAATCACATTTTTCACTCCTATGTGCCATTGCGGAGAGAAACTTTCCATAGACTGGTCCCGCCCACAGACAGTCCAGCTCCAAAATGTCATGCAAATCCTTTCTGCATGAGATAGCCAGCAAAACCACACATGGAGAGCAAGGGCCCATGCCAGGGATACCTTTCCACTTAAGGGAGACCTATAGAGTTTGGAATACCTTCAAAATATGGTGTTTAGAGAATGAAGTCCCAAGAACATCAACTGCCACTTCAAAAGGTCTAGATTTTCTTCAGAAGGGTTTTGATTCAGGTTTCATGCAAGCCTCCATTAAGGTCCAGTTGTCAGCATTGACAGCCAGTCTAGTAACCAAGTCTCCAGAAGATAATCTAGTGGGACGTTCCTCAGAGCTATGGATAAGGCAATAACTAGGATCAGAGAAATTGTTCCTCCATGCGACCTGAATATAGTCATGGATCAGCTATCACTCTTTAAGCCTATTCAAGATTCCATAATCAAATGCCTACCTTTAAAGAGTTTTTTTTATACTTATTACCTCAGAAAAAGAGTTAAGAGAACTGCATGCCTTCTCATGAAAATATCTTTAGTTGATTATTTACCAGGACAAGGTAGTCCTTAGAAGCAAGGTGGTTAGAGACTTTCATTTGAACCAGGGGATGGCATTACCCTCATTCTTTCCCAGTCCAAAAGGCGAAAGACCACAATTTAGATATGGTAAGATGTAGCTTCTACTACAGACTAATTGTTTGTTAATTTCCATGGCAAATTTAAGTGTTTGTCAGCCTCAAAAGCCTCTTTGGCTAAATGGATAAATCATTGTATTGGACTGGCCTATCAATCTCTACATTCTGGGCAAGTAAAGCTACGGCATCTCTGGAGGAGATCTGTAAAGGTACCACCTGTGCTTTAATTTCAACCTTTATAAAACATTACCAGGTAGATAATTAGGCTTCAGCTGACGCCAAATTTTGAAGAAAAGTTTTGCAGACAGTAGTCCCACTCTAATGGTATTATATTCGATTTTTACTCTCTCATCACTCATGGTTCCTGGCTCTGTTCATTTCTTTTAGGTTTTAATATTAGTTGCTGTTACAGGGTTCCCCTGCCCTGCTGGAAGATAGCTTTTGTATGTTTCATTCATATGCCATTGAGTAGGACACAGAAGAAAGGGGGAAATCTACTTACAGAAGAAATGGAAATATCAGTAAATAAGTTTCCACCTTTCTTCTGTATCCCTTCACGGCATGACCAACCATTTGATTTTGTTTATGTTCTCTTACAGCTTACACAGAAGTGTAACTTTGCAAGCTGCAATTTATGTGGTTCTACCCAGCTAGAAGACGGATATAATATCCATTCTTTTGCCGTGCAGGGACACAGAAGAAATTAAATATCCATAAGAAAATTTCCCCCTTTTCCTGACCTTCTTTCATGGCAGCATTAAATAAATGGGTATGTTCTACTGCTTTTGGCTGAAAACAAAACTAAAAACCCCGTGAATGGGATTTCTTCTTTCCTCCAGTCTTTCAGAAAAGCTTTAGAATAAAAAAGTAGTCTAATGTTGCATTGAATGAGTGCAAAGGAAAGAAAATGATGGCAAACATTTACTGACCAGCCTGGCAGTGCCAAGAAAATGGGACATTTCCATGCTAAATCTCTAAGCTGGGAAAGAAACACAAAGAATATGATAACTGCAGAAAAAGAAAAATATATGTATATTTCTCTACATACAGCATGTTTCTTTCAGATGTTACATATCTAGAAGAACTAATAATGCCTTTGGAAGAACTCAAAGTAGCAGACTTACAGGGAATTTTAGCTGAGGCCTGTTCTGCCCAAGATATGCCTACTGCCCTAAAATAATGTTCTTTAATGCTTTTGGAACTTCCATCTGCTTTAATTCAAGCATTTTCCAAAACTTGTGAAGGAGAGTCAGGATTTTATTAAAGACACAGAGGCTGATATTATGCTTATTACTTTTTTTAGTACTCCAACAGTATCAAAAATGACAACATGCATTATAAGAGAAAAAACATTGGAAGAGCTCTTTCTCAACTCAGACCCCTGTCAGAGGTATAAGTCATTACAATTCTATGGAAGCTTCATTTTTATTTGATGCAATAATGGAACTTGTTGCAAATCTATATAAATCTTCTGTAAAAGACCAACTGAATCTATTGTCAAACAGCAACCTCTGTGCAGTTACCTTAGAAGAGAGAAGAAAGAACATGATAGGGAGAGTGAGACATGGAAGGGATACTATTCACCTCAGTGCCTTTAATAAAATCCTGTCTTTCCTTCACAAGATTAAGAAAACTAGCGCAATATGAGGCAGATGCCTTTTCCCCAGCCTTCCCAAAAACCTTAGGGGCAAAAACTATTTTAATGGATGTCTGTGCTTAATTTATCCAAAGCTGTGAAGGTATTAAAAAATCTTCCCAACTGTTTAATAATAGAGTCGCCGAATAAATGACAATCGGATTCAGGGCCTGCTTCCATGGAAGCTATTTCTGTGAGTTTGGGGTCAATTTTGATGAGGATGTATCTATGTCTTTCCTTAGAAAGCAGTGTTGGCGTTACCTAGCAGACAGATGGCTCTTTGAACCCATCTTCTTAACACTGAGACATCAATTGTAGTGTTACTAGGAATATAATTTTTCTGTCAAATCAAAAATTTTTGGTAAAGGCCCGATCACATCTTGACAGTTTTTGAGGGACCTGTTAATTCCTTTTCTAAGATTCTTCCCCAGTTTGGACATGTATTGTACCATGTGGGGGTCAATAAATGGTGCTTCACAAATTTTGTATTTTGTTAGTTGTGTGTCTTGGGCATTCTGCCCATAATTCATTTTTTGTTTTATTATCCAAAGGTTTCCTCATCCATATTTCAATATATTTTGCCACATGATTCTTAGGGATCCGTTCTGAAGACTTGGGGTATTTAATGCATCAGAATCAAAAAGTGATAGATCTTGTTGGTCTAGAATGGCGTTCATCAAATGAAAAGATGCGGTTTTCCATAACTTTATTTGTGGATGGTGTATCAGTCCAATCCACGTCAGGGGACTCTGATTCAATTATCATTTTCTGAATCCTCATAGAGGATGAAATACAGAATGAATCATGTTTTTGTCTTAATCTGTATTTTTCCTCAGTATATCTTCCTCCTGAGTAGAGGGCCTTTTGTGTGGTAGTGAGATACTAATTTTATAGCTAGAGTTACTAGACAGTCCAGGAGACATTTGATCTCTTTTAGGAAAAGAATGTTTCAGTTAATTCTTTCTATATCCAGAGATAAATCTAAATTATTTCTTCCCTCCTTTTCAGGAATGGGGTCATGTGTATTTTGAAGGGGTATCTTAGTAATAGTACCAATTAAAGCCTCTGCAAGAGATTTGGCGAGAGTTTCAGACAGACTGTTCATACAAGATTATATTGCCTTAGGTACTGATCTGTTCACAGAAGCATCCATAATGGACTGAATATGATCATCTGACATATTCATTGGTTCCATGGATGGTTCATGAAATTCAGGGCTGGATTAGGATTCATATTCCACAAAGTGTGGTGGAAATCTTTTAGATTTAATAGGGGAAGGGGTGAAGGGACATATTGTTTACTTGTGTATCTTAAGTATAATTATATATATATATATATATATATGTAAAAACACAATTTCTGAGGTAAAATATAAGTAGAATGAATTAAAACGAAATAAATAATGTGGGAACACCAAATAATTTGAATAATGATAAAAAGGAGTTCATGGGGGCAAAAAAAGGTACATTTCTCAGAGAACGTCACAGAAATCAAACAGCTATCGGCACAATACTGTTCCTTGTTGTCTCCGATGCAGACTGACAGGAAAAGTTTCAGTGCATCGAATAGACAATGAGGCGTGCATGTGTAAAGGTGCCTGTCATCAAATCTAGCCCACAACCAAAATAGCCACCAGAGAATAAGCATGAGGAAAAGAAGGCATGCATGATTTGAGGCTATGATGAAACAGGCCTCAATTCAGAGAAGATAGAAACTGGCCAAAATCGACCAATGGGGAAAAACTAAAGGAAAACAATAACAACGAACTAAGAAGAGAAGCTCTTTAGTTAGTCATAGTAAACACAAATGGCTGCAAAAACAATTTGGAAGGAACACACTCAAGTTAAACAGTAAATCATTTTGGGAAGAGAGAAAACATTTTTTATTTTTTTTTATTTCCGATAAAATTTATACTTAAAGGGATAGTAATACTTAAGATGTAAAAAATATATGTTGTAGGGTTTATGTCAACGATTAAAATAAGGGTACTCCCACTGCTGAGAGATATTTTATTAAAAAATTGTAACAACTCAAACTTGAATTTTTTAGGTGCAATATCACAGTGGCCTTAAAATTTACAGTGGCGCTGCTGCTACACCATCCTAGGGAGATTTATGGTCTACAGACCAGAGCAACAGCACCACTGTAAATTTTCAGGCCACTGTGCTATTGCACCTAAAAAATTCAAGTTTGAGCTGTTATAAATTTTTAATAAAATATCTCTCAGCAGTGGGAGTACCCTTGTTTTACTCGGGGGTATAAACCCTACAACAAATATTTTTTTTACATTTTAAGTATTACTATCCCTTTAACTTTCCTGTGGAGCAGCACAGAAAGTGGAAGCTGCCATAGGACTGTAATGACTTATTCCTCTAACTGATAGGGGATTGGTGGAGAGGGACCAGAAGGGCAGAGTGGAGAACAAGCTCTTCTAATATTTTTTCTCTTGTAATACATGTTGTAATTTCTGCTTCTGTTGGAGTAGTAAAGAAAGTAATGAGCATAATATGAAACCTCCATTCTTGAGCTTTGAAAATACAAACTTGACATTTTTTTTTTTTTTGCTTGCTTGACTTTTTCAGAGCTGGCATTAACAACAAACAAATTGAAAATATTTTTTTAACTGGTTATTGCTCAGAACATATTTTAAGGCAAAAAAACTAATTCCAGGC
This sequence comes from Rhinophrynus dorsalis, assembly GCA_037306005.1. Taxonomy (NCBI): domain Eukaryota; kingdom Metazoa; phylum Chordata; class Amphibia; order Anura; family Rhinophrynidae; genus Rhinophrynus; species Rhinophrynus dorsalis. The sequence continues at coordinate 343,967,168 of CM074722.1, read as the reverse complement.
CCTGCCGGATTATCCTGTTCAGAAGATGGAGTGGGGCGGAATGATGGTAAAATAACATCTTAGTTTAACTGGAAGGATAACCCCACTTTCTGAAAGAAATCGGGGCAGTATCCTTACAACCACTTTGAGTAGAAAATTAATCAAATCATCACAGAGCCTGGAACTCACTTAATATTCTGTAGGGATTGGCGAACATTTTCACCTCAATAGGCCAAAAACAGCACTTCCCGTCTGACAACAACATTTCCCGGGAGTGATGTTTTCCAGCTTTTTTCGCCTAGCTCATTGCATTGAAATCAGTGGGAAGACTGATTTTCTCCCCACCTCATGGCAGTTGTCTCTTCTTTTCCTGCAGGAATATAAAAGGCTGTCAGGCTCTCGCAGCATCCCATTCTGTGTTTGTGACAGGAGAAAGCAGCACATTTTTGAGCTAGAGAAGACAGGCAAATAAAGGTGAATTGAAGCTTAGTTTAGGGCGTCTTTTAGGTAGGACATTTGTTCTTTGTATTAGGAGCATCTGGGGGCATGCTGTGGAAGAAGAAGGGAGGAAGGATGTTGACAAATACACCAAAATTTGGTGTGACTGGCAAGACACAGGCAGCTGGGGTCCAGTCATTAGGTTTTTAATCTGCTCCCCCTCCACAAATGTAGAATTTGGTTTGTTCCAGATTTGCTTGAGTTCTTCACACTAAACAGCTTTACAGAATGTGCATTGTAAAACATATCACTAACAGCATATAGAAGTTTATTACAATTCAGTGTATAAACCTCTTTAAATGTCAGTTCTATTTAAATGAGAGCCCAAATTGCAGTTCACCTTCTGAACATCATAAACATCTCTGGAACTGGAGGAAGGTGTAGCAGCTGAACCAAATGCTTCATCTGATAGTGACACAAACAAGCACCAAAGCACCTGTCCTCAAAATAGTAGAACACTTTGTGAAAGCAAAAGTAAAGTAAAGTAAAAGAAAAAAATTGTTTGCCACCTTTAAACGCTTAGAGGAATATAAGGGTAGTGGGCCAGAAGCGGCAGGCGATGCCAAGGATGACCTAATGATGAATGATGATGATAGATCTAGAACACATTGCTCCAGCATCCTCCTCTACAGATGAAGTTGAGAGTGAGAGAGAAGATGATATGGCCAAAAAGCTAGCTGAAAGGCAAAGGCTCAATTTTCCACCACTGAAAAGGAGCACTTTGTCTGTCTATAAACTGTTTGAAAAGACAATTGGAAGGTCTGACCCCGGACAAGCTAAGATGTCTAAAAAGACACAGTCATCCTGTCGGTCAACATCAGCATCGTCACCTCTTCCAAGTCCAAGCCCACACTCAGCCATACACACTACTAACCAGCATCAGCAACAACACAGGTTATTAACATCCAGAACCTTAGCTATCAAGAGTGCCTCTGTTGCTGCTGGAAGTGCTGCACCTTTGACACCTAGTAGTAGTAGTAGCAGTAAAATTGCATCAACATCTAGCCCCAGTAGGAGTATCAGCCCCTCAGGATCCCTGCAGTCCATGAAGTCCACAGTATGGAGATACTTCACTCAGGATCCAAATGCTAAAGGGGATGTGTAACGGAAGCTGAGAAGGGACTGCGTCGCCTTCCGCCGTCGTTCCCGGGTCTCTCCTTCTTGGCGCAAGATAAGTGCCGTCAGATGCATCAGTTGCAGTATGGACGGTCACTGGTAACAGTCGCAGGATCACTGGAAGCAGGGAAACAGGGAAGAGTCCACGTCGCCACCTGACAGTCCACGAAGTTAGGTCGCAGGAAACTGGCAGCAGGCAGTCGACGATTCAGGATACTTGGCGCAGATGGGTATCAGAGTGGATACTTTAGACCATAAGCAATACAAGACTCCAGGACTCCTTGTTCACTCCAAACATACTCTGAAGATATAGAGTGCAAACATAAAAAATAAGGGAAAACCACAGAACATTTTCTAAGTGTAGTGATTACTTTTCAAAAATATCACATATAATAAAAATAAGACTGTAATATTAATGTCTCACTTGAAAACATTCTAGATACATATAAGCTTATTAGAATATAAATTTTAAAGATCTAAAGATCTTTAAACATCACATCTGAAGTGGAATAAAAGTTCATCCAAAGACTGAGAGGACTGGCACAGCACCGTGGCTTTGAAAGGGTGGGGACCCTTGAGATGCTTAAAGCTCAAGAGGAGCTTCTTGTGAGTGCAATGGGAAAAGGGGGGTTATGATTTTTTGTATACTTTGATTTTTTTATCTTACATTTTTACTCAATATTAAAATATATAATCTAATAAGCTTATATGTATCTGGAATGTTTTCAAGTGAGACATTAATATTATAGTATTATTTTTATTATATGTGATATTTTTGAAAAGTAATCACTACACTTAGAAAATTTTCTGTGGTTTTCCCTTTATTATTTTTTATGTTTGCGCTCTATGGGCTAGATTTAAAGGCAGCCGTTAACAAAAAAAATCACTAACGGGTGCGTTAAGTGTCATGTTGCAATTCAAAGATCCGTCTAAACAACAGCTAACGGCAGTTGCACAATCCTAACGGCCGATACACTTACGTGCATTCAGACGCATGGAACAACATACCCCAGAGCTATTCAAAGGCTTGCGGTACTGATAACGGCTGAAAAAAAGACACACCTAACGGCTAAAAGTTAAGACCCACTTTTCTCACACGTTAGACACTTAACGGCCAAAACAAAACACCCGTTACAGAGGAAAAGACACAAAAGGCTTACCGCACAACCATGTAAATGGGAAAATTAACCCGTGCAATGCCAAAACAACACTAAAACATGCACACACAACACAAATCACTACACACACAACAACAACCAACACCACAGGGACAACGACACACAAAAAAACAACAACACAACATGGCACGGAACAATGGGGGTCATCACACAAAGCGGACACCTGCAAATACAAGCTCACCTGGGCAACATCAACACGCGACCTGCACCCCACAACTGCACACCCGAAAATGGCACACACAGAACAAGCACAACACACCACATCTTATAACACACACACACCTGCAAACACTTACCCGGACAAAAACAACTCACCATTGGTCAGCACTCACCACATCACCACACCTACACAACGCCCTAGCAAGTACTTAAAGGGACAACTCAACACACTCACTTGTGGCTTGTTTTCCACTCAGGGAGGGAGAAAGAGAGATAGAGAGAGATAGAGAGAGATAGATAGAGAGAGAGAGAGAGAGAGAGAGATAGAGACAGATAGAGACAGATAGAGAGAGCAAACAGTATGTTGGGTTACATATTGTTGCGAAGACTACGGAGAAGGCGTGCAAGGGAGAGAGCTAGGGAACATCAGCAACCTCCAAGCACGCCTCATCAACAGCCTTCACCTGTTGCAAGTGAGGAGGCTCTGGCTCAGCAGCCACACAGGAGTCCATCCCCACCTGGAGGGCACAGGATGTATAGACGACCACCAAGGGCCAGGGTATACCGCCCAAGGGTCACCCTCTTTGGAATGGCTGATGACGAGGTCATTGATCGCTACAGATTGAGACCTGACAGCATCATTGCCTTGTATGAGGTCATCAAGGAGCAGGTGGATCCCATCTACATCCACAACCATGCCCTACCTGGCCTGCAGAAACTACTCTGTGCCATACACTTCATGGCAAGCGGGGTCTTCCAGTCCACTGAGGGTTACGCATCTGGCATGTCACAGGCCACATTCTACAGAGTGCTGGCCCAGGTCCTGCCAGCCCTCAAAAGCAAGGCCAGTACCTATATACATTTTCCCACCACCGACATGGACTGGATACACGTCAAGCAGGCCTTTTACGCAAAGGGAGGCATGCCCAGGGTCATGGGTGCTATAGATTGCACCCATGTCCAGATTAAGGCCCCAGCACGTGACGCACAGATATTCATCAACAGGAAGAACTTCCACTCCATCAACGTGCAGATGGTGTGTGACAGCAACATGAGGATCATGAATGTCTGTGCAAAATATCCTGGCAGCACACATGATGCATACATTCTCCAAAACTCCTCAGTCCACAGAGATTTTGAGAATGGAACTTTTACAGGGGGATGGCTAGTGGGTGAGTTCACAAAACAAAATCACACCACATACACAGGCGTACACACCACGCTGCTCAGCATGCACCTGACCCACAGATACTACGTCCACCACACAAAACATCATTCACACAACATGTGCTCCCTGTCTCACCATGTCACTCACATTACACAGGTGATGCTGGCTATGGATGCAAGTCCTGGCTACTGACCCCTCTGGCCAATCCCCAAACACATGCCCAGGAAAGCTACAACCAGGCTCATGCCAGAACGAGGAATGCTATTGAGCGGACATTTGGGCTTCTCAAGTCAAGATTCCGATGTCTGGACCACTCTGGGGGAGCACTGCAGTATGCACCGGCTAAGGTGTGTGACATCATTGTGGCGTGCGCAATACTGCACAACATCACAGTGGACACCAGACTGCTGGATCACATCCCGGACCCCCCCATACAGGAAGTGGCCATGGACATCGTGCATGTGGAGGAGACCATGAGAGGGGCACAGATCAGAGACAGGCTCATCACGGAACACTTCACCTGTGAGTATAACACATGCATGCAAACAATCCATGCAAGTCCCCCATCAGTCCTGTGACACTAACCACACTGCACATTTTGTTCTGTCTCACCCCACAGGAACAGTGACACAGCACTGCACTTGCAGTGGACGTGGCAAATTGTGTGTGTGGACTCAACAACCATCCTCCATTCCACTCTCCACGTTGACATAAAGACCCCAAGGATATCACGCACACCCCCAGGAGAAACAAGGTACAACATATTACCCATGTTCATCACCTTACACGGCTTGATTGACAGCAACTAACTGGATATGCCATGATTATAGCCTGAACAACCATGCTAGCCCAGTAGCGAAAGAGTATTATCTAATGATATGCATTAGAAGGAACATTAGACTCAATATGGGACCTGTACTGTGCTACAGCTGAGAAGAGCAGCACAGGGGTGGATGTACAGTGGTATGGGCACACAATGTAGAGGTCATGAGACGTAGATCAGATTACCAGGGACTCCATGCTGACCTGTGAGTGTGCAGACCAATGTGCCCCCGACATGAATACACACATCAACAAATATGTCCTAACAGTTCCATAGAACAAATGACATTGGGCTGCCACTGTCACTTTCACAGTGGCAGCACAATGTCATTTGTTCCATGGAGCTCTCAGAACACTTGTTAATGTGTGTATACATGTCAGGGGCACAAATCCATAGGGCTGGTGCACATGTCCTAAGTTCCCCACAGAATTGGTTACAGATGAGTACACAACACATTGTCAAGCAATGGTTTGTGTACACACCTGTAATCAAGAAGATTGAGGGGATTAAAAAGACTAAATTGTTGTTGCTTGATGATCAGTTCAGGTCCACTGCTCCAAATCCTGTCCTCTTGTCCCACAGGCATCCGTAACATGATCCATCCTTGAACTGAAGATCTTCCATGTGACTGGATTGATGTCTTGACAACACCTTCATGAAGATCACCCCTTGCTGTTTATGGTGATGTTGTTGGTGATGCAAAGTTTGACCTGAGGTTCACACAAACCTCTACTGGAACATTCTCATAGAGACACAGAAAACCCCATTTCTTGAGTGTTATTACCTGTACAGTTAGGATTCTCAACTACAGAGTTGTCAAACCTTGTGGACAACACATGAGCAGGGCAGCAGTGTTACTGAAGTGGTACAATTTAGTTTCAAAGTACATTTAGTGTTCACATACAGGTGTTAAATGCATATAGGCAATACACACAGAAAACACATGTACATTCTAATGTACTTTGAGACACAATAAAGATGAACCATCAATCATCTGTGTCTGTAGGAGGATATATTTGAGAACACATTTGTCAATGCGTAACCACACCCAGGATAGAGTATCCCCCATACATGGAAAGGCATCACCCACATCACAGGAGTCCACCACTTGTTTGCCAGTGAGTGGACTCTGTGATGTATCCATGCAAACAGATGATGGTGGCAATGATGCACCAATGTGTTGTGGGAGTGATAAAGAGGTGATACAGGGGACATACTTCCACAGTGAATACATGTCCACATATTCTGTATTGCTCAGTATAATCAATGTTCTGAGATTTTGCTCCACTTTGACATATCTCAGTACATGGGCTATATCAACGAACAAACAGACTAAGTGGACATGTGTTATCACTGGTGAAGTCTGTTACACCCTTATGGAAACAGCAACTCAACTTACTGGAGACACCAATGCTCACCCCAGGATATCAATGTGTGTGCTACACATTGAAATCCTAGGTTAAAAACATTAGCTTCCCCAGTAAGTCAGTTGCACAATGAGTGTGTGAATCCAAGACAATATGGATACATGTCCCATTTATCTGTCATGCTTGTAATGTCCCCGCTAAGTCACAGAGCTGTTTGTCTGCTAATCTCATTAACCCACTGAGTGCAAGAGTGGTCCCCAGTGCATTTCTTTGCAATGCGTTGCCTACCACTCTGGCACTCAAAGGGTTAAACACAACATATGATGTAGACGAATGTTCAATGTTGTACCATTTGTTGTGCTAAGGGGTATGTTTTGATGTTCAAATTCAACACACAACACCGCCATATAACACAGTGGTGTAATATGGCTCCAGGGATGTATTACATGTTGAATTTGTACAACGGTGTATGTGTGAACCCATGTTGTAGCATCTCACTAACATTTCAGCCAGGCAGAGGTTGTGTTCACTGCATTGTATGGCAATGCATTGGAGACAACCCTGCCACACAATCCATAACTGAAGACACAATAGATCAGACAGGAATAAAACTAAAATGGGTTTTTTATTGAGGGGAAAGTTGACAGGTTGGGCCTTTCATTTTTTCCTTTTTTGTGGGGGGGGGGCTTAGCCTGGGTGCCAGAGGTGGATGTCCTTGTGGATCTCCTGGTAACCCTCTGCCCCCTAGGTGTGGCTTCAGGGGTAACACTGGAGGGGGTGGTGGTTGAAGTAGACCCCTCGGTGGAACGCAAGTTCGCCCTCTCCATCCTCAGGTTCTCCCTGCGGTTGATCTCCCTCAACTCCACAAGGACCTGGGTCAACATGTCCATCACACCAGTCCTGAGCTGCTGGAGTAGTGTGTTCCCCCTGCCCACCTCCGACTCCAGGGCTTGGATTCTGGTCTCCAATTGGCCAATGTTCCTCCTGGATTGCCTCCTGCTCCTGGTGATGTTGCTGTCAGTACTCCTGCTCGACCGGAGTAGTCTCCTCTGAAGGGCCATACACTCCGCCTCCATCTCTGTGAGGCATGCGGTGCTGGAGGTGGATGTGCCCGGTGTCCCTGGTGCTGCTGTTTCCTCCTCTGCTGCTGAGGGTGCTGTTTCCTCCTCTGCTGAGGGTGCTGTTTCCTCCTCTGCTGGAGGTGCTGTTTCCTCCTCTGCTGGAGGTGCTGTTTCCTCTGCTGCTGGAGGTGCTGTTTCCTCTGCTGCTGCTGAGGGTGCTGTGGCTGCTGTTGGAGTAGCTGGTGCAGATGATGGGCATATGCCCACCACATCAAGTGATCCCGAGCTTCCCAATGATGTGTGTGCTGGTGGAGGTGTGAATATGTCCCTGGGTAGGGGGCGCTGGGGCTCACCAATCAGGCCCAGGTGTGGGTAGTCCAGTGGCCAAGGGTCATATGGTGGCCACTGATAGGTGGTGGGACCCCACCTCGGATCATACCTTGGGGCATGCTGTGGAGCCATCCAGGAGGGTGGGTTTATCTGTGAGGCATATGGCCCATACTGGGTGGTGGCCACTGTCCCTGGCAGCCATTGCCTCCCTGGCGGTGGTGGTGCTGCTGAAGGAGGGTAGTAGCTGGTGGAGGTGGATGGATATGTCCACCTCTCCTCCTGTGGCATCCAGCCACTGTACTGGGGAGGTGCAGCTTGTGGTGGTCCAGCCTGTGGTGGTGCAGCCTGTGGTGGTGAAGCCTGTGGTGGTCCAGCCTGTGGTGGAGGGGATGGTGATGGTGGGTAAGGTGACCACCGGCTGGTCCCCTCCTCTGTGTACTCCTCACTGGGGGGTGACATAGCCTCCTCCACTGGCTCCCGCTGGGCTTGAGGGCCGTAAGCTGTGTGGAGAAATAAGATGTTGTGATTAGTGACCTTAGCCATATGTTTGTGGAGACAGTTATACTTTGATATGTGGTGAAGACAAATATATGTGTTTGGGTTAATCCCCCTGGGTAAACAAGGGTACTCCCACTGCTGAAAGGTGTTGTTTGAGTTATTATGGGTGAAGGTTTCATTTTGAGGTGCAATATCACAGTGGGCCGAAATAGTACAGTGGGGCTGTTGCAACACCCTCCCATGTAGATATCTGGTCCCTGTACCAGAGCTGTCCATATGAAGTAAATGGTCATATATGTATGTGGATATGTACCCTTCATATGGATACAGTAATATCCTTCCAAGATGTACTGGACCTCCCCCATCCCTATCTGGCATTTATCCGGCTGGATGGTGAGCCCGGCGCGTGCTATCCTCCCTAAAATAGCCTCTAGGTGTAGGAGGTGCTCCTCCCAGGAGTCGCTGAAGATAGCAATGTCATCCAGATAGGCACAGGCAAACTCCTGTGCCCCTGCGAGCAGATGGTCCACCAACCTCTGGATGATAGCCGGGGTGTTCTTCATCCCAAATGGCATTACCTTGAATTGGTAGAGGCCAAAAGGGGTGATGAAGGCGGACTTGGCCACCGCCTCAGGGGCCAGTGGAATCTGCCAGTACCCTCGACTCAGGTCGAGGGTGGAGACAATGCTAGCTCCAGCGAGACGGTCCAGAATCTCATCTACCTGGGCCATGGGGTACGCATCAGTGACCATCCGATCATTGAGCCTCCGGTAGTCCACACAGAACCGGGTGGTTCCGTCCTTCTTGGATACTAGGACTACCGGGGAGGCCCAAGGACTGGCGGATGGCTCAATGACCCCCATATTTAACATATCCTGCAACTCCTGCCACATGCTACGCTTGACTGACTCAGGGACCCGATAGGCTGGCTGACGTAGGGGCCCAGACCCTGTGGTGTGGACCTCATGTTGGGCTACTGTAGTGGAACTGGGAAGTGGGGAGAACAGCGCGGGCCATTTTTGCGCTATCTTCTCAATCTGTTTCTGCTGAACCTCGTTCAACTGGGTCCGTAGCTTTAAGGGGTGCCTGCTTGCCTGGGTCTGGGATTCGGCTAGGAAGTCAGGGATATCCTGCTCCTCTGGGTCTTCCCCCTCCATGTTACAGATGGCCATTACGGCCTCCTCTCTAGCATGGTATGCTTTAAGGGAATTGACATGGCAGGTCCTTTGGTCCTGCTGTGAATTCCCACGGCCAATAACATACGTGGTGTCCCCTAGCTGGTCAATTACCCGGTAGGGACCCTCCCACGCGGTCTGCAACTTATTTTGTCTCACTGGGCGCAGGGCTAAGACCTGCTGACCCACGTGGAACATTCTGTGTTGGGCCTTGCGGTCATATTGCTGCTTTTGGGTCGCTTGGGCCTGAGCTAAATTCTGGTGGGCTAGTCCCATAAGGGTCTTCAACTTTTCCCTCAGTTCTACACTGTAGGTGACGGTAGGCGTCTCCTCAGAGTCGCACTTCCCCTCCCAGTATTCGCAGAATAGATTCAGGGGTCCCCGGACCTTCCTCCCGAACAATAGTTCAAAGGGGGAAAATCCCATGGACTCCTGAGGTACCTCCCGGTAGGCGAACAGTAGGTGGGGCAGGTAGCGCTCCCAATCACGGTGTGACTGTGTGAAGGCTTTGAGCATCTGTTTCAAGGTTCCGTTGAACCTCTCGCAGAGCCCATTCGTCTGGGGATGGTAGGGTGTGGTATGGAGGGGTTTAACCCTGCATAGTTTCCAGAGTTGTTGCATTATATCTGAGATAAACTGTGTGCCTTGATCTGATACTATCTCACTAGGGAATCCGACCCCGGTAAATACCCTGACTAACGCATCCGCAACGCTTTCAGCAGAGATGCTGGATAGCGCCACGGCCTCCGGGTAACGGGTGGCAAAGTCCACAATGGTAAGGATATATCTCTTACCCGTGTGGCTGGGCCGAGCAAGTGGACCTATGATGTCAATGGCTACTCGTTGAAAAGGTTCCCCTATCAAGGGTAGAGGGTGCAGGGGTGCTGGCGGATGATCTCCCCTTTTTCCTACCCGCTGACATGTGTCGCAGGTGCGGCAAAAGAGGCGAACATCCCGGGACACTTTGGGCCAAAAGAACGCTCGGGTTAGGCGCTTTTCGGTGCGCCGGATTCCCGAATGTCCTGCTAAGGGAATGTTATGGGCCAGGGCAATGAGAGCCTCCCTATGCTGTAGGGGCACTACTAACTGGGTGCGAGTGACTGTGTTGGGGCCCTGACAGGGAGTCTGGGTGGTCCTGTATAACAACCCATTCTCCCACACACATTGTTCCCCTTCCCTCCCAATGGCTCGGGTGTCTGCCTGTCGTCTGTACCCTGCTAAAGTGGGGTCTGTCTGGAGAGCAGACCGGAAAGCTGGGGGTGGCAGCCAAGCTATACTGGGTTCGTCAAGGGCTACTGTTGTAGTGGCGGGAGGTGGTGTTGAGCTTACCCTCTGTTGACGTGCCGCGGATCTTGTGACGACATTGCAGTCCTCTTGGTCCCTGGCGGTTCCGAAGTAACTCTCCAGATTGCCCAAGTCATGGGAAGCCATGGGAAGCTTGTACACTCGGCCTCCAGCCGATCTCCACCATTCGGGGCACTCTGAGTCTGGGGGGTAAGCAGTGAGGTTGTACTAAGGTAAGAGTGGCCCCAGAGTCTAGCATTCCTTGAGTGGTGTGCCCGTTGAGACGTACCGTTTGGATGTGCTGGTGCTGGTTGTCGGTTGAGTCCTCCTGGGCCAGGGTAACTTCATGGAAATAGCCCCATTCGTGCCGGTCTCCTGCGGCCTCACCCATATCCACCGGACGGGGCCAGTCTGGGTCATAGTGTGTAGGGTAGGTATTCCAGGGGTCCTCCCCCCTACACAATGGGCCTGATGTGGGGGCCCCCTAGCTGTTGTGGAGCTCTGATTTGCCCGAGGGGCAGATTGATACCTGGCGGTGGGTCCCCTGTGCCTGGGGCAATTGGCTTGGCAATGACCAGGTTGCTGGCATGTAAAACACAGCGCCGGGGGGTTAGTGTGACGAGGTGGGTGGTAGGGGGCCTGTGGAGGTCGGGGCCCTGACCGGTATGCATTAGGGGTAGGGGCAGGGACCCAGGACCCGCCTCCCCCTGGGATGGATGGTACTTTGTGGCCCATGCTCCGATTGTCCTCATACTGATCCGCAAGCGAGGCAGCCTGGCTGAGGGTGGTGGGGTTCCGGTCCCGCACCCAATCCCGCACTGGGTCAGGAATATTTAGAAAAAAATGTTCCAGCAGCATTTGTTGACAGCACTCCTCAAAAGTGGTAGCCCCACAGCCTTGAAGCCAGTTCCTAGTGGCCCGCTCAAAGGTATGTCCCCATTCTGAAAAGGTGTCTGTACCCTTTTTCTTAGTGTCCCTGAATTTCCGGCGATAGGTATCTGGTGTAATGGCATACCTAGCCAGAAGTCTCTTCTTGACCGCTGCATAATTGCCGATGTCCTGGTCAGGCACCGTGCGGTAAGCCTCACTGGCCCTCCCGGTCAGTTTTCCGGCAAGGATGCCCGACCAGTGCTGCTGGTCGACTTGGAAGAGTCTGCATAATCTTTCAAAGTCCTGTAAGAACCCATCGATATCTCCTTGTGTGTCATCGAACATGGAAAAGGACTGATGTGTAAGGGGCAGCCCGGTGCTGCTTTTCTCGGCCATCGCAGGAGGAGGTAGCCTCATACCCTGGTGTTGGATAGCCAGCTCCTGCAGATGATCCTCTCGAGCCTTTTCCATGAGTTGGTTAATCAGTTTGATTGAGGGGTTAGGGCAGTAGAGCGGTAGTCGGCGAGCTACCATGGTCGCCACCAGGTCATTATCCACGAACTCCGGTTGCCTCGATTCTCCATTTTCCGCTGAATGTCGGTTGTCGACCGATTGACATCGAACGGGACTGGAATCCATCGGTAACGGTGTGCTTCGAGCTAATTTGGCATCGTTCTCGTCCATCTCCTGCAGCAGCTGGATCAGATCCTTTCTTCCAAGCCCTTCCACATCTTGGCCTCTCTGGATCCCCATCTCCCTTAGTGATGCCATAGTTGCATTATTGTAGGTATGTGCCATAGTTCAGGCAGCCTGGTCCCAGGTGTTGTTTGAAACCTCGATTGAGAGAGAGAACCCCGAATCCCGTTGCTGAAACCGGGGTCAAGCCAGCGGCTGTATCTCCCCCTGGAAGCTGGTTTCAGTTAGATCTCGCGTTGCTGAAACCGGGGTCAAGCCAGCGGCTGTATCTCCCCCTGGAAGCTGGTTTCAGTTAGATCTCGCGTTGCTGAAACCGGGGTCAAGCCAGCGGCTGTATCTCCCCCTGGAAGGTGGTTTCAGTTCGATACAACCGCTTGCCACTAGTGTAAAGGAAGCTGAGAAGGGACCGCGTCGCCTTCCGCCGTCGTTCCCGGGTCTCTCCTTCTTGACGCAAGATAAGCGCAGTCAGATGCACCGGTTGCAGTATGGACGGTCACTGGTAACAGTCGAAGGATCACTGGAAGCAGGGAAATAGGGAAGAGTCCACGTCGCCGCCTGACAGTCCACGAAGTTAGGTCGCAGCAAACTGGCAGCAGGCGGTCGACGATTCAGGATACTTGCCGCAGATGGGTATCAGAGTGGATACTTTAGACCATAAGCAATACAAGACTCCAGGACTCCTTGTTCACTCCAAACATAACCCTTTATTACAACAAACCACAGCATATTTATACAGTTTCAAACCACACTAACTTGGAGCACAGTACATGAGACTTAATACAATCACAATTCCTCCAATAGGGTACAGCAAATGGTAGGGCAGAACACAATGTGGTAGTCACAGGGATAATTCAGTCGTCACAAAGGGTCAGAGAACCAACAACAAATGATTCAGGGAAACATAATAGGGCAGACATGATTGGATTAACACAGAGCTGGGGGTCACAGGACAGTTCTCAATACAATGACTTGAGTGGCTAGAATATACATTCCCTTAACAATGGCCAGGGGTTGAATAAATGCCATGCCCAGGCAAGGCTCTAGTAACGGCCTAAGGCCCGTTACAGGATGTTTACCCCCTTCACAGCTTTGCTTAAATATTTTGCTTAGCAACGATAACTAATGGAAAGTGTATCCTTTTTAAAAAAAAAATCAGCCAGTAATTCAAAGATTAAATACAGCTCTGTACCTACTTCCGTCAGACAGTGCTGACTGGATCTGTACCGTAATTTGAACTTCTTTCTAGCCTCCTCTGATGACGGAGGCTGTCTGTCTCTAAGCGGAGTGATCTCATTGGCAGAGATCGATTTCTGGCCAATGAGAGCCAGACAGCCTCCGTCATCGGAGGAGTCTGAATAGAAGCTCAGACTACGGTATAGATCCTGTCAGCACTGTCTTTCGGAAGAAGGTACAGAGCTATGTTTAATATTTGAATTTTCTCCAAACTGGCTGAATTTTTGTAAAAAAGGATACACTTTCCATTAGTTATCACTGCTATGTACTGCCAAGCAAGTGAATCCTGATATAAACAGTCTGTGTGTTCAGTAACACATTGTAATGGAAACCCAATACGCCGGGTTATCTTGGGCCCTTGTGCAGGGGTCCTCTCTCCTTGATGCAGCTACAGATGGATAGCTGGTCTGGTGAATATAGGTAGCTGGCTGGATCGCTGGAACATAGGGATTCTGAATGGGGGTCAGAAGGGACCCTTTAGGCCACTCAGGAATGAAGACACAGGACACTTCTTTTAGTTCCAAAACGACTACTACTTTATTTGAGGGAACAGGGACATTTTATAGGAAAACCAGGCACAATACACAATGGTAGTGTAAACATGGGACACAATGGGACAATACAGAGAGATGTAACATGTAGTATGATTGATATAATCAACAAAACAGTACAATAGAAACAGGTGTTACAGACAATCATGACACCAGACTAATCCTATCACACAGAAGACAATAGTGTATACACAACAGAGGTGAAAGGATTAGGAAAGTGACACCTAATCAAAACCGTGGACCAGGAAGTGAGATAAATACAATTTGGATAGCCTTACAAAAATAAACCATATAAACCTTACAGGCCCATGTAAGATTGTAGGCCAAAATTTAAAGCAGGGGTCCAGCATATGTTATATAACACATTAATCCATTCACATAACGTTTAACATAGAACAATAGGCAGCCTACTTTTCAACATGGACGGCTGAGAATTTACCATGCCCAGCTGAATTGTTGTGGTTGCCTAGCCCAGGAAACAGGAATTCCTGCAGTGCTTTCCAGTCTTTTGTGGTCTCTTCCATGGTTCTTACAAGAGCCCCTAGTAATGGCCTATGGTCCATTACACACATTAACCCTTTGCAATGCGTTACGTACCCCTCTGGCACTCAAAGGGTGTATTCAGATCATATCTGTCTTTTTTTTTACATTGTTGATAATAAATAAAGTACATAGTTTTTGAAAGTGTACAGAAGATACCTTAAGAATTTAGCCTTTAAAAGCACTGAACTAGTCTCCTCCACTGTGGCCTGGAAGACTTTTTATTTAGTGCTGTTGAACTATAATTACTACATGTAGACACGGTGATTTTGTAGACACAAATTATAAATCTTGGTACCTGCGGTGCACTCGTTTAGGATATAGGCACGTATATGTATCTCCGAGCCAAAGGGCCTATTGCCGGCTTCTATCTCATTCTTTCTGGCTTCCACCTTATTTTTCATTTTGGCAAACGGCAAACCTCTCTGACTCGGCTTTGGCTCCCCTGCCCCGTTTCCGTCAAATGACAGCATGACCTGAGCCACACATTTGAAGGAAGCCTTCACTGGCTTCCCCATTACTTGCGGCCTGGTGCTCCAGGATATGACCGGCCTGGGGGAAAATTCTCCCTGCTTTCAGGCCTGGAATAACTTATCGTCACCAGTGCTGGGGCTTGATGGTGTGGAGCAAGTTGGGCTGGTGGGGGTGTCCGAGCAGGTGGGTGGGGGCGGCTTTTTATGACGCCCCCTGTAAAGTGCTACCCCAGGCCTAGCCCTAGTCAGCCTAGGCCAAGATACATTGCTACACACACTCTCACTTTTCAGAGTATCACCTGGGTGCATATACTAATAGGGATCAATGGATAAAAGTCTGAAAATGAGTAATAGGGATTTTTCAAAAACATTTACTTGAAGACATCAATGTTTCATTGTATAAACCACATTTCATCAAGACCAAGTAGAACACTGACATCTTTCAAGTAAATGTTTCTGACTTTTTCAACCTAATTTACTAGTTTATTTATAGCGTTAGGCATATTGTACATAGCGTTGTGCATATAGACTATGGCGTATGCTATAAGCTATATGCCAAAAGCTATATGCACAAGGCTGTATACAATATGCCAAACTTTATAAGCCAAAACACCACACAGCAGATGCAACATGACAAACAGTATGCAAAAAAACAAGCAAAATGCAATACAAGCAAAATGCAATACATGTAAAACACACATGCTCACACATACTTTTGCCCACACGCTCTTGCTCAGACACTTGCTCACTCACTCACTGATGTAGAGTTCTGTAACACAGTGCTGTGAAATATGTTGTACATCTTTTTGGAGCTGAAAGGGCTAAGCACTGAAAATGCAACAAGCCAGTCGTTAAAATGGTCATTGTTTTATTAACTGCATGTAAAATGAACAGGAAATACAGTCAAGATGTTGACAAGGTTATAAACAATGATTTTTAATTTAAATAATAATTGTTACCTTCAAACTTTGCATTTGTCAAAGAATCCTCCATTTTCAACAAATGCAGATATTCCATTAAAAATCATCCATTTCCAGCTACAATAGTCATTTACAACATTAACAGTGCCTACACTGTATTTCTGATCCAGTTGATGTTCTTTTAATGGACAAGATTTGCTTTTGTTTCAAAAACAAGGACATTTCTAAGTGACCCCAAACTTTTGAATGGTAATATATGTACATATTATTTTACAATAAAGCTTTATAATAAGAAGTCCTGAGAGTGTCTTATATCAACTTTTACTAGATAGATAGATAGATAGATAGATAGATAGATAGATAGATAGATAGATAGATAGATAGATTTAAATATATGGGAGTCAGGCACTCATGTGACTTAAAGGGACTGTAATGTTCCATAAACACTTTTTATATTTTTGTAGGGCTCAAGAAAATAAGAAGAATGGTGCAAACCCTATCTATCAAACTGCTATGGTTTGAGAGATATTTTCACTGAAAGTTCACCCCTCTATCTCCTCCTGACGTCAGCGTCTAGCTGACAGTAGGAGATTCCGGTCCAGGGACCAGCCGGTGCCTCTGCAGCAGAGCCGAAATCGCGGTATTGCAAAAGAATTAGTTAATTGGAAATGTCTACAAAGTGTGCTTGCAATGACGTGATTTTGGCTCTGCTGCAGAGCCTCCTTGAGTCGTACGACTCGAATCTCCTGCTTTACAGCTGACATCAGGAGAAAGGGAGAGAGGGGTAAACTTTCAGTGCCTATATCTCTCAAACCATAGTGGTTTGAGAGATAGAGTATGCAGCATTTTTCGTATTTTCTTCTGCTCTATAAAAGTATAAACGTTTTTATGGGACATTACTGTCCCTTTAACTAGTAGTAGTATTAATTGGTGATCAATGTTTCTGTCCTGTTGAGAGAGAGAGCGTGATGTAAGCAGCACTTTGCAAAAGGGAGAGGAAAATGATAGGAAACAGGACACATTTTTTTTACTGTCACCCCCTTTATCCATGTGTACACAGTAGTGTCACCGGGGGGGGCCCAGAGGGAGCCAGGGCCCCCCCCACATTCAACTGTGCCCCCCCAATTTTCTTCACCTCACCATCCTGTCCTCTGAATAAGTGCTCCATGCCTCCCTCATGGCGTTGTACTGACTACAGGGATATCTGGCCTGACTTTCATCAGACGGCTCTGCAGCAGAGCCGCGATCGAGTTAGTAAAAAAAAAATATTTAACTGAAACGGTCTTCTATGTGTGTGCTTGCAAACCAAGCACATGTAGAAGACCGTTTCAGTGAAATAATTATTTTTCACTAACGCGATCTCGGCTCAGCTGCAGAGCCGCAAGCCTGACGTACGACAGACTTCCCCTGCAGTCAGTACAACGCTGACTTCTGGGAAGGGGGAGGGAGGGGGGAACTTTGCCTTCGGTTATCTGTCAGCCCATAAAGGTTTGAGAGATGAACCTGGGGGCTATTAAATTATTTTGCAAATATCTACAATATGGGGGATAGTAATAATAAAGTATTACTATCCCTTTAAGATTCTCTCATGGTACCTTTTATAGTAACACCATCTAGATGCAAGAAATGTGTTCATACAAGCAAGCTGGATTAGTTTATTTCTTTTCTGAAACTGTAATGGTAAATTAAATAAGGCATGTAACTGTCACAAGCATGGCACAGCTTCTAGTATTTCAGATAAGTAATGTTGTAACCTGTGTCTCTATCATGTCATTGCCAGTTCATTTATATATTAACTAGTTGAACAGCCTGTTACACGGGCCACAGTGCCACTGCCACCTGGTCGCGGGGCAGTCACTGCAGTAAAGACTGCCCGCACCACGGCTGATAAGAGCTGGCAGTCTCTACTGCGCATATCGCGGCGTTACACACATTTTAGTGAATTATTATATAGGATATAATTAAAAATAATATCTCAAGCAGTTTATTTGCTTACATTAGATATGTAAATGCAAAGTGACGCACCTGAAGCTGAGTAAGATAGGAATACAAATGGACCAGTGATAATATGCATCGTACTAGAGCTTTAACACTTGCTAGGAAAACAAAATCCGTATTTTATTAGTCTACCCATGTTTTCCATTGATATAATGTGTGTACACACATGCCCACTGGCGTGAATGTCATTATTTTAGGTGTAGGATGATGATGTTGCTTATTAAATTTGGACCCCCCCCCCCATTTTTTCCTCTGATCCCAGGTGTGCCCCCCTGAATGGAATTCCTAGAGTCGCCACTGTGTGTACAGAATTGTAAGATAATGTATCTTACTTTACAATTGCTGGAAACCAGCCACACTGAGTAAGATAAACTCTTTGCCCTTTTCTACATGAGAAAGACATTGAGGACACCACAGGAAGAGCCTATTTCGGAGAAGGGAAATCAGTTGTTTCCTGAACAATTTCTGATTTGGGTGGGATGTTCTCCACAACACCAAGAATATATTCAAGAGATCTGCCTGAACACTTAGTATAGCTAGCAAAATGTGGCAGATTGTTCTCTTCGCTGCTTGTTTTCTGAGGATTTCATCAGCTTGTGATTTGAATCCATCATCCCCTCTAGAGACTGGGATAGTCTGCAGGGTGACAAAGCCAGCAGCCTTGGTGTGTAAGTATCTGCCTAAATACTGACAATATTATGTCTACATACACTGTATACCAAGATTTGGGTCAATTTGTGGTTCTCCACCAGTTGTTGTATTACAAAGTCTTCTGGCTGAGGATGAGTTGAAGAGCATAGATGCTAACTCACTTTAACAGTTTGAGTGCCAGAGGGGTATGCAATGCATTGCTTTGCAATGCATTGTATACGTCTCTGGCACTCAAAGGGTTAAACACGCACACATCTATGAGCTGTGTTCAGTAAGCTAAAGAGATATACTTGTGAAGCAAACCAACTGCCCCATAGGGGAGAAATTAATTTTTCCAAATCTTCAATGCTTTAAATAGATATTTTATCTACCTGAGAGATCTCCATTATGATGTGGTTGGTTTGTGTATAGGGCCCTGTTCAGTAAGCTATAGGGGAGCAAGTCTGGTGCACACCAACTGCACTACATGGAACAAATCAAAAGTCTAAAAATTGTTATTGCTATAAATGGGGCTTTTAACCCCTCGAATGCTAGAGATGTTACACAATGCACTTGAACATTCAAGGAGTTAAAAGCCCCATTTAAATAATTAGGAATACTCATTTCTCCCCTGTGGTGCAGCTGGTTTGGTCCAGAATTGCTCCTCTTTTCTTTTTGTGCATAAGGACATATTCTTCACCTAATGAAAAGGAATTATCCTTAACAAAATTGTCACTTTTTGTCCTAATACAAGTAACCAGTCAGTCTGAGGCTGTGTACATGCTTTGAGTAGGCATAAAGAACCAAGTATGGACTTTATATCAGTTAGCTCCATGTTAATCTTCCACATAATGGTTGGCATGGAACAAAATGGAAGCACACAAGAGCCTTATGTAGAGACTAAACGTAGATAATGCTAGCTAAACATGTCAAGTGCCTCACACAAACACAATACTTTTATAGCAGGTCAAGTCCAGGCGGGATTATTTGTATTCACTTATAGAAAATTCAAACTGTATAGTCTGTCAAAATATGCAATATTTGACCAACATTTATGAAGCTGTTCAGAACTAGAAATAAATAAAGCAATTCTGCAAGTTCATATTTCATAAGAAACAGGCTGCTGACTTTTTATGTTGCATTTGCATTGTTAGCCAGTTAAAGCTTCTTCAAGCAGGTCATCTGTATGTCTTTCCTAACACTTCTCCCTTCCGTTTTCTCCCATTCTCTCTTCCCATCCATCCATCTCCCTCTCTCCTTCCCTCCCTTGCACTCCAGACACATTGTTTGTATTCTACGAGTCTACCTCCTATCTCTGCCCACTCCAGTCCCTCTCATTCTCCTGTTCTTGGCCTGCTTTCTGTTGTGCATGCTTTCCTTTGTGGCCCACTCTTGCTCTCCTACCTTGACCTCTCCCTCTCCCCTATTGCTACTGCTTCTTGCTTTCCTTTGATGTCCACATCACTCACTCACTCTGTCCCCCTCTCCCTGTGTCCCTTTACAATTAATTCTAGATAGGTTCTCATAGGCCCTAAATTTTTTCCCAGGTCCACCAAATCAATCCCCAGAATCAATCATTTATTTTTTTCTCCTCTCTAGTGGAGACCAGCATATGCGATGTGCTTTACTCCATCACTATACACTGCTAAAATGTAGTGATTATTCATAAATAATCTGATTGGGTTGGGGAGAAGATGGAGCATGGGGCTTTAGTTATTTATTTTAGTTTCAATAATTCTTCAGTTGCGAATGGGTTTGCAATGTATTATGAAAACATAATTCCATGAAGCGAATCACAGCATTATGACACTCACAGTCCCATCCTCAAGTCTGCAGTGTTTATCTGGGGACTTTGGAAGACAAAGGTTCCCTACTATTCTTATAATCTTTCGAATGCTAGTCGTGTCTCCATCGAATTGTGTTGCAAAGGGGTTAAAATCCAATGTGAGTTTTTATTTCTCCCCTATGGTACAGTTGGTTTGCTCAGAAACGATCCCCTTTGTGTATAACCCAGTGTAGCCATTTTGATGTGCAAACTGAGTGACGTGCAAAATAGACTTCTTACTTGCCTGTGAACAACTGTTTGCTCCTTAAAGGGATAGTAATACTTAAAATGTAAAAAAAAATATGTTGTAGGGTTTATCCCCCTGAGTAAAACAAGGGTACTCCCACTGCTGAAAGGTGTTTCATTCAAACGTTATTAATTTTCAAAGTTGAATTTTTTAGATGCAATATCACAGTGGCCTGAAATTGTACAGTGGCGCTGTTGCTACACAGTCCTATGGACAGCTCTGGTCCCAGGACCATAAATCTCCATAGGATGGTGTAGCAACAGCGCCACTGTACAATTTCAGGCCACTGTGATATTGCACCTAAAAAATTAAACTTTGAAAATTCATAACTTTTGAATGAAACACCTTTCAGCAGTGGGAGTACTCTTGTTTTACTCAGGGGGATAAACCCTACAACATATTTTTTTTTACATTTTAAGTATTACTATCCCTTTAAAGTCCTCAGTTCTCCCGCATCAGCAAATATTGACTACGAGACCTGCTCTTTATCGAAGCCTAGGTTTTGTAATAATCAGTTCTGATATGTGTTAGAAATGGATTTGTGCTAAAATTATATAAAATGTCACTAACGATGCTGATGTCCCCTTTCAGTGAATGAGCAGACTGCCCAGGTGATCCAAGCTGCGTTCAGACATGCATCTTATCCAGACATCACTGGAGAGAAGGCCGTGAGATTCCTAGGGAAAGTGACATATGGTTTAACAAAGTAAGAGCCACCCTTCCCCACCCATACTGCAGGGTCTTTGAGCTATATTCAGAGAGCTAAACTGGTGTGGTTGTGGTACAAATCACCTGCACCACAGGACACCAATGCAAATTCTGATTTATTTAGCTGGTGGGTTTAACCCATGGAATGCCAGAGTAGTCTCCAATGCATTGCTTTGCACTGTGTTGGAGTCTATTCTAGAATTCAAGCGATTAATAATCCCACTGAAATAAATGGGTATTTGGATAATTTTATTTGTTCCTTATGGTGCGGTTGGTTTGCTGCAGAATTGCACCTCTTCATCTCCCTGAATATGGTCATTAGGGCCAAATGTTCAAAAGTAAATTGGGGAAACAAAACCATTTGCACTACAGGGGGAGAGCTAAAAATCCCCTAAACTTCCACTAATTTAAATGGGGAGTTTAACCCTTTGAATGTTAGAGAGGTCTCCACTGCATTGCAAAGCAATGCGTTGGAGACTTCTATAGCATTCAAGGGGTTAATATCCCAATTTAAATCAATGTTAATTGTTCAGTGCTCCCCTATAATGCAAATAGTTTTCCCCAGAACGCCCCCAATTTGAACATACATCCCTTAATCTCAGATTTCTCAATATGCTTTTATTACTGATATGGAAATACCACTTATGTGTAAGCACCCGAGGCAGTGATCTCATAGTGTAAAGAGCAAAAGGCTGAACCTCTTGAAGCAGTGACAAACCTACCAACATTTCAAATGGCTAAAGAGGGACACCTTTATTTTAGGGTGTGGTTGCTAGAGGTGTCTGGTCGGTTGGGCATTATTGGGAATTTTTAGGTTATTTCCCGACCTACTGAAACCTCTTTGTGTAATGCAATAAATGATTTACATCAAGGCCAAAGTATTTGTATGTGGTTGTATTAAATGGTCCCATCCTCAAAATAATATTTTATTTACACAGGGTAATGTATAAACAAATATACTAAAGTTTAACACTTTAAAGGGATTGTAATTTTACAAAACAAAAGCAGTTCCAATTAATCTTCATAGTATTTGGGCCATGGAGAGTGTTATTTCAATACAGTCAGGGTTGTATTTCAAGAGTAATTGAATGATAAAGTATCCCCCTCCCACCCCTTTTGCCTAGTGTAAGCCACCTCCCCTCAGATGTGGAATCTGGTCTTAAGACCAGACAGCTCACAGTAAGGGACAATCTTCCTACAGTGAGAACAATGAAAACCCTGCCCCCTTGTTAGATTTTTTAAGTTTTTTCCCTTATGCTAATCAAAGATTGTCCCTCTCTGCAATCCACCTGAACACACCCTGCTGCTCTAAGGTGAGCAGTATTACATCAGTAAAAGGAACAGGGGGGGATACTTTATCATTCAATTACTCTTGAACTAAAGCTCTGACCGTATTGAAATAACACTCTCCATGGCCCAAATACTATGAAGATTAACTGGAGCTGCTTTTAATTTGAAAAATTACTATCCCTTTAGGGATCAAAGGGATATGTAAAGTATTGCTTTTCATTGTGGTTTGCATCCTTCTTGTACTCAAAGGGTTAAACAAAAATGAATGTAAGTTTTTTGCTGTGGAGTAATGTCTTACACTTCTGTATACACCACACAGTCTGATCTCCTAAAAAGAGGGACACCAGGGCGGGAAAGAGGGACAGTGGGATCTGAGTCTCAAAGAGGGACTGTCCCTCTTAAAGAGGAACACTTGGAAGGTATACAGTGAGGAAGATGTACCAGAAGAACTGGATTAATTCTGGAGAAAACCAACTGTATTATAGGGGATAAATAAACATTTGCAAAATTCCCACTGATTTAACTCTTTGAGTGCCAGAGGGCTAACCAGCACATTGTTACTATCCTTCTTGAATGCTAAAGAGGTCTGTAATATTACACTGCAGTTGGTTTGCCCCAGAATGAATCAATTTCTCAGTACATCGGAATCAGTGAGGGGATCGTTGTGAGAACTGCTCAAGGTCTAATAATCACATAAATGTGATAAATAATTGTACATAAATCATAAAAATACTAGAGTAAAAAGTATTTTCTTGTGGTCTGCTAGACCTTTCATTGGAAACTAAACCAAACGATCACCCTCATGACCTCATTGTAAAGGATACAAAATAAAACTTTTGATTCAATTTTTTTGCATTCAATGGAGGTTATGAGGAGGTGACAAAGACTGTCTTTTGATTTAGTATTTGAGCCTTTCAGGAAGCCCGTCTGCATGCCACTCTTAAAGGGTTCATTAACGGTATGCAGAAAACAAGGTGGTCACACAGATCATCCTTTTGTTCAAGTACTGGAGTAAAGTCACTTCAAGAACATCGGTCACAGAGATCTTCTAGTTTTCTCTTTAGAGTAATGTTACTTCAGGACATAAGGAGGCTGCAGAGATCAGTCACAGAGATCTTCTGGTTTTCTGTTTAGAGTAATGTCATTTCAGGACATAAGGAGGCTGCAGAGATCAGTCACAGAGATCTTCTGGTTTTCTGTTTAGAGTAATGTCACTTCAGGACACAAGGAGGCTGCAGAGATCAGTCACAGAGATCTTCTGGTTTTCTGTTTAGAGTAATGTCACTTCAGGACACAAGGAGGCTGCAGAGATTATCAGTTGGTTTAGTCTCAAGAGGAAGCACAGTGTAGGATACAAGAAGGTCACTCAGACAGGACAGGCTGAAATCACACACATTGTTTTCATTTAGTGTCCAGTTAAAAGCTATTGCAGGACTCAAAGAGATCACCTGGATACATTTCTGGTTTACTGTCGAGAGCTGAATGGGCAACATGGTGTCCTCCAACTGCTATCAGACTACAATGCCCCTCAGGGATTCATCAATGTGCAATTACAATGTAAATGCACCATGTGCAATTGCCACAGACAAATGTATAGCACCAACAGAAGCAAATCCAAGCTTTAAACAATCAAAGTCCTGTAAAGAGTAAAGCCTAGTGGGGAGATACCCTAAAGGTAGATAAGGGCCAGGTTGGCAATCTTGTGTATTCTTTGTGTCAATAGCATATCAACATCATAAACTAAGATGTCTGCTCTCCACCATCGTATCCCTGGGAACGTGACACAAATATGCCGACATCATCATGAATGCGCCATGCTTTCGACAGGTTTACAATTTTGTATTGACTACTTTGACAAGGGATAATTTGCATATGTAAATGCAATTTAATCCCTTCCGCAAAAACTGTCACTTAGTGACAGAGGACGTACATGTACATCCTCTGTGGAAAGCTGCCTCCAGGAAAGTCATCTTAAGAGAGTCAGAGAGAGAGAGAGAAAGAGATAGAGATCAGGTAAGCCTTTTAACCCAGCTCTTGGTTCACCACACAGAACGGCTCCAGACTCCCAATTCTTCTATACCAAGAACATTCCTGTAGCCCATGGAGATTGGCCATTATAAGTGGTTAGTCAAAGTAAAGAACAAACAAAACGCCCTATGCATTTTCCTTTATTGAGGTCTACAGGAAACAATGGGTGCCATGAATTAGGGGAGAGATGCACTAAGGGATGATGATATGGCGATGTGTGTGTCTGGCGATGTGTGGTGAGCACATTGCCTTGATGATTGATAAACATATTGTCATATACACTATCAATTAGTGATACAAGGGGACGGGAGGAATTTCCCCTTTAGCATACAGGATTGTCAAACTGCTGACGATATGTAAGGTATTTCCTCCCTTACGCATCTTCAGCAGTTTGACAACCTTGAAATCTGAGCACAGCCTCTCTGCTTCCCCATTTGCCTATTGGGGGAGCGGAGATGATCTGCTCAGACTTCAGCACCACAAACAGCATTGCTTCCTAACCCTTTCCGTGCCTTAAGTATGTGCGTTGCACACCCCTGTGGCATTGAAAGGGATAAAAATGAAAGAATGGAAGAGAAGCTATATATCACAGCTTCTATGCCCTTCTCTACTCACTGAAGCAGCTGAGCTGACTTCATGCCGATCAGCTGATTCAGATAAACATAGGAAACAAAATCTCTCGGAGTTACCATAAGGGCACACATAATATCTCTGATTATTGGCATACAGAAAGACTTAACACTCACCCTTCAGACCACCACTACATCCACCCTAATTTTAAGGAGAGTACCAACCCCCAACAGGGAATCACCTGTTACAGCCATCTGGGCAGAGGAAAGAAAAATAACTCGGTTACCAAAAGAGCACAGATAATATCCCTGATTATTGTCTGGGAATGATGGAAGATCCACCCCACTATTCATCACCTCTGGGTATTGTGTATTAAGTTCCTTTATACATTTTTATCCTTCTGGAAAAGGAACCTCTGTTTGTCCCCTCCCCTCCAGAGACTCAATACCTCATCAATGACTTGATATCTCAATTGACAGGCTACATATCCAGCTTTCACAAAATAGTGTGCCATCCAGGCTTCCAATTCCCTGCTACAAATGGCACCCTATTGTTGGTGAATAAGATCCTGGATTGTATGGCTGGTCTTTCCAACATACCCCTTTCCGCAGGTGCATTTAATGAGATATAAAACATACTCTGAGTTTCAGTCAATTGAGTACTGTGTACTGTGGTGGGGGGTCATGCCCCCAAATCAGAGAGCTGCACTGGGAAAACTGATTCCCAATGCAACCCTACAAATGGGGGAATGTTTCTTAGGAGGGGAGAGGACAAACAAAGGCTCCTTTTCCAGAAGGACACAAAATGGATAAAGTAGTTTAATGCACAATACCCAGAGGGGATGAATAGGGACATTGAATGGAAGTGCATCACCTGGACACTGAGGAAAGTTGCATCTTGTGTCAATATGGCATTCAGAGTATAAGGTAAAGACCTTTATTGAAACATTGGTTTCACTTCTATCAGATGATTTCTGTTCTGTATTGGGTTAAAGGAGAACCTCTGATGTTTCCTGTACATTTGTACAGGAGAGACCTGTTACTCTCTTATACATTCATTTATTTGGAGTGAAGTATTTTCCTGTTTACAGGAACATAACCTATTTCTCAAACTGCAAAAATAAGTTGTTGAACTGTCAAGTTTGTCTTTCCTTGGCTACTTTATTTAGGCCAGAGGCTTGGAAATGGACTCTGCTAAAGTACAAGTTGTCAAGGAGTGGCCACTTCCCACTAGACTCAAGGCAATCCATCTCTTTATTGGCTTTGACAATTATTATGAGACGTTTATAAAAAAAAACCTCTCCAAGATCATTCTTCTTATCACTTCCAAGACCCTCATAGAGTAAACTTCCTGAGGCCTTACAGGACTTCAGTTTCCTCAAGGAAGCCTTCTTTGTCTGCCCCAGTTCTTGTCCACCCAGATAACAGCCAAACTTTTATCAGAGAAGTTGATGCTTCAGAATCTGTAGCTGGAGCTACACTTTCTCATCTTTTTTCTCTTACTGGGAAAATACATCCAAGCTCCTACTTCTTCAAGAAGTTCTCTTCAACCAACAAGAATTATGATATCAGTGCTTTTTGCCCTGGAAGAGTATAAATACCTTTTAGAAGCACCACTGACACCTGCCAAAATACTCAGTGATCATAAGAAGCTTGAATATTTGGAAAAGGTTAAATGCCTTAATGCTTGCCAGGCCTGCTGGGCTTTATTCTACAGTTGTTTCAAATTTAATATCTCTTATATATTTGGAAACAAGAATTCAAGGACAGACACCTTCTCTTATTTTTTTGGCTCACCTTTAGAAATGTCCTATTCTGAAGTGCCTATAATTCCAGCTTCTCTGTTTGTACTCTCTCAACCACTCTACTCCAAAAATTGCATTCTTCACCATGCTTCCTTCTGATTTCCAAGTAAAATTGATGTGCTTACATTCCAGATGTCAGGGATTCTTCTTTGGGGATACCACAAACAATCTTTGGAACTCACATCTCTCCAACTGTTGTGGTCAGAAGGCAGGTGTTTCTGATAATGTACCTTCCTGCCCAGTCTGTGCTCAGTGTAGATTCCTCATAGCTGACTACTGGCGGTTTATTCAGCTTCTTCCAGTCCAGGTCTTGCTATGGTCTTTATTGTAGAACTTCCTCCTTTCCATGGGATGACCACTATCTGGGATGCTGTAGACCACTTCTCAAAGCAAGGACACTTCATTGCTCTTCCAAAGCTTCCTTCCTCTTCAAAGATTTGTAAACATTTTGTCAACAAAATCTTTCTTCTCCATGGATTCCCTACACAGATTATCTCTGATTGCAAAATACAATTTGTATCCAATTTTTGGAGAACCATTTGTGGATGCTTGGGCATGGACCTACAATTCTCTTATGCATACCATCCACAAACTAACTGCCAGACTGAACGTCTCAACCAAAATTTGGGACAATTTCTCCCATGCTATTGTAACCAACAACAGAATGAGTTAAGTTTCTTCCCCATGCTGAATTCTCTGACAGTTCATTGTTCCAGGATACCTTTGGTTGCTCACCATTCTTTGCCAATTTTGGCTACAATTCCCAAAACCATCTGCGTGAAGAGTGAAGTCTCAGAAGCTCCAGCAGCTGATGAACACACTGCCTCCCTTGATGATCTTTGGCAAGGTGTTAGAGGAACCTTTTTTTCTGCTCAAAAAAAGATATTGTGCCCTTGTTCCATATTTTGCTCCCGAATATAAGATATGGCTTTTTTCTACTATATCAAGTGCTACTCAACTTCTGAAAAGTAGTATTTTGTTAACTGGAAGGGTTATGGTACCAAGGAACATTCCTGAGTCCCTGCTTCAGAGGTCCATGCCAAAGCTTTAGTTCGTAACTGTTTTGAGGATTCCAGTTCTAAGCCTTCTCCTTGGCCCCCAGAAGGTGTTCTGGGAGTGGAGACTGTAAGACCTTTTTCTATGTACTGCCACTCCTGACCCTTTTCCTCCCTCTTGCACTTTAAATTCCAACAAGTAGGGTGCTTCTGTATGTGTTAAAAGTTCCTCTTATATTGTTCCAGTATGAGTCAGTGTAAGCTATTTTATACTGATTCAAATCCTTGACCAGTGTTTGTATTTCCTGCTAACCACAATTCAGTACACAAGCAAGTCACAGAGATCATCTGAGAAAGTCAAACAAATCATATTCCGGTTTAGCAAAGTCATTTTGGGACACTGTGAGGCCACACAAACTCTCTTCTGATATAGCAATCAGTGCTGAGTCAGTGAAAGCCATGAGGAAATCCTACAAATCCTTTTCCAATTTCATTTCCAGTATAATAATTGTGCAGGTGCAGTAAACTGGAAGCTATGCAAGAGAGCTATATTTATCAATAAACATGTTATTGCAGGGTGTTTCTTGCTGACAGAAACAAGACTACTCCCACTGCTGGGAGATACAGTGGTACAACATTATTAATGTTTAAATTATTGTTTACATTAACAGCACCATCTAGAGAGCAGACATTTCACCTACAGTTCACTTGGGAGAGATGCACTAAAGGCAGGGCTCAAAATTTCCACTCGCCACTAGCCAATGGCGAG
The DNA here is from genome assembly GCA_037306005.1 of Rhinophrynus dorsalis. Classification (NCBI taxonomy): domain Eukaryota; kingdom Metazoa; phylum Chordata; class Amphibia; order Anura; family Rhinophrynidae; genus Rhinophrynus; species Rhinophrynus dorsalis. The sequence goes on along the minus strand of CM074722.1, from coordinate 343,938,385 downwards.
TGAAAATTTAGCCCTGGCGAGTAGAAATTCAGCCCTGGTGGGTATGTGTTGGCTTGCAGTGGCGAGTAACTTTTCAGGTCTGGCTAGTAGCAAAGGACTTAAAATCATAAGTCCTGCTAAAGGAATTTATGTCATTGGCATAGTGACAGTGAGAACTAAGATGTCTTCTCCATCATATCCCTGCAAATTGCTTGTGAGATGGTTCTGTTGGTTAATGAACCAGCTGTAGACTCTGTTCAATCCTCAGGGTCGCAGGTTCTAGTCCAGGGAAGGTCAACTCAGCCTTTCACACTTCTGTGGTATGTAAAATGAGTCCAGGAAATACCTGAAAAGGAGAGACAATCACTTCACTCACTATCACTCTTTGTTGTCAGAGTTCACAGTCCCAACATCTCCAACCTGACGTTGGCAGTGTTGTGATCTTCCTACAGCTCTCTATAAAGCCTGAGGATAGTTTGCTGTCTCTGTTAACCCTTTGAGCACCAGAGGGCTATGCAAAGCATTGCTTTGTAATACATTGCATACTCCTCTGGCACTCAAAAAGATGAAGAGCAGAGAGAGCATCTGCCCTCCTATAAACCTTTCAGTGCATTTCATAACCCTGTGACAGTAAAAAGGTTAAAGAGATAGTAATGTTTCACATAAAAAGCAGCTCCAATTAATCTTCATAGTATTTGGGCCATGGAGAGTGTTATTTCAATACTGCCAGAGTTGTAGTTCAAGAGTAATTGAATGATAAAGTATCCCCTCCCGCCATGGACCCTATGCCTCCCTCCATTATGGAGAGGCCTTCTCTCCTCTTCCTACATTTTCAACTCTGTCTGTCTGTCTGTCTCTCTTCCTAGCTTTTTTTCTACCCACCCCCTACAGGATCTGATGTCACAGGTAACAAGTTCTCTTTTTGCTTAGCCTGATGTAAGGGGGGAAGGTACACACATTCCACACACAGATTTGCCCTACCCCCTCTATCTGACCAACACTGGCTATCTCATAACACAATCTCTGTGGTCAGCTAGACAGGATGGCACCATCCTTCTGTACATCATACACACTAACCAACCCATTCAATGCTGGTAAATGGCCAGCACTCTCTAATGCATTCACACACAGGGGACATTAATGTTTTCAAGAATGGGAACACATATGAAACAATGGAGATCACTGAAAACAGACAGGGTTCATTCTGAGGGTGTCAACCATTCTGTCACAGTCTGTCCCCCCTTTCAGATGAGGACCCCAGAGTTCAGTCCACACAGACATATCACTGGGTCCCCACGTATTAACTAATTTACTATACTTCTATCAATACAGACTTCAAGCCTACAAAGCATTTTTATATACAATACATAATTTGTATCCTTAGCGGTGATAGTTCCAAAACAAAGTCCAGTGATTCAGGATACTTCCCAGGACAAGACATATCTGATTAGGGTGCAGGAAAAAGTAGGCCCAAAACAGTTCAAATAGGCAGATCTTCTGGTTTGGCAATGCATTTTCCTCACGAGTACAATAGCTTACTGCCATCAATATTAAGAGACAGTCCCAGAACACCATTCCGCCTAAATCAGTCCAAAATAAATAATCAGAACCAGTCCCATCACAATCAGTCCCCAGAGGAGTGTCACTTACCCCTGTAAAACCTTCCAAGTAACATTTCTTTTGGGGTGAATTAACTTTTCCATTAAACTTCTCACTGTAACTGGTTTCTGAATAGATCATCCTCCACTGGATTTTCCTTTAGGCTGAGAAGGTAGTGCAATGGTCTCTTACGGATTATCTTTCTGGTCTCTGTGTCATATTACTCCCATGCTTGGACACACAACACTGGTTCAGCACATTCTGAATTTTCACTCTGGATCTGGTTGCTTTGGAGCTCTGTTTTTCAATGTTTGACCACTTTGCTTTGAGGTACAGGATCACTCAGGCTTGTCTGTAAAGCTGTAAATTAGTGCATTGCTCGGGCATAGTGGGTGCTGGATGCAGACTGCACCCCTAGTCCCATTTTGTCTGGCATTGCTGATAGGGTACTTGCTCACATGTCCTTTAGGCTAACTTTAAGGCAAAACAAAAATAACAGGAGGGCTTCCCATACTGTTGTCCTTGGCCGTGTCTTTTTTGTCTGGGTGCTAAAGTGACCACGTTACTGAGCTGACAAAACTAGCACACATAGTGGTCAGGGTTACCCTCAGACACCCTGAACATCTAAGCTGGATATCCCACAAGCTGCCACCAGTGTGACAGGGTTCAGGGGCTACTGCTTGGTAGACTGAGGGTTAAGCGATTTATCCAGCCAGACAAAAAGATAATAAATTGCATTTATTAGAGTGGTCATGGCACACAAATATAGGACAACAATTACAGGCAAAGAAACAGGGGCAAAACATTAAAACAACAAACTTCTGCTGTTCTCTTCTTGATGTGCCAGAAATGTTGCACAGATTGCCAGGGGTTACATATAATACTCACAGTCTAATTTAGCTTTATGCTGGAGCTTACACATAGTCCCACTAGAGGCAAGAGTGGGTACCCCACCCACTACACATGCTGCTGGATTACATGAAGTTTATTTGTATATATTAGTCCTGAGAGAGGAGTTGGGAATGGCATCCTAAGAGATGATCCCCAGCCACTTTCTTTAGTCTTGGGCCATAGCCACCAAAGTTTAGCTTCCTGGCCACAATCCTTGTAGTGGGAACATCAGGGTACTTCTGTAGCTGAAGCCGCCTTGACTTACAGCCCACAACTGAAAAGGGCACCTGGCCACTACAGTGCCCACTCACTCTAACTCTTCCGGTGAGGGCACTCACCAGTCCCAGTTTCTCCAGTACTCCTTTAGGAAGCACATGGACCCTAGGCCTCCCACCATTATGGAGAGGCCTTCTCTCCTTTTCCTATATTTTCAACTCTGTCTGTCTGTCTGTCTCTCTCTCTTCCTAGCCTTTTTTCTACCCACCCCCTACAGGATCTGATGTCACAGGTAACAAGTTCTCTTTTTACTTAGCCTGATGTAAGGGGGAATGTACACACATTCCACACGCAGATTTGCCCTACCCCCCTCTATCTAACCAACACTGGCTATCTCATAACACAATCTCTGTGGTCAGCTAGACAGGATGGCACCATCCCTCTGTACATCATACACACTAACCAACCCATTCAATGCTGGTAAATGGCCAACACTCTCTGATGCATGCACACACAGGGGACATTAATGTTTTTATGAATGGGAACACATATGAAACAATGGAGATCACTGAAAACAGACAGGGTTCATTCTCAGGGTGACAACCATTCCGTCACAACCCTACAATATTATTTTTCAATACAATGGAAAAGATGATGGTGACTAAACAGGGAAAACACCATCTTGTCTAAAAGTGTAACACATATTTGTGGTGCCATGTAGCAAAGTTCTGATTACACAATGATTCAGCCCCATAGGTCCTAGGCATACATCACAATCACACTGCTTTGCAATGCTTTGGTGAGGGACACTTGGAATGTAAGTGGATGAGAGAAGATGCCAAGATGCACCACTGGCATCCACTCACATCCACTCACCTCGCCAGGCACACTGCAGTCACCATCATCTTGTCCATTATACTGAAAAATAGTATTGTAGTACAATGTCTATATAATGTTTTAAGGAACACTAAAAAAAATTAGAATTAAATTAATCATAACACATTTTTTACACAGCCATTCATTCCTAACCCTTTCACTGTCACAGGGTTTATGCATTGTACATCCCTATGGCACTGAAACCTCTAGTATGCAGTGTGTACTGTCAATACACCTGTGTCCATGTGAGGAGATCCACAAAACTTGGTTTAAAGGGATAGTAATGCCCCACAAAAAATATTTTTCAAATTGTAGTCCTTAAAATGTTGCGCACAGAACAAAAAAACGTATCTCTCAAACCGCTAAGGTTTGAGTGATACATGCATTTAAAGTTTGTGATTTCCTTCTGTCAGCTGTGGCCGAGCCACAATCACGTTATTGACAACTAATCCTTTCATTGGAATGGTCTAATATGTGTGCATGGTTTGCAAGCACACATTTTAGACCATTCCAGTGAAGTGATTCATTGTCAATAACGTGATTGCGGCTCTGCTGTAGAGCCTCCGTATCGGCCAACACAGATCTCCAACTGACAGATTTACAGCTGACAGCAGGAAATCACGAAATTAAATGCATGTATCTCTCAAACCATAGCAGTTTGAGAGATACGGTTTTTTGTTCTGTGCTCAATTTTTTAAGGACTACAATTCTAAAAATATTTTTTTCTGGGACATTACTATCCCTTTAAGCCCCTTTTGCTCTGTAACATTCAACATTTTAAAAAGCCTTGTTTAATTATATAGGACTGTTGGGAATGTTTATTTATCCTTTGTGGTGAAGTTGGTTTGCTCCACAATTTCTCTCCTTTTCTTTTGAGCTTAATGCAGTGCAATGATCTTACAATGCCAGACAAGTGATTCAAATTGATTCTCTTCTGATTTAGTATCCAGATAAGTAATTTGACCATTGGTGGCAGCGAAGTGCAACTGAATGAAGATGATGCAGTTAACATCATGATCCGGAATGTGAGCGCATCTTTCAGAGGAACTCTAAGCTATGGATATGGAGCCTGGTTGTAAGTGTGAATATAAACACCAAATGCAGGGTACCACTCTTTATAATACAGATATGTGTTGCTCAGTGTACAATATCGATACACACACACACTGCATTGTGTATAATATAGACACACTCTGCTCTGAGTATAAACAGATACAAACTGTGCTGTGTATAATACAGATGCACACACTACTCAGTCTAATACAGATACATGCACTTCTCTATGTATAATACAGATACACAGTGTTCTGTGTATAATACAGAAACATACACTGCTCTGTGTATAATACAGACACACAATGCTCTGTGTACAATAAGGATATGTACACTACTCTGTATAATACAGATACACAGTGTTATGTGTATAATACAGAAACATACACTGCTCTGTGTATAATACAGACACACAATGCTCTGTGTACAATACGGATATGCACACTACTCTGTATAATACAGATACACACTGCACACTGCTTTTTGTATAAGACAGACTCTCACTGTTCTGTGTATAATACTGATGCACACACTGCCCTGTGCTAATACAGATACACACAGTGCTTTGTTTACGATACAGGCCCAAACATTGAACTGTGTATAATACAGATACACCCTGCTGGGTGTACATTACAGGTAGACACTGCTTTATGCACAATGCAGATGCACCCACTGCTCTGTGTACAATACAGATACACACTGATATGTGTCTAATACAGATCCACACACTGTTCTGTTTAGTATATAAATATTAGACTTGTGCATTTGTTTCAGAAAGAATGCAAAATGTAACGAAAATTGCATATTTCATGACATTCAGATTTAAAATAGAAACAATTGGCACTGAACACGCAATTACAGAAACAAGAACAGCACATTCAACACTTTTGTTCAATTTTTTTTTTTATTTTGGTAATTCACATTCTTATTCATATCCTTCCACTATTCATAACATGTATTATACTTTCCTTGATGCTGGAGGACCAGCAGTGTGCTAGATGCCCTGGACCTCTTGCAAGTTGTATCAAAAAGTAAATAGACATTAAACAAATACCTAAAGCCCTGCTTCCACCAACTCCCTGCTACTTACAAAATAAAAAAACAAAAACCTTAATCCTACTCAGATCATTGTCCAAGACAGAATGAGAAAAAATTGAACAGGGATTGACTTTTATATCGCCATCCCTGTTCAAATTATCTTCAGTGCTTCCATTACACACATCAAGGAATGTGCCCTGCAGTAATCTCACCTCCAAGCCAATCAGCATCTAGCAACAGCCCGATGAGGATTAAAGGTTTCTTTTTACTTTATAAGCGGTGGACAGCGGCTGTAGGGTTTTAGGTTTTTCTTTTAAATGTTTACTTATTTTTTGGACACAACATGCTTGAGGCACAGAGTGTTGAGGACAGAGATTACCCTCCAACATCAAGGTAAGTAATACCTAGAGGGATTTAATGGCTAGAATATCGGCATACCTGGGAACTTTTGAAGCAGGGCTACCCGGAAGGTAACCCTGTCAGTGCCGACGGGGGAGGGAAATAACGCGATTCGCGTAAATAAAAGGGGCGGGGCTTAGTCGTGAGGGGGTGCGGGACAAAAAAAGACAACAACTGCAAAATACCTGGGAACGGAGGGTAAGAGGGTGGGGAGTGGGAGGAACCGGGCGGGATGGAGCACAAGTGGGCAGAGTTTCTACTTAAACTCTGCCCACCTGGAGATTCACACACTGCCCCGGAGACCAGGTAATTCAGTTTGAAATCCGGAGAGTTCCCAGGTATGAATATTGATTAACGAGTTTTGGTTAACGAGTTTCGTTTGGCAACAAAAATCTTGACTGAAATTGTGAGTAACATGAACCAATGCAACCCTGCTGTGTGTGTGTGTGTGTGTGTGTATTTTTCATATACATATGGCATTTAAATGGAGAACCCCATAGATGAACATAGAAATTAGAATTGTCTTTCTCATTGGAGAAAAATATTTTGCCTGCATACACTCGGGTTATTGCTGCAGCTTCACAGAAAGACCACAAGGGGGTGCCTTGTAATTAGTTATATTGTTTTTAATAATATTTGTTATTAAAACTTTGATGCACACACAAATACATTGGTATGAAAATTGAAATATTTTATTTTCCATTTGCAGTGTAAATGTTGGGCAATCTGTTGACTTTGAAATTTATTCTTCCACGGATTTAGAAATAAACAACAAATTGAGTAAGTAAATGTGTGAAGAAATAATCTAGTCAATGGATTTAGACTGGGGCTAAATTGCTATAATAGTTTCTGCTGAATATGGATCTTCTTACCACAACTATTATAAAAAAATGGCAACTTTTTTCTGTCAAAAGCTGAGTTCAAATCTCAGTCAATGGATAAAAGCAAGTAAGTTCTGGGTTATGCTTCAATGAAACTGCCAGTAATTCTGCAAAACGCCCATGCTTTGCTGATAGTATCATACATGACATCAAAACTGAGGTAATGTTACATCTCTGATGATGTCATGTATGACATCAAAATTTATATAACTGATGACATTAATAATAATACAAATTACATATTCTAGAAATTTAAACCCGAATTTACAGGGATTTCTTTTTATTTGAGTGAGAACCTAACACAAAAGTTTTTTGCCTTTTGAGTTACATATTTTGTTTTGCTGTTTTGTGTTTTTTTTAACAATTTTACTTTATGTACAGCATCTTTATGAGAACATTAACCTTGCCTTTAATGAAAGTTTTTTTGCCGTTTAATTTCCTTTTTACCTATGTTTCCCAACATCATAAGCACCTACTAACTGATATAACGTAGAAAGCAGTGTCTGGTTGGAAACTGTTGGTTTGGAAAAACCACAGCCTGCAAAATTTAAAATATTTTAATTTGTTGGTTTTGTTGTTGTTTGCAACTGATTTAGGCTTGTATTCTATTTGAGTCGAATTTGTCATTTTAAGATTCATGAGACGTTCCCAAATACAGCTGCAATCTGCTACATTGCTATGTGCATTGGAAGTTTCCCTTCTGCATAAGGTTACTTTTCCTGCTGAAACATTTCGTCATATCTGTATGAGTATAGAGAGAGCTGAAAACATCGTATAGACCCTGATATCAAACTCCAAAATTGTCTTTACCTACAGATTCAGCAGTTGTTATTGAAATCAACCCTACGTAGGGGAATTTGTGATTTGCTGTGTTCTGTAACCCTTTGCCTGTGTGTCCGTGAATGCACTCACTTATCAATCAGGTGTACATACATTAATGTGCACTTTAATAAAATGTGAATCAACAAATGATGAAGCTGCAGGAATTAGTAGATTTATAATTGATATTTACTTACATGCTCACTTATTTGTTGCATTCACTGTCATTTCAGAAAAAGCTAGAACTGAAGTGATCAGAATTTCTGGGGCTCGATTCTATTGGGAGCAATAACTCATGTGTTACTGACAAAAAAGAGTTCCAACTAGTGCACACATTGTTGTACTGTCAGAATTGTATTACTTGACCAGCATCCACCACAGTGAGGGTTGGTCACGTGAAGTTATGTTGTGGCCAAATACCCTGCATGACTTTGCTCCCACAACTCACATTAAATTGTGTGAGAAGCAGGAACAGCAAAGTAAACTAGTTAGCTAGTTGATAGTGAGCTAGTTTTACAGTCACTCTCCCCTAGCCCTCCAAACACTAATGTTAAAAGCATCCCCACCCCCAATACACCGAACAGTACCGATACAATAACCCCCCTATTCCTAACACTAACCTATGCCCCATGCCCCCTAACTGCACTTTAATAAGTATCACACTTACCTTGCTGTCAATGGTCCAGTAGTGTCCTCTACTCCCTGGTCCTCCTGCATCTTCACACAAAATAAAATCAACATTAAAAAAATCCTAATACCCTACCGCCACCATCGCTGCAGCTGCTGCCTCTATGAAATTAAAAGAAAAATCCTCCTGTGTCCTGCTCGGCCTATTGCCCGATCTAGTGTAGCAGAAAATGAACAGACATTTGCTTCTATATGGCCAATCCATGTTCAGATTTTTTGTTTCCATGTTCAGAAGTCTTTTTTATTTGTGCTGTATTTATTAAGAAAAGCATATCATTTTTCTTGTAGGAGGCACTGTCCCTGAACATCAGGGCTTCTGAGTGGGGTGAATATACAGATGTGATCTGGTATTAAATCAGGCACTGGAATTGATTTTCTGGTCCTATGCCTGCCTAATGGAAATTAACTAAGCTACTTGCACAGAAAATTATTCCCTTAACATCAAGGGGAGGGCAGTGGAGCAGTGTATGGGCATTCTGGGTCATTCCTTTCCTTGATAACTTAACATAATGTATTGAATAAGGCTTAGAGCACATGGCCTAACTGCATGCCATTTTCCTGTGTGTTATGGGGCATGGGGTTAGAGGCTTCCTGGCATTAAAGGGATAGTAATGTTTCATAATAAAAGCAGCTCTAATTAATCATCATAGTATTTGGACTTTGGAGAGTGTTATTTCAATTCTGTCAGAGTTGTAGTTCAAGAGTAATTCAATGACAAAGTGTCCACCTCCAGCCCCTTTTACTGATATAACACTTTTCAGCCAGAGCAGAAGGAAGTGTCCAGATAGACTGCAGAGAGGGACAATCTTCAATTAAGATAAGGGAAAAACCTGAAAAGCTTGTCAAGGGGGGCAGGGATTTCATTGTTTTCATAGGAATAAGAATGTCCCCTTCTGTTATCTGTCTGGTCTTACAACCAGATCCACATCTGAGAAGAGATGGCTTACACCAGGTACAAGGGGCAGGAGGGGGAAACTTTGCTTGTGAATATCTCTAATACCATAAAGGTTTGAGAGATAACACTTATATAATTATTCATATTTTTTGAATGCCTACAAAATAAAATAAAGTTAAAATGAAGTATTACTATCCCTTTAAGGTCCTAACAATGGCAGAGTGTGATTTAAGATATGCACTATAGTGATCATATACTGTAATGCATACCCTAAACTGCAGCCACTGACATTGGAGGCTAACACTAGTGGAGCTGCCCTGTTAGATCTGTAAATGCATACCAGTATCTTTCATATGTTCTTTATTGTCAGTTTACCTCAGACGTTTCCTTTATTCTCTGATTAATTTATAAATGTTTTCTCTGTCTACCTTAAGAATCTTTTCTTGTTTTTCTGCACTTCCCACATGTTCCGTGTTCCCCGTACACTTAAAAAGTACTCATTGTTCCCTCTGTATCTCACTAATGCTCAGTACAATGAGTATACAGTATCTTCTAAGTGTTCTCATCATAGCTGGGCTACCATTTATATGTATGTACATATCGGTGTATCAATTATTTATTTATTAGCATTGTCATGATTCCTATTATTTTCACACCATAAAGACATTTTTTACTTTGTCTTTCAGAGGATATAACATATGTGATAGTTGTAGACAAAAAGCAGTGGAAAAAGGTGAGATTTCACCGCCATTATGTCCCACTCAGAGCCAATGTACATGTAATGCAGGATGTCCATCCTGTGGTCTGCAGCATCTGTCATCCTCAGCTAGCAAATGTCCCTCTGTGGATTATGTGAGTTGTAATCCAACAATAGCTGAAGTTCTACAGGTTGCCCACCCCTGCTATAAGCTGGTGCATGCTCGATCTATAGGAGATTGTTTGGTTGTGTCTGTTTCTATGTTTTTGGTGTATGTAACAAGCAAAACCTTTGTCTATTTGACAGCCTGCAGAAATAACAGAATTGCTGCAGATACATCAGACTGTTACCTGACATTCTATAAACTTCTTTTGCACCTTCATGGAGAAAAACAGTAAGTGTTATTTTCTGCATGTACCAATCTTTTCTTGTAATTAATAATATCAGCGAGAAACCGAGACATATAATTCAAGTAAATATATAATAAGTATGTCATGAAAACTACAGGGCACATGTATCGAGCCTTAAGTTTTAGTACAGAATACAATAAAACCATGTATGTTGCCAGTTACCATTTTAGGCATGTGTTCACCCATTTAACACCGTGGATGCTAGAGATGTCTCAATTGTGTTGCTAGATATGTTTCTAGTAATACTTAATACACAGAAGTCTGAGTAATACGTATTACAAATGTCTGAGAGTTCCAGACTGAGAGATAGTAGCCCATGTCTACGTCAGTGGACATCAAATGAGACAGACACAGCCTACACTTTGAACATTCTGAAGAACCACTCATACTTCATCAGCTGGTGAAATAATGTCCATTTTTACTCTTAAAAGAACACCTCACTTTTTATGAAACATATATTTATATGTGGGTTATACTCTTTATTTAATGAGGAAGATTAGTGTGTATCAGATATATTTCACTTACTACCAAATGCTCATAGAAATAATGGACAATATGGAAAAGAAAAAGACAAAGGAGGCACCCAATAGTGTAGTCTTTCCAATTAAAACAAAACAAAATGTTAAAAGAAGAAATGTACTCACAATTTAGTGTTGTCAGACTGTTTTATCAGCAAGTCTGACTATTGAGCCTACAAAGAGTATCACCCTGTCTCTGTTCAGGTATCGACCTCTCCTTTATGCTCCCCATTCTAAGTACTCTTTCTTCAATTTCAGAGTTATCCTCGTAGTGGTGAATGGAAAGGTCACAGCGATGAACTTATAAAAAATCTTTAATAAATCGAATGTACATTACATATATAAAAAAATCTTGCTAAAAAGGCTTTCTTACTCGTTTTGCGGCTCTACGATGCTTTATCAAAAAGTGTGAAGCCTGAACTAACATAAAAGATGCTGTCACTGTGAATTCGAACAAATATAAACCCTCCCCTCTGCACTGATTGGTTTGTATATGTCGAACCTCCACCTTTCTCTCCAATCCCTGCTCCAAATTGTCATATGTGCCTTTGGTGCCTGTATAACCCTTCAATTCGATTAATAAATATTTAGAGACAATGTCGATTCTAGTTGTCTGTATAACCCTTCAGTTCGATCTATAAGTGTTTTGAAACAATGTAGATTCTAATTGGGTATATCTAGACAACAAAGAACGGCATATCATCGAAGATTCCAACAAAGGCAACATACGATCTATATGACACCACATTACATACTCGCTCTAGTTGATTATTCAATCAATTTAGTTCATAAGCTTCCTAGTATATTAGGACTAAAGATTATAACTAGCGCTAACTGTAATCGAACATCCCCCGTATTTGTAAACCTTATCAACAGCCTCACTCGTTCTGATAAATATTTATGTGAAATATCAGTCCACATCAAAGTTATTCCTGGGTGATCAATCTTTCCATAAACATTTATAACCTTCTAAGATCGAAATAAATACAATGCTAAAAATTTATCTTAGTGCATGAGCACACATCACAGGCCTGCTAATTCTCTATTAATATAATATTCAACAAGCATTTGCCATATGCAAACCAATCAATGCGGGGGGGGGGGGGTTATATTTGTTCGAATTCACAGTGGCAGCATCTTTTATGTTAGTTCAGGCTTCACACTTTTTGAGAAAGCATCTTAGAGCCTCAAAACGATTAAGAAAGTCTTTTTAGCTAGATTTTTTATATATGTAATGTACATTCGATTTATTAGAGATTTTTTATAAGTTCATCACTGTGCCACTGTGACCTTTCTATTCACCACTTTGAGGATAACTCTGAAATTGGAAGAGTGCTTAGAGTGGGAAGCATAAAGGAGAGGGTTATACCTGCACAGAGACAGGGTGATACTCTCCGTAGGCTCAATAGTCAGACTTGCTGATAACACCTGTCTGGAAACACTAAATTGTGAGTACATTTCTTCTTTTAAAATATTGTTTTAATTGCTGTACCGTTGAGGAGAGCATGTTGGCGAAGAGCAGCCATTAACATTCATCTGAATATACTGCAGACTGGGTGCAGTGATTTATCCCAGACATGTGAATGTTGGATTTGGTTTAAGCCATTATCCAGTCATTATCTTTGTGACTAGACACCTATAGGGTGTTTGGTGGTGATCAAAATGATATCCTGTTGACGTGCACAGGGGCACCTCCTGTTGTTTTTCTCTCCTATCTTGTTGTTTCATAGAGAAATATGTTTGGTAGGACCTTGTCTTTAGTGTTTTATTCTTATACAACAGAAACTTCTGTCTTTTTTCACAGGCCTGGATGGTTGAAGCAACTGTTCACAGATTTTATTTCATTCACTTTAAAACTTGTTCTTAAAAGTCAGGTAAGAGGTCATTGTGACAATATATTTCAGTATACACAGAAGAGAAAGGGAGGAATGCACAAGTCCTCCAGCATAGTTGATTTTCTGTATTTATGCATTAGGTGCAAAGCCATGTGCCTGTGCAATGGGTCTATTCCTTTACCAAGGCTTTAGTGTGAACTAGCCCTGAATTCATCCCCTATAGTATGAGTAGGAAAATGGAGCAAAGTAATTCAGTTTCTTCTGTACCTTGTTAGGGCATGGAAAGGGACAAGGTGCAGATGAATCAAATACCCCAAAATGCCCATACACTGCTCACTGCTATCAATATGTAGCAAGTAATAGAAAGATCATAATGTTCTTATGTAAATATGAGTGTGAGTCAGAAATTAGCTGAACTTAACTTTTTTCATATAATACAATTACAATGAGTATGCACAACAGCATAATTTTATTTAGTCCCTTTCTTTTTTATCACTAAGTTCATTGATTGAGTGGCAAGCCAAGCATTCTCCTCTTCTTTCATTTCTTTGTCACTGGCAAAATGGCTGCATTTCAGCATCCTTGAATGGTCCAAACAGTTGAAAGCCAGAAGGATCCAGATCAGGATGATATGCAGAATGCTTTAACAAGTTCAGTTGGAAGAGATTTTCAATGGTGTATCTTGCAATGTGTAGACAGCCATCAATGTGATACAATGCATCAACTTTTGGCAATAGTTCTCTGCTTTTGGTTTAAAAAGCTTGTTGCAAATGGTCCCTAACACATTTGCAAGTAATGCACTGGTGATAGCTATACCATTCAATGGGTTACACAACCCTGATAGCAGGACTTTTTCTTCCTCAGCTCTGCTGCTACAGCCCTCTGTCTCTTCCTCCATCACTCGTTGTCACCTCCTTAGAAGTTCATGCAGTCCAGCTATTTTCCTCAATTCCTCTTCAGGCAGCTGTGATTTACAGACCACCAAGCAACCCTTCATCCTTTCTCTCCGTCTATGTAACTTGCTTCTTTGTCTTTCTGTCCTCAGATTCTCCTACATTGCATCTTGGTGAATTCAACTTAAACTTTGTTGATTCATCCTCATCCAGGGCTTCCCACTTTGTTTCTGTCACCTTGTCCTATGGCCAACAATGGACTGCTGCTAGCACTGATAAGGAAGGCCACTATCTGGACCTAGTGTTCCCCAGAAACTGTTAAGTTTCTAACTTCACAATTATCCCGCTTCTCCCTCTGATTATCATCTGATATCATTCAAGTTCTCTCACACACCACCCCCTCCCCTCAAAGAACCCTCTCTTCACCAGGAAGTTACAATTTGTCAACCTACCAGACCTATCATCTACTGTGCACGTTTCCCTCTCTTCACTCTGCTCTACTGTACTCCACAGAACTTTGTTGACACTTCTTAAATATAAGGTGCAGTCCATCCACCAAACCATACCCTCCACATCCTCTCCTCCACTCCCCCTCCCCATTCCTAGATCACCTCTAGCAACCCTCAGCTCGTTCACCACTGTTACAGAGGAGGAAGTACCTCTGTTACTATCCTCCTGTCTACCCACTAAGTGACCCCTGTATCCCATACCCTCTAACCTTCTTAAGACTCTTGCAGCTATTCCTGATCCCAGCTCTACTAACATCGTTAACTCCTCTGTTTCTACTGAAACCCTTCCTTCCTCACTCAAATATACAACTCAAAAAACCCTCCCTTGATCCCACCTGTTTTCCAAATTACCATCCAGTTTCACTCCATCCCGTGCATCTAAGATCTTGGACCTTGTATTCTCACTCTTAATCTCTTTCCCCAGTTCCAACTCTCTTCTTGATCGATTAAGTCAGGTTTCTGTTCCAATTATTCCACAGAGACAAAGGATAATACAGTATACTAATCATGGTAGATCTCTCTTCTGCCTTTGACACTGTTGATCATGTAGTCACCCTTGGCATCTGTGACATAGCTCTAGACTGTATTGCCTCCTCATACTTTGTGATTCTTTTTCTAACTCACTTTCTTTTCCCCTTGACGTCTCAGTGGATGTACCCCAGGGATTAGTCCTGGGACCACTTCTCTTTTCCCTCTTCACAGTCTCAGCTGGTGACTTCTCTTCTTCTCTTGGCTTTAGTTACCATGTGTACACGGATGACACACAAATCTACCTCTCTTCCCCTGACCTGAAACGCAATATAGCTAAGATAGAACTGGTCGTATTCCATTCTAAACCCCACCCCAACCCCCTTTCTCTACCACAGTTGACAATTCTGCCATCCACTCATTAACAAAAGCACACTGTATTTGTGTTATAAAATAAAAATATCTAATATTCCCATTGATTTAAATGGTTTTTTTTAACTTTGTAAATGCCAGGAAGGTATCCAGTGCATTGCTGAACAATGTGTTGGAGACGTCTCTGGCATTGAACATGTTAAAATTCCCATTTAACCATTTGGGTGCAGAGGGGAGCACAATAAATTGAGGGGCAATACAATGTATACCTCTATGGTAATCATTGAGAACTGATCCACTTTGCCTTTATACTGGGGTGGGAGTGGAGACATTGTTCCCTTTAATCCAAGGATGTTCAACATTGATCTCTAGCTGTTGTAGGACTGCAATTCCCATCATATTCTGCTGGCCTATAGCTGTTGCATAATGAATCAGCAGGATAATTTTTTTCTACCGCTCCACCCCCATACCCCCGCCCAAGAAGATGTTTTGGGGCCGCCACCCATTTTCTTTCATGGATTAATCTAAAATGTCTGCCTGCACTTGAAACAAGTTACAATTGTACATATCCTATAGGGATAGCCTCCCCTGCAGTTATGCAATAATGTGTAATAAGGAGGTGATAAAACGGAGATGACTTCTCCAGTGATATCACGTCTCCAACTCCTATGTTACTCTGCGGAGCCTATGCACTATGTTATCTCCCACCTTAATGCATTGGTTCCATAGAATGACATGGGAACTGGAGAACTGAACTCACTGGAGAAGTTATCTCCTCTTTATCACATCCTTATCACACCTTAGCACATTTCTGCCCAGGAGTTATTATGGGTGATAAAACAGAATACAAGCCATTCAAATATATTTAAATTTGTCTAATGCTTATGTGTTACAGATCTGTAAAGAAATTAATTTTGTGGCCAATTTACTTGCAGATTTCATCCAGGACAGAGCAGGTAAATGTTTTTTTCTGGGCAAAATATTACAGAGCAAATGTTCCAAAATGTACTACTATATCTGTTCCCAATAAACAGATCTCACAGTATTGTTTAGTATTGTTTATCGCATGTGTTTATTTACACTGATGCTCATGTTCATGGGGAAGTACCTCTTACATTGCAAAAAAAAACTTTTTCCTAATAAATACAGCACTGGGAAGCCTAACCCTAACGCTACTAAATGAGCTGAGAAACCATAAAAATATGCAGTTAAGTTTTTGATATTTTGACCATTATACAAATTTCCCTGGGGCCCCTAAGTATCTCTGATTTCCTGTTCGCTCTACACTTTTTTATTTTAAAACTCACACTGATGGTCAAAAGTCAACACCACTGAAGGAGATTTGAAGGAATTATTTACGCAAAGAACTAAGCTAAGAACAAGAGGTCATCCATTAAGACTAGAAGAAAGGTGCTGTCAGTCCCTTTTGGAGTCGACCGGCTCCAAAGGGGACTGACAGTGCAGGCGCACGGACGTCACTATGGCAAGATGTCCGTGCTTCCTGCTACTGTCAGCCTCTGAACAAGTTTAAAATCTGTTAAACCAGGTAATAATTCTGGCGACTAGCGCTACTAAGCAGCTAGTCGCCAGATGGGGACTGGATTCAGATAAAGTTTTTGTGGGGTGGTAGTTCCCCTTTAATCCAACTCTGCAAAGGGCTATTCATTTCTAATAGCTCATGAGCCCTCTGATTAGCAGACAGGTGTCCAGTGGATTGCCCCGATACACAAATGGTTGGGAGAGGTATAACACTGGCTGTTTTTTTGGGTGGAGGAGCCAGACTAAAGATTTGTCTAGGGTGCCAAGTACCTTTGAATCAGTCCTTTCATGTAGCCTAGTGGCACTACCCATATGAATGAACTATCTTCCCTAGTGGAATGCACAGCTGTATCCCACATCAATATCTGGGGGGGGGATTCACTATGCGGTGATAAAGAGATGATAAAGCAGAGAAGACTTTCTCCAGTGATGTCACTTCTCCAATTCGTATGTTATTTTATAGAGCCTATGCATTCAGATACCCAAAGCTGAACAAATCTTAGTGCATTGCCTCCATAGAATAACATAGGACTTGGAGAAGTGATAATCTGGAGAAGTCATCTCCACTTTCAAACCTCTTTATCACCACTTAGTGAATCTTCCCCCAAGTGCTAGTAGTGATATCATGGAACTGAATAATTACACTGGTGGAAGAGCAGGAGATTAGCAAACAGATCCACTGGTGTATGGAGCATTTAGTAAAAGAAATATAAAAATAATGGACAAGTAAATCCTACACACAGAGGCACAAAACTGTTCAAAAACAATAAATATTTGCTTTGCTGTGCCAGAAAATATTGCAATTAAAAATAAACACATGTGCCCATTACACACATGCACCCTTTAAAACAAAATACATAATATCCACCCTGCAGATATAACATACAAGCCAATAATGTTCAAAGAGTAGAATGAAACTCTAAGGTGATCTTAATACACCAACTTCCAGGTGAGACCCAGGTCTCTGTAGACAACCATCACACTAAACAAGGATGAAGTCTAGATATGGGGAGCTAATAATAGGCCTTTCCCAGGACATACTTGACTTGTGAGTCTTTATAATATGGTAGTCATATCACAGTTTCAATAAGAGATGCTCATGCAAAATGTACATTTTGAGTACTGCAGCCTTGCAGAGTGTTTTTTTAGCATATAGCACCTACTTGAGTAGTAATAAAGCAATCCTATTACTAACTGAATTAGTTTTAATATTCTAATTTTGACATACCACAGACCTTAACATTGAAATGGTTATACACTAGTGATATCATAGAACTTGCAATTGAATTGGTGCTACACTAGTGATGCCACTGAGCTTACAAATGAAATGGGGCTGCACTAGTAATATACAGAGCTTTCAACTGAAATGGAGCCACATTTGAGATACTACAGAGCTTACAACTGTTATGGTGCTACACTAGTGATAGAAGAGAATAATTAATACTCTATTCAGTGAGGGTAATATCTCTGCTTAGAAAATACTGCACATATGGGAGGCCAAACTCAGAATTTCCAGAGAGGGATTTCTGGAAAATAAAATAAGAATAAGTTAGCAATACATTGTCATATATATACATATATATGTATATATATATATATATATATATATATATATATATATAGTAAGTGAAGCAAGTCTGGTATAAAGCACATGCACCATAGTGAGGTCTTCATTGCATTGCCTTTGCAACTTCCTGAACATAAATAATTGGGAGATGCACTAAATTATGATAATGGAGTGATCTCACAAAAGAGGTACATTTTCCAGTTTTATAACGCCTATGCTCTAAGATCTCTTCAACTTGAAAAGAGGCTCCATAGAACAGCATAGGAATTGTAGCGTTTGTGTAACTGGAGAGCTTCTCACTTTTATCTCACCTTAGTACATAATTCCCCTCAGGTGCAGGCAACATGCTGCTCTCCTCCAGCTGTTATTGGACTACAATTCCCATAATTCTCAGCCTGACAACAGGGTGATAGGAGTTGTAGTCCTACAACTGATGGAGGAAGACTGTAGTTTGGACAGTCCTGGCACTGACACAAACACACACAGCTTTGAGCTGAAAGGGGAAAAATAATGCAAAGGGTTCTTTCTTGTCAACTGGAAACCCTACTTGATTTGACCTTGATAGAGTCATATATTTGTAAATTAAACCCTCACACATTTATCTCCTTGCAGAAGACTTCCTACATGATGGGGATATCGGAGTAAACATTGCAGTTACCTCCTTTCCTGTTATGAAAGCAAATTACATGGAATCCCATCATAAGGTCAGTGTAACAAAGGGCAGGGATATTGAGATGATTATATTGAGACATTCAGTCCTAGCATATGTCACCAAAACAGTTTTCACATGTACCCTATTGTTTGTAAGGTTCATTTCTACATGAATACTATTTTTACTTCTGTATTCATGTTACTATCATATAGTCCCTATTTCCAACATATTAACTATTGTATTACATTCTAACAGGAATTTTTTGGAGAAAATATTATGGCTTGTTTCTATGGTAGGCAATTTCACTCTTAATTATAAACATATGAACATACAAACATATTTAAGTGCATAAGTCAGTTTTTATGACTGAATTAGCAATGCTCAAATATAGATGCATTAAGAACATGGCCTACTATTGGCAGACTGGAGTTTGATGCAGCTGCCCTATTTAGATCCAGCTCAGCTTTTCCCCATGGAATAAACTATTGCAACCTGCTAGTTTCTAAGAGTATGTTTAAAAATTAGCATTTCTCATCCCTACTCCTTACCAAATTCGTCACCCCCTCCTCAGTGCTGGTCGCAGATACTCCCGCTCATGTTTGTTCTGATTACGAGCATTCACTCACTCACTCACTCACTCAAAACTCAGCAGTAGTTTCTGGTACTCCCTCACTCATATATCTGTTTCAATTTCCTGTACTCCATCAATTACAACTCACTTCTGTGCCATCACCTGTGCTCCATCATGCATACCTTATGCCATTCATCTATATTCTATCACTCCCACCCTCTGTCCCAGTCACTGACATTTCCCTGATCATATCACTGTTCCAATCAGCGACACTTCATTACTCTCACTGGTCTGCCAGTAGATGGTACTTCCTTTCTCATATCTCTGTACTAATCCCACACCTCTGTGCTGATTGCTGGTACTTCCTCATCCTCAGTAATGATCTCTGTTATTCCTGCTACATTTGTTATATACAATACAGATGTTCCCTTTGATGGTTCATGCATTTTTTCTACTGACACTTTTTGTTTGTCTTTTTTTTCCTTCTGTAAAGTCTGGCAAAATGATTTAATCATATTTACCCTTTTCTTGCTCCCTCTTTATACTTATTTATACAGTTCTGACAGATTTTGCAACTATGTACAATTGGGAATGATAAATATGTACTTGTGATTAAATAAACATACCCCATTTGAAGGCTTAGGTCATGAAAATCTATAATGTAAAGAAAATTAGGCACTGGCCAGGTACTTCTGAGAAAGAGTGAACAAGGAAAATAGCTGGTTGAGTATGTGTTTGTGTTTTGTGAAATACACACACACGCTGAGCACCAATTTCACATAAAACCTACCTATCTATACAAAATGAGTCATCTAATCCACATGCCTTTCTCTTTCATAGGGACTCCTTTCATATAAGAACCTCACTGTGTTCTTTAACAGCTCTATGTTCTCCCCTTCCCTTTTAACTGACCACAAAATGCTCTACTTCTGGTTTTCTGAGCATGTGCTGAACTCATTGGCACTGGCCTCATTTCTGGATGGACGCTTGGTGATGATGCTCACTGGAACCGAAATGAAGGTATTTCTGGAACTGCAGACACATGAGAATTTTTCTGTATGTAAATATAAGGATGTTTTTGGTGTTAATATTATGGTATACCACTCTACCACACAAGGGGCTCGATACTGTTAATCCCGCTAAAAAAAAAACAGGTGTTTTTTTATATAAGGTTTCGTTTTTCTATTACCCAAGTTGTGAAGACAAAACCAGCAGTAATTATATGCACCACCGTTTAAAAAAAAAAAAAAAAAAAAAAAAAAAAAAAAAAAAACACCCATAAGAAACAACTAAAAACAATGCGCAAGTAACATACTATTAACTGCAGTCAGTATTAACGCATGTTTTGTGGTTATATTTTCTGCTGGGAATCCTGTACCTCAGAGCTGAGGAGTAGAAGCCAGAACAACGGTTTCAAAACCATCGTTGTGCGAACAAAAGCAATGCAGAAATCAGTATACATTATAGAAATCCAACATAGAGTACCCCTCTTCGACATATTAACTTCTCCATTTAAATTTGACATACAGTGCTTCCATTCGACCTTCTTTCTCCATTTAAATTTGACAAATATTACTCCCGTTTGTCGACATGCCCTTGTTGTATATGGATTGCATAATTAACCCTTTGAGTACCAGAGAGGTAGCAGCGCATTGCTCTGCAATGCGTTTGCTATCCCTCTGGTTCTAAAATCGTTAATAAGCAAGGTATGCAGCTGCAAACCTTGCCTGTATATGCATACTTCATGTAATTTAACTTTTTATTAAAAAAATAGTTCAGACCTCAAGGGGAACATCGGGACCCCTCCTGATACCCCCTAGCATGGATAACCTATTCAGTAGGAAAGGTGAAACATGGTGAGACAAGGAAGGCATTTGCTGCTTTCAGTTACTATCTACTGGAGCCGCTGTATAAGCTGGCTCCAGTAGAAATGTTTGTAGTGAACCCTGTCACTGGGTTCATTCATGAGAAGCGCAACACTGTACTTTCATGAATGAATCAATCACCCAGTCATTCAAAAACCATAAGAGGGGATTTCCAGAGGGGTCCTAATGCCCCCCTCGAGATCGGAAATATATGTATATTTATAATAAAGCACATATAACCTATGTTAAACATAGTTTATATGCGTTTTATTACAAATATCAGCATTGTCCCCCACATGGATCACCTATCCTTCTGGATAGATGATCCATTCTAGGGGGTATCAGGAGGGGTCCCGATACCCCCCTTGAAGTCTGAACTATTAATTTTTAATGAAAAGTTAAATTACATATTTACAGGCAAGGTATGCAGCTGCATAACTTGCCTATTAACCCTTTGAGTACCAGAGGGGTAGCAAGAGCATTGCAAAGCAATGCGATGCTACCTCTCTGGTACTCAAAGGGTTAATTATGCAAAATATATACGAGGGAATTTAAAAAAAAAATTGGAGAATAAACAATATCGACCGGGAACAATATCTGTCGAATTTAGATGGAGAATGAAGGTCGGATGAGAGCACTATATGTCAAATTTCAAAGAGGGGGGTTAATATGTCAAAGGGGGGCACTCTATGTTGGATTTCTATAATGTGGGGACACATCTGACGCTTAATTTGACATTTCTGTCGTCAAACATACACCTATTTCTTTGGACTATAACTTTTAGCGTGTAATTTAGGCGGTAGTTTAAGGCATAGTTGGATAAAAGCAGACAGCGCCATTTTTGTTAGTATGGCGACATGTGTGGCCTACGCCAGTTATGTTTTAATGTGGTTGTACAATAGAAAACCGGTAAAACACATGTTTGCATAATACACGTTGCTTGTTTTTATTGTAATGCCACTTTTGGCGTGGCTAATAGTATCGAGCCCTAGGTCTATTAACAGACAAGGATTTAAGGATATACTGCTTAAGCAATGCCAGTCAGGTGAGCATGTTGCTCTATGCTATTTTGAGGACTGCAACCTAGAATGTAAATAAGTTCATGGACTCTAGATAGGTGAGACAAGCCTTAACCCCAAGGTCTTTGAACACCATTAAGAGAGGAGAAGAACCCTGAAGATGACTATGATCTAGAAAACTGGTGAGATAAGCTCTAAGGTTAACCCCTCTCAAATATAAAGTTCCTGTAGATATCACTATGTCATAGCTATCCAGCCAGTTCAGCAGGTCCTTAATGGGAACCTTCATGTATAGGTTTCTGACTGGGTTACAGTAAGATTAATACATTTGGTTTGGGTTAAATTTGAGTAAATTATCTTGCAATGTTTAGAATTTTAGAAAAACTGGAACATTCTGAAGCACAAGTTAGATAATCCTTGGAGGTAAATAAAAGTAGGACTCCATTTAAATCAGAATATCCCTATTGGTAATTAGAAGAACAATAACTCAAAACAGGTTTATGAAAAACAAGTACCATGCAGGTAATTCAGTTCAGATTAAAAGACATTTACAAGTAGCTCTAAGGCCCAAAACACCTACTGTTTAATAAAACTTCTTTAGTCAGGAGAAGAAGTCTTAACTTTATTATTTACAACTTCATTCAAGTTTAAAAACCAAATTAAGTAAATTTAAGATCTAGAACTCCATTGTGAGTTCTCCCTTCAATGGAAGTCTTAGGTCAAGAATTCAAGTAAAAAGAGAAGCTCTCCAAATGCTAATGATAACATATGAAATACATGAAGATACCATATAACAAAATTATTGGAGGGTATTGCAGAATAGAATCACACACTTTGTTTTTCTGTAAAGATTATAGACATTTATTTCTAGATTTCCATTCAGCTATGAAATTATGGGAACTCTGAATAGTAGAACTCTAATCAAATAAGTAAGTCAATGTAGGTGTAGGTTTAGAGCTGTATTAAACAAAAGTGTAAAAGGGGGAATCCTGGAGCAAGCCAACCGCACCATAGTGGGGAAATAAAAATTCCCGAAATTCCTGTTGATTTAAATGTGACTTTTATCCTCTTGAATGCTCTGGTAGGTCCCCAGTGCATTGTTCCATAATCCATTGGAGACCTCTAGCATTCAAGGAGTTGAATGCCCCATTTAGGTCAATGGGAATTTTTATTTCCTCCTATGGCGCAGCTGTTTTGTTCCAAGATTGCACCACTTTAGCTTCCGGCATAAGGCTGATAGAGTATAATTCAGATTGATAAGATCCCTGAAGTTACAACATTTCATTTAGGTTATAAGATCCTTTTAGGTAACTGTAAGATCTAGAACTCATTTTATGAAGAGGTTCCAGAGGAAACTGTATCCCTTTGAGTATCATAAGAGGATTATTGTTTACTTACCCATAAGTCCTTTTCTCTTAGTCCATGAGGAACACAGAACCATGGGGTAAAGTATCCTCCAGTCAGGAGGACAGGGCACTTGCCTTAATGGCTATCTGTAGGTGAAGACTCCCTCCCTCCCTACTACACTTTACCCCACCAGACACTCAGTTTTAATGAATAGCAAAGACTGAAAACAGAAGAGATGTAGGAATGGGAGTTACCTGAACCAGAGAACCCAATGGACCCCCCTGCCCGGGAACTTAATTATTTTTTTCTCCAGGAGGGGCATCCCATGTTCCACATGGACTAAAACAAAAGGATTTATCAGTAAGTACGCAAAAGTACATGTTTCTCATTTGTCTAATGTGGAATATACCAAAGCATCCACCAAGATACCAAGGAAGGAGAGAAAAAAAACCTAAAAATACAGACCAGTTATAACAGAGACAAACTGTAAACCTCGGGTGTCAACGGACACCTACACAGAAAACCAAGAAACAGGTTCAAAAGAGGTTACTGGAATAAAAAAACAAAAAGGACACCTACATAGACACAGGCGCCTGTATGACCTTCCATCCAAAGCTGTTTTCAGCTGAAGACAGAACATTGACATGGTAGATTTTAACAAAGGTGTGAAGGGATGACCATGTCACTGCCTTGCACAACTACTCATCAGAGATCTGGTTCTTGCACGCCTTCATCATAGTGGCAATAACAGAATCAGAGACACCTTTCTTCCTCAGGATGCTGGCTTCAAGAGCCAAGCCATCAAAGCTAACTTCTCCCTGGTTGACACAGAGGACCCTGAGTCAAGAGGTCCAGAAGGAGCAGAAGCCAATATGGCTTTGCTATAGACTGAGAAGATCCAAGAACCAGCCCCGGTGAGGCCAATAGGGTGATCAGAATTATGTGAGCCCGCTCCATTTTGACATTCTTTAGTGCCCTGTGAATCAGAGGGAATGGAAGAAACATATATACACCAGGGGAAACTGCCATAGAATGACCAGCATATCCACAGCAAGAGCAAGAGGCTCCCAGGATCTGGAGCAAAATATGGGATTGTTATGGTTCAACCAAGAGGCAATTAGATTCATAGTCAGAAGACCCCCACAGACACTTTATGAAGTTGAACACCATCTGGTTGACATCCCATTTCCAGGGATACAGATATTGGCAGCTGAGAAAGTCCAACACAATCTTGTCTATCCCTTTGGCTTCTGCCCAAACAAGACTGAACCAAACTTCTGACCACATGGCTGCACTCCTGGTTCCTTGGTGGTTAATATAGGCTATTCCATCACATTGCTGGACTACACCTGTACCAGAACTGACACCAATGCATCAGAGTGAGGTGAATTACCCAGGGCACAAACACATTGATGGTTAGAAGACCTCTTAGCCATTTGAGGGCCCTCAGCTCCATGTAAGTTAATAAAACCAGAAAAGAAGGCCTAATATACCTCGTTAAAGTGCACTTTTAAAACTGAGCATATCTGGTGGGGCAAAGAGAAGTAGGAGGTAATATCTGCCTCCAGAGAGCCTTTTAAAGCAAGTGCGGGGTGCCCTGCTCTCCTGACCAGAGGATACTTTACCCCATGGTTCCTGTGTTCCACATTGGACTAAAGAGAAAAAGCAGCTCAATATATGGCAACACAGTAACACAGATCAGATGTGGACATCTCAGGTGTTATGTCCACTGTATGGAACTGCAATCAAGTAAGAAACTATTGTAACTCAACAGATACAGAAAGGGTCTGAAGCAGCAAGTATCTAGACCTGGAGTAACTTAAAAGTTCCTAGAAAACAACTATATTTAAATGCATTTATGTCAGAAGAACCATATAATAAACACATAAAAAGGGAAGATATATTGCAAATTACAAATTTAGTAATAGTAAAAGAGATGTGGTGCAACTATTAACCCTTTGTGTGCCAGAGGGGTACACAAAGCATTGCAAAGCAATGCTTTGCGTACCCATCTAGCACTCAAAGGGTTAACTGAACTAGAGATGTGACAGTTATTTCCATTGTTAACAGTAAATGTAATCAGGAATAAAAATAATGATGGTTAATGTATATTTATTTCAGGAGCTGTTGAAAGATGATGAAGCAGAATCCCAACAGGAGATTCTAAAAGAGGTAATTCATAAGATGATGATGGGCAGAATTCAAAACACTGTCCTGTTTCTGTGACATGGAATTTCTTAATGCTAAGTTGACACAAGTATCTACATTCTGGTAATGGCGATGGGTTTATGGACTTGTGTCACACTACTGATTTGTACTGATGTGTCAGCTTTTTGTATGGAAATATGACAATGATATAGGACTAAGCTAGGAAATCACCACATTTTGATGTGCGTCTGTTATTATAGGTGTCAAGTGTGATAAAACCCTTATATTGCTTCTGTTCATACTAATGATGCAAACTGCGCTGTGCTATCTCACAATTAATGGCTATGGGCTTACTTAGTGAAGTTGCCTTGGCACAAAGAAGAATGCATTTGAATTAACCCTTTAAACACCAATGGGCTATGCAACGCATTGGCACTTAAACGGTTAATAATATAGACCTGTGATGACTAGTGCATATCCCCCTATGTATATAATCGATGTATGTTTTTCAGTGCAATTAATCTCCCATTGCATCAGTATTTATTCTTTCTCAGTTCTGAGTGCTTTTTGCCTATTCTGACAGAACTGGTTAATACCAATTACTAATACAGAGAGTGGCGCAAATGCACCATAGAGTTGTGGAACAAACCAAATGCACCGTAGGGTGGTGGAGCACAACAAAATGCACCATAAGTTTGTGGAAACCAAATGCACCGTAGGGTGGTGGAGCACACCAAATGCACCATAGGACTGAAATGAAAACAGCACAAATTTCCATTGAATGAAGAAACTATAGCATTCAAGAGTTGGAAAGTCCCATTTATACATATGGAAATTTGTATGGTGCAGTTGGTTTGCAACACGTTTATCTTTATATACGTGTCCCATGTATACCAATTATTGGTAGAAAGTAAAAAAGAGAAAATGGAAGATTAAAATAAAGAGGGGAGTCTTTTGTTAAGATGTGAGAGGGGAGAATTAAAGCAGATGGGGTAATGGATTTGGGGTGTACACAAAGAGCAACATAAATAAATAAATAAATAAATAAATAAATCAAACCATTCCTTACACTAAACTGGCCTACTGTATGCAGGGTCAGATTTCCCAATAGGCAGAGTATGCAACTGCCTAGAACACCACATTTTGAGACATGCCACAGCTGAGCTGGCCACACCCACATCCTGAATTGGGGGATGCTGCTAGTGAAATCCCATTGTCCTTGCACCAGATTATATCCCCCTTTACAGACTATTATTTAACTCAGGGCAAGCTACAAATGTCTTCAATGTATTGTAAAGCTTTGGAGATCTCTCTCTAGCTACCAAGTTGTTAAAAGCTTACACGTGCTTGCATGTTATAGGGTATTTTCTGTGCCAGGGAACATTGGATGGGTCTAAAGGGGGGAATCATATGAGGAGCGGGGGGTTGCTATGGGCAGAGCTAGGATGAAAATACATCCCTGTCTGTATGCATGGAAATCGGGTTACATTTATCACTATGTTTTCCTAGCAAAACATATTTGATTACATGTTCTCTGTAGTAAGATTTATCCATACAAAATATCATGTTATTTCTTTAAATAGTCCCACCAGAATAATGTCTAATGAGGTCATATATCTCAATAGAAAAAAATGCATTCTTTAACCCCTTAAGGACCGGTCGCGCACGCACGCGTCTGGCACTTAAGGACCACGTACCATTTTTTTTTTTTTTTGTTCGGTCCAATTCAGGGCTCCCCAAACAGCGTGCAGTTGCACAGGGAGCCCTGAACTCCATGACGTACATGCACATCTTTGGTCCTTTAGGAACCTACACTCCGTGACGTACATGTATGTCATGGGTCGTTAAGGGGTTAAATGTCAAATCAATCTCAGTCAGCCTTCCCATGATCCTGTCCTGTGTAAATGTTCAGACCATATTCATTTTCAGCTTTTTGGGATAGCAAAAATGAACTTGAATTTCACAGACCATAAGTCAGACTGGTCTATAAAAAAACACCAATATTTTAAATGTCATTGGAATAAAAACAATTGATTTTTTTGACTATAAGACACAGTGGAACATCAGGGGATTATGCACTAAGGAGTGATAAAGAGGTGATAAAATGGGGATGACTTCTCCAGTGATATCACTTCCCCAAGTCCTGTGATATTCTATGGAGCCAATGCACTAAGATTTCTCCAGCTTTGGGGATCTTAGTCAGCAGGCTCCATAGAATATCATAGGAACTGGAGAAGTGATATCACTAGAGAAGTTATCTTTTTTTTATCACATCTTTATCACCTCTTAGTGCATGACCCCCCAGGAGATCTTTCTCAAGAAAAAAAGTCTTATGGTCTTATGGTGAGGAAAATATGGTTATCTTAAAAAGGGTTGACTTCATGTAACTGCAAACACCTTGGAGGAGAGGCTCTTTTAAAGGGATGCTATGATGTTTTATGTTTTGTGTTTTATGATGCTGATTCTGCTCATATGGAAGCACAGTTTCTGTAAGGCTTTTTGGGGTCAGCTCTCCTGCAGCTCTCTGTCTGGCTGGAAGGTCCTCGAAGGGCAATACCATAGATCCAATGCGCATAGCTATGCGCATTGGATCTATGGTATTGCCCTGCAAAGACCTTGCTGTCCTCGCAAGACATTACCATTGACTACAAAGAAGAGGTCCTGACAGGGCCATGCTGGAAGCGGTCGGCATATGCATGCATGCAGGGCCTGTGCAAGGATTTTTGTCAACACAGGCGAAGGTGCATTTTGATGCCCCCCCAAACCCCTGCCCCCCCTGCTGCCATTCCCCCCAACCCCCTACAACACTGCCACAATCCCCTGCCCCCATCCCGCTCTCTATGCAGCTGGTATTGGACTAACCTTTAATCCAGCAAAAGCTAAAGAGACACAGATTGCTCACTCCGGCTCACTGCAGTTGCTTAATTTATGGCACTGCACGCCAAGCAGAGGATATAAACAAAACTACTGCCAGAAAGAAATATAGGGGGGTGGGTTGGGCATAAAGGATCACTAACCCCTTGTGCACCTGGGAGCTAAGCACTGCTAAACAAGCAGACATTGAATGCTAGAACCAATCACAACAATATTACCAGCTGAGCATGGAGGTGGGATGTACTGCCAATAATTGTACCAACGTAGCATGCACAGCCAGGGTGCCCCAGGTAATCTCCTAACTCCAGTTCGCTCCAGGTTGGAGATGCTGATGTCAACCATGTTTTGGACCAATTCGCACTGCTGTAGGGTTTTCTGCAAACTCAGAGGCTGCTCGTCACTGCTGGGCACATTCTCTTCTTCCATTCTCTATCCCTTGATCTCCAGCCCCCTTTCTTTCCCCTCCCTCTCCCAAAATAATAACATATAAGGAGCCCCACTCAGTTATACTTTTTTTTTTTTCAAAACAACCCCGAAGAAGATTGCGCTGTTAAAAGAAGGGACATGAAAATCTTGTGCTGATATGCAGGGCAAGATTGTCATGTCGGCCTTTTCAACATGGCGACCTACTTAATGCATCTCCATTCTCCAAGCAGCGTGCTCTTATAAATGAGCTATTTTAACAGTTACCCAAACTACTTTGTGCGGTGGATTCCTTAACCCCGTCCCCATCATTTGCAATTGAAAGGTAATGTGAAAGTGAAACTTACACGTCTCCACTCCCACTCGTGTTGCTCTGTCTTCAATCTTCTGGTGGTGGTTTGCAGATGCGGTGCATGTGTGCACCCCCTGATATCGTCACGTCTGCTGTCACAGGCCACAAATGCTGGCTAATCGTGTTTAAGTGAGTGAGTGGACAGTACTCTGTCTCCTGCTGCCTGCCTCATACGAGACCGGAAGAAAGCCGCCAGCCCAGAAGAAGCAGCAAGAGATGGTGGGATCGATTGGTAGCATAGCCCCACCGCAGCTTAAATCAGCCTCGTGGCAGATATAAAAAATAAATAAGTGGAAAAAAAATTCTTCCCGTTTCGGCACCCCTTTGTGCGGCACCCTAAGGCGGCTGTCTATTCTGCCTTATGCTAGCGCCGGCCCTGCAAGCATGCTGCCCACTGGGACCCTGTCAGGCTGCCAAAATTGGGCTGCAGAGAAGGAGAGCAGGATATGGGTAAGTGGGGAGGGAGGGAAGCTCTGTGGCAATTTAATTTTTTGTGTTTGTGTATCTCCTGTGGTTTAGGCAGGGTTGATCTGATGGATACAGGGGGTTGACAAGCCTGGAAGACCCCACTCAGTTGAGATGGTAACAGTTGTAAGGTAGTCTTTAAATCTTTAGTAGTAGCCTTAAACTCCTGTAACCAAGCTGGCTCTAATACATGGCTGGAGGGTCCTGGAGGTGACTCAGGGGCAGCAGCGCATGTAGGGCATAAATGAATTGAGTATTATCTAGGTAACCCTGATTGACATAAGGAACAATGCGCAATGGGGGTCACAGATGTCCCAGGGTCCTTAGTCTTAGACTAATTAGTCTTCAGACGAATTACACTTTCTCACAGTGTCACAAACGTCTCAGTATATCTGGTATACGCTAAACAGTGTTTAAGATTAAAATGTCACCCCCAGAAACCTCTAAAATGCACTTATCTGGCAGGTGAAGGGTTAATCAGCTGAGGAGAGAAGGAAAGCTCCAGCCCTGTGTAGGATACTTGTGAAGGCATGAAAGAAAATGGCGACCTCAACAGGAGCCAATAAGTAAAAAGTGCGAAGCAAGCGCTCATGGGAAATGTAGTTTCCCTGTACAAGTACCCCAAACAGTGCCCGAAACCCCCCAAAACACTCAGAGCATGAACCGGATCATAGAACAAGGGTAGACAAACAAAATGAGCCATCTCTGAAGTCGCTACGATGAGCGGTTGCAGAGATATGTCCCAAACAGTAAAGTCTCATAGAGGAGAATGGAGCAATGGCGTCTATGCGGTAAAAACGCACCTTTTACAAAATTTACACTGAGGTAAAAAAATTAGCAAATACACCAGAAAACATAGTAAAAGTGAAATAAACACTGCCCCTAACTGGGAAAGTGTTGAAAAGTACCCAGAACATGTCAAAACAGCATACAAAGGGTTAAATTACCACAGAAACACTGCTCCAAGCCCCCCAAAAGACATACAGACAAACCCAATGAGTGCAGGAGTATGTAAGAGCAACTCCAATGGAGAACTCTGTGCGGAGAAGAAGCGTGGGACAAGTGGACCTCAACACTCAAGGGGTGACTCAAGTTTTTTGTAGGTCTTCTGTCTTCAGATTACCATGTATTTAAGAAGCCTCCGTGGGCTACTCCTGGGAAAGAACTTGTCCAGCAAGATTTTCCCCTCAGTGCCAAAACGTCCACCATAGCACCTGGAAACTGACCTATCCACATCTAAGGGCATTGTCAGGTATGGTAATCCGTCTAATGGTGGTAATCCATATCTAACAGAAAACAATAAAACACTAAAACTGAAGCAGAACAGCTTCTCTGTCTTTCCTCTTCAAAGGAAACAATCTAACTGGAGAGTATTGGCTACTGCAGGCTGAGAGGGAAGGTAGGCTCCACCCAGCACTTCTTATTCAAGAAAGTTTCCTGTCTTACTTAAAGGGGCAGGTCGCCTACCCAAAGTTACCAGTAACCTATATTGGATAACAGAGAAAGCACCCTTCTCAATCCATAATAATGAGAATATAGGTTTTCTCAGGGTGGTATGCCCTGAAACCCTCACTCAACTAATAGAAAATGATTTATCAGTATGTATATATATTGAAAACCTGCTGGAAGGGGGAATTAGAAACAATGTCTAAGTGGATATTAAACATGATTTTCAACCACTAACCCATGGCTGCAGACATGTTACATACACACAGGACAAATGAAGTACAATAAAAAAAATATATCAAAATCCTCTCCAAAGAGGAGTCATACATAGCAGGTGCACATTAATATGCTCCTCACAGTCACACCGAGCGGTTACATAGCAACATGCCCTTCAAAGAGGAGTCATACAACCCAACATTCACTGTTCCCCTAACATATTACCCTCTTGGCAATGTGGATAAATCCAAAGGAGAAGGAAGGCCGACAGGCCAGTTCCCAATGGAAATGATTGTGACATGAGTACAGGACCTTATAGTCCTTGGGAAATTACCCAACAAAGCTGGTTCCTCCCTTCTGATGTAGAGTAGAAAAAATATATCAGAGGTAAAAAGCTTTTACTACAGGGAAAACACTCTGTTACTTCCTGGGTTCACTTAAAAAAGCTAGCTTTGTTGTGTGGAGTGATATATAGGGCAGCAAGCTGGAGGGGTTTTCACTTCTGTGTGCTCTGCCTCTTGGGGGAGGACTCTATACCCCATTGTTCCTACATCCCTCAACATAAGCAAAAGAGAAGCAAAGCATATTCATCATCTTTAATCATCCCCACTGTGCCATTAAAACATTTTAGTAGTTTCTACTTTATTTCTATATATTTTTAAAAACTCACTTATTTTGTCTCTGTATTAAATTGGATAATTTGGGCTGTTTTGGGACTATTTGACCAGTTTCTTCCACATATCACAGAACGTTTTACAGCAGTGGATCTTAATCTTGGTTCTGTGGACCATTATTGTTCACTAAAGCAGAGAAAAAATGTAAGTAGGTGGATAGTGGAACACGACTTGACTGTCAGACATATGTGTGGTTCAGCAACATTTCACATGACACAGTTCTGAGCCTTACAAATGATGAGCAGTTCTGGAGCAAACCAACTGTACTACAGGGGGAAACATTCCCACTGAATTACATTTTTATTTGTGCTCTATTTTGCAGTTGGTTTGCCAAATAGTTGTTCTTCTACTTTCTGCATAACACCATTTAAATTATTTTTGTTTTCTTTTTTTAATAAACATGCAAACAAATTGAAACTTGATTCCATTTTAACACCTCGGATACTATCGAAGTCTCCAATGCAATGTTTCAAACTTCTAGCATTCATGAGTTTAAAGATTTTGATTGCTAGGATTCCACTGGGATTTCATGTAAAAATAAATGATTTCCACCAAAGAAAGAAGTCTGAGAACCACTGTTATACAAAGTCATATAATGAATGTATTTAATTCATGCAATTGTTTGTATTGATTACATGCCATGTGTTTTCCATGTCAGATCTTCCAAGGATTGTCAATGAGCAATTCCCTTACGAAAGTGTGGAGTCTTAAACCTCCAGAAATCCGAATCACCACAAAAGGAACTGTTGTCACATCATCTGTGGCTGTCCATATGAACTCTTCCACAGAAGAACATGGCTCCGTTGACAGTTTTTATTTTGAAACCGTAAGTGACAGAGATAAGTGTTATTAAGAAACATAAATCCTTGGATGCTTGAGATGTCTCCACTGCATTGCAAACTAATTTGTTGGAGATGTATCTAGCATCCAAAGGCACTATATGTACTAAAATATTTACTTTCAAAATGTTTCTTCTGAAATGTTACCATAAGTTCTCCAATTCACAAAGGATGTGGCAGTTATGCATTTGACTAAATCCTTAGGATCGGTGAAGAGATCAATCATGCATGATCTCTCTCTTGGTAAGAATGTTTGACCTCAGACACAGTGACAAAAAATGATGCTCTAGGTCAGGGATGGACAATCTGTAGCCCTCCAGCTGTGGGTGGGAATTGTAGTCCTCTGCAACTGGATGGTCTCAGGTTGCCCCTGTTCTAGATGCAACTGACACTTCAAACATGCATTGGGAACTGTCCCCTCTCTACCAGGCAATTAATTACCACAATCAACTCTCTCAAACAATACTTAACTTTTTCTTTTTAGTCTTCAAATAAAATGTTTAAGGCCTATTTTCGTATTCATCTGAATACTAAAAACATGGGTTGGTGCCTCTTTAGGTTCAATTTAAAGGAGCAGTAAACTTTTTTTATTACAGGGTTACAGGGATTGTGCTGCTTACACCCAATACTCTGAACATGGATTTTGAGAACAATAGTATTGCATAACTCACCATTTATCACTATAGATTGTTGCCTACTGTTCACACTGCAGAATTCAGCCTAAGCACAAGGCTATATTAGATTGTATGTTGCAATGACTAGTGACGCACTGTTATATGACTGCCATGAGAAAAAGTGTCCCTGGTAAATTTATTAAAAGTTGGCAAGTGTGTTATATTAGGGAGAATATGTGGCTTTTAATGTTTTTAACAGAAACACTTTGCTAGGTAAGAATCTTTCATGCAGAAATCTATATGTTTTGCATGGTAATGCAGATGACTGTTTTTGCTGTGCACCATTTTACATTTGTATCTAGTTTTCACCCAGTACAATAAGTCAGAATTAAATGAACCATCTATTCTACAGGGCCATTAGAGCCTTCTCAGAGTAGTAATATGTCTTTGGTCAGTATAGAAGATAGCAGAATCCAAATGCAATAAACAGTAAATAGATATAACCGACTGCTGCATGAAGGACAAGTCCTTCCACTAAATATATAAAGAGCTATGTTTCTCGCATGTACAGTTTGCATTTAATTATACAGTTTTCCATGGATGAGATATATACAAGCAGCTTACTTGATATAGTGATTTCATAATAATAAAGAAATACTCCAATCACACAATTACAAATTACATGCTGTCACTGCTTATATATTTCAACCACTTTTAAATTCATGGTAGTGTTGCATATATGTTATATCCAAAGTCCTGTATGTACCTTTCCAGATAATGGCTGCCAGATTCCCCTGAGAAATAACTGAGCATGCTGAGTTAATTCCCATTTTAAATCAGTTTAATTACCTGAAATTCAAGAAGAGGAGATCAACTGCACATAGTCAATGTGCTTACTAATCCTAAATGAAGTAACATTAGCATGGTCATTCTATGTATATATCTATGTATCCTATATTACAATTCGCTAAGGATGTTTGTACGAAGCTGTTATGCTCAGTAGAGATGGCTACGCATGCTGCAGTCATGCGCAGTACAGACTGCCCACGCCGCTGCTGATATGGAGCGGGGAGCTCCAAATTCAGACTGTAGTCCTCTCTGCGCACGGGTGCAGCACCGCCATTGTTTGCTCATGTACACGGGCTTTAAAAGTAGTAGGTTTATATAGTGTCACTGGGTATGCAGTGCTGAACACGGGTTAACTAGAGTATGATTTAGGGAACAAATACTAGCAAAATATTATAAACCGAATACAAGTGCAGTACATGAAAGCAAAAATAAGAGTTCCCTGAGCCAAAGAGCTTACAGTTCAGTTGGGTATAATGGAGAACAAAAAAGAACAATAGTTATCAATATAAGTGTACATTTCATTGAGATCCAGGTTGCATACAGTGTTGGGTAGGTGATTCAGAGGCTTGATGGAATGCATCTCCGAACCACTGTCAGTACAGAAGAGTTTTGAAGTCTAGGTACCGGATGGATATTTCAGATCTTATAAAGATCTTAACAAATTGTAAATAGACTTTCATAAACCTAAATTATTTATTGTATTATTTGATTTGGCTATGAGGCCAGTCAGTATTGATAAAACAAGTCATTATTGATAGTGGCTGTATCATTGATCATAACTTGCTGTTTTCCCATCCTCCTCCAATATTTGGTATTGGGAATTGATTGTGGCATTTAGTAAGATGTGTATCAGCTACCACTGATCCACATTCACTTGTTAAAATCCTTTTATATTCGTATGCACTTTTATATATCAGTTTTGCCTTTATTATAGGATCTAGATATTGTAGTACATATTTATGTGGCATATATTTTTTTTGGATTTCTATGTAGCATGTTCATCACTTTATACCTATTGCTGCTTATATAGAGAGGGTTGCATATAATATATGTGCTCAATCAACATTATTGTATCATTATAATTATATAATTTCTGTCCATAGGATTGTTTTGGGTTCAGCTGGTTTGTGAGTGTGTTCTTTTTAATTGCTTTTATTTTTAATGGAGTCTGTTATATGCTGGTTATGAATTGTTATCAGAATAAACTTATATATTTGTTTTGCGTGGTGCCTCATTCAGTAGAGCTGCATCTTCTGGGCCAGTTGCCTTCTTTGTGGCTGACTTTTTTATGCTTATGAGAGTGTATATTATAAACCCTTTGAGTGGCACACAAAGGTTTAAACCCTTGGATGGTTAAGAGTTGTAATGACGTTAGAACATCATAGGGGTGAGAAACTACATTTTGCTCAATGGAGAATTTTTTCATTTGCTTTCTATCATGCAGTTGCTTTACCCTATAATTGCTGCTCTTCCTTTTTACAAATGGTTAGGACAAATACAATAAATTGTTCTCTATGTTGTTTTCTACTGCAGGATGTGACTGCCACAATCCAAGCTTCGTATGCAGACAAGAAACTGCTGTTACATCTTTCTGATTCTATGTGAGTTTCTCTATAACAGAACCAAGCTTTATTAGTTTTCTTACACTAACTGGCAATGAATTACCTGCTTACTCAATCTGATATATGTCTCTGTCCTGCAGCGTTCACATCAACAGCTACAGAAGCTTCTTGCAAACATCTGTGGTAGGTAGCTAGGAAAGTGACTGCACTGACAGCAAATTACATTATCAGGTTTTGTTTGGGTTTTTTTTTTTTTAACTTTTTTATTGACGTTTTCAGAAGATATCAGTACAGTACAATGCTATATCAGTTCCAAAATAGCACAGAAGAAAACAGCATGAGCAACATCACTATAATAAATGCCCTGATAAAATACTCTATAAAATCCCTGTGCCAGGAAGTCACCCTATGAAATGGTGTCAGTTATCCTTGTACTAGCCAGGTTAGTGATACATACCCCCCAACATTTCAAATGGCCATGGAGGGACAATTTTGATTTAGATGGTGCAGATAGGGGCATGGGTGCGGACATTTCTGGGAAGTTTTAGGTTATTTCATGACCTATTGACACCTCTTTGTGTAATTGAATAACTGATTTAGAGGTGTCTAAAGTATTTTTTCTTTACACAGACTAATTTATTAACATTAATGTGAGTTTTATTGCTGTGGAGCAATGTGATATACTTATATACACACCACACAGTCTGCTCTCCTAATAAAGAGGGACACCAGGGTAGGAAAGAGGGACAGCGGGATTTGGGTCTCAAAGAGGTCCTGTCCCTTCTTAAGCGGGATACTTGGGAGATCTGGTGATAAAAATACCCCATACCAGCATCTGGCCAGGCCAAGTTGTCCAGGAAAAACTATATTCCAGTGACAACTGGTGGGAATAACTACACGTTTTTGTAATTTTGTTTGGTTGTAAAGTGGGTGCCCCAGTGGCATCCCTGGCACACATCTTCTTAATAGAGGAGCACAGCCCAGCACCCACCCTCCTCCCCACACGTGGAAAAGGCACACGGCCACCCCTGGCACACCTCCAGAGACCAAAGCAAGATGATCAAATCCAGACATCTGGTTTTAACCCTTTGAGTGAATGCCAGAGGTGTACCCCCTCTGGCATTCAAAGGGTTAAAGGACCATAAGCATAAAAAGATGCAACTCCGGGGCAAACTAAATGTGGCACAGGGAACACATAAACATTGATTTAAAATGGGCTTTCAACCCCTTGGATGCCATGGACACCACCAAGACACTGTGAAGCAGTATTTTGGACTCCTTTCTAGCATTCAATGGATTAACAACTCCATTTAAATCAAAGGGCTTGCTAGAGACCTCAGTAACATTTAACTGGAGATTTATCTCCTTGAAACAATAAGGTTTTTTTTTACATATTTTATTTGGACCGTAAAGTGAAGTTGGTTTGCCCCACAATTCCTCCTCTTTTCTTTGTACATACATCCTACAGTGTGTGTTTTTTCCCTCAGGAAGAAGAAGCAGTCAGGCATTTTCTCCATAAAACAGTATCTGTGTATGGGATTGCTGAGGTTATAAAACGTAAGTGTGAAGTGTACAGTGAGGATGTGGCAGTATGTAAAGATAAAGAGTGGGTTGGTTGAGATTGCAACTTGTATCTATTTTGATTGAGATTTCTGTGGTAAGACTCACTAAGGTTTAATGGAGGTATTGGTGATAAAGAGCTTTATTTGATTTGAGTCTACATCCTGGTAAGCATTAAGCTGCATCTGATATTTTATTCCTTTGATTACCACACAAATATACTCTTATAACCATATCGCCACAGTTAAGATGTTTGAGTATATTCTTCACTAGCATCTTATTTGGATATTTAAATTTGACTTAATTTGTTATTTTCGTATTACTGTGGGCATATACACCATATGCATTAAGGTCTGATAGCTGGCAGTAGTGTCAGAGTACACAAAAACAAAACCACCTCTGCATAGGAATGTATTTAAAAGTTCCCCAATTAAGTGGATTTCAAAGATATCCATTGCAGAGTATTTAAAAGTTCTCCACACAGAAGTGTATTTCAGACTTCTCCCTAGTTGTTAAATGTGATACCTCACATAAGACTGAAACGGTGTTGTTTTAATATTTGACTGCTATGTAAAACTTTGAAATACACTGTTATGAATAGTTGACATTAGCCTGGTTATTGCCTGACTGCAGACTTATACAATTACGATATATAGGAGAAATTTACTCCAGCATCATATGATAATGACTGATGTCTCTTCCCCTCCCCTCCTTATTCTTAGTGCATATGGCAAAGTAGGCCTTATTTGCCACGGCAAACTGGCTGCATCAAAAAACTTTAAGCACATTGAATTTTAGTGCACCTCCACCCCCCCGCCGACCCCCAATGTTATAAACAGGGCTGAAATTCACATTAGGCAGAAAAGGCAAATGCGGGGAGTTCAACAGTTTGAGGGGTGCCTCAGCTCTGCTGTCCACACCCACATTCTGACTAGGAGGTATGACTAGAGCAATCCCAATAGCAATAAACCACAGCTATGCATCTTTACTGGCCTCTATTTAACCTTTTGGATGCTAAATAGATCTGTATTTTAGAAGATATGAGTATTTTTTTTGTTAGTAAACAGTGAATAAGGCTATAGGTGGGGCCATGTAAGTAGTGGTATGTGGTCACAGGGTTGTGTTTAAACTTGCTGACATTAAAGGACAAGAAGACTTTTTTATGAATATCTAAATAAAATAAAGTGCTAGTCTGCGAAGCTCCCTGTATGCGTAACCACAC
This sequence comes from Rhinophrynus dorsalis, assembly GCA_037306005.1. Taxonomy (NCBI): domain Eukaryota; kingdom Metazoa; phylum Chordata; class Amphibia; order Anura; family Rhinophrynidae; genus Rhinophrynus; species Rhinophrynus dorsalis. Next base: position 343,899,546 of record CM074722.1, on the reverse strand, counting down.
ATACGCAGTAGAGACTGGCTGAACGCGCTGATTCGGAGCGGGGAGCTCCGGACTGCTCACACCTGTCTCTGTTCCCGGCTCCGGGGCAGCAATGGAGGCCGCTGGATTGCACTTTAGCCCGTGTACACGGGTTTTCTAATTAGTACATATATATTAGTATATATATACGTGTAGATTATATAGCTTTTCCTGCTGAGTTCAACACATGTACGCCTGCTGCTGGCAGTGTCTTTATTAAAAAGTTATGCAAACTCATGCTCCTTTTAACCAAACTGACAGCAGCAGCACTAAATAGTGTACCAAAAGCATTTTTTTATTTATACTACAGCTCTCCATATCAAGCAATGGAAACAGATCCACCTGGTGACCACAATATAAAATTACATTTTTAATGTAAAAAGATAAGTTTGAACTGTAATAAAGTTTGAGAAACCTTGTTTTATTCGGCAGGTAAAACCCTACATCATAAACACACACGTACACACACACAATATTTGCATTTATTTGTTCATAATAACTATTATTGCTACTTTAAAGTGTTAATGCTTCAAGTACAAGGGCAGGCATAATAATATATTTTTTTATGATTTTGAGCAGCAAGTGGACTGCTCTGGAGAATTAATTTGTTCTCTGATTGTATGGTTTGTAATCAGCTGCATAAGTGAGACAGTGTTAATTTTCACTGGCCAATTGTTTCCTACCAAACGCAGTATGAGCTAATGAAGCACAGCATTACTTGGGAGCAAAGAGGCAGGGGAAATGAGATGTATACACTGTTCCACCGATAGTTACATAACTACACATACACTGTCTGATACCCCAGGCTTATTCTACTGTCCAGTGGAATTCACACAACTACACATCCACTTCCGCCATGCACCTATCCTGTCTGACACCCCAGGCTTGCTTCACTGTTCACTGGTAGTCACAGACCAATACATCCATTCGTCCCTGCTATCATCACAGCTCCCCTCCACCTCCAAGAAGTCTACCTGACCTCCCAGTGACTCCTCATCCTCTCATGGCCTGGTAGGAGCCTGCTCTATGGCCTGCCTTCCTGGGGATACAATGGTGTCATAGGGAGGGATGGTTACCTGGGGATAACAGGCAGGCCACAGAGGAGAGAGGAAGGAATGGGGAGGCACCATGGCTTTCCTATCAAAATCACCACTGAGCCATGGGATAGGTGGCAGTAGGGATGAATTTACATAACGCCTTCCTACTGCTGCCCTTGGGTGTGTATGGCAGGGGATGCAGGACAGTCTTATGTCTATATATCTATTTTCTGTTTAGGTCTGGAACCAGCATTGACTTCACTGATGAACAGTAAAGGGCTTCATCTGTTTGAAATAATAAATCCTGAGATAATTCCACATGAGGTAAGTGTCTACTCTTGTTCTTCCATACTGCACTTTGTCATAGATTTGCTCTGTATCATGTAAACATTCATATAAAAAGCTAGCCTCCTGTGTCCCCGTCAACAGGCTATCTCAGAACAAAGAGACACATTTATAATTCCAAGTACACACAGAGTATGTTGAAACAATCTTTAGCAATTCCAGAGCAAACTAACTGCACCATAGGGGATAAATAAAAATTCCCATAATTCCTATTGATATAAATTGTGCTTTAACTCCTTGTGTGATAGAGTAGCAATGCATTGGAGGCCTCTCTTACATCCACAGCGTTAAAGAGTTCCATTGTTAAATCCTTCATCCTTAGCATATAAGGAATTAAAAGTGGTTGAGGATGATGGGAGTTGTAGTCCCCAGCAGCTGCAGAGCCATAGGTTTCTATACTTGCACCAAGGTATTTCAAGTTATAGAGCTCTTAGTGCATAGGCTCCATAGAATAATACAGAACTGGAGAGATTATCTCACCAGTGAGTTTATCTTACCTTTATCACCATACCTGGGAACTTCCAATTGAGGTCTACCCAGAGGGGAGTCCTCTGGTGCAGCAGGGGGTGACAATAATGACGTGAATTGCTTCAAAAAGGGGCGGGGCTTGATGCAAGTTTAGGGGGCAGGGCTTAAAGTTGTCACACAGAAGGCTGGTGAAGGAGGAACACCGGGAGGAACAGCAGATGTGGGCAGAGTTTCAATAGAAACTCCCCACATCCGGAGGAATCAGCTTCTGCCCCAGAGACCCGGTAAAGCTCTGTCAAAACCGGTGTTTCCGGGGCAAATCCGGAGAGTTCACAGGTATGTTTATCACACAATAGTGAAGGGGTAATCAATTGCTGCTCCTCCAGCTGGATTACAATTCCCTGTGATGGGAGTTTTAGTTCCCAGCAGCTGAAGTATAGCAATTGACTACCCTACCTTAGTGCAAAATCATCCATAACTCAAAATCCAAAAGTAGTAATTTATTGCAGACCCACAATAAAACAACCAGGCAACATTTTGCATCAAGCCTATATAAAGTCAAGAAGGCTTAGATCATTTATCCACTTTACCTTGTAGATCTTTGTTAAGATTAGTGAGCTTCAAGTCTTCTTTTTGCAGGCACTTACTATCCATCAAGTGAAGTCCCTTCTTGTGTTACCATACACTGCACAGATTGCCTACTTAACACTATTGACGCACTTATGTATGGACATAACACACCACACTCATAAGTGACTGTTTGTCTGAAGTGAGGACCTAACACCAATTGTAAATGTATTCAATAATTCTCCTAATGCATAACTTTATTTAAAATTTTGAAAAGAAAAGTTGAGAAAGGACAATGTTGGCAGAAAACATTACTTCATCATTTTGCTGTGTGTCTGCAATAAGTTACTCTCTTGTTGAATATTCAGTCCTAGGACCATTTTCATAATGGGAAGCAGAGCAATTCTGGAGCAAACCAACTTTATCATATGTTTACAAATACAAATTCCAAATATTGCCACTTATCTAAATGCAGCTTTTAATTCTCTGAATGCTAGTGATGTCTCCAAAACATTGAATGAATGTTAATTTAAAAGCTGTAAGCATGACCCAAGTAGCTCAATCTGAATTTACAAGGAATGTAATACTAAGTATTTACTGCAGGGTTTATCTTGCTGATTAAAACAAGGCCACTCCAACTGCTGTAAAATGTTTTATTCAAAAGTTATTGCAGATTAACCCTTTGAGTGCCAGAGGGGTACGGAATGCATTGCTTTGCAATGCATTCCGTAACTCTGTCACTCAAGGGGTTAAACTTGCATTTTTGGGAGCAGTACCTCCACAGACTGGCATTTTACAATTCTGCTGTCACTACAGCATCTTACGGAGATTTATGGGCAACCAATCAGAGCTGTCCATAGACTGCTGTAGCAACAACAACACCTTAAAATTTCAGGCTATTGAAGTACTATACCCAAACAATGCAAGTTTGAGCTGTGATTACTTCATTATAACTGCATGCATTGGCACATAGCTTTGTTTGTTCTATTATGTAATACAATATATTGTATGACTGAGAATATTAGTTTCTCAAAAAAGTTAAACCACCCCCCATTAAAAGCCATGATAATTTTTATTTGTCCCATTAGTGCAATTGAAATGCCCCAGAATTGCTTTACTTTCTTTGTGAATACAACCCTGTAGTGTGCTGTGGATTACTTACTATTTGTCTAAGTCAGAGGAACAGGAGGTGTGCAACACTGTTTTGGACCTTAAAGGGATAGTAACACTTTGTTATTACTATCCCCCATATTTTAGATATTTGTAAAATAATTGAATAGCCCCCAGGTTCATCTCTCAAACCTTTATGGTTTGAGAGATAACCAAAGGCAAAGTTCCCCCCTCCCTCCCTCCCTCTTCCATGAAGTCAGCGTGGTACTGACTGCAGGGGAAGTCTGTCGTACAACAAGCTTGCGGCTCTGCAGCTGAGCCGCAATCCAGTTAGTGAAGAAGAATTATTTCACTGAAACGGTCTTCTACATGTGTTTGGTTTGCAAGCACATGTAGAAGACCGTTTCAGTGAAATAATTCTTTTTCACTAACAAGATTGCGGCTCTGCTGCAGAGCTGCATGACGAATGTCAGACCAGATATCCCTGCAGTCAGTACAACGCTGACTTCAGGGAAGAGGGAGGAAGGGGGGAACTTTGCCTTTGGTTATCTCTCAAACCATAAAGGTTTGAGAGATGAACCTGGGGGCTATTAATTTATTTGGCAAATATGTACAATATGGAACTGTCACTTTACAACTACTCCCCCAAATTGGTTTAAAACCACCCAGCAAGCTAAAAACACCTATAACATTTTTAAAAATGTCCCGCTGTGATGTAAAATCAACCTAATCCTTAAAAGATTTTGACTTTTAGAATGATTGGCAGCAGTCTCCCTCCATCCCAGTCCTGCACCCTAGTGTTATGTCAGTGTTAGCCTCGCGCGACTCAGCCCTCTGGCACTATGTGTCAAGAGAAGAGAAACAATAAGGAGACATAGCTATTTAAAGGAGACCTCCTTTAGCCCAATTTACATGCTATGAGTCTTGACCTCATTAACCCTAGAAATGCTGGGGGGGCACTTAAATCTTTAAGTGCCAGAGTGGAATCCAATGCATTAAATTACATGTTGGCTGTCTTCTCCTTCCCTTCTTTCTCCGGTTACTCCTCTTAATGCTGCACTCTGTACTCCTCTCCCTCTTAGTTTCACACCTTGCTCCAGTTGCTGGCAAGATGGAAACTTAAGGGGGTCTGAGTCCAGAGTGCTGAGTGCAGCATCTGAGCACGGTGAGAATTACCCTTTGAGTGCTAAAAAGGTATACAATACATTGCTATCTACAATAGATGCCTTTTAAAGGAGCAGTAAACTTTTTTTAAGAAAAAATATATATTGTAGGGATTTTCCTATTGAGTAATATAAGGGTACTCCCACTGCTAAGAGATTCATATTTCAAGAGTTATTACAGTTTAAACCCATGTTTTTTTTACATTAACAGTGCCCTCTAGTGGTCAAATTCTAATTAGATTTCCTGTTAGATTCTAATGGAGAGGAAAGTCAGAAAAGTCAGAGACATACAGTTCTCCACAGAATGTGACAGAAACTGCCTGTCACTTCCTGTCAGTTAGAACATTCAGGAAGTAAACGCTGCATGGTTATTTGAACTGTTATAAATTTTGAATAGAACATCTGACAGCGATGTTTTATTCAGCAGGAAATGCTCTGTAAAATATGTGTTTTCATAAAAAAAGTTTACTGCTCCTTTAAATCAATGCCAATTTTTTAATTATCTATTATGCTGATGTTGATTAGCTCCAGAATGGCTACACTTCTGTCACTTTTGATTTTGTCCATTAGCTCCAAGTTTCAATGTCAGATTTTTTTCTCAATGTCATTTTTCTTCTCTTATCTAGGGCTATTTGATTGTCCAGCTGGATTTTGGCTTTCCTCATCATTTACTTGTGGATTTCCTAAAAAGATCCCTATAGTGGATCATAAACCAATGAAGAAAATCGGAGAATAACTGTCATTAATTCATTGTGTTTAATAAAAATATAAATGTTTTGCTTTCACTGTATTACGTGCTTTCTTAACCTGTGTATACTTAATTTGAACATGACAAAATGTGTAGGTAGAAGTTTGTGCATATTAACTAAACTGTATATTGTAGCAATTACAAAATAAAACTTAATGCCCCCAGTCCTATCTCTCAAACCTTTGTGGTTTGAGAGATAATCGTGTTTGCAAGCACACTTTGTAGACCGTTCCAGTGAAGGATTCTGTCTCAGTAACACGATCTCGGCTCTGCTGAAGAGCCTCCCCCGGTCCTGGATTCCCCTGCAGTCAGCTTGAAAGCTCATGTCAGGGAAAGGGGAGGGAGGGGGGAACTCTAAATACTTTTATCTCTCAAACCATAAAGGTTTGAGAGATTGTACTGGGACATTTCATTTCATTTTGTAATGGCTACAATATACAGTTTAGTTAATGTTTGACAATACTATCCCTTTAATTACCAAGTGGGTCCTGGGGCCTTATTTATTTATTTTTTTTTAAGTGTTGAAATTATCCTCTAAGTGAGGTTGTAATTACTATTTAAAAGTTTATTCCGTAACAATATGAATAATTTTCTGGAGAACTATTTACTCAAAGAGCTTAGCTAAAAACAAGGTGGCCATCCATTAAGAGTAGACGAAACACATCATAATTTTTATTTCTGCATAAGAACAGTAAGGATGTAGAATTCTTTCCCTAGAGAAGCTGTGTTTGCAGATACTGTAAACACTTTAAAAAAAGCATTGGGTGCTTTTTTAGTTCAGGAAAATATAGGGAATTATGACAGTTGGGTTCAATGCAGATAGATAGAATGTTGACCAAGGAAAATATCTGACAGCCTTTTGGAGTCCAGAGATTAATGGGAAAGGGCTTCAATAAGGGGTGTCTTCCTCTGGATGAACAGGGGTGATATGGCATGGGTAGAACTTGATGGACACATATATTTTTTTTCAACTTCATTGGGGTCACCAGCCTGACCATAGAAGACAAATGAAAAACTCCTTTGATTAAAATAGGGATTTTAATCTCTTGCATACTAGACAGTTATCGAACTTACTGCGAACCAATTCCTTGGAGACCTTTCTACCATTCAAGGGGCTAAAAGCCCCAATTTAAATCAGTCGTAATGTTGGGACTTTGCATTTGTTCCCTATGGTACAGTTGGTTTGTCCTATTTCTTTTGAACATTAGGCCTTATGGGTCGATATAGAAATACATTCTAAGGCAAACCAACTGCACCATAGTGAATGAATAACAATCTCTATTCATTTAAATGGGATTGTAAACCTTGATTCCAAGAAAATTCTTCAAAGCATTGAGGGGATTAAAAGACCCATCTATGTTATTGAGGATTTTTAATTTTTACCATATTTTGTAGTTAGTTTGCCCCAGATTTGCTCTTCATTTCTTTGTGCATACGGTCCGATGAGTTCTTTTTGAGGTTTGGAAGCTGGTAGCTGTAATCATGTAGCCCTCACTGTATACATTGCTTGTGGTTAGATAGGGCCTCTTACATATTATTATGCCTTATTTATTGTGCTCCATCTATTCCACAGGGCTGTACAAAATAGGGATGTGATCATACATTGACATCCAGAACCATATCAAAACAATAGATGGCGATAGTTTGCAGGTTTTTATGTTCCTTTCTAAAAGAGGATTTCTTCGAGGTTCCATAAAAAAACATATGACTACTAATAACAAAACAAAATGCATTTCTAACAGAGACCCTTGTTTAATTCTGAAGGTGATTTTTAGATGACTTTCAAAAACAATGTTAGAGTTATAGTTTCAGGGTTGTTGGAGCTTAAATTAGGTTTAGGTGTTAGAGTTAGATGATGGTAGTTATGGAGAGGATTTATTACTAAAATCAAGTTTTCATTTAAGAGTTTAAAGTTCAGAAGTAGAATTAATCCTTTGATTACCATTGCGTTGTATGTACTCCTTAAACACACAGCTGCTTTGTTAGATATATTATTAGGGTTTAGGTTAATGACTTAAATTTATTATAGCATAGGTTGTTGATCTGAACTGAGAACACACTGCAGCCCACCATGAGCTACTGCACAAATATCAGTTCATATTCATTTACTTACAAATGACCTTTGTGCAAGCACAAATCACAAAATTTTAAACTTGTGGCTAGGTCTGAAAGCGAAAAGATGATTACAATTGTTTCCTAGATCTGATCCAAGAAAAAAATGCTGTTTTTAACTTGAATATGCTTTAATTTTATATGACTTTGTTAAAAAAGCACGCATGCTGGTACAATTTTGGCCTAGACCATTTGCTAAATAGGGGAGAAAGAGATATTAAGGAGTTGAGAAACACTGATTTAGCCTCTTTGAACTGGATAAGAAGAATTTAACGTTCTCTGTAATGACCCGTGAAAAACCAATAGATGGCGATAGTTCACAGGTTTTTACCTTCCTTTCTAAGAGAGGATTACTTCTAGGTTCCACAATAAAACACATGATTGCTAAAAACAAAACAAAATTAATTTCTAACAGCGACCTTTGCTTAATTCTCAAGGTGATTTCCACATGACTTTAAAAAACTATGTTAGGGTTCAGAGGCGTAACTAGAAGCCACCGGGCCCTGGTGCAAGAATTGCCATGGCCCCCCCCCGACCACATTGGCCCCCTCAACCACATTGGCCACCTTCACATTGCCCCCCCATCTCCAAATTGCCCCTTCATCTCCTCATTGCCCCCATCTCCACAATGCCCCCCAATCTCCAAATTGCCCCTTCCACAATGTTCCCTTCATCTCCAAAATGCCCCCCAATCTCCAAACTGCCCCTTCCACAATGTCCCCTTCATCTCCACATTGCCACTTCATCTCCACATTGCCCCTTCCACAATTCCCCCTTCATCTCCACAATGCCCCTTCCTTCGGCACAGATCTCTACTACTGAAGCTCTTGTGCGCCGCTCTAGTAATGCAGAGGCTGTGAGATGATGTCATCTCCCAGCGCTCTGTATTACTAGAACGACGCACCGAGTGGGAGATCAGCTAAATGACTGCTGCGGGCAAGGGGGTCGCAGGGGGCGGCCGGGCCCCTGGAGTGATGGGCCAGGTCGCAGGTGCGACCCCTGCGACCCCTATTGTTACGCCACTGTTAGGGTTAGAGTTTCAGGGTTGTGGGGGGTGAAACTAGGGTTAGGTGTCAGGGTTAGATGATGGTAGTTATGGGGAGGATGGATTACAAAAACCAAGTTTTCCTTTAAGAGTTAAAGGTTCAGAAGCATAATTAATAAATTGATTACCATTGTGTTGTACACACCCCTTTGAAATGCAGCTGCTTTGTTAATAATAATATTAGAGCTCACAGTAATGACTTACATTTATTACAGAATATTTTGTGAATCTGAACTGAATGCACACTGCAATCCACCTTTAGCTTTTACACAAATACACTTTCATTAAAGGTCATATTCCTTTATTTAAGGTAATACTGCTGTTCTGCAAGCACAAATCACAAACTTTTAAACTTGTGGCTAGGTTTGAAAACATTTTAATAGAAATACTGTCTAAAATTGACAGTGGTCAATGCTTTACAATTTCTTTCCTAGATCTGATCCAAGAAAGAAATGCTGTTTTTGTTTTGAATATGCTATAATTTAAAGTCTTTGATTATTTGATGAGTTTTTAAGTATCCACCTCTGAAGCAATTGGTTTGCTCCAGACCATCACCATGTCTTTTATTTAGCCTCTTTGACCTGGATAAGAAGAATGTAACTTTCTCTGTGTAATGAGCCATAAACAACCAATGGATGGCGATAGTTCCTACGTTTTTACGTTCCGTTCTAAGAGAGGATTTCTTCTATGTTCCATAAAAAACATATGACTGTTAAAACAAAACAAAATTAATTTCTAAAAGAGACCCTTGTTTAATTTTCAAGGTGATTTTTAGATGACTTTCAAAAACAATGTTAGAGTTAGAGTTTCAGGGTTGTTTGGGCTAAAATTAGGGTTAGGTGTTAGATGATTGTAGTTATTGGGAGGATGGATTACTAAAATCTAGTCTTCATTTAAGAGTTAAAGGTTCAGAAGTAGAATTAATCCTTTGGTTACCATTGTGTTGTATGCACCCATTTGACATGCAGCTGCTTTGTTATAAAATATTATTAGAGTTTAGAGTAATGACTTAGGATTATTATAGAATATGTTGTGGATCTGAACTGAGAACAAACTGAAACTCACCATTTGCTATTGCACAAATATCAATTCAATAAAGGTCACATTCATTTAGACTAAAAAAATACCTCTGTTTTGCAAACACAAATCACAAAATTTTAAACTTGTGACTAGGTTTGAAAACATTTTAATAGAAATTCTGACTCAAATTGAGAGCAATTGATGATTACAATTTGTTTCTTAGATCTGATCCAAGAAACAAATGCCATTTTTATTTTGAATATTCTTTAATTTCATATGACTTTGTTAAAAAGCAATGCATGCTGGTACAATTCTGGGCTAGGCTATTGGCAACATAGGGGAGAAAGAAAAATTCGCTTTAATTAGATTTTAAACCATCTGAATGCTAGAGATGTGTCATATACTTATTTATTTATTTATTTAGAAAATGTTTTACCAGGAAGAATACATTGAGATTTCTCTCGTTTTCAAGTATGTCCTGGATAGTTTTCAGTAAAAGGTTACATATTTACACTAATTGTGAGACATTATATACAAACATACAGAAATATACATACTTATTAAATAATGGGATTATTTACAGTTACACGCTGTTTTTAGATATAAAGAAACATTTGCTTTTAAGGATTTTAGACTGGGTGTAGATGTGATTTTTTCCGGCAGATTGTTCCAGATTTTTGGAGCTCTGAAGGAGAAGGCAGATCTTCCTGCTTCTTTCTTGTATTGTGGTATACGCAGTGAGTTGTTAGTAGTGGAGCGAAGGTTATAGTTAGTATGGAGAGCTGGGGTGAGCATACTGCTTAGGTATTGTGGTAGTTTTCCAGAGAAATGATTGTGTACTAAGCAAGAAAGATGAAGGTCACGTCTAGATTTGAGTGTTAGCCAATTTAGTTCTTTTAGCATGTCACAATGATGTGTAATGTAGTCACACTGGAGGATAAAGTGGCATAATGAATTATATAGAGTGTCAAGTTTACTGAGGTGGATTTCTGGCGCTGGAGCATATACTACGTCACCATAGTCTATGACTGGCAGCAGCATCTGTTGTACAATACGTTTTCTCACCTGGGTACTTAGACATAATTTGTTTCTATAAAGTGTACTTATTTTGGGATAAAGTTTAGAGGTTAATTTGTCAATGTGGTGACCAAAATTGAGGTTAGGGTCAAGCCACATACCAAGATATTTGTAGGAGTCTACTGGGGCCAATTTACGATTAGACTCTGTCACAATGGATAGGTGGATATTGTCGAGATTACGCAGTTTGTGCTTTGTGCCAAATATCATTGTGACTGTTTTATCTGTGTTTAAGAAAAGTTTGTTCTGTGTTATCCATCTTTCCACTTTGTAGAAATCATGTTGTAATTCGGTTTCAAGTTGTGATATGCTAGAGTTTTTAGCATAGATTATGGTGTCATCTGCATACATGTGTACTGAAGATGATTTGCAAACCTTGGGCAGATCATTTATAAAAAGAGAAAATAGAAGAGGGCCAAGAATGGAGCCTTGGGGAACTCCACTTGTTATTTTGAGCGGACGGGAGTCATTGTTTGCAACTGACACATACTGCATTCTGTCTGATAAATAGGATCGGAACCATTGTAGAGAATTATTACCCAATCCTGAGTTATGGAGTTTGCATAATTGGAGTTTACCTAATTAATAAGGTAATTTGAGAACCTTTTCTTATACATCAACTTAAAATAGATCACTTAAAGTATCTGAATATTTGAAGCAATTGGTTTGCTCCAGACTATGCCAAGGTCTTTCATTTAGCCTCTTTGGTCTGGATGAGAAGAATTTAACTTTCTCTGTGGAATGACTCATGAACAACCAATAGATGGCAGCAGTTCCTAGGTTTTTACATTCCATTCTAAGAGTGAATTTCTTCTAGGTTCAATAAAAAAAACATTATTTAATCTGCAAAGTGATTTTAAGATGACTTTCAAAAACAATGTTAGGGTTAATATTTTAGGTTTGTTTGGGCTGAGATTAGGGTTAGGTGTTAGTTAGTTGCTTATGGTTAGGGGGAGTGTGGATTATTAAAATCAAGTTTTCACTTAAGAGTTAAAAGGTCAGAAGTAGAATTAATCCTTTAATTACCAGTGTGTTGTATGCACAGCTTTGACATTGAGCTGCTTTATTAAAAATATTATTATACTAGTTGAACAGCCCGTTACATGGGCCACAGTGCCTCTGGCAGCCGGTAGCGGGGCAGTCAAGCGCAGCAGAGACTGCCCGCGCCACTGCTGATACAGAGATCGACGCTCCTTCGGAGCGCCCAGCTCTGTATCAGCCGCGGCGTGGGCAGTCTGTACTGAGCATGACTGCCGCACACGCAGCACCATCTACTGCGCATGTCAGGCGTTACACACAACTTAGCGAATTATTATATAGGATAGTTTAGCATAATGACTTATGTGTATTACAGAATATTTTGTCGATCTGAACTGAGAATACACAGCAGCCCACCAAGAGCTATTGCACAAATATCAGTTCAATAAACATCATATTCAGAATTTTTTTTTTTTTTTTTTTCTTTTTTTTTTTCTTAGTACAAATCACAAATTGTTAAACTTCTAACTAGGTTTAAAGACATTTTAATGGACATGCTGTCTCAAATTGACAGCAATTGATGATTACAATTTGTTTCTTAGATCTGAACCAAGAAACAAATGCCATTTTTTTAAATATCCTTTAATTTCATATGACTTTCTTAAAAGTGCAATGCATGCTGGTACAGTTTTGGGCTAGACTATTGGCAACATAGGGGAGAAATAGAAATTCACTTTGATTTAATTGGATTTTAAACCATCTGTATGCTAGAGATGTCTGATATATCTAATTAATAAGGTAATTTGAGAACCTTTGTCTTATTCATAAGTTTAAAAGATATCACTTAAAGTATTTGATTATTTTATGAGGATTTTAATTATCCCCTTCTGAAGCAATTGGTTTCCTCCAGACTATCCCCAGGACTTTCATTTAGCCTCTTTGACCTGGATAAGAAGAATTAAACTTTCTCTGTGTAATGACCCATGAACAACCAATAGATGGAGACAGTTGCCAGGTTTTTATGTTCCTTCCCTAGAGAGGATTTCTTCTAGGATCCATAAAAAACCTAGAGACCCTTATTTAATTATCAAGGTGATTTTCATATGACTTTCAAAAAAAATGTTATGGTTAGAGTTTCAGGGTATTGGAGGCTGAAATTTGGGTCAGGTGTTAGAGTTAGATGCTTGTGGTTAGGGGGGGGAAGGGTGGATTATTAAAATCAAGTTTTCACTTAAGAGTTAAATGCTCAGAAGTAGAATTAATCCTTTAATTACCAGTGTGTTGTATGCACCGCTTTGACATTGAATTGCTTTGTTAAAAATATGATTAGAGTTTAGGTTTGTTACAGAATATTTTGAACTGAGGACACACTATAGCTCATCATTAGCTATTGCACAAATATCAGTTCATTAAAGGTCACATTCATGTATTTAAAAATAATTACATCTATTTTGCAAGCACAAATCAGAAAATGTTAAACTTGAGGCTACGTTTAAAAACATTTTAATTGAAATGCTGTCTCAGATTGACAGCAATCGATGATTACTATTTTTTGTTAGATCTGAGCCAAGAAACAAATTTTGTTTTTATTTTGAATAGCCTTTAATTTCATATGACTTTGTTAAAAGAGCAATGCATGCTGGTACAATTCAGGGCTAAACCGTTTGCTACATAGGGGAGAAAGAGAAATTCCTTTGATTTAACTGGTTTTTAAGGCGGAACTACCACCCCTTACAAACATGGCCTCAAATAATTACCCATCTGCCAACTAGCTGCTCATTAGCACTAGTCTCCAGAATTATTACCGCTTTAATGAGAATTATACACTGCTCCCGGACTGACAGGCAGGAAACAGCGCAGACATCATTCCATAGTGACGTGTGTGCACCTGCGCTGTCAGTCCCAGTCGGCTCTAGGAGGCATTGCTAGGAGCTGTTCGGCTCCAAAAGGGACTGACAGCGCAGGCGTCACTATGGAAAGATGTCTGTGCTGTTTCCTGCCTTTCAGTCCGGGAGCGGTGTAGAATTCTCATTAAAGCGGTAATAATTCTGGCGACTAGTGCTACTGAGCAGCTAGCCGCCAGATTGTTAATTATTTAGGTCCATGTTTGTATGGGGTGGTAGTCCAGCTTTAAACTATCTGTATGCTAGAGATGTCTGATATACCTAATTAATAAGGTAATTTGAGAACCTTTGTCTTATTCATGAATTTAAAAGATATCATTTAAAGTATTTGCATATTTTATGTGTTTTTAATTATCCCCCTCTGAAGCAATTGGTTTGCTCCAGACTATCCCCAGGTCTTTCATTTAGCCTGTTTGACCTGGATAAGAAGAACGTAACTTTCTGTGTGGAACGACCCATGAACAACCAATAGACGGCAATAGTTCCCAGGTTTTTATGTTCCTTTCTAAGTGAGAATTTCTTCTAGGATCCATAAAACACATATGACTACTAATAACAAAACAAAATGCATTTCTAACAGAGACCCTTGTTTAATTTCCAAGGTGATTTTCATAAGACTTTCAAAAACAATGTTAGGGTTAGAGTTTTAAGGTTGTGGGGGCTGAAATTAGGGTTAGGTGTTAGAGTTATATGATGGTGGTTATAGGGAAGATGGATTACTAAAATCAAGTTTTAATTTAAGAGTTAAAGGTTCAGAAGTAGAATTAATCCTTTAATTACCAGTGTGTTGACATGCAGCTGCTTTGTTAAAAATATTATTAAAGTAATGACTTAGGTTTATTGCAGGATATGTTGTGGATCTGAACTGAGAACACACTGCAGCCCGACATTTGCTATTGCACAAATATCAGTTCATTAACCCCTTAACGACCCTTGACAGTCATGGCATGGCATGGGTTGTTTTGCATTAAGGACCCATGACGTGCCAGGACTGTCATGGAATTCCGGCTCCCCATGAGGCTGCACCCTGTTCGGGGAGCCTGGAACCAGATACAACAACACAAAAAAGAAAAAAAAGTCTGTGGTCCTTAAGTGCCAGGCCGTGTGTGCACGCACCGGTCCTTAAGGGGTTAAAGGTCATATTCATGTTTTTAAAAACCATTTGTTTTTCAAGCAGAGTTCAAAAAATGTTAAACTTATTGCTAAGTTTGAAAACATTTTAATTTAAATACTGTCTCTACTTGTCAGCAATCGATGAGTACAATTTATTTCTTAAATCAGATCAAGGCACAAATACTGAATTTATTGTGAATGTCCATTAATTTCAAATGATTTTGTAAAACAAAAGCAATGCATGCTGGTACAATTCTGGGCCAGACTATTGTTATCCATAGAGGAGAAAGAGAAATTCATTTTGATTTAATTGATGATTTGAACCATCTGAATGCTAGAGATATCACTAATATCTAATGAATAATGTAATTTGAGAACCCATGTCTTATTCATTACTTTAAAAGTCATGACTTAAAGTATTTGGTTATTTTATGACTTTTTAAGTATCCCCCTATGAAGCAATTGGTTTGCTCCAGACTATCCCCAGGTCTTTCATGTATCCTCTTTGAACTGAATAAGAAGAAATAAACCTTTTCTGTGTAATGCCCCATGAGCAACCAATAGATGGCAACAGACGCCCGTGTTTAATTCTCAAGATGATTTTCATATCAGTTTCAAAATCAAAATTAGGGTTAGAGTTTTATGGTGGGGAGAGCTGAAATTGTGGTTAGGTATTTGAGTTAGTTGCTGGTGGTTAGGCTGAGAATGGATTATTAAAATTAAATTTTCATTTAAGAGTTAAAGTTTTAGAAGTAGACTTAATCATTTGATTACCAGAGTCTCACGAGCAACCAAGAGATGGTGATAATTCCCAGCAGTTTTGCTGTTTTTCTAAGACAGGATTTCTTATATGTTCAATAAACTAAGCAAATGAATGCTAAAAACTATGGTGTCAAACACAGGCCCTTGTTTAATGCTCAAGGTGGTTTTCATATCAGTTTTAAAACCAAAATTAGGGTTAGAGTATTAGGGTTGTGGGGAGCTGAAATTAGCTTTAGGTATTAGGGTTAGTTGCTGGTGTTTAGGGTGAGGATGGATTATTAAAATTAAGTTTTCATTTAAAATTTCAGAAGCAGAATTAACCCTTTGATTACCAGGGTCCTGTAGGCACCCCTTTGACACTCAGATGTTTTGTTAAAAATATTATTAGAGTTTAGGGAAATTATCATACCTGGGAACTTTTTAATGCTGTCTCCCCGGAGGGGAGTCCTCTGCTGCCATGGGTGGTGTGAAGAATGATGCGTATTGTGTCAAAAAGGGGCGGGTCTTAACATGAGTGCCAGGGGAGGGCTTAAAAGAACGCTGGGGGGAAGAAGCAACACCGAGGGAAAGAATGGAAGTGGGTAGAGTTTCAGTGGAAACTCCCCACATCCGGAGGACTCAGCCTCTGCCCCAGAGAGCCGGTAAAGCAGTGCCAAAACCGGAGTCTCTGGGGCAAATCCAGACAGTTTCCAAGTATGGTAATTATTGAGGTTTATTACAAGATATTTTGTGACTCTGAATTGAAAATACACGGCAGTCCACCACTAGCTAGTGAACATAAAAAATACAAAAAATAACCCAAAAATTTGTTATGCAAGCACGATTCACAAAATGTTAAACATATTGCTTGGTTTGAAAACATTTTAACAGAAATGCTGTCTCAAATTGTCAGCAATCTATGAGTACAATTAATTTCTTAGATCTGATCAAGGGAAAAATGCTGGTTTTATTCTGACTATCCCTTAATTTCATATGACTTTGTTAAAAAAGCAATGCATGCTGGTTCATTTCTGGGCCAGACCATTTGCTCCATAGGGGAGAAAGAGAAATTAACTTGATTTAATTGGTGATTTAAACCATCTGCATGCTAGAGATGTCTCCAGTACCTAATGAATAAGGTAATTTGAGAATCTGTGTCTTATTTGTGAGTTTAAAAGATATCACTTAAAGTATCTGGTTATTTTATGAGTTTATAAGTATATTTTATGAGTTTATAAGTATACCCCACTGAAGCAATATGTTTGTTCCAGAATATCCCCAGGTCTTTCATTTAGTCTCTTTGACCTGAATAAGAAGAATTAAAGAGGAACTACCACCCAATAAGTATATTGCCCCACATAATTGCACATCTGGCGACTAGCTGCTCTGTAGCATTAGTCGCCAGAATTATTACCTGATTAAAGAGAAATCGCTATTCTTCCAAGACTGACAGCAGGACGGAGAGCAGACATCTTGCTATAGTGACTGTAACGGATCCTACCCGTTACTGAGCCCTTGTCTGGACCACAAACTATTTACTTAAAAACTATGGACCTTGTTGCCCTGCTTGGATGTAGCTGTGGGCTCTGGCATACGAACTGGCCAGCTATTGCCAGGAACAAAGACTTATAGTTATAAACATTGGTTTGTGTATTAAGTTTGGTTTTATGTATTTTCAAATATTGTATGTGTTTAATTGTACTTGTCCAATCTGAAGGTTTGTGCAATCACCAACTACCAGGTATGCAAATATCTTCCTTAGCTTAACCTGGGAAATGGTAGGCAGACCAGTGATTGATCAAAGTTGGGGCAGGGCATTCAAAATAGTCAATCAAAGGCTCCAACCTTGGGCCACTGTCCCTAAGATGTGGATTATAGCAACTCCAGCCATTCACTATGTTGACCTCCTGCCATGTGGTAATTAGTTCACGCCCTCAAGTCTTTGTTCAATCAAACCCCTGTGTATCTGAAATGTAACCCTGTCTGAGTCATTGTATCTGTTAAGACCAGCTGTTGCTGGCTTTTGTCTGATGTGCTATGATTTAATCATGTTCCCTATTGTATCAGGTTTCCCCATGTGATCCAATGTACTGTACTGTATATAAATATCTGTGGTTTGTGACAATAAAGTGAGTTCTGTTTTGGAGTGAACAAGGAGTCCTGGAGTCTTGTATTGCTTATGGTCTAAAGTATCCACTCTGATACCCATCTGCGCCAAGTATCCTGAATCGCTGACCGCCTGCTGCCAGTTTCCTGCGTCCTAACTTCGTGGACTGTCAGGCGGCGACGTGGACTCTTCCCTGCTTCCAGCGATCCTGCGGCTGTTTCCAGTGACTGTCCATCCTTCAACTGGTGCATCTGACGGCGCTTATCTGGCGTCGAGAGGGAGAGACCCAGGAACGACGGCGGAAGGTGACGCGGCCCCTTCCCAGTATCCGTTACAGTGACGTCCTCATGCCTGCGCTGTCAGTCCCTTTTGGAGCCGGCCAGTTCCTAGCAACGCCTCCTAGACCCGGCTGGGACTGACAGCGTCACTATGGCAAGATGTCCGTGTTCCGACTCCGTCCTGCTGTCAGTCTTGGAAGAATAGTGATTTCTCTTTAATCAGGTAATGATTCTGGCGATTAGCGCTACAGAGCAGCTAGTCGCCAGATGTGCAATTATTTGGGGCAATATACTTATTGGGTGGTAGTTCCGCTTGAAACTCTCTCTGTGTAATGCCCCATGAGCAACCAATAGATAGCAATCATTCCTAGGGGTTTACCTTTCTTTCTAAGGCAGGATATCTTATAGGTTCCATAAACAAAACATACGACTGCTAAAACTATCATGTCTAACAGAGGCCCTTGTTTAAGTCTCAAGATGATTTTCATATCAGTTTTAAGATCAAAATTAGGATTAGAATTTTAGGTTTGGGGGGCTAAGATTAGGGTTAGGTAATAGAGTTATATGCTGGTGGTTAGGGCGAGAATGGATTATTAAAAATACGTTTTTATAAAATAGTTAAAGGTTCAGAAGTAGAATTAATCGTTTGATTACAATGGTGCTGTATGCACCCCTTTGACACTGAGCTGCTTTGCTACAAATATTGGGTAATGCCTTAGGTTTATTACAAGATATTTTGTGAATCTGAATTGAGCACATATTGCAGCCCACCATTAGCTACTGAACAAATATAATTTCTATAAAGGTAACATTCATGTATTTAAAAAATAAACATTTGTTTTCCAAGCATAAATCACAAAATGTTTAACTTATTGACCCAAAATGCCCCACAGTTTGGTGTGACTGACTTCAAGACACAGGCAGCTGGTGTCCAAATTGATTGATTTTACTTTTATTGTCTCTGTGCTGGGGAAGTCTGGGGAAAGAAGTTGTTTTTTAATGATATATTTAGATTTTTTGGGGCTAACTGTGATAAGATATGGTGGACAATTTAAACAATAAATAAATAAAATAAAAAACAAATAATTAAACAACTAAATATATTAGACAGCTGACTGGGAGTTCTGTGACTGAGACAGACTTGATAGACAGCAGACGACATTGAGAATTTTGTTGAGGGTCAAGGCAAGACATCACACTCCATCTGTTGTGTACTGTAGAGAGTAAAAACACACGCAGTAGTTGAGTAATGTCTAGCAAATACACAAGGGGGAGGGGGAAAGGTAGAGCAGTGCAGAGACATGGGAGTAAAGTGGTAGTACAAAAACTGACTGCAGCAATTGTTGCTGCAGCATGTGCAATAAATGATGATGATCCCTCTCCTCCTGGGGTGGATGCAGTTTGTCAAGGTCCCACCAATAACACCATGCCAGTCCCCCACCACCAAAACCATACACATCTGTCACATTGTAGGTTGTACTTTATTTTTTTTTTAATCACTTGACATTATCATGAATACATGCCAGTGTCACTTAAGCAGGAAGTAAGTGTTGTGGGTAAAGGTCAAAGGCACTCTGCATGCTAACACATTTTTCAAGGTAATGTCACTGTAGGGCTCACAACTTTGACTTCCATCTATTCATTTTTCCACTACAGCCTTCAGAAGAAGTAATATTGTGCTGGGAAATGTTTCACCATATTAAATACAGGAGAAAAATGTGTTGGAATACGAGAAAAATGTGTTAGACTGTGATAGAATAGGCAAAAAAATGTGTTACACTATGCAAAAAATGTGTTAGAATAGGAGAAATATTTGCTGTAATAAGCGGAAAGGAGGAAAATTTTGCATTGGAGAAAAAGAGAAAACTCGCGAGAAAAGAGAAAAATCGACCTTTTTTCACGAAAAATGTCATGTGGGAAATTTTTCTCACTTTTCACCCACCCCTAGTGATAAGTATGTATATACAATTATTATATCAAAACTTGTTTTTATTATTCTTATTCACTCATAAATTTAATGAACAATGGATATGGTTTCTATGTGAGCTCATCAGCATATCAAACACAAAAAACAAAAAATAGTGGCTCCTAAAAGTGTATAGACCACATGTAATATCTCAGTGTATCAATGTATCTCTCAATCATCTATATAAAATTCAAGAACAATATAAACATTGGAGTTTGCCCTGAAGTATCGCATAATGCCTTTAAACAATGTGCAGCTTATAATACAACAGTGCAATAAAAAACTTGTTTATATGGACTATTAAAACTATCCTATATAATAATTCGCTAAGTTGTGTGTAACGCCCGACATGCGCAGTAGACACTGCTGCGCGTGTGGCTCATACAGGGCTGGGCTCTCCGAAGGAGCTTCCAGCTCTGTATCAGCAGTGGCGCGGGCAGTCTCTTCTGCGCATGACTGCCCCGCGACCGGCTGCCGGAGGCACTGTGGCCCGTGTAACGGGCTGTTCAACTAGTATATATATATCAACTACACATGCAATAGACATAGGAGAGTCAGTATCAGCAAATTTAGGAACAGCAAAGGAAATTTAGCTTAATCCATTCGATCAAAGAGCTTCACACTTCAATAGCACTTACTCATGATCCTGGAACAAAACAATTGAAACCTTCCTTTTATTTGTACCGTCCTTGTTCTATTTGTAGATTATTTAAATAGTAATGACTTGAACTTGCAATTTACCTCTGAGTGCAGCTCCAGTGAGATCACATTTCTGGATCTGAGGTGATTCTGAAATGGATCAGTCATTACTTGTATTTACAGGAAACCAATCACAGGCAATTTGTTGTTACATACTGGCAGTTGTCTTCCACCGCACACTATCAAAGGGATACCAGTAAATCAATTTGTTAGACTACGTTGGATATGTACCTCAGAAGTCAAATTTTTAGTGCAAGCAAATAATCTCTATGGGAGATTTAGAGCTAGAGATTATCCGGAATAGATGATAGACTGAGCTTTCAAAACTGAAATGCAATGTAGTTTTTTCTACCCCATACAGCAAAGAATAAAACAAAATAATACAAATTGTTCAAAAAAATGTGCCAGTGCTGAATGGGGATAAAAATTGTAAGAAGTAGTCTCTAGTGGTTTTAACTTCGTTTCCCAGAAAGCACAGACAATTGCAGATAGAGTTTCTCCTAGTTTATTTAAAAGATAAGCCAATAAGACCAAACCACCATGGTTATTTACAACGGATTCTTTCAAGCGTGGAAGCCCCCTTTGTGGTTGTTGTAATTATATAAAGGTGTCTGGAGGTTTCCAATCATTTAAAACAGGAGTAGAATTCAAAATGAGGTGGCATATTAATTGCGCTACTAGGGGAATTATCTATCTGATTAGTTGTACACAATGCAAATTACAATATATTGGGATGACTCTGAGGTCTCTCAGAGAGAGACTCTCACGGTTCCCGTGCTATGCTGTCAGTCTTGACTTTACTACCTGTGCATTGGAGGATGCTGATTGGCCCGCCCAGGATGTGCCTTTATACACTGGGGCTTGGGCACTTGTGATTTGCCCTTTCGTGGTGTTCCAGTATCTGCGCCTTGTTGCTGTGTTCCAGTTCTCCTGTGTACCGACCCGGCTTGTCTGACTCTTCTGCTGATCCTGCTCCGTGTGTGACCCGGCTCTGGCTGACGACCATGCTCCGTGATTGATCCGGTTCTGGATGATGATCCTGCTCCGTGTATGACCTGGCTCTGGCTGACGACCTTGCTCCGTGATTGATCCGGTTCTGGCTGATGATCCTGCTCCGTGTATGACCCGGCTCTGGTAGACGACCCTGCTCCGTGATTGTTTCTGTTCTTCGGCTGCTGTTCCTGCTGTGCTCCGGTTCCGGTTATCGCCCAGTTCCAGCCTGCTGTTCCGGTGTACCTGCACGGTCTCGGTCGCATCCGTGACATTCTGATCACCTGGTGACTCGCTGTTCCTCTCACCGCTCTAGCTGAGATAGAGGTTGCTTTGCCATACGTTGTTGTCGCTGTCTCTCTGTACAGAACCTGTTAACTCCTGCTGTGCCTTGTAGTCTCCAGTCTTGTGCCTCTATTATCTTGCCAAGCATACTATATCCGTTAAGAGCCGCTACTTTAGTACCTCTGATACGCCTCACCACCTTCTGCAGAGCATTGCCTGTCCGGTGTTCGGTGTGCACCGTGACCGCGCCTGTTGGCACTGGTATCCGTTCGCTCTTGCTGGGAAAGTTCCGTACGGCACCGGAGGGGTGTCCTGGCTCTGGCCTACACACGTTCAGAGGTTACGCTATCGATTTGCACTATCCAGTGCTTGGCTCTCAGTGCTTGTGCAGTCGCTACCATTATTGGCATCCAAGGGGTGTCAGGGCACTATCCATTGGGTGCACGCAGGGTTAACTTCCATTCTCAGTTAAGGGCGATTCAGGTTCTTGTACTTCAGCTTAGCAATAGCACTTCTCTATAACCCACGACGGTGGTATTAGCTCAGCTCTGGCACTTGTACCTTCCTATCCTATTTGAGAGTGAATTCAGTGCAGACACCTTGTTCCAGCTTTGTTACTCAAGAACTGTGTTCCAGAGACTGCTACCTTACTCCAGCTTTGTTACTCAAGAACTGTGTTCCAGAGACTTTTATATATCCTGGGCGTTGGCCAAACTAGGACTGAGTTTCTCCTCTTGCACTTGTTAACCCTTTGGGGTTATTCCCCATCTATTCTTTGCCCATTATTCTTTTGCTGTATTGCATTCACTCTGTTCGTGTTTGCTATTACTGTTATTCCTGTGCTGGCCCCTAGGGGCATTGTATTACTCCTTGATTCAATAAACTGTGTTTTTACATTACACCCTGGTGAGTGTCAGAAAACCGTTACAGAGACTCAATGAGGATTTCAGTGATATTAGAAGTAGTGAATTTAGATTGAATATATCTTCACACTTTAAAGAATTTCATCATGGTAGTTTAGATACCATTGAAATACAAGGGATTCAACAAATTAAAATAGTTATAAGAGTGGGAAATCTAGACTCAGCCCTGTTGAGATGCAAAGTTTATTGGATCTTCATTTTAGGAACCCGTTACCCTCAAGGATTTAATAAAGAATATGAGGTAATGTGCTATGTATAAATTTATCTTTGATGATTTATAAGTTTGAATAATGGATATAGAAATGAACAGAAGCCATTGTTTTAAATATTAGGGAATTTAGTTTCCCATGTAGCTCATGATTGTGTATTACTCTTATGACAATATCACAGAGTGAGCACTATAATAATGAGCTAGAACATTTTTATATTTGATGAAGAGTATCTAATATATAAACATATGGGGCCTGTTGTTTTTCTGTGAGGACTGGATCTTGTGAAGATGTCAGTAGTACGTCTAACAACACTGTAATTATAAACACGAGATATAGATTTAAATATTTTGATAGTTGTGGCAATACATTGACATCCTTGCAGGAAAGTCATCCCTAATAACTAACATCTGCTCAAAGTCAACATTTTTTCGTAAACATTCTCAAATGTATTTTAATATGAGTAGTATTATATAGTTCATTTAGTAGTATTATATAGTTCGTTTTTTTATAATGTTCTGTTGCTTTATTCTATTACAAATAACTAGTGATCAGAGCATAGCTATAAATGTTTGCTAATGATGTTCTTTTCTCACTTTTGCAATTACAGATTCCAAGAGTGTAGTTAAATAATTGAAAACACCTAATATACCTATGCAGCAGACATTTTTCCTGAAAAGAATACACTGAAAGTTTTGAACTACACTTTGTTCAGATCATCTGACGTAAGATGGCAATACATCCTTAATATTTAAAGGCATTTTTAATGATAGAATAGTTGAAGGAATGAAGTGATGCAAGTACATATGTATTAATTATTACTCCATATACGTATAGTCAGTGTTGCCACCTATGTTGAATGAATACAATCTGATAGGGACACGGTGTGGTTTAATTTGAAAGAGAGTTTCAAATATCAATATTTTCTATTGTGTATGTCAATTCAGGTATACTTTTCTGCCTTAAGATAAGAGTTATTTTCATTGTCTTTAAATCTACTGCTTAAATGGATACACGTAACCGAAAGGAGAAAACGGTATCCAAGTGCTGCATATAAAGTTTTGCGTCATAAAATGATGCATGTGTTTTGCCGCGTCATTTGAAGTGTCGCATTTAAAGTTTTGCATCATAAAGTGACGCACATTCTACATTTCGTGTCGCTCCGAATGGTGCATTCACCATTTCGTGCGTTAATATGTCGCAATATGGGTGCAATAATGACGCAATATGGGTGTAATAGGGATGCATTAAGGACGCATTATGGGTGCAATAGTGGTGCATTAAGGACGCAATATGGGTGCAACATTGACGCAATATGGGTGCAATAATGATGTGCACCCGTACTGTGTCTGTCATTAGGGCATTAAATAATCTAAAAATTATCTGTAATGCCCTGCCCATTGCAAAACCACCTAAAACAAGTGTCTCTCTATGGTCATTTGAAATGTTGGGAGGTGTGCCTCTCCTACCTCCTTTCTGTACCACTATCTTTCCTCTTCTGAGAACCCCTCTCTTTCCTCTTCTCAGTACCGCTCTCTTCCTCTTCTCAGTACCGTTCTCCTTCCTCCTCTCAGCACTCCTCTCTTTCCTCTTCTCAGTACTAATCTCCTTCCGCATCTCAGCACCCCGCTGTTTCCTCTTTTCAGTACCCCTCTCCTTCCTTCACTCAGTACCCCTCTCTTTCCTCTTATCAGCATACCTCTCCTTCCTCTTCTCAGCACCCCTCTCTTTCTTCTTCTCAGTACCAGTCTCCTTCCTCATCTCAGCACCCCGCTGTTTCCTCTTCTCAGTACCCCTCTCCTTCCTTCACTCAGTACCCCTCTTTCCTCTTCTCAGCACACCTCTCCATCCTCCTCTCAGCACCCCTCTCTTTCTTCTTCTCAGTACCAGTCTCCTTCCTCATCTCAGCACCCCGCTGTTTCCTCTTCTCAGTACCCCTCTCCTTCCTTCACTCTGTACCCTTCTCTTTCCATTTCTCAGCACACCTCTCAGCAACCCTCTCTTTCTTCTTCTCAGTACCAATCTCCTTCCTCATCTCAGTACTCCTGTTTCCTCTTCTCAGTACCCCTCTCCTTCCTCCTCTCAGCACCCCTCTCTTTCTGCTTCTCAGTATCCCTCTCTTTCCTCTTCTCAGCACCACTATATTTCCTCCTTTCAGTATCCCTCTCCTTCCTCCTCTCAGCAACCCTCTCTTTCCTCTTCTCAGCACCCCTTCCCTTCCTCCTCTCAGCATCCATCTCTTTCCTCTTCTCAGTACTCCTCTCCTTCCTCCTCTCAGCACCCATCTCTTTCCTCTTCTATCACGGTGCCCGTGATTGATGCATTTCCCTGTCTGTCACCAGTAGGGGGCTTCTATTGGCTGTCTGCATTTAGCCCGCCTCATATTGCCTATTTAAACCTGGATTGGGCAACCTTTGAGTGCCCTTTCGTGTTGTTTCTGACCTGTTTGCTATCACTATGTCCAGTGATGGTTGGGCCTCTGTTCCTGTGTTCCTGATTACAACTGTTCCAGTGTCTCCTGCATGCTGAGTTGTTCCAGTCCTGGTTCTGGCCTAGTACTCTGGGGTTGCAGTTCCTGCTGACCTTCTTCTCTGCTGTTTCCTGACCTGACTGATCGCTGCTGGTTCCTGTCATCTCCTCGCCTGCCTCTTGTGATCCTGGCGACCTTCTGCTTGGTCGCGTCGGCGACATTGCTTGTTAGTCCCAGCGTGCGGACGCTGGTTTCATCCAAAGCCTTGCGGCTACACGATTCAGTTGTTAGTCCAGTGTGCGGACACTGGTTTGCTCCTAAGCCTATCGGCTACACTATTCAGTGGTTGGTCCCAGCGTGCGGACGCTGGTTTGCTCCAAAGCCTTGCGGCTACACGATTCAGTTGTTAGTCCAGTGTGCGGACACTGGTTTGCTCCAAAGCCTATCGGCTACACTACTCAGTGGTTGGTCCCAGCGTGCGGACACTGGTTTGCTCCAAAGCCTTGCGGCTATACGATTCACTTGTTACTCCAGTGTGCGGACACTGGTTTGCTCCAAAGCCTAACGGCAATACGATTCAGTAGCTGGTCCCAGCGTGCGGACGCTGGTTTGCTCCAAAGCCTTGCGGCTATCCGATTCAATTGTTAGTCCAGTGTGAGGACACTGGTTTGCTCCTAAGCCTTGCGGCTATACGATTCCTCTGTTGGTCTCAGTGTGCGTACACTGGGTTGCTTACGATCCTGTCACTCTGTCTTTATCATCCGACAGCTATTGATACCTCTGGGCTGCCTTGCCCGGTATTGGTAAGGCCGGTAGAACCTTGCTTCGCGTTGCTCTTGAGGTTGCCTTACCCGGTATTGGCAACGCCGGTAGAGCCTATATCGAGGGTTGTTGGGCTGCCTTGCCCGGTATTGGTAAGGCCGGTAGAACCTTTTGCCACATTCCATCTGAGGTTGCCTTACCCGGTATTGGCAGGGCCGGTAGAGCCTACACTGTGTACTTATTGGGGCTGCCTTGCCCGGTATTTAGGTAAGGCCAGTAGAACCTTGACGCTATTCCATCTGCAGGTTGCCTTACCCGGTATTGGCAAGGCTGGTAGAGCCTATTATTCCATTATCTCAGACTGTCCTGTCCGGTATATTGACAGGACCGGTAGAGTCTGCATACTGTCTTTGCTATTTACTCATGATATATATATGTATGTGATTGCCATTCTAGTGATCATTTTTATTATTTCAATAAAATTGAGTTTTTACCTAAAACTTGTGTCTGAGAGTCATAACAAACCGTGACATCTTCTCAGAACCCCAGTCCTTCACCCCTCTCTTTACTCATCTCAGCACCCATCTCTTTCCTCTTCTCAGCACCCCTCTCCTTCCCCCCTCTCTTTACTCATCTAGGCACCCCTCTCTTTCCTCTTCTCATCACCCCTCTCATTCCTCCTCTCAGAACCCATCTTTCCTCTTCTCAGCACCCCTCTCCTTCCTCCTCTCAGCATCCATCTCTTTCCTCTTCTCAGCACCCCTCTCCTACCTCCGCTCAGCATCCATCTCTTTCCTCTTCTCAGCACCCCTCTCCTACCTCCTCTCAGCACCCATCTCTTTCCATTTACCAGCACCCCTCTCCTTCCTACTCTCAGAACCCATCTCTTTCTTCTTCTAAGTACCCTTCCTTCTTTCCTCTTCCCAATTCCTTTTTCTCTTTCCACCTCTCAGCACCCCCTCTCTTTGTCCTCCTTTCAGCTTCCTTCTTTTCTTCCTCTTAGGACTCCTCTTTTTGCATCCTCTTACCACCCTAGCTTTCCTCCTCTCAGCACCCTTCTTTTCCTCCTCTTACCACCCCTCTCTCTTTTCTCCTCTCAGCATCCCTCTCTCTTTTCTCCTCTCAGCATCCCTTTCTCTCTCCTCTTCTTATCAGCCCTCTCTGTTACCTCCCTTCAGCAGCCCTCTTCTTTCAGTTCTTCCACCCCTCTTTCCTTCTCAGCAGCCCTCTATCTTCCCTTCTTCCACTCCTCTCTTTCCTCCTCTCAGCATCCCACTCTTTTCTTTCTCCTCTTAGCAGCACCCCTCTCCCTTTCCTTCACCCCTGTCTCTTTCCTCCTCTAGCTCCCTCATCTTTTCCACACACCAGCTCACTTGACATATGATTTCTTTCACTGGGTTTTCTTTCACTTTCGTTTTCTTGGAAATGCAGCTGCTGCCAATGCAATGCTCAGGACGGAGGTAAGACACCTTTTTGTTCCTCACGGGGTTAAGGTTTGATCATATTTATTAAAAATAGTCTTTAGCAACAAAAACATGAAAATACATACTCAGCCATTTATCTTTTTTTAGTTACTTATAAAATATGATAGTGACTTGGGCTGTACAACTTGTTTATTCACAGAGGAGTCTTGTGGTCATATGTACAAAGGCAAGAGGTGATCAATTCTGGAGCAAAACAATGGCTCCATAAGGGACAAGTACAAATTCCCTTCCATTGATCCAAATAGTGCTTTTAACCCCTTGAGCAAGGAATAATTGGAGTTATCTCCAGTTGCCTATTTTAAACCAACGCAAATGTTTAATTTCCCCTTACATTGCAGTTGATTTGTCCCCAAATTGCTTTTTGGTTTTCTATATATGACACACTGGCCCATATTTATAAAAGTTAGGGGTAAATAAAAATCCTGTTATATTAAATTGGGCTTTTAACCCATTGAATGCTAGAGAGCTCTCCAGTGTGGGATTAACCCTTTGAGAGTCAGAGAGATCGATACCTATGTGACACTCAAAGGAATAAAAGACACATTTATATAATTAGAACATTTTATTTGTCCCTTGTGGTGCCGTTAATTTGCCCCAAAATTGCACCAGTTTGAGTTAATATATATAGGTTCCACTGGGTATACCTTCTGTGCTGTTAAATGCCTCACAAACCAGGAGGTGATGAAAAGATGTAGCCAGGTCCACATCTAACATTCAGCAGTTCCACAGGTGGCTCTGTTTTGTTTCCTTCAGTGGTACTGCGGCTATCAGCTTGATTCCATATATGGCAGGCATGAGCAACAAGGGCTACAACTATACTAAACAAATAAATCGCCTGTTAACAATGATGATTATGACAATAACATACCTCCAACGTGTCCCTCTTTAGGAGGGACAGTCCCTCTTTTAGACCCAAATCCCACTGTCCCTCTTTTTTCTTAAAAAAAATACCGGCCATGGCATTTCCTCCATAGAATTAACATTGGACAGAAGACAATTTTTTCTGGCCTGACGGTAAAATACCGGCTGGGTGGCAGCCCTGCAGAGGAGCCTTGTGGTTATTTGTACAAAACCAAGAGGTGATCGATTCTGGGGCAAAACAATGGCTCCATAAGGGACAAGTACAAATTCCCTTCCATTGATCCAAATAGTGCTTTTAACCCCTTGAGCAGGGAATCATTGGAATCATCTCCAGAATTCAATGGCTTAAAAGTCTATTTTAAATCAATACAAATGATTAATTTTCCCTTACACTGCAGCTGATTTGTCCCCAAAATGCTTAATTTTTGATTTTGTATATATGGCCCACAGGCCCATATTTATAAAAGTAAACTGGAGTTAGGGGCACAGAAAAAAATCATGTTATATTAAATTGGGCTTTTAACCCCTTGAATACTAGAGAGGTCTCCAATATGTGATTAACCCTTTGAGTGCCAGAGAGGTTGATACCTATGTGGCACTCAAAAGGTTAAGATCCACATTTAAATAATTAGAACATTTTATTTATCCCTTTTGGTGCAGTTAGTCTGCCCCAGTTTGATTTTATGTATATAAGTTCCATTGGGTATACCTTATGTGCTGTTAAATGCCTCACAAACCAAAGCCGGAGGTTTCAGGAGGTGATGAAAAGATGTAGTTAGGACCACATCTAACATTCAGCAGTTCCACAGCCTGGGAAGTTGTGTCTGTTTTGTTTCCTTCAGTGGTACTGCGGCTGTCAGCTTGATTCCATATATGGCAGGCATGAGCAACAAGGGCTACAACTATACTAAACAAATAACTCACCAGAAAACAATGATGATTATGACAATAAGAAGCCTTTGAGTGCCAGAGGAGTACGTAATGCATTGTGTAGCAACGCGTTGCATACCTCTCACACATCAAAGGATTAATCTCTTGTTGGAGACCCCTCTAGCATTCAAAGGGTTAACCCTTTGAGTGCCAGAGCGGTATCGCATTGCTTTGCAATGCGTTGCATACCCCTCTGGCAGTCAAAGGGTTAAACAGTGGGAAAACCATTGACCATACGCACAAAGATGAAAGTGGAGTCGTTCTTTATCAAATCTCCTACACAACCAGAAGCAAAAAAAAGTGTCATTGATTTAAATTGGGAGTTTAAAGGGGAACTACCACCCCGCAATAACTTTACCTTAAATCAGTCTTCATCTGGCGACTAGCTGCTTAGTAGCGCTAGTCTCCAGAAATATTACCCGGTTCAAAAGATTTTTGCCTTTTTCTGACGGTCACAGGATCAGGAAGCTCGGACATCTCGTCACAGTGACGTCCTTGCGCCTGCGCTGTCAGTCCCTTTTGAGCCGGCCTCACGGACGTCACTGTGACGAGATGTCCGTGCTTCCTGCTCCTGTGACTGTCAGAAAAAGGCAAAAATCTTTTGAACCGGGTAATATTTCTGGAGACTAGCGCTACTAAGCAGCTAGTCGCCAGATGAAGACTGATTTAAGGTAAAGTTATTGCGGGGTGGTAGTTCCCCTTTAACCCTTTGTGTGCTCTTGGGGTATCAAACACATTGCAAAGCAATGCGTTGGCTACGCCTCTGGCCCTCAAAGGGTTAAAGGATTTAAAAGCCCGTTTAAATGAATGGTAAGTGTTATTTCTCCCGTTTGGTGAAGTTAGTTTGCCACAGATTTGTTCCTATTTTATTCATACAGTAGGATAAACGGCCCTGAGTTTCTCGGGGTGTGCAATGCAGTATTATACACCTCACAGTGTCAATCGCCCTTGTACCCACAAGTTTAGTCTTTGTGGTGCTCTTTTGTATACTCTTTCTGTTTCTCTCTCCCTCCCACACTTTTATCAATTTCTCCCACCCGCTAACTGCTTTCTTGCAGTCTTCATCTCAGTTTCTATATGCGTGTTCCTCTGTTGTGTGAGCTCTTGCACTCATTCTCTCTTTATATGAGCTGTTACTGTCTCTTGAGTTTCATCTTGCATGCTCTCTACATTTCCTTTAATGTGCTCTCACTTTACAGTGCCTGTTTTACTCTGTTATGTGCTTTGTTTTACTCTCTTGTGTGCATTCTCGATTGCATGTGCTCTCTTCCTCTTGCTTTATATTACTCCCTAGCATGCTGCCTATACAATAGATGTGGAGCTTCACATTGCCAATTCCTGTATCATTCTGTGTAATTAGAGCTATTGTTCCACTGACAGTATGATGTCAGTGGACATTAGGAGATATTTAGCTTTATTTATTTATCAGTTTAAGCAAATTAGCTAGTACTCTTGGTAGGAAGAAGCAGTTGGGAGGAAGAGCGGAATGCTAGAATCTGACACACCAGGCTGTGCCAGCCAGTATTGCTTAAAGTGGATGTATCACCTTAAAAAATTTCTGGACCATAGGTTTTGTTACTAAAATATTATTAGGGAAGCTGTTTGTTTTTGTTGTAATGTAACTTCTTTTGCAGATATTTAATGTTCTGTGCTGTGGACTTCTGCATAATGTGCACAGCACAGCTTGTCTTCTCCTCCCACCCAGCTGCCCCAGGGAGTGCATTCACGCTTCCATTCGGTGTGAAGTGAACAGCTTATATCATTACATCAAGCTCCGGTTCACATTATACAATCTGAGCTTGATTTAGTGATAGAAGACATTCACAGCACACATTGAAACATAGAATTTGACGGCAGATAAGAGCCATTCGGCCCATCTAGTCTGCCCATTTTCCTACTGTACAAACCTCAAACCTTTTTTGGTCTCTGGTCTTTTCTTATGTTAAGGACAGCTTTATGCCTGTCCCATGCATGCTTAAATTCTGTCACTGTATTAACATCTGCCACTTCTGCTGGTAGGCTGTTCCACTTATCTATTAACCTCTCAGTGAAGTAAAACTTTCTTAAATTACATCTAAACCTGTGTCCCTCTAGTTTTCAACTTTAGCCTCTTGTCCTAACATTTTTACTCCTTTGAAATGTACTTCCATCCTGCACTTTGTTGAATCCCTTCATGTATTTGCATGTTTCTGTGGTGCACGGGTTGTGAATTTATGTGCTTGTAGTTGCACGGCTCGTGACGCCAGGGTAGTGTTTTACACCACACTCCAGGGGTGAAGCAGGTCTCCTGGGCCCAGCGCTGGGGCAATAAAACACCAGACTGCAGGGTTACGGATAACTGCGTTTACTGGAGAAGCAGGACAGGTGAAATAGTCCATTAAAGCAATGCAGAGGTAAGGCAGGGGCAAGTGCAGAGGTAACAGGGAGCCACAGGGCTTGCTGAGACTTGTAGTAGACTTTACTCTGAATCTTGACTTTACTAGTGACAACTTTAAACTTTACTGTAGTTACTGAAGACTTCTGACTTATGTGGCCACATACACTGTCTGAACCATAGGTCGCTCTTGTACACTCTACCGCCAGGTTAACTAAGGACTTTTGACTAGGATTTTTGAGACTACAGAGCGGAGGCCGCCGTAGGCTAATCACTCACGATAAGTAGTACTCTCTATGGGGCCCATTCGCATTCAGCACTTCTCCCCACAGCTCTTCTTGTTGACAGACACAGACTTGGACTCCTGTGCGGTGGAACGCCTATGGTTGTGCTGTGGAACACTGTAGTTGTTTAGCTCCACTGGTTTCCTTCACCTTCTCCTCTGTCTTTATCTCCACACACTTCCTCCAGTTCTCTCTCCTCTCACATCCTCTCTCCACAACTTCCTCACTAGACTCCTCTATCCTGAACACACACTAGCTTGCTCCTTCCTGTCTGGCTAGCCCAGGGGGCTGCTGGGTAAAAACCTCATTGGCTCCTGTGGTCACATGTTACCCTCTGCACTGCTCACCTTAAAGGCACATGAACAACAAAAATATTACAGTTATACCAACATTATACAATCACACAAATATATACATAACCATGTTTTAAACTACAAGCAACATATACCAGAAAGGACTGGTAAATGTAAGTGTTCAACTCTGGGACATTACATTTCAATCATATCCCCTCTCTCTCTTCTCTCCTCCAAACTATACATGTTCAGATCGTTTAGTCTATCCTGATATTTCTTTTCCTGTAAACCAGTCACCATTTTAGTAGCTCTTCTTTGAATTTTCTCTAGAGTATCTATATCCTTCTGGAGATGAGGTCTCCAGTGCTGCACATAATACTCTAGGTGAGGTCTAACTAGAGGTGTGTAGAGTAGCATAACCACTTCCCTTTTTCTGCTACTAATGCCCCTAGCTATACAACCCAGTACCCTGCTTGCATTCCCCACCGCTTTATTACATTGCCTGCCTACCTTTAAGTCATTAGAAATAATTACTCCCAAATCCCTT
Organism: Rhinophrynus dorsalis; assembly: GCA_037306005.1. NCBI lineage: Eukaryota > Metazoa > Chordata > Amphibia > Anura > Rhinophrynidae > Rhinophrynus > Rhinophrynus dorsalis. The sequence continues at coordinate 343,866,638 of CM074722.1, read as the reverse complement.
TCCTCTGTTGTCTCTGACAACACAGTACCCATAACAGTATATTTTTCCTTTGGATTTGTATGTCCCAAGTGCATTATTTTACATTTATCAACATTAAACTGCACCTTCCACACTTGTCCATTCTTCTAATTGACCTAAATCATTTGTCATTTGGCTTATTCCCCCTGGAATGTCTACCCTATTGCAGATCTTGGTATCATCTGCAAAAAGGCATACCTTTCCTTGAAGACCTTTTGCAATATCACTAATACAAATATTAAAAAGAATGGGCCCCAGTACAGATCCCTGAGGTACTCCACTAGTAACACTCCTTTCGTCCAAATATTCCCCATTGACTACCACCCTCTGTCTCCTGTCACTCAGCCATTGCCTTATCCATTTAACTATTTTTATATCTAGACCCAAATACTGCAGTTTATTAATGAGTCTTCAATGAGGGACAGTGTCAACTGCCTTACTGAAATCTAAATAAGCTATATGTACTACTCCCCCTTGGTCTATTATTTTAGTTACCCAGTCAAAAAAGTCTATGAGGTTAGTTTAACAAGATATCCCTGCTGTAAACCCATGCCGTTTGGTATCTTGCAAGCCATTTACATTCCGATATTCAACAATTCTTTCCTTAACATAGTCTCCATTAATGTTCCCACTACTGATGTAAGACTTACTGGTCTGTAGTTACCAGACTCTTCCCTGCTACCTTTTTTGTGAAGCAGTACTACATTTGCTAACTTCCAATCTTCTGGAACTATTCTTGTCATTAGTGACTGATTGAATAATTCTGTTAAAGGTTTTGCCAGAACACACTTAAGTTCTTTTAATAACTTTGCGTGTATCCCATCTGGTCCCATTGATTTATCTGTTTTTACCTTAGAAAGTTGAAGTAGAACTTCTTCCTCTGTACACATGCATATTTCCCATGTCTTGCCAAAGGAAAGTGTGAACGAGCTCCTTGGGGCAGCTGGGAGGGAGATGGGAGGAGAATTAGGCAGTCAGATAGAGCTCTGTCGAAGAATCAGTGTACTGCATTATGTTGACCGGCACAGCTTAAAAATAGAATATCTGTAAAAGTAGTTACATTACAAAAAAAAAAAAACAGCTTCCCTAATAATACTTTAGTAACAAAACCTATGGTCGTACATTTTTTAAGGTGATACATCCCCTTTAATGTTCATAAATTGAGAAATAAATAACACTAAATACTTAATAAACTACAGCTTTAAATAAAAAATGGCTAACAAAAATACAGGCAAAAGCTCTTTCAAAATCACCAAGTCATTATAATATGTTATTTCCATTTTGAGGTAGGGCACAAAAATAGAAACCTGGTCTCCTTAACTATGCAACCCATAGGAGTCCGCAGCGAGATGCAATAGGATCTCACCCATCTACCTATCCTATTGGAAAGGAGGAATATATAAACATATATAATTAGCTGTTACTAATTTTGCCCCTGTCCTCAGCAACCCACCTATTAACAGCTTAACAACAAGCAATCCATGGGTATTTTTACCCTTAAGGACCTCATAGACTACATTCGGGGAACTGGTACATGTGAATAAAAGAGAGGCTGAAACTGACTGCTCAAGTCTTGGTGCAGTCAGTTTTAGACTCCAAGCATGATCACAGTGCACCTGCAGAAGCGATGTGATGAAAAAATCATGACATGCCAGGACTGTCATGGTCCTTACTATATGGACACTCACAATGGTCCTGGTACATCATTAATGGGTTAAATGGATTGGGGAAGAAACTGAGACATTGATGCTATAGCAGAAATAGTACACCTCACTGAAAAAGTAGGAGTTGATGTCAACATTTTGATGCAAATGCGTCTCTGACTGAAAATGCATCATGTCTGTTGTATGTCATACAGAAAATAAGCTGACAAGATGAAACATTGATAACTGCTGCTCCAAATACTTGTATCTTCACATTTCCAGAAGAATAATCTTGATTAATGGGACTGAATTGGACAGCAAATATTAATGAACTAAAACTATGAACGATCTACTTATCAAGGTCTGCACTCTCTTTCCTCCTCTCCTCAATCCTCTCTTTCCTCCTCTTATCACCGCTTTTTGTCTTTTTTTCTCACTCATCTCTCCTTTTTTCTTTACAACATCCTCTCTTTTCTTCATCCCTACTTTCCGCTTCTTATACCTGTCTTTTCTCCTCTGACCACCTCTCTCTTCCCTCCTCATCGTAGCCCTTTCTCTTTCCTACAGTCACACACTCTTTCCTGCGCCTCTATCTCTTTTCCTCTCAGAACCACTCTCTTTCCTCCTCTTAGCACCCCTCTCTCTCTTTCCTCCTTACAATAGCCTTTTCTCTGTTCACCACTCAGCCTCACTTTCTTTCCTCTCCTCAGTAATTCTCACTTTCCTCTTCTCAGCACTCCACTCTCTCCTCCTCTCAGCACCCCTTCACCTTCCAGCCTACCATTCCTCTCCTTTTCCTCCTCTCAGCACTACTCTCTCCTATCAGAAGCCCTCTTTAACTTCTCTTAACAGCCTCTTTCCTCCTTTCAGTACCCCTCCCCCTTCCTGCCTACCACCTTTTACCTTCTTAGCTCTTCTACATTTATCACCCCTCTTTGCTCTTTTCAGGCACACCCCACCTCTTGCTTTCCTCCTCTCAGCACCCATCTCTTTCCTCCTTTCCGTACTCCTCTACCCTTCTTCCCTTTTCACTGCACCTTTCTCTTCCTTTTATTACCTCACTCCCTTTTTTCTTCCCAGCACCCCACTTCATTTCCTCCTCTCATCACCCATCTCTTTTCTCAGCAACCCTGTTTCATCTTCTTACCACCACTCTCCCTTTCCTCCTCTCAGCAGCCCTCTCTTTCCTCTTCTCAGCATCCATCACTTTTTCTCTAACACCCCTCTCCTTTTCTACCTCTCAGCAGCCCTCTTTCCTCCTCTCAGCAACCCTCTATTTTCCCTTCTTCCACCCATCTCTTTATTCCTCTCAGCACCCCTTTATCTTCCCTTCTTCCACCCCACTCTTTCTTCCTCTCAGCATCCCAATCTTTTCTTTCTCTTCTCTTCATCCCTCTCCATACCTGCCAAGTATCCTTCTTTAGGAGGGACAATCCCTCTTTGTGACCCAAATCCCTCTGTCCCTCTTTCCTACCTTGGCATCCCTCTTTTAGGAGATCAGACTGTGTGGTGTTTATATATGTGGATGGCATTGCTCCACAGCAATAAACTTACATTAGTATTTGTTTAAACCTCAGTATATGTGTTTATAAATTAGTCTGTGTAAATAAAATACTTTGGTTTTGCTCTAAATAATGTATTCAGTTATACAAATGGAGTGTCATCAGGGCATTAAATAATAATAAATCTGTAATCCCCTGCCCACTGAAAAACCACCTAAAACAAGTGTCTCTCTATGGTCATTTCAAATGTTGGGAGGTGCACTTCTCCTGCCTCCTTTCTGCACCACTATCTTTCCTCTTCTGAGAACCCCTCTCTTTCCTCTTCTCAGTACCGCTCTCCTTCCTCCTCTCAGCACCCCTCTTTTTCCTCTTCTCAGGACCCCTCTCCTTACTCCTCTCAGCAGCACTGTCTTTCATCCTGTCAGCACTCCTCTCTTTCCTCTTCTCAGTACCCCTCTCCTTCCTCCTCTCAGCACCCCTCTCTTTCTTATTCTCAGTACCAATCTCCTTCCTCATCTCAGCATACCACTGTTTCCTTGTCTCAGTACCCATCTCCTTCCTTCACTCAGTACCCTCTCTTTCCTCTTCTCAGCACACCTCTCCTTCCTCCTCTCGGCAACCTTCTCTTTCCTGTTCTCAGTACCAATCTCCTCCTCATCTCAGCACTCTGCTGTTTCCTCTTCTCAGTACCCCTCTACTTATTTCACTCAGTACCCCACTCTTTCCTCTTCTCAGCACACCTCTCCTTCCTCCTCTCAGGAACCCTCTCTTTCTTCTTCTCAATACCAATCTCCTTCCTCATCTCGTCACTCCTGTTTCCTCTTCTCAGTACCCCTCTCCATCCTCCTCTCAGCACCCCTCTCTTTCTGCTTCTCAGTATCCCTCTCTTTCCTCTTCTCAGCACCCATCTCTTTCCTCTTCTCAGCACCCCTCTCCTTCCCGCCTCTATTTCCTCCTCTCAGCACCCCTCTCTTTCCTCTTGTCATCACCCCTCTCCTTCCTCTTCTCAGAACCCCTCTTTCCTCTTCTCAGCACCCCTCTCCTTCCTCCTCTCAGCACCCATCTCTTTCCTATTCTCAGTACTCCTCTCCTACCGCCTCTCTGCACCCATATCTTTCCTCTTCTCAGTACTCTCCTATCTCCTCTAAGCATCCCGCTCTTTCCATTTATCAGCACCCCTCTCCTTCCTACTCTCAGCACCCATCTCTTTATTCTTCTAAGTACCCCTCCTTCTTTCCTCTTCCCAATTCCTTTTTCGCTTTCCAACTCTCAGCACCCCGTCTCTCTTTCTCCCTCTCAGCTTCCTTCTTTCCTTCCTCTTAGGACTCCTCTTTTTGCATCCTCTTACCACCCTATCTTTCCTCCTCTCAGCACCCTTCTTTTCTTCCTCTTATCAACCCTCTCTCTTTTCTCCTCTCAGAATCCCTCTCTTTCCTCATTTCAGCATCCCTTTTCCTTTCCTCCTATCAGCCCTCTCTGTTACCTCCTTTCAGCAGCCCTCTTCGTTCAGTTCTTCCACCCCTCTTTCCTTCTCAGCAGCCCTCTATCTTCCTTTCTTCCACTCCTCTCTTTCCTCCTTTCAGCATCCCACTCTTTTCTTTCTCCTCTTAGTAGCACCACCCTCCCTTTCCTTCATCCGTCTCCTTCCTCTTCTCAGCACCCCTCCCCTTCCTCCTCTCAGCATCCATCTCTTTCCTCTTCTCAGTACCCTTCTCCTTACTCTTCTCAGCACCACTATCTTTCATCCTCTCAGCAACCCTCTCTTACTTCTTCTCAGTACCAATCTCCTTCCTCATCTCAGCACCCCGTTGTTTCCTCTTCTCAATACCCCTCTCCTTCCTCTTCTCAGCACCCCTCCCCTTCCTCCTCTCAGCATCCATCGCTTTCCTCTTCTCAGTACCCCTCTCCTTCCTCTTTTCAGCACCCGTTTCCTCTTCTAAGTACCCCTATCTTTCTGTCTCTCAGCAACCCTCTCTTTCCTCTTCTCAGCACCCCTCCCCTTCCTCCTCCCAGCATCCATCTCTTTCTTCTTCTCAGTACTCCTCTCCTTCCTCCTCTCAGCACCCATATGTTTCCTCTTCTCAGCACCCCTCTCCTTCCCCCTCTCTTTCCTCTTCACAGCACCACTATATTTCCTCCTCTCAGCACCCCTCTCCTACCTCCTCTCAGCAACCCTCTCTTTTCTCATCTCAGTACCCCTCCCCTTCCTCCTCTCAGCATCCATCTATTTCCTCTTCTCAGTACTCCTCTCCTTCCTCCTCTCAGCACCCATCTCTTTCCTCCTCAGTACCCCTCTCCTTCCCCCTCTCTTTCCTCCTCTCAGCACCCCTCTCTTTCCACTTCTCATCACCCCTCTCCTTCCTCCTCTCAGAACCCATCTTTCCTCTTCTCAGCACCTCTCTCCTTGCTCCTCTCAGCATCCATCTCTTTCCTCTTCTCAGCACCCCTCTCCTTCCTACTCTCAGCACCCATCTCTTTCCTCTTCTCAGTAATCCTCTCCTACCTCCTCTCAGCATCCCTCTCTTTCCATTTATCAGCACCCCTCTCCTTCCTACTTTCAGCACCCATCTCTTTCTTCTTCTTAGTATCCCTCCTTCTTTCCTCTTCCCAATTCCTTTTTCTCTTTCCACCTCTCAGCACCCCCTCTCTCTTTCCTCCTCTCAGCTCCCTTCTTTCCTTCCTCTTAGAACTTCACTTTTTGCATCCTCTTACCACCCTATTTTTCCTCCTTTCAGCACCCTTCTTTTCCTCCTCTTACCACCCCTCTCTCTTTTCTCCTCTCAGCATCCCTCTATTTCCTCATTTCAGCATCCCTTTCCCTCTCCTCCTCTTATCAGCCCTCTCTGCTACCTCCCTTCAGCTGTCAGCAGCCCTCATCTTTCAGTTCTTCCACCCCTCTTTCCTTCTCAGCAGCCCTCTATCTTCCCTTCTTCCACTCCTCTCAGCATCCCACTCTTTTCTTTCTCCTCTTAGCAGCACCCCTCTCCCTTTCCTTCACCCCTGTCTCTTTCCTCCTCTAGCTCCCTCATCTTTTCCACACACTGGCTCACTTAACACATGATTTCTTTCACTGGGGTTTCTTTCACTTTCGTTTTCTTGGAAATGCAGCTGCTGCCAATGCAATGCTCAGGACGGAGGTAAGACACCTTTTCTGTGCGATGCGTCACCCCGCTTTGTTCCTCACGGGGTTAAGGTTTGATTAAAAATAGTCTTTAGCAACAAAAACATGAAAATACATACGCAGCCATTTATCTTTTTTTAGTTACTTATAAAATATGATAGTGACTTGGGCTGTACAACTTGTTTATTCATAGAGGAGTCTTGTGGTCATATGTACAAAGGAAAAAGGTGATCAATTCTGGAGCAAAACAATGGCTCCATAAGGGACAAGTACAAATTCCCTTCCATTGATCCAAATAGTGCTTTTAACCCCTTGAGCAAGGAATAATTGGAGTTATCTCCAGTTGCCTATTTTAAACCAACGCAAATGTTTAATTTCCCCTTACATTGCAGTTGATTTGTCCCCAAATTGCTTTTTGGTTTTCTATATATGACACACTGGCCCATATTTATAAAAGTTAGGGGTAAATAAAGATCCTGTTAGATTAAATTGGGCTTTTAACCCATTGAATGCTAGAGAGCTCTCCAGTGTGGGATTAACCCTTTGAGAGTCAGAGAGATCGATACCTATGTGACACTCAAAGGAATAAAAGACACATTTATATAATTAGAACATTTTATTTGTCCCTTGTGGTGCCGTTAGTTTGCCCCAAAATTGCACCAGTTTGAGTTAATATATATAAGTTCCACTGGGTATACCTTCTGTGCTGTTAAATGCCTCACAAACCAGGAGGTAATGAAAAGATGTAGCCAGGTCCACATCTAACATTCAGCAGTTCCACAGGTGGCTCTGTTTTGTTTCCTTCAGTGGTACTGCGGCTATCAGCTTGATTCCATATATGGCAGGCATGAGCAACAAGGGCTACAACTATACTAAACAAATAAATCGCCTGTTAACAATGATGATTATGACAATAACATACCTCCAACGTGTCCCTCTTTAGGAGGGACAGTCCCTCTTTTAGACCCAAATCCCACTGTCCCTCTTTCCCACCCTAATGTCCCTATTTTTAGGAGATCAGATTGTGTGATGTGTATATAAGGGTATCACATTGCTCCACAGCAATAAAACTCACATTATTGTTTCTTTAAACGCCAGTATATGTGTTTATAAATTAGTGTGCTTAAATAAAATACTTTGGTCTTGTTATAAGTCATTTATTAGGTAACACAAGGAGGTATTAATAGGTCATGAAACTGCCTGAAAATTCTCGTTACTGCCACACCCCCAGCAACACCCCCTAAAACACAACTGTCCTTCTTTGGCAATTTTAAATGTTGGGAGGTATGCAATAATAAGCTTTTGAGTGCCAGAGGGGTAGGTAATGCATTGTGCAGCGTAGCAACGCGTTGCCTACCCCTTTGTCACTCAAAGGATTAATAACTTGTTGGAGACCCCTCTAGCATTTAAAGGGTTAAACAGTGGGAAAACCATTGACCAAACGCACAAAGATGAAAGTGGAGGCGTTCTTTAGCAAATCTCCTACACAACCGGGAGCAAAAAAAAAAAAAAAGCATAATTGATTTAAATTGGGAGTTTAACCCTTTGCGTGCTCTTGGGGTATCAAACACATTGCAAAGCAATACATTGGCTACGCCTCTGGTGCTCAAAAGGTTGACCTCTTGCAGGGTCTCCAGAGCATTGTGGGACGATATGTTGGAGACATGTGTAGTGTAAACCCTTTAAATGCCAGTGAGATATCCAATGCATTGCAACACAATGCATTGGATATCTTTCTGGCCCTCAAAAGGTTAAAGGATTTAAAAGCTCGTTTAAATGAATGGTACGTGTTATTTTTCCCGTTTGGTGAAGTTAGTTTGCCACAGATTTGTTTCTATTTTATTCATACAGTAGGATAAACGGCCCTGAGTTTCTCGGGGTGTGCAATGCAGTATTATACACCCCACAGTGTCAATCTCCCTTGTACTCACAAGTTTAGTCTTTGTGGTGCTCTTTTGTACACTCTGTTTCTCTCTCCCTCTCACACTTCTATCAATTTCTCCCTCCCGCTAACTGTTCTTGCAGTCTCCATCTCAGTTTCTTTATGCGTGTTTCTCTGTTGTGTGAGCTCTTGCACTCATTCTCTCTTTATATGAGCTGTTACTGTCTCTTGAGTTTCATCTTGCATGCTCTCTACATTTCCTTTAATGTGCTCTCACTTTCATGTGCCTGTTTTACTCTCTTGTGTCCATTCTCGCTTGCATGTGCTCTCTTCCTCTTATGCATGCTTTATATTACTCCCTAGCATGCTGCCTATACAATAAATGAGGAGCTTGCATTGCCAATTCCTGTATCATTCTGTGTAATTAGCGCTATTGTTCCACTGACAGTATGATGTGATGTTGGAGCAATGAGGGTATGCACTAAGGTGTGATAGTAAGGTGAATACTTCTCTATTTATCTCACTTAGGGTTGCCACCTTTTCTTAAAAAGAATACCGACCATGGCATTCCCTCTTAACATTGGACAGAAGCCAATTTTTTACCAGCCTGCCGGTAAAATACCGACTGGGTGGCAACCCTAATCTCACTTCTTCAAGTCCTATGTTATTCTATGGAGCCAATGCACTAAGCTCCACCTTTGGAGATCTTAGTGCATAGGCTTTACAGAATAACATAAGAACTGGAGAAGTGACATTATTAGAGAAGTCATCTTCGCATTATCACCTCTTTATGATGCCTTACTGCATAACCCCCAATGTATTATCTTTATACTCTGGGCTTAAAGCCTAGATCCAATGCATTTGTAATAACATTTTCACATAGAGATAGATCATATTCACGGCTATGCATCACTGCACGAAACACATTTTTTTTTTTTTTTATAACATTGTATCTTTATTCAGTTAATTTCACACTTTTGATTCAAACTACCACATTGATGTTTCGCTAGAGGTAGCATGTCACATTAGGGGTTGTTGCCGATCGTTTTGCTTGTTCACACACGTTTCATTCACCGGATAATAGCGGCGTGTTCACATCACTGAGTTTGGAGGTGCACACAGGTAAGCACTTAATTGTTAGGGTATATATAGCATGTATTTTGTATGGGTTATTTGTTCTTGAGAAAGGTCCTCACTGGACCGAAACGTTGGACAGTTAATTAAACTAAAATTTTTTTAACCCCTTAAGGACCCATGACGGTCCTGCACCGTCATGGGTTGTTATACCCTTAACGACCCATGATGGTCCAGGACCGTCATGGCTTAAATGATAGCAGCGTGCCTCCGTGCACGCTGCTATCATTAAATCCAGGCTGAGACTGAGCGCTCCGAGACCGGGGCATTCAGTCTCAGCCCTTCTTCCTTCTTCCGGTTCATGCGATCGCCGTATCAGCGATTACATGTACCGGCATAGTGACAGACAGAGGCAGCATGCAAAGCATGCTGTCTGTGCCTGTCTCGTCTGCCTCTGTATCCCTTGCTCTCAAAGTAAGGGAGACAGAAGTAGACTGGAAACACCTAGTGGTTAAAAAAAATACAGCAGTTGGGGGTATTAACCCCTTCACTGCTGGTGCAGGAGGCTAGCTAAATGCAGGTCAATTTTTGACCTGCAATTTTACACTTTTTTTTTTTTTTTTTCCAAAAAAACACAACACTTTTTTTTTTTTACAAAAACATTTTTATTTTAAAAAAATATATATAATTAAACAATATTGCAAGTGTGATTGTTGTGGAGCCATGTAATACACTTATATACACCACTAAATGCCAGGGACAAAAAAGTGTCAAAATAGGGTGGGAAAAAGGGACATGGGGATTTTCACCCAGGGGGGACAGTGGCCACTTTAAACTGCGCATTTTGTAGGTATGACTGACCGGTCATACCTTTCATGCAGTCTCCATAAAAATTTAACCCTTTGTGGCCAATTGATCCCAAGAGAAAAATAAAAAATGGTGTTTTTTTTACATTTTTTTTACATTTTTTTTAATTTTAATAAAGTAAATGGTGGGTTATCCATATAAATAGGGTATCAAATGAAAGCCCTATTCATGCTTAAAAAAACAACATATAATTTATGGGGGTGGAATAAAAGCCTAAGAGGGAAAACACTGTTGAACAAAGACATAGTCAAAAAGGTCAGAATTGCTCCGGTCCTTAAGGGAAAACGACCTCAGATTTTCCCGGTCCTTAAGGGGTTAAGACCTGTGAGTGGTTGCCATCTTGTGACTATATACTACAAGCTAAGCACCCAGGCATAATATACAGGATGTTGAGAGTGCCAACCTTGTCCCTCTTTCCCACCTTGATTTCCCTCTTTTTAGGAAATCAGATTGTGTGGTGTGTATATAAATGTATCACACTGCTCTACAGCAATAAAACTCACATTATTGTTTGTTTAAACATCCATATATGTTTTTATAAATTAGTCTGCGTAAATAAAATACTTTGGTCTTGTTATAAGTCATTTATTAGGTTACACAAGGAGCTGTCAACAGGTCATGAAATAGCTTAAAAATTCTCGGTAATTCCCTGCCCACCAGTCACGCCCCTAGCAACAACCCCTAAAACACAAGTGTCCCTCTTTGGCAATTTGAAATGTTGGGAGGTATGAAATGTTGGGAGGTATGTATTCCAGTGATGAAAGTTATGTGTGTGGAGAGGATTGTCAAACTCATTGCTTCACAATATATAAAACACCCCTCAGACTCTGAAAGGGTTAGTGTTGCCACCCAGCCGGTATTTTACCGGCAGGCCGGTAAAAAATTGGATTCTGTCCAATGTTAAGTCTTAACATTTAAGAAAAGATGGCAGCCCTAGAAAGGGTTATGGAGAGGATTCCTGTCGCTGAACCCTCAAAGTTTTTATTACATTAATGTGCACATAATAAAGTGAAACTGAAAATATGTCTCAACTTTTCTGAATTGTGAAGTTGGTTATTTAATACAGAAAAACAGATAAATATCTTTAGCAGCAGGGGATTTTTCTGATTTTGAGGACTTGTAGTCTTTTACAAGCAGCAACACTTCAGACTAAATCAAATTGTGGGTGTTACCAGTATCAGATAGGAGAGTACCCCCCAGCAGGGGATTTCCTTGATGCATTTACTTTCTGTTGTATTGCAGATCGATCATCATTGCGAGGTTAACAATATGCTTCACGGAGCTCTCAAAAATCTTAGAATTGTGAGTAATTATACGCTTGCTTTTGATCCTCTGTACACAGTATTATCAAGGTAATATTGTTATCATGCTTTAACCATTTGAGTGCCAGACGAGGAACCTGGCACTCAAAGGGCTAATTAGAAAGCAAAAACAGAAGCTTGCACTATTTCACAGTGATCAGTATAATGTGCATGTGCATATTCCTTGCTGAACTTAATGCTTATACTGTCATTGTTTATATATATATATATATATATATATATATATATATATATATACTATTGTAAAAGTCCGTGTACACGGGCCAAGGTCCAGGTGATGTTAACCCTCTGAGTACCAGAGGGGTATGCAACGCATTGCTTTGCATACCCTTTGGCACTCAAAGGGTTAAGAGGCCGGTCCTGCTCTGCGTCCTGCCGCCAATGCAATCATGCACTGTACAGACTGCCTGAAAGCACAGAATGCTCCCAGCACAGAACTCCCGGCATTCTGTGCGTTCGGGCAGTCTCTACTGCGCATGACGGCTTCTGACAAACATCTTAGTGAATTATTTATATGGCAATACATCTGCACCATACTGAGTGCCCTCCAACATCTCTAGAATTCAATGGATTAAATCCGTTGGCAGTTTGGAACCTTTTTTTGCCCTTATGGTGCACTTGGTTAGTTCCAGAATTGCTCCTCTTTTGTATTGTACATAAAGCCCACTGGGACTGATGGCTAAACGAATAGTGTAGCAATTCTAGGGCAAACCAAAGGCGCCATAGGTGAATGCTCTAGAGGTCTCAAGAACTGGTTAGCAATGTGTTGCAGACCTTTTTTTTAGAATTTACAGGGTTAAAAGCTAAGTTTAAATCACTGGAAAGTTTTATTTGTCCTCTTTTGATTCAGCTGGTTTGCCCCAGCATTGCTGTACATTACCTTCATACACAAATGCCAAGGGGTCATATTAGGGTGGCCAGGTGTCCTGTATTGCCCGGGACAGTCACGGAATTTATATGTGTGTCCCATGTCCTGGGCAGTCCTCTTCTGGGACAATTCAAAGTCCTGGAATGAAGACTCCAGATCACAGAGTTCTAAAGGTTAGAAAGAGAGGTGCCCATTGCCTTCTGTGATGGAAAGAGATGTCTGGGCTACAAGAAAATGACTTTCAGACAGAGCTCTAAACACTAGAGAGGGAACCGATCCTTGATCCTGACATCAATCGGGAGCTGCAGTATAATTGTATTGCAGTGTAATGCTAGTCTAAGGCTTTGGACGTAAAGTAAATTACCTTGTAGCCCACCACAAGCATTGCTTTCTGTCACAGTAGACAATGGACCGTTCTCCCTTTAGTGTGTTTAGAACTCGGTGGTGTGCTCTTCTCTCCGCAGTATCCCTGAATAGCAGAAACGAAATGTGGTCACCCTAGGCCACATTCAATAAGTTAAAGAGGTGCACATCTGGAGCAAACCATCTGTACCCTGGGGGTAGGGGGGGAATGAAAATCCATTTATTTTAGCCTTTTGAATGCTAGAAAGGTCTGTAACACATTGCAAAGCCCCCTTGAAGTCAATGGGAATTTGGGGAATCTTTGTTTGTTCCCTGTGGTGCAGTTAGTTTGCTCCAGAATTGCACCTTATTAAATATGATCTATGAGCATTAACACTGTGAGTTTTTTTCTCTTTACTTCTGTAGCACCTGCATATGCTGTAGCATTCCACTATAAAAAGCATTTTATGCATTGTAGATACTTTTAACCCTTTGAGTGCCAAAGAGGTAGACAAAGCATTGTAACCTCTCTGGAACTCAAAGGGTTAAGGACAAGAGGGGTGTGCAATGCGTTCTCGATGCACCACTCTGTTCCTTAACCCTTTGAGTGCCAGAGGGGCTTTGCAATGCGTTGCATACCCCTCTGACACTCAAAGGGTTAAAGAACTAAGCAAACAGGGGTTGAAGACTTCCTCTAGGGAGACCTAGTCTAGAACCACGGTAGTTTAGAATCTTTGGGTGTAATCTTACTCAGGCTGATTTAATAAGAGGAACTAGAGCAACTCTAGAACAAGCCAAGTGCACCACAAAGGACATGCAACTATTCCCACTGATGAAATGGGAGTTTTAAGTCCTTGACGGTTATCTACTGTAATGTGTTGGAAACCTCTCTAGCATTTATGGGATGAAAAGCCCCTTTTAAAACAACAATAATCTAAAATTTATTCCCATGTGGTGCTGTTGGTTTGCCCCCAAATTTGATGCACTCATCCTTAACCCTTTAAGGACCCTGGGGCTTGTAACTCATTGCTTTGCAATACTTTTGCACACCCCGCTGGTCCCTAAAGGGTTAATACATCAGCCTGAACAAGGCTTATGTTTCCCCCTCTCAAAAATTATCCCATATGCTTTAATAAAAAAGACAAACAGACTTTTTTTTTCTTTGATACATAAAGTGCAATTGTTTAGCAACTCATTTCCTTGATAAATAAGCCCAACTGTATTTACATGGAAGTTTTTTTATTGCTTTCTACATAATTGTATGGGCTGGGTGCATTTCACGTACGGACTAAAACAGACTAAAACAGTTTCGTTTTCTTCCTCATGTTCATAAAGTTTTCTCAGTGAGTATATTCATGTTCATTAGATGTGGCAACTGTTTGTGATGTTGGCACTCATATTAAAAAGAAATATTACACCAGGTGCATGCCATAGACAAAGGAGTGGAGCACCCACAGGATTTTGGAGAAAAATAAAGACATGGTCCATCAGTTGTTATTAAATAACTCTTTATTTTTTATTTTTAATCCTGTGAGTGCTCCAGACCTTTGTTTTTAAATGTATTTATATATAGTGTACATGTGTGTGTATTATATATATATATATATATATATATATATATATATATATATATATATATATCCTATATAATAATTTGGTAAAACGTGTGTAACGCCGCGACATGCGCAGTAGAGACTGCTGTGCGTGCTGCAGTCATGTGCAGTAGAGACTGCCGGTGACGAGGCTGATACAGAGCGGGGAGCTCCGAAGGAGCGTCCAGCTCTGTATCAGCCACGGCGTGGGCACTCTCTACTGCGCATGACTGCCCCGCGACCGGATAGCAGTAGCACTGTGGCCCGTGTAACGGGCTCTTCAACTAGTGTATATATATATATATATATATATATATATCATGATCATTATCATATTCAACTGTTGCTGATCCACTGCAGGATGAAGGCCTGCTCCGCAAGCCTCCAACAACTTGGTTGCTTTTTGTTATGTTCAGAATTTAATGTTCCAAACTGTGGTGCAAAAGGGACTGACAGCGCAGGCGCACGGACGTCACTGTGAAGAGACGTCCGTGCTTCCTGCTCCTGTCACCATCGGCAAAAAGCCGATATCTGAAGAACCGGGTAATATTGCTGGCGACTAGCGCTAGTAAGCAGCTAGTCGCCAGGTGAGCAATAAGTCAACGTTAAGTTATTGCGGGGTGAAAGTTCCCCTTTAAGTTTTTGTATGGCATTGGAATTCACTGTCCATGCTTTACTTTCATAAGTAAGGACTGGGAGGATACATTGGTCAAAAACCTTTCGCTTGAGGCAGTGTGGTAAATTTGTCTTAAAGACAATGCTACTAAGTTTTCCAAATGCTTGACTTCTGTCGAGGATATATGCCAGGAATGGGTTAACAGGGGACCCAATTAAATTGTATTCCTCACATAAATAAATAAAAATGGGTGGTTAAATACATTTGAGATCTTTACAGAAAATAGGTACTGACCTGCTACTTCAGAGTACAGAACTGATCAAAATAAACAATTATGCATCTTTGTGCAAAAAAAATATATATTTAAATAAAAAAATATATATATATATATATATATATATAATGTTAATCCGTTTGATAGAAATATAGGCGAACACAAAATGACTCAATGATATATCTTCTAATGGTTCACTTAAAAAATATTGCATTCAAAATAGCGTGCGACTATTAGGCACATTAAGCATGTCGTTGTGATTAAAAGGGTGCCATGAGATTCTTGCCCTGCATGAAAAGTGCGAGATTTTCATGTCTCAGCATTAAACATTGCTATAAGCTAAAAGAAATTGTGCTCCGAGCACTCTCTCTCTCCCCTGTTTTTGAAGTTTAGACCTGTTACGTCCCCTTTTCAGGCATTAAAGTGAAACTGAACAAGTACTGTAAGCAGAGTGACACCAAAATATTTTAGAGCGAGATTCTCATGTCTTGTGTGGATGCAAAGAGACTGAGCCTCCTTAAGGCGGAAATACCACTGCTAAGCAACTTTGTTTCTAATAATTCCCTATCTGGCGACTAGCTGCTTAGTCGCCAGAATTATTACCTGGTTATGGAGAAATATGCATTCATCCTCGACTGACAGGCAGGACGGAGCGCGGACATCTTGCCCTAGTGACGTCCGCGCGCCTGCGCTGTCAGTCCCTTCCGGAAACTAATGGCTCCTAGCAACGCCTCCTACAGTCGTCTGGGACTGACAGCACAGGCGCGCGGACGTCACTAGGGCAAGATGTCCGCGCTTCGTCCTGCCTGTTAGCCGAGGATGAATGCATATTTCTCCATAACCAGGAAATAATTCTGGCGACTAGCGCTACTAAGCAGCTAGTCGCCAGATAGGGAATTATAACAAAGTTGCTTAGCGGTGGTAGTTCCTCTTTAAGCCGTCATACACTAGAGAGATCACTAACACTACTGTCCAGTGGGTTAATTTCTTTCTCCAGACAGATCCTTAGGACAATATTGCAACCAAACTATGGAATGTTATGGTGTTAATCCATCTATAATATGATATCTTATTATAATTCTAAATACTCTCTGATTGGTTAGTCAAAGATAACATTATTTGAAGCTAAAACCCTAACAGCAATAATCTTTTGTTCCATGAGATGGCGCTATAAGATTAAAAACTGCACACATGTATAGGTTGATCTTAAGACCTTTTTTTATCCCAACTTAATTTGAGGAAAATATATTCTAAACAAGCAGAAAATAGTTTGGGGGAGATTGTGTCTACTTCTCAAAACGCTTTTTTTCTATGTTGATCTGGACTTTATCATTGTTGACCTGTATTGATGCAGTTGCAATTTCATATATTGATTGGAGGATATTGATGAAAGCTCTGTATATTCCTTGGCTGATCAAAGCATTGATTATTGCTTGTTTTTTTCACTGAGTTAAAGGTCTTTTCGTAGTTAATGAAGTCTGTGCATAATGGAAGATTGTATTCATTATGCTGTTCTAACTTGTTGCACTGTATGGATACGGTTCATTGTACAGAAATCGCTGCTTAAGCTTGCTTCTTTTTACGTTGTGCTGTGTTAAAGGGATAGTAATACTTGCAAATTACTAATTGTCATATTGTAGCTTTGTTAAAAAGAAACTTATTGGCCCCAGTGTCATCTCTCAAACCCTTATGGTTTGAGAGATGATACCGCTCAATGTTCCCCCCTCCCTACCCCTTCCCTGACTGAACGCAGGGATATCCGGTATTACTTGCATCAGGCGGCTCTGCAGCATTGCCGAGACTGCGTTTATAAAAAAGAAATCTTTCATTAAAATGGTCTTCTACGTGTGCTTGCAAACCAAGCACACGTCGAAGACCGTTTCAGTGGAAGAATTATTTTTTACAAAACGCAATCCCGGCTCAGCTGCAGAGCCGCCTGATGCACATAAGACTGTCGTACGACAGCTTCCCCTGCAGTCAGCGTTCAGTCAGGGAAGGGGGAGGGAAGGGGGAACTTTGAGAGCTATCATCTCTCAAACCATAAGGGTTTGAGAGATGACACTGGGGGCAATACATTTCTTTTTAACAAAGCTACAATATCGAGATAAGTAATTTGCAAGTATTACTATCCCTTTAATTATTTTGTCCATTCTTTTTGATAGAATCTTTGTGAAAACCTTGCAGACCGCAGGCAATAGTCAGTAGTTTATTAGATCCGCCTTTCAGGCACTGCTGAGTAGTAGGCAATACTTTAGCTAGGGCTTTGAATAAGGGTTGACCTCTGTCTTTCAACAGTTCAATAGTAACTTTATCAGGTCCAAATGCTTTGACTTTTTTCATTGATTTTATTGCAGTTTGTACTTCTTCTACTAAAACTTCTGGCACAGCTCCAGCCTATGGCACGGCTACCAATAAAACTCTTATTCTCGTTTTAGTATTTGTTGATGAGTTTTTGCTGTTGTACCATCTTCAAGCTTTAACCCTTTGAGTGCCAGAAAGGTTGCAATGCATTGGATACCTCTCTGGCACACAAAGGGTTAATGCAAACATTTCTGTCTTATGTGTGGCTATCTTTCGTTTTGCTTTCTTTAGTCCTGGATTTTCTTCCACTGTCCTTTCGATGAGCTCAGCATTGCGCATTTCTTCTTTTAGGCGCTTCCTTATAGTGTTGCGCATTTCTACATACTCCACCCTGTTTCTAATATTACCGTTTTGATTTATTTTACATCACTTTTTCATCGTGGCTGCTGTTTATTTTGATATTTGGGTTGGTGTTTATTGTTTCACAGTATGTGCAAGGGCAGGGAAGGGCTGGCAACTTTTGGCCTGGTGGACAAGTACAATTAAGTGGCCTATTTACTCCAGCCCAATGTCCCAGCCCAACCCCTTTTGTTAATGTTACAGTTGGCATTAATGTTATGGATTAAGTCAAGTGATACCTCAGAGCTAATAACTGAAATGGTAGTACACAATTAATATCACAGAGATGACAATTGAAATGGATCTACACTAGTGATACCACAGAGCTTACAATTGAAATGGAGCAACACTAGTGATACCACAGAGCTTACAATTGAAATGGAGCTACAATACTCGTGTAGGTCCTTAAATTCTGTTTAATCTATTTACAGCAGCAAATGGGAAACTGAGCGAGGCAGTGGCTCACTGACCTATATTCATGACCAGCCTGGGGGGCAATTGCCCGCTTGCCCCCCAGGCCAGCCCTCCCCTGTGCAAGGGTATGGACAATGTCTACAATAGTCTCAATAACTTTTTAATTGTGGATTGAAATGTCTGTGTCTGGAAGGTCTTGCAACACCTGGAAGCGATTAGACAGTGCTAACTCAAAATTCTTATGATTTTTCAATAGCTGGCTAATGTTGATCTTCACATTTGTTGACTTGATAATTTTCTTTCTTTTTGCAATCATCTTTGATATTTGCTCTCACTAGACCATAGTCACTTCCAATGTTAAAATAATTTAAGACTGAGCAGATAGTGAAAATCAGTTTATTATTTGCATTTTTATGAAGTCTATTTCACTTGTACTAACTACCATTAGGACCTTTCCATGTCCATTTTTCTGGGCCTTTTTCCTGTACAATGAATTCATTTTGTTATTTTGCAAATTTGATCACTTGGCTGCCTCTATCATCCCTTCTTCCAGTTCTATGTGGTCCTATCGATTTTTCACCATTTTGGATCTTACCAATTCTTGCATTGAAATTTTCCATTACAAATTTGTAGTGTTGTCCTGTTTTTAAAGTAGTAATAAATCATCATAAAATTCTTCAACATCCCTATCACTATGGCTATTTGTAGGGGCATACATTTGGATAAACTTTAGTCTATTAGTCTTTTGTTAATCAATAATCTGATTCCTCCACATCACCCATCATTAGCACCTTTATAGTATAGTCAGGGCTTACGATTGCATAGTTCTCAGTTTCAATGACAGACACAAGCACTCCCACCACAATAAGGCATTGACCCATGGGAGTGATATATATATATTATATAGTATATATATATATCTATATATATAAAAGAAGACTTTGTGCCTGCCAAAACACACCCAGGGGAGGCATAAAGCAGGAGTTACTACTCCTATTGGGTGATTCAATCATGCAGGGAGTTGGCCCGCCCCCACTATGCAGCCCGCCCACCACTATCAAAGTCAGAAAAAAACAATATGGCCGCCACTTGCTCCTACACCACAGACAAACACACACATGCCCCACTCACACAGCACCACACAAACACACACAGACCACACACACACATGCCCCA
Organism: Rhinophrynus dorsalis; assembly: GCA_037306005.1. Lineage (NCBI taxonomy): Eukaryota > Metazoa > Chordata > Amphibia > Anura > Rhinophrynidae > Rhinophrynus > Rhinophrynus dorsalis. Next base: position 343,847,227 of record CM074722.1, on the reverse strand, counting down.
CTCACACAGCACCAAACACACATGCCCTCACTCACACACACAGCACCACATACACACACAAAGCCAGAAATAAATATGGCTGACACACACACACACACACTCACTCACCCTGACTCCCAGTGGCCTCAGCAGGACCTGTAGTGCAGCACCAGAAGAACAAAATGGCACTCAAAGGGTTAAGGTAGGCCCTCATTGCTCAATTATTTCTTCACTGTCATCATTTCCCATGCAAGACACAGGACAGACAGCAATCAGGTACACACTTAACCCACTGACTGCCACAGGGTTCTGTATCAACTTTTACCCCTCAGGGAGTGTGTTCAAACCCCTCACACTGTAAACTTGCATTTCCCTCCCACTTCTCCTCCTCCCCCAGCCTATTACTAACACTTTTCCATATTTTTGTTAAGTCCCGCCCCCACTCACGATTAAGCCCCGCCCCCTTTAACCCAAATTGCCCCATTGCTCTGTCCACATCAGCACCACATGAGGGACTCCACAAGTTAACGTTCACAGGTGTTACACACACATGCCCCACTCACACAGCACCAAACACCCATACACACACACACAAAGCCAGAAATAAATATGGCTGACACACAGTCACTCACCCTGACTCCCAGTGGCCTCAGCAGGGCCTGTACTACAGCCACTGAGGAACAAAATGGCACTCAAAGGGTTAAAGTAGGTCCTCTTTACTGAATTATTTCTTCACTGTCATCATTTGCCATGCAAGACACAGGACAGACAGCCATCAGGTACACACTTAACCCACTGACTGCCACAGGGTTCTGTATCAAGTTTTACCCCTCAGGGAGTGTGTTCAAACACCTCACACTGTAAACTTGCATTTCCCTCCCACTTCTCCTCCTTCCCCAGCCTATTACTAACACTTTTCCACATTTATGTTAAGCCCCGCCCCTACTCACAATTAAGCCCCGCCCACTTTTAACCCAGATTGCCCCATTTGTCTCTCCACATCAGCACCACATCAGTCCCCTCTAGTGACTACACAAGTCAATGTTCACAGGTATGAATACACTTCCCACTGCTATTTAACTCTCACATGCCTCTCTATACCTTAACCATTTGAGTGCCAGAGGGGTGCACAACTCTTGAGCGCATGTGTTTCTGCTCATATATGTTGCGTGTGTGTTTGTGTACATCTCTGTTACATATGTGTGTCCATGTGTGCATCTCCTGTGTGTCTGTGTGTACATGTCTTTTGCATGTTTCTGCCGCTCACTGTGTGTATGTGCATACCTCCCAACATTTCACATGGCCAAAGAGGGACACGTTAGTTTTAGGTGATATTGTTGGGGGCGTGGCTGGTGGGCGGGGCATTAGTAAGAATTTTTACGTTATTTTATGACCTATTACTGGTTATTTATGTAACTGAATAAACGATTTCGTGCGAGACTAAAGTATTTTATTTGCACAGACTAATGTATAAACACATATACTGAAGTTTATTGCTTTATTGTTGTAGAGCAAAGTAATACACACCACACAGTCAGGGCTGGTGCAAGGATTTTTGCCACCCTAGGCAAAACCTAATTTTGCCGCCAATTTCGCTCCGCCCCTTGTGTCCCACCACTTTATACCCTGCCTACTTATACTCAACCTCTTTTCATGATTGTCCTCTCTCTGCCCCCTGAGTCAGTCTGCCCCTGGTCTGGAGATGCCTGTAAGAGATGCCCCCCACCAGCTCCAACTTGCCCCTTATCAGCTTCACTTTGGACCACCAGCTCCACTTTGCCCCTATCAGCTCCACTTTGTCCCCCATCAACTCCAACTTGCCGCCTCAGCTCCAACTTGCCCCCCATCAGCTCCACTATGCCCTCCATCACCTCCAACTTGCCACCATCAGCTCCACCTTGCCCCCCATCGGCTCCAACCTGCCCCCATCAGCTCCACTTTGCCCCCCATCTGCTCTAACGTGCCCCCACCAGCTCCATTTTGCCCCTTCAGCTCCAACTTGCCCCCTCAGCTCCACTTTGACCCCCATCCTCTCCAACTTACCCCCATCAGCTCCACCTTGCCCCACATCCGCTCCAACTTGCCCCCACCAGCTCCAACTTGCCCCCACCAGCTCCACTATGCCCTCTCAGCTCCACTATGCCCCCAACAGCTCCAACTTGCCACCATCAGCTCCACCTTGCCCCCCATCCGCTCCAACTTGCCCCCATCAGCTTCACTTTGCCCCCCATCTGCTCTAACGTGCCCCCACCAGCTTCAATTTGCCCCCTCTTCAGCTTCACTTTGCCCCCTCAGCTCCAACTTGCCCCCTCAGCTCCAACTTGCCCCCATCAGCTCCGCTTTGACCCCATCCTCTCCAGCTTACCCCCATCAGCTCCACCTTGCCCCCCATCCACTCCAACTTGCCCCCACCAGCTCCACTATGCCCTCTCAGCTCCAACTTTCCCCTATCAGCTCCACTATGCCCCCCAGCAGCTCCAACTTGCCACCATCCGCTCCAACTTGCCCCACCAGCTCCACTTTGCCCCCCCTCAGCTCCACTTTGCCCCCCCTCAGCTCCAACTTGCCCCCCCTCAGCTCCACTTTGACCCTCATCCGCTCCAACTTGCCCCCACCAGCTCCAACTTGCCCCCATCATCTCCACTTTGCCCCACATCCGCTCCAACTTACCCCCTCAGCTCCAACTTGCCCCCCATCACATACCTGTAGCTTCCGCGCAGTCTTCTCTTCAGTAATGCAGAGCGCGGCATGAATCTCAGCGCGCTCTGCATTACTAAAGATCCGACCTAATAAGGGAGCGCTGTAGCAACACAGACCTGACTGTGTTGTGGTTCCCGGCGTGGTGTGTGCGGGCGCAGCTCTTCTCCGCTGCATGCCCGTGCCCCCAGTACGTGTGCGCCCTAGGATGGTGCCTACCTCGCCTATAGGTGGAGCCGGCCCTGCACACAGTCTGACCTCCTAAAAAGAGGGACAACAGGGTGGGAAAGAGGGACAGAGGGATTTGGCCCTCAAAGAGGGACTGTCCCTCCTAAAGAGGGACACTTGGGATGTATGGTATGTGTCTGCCTGTGTGTTGCATATGTCTATGTTTATCAGTGTGTCTGCATTTCACACACGTGCGCCCAATGGTCATAACATGACGGGCAACGCCGTCCCACATTGCTAGTATATATATATATATATATATATATATGGAGGGCTTGGGCAGAGCAGTAATATAGTCTCAAAGGGGGATACTGAGGTTTGAGATCTCTATAAATCTTAAGTTGTTTTTTTTGCCCTGTTTTCCATACTTTCAAATATAGGCTGTAGATCATCCAGTTTTTCAGCATGTTGATGACGTGTGGTAGTCACAGTCTCTTGTTTTCCTGCATGAGTCTGGCGTTATGAATTTGTATCTGAGGTATCTTCCTCCATTCTATGTAAATCATACCTAAATTCTGAAAAGGATGTACATCATTCTAATAATAACCCATCTCTTACCTTGCTGTGGTACTTTGTGGCTTGACTCATCTGGGCAGAACAAGTATGATGTACTTCAGAATATTCTCTGTGTATGGTAACTTGTGAGCTAAAAGAGTTTACATCAAGGGTAGAATAAAAGTCCTATTGAACTTGCTGTATATACCCTGGCAAGCTCAATCCTATTTGTTCATCACTGAGGGAGACTAGCAAAAGAAGTTGTTTCCCATGGTGGTAGTGTCCCCACACTTGCGCAAATACAGTGCCCCTTAGTTCCACACATACTACAGTGCCTACCCACATACATACCCTTGGTATCTTCCATTAACAACACAAATCCCCACAGCTGGCTCAACGAACCCATACATATCAAAGTACCATTCAGTGAACCCACTCATACACACACTTCAGTATCTACACAAACACACATATACCCATCATCAACACATATATCCATCTGCCCCCTTAGAGACCAAAATATGTTTTATATACATACTAGTTGAAGAGCCCGTTACATGGGCCACAGTGTCACTGCCAGCCGGACGTGGGGCAGTCATGCACAGTAGAGACTGCTCACGCTGAGGCTGATACAGTGCCAGCCAGTCACGGTGCAGTCATGTTCAATAGAGACTGCCCGTGCCGTGGCTGATACAGAGCGGGATGCTCCTTCAGAGAACCCCACTCTGTATCAGCCTCGTCATGGGCAGTCGCTACTACGCATGACTGCAGCACACGCAACAGTCTCTACTGCGTATGACTGTGTTGTTACAAACTTTGTAGCAAATTATTATATAAGATTGCACAATGAGTCATCTCTTTAATTTTTTACTCCCCTTTCTATTTTTGATATCAAAATTCCTTTAATAGTCTGTTACCTGCCATGTACTGTATCAGCTGCACAGACCGAAAATGGATTCATTTAAAGCACCCAGCAGAAGGCACTAGTCATATTGTCTTCTGCTGCTGCTGTCATGTACCTGAATTTCAACAATTCAACTAAGTTGCTGAGATCTCATTGAAAATTAATTAAACTAGTGTGTGGGGAAAGATTTACACACATTTATTATATTAGATATGAACAATTGCATAGAAGAGACTCTTGTTTTTTAAGTAATTAACTTTTAAATTTGTCTTTGAAGGGTTAGGATGGAAGAAGATGTAGATTTTCATGTAGAAATAGAAGATGTTTTGCCGCAGTTGGTGGATTATTGTTGTCAGAACTTTGAATGGTTGCTAGAGAAAATAAGATTTTTCCTACCGAATGTGGATCTTGGCCCCATCCTGCAAATACCAGATGATAAAATAAGGATCTCAATACTTTTACAAGAGCTGAGAAGTACGCATGGTGAGGTTTGGAACAAGATTATACAGTGCCTTTGTATGGAAGGTGTCCTACCCATTGAATTGGAGATACAGCTATTGAGTGCGGTAGGAGAAGGTCAGTACTGAACCTGTTTAGCAAGTTAACCCTTTGATTGCCAGAGGGGTATGGAACATATTGCAAATCAATGTGTACCATACTCCTCTGACACTCAAAAGGTAAAAAATCAAGGCTTTGTTATGCCGTATTGATAATGTTATGCTTTATCTTTCTAGATAATCCATGTGATTCTATACCTTCATCTGTGCACACATCTGGTAGGTGGGCATATTGACTGAATCTGAAAATGTAAAAAGCTTGTACTACAACACCCATTCACTCTGAAAACCAGTTGTTTGACAGGATAGTTTGCAATGAGAGACAATATTGTGTGTGTCAGTATAAGGAAAACTGTGTACACCTTGATGAAGCGGGGCAGGGTTTTCCTTATGCTGACAGAATATTGTCCCTTGTTGCGATCCATCCTGAATGGCTTTCAGATCTGAGGGAACTCTTCATGAGGTAATAAAAAGGATGTGGAAGGGGGAATCCTTTAACTGGATCTGCAGAAAATGCAGGTAAATTATTTTAAAAAGATGCATTATAAAAAATTAAATGGAACAATCATAAATTGATTTATTATTTGATATTACTATCCCTTTAACAAGTGAGAGAAATACAAAGGCAACAGCAACAATGACCATTATTAACCCCTTAATGACCACATACAGTGCTATGACCGTCATGCGGTTTTTGCATTGAGAACCTGTGACGGTCATAGCACGTCATGTACATTTTACTTACAGCGCTCCTCCGGGAGTGCTGTAAGTAAAAAAGGGAAGTGAAACTGACTGCTCCAAGACTGAAGCAGTCTCTCTTAGTCCCCATATGCATCATAGGTCACGTGTACCGGCACGTGGGAATCTTCAAAGCAGTCCTTAAGGGAAGGTTACTTCCCAGGACCGTTTACGTGAAGGGATTAAATTGAAAACACAGCACAAAAACTCTGTTTGCTGTAAGGAAAATAAACATATTCAGTGATAGCAGAAATAATAATAGGAAGAGACATTAAGAAAATGGTGGACAGATGGATAATTAGGGAACAAGACGAGGAGGGGTTAGAGGATCATGAGTCCTTGGAACAGCTTTAGGGTCTAATTATAGGGGCCAATAGTCATCCCTGATGCTCCACCCCCCACCCTGGCAAACACTATGGACAGTTTTCCTTTTTCTTCTTGGAATCCTAGAAGTCATCAAAGAGACAACTAAAGTGATTTTCTTCTGGATTAGGGGCTATAGTTCCCACAGCCGGAATAAGTGATACGTAGCACTTTTAAAGGAAATGTTGTATGAGGAAGGAAACTATATGGCCACAAAGAAAGGGAAGCCTGAACCATCAGTGTTGAGGCTATTAGTATGAGTAAACTGCCTCAAGAGATGGTGCTTACCTGAAAGCTATATATGTAAAGACTGGGAAGGAAAGAGATTCCCATAGAAAAGACACCTGTATTAGTGGCACTCATCTAAACACTCATCTAACCACCTGGCTACTCCTGTCAAAATCTTTGCACAAATCGCAACAGGTTAGTGATTTTGACAGGAGTGCCCAGGGTAGCGACTCACCCTTTTTTAACTTCCAGATGCCACCCTCCCTTTCGCCGGTCCTGCTGTCCCTCCCACACAACCTCTCTTTCACCTCTCCGGAACAACTGCCTCTTTTTCCCTTTCACCCCTTTGCCTCCCTTTCCCTTCACCTTTCATATACCCCTTCCTCCCTTTCTGCCTGCAAACATCCCTCACACCCCCCTTTCATGTGTTAGTCCCTCATCCTTTCTCAACTTATTTGTTCATGCAACAAAACTTGTCCTCCATCCACATGCCTTCTGAGCATTCCTTGTTCTCCTACTTAATATCTTCACTAACATATGCCTCTCCATCCACGTGCTGTCGGAAAAAACACCCTCCTCCCCTTCCTTTTGCCATCCATGCTATAAAAACTAACCTTCCTACTCACCCTTACTTTCAACACTCAAAACCACACTTTTGCTGCCACTTTCATCGCAGCAATGCCCTGTGTGGTCACCGTGTGACTGTGCACTGAGTCCATAAGCTCACATGTTCAGAAGCCGGATCACGAAGATGGCAGAAACCAGTAAGCAAAAGAAAAAGAGAGTATGTGCGGGTGTGATTCCTGGAAGAAAATATCCAAAACAACATCTGTCCTCTAAAGGACAAAGTGGGAGCAGGGACTCAGAAGTTGAGACCAGAGAAGAACCTTGGAGCAGGGATACTATTTAGAGTAGAGACAGAAGCTTAGAAAATGGTTAACAATATGTGGACAAGTGGAACAGGCTGGAGGCATTAGCAGACAAGCTGGGTTCAGAGGAGGAAAGATGTGTCAGTAGCAATAACAGTGGAGCATGTATGACAGAAAGACACCTAGGTAAGTTATTTTGTTAAATTAAAATTGTATTAAACTTGTTTCTATGCAAAACTGTGGGCTGTATTTTCTAAACAAGAATGGAGAAATTTGGGGGCAAACCAACTACAATATAGGGGAGAACTAAAAGTTCCCATTTGATTTAAATGTTGATTCTAAACCCCTGAGTGCTAGAGAGGTCTCCAACGCATGGCTTTGCAATTCCCCATTAAAATAAATGAGATTAGATTTGAACACTTGATTTTCCCCCTATGATTCAGTTGGTTTGCCACCAAAATGTCCAGGTGTACTTTCCATATAATTGTAATTTTGTAAAATCTGTTCATTATAGTCTCAAATAGTCATTCAGGAGAACCTGAGAAGGGATCGTTCCTCTCATAGTCAGTAAATTAATATCCATTTACAATTTTGGCAGGTATCTGTTTATTTTGATATTTCAGCATTTCCACTGATACTAGTTTGCAGACAGGTTGGGGCTCAATTGGTAATTTTATCTAATTGTTGAGTGAGAAAATATGGGAGGAGGTGGTAGCTTTATAGAAATTCCAGAAAATGTATCAGTGCCCTCTCCCATCAGTCATGCAGTTCCATACCTCCCAAGTGTCCCTCTTTAGGAGGGAGAAATCCCTCTGTGCCTCTTTCCCACCCTAGCGTCCCTCTTTTTAGGAGATCAGATGGTGTCATGCTTATATAAGTGTATCACATTGCTCCACAGCCATAAAACTCATATTAATGTTTGTTTAAACGTCATTATATGTATTTAATAATTAGTCTGCGTAAATAAAATACTTTGGTGTTGCTCTAGATAATTTATTCAAGTTTCACAAAGAGGCGTCAGAAGGCCATGAAATCACCTCAAAATTCTTGGTAAAGCCCCGCCCACCAGCCACACCCCCAGTAACACCCTCTAAAATAAAAGCGTCCCTCTTTGGCCATTTGAAATGTTGGGAGGTATGCAGTTCAGAAGTGAATTATAAGAATGTTGGCTTTCTTTATAAACCAATACCAAAAGGGCACTAGTTGAATGTACAAGCTTATATTCAGTGTATAAAATGCAAATTTGATTTATAATGTACACTTATAAAGTATTATTTATCCCTTTGAATGCCAGGGAGGTAACCAACGCATTGAGTTAAAAGGTCAATGTTAAAAGCTCAAATGTGTGCATTTATGAAGTCCAGAAGAATAAAGTATATCACCACTTTGTCCTCTCTATCTTAAAGCAGAACTTTCACCTTGTGTAAAGTCGCCCTCCAATAATTAAGCATATGGCGACTAGCTTCATAATAGTTCTATTAGATCTCAGAAGTACCCGATTCTAAAGTAATCCTTATTCTTTTAAGCCCGGAAGCCAGACATCAGTCCAGACATCTTAACAGCCTGCGCACAGGTGGCACTAACCTGGCCTTCAGTCTCCACTTTGTCTGATATCTATCTATCTATCTATCTATCTATCTATCTATCTATCTATCTATTGTCTGTCTAGCTATCTATCTCTCTATCTAACTCTCTCTCACTTTCTCTTACTGGGGCATAAAGAGGTGCAGGCTTAAAGTGTTAGTAATGTCTAAAAAAAAGTTTTTTTGCATTTAGAAGAGCTTAAAAAGCTGAGCTAAATGCAAAAAAACGTATCTCTCAAACCGTTTAAGAGTTACAGGCGTTCGCTGTTTCCTACTAAAAAACTCTTTCAGTGCAATACTCAGGCTTATTGGTATATCTTTAGCTTCAAAACCCGCTAAATGCCCATACATTCAGAAGTTGAAAATAACTGGAGGGATACACTTTGCTGTGCTTACCATACTCGGGAAAGAAAAAAAACCAGCTGGTGCCCAAGGATAGAGGTGATCCTAACCTCAATGATACATGCTATGAAGAAAAAAGATTCCTGGCACTTGACAGCAAAAACTTCATATAAGTAAGCCGAAAATAAAATAAAAAGAAAAATCTTCTTTATTGCAACTATATTAAAATATCATTGATGTGACCGGGAACTGGCATACAAACAGAGATTAATCTAACGCGTTTCGTACCCTCAGGTACTTACTCATTACTCGCTGTTTCCTACTGACAGCTGTAAAGCTGAGGTGTTCAGGCACACGTTTTAGACCATTCCAATGAAGGGATTCCTTGTAAGTAAAGAGATCTCTGCACTTCTCAAGCGCCTCCGTGTCGACCGACATGAATCTCCTGCTGACAGCTTTACAGGTGTCAGTAGGAAACAGCAAACTTTAAACGCCTGTATCTCTTAAACCACATCGGTTTGAGAGATGCGGTTTTTTGCATTTAGCTCAGCTTTTTAAGCTCTTCTAAATGCAAAAAACTTTTTTTAGACATTACTAACACTTTAAGGAAACAGGAATGGAAGGTGCAGAGGTGCATGTGTGCTCAGGTAGAGCACTTAATTTAGGTATTTTCATTCTTAAACATTGGGGAAAATAAATACAGGTCTCTTCCTCCTTCAATTCTGTCTCTTAATGTGCCCCTCCCCTCCTTACACAAAGTGGTCATATGATTGACTGGTGATTCCAGCAAATGCCTATCAACCCACTAGAGTATAACAGATGCCATTATTCTGTTCCAGTAGATCATTCCACCAGCCTGTACATTATTCTGTCTGGCTTTCACAACTCATGAAACCTGGACAGAAGCCATAAAACTGGACAGGTGACAACCCTAGGCTGATGTGATGAGTTCTGGTAAAGATGCTGGGCTGCAGGGCATTTAAAAATTTCCCTCAATATTGGGCTACAGGTTAGCTAGCAGGTGGCTGCATGTTTGAAATGCCTGCCATACAGGAAAGCTAGAAATTGCTTTCAATGTAAATGGATCACTTTCTTTTAGGAACAGAGGGAGATACGGTGAGGAGCTGTTTTTCCAGTGAAGTTTCAGGGATCAAACGGCAGAGACTAGGTAATGTCCACATTTTGGAGTAAACAAGTATGTTCTTATGTAATGTCTGGGCATAGAATTTTAATATTCTTTTGTTTTCCATCCTTTCGTAGATTTTACTGAAGTCTACAAACAGAAAATTACTGGTTTGTTGCTTGAAAAGTATGGGTTTAAAACTAAAGAGGCATCCTCTAGACATTTTAATAAAATGTTTGTTGAGCCACTGATCCATGAACAAGGGAAGTCTACCAAGGAGAAGCAGAAATCTAAAGAGGCCCTTGGAACTTTCTCAGCCACAGAGGAAAGTATAGACAGTATAAACTTATCTCAGTTGTTTGAAAGAAACAGCCTCTCCAACACTAATGTTATTCTACTTGTGGGAATGCCAGGCACAGGGAAAACTATACTAACACACTGGATCTGCTATGAATGGGCAAGTGGTGGCTTCAGCCACTTTAAGTTAACATTTCTCTTTGAGTTTCGTCAGCTTAACTTGATAAGTAAATCTGTGTCTCTCAGGGAACTTCTCTTCAACTTGTTTCTCATGCCTGATGCAAATTCAGAGGAAGTATATCAATATATTCTTGAGCATCCTCAATACGTCCTTATCCTGTTTGATGGGCTTGATGAATTTGTTGGACAGATTTCACATGACTCTTCCAAAATAAACCCTGACCCAAATTGTGCAGTCTCCATCTCGCAACTGTTCTCCAGTCTCCTCCATGGGATGGTGCTGTGTGGATGCACTGTTGTGGTCACTTGTAGGTCTAAAATATTAAACAGCATTCCTATTAGCTCAGTTGACATTGTTGCTGAGGTTTTGGGCTTTAATCAAGAAAAAGTTGAGGAGTATGTGAAGTGTTTTTTTCCTAGTGAAGAACTCAAAGCTAAATCTTTATTTTATTTAAAAGAGAACCATAAACTCATGCATATGTGTTTTGTGCCTGCACTATGTCATATTGTATGCATGTGTTTGGAACATTTACTGCATTCCTCCTTGTCACCCACACAACTGCCTCAGACAATAACCCAGTTTTATATAAAAATGTTGAGTATTTTTTTATGGAAAGAGCACAAATCTTCAGCTACTGAAAAAACTATGCTAAAAACATTTAGACCATTGATTAGTGAGTTATGTAATCTTGCACTTAAAGGACTTGATGAAAGGAAGACTGTATTTTATGTTAAAGATATTTCAGAAGACTTGAAGGGCTTCGCTCCACGCCATGGCCTGCTGTCTGTGTTTGATGTGAAGAAAATAGAGGGTAGCACAGATTTGGGGTATTCATTTGTTCATCTGAGTTCACAAGAATTTTTTGCTGCTTTATACTTGATGATAAGCCGGACTGTAACAGAGACAGAACTTTATAAAAAACTCTCTCTCAAGTCAAAGTGGAATTTAAAATATAAAACAAAAGAGGAATTTACAGAAAATGTCCATATATTCTTATCTGGTCTCTCATCCAAAGAATGTCAGTCCTTTCTGAATGAGTTAACAGAGCACAGCATGGGGCTGGTCCAGAAGAAACAACAGACCATCATAAAATGTCTTGTGAAACTGGCAAAGACACAGCTGACGGGGCCCAAGCTGATTGAGTTGTGTCACTGCACTTATGAAACCCAAGACCTGGATCTGGCACAGCGTGTTGGAAAACAGCTGGAACTCAAATACTATTTTAAAAATTTCAGGATTTCTCCAGCTGATATGACTGCTTTGAGCTTTGTTATCAACCAAGGAACATGTTCAGTTTGCCTAGATTTTGCAGGGTGTCCAATGGAGCCTGACTGTTTAGACATTTTAGGAAAATGCGAAAACTTACAGAGTTTAAGGTAATCTTTATTTATATGAATATGTAGATGTTGTCTGCAGCATTAGTCTTGGTGCAGTTGTTGTAAAGATAATGTGGTTTATCTTGCCGTCCGAAATTTCTTCAGTGTCTGTCTTGTCCCATCAGTGTGCACGGTTATATCAGTGGCTTTTTTTTTTCAAGGAGATGAGTAGACTAAAAATGATACCTTTATTGGTTAACTGAGACAACTCAGTCTCTTCGTCAGTCATAATAAAGACCTAGTTGTCTTGAGCTATGGCTAACACTGTACCATGATTTACCCATATATTTTTTAGAAGTGTCTTTATTTTATTTAGAAAGTAATTACGAGGTTTTCTTTAAAAAGCATGCCAATGTTTTTGCCTTTTTACATTTTATATTAGCAGCAATTGGAAAGGTGGTTTGCCCACACTATGGTTCTTTGTAATGGCAAGCTTTCCCATGAGGAACAGCAGACACATGACAGGCAGAATCCAACCATTGTAATTACTGTGCAGGCATTTTTCTGTGTATTCCTGTGGGTTTATGTATAACTAGTATAAAATTTTGCAGTTTTACACTTACAACTAGAATGAAGAATCTTACTGTAAGCTTAATGTTTAATTTGTTATATGTTGATATTTCCACATTTGGGAATGGTAGCATTATAGAATTACAGCACAGTTGTGCAATTTTGCCCCAAGTTTTTTTGTCAGGCCTTTTCCATAAGTTGAAGCTGCCAGTGGCAGGCTCATTTCCATTGGCTGTTCAGTTGGGTATGACAGTTGCCTCTCTGGGGTTCGCAGCACCAGATGTGGGGAGGAGAAGCCTAGAGAAACCTGTATACTGATGGCTGTACATTTATAGTGCTTCCACTGTGGGAGCCATATGACCAAAAAGTCATCATACAAGACATAACATATTGAATCAATACTGAAAGTCATGTTCATGGGGGCAGACACGGCAGTTTAGCAGTATTTTCAAACTGAGACTGTCAGATTACAGAAGCCTGCTTAACCCTATAAGGACCAATGGGTAGCTCAATGCATTGCATATCCCTCTGGTCCTTAAAGGGGGTTAAGATTACCTCGTGCAGTGAGTAGAGTATGAAGACGTGCTGGCAGCTGTCATGTTTGGATCCCATGAACATGAAATCCAGGACAAATTGAATATGTTATCATTTCAAGCAAGATGCACGGTAATAAAAGAATTAGGAACATTATTATTTCCAGACCATAGTAAAATTAGTGGCGGTGTATTATTAGGAAGTTTATTCTTCTTTCAGTGATCTTACAATGTGGTATCATTTTGTTAGGATCACAAAAACAGGTAAGACATTATGGACTCAAATAACTGTTTGCTCATTTTATAATGGAGTATTCCTCCCGTAAGTATTATTTGTATCCTAGACAGCAATGATGGTTTCTGAATAGGCCTGGTTATTATATAAAAACATCTTGTTAATTATGCAGTACTAAAAAAAACACAAACTGTCACTTGAAAATATTCTTTCATTTCTATATTTATATTTTATCCCTGCTTATAATTTTTTTTACAAAATAGAAAACATTAAAAAATAAACATATTGCTCCTTGGATTACTAAATCTGCCTGATTAATGCATTATATTTTGCCCATGTTTTATGGTTTTTAGCTTTAGAAATCGGAAGTATGGAGACTCATTTGCACAAGCACTTTCCAAATGTTTAGCTGGCAGGAAAACTCTACAGACAATCAGGTACATCTTCTGTGTCTCTTCCTATCACTGCAAAAAAAAAAAAAAACCTGTTTGATGTATGATATAGCGAATAAGTGTAAAATTGTATTCTTTTCGTTTTTAAAATCTCTATTTGGCCAAAATTTAAGTAATAAATGCTGCCCTGCACCTACTTCTGGATAGACTGCGGTTATCAGCTCTGTACCGCAGTCTGTCACTCTGCCTCGGCTCCCCTCCCTCTAACCAGCCTTCTCCGATGACGGAGGCTTTCTGCCTGTAAGCTGGAGTGATCTCATTGGCAGATATTGATATCTAGCCAATGAGACTGCTCCAGCTTACAGGCAGAATGCCTCCGTCATCGGAGGAGGCTGGATAGAGGGAGGGAAGCAGAGGCAGAATGAAAGACAGCGGTTACAGAGCTGATAACCGCAGTCTATCCGGAAGTAGGTGCAGGGCAGCATTTATTACGTCAATTTCGGCCAAATAGAGATTTTAAAAATTAAATTAATACCATTTTACACTTATTTGCTCTGTACTCTAACTATTAAGGCTAACTTGTATAGGGGTGATACATTCCCTTTAAGGCTAAAAGGGATAGTAATGTCTATATTAAACGTTATCTCTGAGTCTTTTGTAAAGTTCTTATAAAATATATCGCAATGTTTAATTACTTACATATTTGTATTTCATAAAATATTAAAGATGAAAGGATCCCCCTCCCGCCCCTTCTGGCTGCATCATGCTGTTTCTCTGTCTGGTCCGGATGGATGCAGCGAGGGACAATCTTCAGTACACAAAAGGAAAATCCTGTTCTCCTTCATCAAGGGGGGTAGGGTTTTCCTTATACTTACTGACAGAAGATTGTCCCTTGCTGCATCAGTCAGATCCCATGACAAGATTGCAGTTCTAAGGGTAGGCTGCCAGAAGGGGCAGGAAGGGGATCCTTTCAGCTTTAACCCCTTAGCGACCGGCGGTCCTGGGACGTTTCCGTCCCATAAGGACCGCTTTGATCCACGCCAACGTGCCAGTACACGTGACCTGTTGCGTAAATCGGCGTGTCACTATGGGGCCTGATAGAGATCGCTCAGATCTTGGAGCGGTCAATTTCAGGCCCTATTTTTACTTACAGCTCTCCCGGTAGAGCGCTGTAAGTAAAAAGTACGTGACGTACTATGACCGTCATCGGTCCTTAAGTATTTCAAGGACCGTGACGGTCATAGTACGTCACATGTCGTTAAGGGAATAATATCTTATGAAATACAAACATGTAAATAATAACACATAGCGATATATATTATAAAAACATTATAGAAGACTTGGAGATAAAGTTTAATATAGACATTACTATCCCTTTAACAAGGGGCAGTCATTGGTTGGTTGGGGAATGATGGGAACTGTAGTTCCAAACTGCTGGAGGTCCAACAAATTACCTCTACTGTTATAAAATGTTATGAAAAACTGTGCTACAATATGCAGTTTCCATTATGTTTTTCATTGCTCTTAATCCTTCGAATTCCAGAGGGTTGTTTGACGCATTTCTTGTTGAATAACTCTCTGATTTACAGACAGAGAAGGAAATCGTTCTGTCTTTTGTGTCACAGGCCATTTATTTATTTTGTATTAATTAATGTTCCCTCTGTCACTTAAGTCATGCATTTTCAAGCCATATTACTTTTAAGTATATCATGGTATATTGTAACTATTTCTATGTCTGATAACCTTCAGGTTGACTGGTGGACGCCTTACATCGATTGGAGTTGCTGCACTTACCCAGTCATATCTCTCCTGCCCACAGCTACAAGAAATCATGTAATTGTGACACACACACACAAAGTAGGACAGACTGGACTTTAAAAATGTCACTTATGTTAGTACAGTTTTGTCCTAGGAAGGATTAACTCATAAATATGCCACTGCTTTTATTACTCTTTGGTGACATAGGCGACTAAATGAAGCCTAGTACTTTTCCTATATCTTGGATAAAGTGGTATACTGATTCTCAACGCATAGCTAATCCAGGTCACTATAATGTATGACACACAGGGCTGGATTTATAATAAGGCAGAGTAGGCATCTGCCTACAGGTGCACCCCACAGAGTTTTTTTCTTTAGTTTTTTTTTTATACTTATGATGATGCGTGCATGTCGACTAGACCCAAAGCTGCTGGAGTGCCGAATGCTGTGGGGGGGGGGGGATGTGTGTGATGACTGACGACCTCCTCCACTCACTGTCACTGACTCACTGTGGCCCGCCATGGGATTGGGAAAGAAGTGCCGCTAGCGGATACACAGAATCGGCGCATCAAGCTACTGCACGGGGGGATTTATGAAGTCCTCGTTCTCTCCCCTCTCCTGTAGGAGAAGTGGGAGAGTGAAGTGCTGTGCCATGGGCAGAGGCACATCACCCATGGATTTTTTTTTTGGGGGGGCCGCTTCAGATTTCTGTGCCTACTGACTCCTGAGATGTAAATCCAGCCCTGATGACATATAACATACTAGTTGAACAGCCCATGTACACGGGCCACAGTGGCAGGCAGCAAAAGCCACGGTGCAGTCATGCACAGTACCGACTGCCCGCGCAGCAGCTGATATGGAGAGGGCGCTCCAAATTTAAACCATAGTCCTCTCTTCACACTGACTATGCTGTAAATTCGGAGCACCCACTCTGTTATCAGCTGCGGCTAGAGCAGACTGTACTGAGCATGACTGCAGCGCGCGCAGCCATCGCTACTGCCGTGACAGCTTAAGACAAACATACACTTAGCGAATTATTATATAGGATATTACACAGTAAGTTGTACAGATTTATGATTTAATAAAATATTGGTTTGGGGAAAAAGAGAAAGAATTACGTGTGTTGGGGGGTCAGAGGCAGGTAGCACGACAGACTATAAAAATGAGAGATGGGGAAAAAAGGGCAATGGGGGTAAAGGAGAGATGAAAGAGATACATCATTGTAACACCTTTCACTCACTTTAAGAAAAGAAGAAGGTGAGAGTGAGAACAAAAGAGGGGAAGAGGGTAAATTGTTTAAGAGAATGCAATGTGAGAAGCAGGTGGGTGGTGCTGATAGGGTGGAAATTGTGTCAGAGAGGTATATGTCATTATTCTCTCCTTTATACTCTTTGCCCTTTTAATCACGCCTTTCTCTAATTTTTACAAGTCTATGTCTATTTTTTGCCAAGGAGGAGAAGGTTGGCTGAAAAATTCCAAGGTGTAGGTGTTTATTCTTCGCATTATTGCAACACTAAACATTAGCTGCAGTGGAGGTTTTTTTTAAATAAGGCAGTCGGGCCGCACAAATAGATGCACTTCTTCCTGTTATGGAGAGAAAGGAGTGTCACTGTGTAACAGGGCCGATTGTGAGGGTGTAAAGGTTCTGTCTTTCTGAACCTGGATCTCTCTGCTCCGTGTAACATGCAAAGGGAGGAGCTAGCCAAGATAATCATATTAATGTAATTTAAAGGGATAGTAATACTTTGTTTTATCTTTATTTTATTTTGTAGGCATTAAAAAAAACATGAAGAATGATATGTCTTATCTCTCAAATCTTTATGGTTTGAGAGATATTCACAAGCAAAGTTACCCCTCCCGTCCCTTGTACCTAGTGTAAGCCATCTCTTCTCAGATGTGGAATCTGGTTGTAAGACCAGACAGATAACAGAAGGGGACAATCTTCTTCCTATGAGAACAATGAAGGCCCTGCCCCCCTTGACAAGTTTTTCATGTTTTTCCCTTATCTTAATTGAAGATTGTCCCTCTCTGCAGTCTACCTGGGCACCTCCCTTACATCAGTAAAAGGGGCGGGAGGGGGATACTTTGTCATTGAATTACACTTGAACTACAACTCTGACAGAATTGAAATAACACTCTCCAAAGTCCAAATACTATGATGATTAATTAGAGCTGCTTTTATTATGAAACATTACTATGGAATAGTGCAGAGTTACTTGGGTCCAGAGATAGTATTATGCAAGGCAAGAAATGCCATTATATTGGTCCCTAGAGACTTATGGGAGGGCAAACAAAGTTGCATGATGAACAGCTATGATACAGTAGCATGACAGGAGATGCAAGGATTAACCCTTTGAATGCCAGAGTAGTGCACAGTGCATTGCTTTGGAATTCATTGGATACCCCTCTGCAGTTTCAGGGTTAAGGTATAGATAGCTAGAGCTATCGGCAGCGCAAGACTCTGATTGGTAAACTGGTCTTGCACAATAACCAACCCCACATGTGACCCAGTAAAAAATAGTTTAAAATGACCTCTCCACTCCACCTCCCCAATGTTTTGAACAGGGACAAACCAGATACCAAATAACTCTGTGAAAATGCTTTATTGTAAATGAGAAAAAAAGTTGCCCGGCATAAGTTATAAAGGACAAGAAGGCAACATGATTAAAATGACAGTACCCATATCACCACCCTGATAAACCTTGGAGTTGGTCAAATATTGACCACATGCTAGGTGAGATCTGAATTTCATTGCACGGAATCAGACGCAGCATAAACAGGTAAAGTGCATAAGAGTATTAGCTACATATGGTTCAGCATCATCAATTAGAAAAGGATACTTGGTCAATATTTGTACAAACCAGGTGGGAAAACATGGGTCAATTCAATTCAAGGTCTTTGGTAGGCTTCAGATATAGCTGGCAGGATGTAATCAAGCCCAACACTTGTTGTGTCTGCTCAGGACATGTCAACCAGGGCCAGTGTCTCACTCAACTGTGTGTCTTTATATAACATATACTCAAGGTGTCATCATAGTGAAGGTGTGCCTTACAAATCCATTTGCCTTTAACTGGGCATAGTCAAGCAATTCTTTATGCTATGACTCACAGAGACAGTACAACAATATATACTTAGAGAGTTTGAAATCAATCCTTGCTTGTGGCAATGCAGTATAGCTATACCAGCTGATTGGTGTGGGTGTACACTAACAATACCCAACAGAGTCCTATTTGAATACCAGATAGAGTGTCTTTATTGAGAGAGTTCAAAGTTTAGCTGAAGTAAGAGCCAACAGTAACACTATTTTTAGAGGCAGCATCTTCAATACACAGTTTTGCTTAGTTCTGAAAGGAATTTTCAGTAATATTTTGAGAACCAAATATAACTTCCATAGAAGATAATAAGAGGGTAGCATTCTTGGTCTCAGACATTAGAAAGGTTTTATTAATCAATTTGTAGGTGATGATCAAAAAATCCCCAAGCCAAAATTTCAACTTTAAGTGTGCTATGACACAGGCCATCAGAAAAGCCATCCAATAAAAACAAACAGTCATGGTCCAGTCGTCAGACTATCTGTAGCCCGATCCACTGATCATTTAGCCCTTTTGAATTTCTATTGTTGCATTACTAGTCCTTGATGCAGAAATTCCTTCTCCAGTGGAAGAATGACTGGATTCTTCACTGTCAGATTTTTTTTAAACTAAACTTTACTTGACCAGTATGGGGCAATCAAGAGGATGGTTGTCTTTTCCTGAATTATATTCTTCTGGATACTCATAATGAAACTTAGTGGAGACAAAATGTATGAGAGCAGGAATTACCAGGTTTGTAGAAGAGCATCCACTGCTTTTTGGTGATGGAGAAAATCAAAACATGAATTTTGGTAGTTTCACTTTCTTTCTGGTAAATATCATATCACTCTGAGACTGTCTTCACATAGTTGTCAGGCAACTGAATATATCTTGATTGAGAGACCACTCTTCTTCTTAACCTGTCTTCCTACTGGGCCTGTCTGCCCAGGCATTGTCCTGTCTTCTGATGTAACTGCTGTTGTGCCCTCATATTGGATTATTCCTATTGTAGGATTCTCAAAGGCAAAGTAAGTCAATGCTTCTCATTCCACCTTGTATGGAAATATATATGACCACTCTACTATTGTTTAACCTGGTCTTGATACCATGACCCTTGCAGATTGGCAGGGCATCAGCTTCCTATACCTGCTTGCCTGATCTTTTGTAATCACTGCCTGCTTTGAAATATACCAGAGACGGCCTTTGGAGATAGTTATCCTGGACCACCAAGCTAGAGACAGTTTGATTTATGGAGAGATCGCCACCTGATGATGGAGACAGTAGGCAAAATGGTGAAATTATTTCCCTCAAACCAAGATCGGTGAATAATAGCAATTCCCATGGGCTCTGGTTGGGTTGCTCTATTATTCCTCCTCTTTGGTTTTCAGTTTGCCACTTGTTGCCTTTGGGGAGAGTCAGGGGGTACAGCAACAGATTGTTTTAGGGATAAATAGCTTGACATCACACCTGTCGGCATATATCCATAGATTCTTGCAAAAATATGTAGTCAGTTTACCATCTTATATCAGAGATTTGAAACAAGTACTTCAGACGTTGGGTAATATAAGTTGGAAACTGGCTCAGTACGTTTGGTCAAACCTAGATGTTTCTGCCTTCTAAACCTCAATTAGTCATCAGTGGGGCCTAAAAGCTGTGGCATTTTTCTTGAAACAGTACCAGAGGTTCTTTTGAACTGTATCTCTTTCATCCTACACCATAACTTTTTTGAGCTCGAAGGGAGACATTTCCTGCAGATCTGTGGTACATTCATGGGTACCATGTTCGTACCCAATTATGTCAACCTGGCCATGGGATATTGGGAGGAATCCATGTATGGTCAGGTGGCAGATGGGGAATGGGCTTAGTATACTATGGCCGGTATATTGATGACATAGTTATCGTTTGTGAAGCGTTTAATGAGGACTTAGATTCAACGTGTCGGTATTTCAATCAATCACATGCGGGATTGAAGTTTACCTGGAACATTCAAAAAAGTGAGGTGGAATGTTTAAATTTAAAAATATATGTTGATGAAATCTCTAAGATATAGACCAGAACATTCAACAAACCAGTTGCGTGTAATGGGTATGTGGCTGCAGATCGTAACCATGATCCCAGGTGGATCAATAATATACCGTATGGGCAGTACCATCGAGTTAGGCGAAACTGCAGCCAGATAGCCAGCTATGAACAGGAAAGTGAGGAACTCAAAACCAAATTATTACAAAAGGTACATAAAGAGATGGATATAAATGTGGCATGTGCGAAAGCCAGTGCACTAGAAAGAAATGTATTATTACAGGATAAAAACAATCAGCAAAAATAATCAGTCCAAAAAGAGGGACTCAGAAAGATGGGTACATCTTTTGTAACACAGTATAGCTCACATGCCAGCAAGATTAAGAGATTGTTTAAGAAGCATTGGAGCATTTTGATACAGAATCCCCTGTTAAAAGGGGAAATAGAAAATAAGCCATCTGTGGTTTTTAGAAAAGCTCCTAATATCCGTTCAGTTATAGCACGCAGTATACCAAAAATACAGGAAGAAAAAATAAGAATTCCTCACCAAACTACAATAGAAATTGGAAACCAAGTCAGAGAAGATCAAGTATTCAAGTTAAAGAAAATCAAAGGGAACTATCAGTGTGGTTCTGTCAGATGTCGTACGTTTCCTTTAATATCAATAGGTAGGACCAATATCAAAAATAATAACAATAATAAAGGATATCTGGTGAAAGATTTTATTAACTGCAATAGTAAATTTGTTGTGTACCTCATCCAATGTTTTGGGTGAACAACGAGACATCTTCGCGACAGGATAGGACAACACAGAAGAAATGTGGCCAATAAAGATAAAAAACGTGCAGTATCAAGTCATTTTAATCGGTGTTCCTTAGGAGGAATTAATAATTTTAAAGTAGTAGGATTAGAAGTAATTCCAAGTAGTTGTAAAGAAGATTTAGAATGCTATGTAGGAAAGAGGTGAAGGATAATAAATAGAGACCTGTATCCTACATAAATTGTGTTATATAATTGTGCTTGTAAGAAAATAGTTTTGCGATGAAGATCTGAGGGTAATCCACCCATCATACGTGATGTGCTTGTTGCCATGACATTTGGCGGCTTTATAGTGACTGTGGCTCTGGGACAATAGGCTTGCATTCCAGAGATCATATATGGGAACAAGGCTTGGTCTGCCCGGAAGCCAGAAACTAAAGGACGAAAAACAAGTATGTGGCATGTTGCATCACAGGAGAAATACCGTGATGCGATTGTTACTACGAAACTTGGCGTCTTTGTGGTTCCTATGGCTTTGGGCCGATAGGCTTGTGTTCCGGGGATGGTACATGGGAGTGAGGCTTGGTTAGCCCAGAAGCCAGAAGTCAGATGATGAAGATCCAGTGTATGACATGTTGCATCATGGGATAAACTTTTGATAAATTGAAAGTAGAGAAACCAACGGAAACGCATCGCAATTAGAAAGGTATAAATTAAAGTATAGCCATTTTAGTAAATTAGATCCCTGATGAAGTTACCTACGTGGCTACCAATAAATGGAGGCATTTTGAAAAACGGCCCAGGTAGTGCAGTGTGTATTTTATAACGGTACTCTGCAAAGCCCAACAAGCCTGGCAGAGAGGTGAGGAGGCGGGTTGGAGATTGGAGGAAAATAATTTGATGAGCTTGTATACTCAGAGGCTGGTGTAGCCTCCTCTTCTAGTAAGTACCCATTCAGAGGTGCAAGGCACATAATTGGGACATCAAGGGACTATATTGCCCAAAAGGTTGCTGTTAGAGGCGCGGTTGTACTGTCTCTTTCTGTTTATTTTTATATACTGCAATACGGCTATTTGGAGGGTCACAGGACCAAGTGACCGGGGTTCCGCTGCACACTAATCGGAGAGCGAGAAACCAAGAGAAGAAAGGAAATAAAAGAGAAATAGAAGATTCGTAAGGACTCTATTTTCTTGGGACTGATCTAAGTATTGTTTATATACATATATATTGCATCATTTTAAGTCATTTAGTGCACCTTAGGTTGTGAATGTAGTGTGTGCTGGTTGCACTCGTGGCATTCATATCATACAGCAACAGTGGTTCCCGATTTCATTGGTGGGGGTATGGCTTTAACATGCTTCACATAAATGTCATGGTGTCTGTGTTTCATATGTGCAAGGTGTGTTCCCTCCTTTCCCCTTTTCACTGATTTATCACAAATTGTGCACAGTGCCGTTGCTGACGACTGCACTGTGCCTGCCCCAAGAGCAAAATAGTCCCACACCCAGGACTTTGGGAAGGGGGGGAAGGGGGAAGGTGGAAAAGAATGGCTTCTTTCTTCTTCTCCTCCTCCTCTTTACTGGCTGAGGCAGAGGATGATGTTGATCCTGCTATTGCCTCAGAATCAGCACTTCTGCTAGGACCAGGAGTATTGCTGCTGGCAAGTGGACTGTCTTAGTCCCGCATCACTGGACCCCATTCCCACTGTGTCCACGGTGGTCTGTGGCACACTAGCCTGCTCCTCAGCCTGCTGCCCTGCAACGCAACAGCAGTAGCAAATTTTGCAAATTCCAAAATATCACTGCTGGTTTTGCCTATCCCCATATCTGTCTCCCATTCCTTCTTGGTTTGGGCTAAAAAGGCCATTAATGTTTCTTTCATCCCAGCTTTACCACCATCATCATCACCACCACCAGTCCCTTCTTGCTGCTGCTTCTCTATTACAGTCATCTCACCATTTGGAGGAAATGAGAAATGTGACAGAGGGTCCCCAACTATCAAACTTTTCATCTCTTGTTGAGCTGAAAAAAAGCAGACTGGCAGCACTAGCAGCAGGCACAGGCAGCTGATCTGTGCTGATGGTGGTGATAGTATTATTGCTGCTAGGCAACAATTCTGCCTTCTTCAGGATCATGTTCCATCTGGACAATGCTATGGGAGTGAGGGGACTTCTAGGGACAGTAGATGTTGCAGGCTCCCCTGACTGCTAGTGTGGCAACTCTACATTACTTCCCCTACCACCTTAGCATCAGTAGAAGGATCTACTGTGGTAATGCTAGTCCCACCAACTGCTTTGCCATTGCTATTACTACACCAACACCAAAGACATCAATTTCAGTCCCTGAGTCTTCCTTCTCACTACTAGTAGGATCACCCCCTCCCTCACTGCTGACACTCTGAGTCTGTAACTGTTGGATCTTCTTAGTAGTAGTGGCAGGACTTCTTGAGGATGGCGAGTGTGACTTAGGGTTCACTGCTGTCATAGTTGGCATCATGTCCTCCTTCCCCCCTCCTGAGAATCACAAGACACCCTGGCAGGTGCAGTACTGGCAACAGGCACAGGTAGCTGACCTGTTTTGCTCACACTACTACCCTTTTCTTCTTCTGCCTGTGCCACAAATTTCCCCAAGATCCCTAAGGGTGATGTAGGGGTCTGGCCATCAGACCCTTTAATGTTGGTAGTGGTCACTTCCTCCTCCTCAGACTCACTGGATGCATAATGGTACTTCCAGGTCCTCCTTAATATTCCAGTTGCTCATAACGATAGCAGTCACTATGAGCGTCTCCTGCCTCAATTTTGCAAAGCATCTTCTCTCTCTCTCTTTCTCTCTCTCTGTAGCTGCTTGTATTGTGTTTCACTTTTGGAAAATGTGACGTTTTTATAGCAAAATCTGAAAACCATGTAATTAAAGGGGTGAAACGTTTGTAGCCATTGAAAAAACAGTGAAAATTTTTTGGCAATGTGAAGATTTTAATCTGTGAAAAAGCATAAAACCTCATGGTTTGTGTTGATTTTTTTACAGAAACATGACGAGACCCTATGCCCACCCCTATCAGAGAGTCTGTATTTCTGTTCATTGCTACAAGCTGAACTCTTGTAGGGGTCTCATATATACAGTATAGGTTAGACCAGGGTACTGTATCTTGGAAGCTGTCATCAGGCCAATTATTAATATCAGTTGCTTCACACACATAGGCTCAGTAACATTGAGAAACTTGATCTGGTGAATCTTCTTGCTTACCTTATCTGAAGGAAGGAACATTTTCCCTAATGAAGAAGCCAGGATGGGGCCTAGAAATCTCTTCTGATGTTTTGGTATCTGTTTAGATTACTTGAGATTAACTAGTCATGCTAAGGACTGTAATGCAGCAATCACTATTTTTATGTAAAGCATTTGAGGCGTGGAGGCTTTCACCAGTCAGTTTCCCACATAAGGAATCACTGTGATTCATTTTTCACTCAGTTGTGGTGCTGCCAAAACCATAACCTTTGTGAATGCTGTTTGGGAAGATGAGAACTCAGAAGGCCTGTAAATTGATATTGACAAATGTTGGTCCCATCTTTAATAGTGACTCTTAGGTACTGTTGACATATCTTGTGAATGGGACCTTGGATATGTGGCCATCATGTCACTTGCATCATATTCACATGTTATTGCCCATCTTGTTCTGTCCGATATGTCATAATGATTACAGCATTTACTGTAGCGTAAGTCCCTTTCCAAGGAATTGTCTTTGTACTGGAACTAGGACTTTACAGTGAATAAAGTCTTGAATGGGTTTGGTTTTGGCACTGGAAACAGGATTGGTCCCTTTACTTGAAAATGGCTTGCTTGCACACTTCTTGCTTCTTAACTTACCTTAAAGAAGAATTATACTGTCTTGAGGAAAATACTTTTATGAAGTAGAAAATCAAAAATGTTGACAAAAAAGGTTCAAAAGGCATAGCACATAATTTACATTTAGAAGAGTAATCAGCCTCCCATCTTCTAAGCCTTTGGGCTCTAAAGGTGTCTATGGAAAGGGCTGTTTACTGCAGATGAGGTCAACGGACCAGTTGAATCCTTTTCCTTATCGTATTTTCTCTTATGTCCTTCACGGGTACCATGGGGTTGAATCCCTCCTTTTGAACGGCCGGACACATCTCAAAAGAGTCTTGTGGCTGGTGACTCCCTGCTCCTCATCCAGCTCAACCCTCCCCCTGCTCTGCAATCACCAGTATGATTGTGTTCTGCATTGTGAAAGGATGGGCAGGAGACATTCTCTTATTTATTTATTTTTTTTATTGTTTTTTTTTTCTGTAGATATGGGGCTGTTACAATTCCCCAATAGGCGGGTTATCATTACTGGGCTTCCCCTGGATTGGGCTGACCAGTGTATAGGTGCTGTGTGGACCCTTCCAGCCTTGTGGAAGGAATCTTGCTGCCAATTTTCCCTCCCAGCTGAGTCTCATGTGACTCTGCTTTCTCTCAGTTACAATGGTAACCTGAAAAAAGAAGACCGGTGAGTCACCCTTTGGGTGCCTTTGGTCCACATTGGCCCAGTCCTGTGTCTCTACATACAGAGGTTTTCTCTGAGTCCTTGTTGAATCCTGCTCTCATGTTGGGTATTTTCATTTACTATGTCTGTTTATTCCCTGGGCACTGGAGCAAGGATTCTGATTATTTAATAGGATTAACCCTTTCCTTGGTGGTTTTGGGGCGCTGTGTGCTTTCTCCTCTCATGGGTCTCCATTTTAGGGTCCCCTTAAATGTTCCCTGTGGGTTTTGGGTCCTTGTGTGCTTTTTATACTTTTGCCCAAATTTGTGCTGCGGCCCCTTTAAGAATGAGAGCCCGTACCAGAGCCATCTTTGTTCCATTGACTTCTATGGGTGAAATTCATTGGTACATATCTCTGCACTTGTTTGACGTATATAAGTCAGAGAGGACTCTTTCTTCTTGTCTCCCCATACCCCATCCTGTGTGCCCAGGGGGCCCATGGGCAATTCCACAGCCAGAGTGTAGGCGTTGCTAGGCAACTACAACTGAGAAGACCAGAAGGCCCGTTTCGCTGACTTTCTTCCAATAGGCTGCCAGTTATGCAGCCACCATTTTACTTCTCTCTTGCTTATCTTGCACAGAGGCAGACTCTCCTTGCTCTCCTTCTCCAGATTAACACTTCACCTGCCAGATAAGTGTATTTTCTGGGCTTTCTAGGGCAAATTGTTGGCCTGGTAATAGTTGCCGGAATTTTTTACTAATGTGGGACACATTTGTTGTCAGGATGTCAGATTCTAAAGGGCATGGGGCTAAATCTGAGGCTAAGGACTCAGGGGCATCCCTTACCCTCCTCACTGTTCCTCATGCCAGACAGGTCTCTCTAGATAGTATGCCGCATCTCTGTGGCCCTCTTGTGCTGTAGCCCCTCCCTGCTGGGGCTCTCCAGCACTGACAAAAAGCCAACTTGGGTCAAAACACTTCTGTCCTCAGTGGTCTAAATACCTTTCTCCCTTCTGGTGGTACTGCAGTCTTGGAAGTCCCCACTACCTTTAAATATGTGGCCCATGTATCTCAGAGTGTTACTTAGATCCTAGGGGCTTCCGCAAAGGAGGAATTGTTAGAGGGAGATGATATGGACTCTTCCTACATCTATGGGGGCTCTTATGAGAATGACCCCCTTCCCTTGACTGAGGGACTCAATAGAGCTGTTTTGGAGATGCTTCAGGTATCTGACACCTCTGATGAGAGGTCTTCTTCTACAAATGTCTTCCAGAGGCATATGAAATCCCCCCCCAATGCCACTCTTGACCAGATACTTCTGGATGAGTGGAAGATCCCAGACAAACAGCTATCTATCACCAAGATGTTCTCTAAGCAGTATCCCTTTTCAGAGGAAGCTTTGGCAGAGTGGGCCTCTCCTCTAACCATGGACTCCCCTGGTTGGCTTAGACTACTGCCCTGCAGATGCAGAAGGATTGAAGGATCCAGCGGACAAGAAACAGGATTCTATACTCAGGGCCAATTTTGCGTCCACTGGAGAAATGCTAAGAGGGCCGAAAATGGCAATCGAGTAGTAAAAGGGATGAAAACAGCCCTCAAATGCTAAAATGGCCAGAAAAGGCGCTCAAATTCTAAAAGTTCCAAAAATGACCTTTGAATGCTAAGGGGGCTGAAAATGACCGTTGAGTGCTAAAAGGGCCGAAAACGGTCTTTGACTGTTAAAAGGGCTGAAAAAGGCCCTTGAATGCTAAGAAGGCCGAAAACAGCCCTCGAGTGCTAAAAGGGACGAAAACGGCCCTCAATTGCTAGGAGGGTCAAAAACGGCCCTTGAGTGCTAGGAGGGCCAAAAATGGCCCTGAAGTGTTAAAAGGGCCAAAAAGGTCCTAGAGTGCTAAAGGGGCCGAAAACGGACCTCGAGTACTAAAAGGGCCAAAAACAGCCCTCGAATGCAGAGGGCCCAAAATGGCTCTTCAGTGCTAATAGGGCCAAAAACAGCCCTCGAGTGCTAAAAGGGCCAAAAACAGCCCTCAAAAGCTAAAAGGGCTGAAAATGACCTTCGAATGCTAAATGGGATGAAAATGACCCTTGAATGCTAGGAGGGCCAAAAACGGCCCTCAAGTGCCAAAAGGGCTGAAAAAGGCCCTTGAATTCTAAGAGGGCCGAAAACAGCCCTCGAGTGCTAAAAGGGCCGAAAATAGCCCTTGAGTGCTAGGAGGGCCAAAAACGGCCCTTAATTGCTAGGAGGATCAAAAACGGCCCTTGAATGCTAAGAGGGCTGAAAACGGCCATTGAATACTAAAAGGGCTGAAAATGTCCCAAGACTGTTAAAAGGGACGAAAATAGCCCATGAGTGTTAGGATGGCCAAAAACGGCCCTCGAGTGTTAAAAAGGCTGAAAACGGCCCTCAAATGCTGAGGGCCAAAAATGGCCCTTCAGTGTTAAAAGGGCCAAAAACAACCCTCGAGTGCTAGGAGGGCCAAAAACAGCCCTCATACTTCTTTTCATGATTCTAATCATTCTGCATCTCACAGAACTTTAATTTCTAAAAAAGTGAATGCTGTCATTGTGCACTTACATGGGCACCCAATGTTTATGTAATAAAGTACCCAATCTGCCATAATTATTCTGCATTAAAGCAGGCACTGGAAATGATTTCTAACTGCTACATCTGCCTAACACCAATTTACTTCGCTACTTAAAAAATGGCCTTTGTGTACCAAGGTAGTGAGGGTATATGGGTGTTTTATGGTATTCCTTTTCTCTTGTATAACAGTATGTGCTAGCAAGGTGCAGGGGAAAGTGGCATCACATTAACCCTGCAGATATTATGGAGAAGGTGTTCGGGGCTTGCTTGCATTAAAGCCTTAACAGTAATAACAGTAGTGGGGTATGTGCTCCACTATACTCTAGTCTAAAGAGTTTATATGCTCCACTTTGTACCCTGAAGTGTGAGCGCATGAGTAGGAAGCCAGTGTTCTAGTACAGAAAATGAGGTGCATTGTCAGACTTGTGCATAATCTCCATTACATTCTCTGCTCCTATTGACGTGCATATAGCGCTACTCTTTAAAGGCACAACAACTCTAGAATACTAAAAGGGCTGAAAATGGCACTTGAGTGTTAAAAGGGCCGAAAACAGCCCTCAAATGCTAAGAGGGCCATAAACAGCCTTTGAATACTAAAAGGGCTAAAAACCAGAACAAACATACAGTGTGTGTTTGTAATAAGCTTCATGTATTAAAAAGGAGGCCTGATTACAATTCTTGTATAACACAATATCATAATGTGCATTTTCTCCTGTTTTGACATGGAACTGGTGTTGTAACACTTGCTTCATTTGTATAATAATGTTTTCTGTGTATGCAAAACAAATAGCATATCCACAGCATATAATATTGGCATACCTACAGCATGGATGGAGTGTATGGGCCACAAACATAAAGAAAGTGGAGTAACTCTAGGGCAAACCAAATGCACCATAGGCTCAAATACAAATTACTGTTGATTTAAAGAGATAATAATGTTTCACAATAAAAATGAATCTTCAAAGTATTTGGACCATGAAGAGTGTTAATTCAATACTGTCAGAGTTGTAGTTCAAGAGTAATTGAATGATAAAGTTTCCACCTCCCACCCCTTTTACCTAGTGTAAGCCACCTCCCCTCAGATGTGGAATCTGAGCTCACAGCAAGCAACACTCTTCCTACTGTTGGCATAAGGAAAACACTGTCCCCCTTGACAGGCTTTTCCTTACTGAAGATTGTCCCTCTCTGTGATCCATCCGGACAGTCTTGCTGCTCTGAGGTGAGCAGTGTTACATCAGTCAAAGGGACTGGAGGAGGATACTTTATCATTCAATTACTCTTGAATTACAGCTAGGACAGTATTGAAATAACACTCTCCATGGCCCAAATACTATGACTATGATTAATTGGAGATGCTTGTTTGTGAAACATTACTATCACTTTAAATCTGGCATTTAACCCCTTTAATTCTAGCGAGGTCTCCACACTGTGAAAAATTCTTTGACACACTAACTGCACCTTAGGGAACAAATAAGAATTCACAAACTTATTACTGATTTATATGAATTGTTTAACCATTTGAATGCTAGATAGGTTTCCAATGCATTTCTTTGTCATGTGTTGTGGACCTCAGTAGTATTCAAGGTGTTAGAGAGGAATCCATCGTTTTTCATATCAATGGAATTTATTATTTCTCCTCTATGCGTTTGGTGCAAATAGTAGACTGTGTTGCTGATGTACCAGGAACAACTGGAGCAATTCCCATTCATTTCAATGACACTTTTAACCACTTGAAAGCTAAACAGTGTGGAGCAATGGGTTGGAGATCTTGCTCACATTCAAGGGATTAAAAGCCCTATTTAAATCAATTGGAATGTTTATTCGTCCCCTGTGGTGCAGTTAATTTGCTCTAGAATTGCTCCATTTACTCTTAGGACATCACCCTCTGTGTATCTCCCCTTCAGTTTCTTTGTATCAGGGATGGGGAGCCTGAGTTCCTCCAGCCATTGAGCAGTATTTCCAGTTATAACTGGATTGCTTGCCATTCTCAGCCTGGCTTCTTGCTGTAGAGGAATCTGCGTGCCTACAACATCAGTCCTTTCTGTTACCTTAAGGTACAACGCAAAGCCTCCCAGAGGAGACTGGGAAGGACAACGCAGGCATGCAGATGTCTCTAATCCCAGATATCTGTGCTGATGCCTGGCCGTCCGTCTCAGAAGAAGTAGGATTTCTGAATAACACGGTAGTTCTGCTGGATAATAGTACTGTTTGTAAGCTTATCACTAGATGACTAATTATTGGGGGGACTTTATTTGGGGTGATAGCTCTGCTTCAATAGGTTATTGTGTTAAATAATTTGTTCAATAGCGACATCTGACATTGATGTTTAGGAGCCCTCTACCATGTCTTATAAACAGTTGTGAATTTAATTGTCTGAGTCTGTTATATAAATATATTCTGGAATATTTCTTCACAGAATGCAAGATAACCGGCTGAAATTGGAGGACATGGTCATGTGTCTTGAAGTATTCTCTAAGATGAAGCAGTTGAAGAAAATAGAGTACGTTTTGCAGCAGTTGTGGCTACAAGGCCTTATTCACAAATGGAGCATTTCTTGAACAAACCAATTGTACCAGAGGGGAGTAATATATATTCTCCATGCCCCCACTGATTTGAAAATGGGATTTAGTGTTGTATATTTTTCATGCCGAATCCAATTGGTTATAGTGTTGCATATATACCCTGCTGAATTCATCTGAATGGCATTTGAATTAAAGTGACACATTCACGATAACCGGCTTTATTGAAGTATCTAATGAAAGAAACATACATTGTTATTATCAATTCTAATGCAACCACAATTATACTTCAGTGTATCAAAATAGATTTGGCGCTTAAGATAAACAGATCTAACATAGTAAATTAGGTTGAATAAAGACACAAGTCCATCAAGTTCAACCTTCTCCTCATACCCCAGTAATTTTATAGCTTTCCTTCTAACAAATAAGTTAGTCTTTATCAGACCTTCCTGATCTGCCTACTAATACACAGTATAACTCTGTATGTTCCCTTTGGAAAGAAATGTATCTAATCTTCTCTTGAATATATCCATTGTCTCAGCCATAACCACCTCCTTGGGCAAAGAATTCCACAATTTAACAGACCTCACTGTAAAAAAGCCCTTCCTCTGATGAAGTCTAAACCTCCTTTCCTCTAATCTCAAGGGGTGTCCCCTGGTCATCTGATCAGGCCGTGGAATAAATAGCTCACCACAGAGATCCTTGTACTGACCTCTGATATATTTGTACAATGTGATAAGGTC
Source organism: Rhinophrynus dorsalis (assembly GCA_037306005.1). Lineage (NCBI taxonomy): Eukaryota > Metazoa > Chordata > Amphibia > Anura > Rhinophrynidae > Rhinophrynus > Rhinophrynus dorsalis. The sequence continues at coordinate 343,815,665 of CM074722.1, read as the reverse complement.
TCCTCTTAGTCGTCTTTTCTCTAGAGTAAATAAACCAAGTTTGTCTAGTTGTTCCTCATACGTCAAGTCCTCCATTCCCTTAATTCATTTTGTTGCTCTTCGCTGTACCCTCTCTAGTTCTAGTATATCCTTTTTCAGAACTGGTGCCCAAAACTGCACTGCATACTCAAGGTGAGGTCTTACCAAGGATTTGTACAATGGCAAAATAATGTTATCTACTCTTGCTTCAATATCTCTTTTTATGCAAGACAGGATTTTGTTTGCCTTTGCTACTTCAGTTTGACACTGGTCACTGTTTCCAAGTTTGTATTTGACAAGGATACTGAGGTCTTTCTCTAGCAACGAGTTCCCTAAAATGATTCCATTAAGTTTATAAGTAGCCTTGGGATTATTTCCTCCCAAATGCATGACTTTACACTTCCCCACATTAAACTTCATATTCCATGTGTTTGCCCAATCTGCCATTTTATATAAATACATCTGAGCTAAGGTAAAGACAACATAGTCAATATTCCTCTAAATGATGTCCAAATTCATTGACTATGTTGTCTTTACCATAGCTCAGATCTGTTTATCTTAAGCTATTTTGATACATTGTTGTTTATCTTCTAGCTGCTAGAGAACAGATTTATTCCTAACCTACATCTCTGCACATCTTAATATACATATTTCACAATTATACTTCATTGCTATATTAATAAACAACCACGTTAGCCTATTATAGAGCAGAACACTCATTCTTCCAATGTCTTGACATATATTATTGGCAAACATATAGTAACCTAGTGTGTGCTATCCAGTGACTGCTATTTCTTCCAATACTGTAGCATCAGCAGAACATGACAATTCACCACTTTATCATCATTTTAATATGTTATTCACTTGTTCTAAGACTCTCCTTCTTACTTGTCTTGTTGTCGTGCCAGCAAATAATTTTAAACAGTATTTTCTGTTTTAACCATACATTACCTCCTCCACTCACTGGCACTTGTCAGCAATGCTTTGCATAACTCCCCTAGCACTGAAAGGGTTATGTGATGGAAGAGGTAAAGTTGGTCTCACACAGAAAGTGCCATTATGGCTTGCCTTAATTAGCATAAACTATAAATATAAATGAATCATGTTTTATATATAAGAAATGGCTAATACATAGTTATATAGTAGTTTAGGTTGAAAAAAGACTTGCTTTCATCAAGTTAAACCCTTTCCTATTCTTGTTACTGCTGTTGATCCAACAGAAGGCAAAAAAACTTTTATTAAGCAATTTCAAATTCTGCTATCATTGAGGGGAAAAATTCAATCTTGACTCCAAATGGCAATCACATTTCTCCTTGGATCAACAAGCCCTAAATAAATATTAATACTAACATACATAGCCCTCTATGTTCTGCTCTTTTAAAAATGTATCCAGGCCCTTCTAATGTATTTGATAGCACCACCTCTTCAGGCAGTGAATTCCATATCATTATTGTCCTTACTGTAAAGAATCCCTTCCTCTGTTGTACACAAAATCTCCTTTCCTCAAGTCTTAGTGGGTGACCCCTTGATTTTGAATGGTTTGTCAAAATTACCAAATTTGTTTTTAGGAGACAGTACCCCTTTAACCCTTTGAGTGCCAGATAGGTATGCAACGCATTGCTCTGCACTCCTCCGGCACTCAAAGGGTTAACCTCCTAAAAAAAGTTACAGGGAAGTTTGCTTTTGCATTGAAAAAAATATTTAGAGAGAGATCCATTTTAAGTCCAAGATTAAGTGAATGTGTCTTCCAGTTAACCCTTATAGGCCTAGTGGGGTGTGGAAAGCATTGCAAAGCAATGTGATGCAAAACTTTCTGGTTCTGAAAGGTTGAACTTGGTATGTGCTTCTTTTATTGTAATCAATTGTTTTTCTCCTCCCCAGCCTAAGCAATAATGAAATTAATATGAAGAGTGCTCTTGCTTTGTCAAAAGTGGCTGCTAAATGCCCCAGCATCACAGATGTGCAAATAAGGTAAGAGGAGACAGTCTCCGTACTGACATGCATTATATCACCTGTATCCATTCTCCTTTCAGAGGTTTTAGCTATAGGTGGGGAAATTACAAACATGGATTTCCTGTCCAGAGAAATGGTAAAGGCTCAGGCTTAAAACATAGGTATCTTCATCTTCTAGCAAACAGGGGAACATATAAGTATGTTAAACACTAGCTATGACTGAGTACTGTATGCACAAAATGAACAAAAGGATCAGTTCTTGGGCAAGCTATCATCATGATACAAAAGAAACAAAGAGCCCAACCAATACATTAGAGGCCTTTTAAGAGGTTAAAAAAATCAGTGTAATTTTTTCCCCTAGGGTTTTCTCCAGAATTGCTCTGCATTTTATTTGTTCATATGTACTTAACTGTATCTGGCATATTCTCAGTAGCAATTAGAGTCCAACTAATGAAAGACACCAGTTGCTCTTAAATGAAAGAGCTTTTATAGAATGTTCATATTGTATTAATGTACATTTCTTGGAGGCAAGTTGTTCCCATCTTCTTTGGTCACCTGTTTCTGCTAACCTCCTTTTTAAAGGGATAGTAATACTTAAAATGTAAAAAAAAATATGTTGTAGAGTTTATCCCCCTGAGTAAAACAAGGGCACTCCCACTGCTGAAAGGTGTTTCATTCAAAAGTTATTAATTTTCAAAGTTGAATTTTTTTAGGTGCAATATCACAGTGGCCTGAAATTGTACAGTGGCGCTGTTGCTACACCATCCTATGGAGATTTATGGTCAACTGACCAGAGCTTTCCATAGGATCGCGTAGCAACAGCGCCACTGTACAATTTCAGGCCACTGTGATATTGCACCTAAAAAATTCAACTTTGAAAATTAATAACTTTTGAATGAAACACCTTTCAGCAGTGGGAGTACCCTTGTTTTACTCAGGGAGATAAACCCTACAACATATTTTTTTTTACATTTTAGGTATTACTATCCCTTTAAGGTCAATACTATAAATTAGTATTAAATGTCAGTTTAATGGCTCAGTTCAGAGCACCTGCAAAAAATGTGGTTTCCTCCATATCAACCCATAATGAATCGCAGCAGAGGGACAGAGTGAGGGAGAGACAGAGGAGCATGAAAAAAGGCTTGAGAGAGCAATGAACTGCAAAAGGGGGAGGGATCAGGAATGAGGCTGATGGGTATGAGAGGAGAACAAGAGAAGGAGACCAATAGTAGGGAGGGAGTGGACCAGATGAAAGGGGAGAGAGCTGGAAAGGAGAGTGGGCTATGAGAGGAGGGAGGCAATAAGAATAGGACCACATGTGGGAGAGTGAATGAGGAATGGAGAGGGGTGGAAAAAGAGCTGGAGAAAGCATGATGTCAGAAGGGAGCACTACTGTGAGAAGAAGTTCTTCTACCTTGCCCAGGTGACTGCCCTGGACAGTAACTTACTGTGGTTGACAAAAGGTAAGAAAACTTCTTTTTCCAATTACTTTTTTCCAGATTTCTGGTTGACTATCAAAACAATCAAAATATAAGAACAAAATGGCTGTGTAAAATTTTACAATTGTCATCCGTAGTCAGAACCGCTTTAACCAATTGGCAAAGTGGTATTTGCCCAGGGCCTACCATCAAAAGGGGCCCATCAACAGAGGCCCCATTACATATGGTCAAGGTAACGGCAATCCCCCACAATGCAGGGGGGGCCTTGTGACGTTTTTTCATATGATAGCAAGTTGCATGTTAACAATTATTTTATATCAATACAAAGTATATCTTCCAAGTCTTATGTAATTGTTATTAAAAAGAAAAATGAATGCAAGTCTGTGGTTCTTTATAGTGATTATATTAATATGAAGCTGTGCATAGTGTTTATACTGCTTCCAACACCCGTGTTAACTCAATTTTTTCAAGCTGAGGTTTAATTACATAATTTGGCCAAAATATGTTTGTTTTCCTGCCATGCCAATTTAGGCTAGTCTTAACTAATGCATCTTACAATATCGTATGGATTACATACTAGTTCAAAATACAGACTACAACTAAAACTTTATAGTCTTTAAGTGGCCTGCCATTAGGGGAATACCGGAACTGAGAGGTCAGGTAACTTCAAAACCTCTCTAACATAATCCAGTCCTGAGAAGTTGGCTTTCCTACTACTATTTTCTGCATAATACCTAAATAATATCATAGCTTAACAAATCTCCCTTTTTAAAGCGATAATACTGGTATAAATGTTGTGCACTCCGATTTGTTTTAATGGGAAACAAAATGCCTGTTGTAAAGTTGTATTATTCAGGCTTCATGCAATTAACTGGATTGGGTGGCACAAACTTCTACAAGTGTGGATTGTATTCTAAGAGTGTGGACATGTCACTGCAGGCATTATGGCATGTCATTGGTAAAAAAAGAAAACAAGACAGTGCAACACAAATATCTAAGTGTAGCAGGGTTGAAAATAAACAATATAGTACCCCACTTCCCTTTGTAGATCTAATCACATATAGGGGAAGCTTCCTTGGTAATTGGTAGCCAAAGAGGTTCAAATGTAGTTTTGAAGCAATTTGTAATCCATATGATCTGATAAGATGTATTAGTTAGGACTTGGCGAGTTTGATCATATTTTTGCCAAAATATGCAACTAATAAAATGACATAACGTGGGTATTATAAACAATAATATATGCTATACACAGGTTCAAATTAAAGCAATCATTATAAAGTAGGTAAGGTTTGTCTTCTTTTCTTTTTGTGGTTTTAACTAATTTGCGGAAAGTCCCTTTGTTTCTTTTTGCACTCAATAAATATGAACTAATGTAGCTACTTTGGACTATATAATGGTGTCAGAGTGCTGTGAGTGCAGCTGAGGTGGTCACCTGTTCATCACTGTCAATGAAGAAAGTCATTTTTGTTTCTCAAAACATGCAAATTGATAAATGAACTTTAGATGAGCGCCAACAGCAAAGTCAAATCTCCTCATATACCATAATACAGACATCGCTTGATTGAAGCGTGGAATGAAAATCCATATGTTATGCTTCTTTGTCTTGCAGTGGTGACAGTAATACAGTAATCTTTTTATCAGCGTCTCTTACACAACCAAGGTAAGAAAATCCAATCAATAATGCTGAGACTATTAAGGTATCTGAAATGTACAAACTATGTAATGGTAGGGGCTATAAGGAGGGACATTCTTAAACCTGTTCCTTGAGGAATACAGCATAACTAAAGTAGAATGGTGAATGACAGCTGTGCTGCATTTGTGGCCTATAACCCACTGGATGGAGGAGTGAAGCAATAGATTGTTAGGTCTCTAGCATCTAAAAGGTTAACTTTCAGCTCAAATTATTTCCCAACTGTGTGAACATGAAACTTATTGTTAACCTGATTCTGTTGGCCCGTATGATTGATTTGGCACCAAATAAAATTATGTAATTATTGCCCTTTTATTACCAAATAGTCAGGACGTAGTTAACTTTTGCACTCACATCTTCCACAGCCAGACTACTGCTGTAGGTTCAGAGATTGACTCACTCTGGTCTGTATGGAAAATTTAGGTGAGAGTGACACCTGCAGGACTTCCCAACAAGAGGAGAAAATGTTTTTTTTTTTCATAATATAGTTCCAGTTCAGGATGTCTCAGCCATTCCTAGTAGGAAGGGTGCTTTTGGAATGTTCTAGAAATGAAATTATTGACTGAACAAGCTCTTGACATCTGTTTATTGTTACAGTTCTCATCAGTCAGAAGCTGGCAGAAGAAAGAAAACATTAAGGTATCAAAAATGTAACAATAATGTTCAGCCTCTAAGGAGTTATTTTATAGAAATCTCTCAGATGCAAATTAACAATATCACATTTATCAGAGATGGAGATCTCATACAGTAAGACTTACCATAAGAAGAAAAATCAGTTACAGTTTGAGAAGTAGAAATTACCAGGTCTCTTCAATCCTCTTTATTTATGTTTAGTGGAATTCTAGAGCAAACCTACTGCACCATAGTGAAGAAATACACGTTCCACAAACTCCCATTGCTCTAAAGAAGAATTTTAGCCCTTTGGAGTTATGCATTAAAGTGTCATAAATTGGACATGACTTCTCCAGTGATATCACATCTTCGGTTTCTATGTTGTTCTATAGAGACTGTGAACTAGGATCTCCAAAGTGGAGTGATTTAGCTCCATAGAATAACATAGGAACTAGAGAAGTAATATCACGGGAAATGTCATCTCCACTTTATCATCTATTTACCACTTCCTTTGAGTCTTAGCGTGGATTCCAATGCATTGCTTTGCAATGCTTTGAAGATGGTTTCAAGCATTCAAGGAGTTAAAAGACCCATTTACATAAATGCTGATTTTTATATGTCTTCTGTGGTGCAGTCAGTTTGCTTCAGAATTGTACCTCCTTTCTTTTGTGGATAAGGCCCTTAGTGTGTATGATTGCCAATTTTTGTGGGTTTGGGAGGTTGTGTGACTGCAGGTTTTGAGAGAGACGAAAGGTGTACGTGTGTGTGATGTATACATGTTTATCATGAGTACGTAAGTATCTGCTAGAGTGTGTGTTCGTGTCTTTGGAAGGATGAATGAGTGTGTGCGTGTGTGTGACTGCACAAGAGTCAGTGTGAGATGGTGTAAATATATTCAGTAGATGTATCATTGAAAGGCACAGCACATCAGCTGTAAGATAACTCGTATGCAGTACTAGTTTTAACCCTTTGAGTGCCAGAGGGATACAGAATGCATTGCTTTGCAATGCGTTCCGTACCCCTCTGGCACTCAAAGAGTTAAAGCCCGTGTACACGGGCCAACACTGGCGGCGCTGCAGTCATGCTCAGTACGGCTTGGTCCCAGGAAGGTACGCGGAGAGGACTACGTTCTGAATTAGGAGCGCCCTGCTCCGTATCAGCTGTGTCGCTGGCAGTCTGTACTGCTCATGACTGCGGCTTGTGCAGCCGTCTCTACTGTGCATGACGGCTTCTGACAAACATTCTTAGCGAATTATAATATAGGATTAACTCTTTAATGACCGTAGCAATGTGTCGCAAACCCCTCCCCCTTTCCTATCCGTAAAGTTTAACTAACACTTCAGAATGACCTGGGTGGTTTTGAAATAGCTTTCAGATTTTAGCCATTTTTGTATTAAAAACTATGGTTTAAGAGATATTTGGCTTTATTTATTTATTTGTCACTTTATGTAAATTAGGCATTACTGGCTGGCACAGCCTGGCATGTCACATGCTAACATTTTACTCTCCCACCCAACTGCTGTTTCCTACAAGGAAGTACTGGCCAATTTGCATAAACTAACAAATAAATAAAGCTAAGTATCATGTAAACTATAGTTTTGTAAAGTCATCCAAGACACGATAAAGCTTTAGTTCTACTTTAACACTTTGATTGTGAAACACAATGCATTGCACACACATCTGGCACTCAGAGTGTTAAAGGGTTAAATTCTTAAACCATTCAGTGCTTTAATCCCACAAGTATCTTGTATTTGTATTGTGACACAGTGTAGATAATAACAGTTGGTCTATGCTGGGTATAACCCTTTGCGTGTCAGAGAGGTAACCAATGCTCTGCAGAGCAATGCATTGCGTACCTCTCTGGCACTCAGAGGGTTAATTTGTGCAGACTGAGTGTGGCCCCAAGGTAGACTTCTGAAATAGGCACCTTTATAAAGCCCTTGTAAAGCACAACAGTGTGGGTTTGTGTCCTCAGAAGACACATCTCAGCCATGTTCATTGCAAAATTAAGCTGGAGTGACAATCTTCTATTTTCACTCATACACTTTTCCAAACTGTTTTCTTGCAGCCTTGAAAACTGCAGCCTGACCTCTGAAGAGGTGCCTCAGCTTGTTCATATACTCAAAGACTTGTCTCCTCTTACTGATGTTAAGTATGTTGCAAATCAAATTATTTATGCCTGAAAGATAGCTGATCGCAAATCAGTATGTGCAATACATTTAATACATTTCAGCATGCAATACCATATTGTTAATATTTCTTATTTTTACAATGTTTTTTACAATAGTTTATTTAACATGCAAACATATCAGTGAATGTTTTTCTTATTTAATAAATACATATTTATTTTATTTATAGCTATAACTTTAACCCATTGATTGCCATAGATGTTCTTAATGCATTTTGTTGGACACCCCCTATGGTGTTAATTCAACTTAAAGTAGTGTTTTTCCTCCAAAACAATCTATGTTATAGGGCTTTCTCTGCTGAGAAAAACAAGGGCACTCTCTCTGTTGGGAGATTTGTCATTCAAAAGTTAAAATGGCACTGATTGATTGATTAAATATAAATGAATACAATTTACTGATTTTTTGTATGCTAATTAATATTAACACCTATTTAAAATAATATATATGCATAAACATATGTGAGATGAAATGTAATCTGGACATGCAAGAGGAAAACATTAAAATTATTTAGCATATAGGACAACAAAAGTTGACAATGTAAACATTTTACATTGCTATAAATGTATTTATTTCAAAAGCATAAAACCTTTTTTAAGGAAAAACACTTTAATATGTGTTTTTTAATAATAATGCTACTATATTTTTTATATAAAAATATGTGTACTGCTCCTTTAAATAAACATCTTACTAGCATCACATCAGTATACAGAGTCAGTTCACGAAGCTTTTAGGATAGTAAGTATTGCTAAACCATTAATTAAATCTAGGACAAGACATTGTGGTTATATGTACCAATGGAAAAATCCAAATGAGCGCAATGGTTCTTGTTATAATATTCGAATAAATTAGTTTTACTCATCTTAGACATATATGATATAACATGATACGTAGTTATTACTGACCACTATGCTTCATAAAACAAATTTCATGTATAAGAGAAATGTGAGCAATCAAAATATTTTAATATATTGAATATTGATTGGTACCTGCTAAAAAATAGGCCGAAAATGTTATACATTGCCATCATGGTAAAAACCAAGGGAAACAGAAGTTCAGAAAGCTAATGAGGTTCAGTACGTGAGGAAACCAATTACATGTGTTAATGATTTTATCTAGCATTCGTGGATTTTAACAGTCCCATTTAAATCAATGGAAATGCTTATTTGGTACATTTGGTTTGGTCTAAAGTTTAACATCTGAATATTGCCCTGAATCTATCTTATTTTATCTGTCTCAGTTTATCAGGTAACGCGCTTGAAGATCGGGGCTGTAAAGAACTGGTGAATAGTTTACCAGACATACACATTTCTGGGAAACTGAGGTAAGTAGTACATTTTGTTATGACATTTCCTATGGTTCCAGTCTCTTTATAGTGTAAAATAGTTTGTATCTGTATTTTCAGTTGTTTCATAGCCACAGAGAATGTTGCTCTAAGGGGAGAGGAATCTTTCTAGCAAACTAAGGGCCTTATTAAAGGGATAGTAATGGTTTAAGTTGATTTAATATTGTAGACATTAAAAAACAGATTAACATCAATGTAAATCTTATCTCAAACCTTTATGGTTTGAGAGATATAACTTGCTAAAGTTACCTTATCCTGGCTGTTTTACTCAAGTCTGCCATCTAGTTGACAGCTGCAGATTTCAGCCATTTGACCAGACAGAGGTTCTTCAGCAGAGCTGAAAGCACGCTCTTTAGAAATAAATACTTCATTGGAATGGTCTACAAAGTGTGCTTGCAAGCCAGGCACACTTTGTAGACCGTTCCAAATTAAGTATTTATCTTTAGATATCGTTATATCGGTGCTGCTGAAGAGCCTCTGTCTGGTCAAGCAACCAGAATCTGCTTCTGACATCTTTACTGCTCGTCAAGCAGAAAGGGGAAGGACCAGAGAAATTTATTTTCCTATATCTCTCAAACCATAACAGTTTGAGAGACACGAATAAGTGCAAGTACTCTCTTTTAATTGTATATACCATATAGTGAATATATATATATATATATATATATATATATATATATAGATATATATATACACATACTCACCAGGAGAAGGGGTGAAAGAGCTGAAATCACGCTATTTAGAAATAAATACTTCATTGGAATAGTCTACAAAGTGTGCTTGCAAGCCAGGCACACTTTGTAGGCCTTTCCAAATTAAGTATTTATCTTTAGATATTGTTATATCGGTGCTGCTGAAGAGCCTCTGTCTGGTCAAGCGACCAGAATCTGCTTCTGACAGCTTTACAGCTCGTCAAGCAGAAAGGGGAAGGACCAGAGAACTTTATTTTCCTATATCTCTCAAACCATAACAGTTTGAGAGACAGCAATAAGTGCAAGTACTCTCTTTTAATTGAATATACCATATAGTGAATATATGTGTGTATATATATATATATATATATATATATATATATATATATATATATATATATATACTCACCAGGAGAAGGGGAGGCAGAGGGGAACTGTAGCGGTGAATATCTCTTAAACCATAAAGGTTTAAGAGATGGGGCTTGCTCCACATAATGTATTTTTTAAAATCTACAATATAGCATAAACTTATAAGAGGGCATTACTAACCCTTTAAAGACCTTTCTATCTTTCAAAAAGATACAATCCTCTTTTTAAGTTAATTAAATGTTTATTTTCCCCTGTACAGCAGTTGGTTCGGTCTGGAATTGCATCTCTTTAGCTTTATGAATAACGCACTATATTTCTCTAGTTTTTATATTGTTCTATGAAGAATATGCACTGACGTGTGTTAGATCCTTCCAAATTGAGAAAGAGGCACCATAGGATAACAGGAAATGAAGGAGTTTTTCACTGGAGAATTACTGGAGAGATTCTTCTCACCTTAAAGGAGCAGTAAACTTTTTTATGAAAACAATACATGTTATAGGACTTTTCCTGCTGAGTAAAACAAGGACAATCCCACTTCTGTCAGTTGTTTTATTCAAACATTATAACAGTTCAAATAAGCAGGAAATTAATTTACTGTGCGATTATTTCCTGATTGTTCTAACTGACAGGAAATGACTCAGCAGTTTCTATCGCATTCTATGGAGAACTGTAAGTCACTGACTTTCCTCTCCATTAGACTGTAACAGAAAAACTAATTAAAATTTGACCACTAGAGGGTAATGCTAATGTGAAAAAACACAGGTTTAAACAGTAAATATGCATCTCTCAGCAGTGGGAGTACCCTTATTTTACTCAACTTGAAACGCCATACAATTTTTTCATAAAAAATTTTTACTGCTCATTTAATTATTTTCCTCCACGTTACCATAAAATCCGTCTCCCATGTTACCATGCTTTCTAGAATGTTTCCAGAGTTTTAGGGCCTTATTTTCAAAAGAAATGTGGAGGATTTGTGGGGCAAACCATTTGTACTGCTGGGGAGAACTAAAACTCCCCATTTATTTTAATGGGGATTTTAACCCCTTGGTATGGAGACCTCGCTAGCATTTAGGGGGTTAAAATTCCAAATTTTAAATCTATGGGAAATTTTCTAATTTTTAGTTCTCCACTTTGCCTTTGAATCTATGGCCCATATGCTCCAGGGAACACTCACACACTTTTTGGGGAGCTCTTATAGGCTCCCCCCTGACGGATTAGAAGTTCAGGAGGCACTGCTGCTATGTTATGCTAATGTGCATAAAAGTTAAGAAAGGGAACCTGTCTTACACTTTTTTTGTCCTTGACAGTGAGCTTTCTGAAATTCTGTTTTAAGCTTAGTGATACAAGGTTGCACTTTCCCTGCAGCAGAAAAGCCTGCCTCTATTACAGCATATAGAGCACTTGGTGTTGCAGAGGTACACTATCCCTGCTTTCACAGTATCTGACAGAAAGTTGTCTTGAAACAGAGATTCAGGGAGTTCAATGTCAGGGGAATAAAAGTGTAAAAAAATAGAATATGATAAAAGAATAAGCAATTTGACTTTACAGGTTATGCACTTTCAGAATATGTAAAGTCAAAAAAGAGGACCTCTAGTCCTCGCCTGTGACAAACTAACTGTCATTTTAAATACTATTTTGTATTTAATAATACAATGTTATGACAATTTTCTTTTTTCTCAGTATTTTGGAGAACTCTTTAGCATCAACTTTATACTGACTTGGGTGATTTTGAAAGGTTCTTCAAAATCATCTTTATGTTAGCCATACTTTATTTAAAACTTTTACTTGCTTCCAATGTGGAACACAAGAATCATGCCAGGAGGTTGGAGGTTACCTTCCTACTTCCCTTAACCCCCACCAGCATGCCCATAATGCATTTCTTTCAGAATCAGCCACTGATGTTGCCAGATTTACTGGGAAGGCCTCAGCCTTTTCTGCAGCCGAGGGTCATACTCTGTAGCTAAAGATCTAATTTGCTAACCACTCTTCCAAGAAGCCCTTTGTTTTCCTTTCTGTTCATGGGCAAGCAGTTGCTTGGCTCAGAGTTGGAAAAATGTAAGATTGCTTTATTGCCCTAGGTTACTCCTAAGCTCTCTATTTTCCCATGGAAGAGGCAAGGTTTGCATTATCCCCACAAGAATGGGTTTGTGCCCAAGACTTTCACAACTTCAGTGACCCAGGCTTGGCCTACCCCAACACAAAACAGGCATGGACAGACGAAGTCTGCCCAGAAGCCAACAGCTGGTAAGTCTGCCTCCGCATGAATCACTGGGGTCTGGTTTGCCTTATGCAATAGAAGTTTGTTTGCACCTTTTTCATAGCATGTGGGCTCTTTCCTTGTTGATCAGTGATCTTATTGAGGGTAATTTTGAAAGGGTACTGAATAGACTTCAAGCCCCTTCCTACCTGCTGTTTCGTCATGTTCAGAGATCCTTGCAATCCACTTCATAATTGTCTGTTTTTAGATGCCTTCTCTTTGCTGGTAGATATGCAGGTCTTTGTACTTGTTCCTTATCAGGAAAGGTTCACTGCATTCTATTCCAATCTTTTCATAGTTCCCAAAAAAAGATGGTGGATGCTGTCCTATTCTGGACTTGAAGCTCCTCAACCATTTTGTTTTTCAACCTTGGTTCAAGATGGGGTCTTTGGTGTCTATCATCCCACTTTATCTTACATCCTATAGAAATGTGTACACATGCAACAATATAAATATTACCGACAGACCAGTTTTCTCACCCCTCTTCAATCAGGCTTTTGACCAAATCACTCAACAGTCACAGCCCTCCTAAAAGTAACCAATGATATCCAGACTGGCATGGAAAATGGTGACCTCACTGGAGCCATTTTCCTAGATTTTGACAAGGCCTTTGACAAAGTAGACCATAATATTCTTACAAACAAACTCCAAAGATCAGGACTGAGTAATAATTCTCTAAACTGGTTCCGATCCTATTTATCAGACAGAATGCAGTATGTGTCAGTTGCTGGCAATGACTCCCTTCCGCTCAAAGTAACAAGTGGAGTTCCTCAAGGCTCCATTCTTGGCCCTCTTCTATTTTCTCTTTTTATTAATGATCTGCCCAAGGTTTGCAAATCATCTTCAGTACATATGTATGCAGATGACACCATAATCTATGCTAAAAATTAAAACATATCACAACTTTAAGCCATATTACAACATGATTTCTGTGAGGTTGAAAGATGGATAGCAAACAATAAACTGTTCCTAAACACAGAAAAAGACTGTCACAATGATATCTGGCACAAAGCACAAACTGCAACACCTACCTACCCATTGTAACAGAGTCTAATCGTAAATTGGCCAGAGTGGACTCCTACAAATATCTTGATATGTGGCTTGACCCCACCCTCACTTTTGGACTTCATATTGACAAATGAATCTCCAAGCTTTATCCCAAAATCAGTACTCTTTTAGTCACAAATCATGTTTAAGTTCCCTGGTTAGAAAATGTATTATACAATAGATGTTGCTGCCAGTCATAGACTATGGTGATGTAGTATATGCTCCAGTGCCAGAAATCCATCTTAGTAAACTTGACACCCTGTATAATTCAATATGCCACTTTAGCCTCCAATGTAATTACACTACCCTTCTCTGTGATATGCTAAAAGAACTAAATTGGTTAACACTCAAATCTAGACGTCTCCTTCACCTTTCTTGCTTAGTACACAACCACTTCTCTGGTAAACTACCAGACTACCTGAGCAGTATGCTCACTCCTGCTCTCCATACTAACTATAACCTCCATTCCACTGCTAACAACTCGCTACGTATACCACAATACAAGAAAGAAGCAGGAAAATCTGCCTTCTCCTTCAGATCTCCAAAGGCCTGGAATAACCTGCCTGAAATAAGCAAATCTGCTCCCAGTCTAAAATCCCTAAAAGTAAAGGCTTCTTTATATCTAAAAACAGTGTGTAATTGCATATAATTTTAATATTCAGTATGTATGTATATTTATATGTGTATGGATATATAATAACATGTAATATATAATGTTTCTCAATTTGTTTAAATATATAACCCTTTACTGAAAATTATCCAGGACATACTTGAAAACGAGAGGAATCTCAGTGTATTCTTCCTGGTAAAACATTTTCTAAATAAATAAATAAATGCATCCAGGGTAGTTTTTGGCACCCCTGGACATAAAGGATACTTATCTGCATATTCCCATCCATGCAGATCACCAATTTTTACTGAGTACTGAGTGCTGAGTCTTAGAACCAGACTTGGCTCTAGTACAACAGGAAAGAACAATTGGACTACTACAGGAGTGAACCCAGCGGAGGCACAGAGCGAACAGACCACCGATACCAATAGTGTAACTGATAGCACCACTCGAGGCAGCAGAGTAGGTGCTTAGATAGATGCAGCCAGATAGGAGCGCACTACTGAGGCAAGGAGCGAGACAAGAGCATAGGTAGCACCGCAAGTGCTAAGCCAGGCAACAGTTAAGCGTAAGAGGTGCGTGCCCAGGAGCGAGACTAAGTTGCACTAGCTGCCCGGAGTCAAACGGAAGGCACCAAGCAGAGGCAACCTGCAAGCGACCAGCTGGTAGCTGAGCTACTAGGTAAAGGAGCACGCCCTGGATCAGCCTAGTGGTAGTCAGACAGGAGAGAGGCACAAACGGAGCGTCAGTCAGACAGGCCATGGTCAGGAACCAGATCGTGTAGTCAGCCACAGCAAAGGTCAGCACAGAGCGGGTAGTCAGACAAGCCAAGGATCGAACACCAGGAGACAACGTAAGCCAAGCAAGGGTCAGAGGAAAAAATTAGATGCACACAGGAACACCACGAAAGGGCAACAAGTCCTAGCCTCAATTAGGTTTATAAAGCTGCAGAAGGAGGCGGGACTCAATTAGGCCCAACAGAATAGGCCCATAAACAGGCGTCCGTGCCAGTGCCTGAAACATGACTAAGCCATGAGGAAGTGGCCGGAGGCCATGCCGTCCAGCGGCCATACAGAGGTAAGAGCACAGGCTCGCTTCAGGTCTCAAAGGGAGACTGTGATACTCTGGCTCACTACTCGCTCCGTGTATGACCCCGGCTTGTCAGACTATCCACTCCGGTTCTGACCTGTGGCTCTAGCTGACTACTCGCTCCTTGTATGACCGCGGTGTGTCTGACTATCCACTCGGTTCTTAACTGTGGCTCTGGCTGTCTACTCACTCAGTGTATCCTAGACTATTGGGCTATTCGCTTTAGCGGTACGGTGGCTTGTGCTGTCCTCCTCCTCGTTTGCCACTGTCCCCATTCTGTACCGCGCGGTAGTACTCCGATTTCGTTGGGTGCCTGATACATATCGTTGGAGAGAGAACTATAGGCTGGTTCCCTACTCCTCTCTGAGTAGTACAGTACAGGCCTGTCAGTTATATATATTCTGGGGCGTCGCTGGGGTATTACTATTATTGTTATCTGTAATAAAGGTGGTTTTACTATATATACCTTTGTCTGACCTTCATTTTGTACTGGTTACCGTGACACTGAGGTTCATGTTGTTCCAGTTTGTCTCCATTAGAACTGTATTTTAAGGGGTATTTATCTTTCCCTCCTTGGAATCTTGGTAGATGCTTTTTCTGTATCCATGTGGTAGCTGTTTTCCACTGTAGATGTAAGTGAAAAGGTGATTTTTGCATACTTACTGATATTCCCTTTTCTCTTAATCCATGTGGAATACAGGACTTCCCACCTAGATAAAAAAAAAGCTGCCTGTGTTCTAGGAATGTGGTATGTGGCTGGCTGACCCCCTTCCCTGCTATACTTCTGTTTTCTATGAACTTTGCTATACATTAACACTGAGCCT
This sequence comes from Rhinophrynus dorsalis, assembly GCA_037306005.1. Classification (NCBI taxonomy): domain Eukaryota; kingdom Metazoa; phylum Chordata; class Amphibia; order Anura; family Rhinophrynidae; genus Rhinophrynus; species Rhinophrynus dorsalis. The sequence goes on along the minus strand of CM074722.1, from coordinate 343,799,534 downwards.
TTTTCCTGGGGGTAAAGTGAAGTAAGGAGGTTGTCTCCACCTCTGGAAGCCTTTTAAGGCATGTGCCCTCCTGGACACAGGATATTGTACTCATGGTTCCTGTGATCCATATGGGCAAAGCGAAAAGGATTTATCAGGAGTTATACATAAATACTGTTTTTACATATATTTAGATGTCAGTTTATATATATTAGCCAGTGATTCCTGGCAAGAAGTGGCAGTTGAACTAGACAGTGAAATGTTAATATCTGGCACACCAGGCTGTACCAGCCAGTACTAACTAATGTGCATAAACTGCCAAATAAACAAAGCTAAATATTTCCGAAACTGTGGTTTTAAATAAAGAATGGCTAGTATAAGTATAGGTGATTGTGAAAGCTGTTTCAGTATCACCCATCATTGTGTGTTAGTTCAGTTTTAAGTATGCAGTTTATGTTATTTGCGTTAATTGAACACTAAAACCAGTTTATATTTTATAAATCATAACCTGAACCTGATTTTTCTTGGATGATTATTACTTATTAATAGTGTTCTATTTTGTGAGCCTTTTATAACACAAATTACCACAGATGTGTCTAGGTCAGTGTTTCAAACTCCTGTCCTCAGGACCCACTAACAGGCCAGCACTTAGGGATTTCTCTGCTAGAGCACAGCTGCGGTGATCAGAGGCTAATTCACATTGATTAACTCACCTGTGCTCTAACAAGGAAATCATCAGATCCTGGCCTATTAGTGGGTCCTGAGGACAGGAGTTGAGAAACACTGGTCTAGGTTAACAGAGTGCATTTGTTTCACTTCTAGACTTGACAAGATCCAGTTATCTGCAGAAGGGATTCTATACCTGGTCAGTTCTATGGTATCTTGTCCCACTGTTAACCAGGTAGATGTCAGGTAAGAATTCTTCCTGTCTGTTGTATTCAGGTATAATTCTGGAGCTTTAATAATATTTACAGTGATGGAGAAGATTTGGAATATATGTAATTTGAAAGGCCAATGCAGTTTATAGAGTGCCACAATTGGAGCCCACCTTGTACTTTCTCTTCACTCTGCACTGGCAGCAAACTCTGTGCAACTGCAAGGCAGCACACTAGAGAGCCTTTGTTTGTCTGGTGCCACTGGTTGTCTGGTGTACTAGAGTTCTAGACTAATGCTGAGTTCTTTATTATAATACTGATATTTATAACTTTGAGACCATTCCTGGTGTTACCCTAGTTATTTGGTTTGCTCCAGAATTGCACCGTTTGATCTGACCAGTTTTCACTAGTGACCATGCAGCATTACTAAATAGGTTTAAATGTTTACATTTATTTTCATAATGTCTACAGGAGTGTAGTTAGATAAGTGTTTGTAACTAAGTGAGAAAAGGAACAGGTCTATGTATAGACATTGCAAATAAGCTATATCCATAGAGAGAGACCTAGAGAAATGCACAAAACCTTATAAAGTGTATAACCTGAAACCAAGATTTAAAATCCTTTAAGTGTGGTATTTCACATATTACTAAATTGGAATGTTACATGTACACCCTCTTGAATAATGTTTTTCTTAATAATAGCTTCTCAGAGGAGATTGACAATAAAAAGGGATGACATACTCATATTGTAGTAAATTTAATCTTTCACTTGATAAAAATTGATAAAGGACCTGTGAAATAAGACTCTGATTGCAAAGCTCACTTGGGAGCCAAGTCCAAGGGTAGTGTAATGCTGGAGCTCAGCCTTAGGTAACAAGCTTACAGAATATCCACAAATATAGGGCTCGATCCAAATGTTGGCGTTAAAACCAACGTGAAGAAAAAAACTGCCTTCGCGAGTTAAGCAAGACCGGGTAACGTGAGATTCAAATCTTCCTTACCCAGAAAGGCTAACGAGCGATGACCAACAAAATACACGTTAACCTTAAACTTGCGTCGCTTAGAAAATCTTACCTAAAAACACACAATAAAAATGTTACCTAGCACTACAGCCAATCACAGCACTCCATAGTAGAAAGTTCAGTCAGAAAATCCAAAACCACCGTCGCCTATTTTTTTTCTTGAGAACAGCACACAAGTCAGAGTAGAAAAACCACCGTCGCCAGTTCTGAACGGCATTCTCTGTGCTTTTCCCTACCCTACCAGTAGTTGAACACAGAGATGGCTTTCAGGACCATGGACAGCTTTGAATGCCATAGGGATGTGCACTGCTCACCCCTGTGGCATTCAAAGGGTTACAATAAAGGAAGTACACCAAGCACTACACAATGCCCCCTTCCACATCCCCCCCTTAGTATGTCACATATATTGCATATATGCAACATACTAACCCCATCCACCTCATGAACTTCCATGTAGTGGACAAATCTGTCTTTTATTCCACAATTAACCCTTTGAGTACCAGAGAGGTAGGAAAGCATTGCTTAGCATGTTTCCTAGCCCTCTGGTACCCAAAGGGTTAATAGGCAAGGTGTGGACTACATACCTTGCCTGTATATATGCGTGTGTGTGTTTTAATACATTTCTATTAAAATACCATTAATAAACGTATATTGACTTAGATTCATTCATTTATAATGCCCTACCTCCTGTGTCCCATTTCTATTAGTACTTTTGCTCCACTCTCCTTCAAACTAATAGCAATGGGACACAGGACATAGGACATTATGAATGAATAAATCTCATTCATAAACTATTGCTGAAGCAGCCCTCCCCAGCGCTCCCTTCATTTTCTTCATAAAAATCCTGTATTGCTGGCTGGGGGCATTGAAGACAACAGAGGCATTGGAGGAGGCGGGTGGAAGGGAGAGAGACATCGGAGGAAGTGGGTGGCAAGCTTGTATTTGCTGCCCGCTTCCTCTGATACCTCTCTCCTCTCCTCACGCGTTGGCATTGTGACCTGCCTGGCGTCGCACGTTGCACAATTCGTCCCTTTTCACAATGCACATTGCGACGCCAGGCAGGGCACAATGCCAACGCGTGAGGAGAGAGGTATCGGAGGAAGCGGACAGCAAATACAAGCTTGCCACCCGCTTCCTTGATGTCCCTCTCCCTTCCACCCGCCTCCTCCAATGCCTCTGTCGTCTTCAATGCCCCCAGCCAGCAATACAGGATTTTTATGAAGTAAATGAAGGGAGCGCTGGGGAGGGCTGCTTCAGCAATAGTTTATGAATGAGATTTATTCATTCATAATGTCCCGTGTCCCATTGCTATTAGTTTGAAGGAGAGTGGAGCAAAAGTACTAATAGAAATGGGACACAGGAGGTAGGCATTATAAATGAATGAATCTAAGTCAATATACGTTTATTAATGGTATTTTAATAAAAAAAATGTATTAAAAACACACACACACACATATACTGGCAAGGTATGTAGTCCATACCTTGCCTATTAACCCTTTGGGTACCAGAGGGCTAGGAAACATGCTAAGCAATGCTTTCCTACCTCTCTGGTACTCAAAGGGTTAATTGTGGAATAAAAGACAGATTTGTCCACTACATGGATGTCCATGCGGTGGATGTGGATGGGGTTAGTATGTCGCATATATGCAATATATGTGACATACTAAGGGGGGATGTGGAAGGGGGCATTGTGTAGTGCTTGGTGTACTAGTTTTATTGATTGTAACCCTTTGAATGCCACAGGGGTGAGCAGTTCACATCCCTATGGCATGCAAAGCTGTCCATGGTGCTGAAAGCCATCTCTGTGTTCCCCTAGTGGCTGGGTAGGGAAAAGCACAAAGAATGCTGTTCAGAACTGGTGAGGGTGGTTTTTTACTCTGCGTCGTGTGCTGTTCTCCAAAAAAAATAGGCGTTAGATTTCTGGAGAGAAATGTTGCAATTTAACGCGAGTTAGCCCTAACTCCAACATTTGAATAGCTTTTGGCGTCGCTTGTACATTATCGTCTACTAGTTGAACAGCCCATTACACGGGCCACAGTGCCACTGTCACCCGGTCACTGGGCAGTCAGGCGCAGTGGAGACTGCCCGTGCCGTGGTTGATACAGAGCTGGACGCTCCTTTGGAGCGCCCAGCTCTGTATCAGCCGCGGTGCGGGCAGTCTCTACTGCGCATGACTTCAGCACGAGCAGCAGTATCTACTGCGCATGTCGTGCATTACACATGAATTAGCGAATTATTATATAGGATGGGTGAGATCTTGCTGTTCTGGCAACAGGCGAAGCGTGTTTCAGAACTGCTGTTATTTCTTACTAGTAGGAACATTTGCATTGCTCAGTTGACTTTCAAAACCACCATCACCAGTCTTTTCTGGCGACGCCAACATTTGAATCGAGCCCATAATCCCTAGCTATTTCTCTATAAAAGCTGTCCTCTCACTCACTAGGATGGACACTACTTCTAGAGTCTTTTATATTGGTGAGGCTGTTACAAAGTTCTACTGGACTGGAGAAGTCACTCCATCTGAGCCAGCATTCACACACCTCCAGATCAAGAAGAAACAATGATCTTTGATGGGATTTCTCCTCCCATGGACTTAATCACATAGAAACCTGAACATGGCTCAAACTCCTCCTATAAACCATTGCATGATGTTGACTGACAATTAAAAAACAGCCCACATTGGCTCAATTTCCATCCTAATTTCTTAACAACTATATATCTACCCATAGTGAAACAGGGGTGTCTGTAACACTCTCCAGAGATGTCCTATACACTTTCCTAATCTCCCCAGTGATTTTTTTTATTTCAGTATTTCCCTGAAGAGATTTGATGCATTTCTGGAGCAAATCAGCTGCACTCTAGGGGAAAAAAATACAATTCCCATTTATTTAAATAGGGCTTGTAACCACTTGATTGCTAGAGAGATCTCCAAACCTCTATGGTTTGAGAGATATTTGCACTGAAAGTTTGCCCCTCTCTCTCCTTCTCCTGACGTAGTATCTAGCTGACAGCAGGAGATTCCAGTCCGGGGACCAGCTGGTGCCTCTGTAGCAGAGCCAAAATCGCGGTATTGCAAAAGAATTACTTCATTGGAAATGTCTACAAAGTGTGCTTGCAAACCAGTCACACTTTGTAGACATTTCCATTGCAGTAATTCTTTTGCAATACTGTGATTTTGGCTCTGCTGCAGAGTCTCCTTGAGTCATCCAACTCGAATCTCCTGCTGTCAGCTTTACAGCTGACATCAGGAGAAAGGGAAAGAGGGGAGAACTTTCAGTGCAAATATCTCTCAAACCGTAGCGGTTTGAGAGATGGGGTTTGCACCATTCTACTTATTTTCTTCTGCTCTATAAAAGGATAAAATGTTTTTATGGGACATTACTGTTCCTTTAATAAATTTGGGGCTTTCGTAGCTTAATTTGGCCAAAAAATGGTTAAGCTCACCCACCACATCAAGGTACCCCAATATCAGGTGAGTCCTATCTAATACACACAATACATTCAATCATCCCTATCTAAGTTAAAAGATGCCCCTGAATATTTCTTTTGATAATGCATAGGGCCTATTGTAAAAACATTTGACTCATTTGAGAACAATTTCTAATACCTTTGTAATAAGACTCACCTACTTATAAACTGGCCTATGGCTTTTATTAAATTAAGACAATATGTTTTGATTTTCCACCCATAATACTATAGGGTGACCACTTTCCTTCCTGCTATTCCGGGACACTGTCAACATGACAGTGGCAAAGTACTTCTCAGCTCTAGTGTGGGTGAGCACTGAAAGGGTTAAAACTTTTACCTGGTGCTGGAGGGACTCGGTAGCAGCCTTTCTTCTGCTGCTGCCCCTGCCTGGTCAAATGACTGTGTATCAGTGTGTATAGTAATGTTTTTTTTTAATTGAAGACTTACTCAGCTCAGTGAGGAGTCAGCGCCAGCAAGAGCCACTCAGCCGCAGAACTCAGTCTCACCCTGTGTCTGCAGTGTGTTCACCCAGTCCTCTTCCAGAACTTCCGCGGCCTCTTCCGCCTGGCACTGCTCCCAGATACACTGTCACTCACTCGTGTCTGTCTCACAACTCCCTCACATGGCATGCGATGCGCCAGAGCTGAGTGGCATACGTACTACTTCAACACACGCATACACAAGCCAGCCAATAATAGGAGGAACATTTTGCAAATACTCTCCCTTCATTGGCTGGTGGTGGTGTGTGGAGTGTGCACTGGCAGGCAGAATAGAGTTGACAGTGATTTTTAGGTTTTTCTTTAGTTGATTCCAGGACTCTTTATTGTCCTGGTGGGAGATGATTCTGGACGCAGGACACAGCACCAAATTAAGGGACAGTCCCGGGCACTCCGGGATGTGTGGTCACCCTATAATACTACCACCTAGTGTCCCTTATCTCTGTCATATACCAGTGTGTCTCTGTTACCCTCCATGCCTCATTCCACTCCCACCTCACTACAGCCCCAGATGGCCTATTCTGAAAAAGGTTGCAACATAGCCATTTTTTGTTTTAATTTTTTTATATACATCTCATGCAAAAATGCTTTACTGACTTCCTTTGTGTTGTAGATGTTTGCAGCAGACTGCAGCCCTTTATTTTCTTGTGGATAAAGCTGTGGAACACCGAGAGATCAGGTACAATTATTTATATTCTCCCTTCACACTGAACTAATGGACAGAACACGGAAGCAAATAATTAGGCTGACGTACTGAGCAGAACTGGTTTAATTCTGAGGCAAACCAACTGAGCCATAGGGGACAAATACAAATTTCAATTGATATAATTTGAACTTTTCATACATTTAATTCATTTAAATCAATAAAAAAGTGGGATTTTTGTTTCCATGGCGCAGTTAATTTGCTTTTGAATTGCACCAATTTTCCTTATGTTTGTAAGTATATTTGGGATTTTTGTTTCCATGGCGCAGTTAATTTGCGCCTGAATTGCACCAATGTTTCTTATGTTTGTAAACATATTTGTTGATATGATATACGTGTGAAATTAAGGGGATAGTAATGTTTCATAATAAAAGCAGCTCTAATTAATCATCATAGTATTTGGACTTTGGAGAGTGTTATTTCAATTCTGTCAGATTTGTAGTTCAAGAGTAATTCAATGACAAAGTATCCCCCTCCCGTCCCTTTTACTGATGTAACACTGTTTAGCCAGATCAGAAGGGAGGTGCCCAGGTAGACTGCAGAGAAGGACAATCTTCAATTAAGATAAGGGAAAACCTGAAAAACTTGTCAAGGGGTCCAGGGCTTTCATTGTTCTGATAGAAAGAATACTGTTCCTTGCTGTTATCTGTCTGGTCTATGGACTGCATTCCACATCTGAGAAGAAATGGCTTACACTAGGTAAAAGGGGAGGGAGAGGGAAACGTTGCTTGTGAATATCTCTCAAACCATAAAGGTTTGAGAGATAAGACTTATATAGTTATTCATGTTTTTTTAATGCCTACAAAATAAAATAAAGATAAAATGAAGTATTACTATCCCTTTAAGGTCATGATCACTAGTTTTGCTGTAACTGGTCCCAGTTTTATTTTACCCATGATTTATTTGTTTTAAAAGGAAGCTATGACCTGTTTCAGAAATTGGATAAAGTAAAAGCTTAACCTTTCGAGTGCTGGAGGGGTATGCAACACAAAGCAATGCGTTGCACACCCCTCTGGCACTCAGAGGGTTAACTTCCTTTATTCACTGTTACTTTTTATGCTTGTATTCTGTGGTTTATGTTTCTGCTGCTCTTTCTGCCATGCTGTTTATCTGTTGACAGGAGATTCATTGTCAGGTGCATCATTGTGACATGATTATACTTGTTTCTTTGTAATTTCTTTCCTGTCTACTTCAGTTGCAGGAAGATAAGATGCTAAAGCAAATCTGTCACATAAGCACATGTCCTACCAATGGCAATGTCAGTGTGGTGTGTATGTGTGTGATGTATATCAGCAGGATGCCTCTGTGTGGTGTATGTCTATATTTGTGTATGTGTAATTTGTTATTTATATGGTGCCAAAAATGTAATCAGTGCCTTGGAAAAGGAAAGTATACATGCAATAAATTGGGTCTTAATAGGGCAGTATTAGACAGAAAAACAGGCATGAGGGTGGCAATACTGTATATTGCAGCGATGATATTGGCAATAGTGTTCTGAAAGGCAAGAGGGAATAGTTTGAGATGGAGGGTGAGATATATAGAGTTCCAGAGGTAATGATCAGAGCAAAAGAGAGGTTTATGGCAGCTTTGTGTTGAGGGGAGGAAACAATCAGGTACATACCTGGAGATGAGGGAAGGTGTGTTTAAAGATAAGAATAAGGACTTTGTAGGTGATGTGGTGCTTCATATTAATCCATGAGGGAGATCTAAAGCAGTGGTTCTCAACTCCTGTCCTCAGGACCCACTAACAGGCCAGGATTTGGGGATTTCCTTGAGTTAATCAATGTGAATGAGCCTCTGATCACCACACCTGTGCTCTAGCAGAGAAATCCCTAAGTCCTGGCCTGTTAGTGGGTCCTGAGGATAGGCATTGAGAACCACTGATCTAAAGAGAACATAAGCCAGTCCAGTTTTAGGAGATTGGTAATTCTTGCAGTTGAGTTTAGGACAGATTTTAGAGGGGAGAGATAGGAAGAGGGGAATCCAGTTAGTATGTTACAGTAATCAAGGGGGTATAGAATAAGGGTATGCATAAGAGTTTTAGTTGTTTCTTGAGAGAGAATTAGGCACATTTTTGCATTACACACTCTCTGAACAGTGTATCTATTTAGTATGCATGGCTTTTTGTCTGTGTAATGTGCAAATTAGTCTTTTTGTGGTGCGTTTCTATGTAGTGTGTTTGTATCTGGGGGCACTTTTCTCTGTATTGTGCACATCATTGCTCATTTGGTTCTTGTCTATACAGTGTGCACTTAAAGGAGCAGTACATTTTTTGTATGTAAAAATATATATTGTAGGGATTTTCCTATTGAGTAAAATAAGGGTACTCCCATTGCCAAGAGATTTATATTTCCAGAGTTATTACAGTTTAAAGGGATAGTAATACTTCATTTTAACTTTATTTTATTTTGTAGGCATTAAAAAAAACATGAAGAATGATATAAGTCTTATCTCTCAAACCTTTATGGTTTGAGAGATATTCACAAGCAAAGTTTCCCCTTCCGCCCCTTTTACCTAGTGTAAGCCATCTCTTCTCAGATATGGAATCCAGTCCGTAGACCAGACAGATAACAGCAGGGGACATTCTTCTTCCTATCAGATCAATGAAAGCCCTGCCCCCCTTGACAAGTTTTTCAGCTTTTTCCCTTATCTTAATTGAAGATTGTCCCTCTCTGCAGTCTACCTGGGCACCTCCCTTCTGATCTGGCTGAATGGGGGGGGTACTTTGCTTGTGAATATCTCTTAAACCATAAAGGTTTGATAGATAAGACTTATATCATTCTTCATGTTTATTTAATGCCTACAAAATAAAATAAAGATAAAACGAAGTATTACTATCCCTTTAAACCCATGTTTTTTTTTTTTACATTAGCAGTGCCCTCTAGTGGTCAAATTCTAATTAGATTTCCTATTAGATTCTAAGAGAAAAGTCAGAGACATACAGTTCTCCATAGGATGTGATAGAAACTGCCTGTCACTTCCTGTCAGTTAGAACTATCAGGAAGTAAACACAGTAAATTCACTTCCTGATTATTTGAACTGACATAAATTTTGAATAAAACATCTGACAGTGATGGGAGCACCCTTGTTTTATTCAGCAGGAAATGCTCTATAAAATATGTGTTTTCATAAAAAAAAGTTTACTGCTCCTTTAAGTTGTTTGTGGTGTCTTTGCAAGGGTGGTTTTAATGTGTGCAGTATGTTGCTGTGGACACATTTGTTTTATATGCAGAAAATGTGCTCCAGTATAAAACATATAAAATGATTATATACTGTTTTGCAGGATCTCAGGCTTTTGGGCTTTTGAAAAGGCACTTAGGAAATTATGCTCCATATTCCAACAGTGCAACAATTTAACAAGTTTGGAGTAAGTGTGATTGATTTAATGATATAAATATGTATATATTTGTGACTCATGGTTACAGTCAATCTATGAATTCCTTTCTTTTAGTTTGTCTGACAATTGTTTACAAAGTGCTGGGATCACACAGATAATCCAAGTTCTCCCTGAGTTAAAGGTCTACGTTCTTTGAAGTGAGTACCAAGATACTGAGGCTGATGTAATAAGGAGAACTGGAACAATTCTAAGACAAAACTGTCCATATGGGACAAATCCAACACCCCACTGTTTTAAATAAGGATTTTAATCCCTTGATGCTAGAGACATCTCCAATGCATTACAGAGCAATGTGTTGGTGATCTCTCTCTAGCATTCAAGGGATTCAAATTAATGGATGTTTGTATTTAGCTCAATGCCACTGTTGGTTTGCTCTGGAATTGCTCCAGTCCTTCTTAGTACATCAGCCTAACCGAGGGGAATAAATACAGAGCTACTGACATTTCTGCACAAAGAGCCATTACTAGACACTAAGCAAATCCTGTGCCCACTTAACACCTATGTGCAAAGAGCCTTGCATGTTTAAATGGACTCTTTATGCTGTGGGTACCAAGGGGTGAGCAGTACAGGATTGTGTGGGCATTTTGGAATTTTCCAGCCGCACACTATGTACAAACTGGGATCAGATAAGCAAGGTGAAATGGATGTAGACATCCTGTAGTCCATCTTCATTTTGTACTGTGTTATATTGATAATGAGTGATAGTTTATTGAGTAAGCACTTCCCCTGTTCGGCAAGGCTTGCCCTATTTCAGCTAGTGTACATAAGGAATTGCAGACAGTACACATATTTCCTATTAGACAGTCATTGCACATTTACTGAAGCAAAAATGTACCCTACCAGTGCAGTTTTATAATCAGATCGTGGGACTTTAATACCCACTTTTCATTTGTAGTCTTCAGTCAACCTGTTCTTTGCTGGACGGTAAATACACATTGTCACATGTAACAATCTGTGTACTGGAGGGGTGCGAAACACATTACATTGTAGTGCATAGCATACCGTTGTGGCATGAAAAAGGTTAGCCACTTTGCAGCTAAAAGGATCTGCACTATATTACTTTAAACACAGCAATTTGACAAGTCTTGTAAGCTCCCACTACAATGGTAGAGCAAAATTGCTCTATAATGAATCTGTTTATAATGACTTGGTCAATAATGAATGGTTTCTTTATTTTAGCCTGAGTGGGAATAAGATCTCCTTGGATGAGGTTATTGCCCTTGCTGAGTCCTTTTCTAGCATAGAAAACATGACTGATGTCACCATTAGGTATGTTCATGGTCTCATTCTGATTTAGCCATGATAATAAATGTAATAAAGCTTTGTTCTGCTTGTCACTTTTTTTTCTCCATTTCTCACCGCAGTATGGCAGGTTCTCAGAAATTGCTGGTGACTTTTCAGGACCTGAAAAGGTACTTTTATACACATGCATCCTCATTTAACATTGTCCTCCCATAACGATAATAATATAGAGCACTATATTGATGGTATGGTACAATATAATATAGGCATAAGGTGACATTCATATTATTATACCTACTAGTTGAAGAGCCCGTTACACGGGCCACAGTGCCACTGCCAGTTGGTCTCGGGGCAGTCATGCTCAGTAGAGACTGCCCGCACCGCGGCTGATACAGAGCTGGAAGCTAATTCGGAGCGTAGTATTTATTATAGTATAGTTAACCCCCCCAGCTACGTTGCGTCTCTCAATTACTATTGTAGTCCAGCCCCTTTATGTAGTGCATTGGGCACCCCTCTGGCACTCAAAGGTTTAAATGATTCAAACTGTGTTTTGCTGTGACAGATTACACATGCACAGTATGTTGTGAAATTAAATGATTGCCTTAAATCTGAATTAAGGAAATGTATGCAAATGTATCAACTACCTATAACTTGTAATGATACACAGCTAGCATATTCAGCTCTCTTCCCACCTGCCTGCTCTTCCTACACAAAAATGCAGGACCTTCCTACAGTAGCAAAAAGGATCAGAGAGAGAGAGGTATACATGTCCACTTATAATACAGAGCATGGAAGAGTGTAAGGGGACCGGTGTGTGAGGGGAGGAAAGAGTTTGGACTGCTAAAAATATGTATTATAATCTGTATTATAGTAAGTCCATCTAGGACTTACTATAGTATAGTTAAGCCCCTCAATGGCTCTTCCTCTCTATGTACCTCTATACATTTACATTGCTTGTCCCCATCTGTATGCATGCTCAATGTAGATTCCATCCTTTTAGTATACAGAAGAACATGCTGATAAACACAGAAGAGAGTGAATTATGCTGTCAGAACAAATTCTATATAATAATTCGCTAAATTGTGTGTAACGCTGCAACATGCGCAGTAGACCCTTCTGCGCGTGCTGCAGTCATGCGCAGTAGAGACTGCCTGCGCCGAGGCTTATACAAAGCTGGGCGCTCCGAAGGAGCGTCCAGCTCTGTATCAGCCGTGGCGCGGGCAGTCTGTACTGCGTGTGACTGCCCCGCGACCTGGTGGCTCTGACACTGTGGCCCGTGTAACGGGCTGTTCAACTAGTTGGTACATATTATAATATACAGGCAGCACATACCCTTGTGTTTGGAATACTAACAAATATTTAATTTTGTAAAACAAAGATGAATAAACATTGTAATAATAATTATGCAAATTTTAATATAATAAAGAATAATACAATTATAATTGTTTTAAACATATAGTTTGGCATATTTTATGTGTTACATGTCTAATGGTTTTAATCGTGATTGTTGCGGCTCATCTTAGACGTAAATACTGATGATGCATTATTCAGCTATATTTCAGTTTGTCCTGCTACACTAAAGCAAGAGAAAAAAGAGAGACAGCGCACCAAAAGATCTAAGTGTAGTATATTGCAGACTGTCGGAATATTAGTTCAGATTCATCATAACACATAAAGTCAAGAAAAAGAGGGAAAAAAAGCAATTATAGCAATAAAAAATGAACGTGTGTAAGTAAAAAATATATAGAAGGTTTATTTACACAAAAAGAATAAAGTAAAAATACAGACGGTCAAACACGGCATTAAAGGCAGTCCAAAAGCTGTATAAGCAATAAAAAAGGAGGTATGAAAAAGAAAAAAGATAAAAAATAATAGGAGAGGGGGAATTCACAATCATAGAGATATTAATAAATCACAGCGCTATAGGATATATAGTGCGCTAAGTGGCTATACGTTAGGTAAGATAAAATAAAGGGGCGCCCAGTCAGCTGCTAGTAAAATAGAAGCGTGCTGGATGTGGTAGTATTAAGGTGAGTTCAGCACAGAAGTATCTAATTTTCTTTTCACTGTCGTCCAATACAGGTCACTGGTACTCTGGGAGGCGATCCGCCCCTTTAATAGGCAGGAACAATTATGCAAATGACTGCAGGGGGCGGAGCCTCCCCTCCTACTTAAGCTGCCTTCAGGCCAGAGCCACTAGATTGATTTGTTCCTGTGTGCTGTGCACACCAGGTGGAGAACATCTATGCATTCAACTTAGTATTTTGTTATTTTTATTCAAATATGGAATACCACCATTAGGAGGGTGACCATGGCTGTGAATTGCCCTCTTTCAAGTGGCTGGTGCAGCTTCCAGGGATTTTCTGTGGACCTTATGCCCTGAAGAGGGAACAGCTTGAGTCAAGCAGCTTCCCTGCTGAGGAATTTACCTCTGGTCTATTCCCACTTCATCATGGTCACCTGAAGACAGAAGTCCTGCAGAAAGGTGAGCCACCCCTTGAGTGCTGAAGGTCCACTTGTCCCCACAGTGTCCCTTTGATGGGCTTGTATTTGGGAGTTGCATTGCACTCCAGCACTCATAGGGTGTTTTTATTTGCATTTATCATGTTTATGCAATTTCTGTGGTATTCTCTGGGTTCTGGAGCTTTGGGTATAATTTTATTTATGTTTCTCATGTATTGGGTTACTGTTTAGCACGTTTTAAAGTTTAGTGGGACTTTATTAAAATTTAGTGTTCCGCGCCTTTAAGCGCGCCTTTTCCCGCTTAGACGCCATTGCTCCTTTACTCTCTATGGGATTTCACAGTGTGGGACGTATCTCTGGAACCGCTTGTCACAGCAACTTCAGAGATGGCTCATTTTACTTCTATGCTCCTGCTCTATCATCCGGTGTATGTTTACAGGGTGTGGGGAGTTCAGGGGGGCTTCGGGCACTGTTGGGGTACTTCTGAGAGAAAACTACATTTCCCATGAGCGCCCGGTTTGCGCTCGTTTCTGATTGGCTGACCTGACGGCCGCCATTTTGTGGTGTTATTTCTCAGCGAGTATACTACGCAGGGACCGAGCCTTCTCTCCTTTCAGCAGATTAACCCTTCGCTGGCCAGATAAGTCCGTTTTTAGGCATTTCTGGGGTGAAACTTTAATCTTTCACACTTTTACTGGGTGATATTGTTAAGTGGTGTATATTGACGCTGTGAGCATGTCTACTCCACTGGAGCCAGGGGCTAGACCCAAGACTAAAGAGGCTGGGGTGTCTGTTCCCCCCATTGCGCTTTGCTCCTCTTGTCACTCTGGGCTGCCTAGAGATTGTTCTGGTGATTTATGCCCTAAATGCACTGATTGTCGTGATAGCAACCCTGGGCTTCCCAGCCATGCTATTGAGCGAACTTGGGTGAAAGAGTTTAAAGCTGCCACTAGGGATCTCAGATCCACACTCCAACTCTTTCCCTCTCAGGTACAAGGGGCTCTCCAAGTTTGGCAGACCCCCTCTACAATCAGGACTTCCCTGCCTAAGCCACAGGGAGCTCCTGATGTGTCTGATTCTTCTGAAGAAGAACTATTGCAGGATTCTGATGCTGAGGAAGGCACTGTTATTGAGTCTAACAGGTCCATAGGGGACCCTTATGAATGTGACCCTGAGGTTTCTGCTGAGGGTTTGATTAGAGCTGTGTTAACTACGCTCAACCTTCCTCTGACTCAGGAATCTACTCATGATCCAACTGACGTTTTCCAAAAACCATCTAAGGCGGTTGTATGTTTTCCAACTAACCCTACCCTTGCCCGTCTAGTCTCTGAGGCGTGGAGGAATCCTGACAAATCCTCCTCAGCGTCCAAAAAGTTTGCTAAACTTTACCCTTTTCCTGAGACTGAAATGGCAAAATGGGTTCATCCTCCCAAGGTGGATGCTCCTGTTTCCAGGCTATCCAAATCTACTGCTTTAGCTGTCTCTGATGCCTCTGCCCTGCAGCATTGGACGGACAAAAAGCTAGAACTTTCTCTTAAGTCTATTTTTGCCTCCATTGGCACTGCCATGCGTCCAACCTTTGCAGTGGCGTGGGTTAATAGAGCTATTGTGGCCTGGACTGAACGACTGACTGAGGCAGTCCGCCAGGATGCACCGGTATCTGAGCAGTTGCAGCTCCTTGCTAACATTACTGAAGCACAGAATTATGTTGCTGATGCTGCCTTTGATGCTGTGCGCATGATGGCGAGGGCCTCCACTTCATCTGTGGTGGCCAGACGTGCCCTTTGGCTGAAAATTTGGTCTGCTGACACAGCCTCTAAGAAAGCCTTGCTTTCCTTGCCCTTTCAGGGGAACTTGCTATTTGGTTCTGAACTCAAAGAAATGATCAGCGAGGCTACTGGCGGTAAAAGTACTCTTCTACCCTCAGTCTTCAAGAAGAAGTTTCCAGCCAAACGCAATCGGTCCTTTCCTTCCTTTCAGACTGAGACACGCTCCACGTCCCAGACGGGTCCGTCCTCTGCGCGCTCCTCCTCCAAGCACCAAACAGTCCTGGAAGCCCAAAGCTGCCCCCAAGGCCAAGACCTCCAAGACTGCTTCGGCATGACTCACCGAACCCGGATCCGCATCCGGCAGTAGGTGGACGTCTCCGCATCTTTCGCCGGACTTGGGAGGAGTCAGTGGCGGACCCATGGGTCATTCAGGTAGTGTCAGAGGGATACAGGATCCCTTTCTCTTCCCTTCCTCCTTTTCGGTTCCATTTTACTCGTCCTTCTCAGGAACCTACAAAAAGACGTCTGTTCGACGACGCTATTCAGGATCTCTTGGACAAGGAGGTCCTGGAGTTGGTTCCCCCAGAAGACACAGGTTCAGGATTTTTATTCCAACCTGTTCGTGGTGGCCAAAAAGGACGGAGGTGCTCGTCCCATTTTGGATCTCAAAGATCTCAATTCCTATGTTGTGAGTTCCCACTTCCGCCAGGAGTCCCTGCGCTCTGTGATTGCAGCAATGTCTCCAGGGGAGTTCCTTGCCTCCCTGGACCTTCAGGATGCTTATCTTCACATCCCTATTCATCCAGAGAGCAGGCGGTATCTCAGGATTGCCTGCCACAGGGGACACTTTCAGTTTTCAGCTCTTCCCTTTGGGCTGACTTCGGCCCCTCAGGTCTTTCAGAGGGTGTTGGGTTCCTTGATAGCTGTACTTCATCAAGAAGGTGTCAGGGTGACCCCCTACATGGACGATCTCCTCCTGAAAGCCTCCTCAGCGGAGCTCCTCCATCAACAACTGCAGCTGTGTATTCACACTCTGAACCGTCACGGCTGGATCCTGAATCTGGACAAGTCAGACTTGGTCCCATCTCAGAGGCTCATTTTCCTGGGTCTCCTGTTCGACACTCGCCAATGCATGGTGTTTCTACCAGAGGAAGTGGCTCATCAGATAGCCATCCGAGTAGCTGGGATCCTGGAGCTGGACAGAGTTCCAGTACCGAAGTTGACGTCTCTGGTGGGGAAGTTCATTTCCACGATCGAAGCGGTACCATTTGCCATGTCCCACTCCAGGGAACTCCAGCGGTTTGTGATCCAGACGTGCAAGAATCATCCACATCATCAGCATCTGTCAGTCTCTCTACCTCCTCATGTCGAATCGAGTCTGCACTGGTGGTTGGATCTCTCTCATCTCCTGAAAGGGAGATCCTTTCAAGTTCCCTATTGGACCACGCTTACAACGGATGCCAGCATCCGGGGATGGGGTGCTGTGTTGGGTCGTTTCAGTGCTCAGGGGAAATGGGGACTGGAGGAATCTCTTCTGTCCATCAATGTTCTGGAACTGCGTGCCATCCGGCTTGCCCTGAGGCACTGGGAATCTCAACTGGAAGGTTGCCCAGTCAGAGTGGAGTCCGACAACGCCACCGCAGTGGCCTACATCAACAGGCAAGGCGGCACAAGAAGTTGCACCGCCTGGTTGGAGGTCAAGGATATTTTATCTTGGGCAGAAGATCACTTACCTGTCATTTCAGCAGTTCACATTCCAGGCGTAGACAACGTCATGGCAGACTTTCTCAGTCATCACACAGTCGACAGCGGAGAATGGGCTCTTCATCCAGAGGTGTCTCACCTAATCACCCAGAGGTGGGGGGTACCTGCAGTGGACCTGATGGCTACCAGACACAACAGGAAGGTGCCGGCGTTTTGCTCCCGGTGGAGGGACCCTCTTGCTCTAGCAGTGGATGCCTTGTCAATCCCTTGGGATTTTCCTCTGGCCTACATCTTCCCTCCTCTTCCTCTATTGATCAGAGTCATCCAGAAGTTGAAGCTGGAGCGCTGTCCTGTCATCTTGATCGCTCCGAACTGGCCTCGCCAGTCCTGGTATCCGGAGTTGATGGCCATGTCAGTGGCGGAACCGTTTCCTCTTCCTGCCCGTCTGGATCTACTTCTTCAAGGCTATCTGTGGAAGGAGGATGTTCAGCTTCTCCATTTGATGGCATGGCGGTTGAATCCTCGATTCTAGAGACGAAAGGATTTTCTCCTTCAGTGGTGTCGACGATGCTTAGCGCTCGTAAGCCTGTGTCCTCCAAGATCTATCATCGTATCTGGGCCACCTTTGTGGCTTGGTGTACTGATCGGAAGATGTCCCTAGATTTTCATCTTCCCACTGTCCTGGCTTTTTTGCAGGACGGTGTTGAGAAAGGGCTCAGCCTGAGTTCCCTCAAAGTCCTTGTCTGTGTTTTTTCCAGGAAAGGATTGCTATCCTCCCTGATGTCAAAGTTTTCTTCCAAGGCGTGACTCATGTTCGGCCTGCTTTCAAGAGTCCTACTCCCCAGTGGGACCTCAATTTGGTGGTGGGAGTTCTCCAGCGACCCCCGTTTGAATCCTTGGCTTCCATTCCATTACGTCTCTTGACTTGGAAAATGGCCTTTCTCTTGGCTATTGTTTCAGTTCGCCGGGTAGCAGAGTTACAAGCTCTGTCTTGTGAACCTCCTTACCTGGTGTTCCACAAGGATAAGGCTGTGCTTCGCACTACCAAGGAATTCTTACCCAAGGTTGTGTCTGAATTTCACATCAATCAGGAGATTGTGGTTCCCTCTTTCTGCCCTAATCCTTCATCTGACAAGGAACGAGATCTCCATTTGTTGGATGTGGTGCGTTGCCTCAAGTTTTATGTTCATCGCACCGAGTCTATCAGGAAGTCTGACGCTCTGTTCGTCATTCCTGAGGGGCCTAGGGCAGGGAAACCGGCTTCCAAAGTTACCATTGCCTCTTGGATTAAGGCTACTATTCGTGAAGCCTATAAGTTGCGGAATAAGCATGTTCCCTTCCGGGTGACTGCCCATTCCACCAGATCTATTGGGGCCTCTTGGGCCTACAAGAATCAGGCATCTGCTGATCAACTGTGCAGAGTGGCCACTTGGTCCTCTGTGCACACATTTTCAAAGCACTACCGAGTTGATGTACTGGCCTCGGCTGATGCCAGTTTTGGGAGGAAGGTCCTGGAGGCAGTTTTGCCTGTCTAGGCCTTCTATTTGACGACTAGCCAGGCATCACCGCAGACATCTTGAATGCGTGCCTGCGCTGTCAGTCCTCTTCACCCTTCACAAGCATTGCACTGGCCCTGACAGCTCCGGAAGAGACTGATGGAGCAGGCGCACAGGCTGCAGTAACCTGACCGTCAGTCTCGGAAGCTTAAGGATAACTTTATTTGTGGGCACTTTTGAGAGGTAAAATAATGATTATTAATGTAGTCGCCACCTGCCTAAGTATTGCAGGGTGACTTTAGTGGAGGTGGTAGTTCCACTTTAAATCTGTTTCTGAGCATCTCCCTTACCTTAATGGTGAAGGTTATCATTATATCTTTGATTGAGAACAGATAGTTCCCTCATCAACATTGGTGGACCATTCACAATAAATAAGCTACTGATTGATCCACTTTTGACACAGGATCCTGACAGGAGTGAGCTACTAGGGCCTAACCAAATAACCATATTAACTTTATTACTCACTCGCCTTAGGAATCCTTCAGTGGGAAATATTTTATTTCATGCAGTCGCGCAACAAACAGTCATGCTTAAAAGGATAGTAATACTTCATTTTATCATTATTTTATTTTGTAGGCATTAAAAAAACATGAAGAACGATATAAGTCTTATCTCTCAAACCTTTATGGTTTGAGAGATATTCACAAGCAAAGTTTCCCCTCACAAGCAAAGTTTCCCCTCCTGCCTCTTTTACCTAGTGTAAGCCATCTCATCTCAGATATGGAATCCAGTCCATAGACCAGACAGATAACAGAAGGGGACAATCTTCTTCATATGAGAACAATGAAAGCCCTGCCCCCATTGACAGGTTTTTCAGATTTTTCCCTTATCTTAATTGAAGATTGTTCCTCTCTGCAATCTATCTGGGCACCTCCCTTCTGATCTGGCTAAAGAGTGTTACATCAGTAAAAGGGGTGGGAGGGGGATACTTTGTCATTGAATTACTCTTGAACTACAACAGAATTTAGATAACACTCTCCAAAGTCCAAATACTATGATGATTAATTAGAGCTGCTTTTATTATGAAACATTACTATCCCTTTAATACCATGGAAATGCTATGCACTTAAGAATTCAAGGTTCATTTTGGGGAATAAATTAACATATAATTGATTCATAGTAGCTGTTTACATCCAAGGTTAATGAAAGTAGGGTTTTATCATTAGAAGATGTGATAACATTTTAGATTGGAGGTCAATAATCTGTGACTGCAGTTACGGTAAGACTGCAGCTTTTTTCAAAAGCTGGAGAGCTTGCAAACGACCCATCCCTGTCTTATATACTCCTCAGATGTGACATGTATCATAACATAAGCACAAAATAGGAGAAACACAGCTCTCCATTCTCACATTGAAGCCTAACCAAAGAGGGTATCCTCTCACCATGTGGACAGGGCCGGATTTGCCATAAGGCAGAGTAGGCACCTGCCTACAGGCGCACGCTACTGAGGGGCGCCTGGCATTGGGATTTTTTTTTTTTTTAATTTGCTAGCCTGCCAGCCTTTGATACATCACCGCCGAGTCTGCAGTGTCAAAGAGACGCTGCATAACCCGCATTATTACATTTTACTTGAGTCCACTCATCTGACACCTAAGAAGACCGTAGACTGAGTCAGAGTGAGAGATTATAGATAAAAGCAGCGCCGCTGCCTGCCGGCTGGGTATGGCTATACTGGAGGAGAGTGAGTGACGAGTTCAGACTACTCCTCACTTGAATGCATAGCTTCACCCCCAACAGACAGTACCGCTGCTGCCCCGCCTCTGGAGTCCAGCCTCCAGTTCTCCGTTCCACACAGTGCAGCTTGCAGGGAGCCGCAGCTGCTCTATCCAACCACCACAGTCCCGGTCCCGGGCGAACAGCGTGACGGTGATGTCTGACTCCTGATGCGCAGTTCAGAGAGGAGTGCTCAGAGAGTTGTTGTAGCCAAGCCATCACGTTGGGCGTCGGGTTGGCCCCACGGTATTTAAGTTAACCCCCTTGATTGAGGTAAGTGAGCCGGCGGGTATGAATGGGTTAGTTACTGGGTTGGGTATCTCCATGTGGGCACAGTGGGCTGGCCACGTTACTTGTTGTGTGAAATTGCACTTGGAAATAAGTATCGCCTCCTGGCTCCTCTAACCTTCCGATGGGGGGCAAGTTGGAGCCGATGGGGGGCCAATGTGAGGGCAATATGGAGATGATGGGGGCAATGTGGAGGTGTCCACTGGAGATGGGGGGGGGGGCGCTTCAGATTTCTGTGCCTACAGGCTCCTCAGATGTAAATCCGGCCCTGCATGTGGAATCCTCCACTGCCTTTCTCATCATTGATTCCCAAATGTAACTGGATATGCTGTCCCTAAGTACAATACTGAAGATACATTTAACAGATAGTTATATCAGCAGTATCAGTAATACACATTACATTTTTAGATGGCTTTTATATACTGGCAGATTGCACACTGTAGAGCAAAGGTGAGTAAGGTGAGCAAAGTAGAGCAAAAGGTAAGTAAAAACCAGCCTATGGGGGATTTTCTTCCAGGTCATCAGGTGTATCTGGCTCCAAGGAGCAATGGACTTTCACTTTCCCCCTTTCCACATTATATCCCAACTGGCCATTCTTTGTGGTACAGTACAACAGGGTCTAGTTTCAACCTCTTTTTGCAATTGGTTTTAATTATTCATTGCAGCTTTGGTCATCTTTGAATATGTAAGAATTTAGAATCTCCCTTACAGACTTTTTAACCCTTTCTTATATCCCCTTTTAAGTCACAGTATGACATGAGCGTATGTTGGCCCAGCAATGAACAATCATCATATATTTCAGGCAACACAGCCCTTCTGACAATGGATCAGCCATATGTCTTAAGCCTATATTTATTTTCAATAATTAAGTGATATGTAAATGATAATTAAAGCTACACCTGGTCCGGCACTTAAGGACCAGTGATGGTCCTGGCACATTATGAAATTCTGGGGTCTCCGCACTGCTGCACGCCACTCAGGGACACCGGAATCCAATGTGACCCTTAACTGCAGGCCACACGCTGCCATGACTGGCAATTAGGAGTTAAATAAAGATGTTAATAGGTCTCCTCCCTCATCTCCATACCTGGAATCAGCCAAATAACTGAGAGAAACCTGACTGCTGACAATCTACTTCATCATGCACTATATGCATTTTAGGCTCATACTTGTGCAAAACCTAACAAGAAAACAGAGCAAAAAAATGGTACAAAAAATGTGCTCCAAGTCCTATACAACAATGCTGAAGATTTCTCCAACTTTAAAGGTCTTAGTGCATTGGCTCCTTAGAGTAAAGAAAAGGGTGCTCCAAGCCCTATGCTATTATATGGAGTGAATGTATTAAGAATTCTCCAACTTTTGAGATCTTAGTGCAAAACAGTAAAAAAACAAAATGGTGCACAAAAAAGGAAAATACAATGAATCAAGGAAAAAAGGAGTAAAAAATGGAGCATGAAAATTGTGAAAAAACTATACTCCAAGTCCTATATAGCAATGCTGTACATTGGCTCCGTAGAGTTAAAAAAAAAAAAACAGCTCTCCAAGTCATGTCAGTCTATGGAGCCAATGTATTAATAGTTTTTCAGAGATCTTGGGCTGTATTCAAATGCAGGTATTGATTTCTCTGCTTTTATCTCCAGGTATCCCCATAGACTTCAGTAGGAACATTTTTGATAAAATGGGAGGTAATATTTATCTCCTGCATTTGAATTCAGCCCCTTAGTGCCAGAAAACAGAGCAAATAAACAGAGCAAGAAAACGGAGCAAAAAAACTTTGCTCCAAGTCCTGTGTTAATCTATGGAGCCAATATCTAAAGATTTCTCCAACTTTAGAGGTCTTCTTTCTTTTGTATTGTGAAATACCGTTGCAAATGGATTTTGCTTAATTTTAAGTGTTGTAATCACTTTATTCTGGTAAGCAGTCACAGCAATGAACTGTGTCTCCGGAAAGGATTGACTAGTGAGCATTCTTTGAGGAACCCCCTACATGTACTATATGTATTCTAGGCTCATACTTCTACAAAAGGAGCAAGAAATGGTGGAAAAAATTTGCACCAAGTCCTGCTAAAGATTTCTCCAACTTTGGTCTTAGTACATTGGCTCCACAGAGTAAAGAAAACTGTGCGCCAACTACTATGTTATGATATGGAGCCAATGTTTTAGGAGCAAGAAAATGGAGGATGAAAACAGAACAAAAAAAGGAGTGAAAAAATGTAGCAAGAAAATGTAGCAAAAAGTGGAGCAAGAAAATGGTGTAAAAAAAGGAACAAAATAATGTAGTAAAAAAATGCAACAAGAAAATAGTGCAAAAATTATGCTCCAAGTCCTATGTTTCTATAGAGCCAATGCCTAAATTGTAACAAAAAGGAAGCAAGAAAACAGGACGAAAAACAAAACAAAACTGAGCAAATGCACTGGAGACCTCTCTCTAGCATCCAAAGGGTTAGAATGTGGGTGTGGCCTGCACAGCTAAGACTCCCCTCAAAATTTGCAACCTCAGTAGCATGGTAAATGGAGCTTGTTGTAACGTTACATCACAGAAATACCCCCTCGAAGGGAAGCGTGAACGCGCTCCCTGGGGCAGCTGGGAGGGAGGTGGGAAGTCCTGCCGCTCTTACAGGGTGCCGCAGAACGTGGAAGTGGGAAATTTTAAGCCTGGATATGTTTGACACGATGTAAGATTCACAAAAAAAAAATACCAAAGCTTACTTAGTTTTACTAAATAAATCATCCGGACTCCAGTTGTTTGCATGTGAATGTTCCCCTTTAAAAGGGAAATTAACATTTTAATTACGAAGAAAGGCTAGTCAAATATTTTTTTTTTACTTTTGATTTTATCAGATTTAATTTATTTATATTAAATTTTTTCTCAGTTGAATTGTTTTTTCCTTTTGAAAACAAAATTAGAATTGGCTTCTACTTCCTCTATATCAATGAGATCTAGCAAAATGTAAATTTTGGATTCCAGTCTATTTTAAAATCCATGTATGTATAAGCATGCTAGCTAAAAATACAAAGTTATTGATTTAGAGGCCAAGCAGAGGTGGGTTTTGCACTAAGGCATGATATAGAAGTGATAAAGTAGAGATGACTTCTCCAGTGATGTTACTTCTCCAGTTCCTATGTTTTTCTAAAGAGACTATGCACTAAGAGCTCCAAATTTGGAGAAATATTAGTGCATTGGCTCCATAGAATGACATAGGACTTGGAGAAGTGATATCACTGGAGAACTCATCTCTCCTTTATCACCCCTTTATCACACATTAGTGCATCTCCCTCATAGTCTTTTTGGCTGGCTCCATCAGCTCCTCAAACTGATTTCTTATTTGAATTAAAACTTAAGTTAATCCTATTGTATCCTGGTGTAATACATATAGAACAGCTGTGTCCAACCTGTCCTCAAAGGTGTACATGGGCAAGGATTTAGGGATTTCCCTTCCTGAGCGCAATAAGTTTAAACTTGCTGAATGAGCCATTGATTAAAGGATAACTAACATCCCTTCATAAAATAACCCACACTTACCTACTATGGCCAGAAATAAGCAGCCTGGGTAAAGAGACCCGCCCAACCCCCCCCCCCCACACACATACTACCATCTCACAAAACAGGCACACAAAGCAGGCTATAATAAATGCTCATATATGGGTTCAAAAAACCCTGAGCTCAGTGAAAAATACAAAAAAATGTGAAAATCTATATTCCAATATGAATCATCAGGATAGCATCCATATTGTAAATACATGAAGTCCAGTCCAGTGAAAAAGCAATATAGATGAAAGACAAAACCCAGTTCTACAGAGCAATGAGTAATGGAGATGATCAGGGTTAATAGCGCAAGCCGGTCAAAAGCAAGCCGGTATTAAGTGGAGAGCAGAGTAGAGATGAAAGCATATATGGAAAGAGTCGTCTGTCACATGGCAATAATTTGAATGATCACGATCTCAGTAAACTGTGTGGTCTTCTTCTGCTTTCAATCATGGCATCTCCATAGCATCTCCTCCATCTGATAAACAAACGAAAGTCTTTCCATATATCAAGTCATGTACCTACAAGAAATCACCTCAATGCCGTTCATCTAGAAAGGGACTTAGTCTCACAAACATCTTGCAAAGGGTGTGATGAACCATACACATCAACGCTTGGATTTTTCAGACTTTTTTGTATATTTCACTGACCTCAGTTTCTTTTGAACCTATGTATGCACGTATATAGTAGCCCATTTTGTGTGCTTTGAGTGTATTCTCACACTATTTTTATTTTAGGTGGTGGTCGGGGTGGGGGTGGTGGTGGGCGGTTGAGCAGGTCTCTACCTAATCTGATTTTATATACTTTCATACTTTATAGATCCAGTAATAAACTGGTTTATATTTTTGGAGGAACTAGAATGCTCGTTTTGATCTTCTTTATTCTTGGTATATTTCTTTAGCTGTCTAGGATCTTGTAGCACCCTGTGCATGGTTTACACAGCATTATGTTCCCTTTGGTTTAATTTGGATGTGCTAAACCACTATTTTATATATTGTTTTGTAACTTTATGTGGAGAACAGACTACACACACACACACACTCGGGTTTCTATAAACATAATAACTATTCCAATTTCTTCTGCAGACATGGGACCTTCCTAATTGCTAATAAAGATCAAGCTGCTTCACCAGGGATATCAAAAACATTCAGGTGGGAACTCTCTTCTCATGCAAAGAGCTTTGTTTATTAAATACCAGGGCACATAAATAAAACTGTACAACTATGTGGTTAGCACTAGTATAGAGAATAAACAGATAATATAATAATAGCAGCAGCTCATACAACAATCCACCACTCCCTGTATCAAAAGAAACTCCAGCTTTTAGAATATGCTCCTTAGCGCTAGAGGTGACCCAAAACAATATTAAAAGAGAAAAAAAAGTAATATTTATTAATAAAAATGTGGAAATAGATGACAAGAATATGTTATTAATATGTTATTAATCTCACGTGACTGACGTTCTTTTATCAAGTATAATATTACTGATGGTACCGGTACCATAAAATCCATCTATAACTCCAATATGTGATACCTTATACATAACACATATCCCCATAAATCATAAAACAAATACACATTATGAACAACAAAATATTATAAACTATAAAAATTATAAGAGTTTCAATGCTTCTTAGTCCTACAAGGAAACAAATACAGCAGAAATCAACTTCTCTATGTGAATACCTGTAACATAATAATTTATTGTAATCTTATAGGGCAAAAGATGCAAAGGAAAACAATATACTTTACCCAATATATACAAATATAATATCAGCAATGACATTATGGGTATGACTGGAAATGTCTACAAAGTACATATACGTAATATAAAAAATGTATTACCTGTGAAAAATCACCAAATATTACTAGGCATCAGGGGAAATACGTTCCAAAGTGCTACATGGTGTTTTAATGGTGTACTGAAATATATATATGATGGAGCATCAGAATAAATATACTCCAGGGTGGCCAAATTAATTATACAAGGGCTACTACACAAAGAAATAATGAGTGATTCTCTGCAGGAGGTTCATACAACCCAAACTGCTGGAACAAGAATGTTGAAAAAAATTATATATCTGAGAAGACTTCATCCTGCAGTGGATCAACAACAGTGGAAAATGAATATATATATATATATATATATATATATATATATATATATATATATATATATATATATATACAGGGCTCAAAATTTCCACTCTCCACTAGCCACTGGCTAGTGAAAATTTAGCCCTGGCGAGTAGAAATTCAGCCCTGGTGGGTATGTTATGGCTTGCAGTGGTGAGTAACTTTCCAGGTCTGGCTAGTAGCAAAGGACTTAAAATTATAAGCCCTGTGTGTATATATATATATATATATAGTGCACTAAATATAAAAAACTACACACACTATACTAAAGCCAGTGATAAATATATCCCCAACTATGTACCAAAAAAAAAAATCTACAGGTAATCCTAGCACAAAATTCCTATAATGAATTTGCGCAACTCCCATAGACTTGCAATTAAGAATTCCCCTCACCTTATTTTGGTCTGGAATTCCATTCAGTTCATAACTTTACCAAGAGTTTACTCTACAGATTTCTCCATAGAATTCAATGGGATTCTTAAAACACAGTTAAGAACACTTATCATCTGCAATATAATCTACCATGGAGGGGGATTTTCATTTATCCCTTATGGTGCAGCTGGCTTGTACTAAAGTTTCACCCCTTAAACTTACTGAATACTGCCAATTGGGCTGTACATTTTCAGGTAAAACCAATTTGACCATAGTGGACAAAATCCCACTAAATCCCAGTAAAATTGGTCTTATAGCCTCTTGAATGTTAGAGTGGTCTCCAGTACATTGAACTGCAACATGTTAGCTACCTCTACAATTCAAGGGGTTAAAACACAATTTAAATATTTGGGAATTTACATTTGCCCCCCCCCCCTCCCCTCCAGAATTGCTCCACTTCAGATGCCTGTTTCCTGTTCCCTAAACCATTCCTTTTAGTATTGTTTTTCTTTTGTAACATGTATTTTTCACCTTCTCCCCTTTTCTATGAACAACTGTAATTGTGTTTCCTTATTTTCCCTTAGCCTCACAGAATGTCTTATCACTCGTCGTAAGCTAAGGAAGCTTTTCCTCGCTCTTGAACGATGCCCTGCACTCACACAGATAAAGTACGTGTTTCTTTTCTTCCATTGCTTGTTACAGGTTTTATCTTCAGTTCTTATAAATTGTAACATACCCATACCCATGTGAGCACAAGTCTGTAAGTGTTCAGCATACTTTATCCCATACTGCACTATTTCCCAGTGCATGACAAAGACAGATCAAGTGCCTACATATGAATTATTGATAACAATTATTGATAAACAATTAGTATAAAAGCAAAGGAACACATTTACTTAGTTTTCATTAGTGGTTTTTACAAACACAAAATAAATTATAAGGTGTCTGTGTGTATTTATTAAACCAAATTGAACCACATTTTCTAAGGTCTCGCTAGTACTTTTTTACACTTAATATAAATTAGTGTTTGCAAATATATTTGCGTATATTTTGCAACTGAAAGCTGCACTGTGTGCATCAAAACAATTTTATATGCAAATTATGTATGTTTGAACAAAAAAAAGCTATTTACATATATATAAGCTGGCAGATTGCGTTACAATTGTAGCTTAGCTTGTCCTGAACCAGGGATAGGCAATGTGAGTAGGGCCAGATTTACATCTGAGGCCTCTAGTCAAAAGCACCCATGGTGCACTTAGCTCCACCCTCCTTATAAGACCACACCTCTTAGCCCAATCCATTGGTCCTTGGCAGAGAAAATAATCTTACCTTATAACATACAAGGAGAAAGACAACTCTCTGCCCCTTGACAGCTAGAGAGGTCTCCAATGGTAAATGTCCATGAACACAGATGCAGAATAGCTACTTTTTTACAAAATGCATTTTTTTAGTGTGACTTTAGTAAATTTAATGTAAAGCAAACATGCATCTTCAATACATGGGACAAATAATATTCCTCAAAGGGTCATTAATTTAAATGTGACTTCTATCCCCTTGACTGCTCAAGATATTTAATCTTACAGCATCAACACTTTGCAATGCATTGCTCTCCCCCACTGGCACTCAAAGGGTTAATGCAATGGAATGTTTATTACGCACACACACACACACACACACATACACACACACATACACACACACACACACACACACACATACAAACACATACACACACACATACAAACACATACACACACATAGTGCAGCTGGATTGCTTGAGAATTGCTCAGTTTTGCTTTCTGCCTAAAGCCCTTGGTCCTCTGAGACACAGGTTGGATAGAAAAGATAAGACAGAAAAAAGACATTTAATGATGTTGAAGTAAAAATCATAGTGGGATTGATGTACTGAGATAAACTGGAGTAATTCTGGGTCAAAACATCTGCATAATGTGCATTGATGTAAATGGGGATTTCAATCCCTTGATCTCCAGAGCCGTCTCCAGTGCATTGCAGAGCAATTGACCTCTCTAGCATTGAGGGTAAAATCCCAATTTTACTCAATGAGAATTGTAGGCATATTAATTTGTTCCCTCTGGTGTCGTTGAATTGCACCATAATTACTCCATTGCTTAGTACATCTGTCTCATTAAGTGGAAAGGAAGTAATGAAATGAGGTGGTCCACTTGTCTGGAGCTGTTCATCTAGCCAAGGCTCAGAGATGGATGGCTTCTGCATGGAGGGAGATGGGAGGAATCAGATCATAGAGGCCTCAAATATATTCAATGATAGAGAAGGGACTGTGAGTAGAATGTAAAATGTGAGATAAAAATTAATAAATACAATATACAAGTATTATTTAAAGTGAAATGGAGCAGAATATGGGTAAATACAAGATGCTTCTAAATGGCTGTGACCCAAAAGTTGTGGGAACTGTTTTCCCACAGCTCAAAACTCCTCTGTTGTGCTCTGGTTTGCATTACAGATTATAGTGACCTGCAGGGCTGGTTGATGTCAGCTCTTCACTCTACATTCATGGGAGTTTACTCTCCTCACTACAGAAGCCCACTGATGGTACATTTATTGACATGCGGCTTCTATAGGTTTCTGTAGCGAGGAGTGCAATCTCCCATGAGCACTGCGTTAGATGATGATGTCATGGTGCCTAGCAGATTACAGTGATCTGCAAGGCAAATGTAACACAGCAGAGGTGTTTTGAGCTATGGGAACTTAGTTCCCACAGCTCTTATGACACAGCCAAGGATTTAAAAGGGTATTGTAAGAACTCAATGCTGCCTCTATAATAGAAAACTATACGTACAGGAATAAGTGGCTCTTAATGTGTTTAACATAAGAACGTACCTAGACAGGAGTCCTTCATACAACAATCAGGTATCTCTATTTATATAAATGTTTGCATGCTGTCTTCAGTTGCCTGCATTTGATGTGCTTCATTTTATGTCTGCATTTACTTTTTACTTTAATACAATAAACAGTAGACTTTATGAGTCTGAATGAGATTAGTCATAGAGAAAGAGCCCCACCCATGATGGGACTTGGGGACCTGCTCAATCTAGTAATACATCTCTGTTAGAGACAACAGTTGAATTCCTATACAAAAAAAAAAACAGCAAATAGATATAACTGACTGCTGTATAAAGAATACATTCCTAAGCAAGTCGTTATGGTACACAAATTAAGAGCCACTTATTTCAAGGGCATAGTTCCTCTTAAAGGGATAGTAATGTTTCATAATAAAAGCAGATCTAATTAATCATCATAGTATTTGGACTTTGGAGAGTGTTATTTCAAATCTGTCATAGTTGTAGTTCCAGAGTAATTCAATGACAAAGTGTCCCCCTCCCGCCCCTTTTACTGATGTAACACTGTTCAGCCAGATCAGAAGGGAGGTGCCCAGGTAGATTGCAGAGAGGGACAATCTTCAATTAAGATAAGGGAAAAACCTGAAAAGCTTGTCAAGGGGGCAGGGCTTTCATTGTTTTCATAGGAATAAGAGTGTCCCCTTCTGTTATCTGTCTGGTCTATGGACTGCATTCCACATCTGAGAAGAGATTGCTTACACTAGGTAAAAGGGGTGGGAGGGGGAAACTTTGCTTGTGAATATCTCATAAACCATAAATGTTTGAGAGATAAGACTTATATCATTCTTCATGTTTTTTTAATGCCTACAAAATAAAATAAAGTTAAAACAAAGTATTACTATCCCTTTAAAGTGCAGTTTGCATTTGAAGTTTACAGTATCATTAAAAATAATACTTTGTCTCCACAGCTTATCTAACAACTCACTCAGTTACCAGATGATTGAAAATGTGCTGAAATACCTGCCTGTGTTTCCCAATCTGACATTTCTAAAGTAAGATGTTGATAAATCAGTAATTTTCAGATGCTATGGGGGAAAGTATGAGTCTGCCAGCACTGCTCTGTACTTTTGTTTGCTGGAAAATAATTTGCCTACACCTGTAGATATAATTGCTTTAGTGCATACCAGCTCATACATCTCTGATATCATGAAGACCTATTGCAGCATGTATGCACAGGAAAATGGAGTAATGTTAGACAGATTTCCGGTGTGTCTTGTAAGTATGTGGTTTTAAAATGAAGAGGAACGTTAAGCTTAGACATGACCACATACTCCAACACTGCCCTCTTTTTTTCACAAGTGGTGTAAATTTGAGAATTTTATGTGTAGTTAGCTTAGTAAATAGTAGCTAAGCTGGAGAAACACAAACAGTGTGGTTCCTGTGCCAGTTTTATCTAGGAATCGGATAGTATATCCCCTATCATGAGTCTTATGGGTCAATTCTGGGACAAACCAACTGCACCATACGGGAGAGAAGAAATCCCATTCAAATAAATTCATTTTTTTTAGCCCTTTGAATGCTAAAAACATTGAAGCCTTCTCTAGCATTCAAGGGTTTAAAAATCATTTAATTCAGTAGATATTTGTGTATGATGTTATAGGTTTGCTGTAGAATTGCTCCTTTTCTTTTTTTTTGGGGGGGGGGGCGGGGGGCGACTTCATATATTAGGAGCTTCCCATGAGCTCACAGTTCTCTTGTTCATCTGCAGAACCATCTTCAAGTCACAGAAAATGCAGTTTATTGGCTAATTCAAATGAGTTGTTTGCCTACTAAGATGTGATGTAGAGGAGACTTGTGAAAAAGTATAATAGATGTTCAGTGCTAAACCTCACAGTCAGGGTAATGTTTGAATATGTGCCGTTATGCACTAAAGCCTTCAGTCATACCCACCAGTCTCAAGATTTTTAAACTAACTTATGTGTATGAAATACAGGTTGATTTCACCCCCCCCAAGTTTTATGTTTTGTTCAAATAAGGATGGTAATGAGCTCTGAAGAAAGGGTAAGACATTAGAAAGGGGATATTTCGCTAAATGAAATGACAAATGAAGTGCTAGGCACAAAATCTGCTTTTGGTGTTGTGTGGCATATCTTATGCCACATAGCATTTAAATCAGTGAAATTACATATTAAATTAACATCAAAAAAGAAATAAAAATAATGGCCCCCCAGCCATAATAATCCCAAAATACCTATGCATTGGATTAATAGTATGAAAGGCTTGGATAGATCTTTCAAACCTTCCCCCCCATAACTCAGATGATGCATTGATGCAGAGTCAAGGCATGTGGATTGGGGAGTCTAATACCATCCCATGTTCTTTAATTGGTTTGTTATCTGGGGAGGTGTCACTGGGGGTTCGATCAACCTACAGAACTTTGCAAACCTTGGAATATGACCCTGTTTCCCCTTCATCTAATGATTTAAATTGTGAGAGCTTAAAATAAAAGCTGTTATCCCTTAGAAACCCCCCCCCCCCCAAGCGTTCCATTTATTTATGTTAGGGCATGGGTTTATAAACTTGGAAGTGGGGGGTGAAATAGTTCATAGGTTGCTGTTGCAGCCCTGTTTGCCAGCCTAACCCTTTTGAAGTAGGGCCTTAAAATTAGTTTTGGTGTTCACTAAATCTCTACATCAATCTCAGTAAAGATTGGGATGGAGAATGGATAAACCCATGACTTCTACTCTAGTCTGCAATAAAGTGTGACATTATAAATGATGAAGAAGGCTCATCCCAGTCTCATATTCCCCACCCACTGTGCTTTGGTTTGGTTATGAGGTTCATTGGACACCCAATCCCTCCCTGAGGCACTCTGGGATAGGGAAGAAAGAAAGGTCAGAGATGCCTTAACTAGGCTCATGTGCCTGCAAGTACAAGTAAAAGCTCACTAGGACTACATCCAGCGCCCAGGATGCAATCTCTATTAGCTCACCAGCACCATACATAGAGAGAAAATCTTCTGAAACACATCATACTGGTCATGCCAAATCACAGTCCAGCCAGAAAATGCCAGACAATTCTTCTCTGGACAAGGGAAGCAGCTAACCCCAGACTTATATTTTGGCCTTTTTGGGCCTCGTCGTTGAGGGGCAGCTGACCTCTCTAGGCACTGTGGGGTCCACATCTGTATTCCTCCTATTACTCTTAGGGTGACCAACCCCAAAAGCAATTTGCATATGTAGAAAGAAAAGTCAGAGATTCTCAACTAGGCTTATGAGCCTACAAATACATACAAAAACTCATTGCACCCAGAGAGCAATCGCTTTTTGCTTCCCAGCACCATTCACAAACAGGAAACCTTCTGAAACACATTGTACTTGCCCTGTCAAATGACAGTCCAGCCACAAAATGACAATCTATTCCTCCTTGAACAATAGAAGCAGCTAGCTCGAGATGTGCATTTCAGCCTTGTTGTGCCTTTGCAGGAGCAGCTGATCCTTCTCAGCCCGGTGAGCAAGGGGTCCATGTCTGGATTCCCACTATTACTCTTAGGGTGACCAGCCCAAAAGAGCAATTTACATATGTAGAAATAAAGGTCGGAGATGCTCAGCTAGGCTCATGAGCCTACAAATACATGCAAAAGCTCACTAGGACTGCATCCTGCACCCAGAGTGCAATCCCTTTTAACTCACCAGTGCCATACACAGAGAGGAAATCTTCTGAAACACATTATACTGGTCTTAGTTGAGCATTTCTGACCTTTCTTTCTACATATGCAAATTGCTCTTGGGGTTGGTCACCCTAAGAGTAATAGGGTAAATCCAGATGTGAACCCTTTGTTCACAGTGTCTGGAGGGATCAGCTGCATCTCACCAATGAGAAACTAACTAACTAACTAACTAACTAACTAACTAACTAACTAACTAACTAACTAGTTAGTTAGTTAGTTAGTTAGTTAGTTAGCTGCTTCCCTTATCCAGAGAGGAATTGTCTAGCATTTTGTGCCTGGACTGTCAATTGGAAGGACTAGTATGATATGTATCAGAAGATTTTCTATCTGTGTACAGCATTGGTGAGCTAAAAGAGATTGCAACTTGAGTGCAGGAAGCAGTCCTAGTGAGCTTTTGCATGCATTTGCAAGCTCATGAGCCTAGATGAGCATCTCTGATCTTTTTCTACTTTGGGGTAGGGGCATAACTGTGAGGGATGTCTTGCAATACTGAGAGCTCTAAAATGGTCCCATTAAGGATACAGAGACAGTACTTGTACTGATATGAGAGATTCAGGGAGGTGGGGACATTTAACTTCCTCATATCCAGGAAAATCTTATTTTAATATTGCATTTGTTCCTAAATGGATAATTGTCGTTCAGGAACAATAATAAAACAACATTTGTGAGGATTAAACCTTTGAGTACCAAAGAAGTATGCAACACACAGCGATGCAAACCCCTCTGCCACTCAAAGGGTTAATACTAGACTATTCATTATGAGATGTGAGTGTGAATTTAATGGTCTTGTGGGTCTGTCCCTACAGCCTCATGTATACTTTTGTGTGTGACTAAATAGGTCATAGTAATTGCTTTTTTATTTATTAACACAATTTCCTTGTTATGTTTTTCTTTAGCATCAGTAAAAATGATTTTTCGCCCAACTGTGTTTTGTTACTGGCCGATTCAATCAACCTTTGCAACCGAATTAAAGAAGTTGATATTAGGTAACTGATAATGATAACATAATAATATCAACCTGGATTCTAGAGATGTCTCCAATGCGTTGCTTCACAGTGTGATTGAGATATCTCTAGCATCCAAGAGCTTAGTCTCTCCTTTTTCTATCACAATCCAATTAATTTCAATCTCCCTTCCTCATCTCACATTAGTTTCACTGAGTAGCCAAACCTTACACCTGTACAGTGTTCAGTATGTGTGACAGCACAGCAAAATCATTGTTGCACATTTGAATTAGCCCTTACACAACAGTAAACTACACTACCTTCTTTATATTAGTGTTTATAAGTGAAATGAATTATAAAGTGTAATAACAGGTTTACTTTACAGGGTCCTCACTCCCAAGACATTGCCTTCTTCCCCCCCTAGTACTGAAAAGGTGTTGGGGCTAAAACAGGAAGTGCATGCACAGCATGTCTTAAATAGCTTAATCTATAAATCTAAATAACTCAAAAAATAGCTCTAAATAGAAAACAGCTAATATAACATGTAGGTAAGTTGTTTTAGGTGATAATGTTCCTTTAAATTAGGAATTGGATATTCCCACTTGTATTTTCTTCCTTATAGTTTGGCAAAAAGTATAAAATATACTGATTCCTGGCAAGCTCAAAATAGCCTTTATTCAGAGTATTTAAATAGTCAAATATTCATATGATCAGAAGAGCAGCAAGACATTTCTTGGCTACATATACAGTGAACAAAAATGTGTCTGCTCATCAGATCCTGACTTTTAGAAATAAATAACCTATGACATACTATATTATAATTTGCTAAGGATGTTTGTCAGAAGCCGTCATGCGCAGTAGAGATGGCTGAGCGTGCAGTACAGACTGCCCGTGCTGCGGCTGATACGGACGGGGTGGTCCGAATTAAGACGGAGTCCTATGTGCGCACCTTCTTGGGACTGCAGCACCGCAGTGTTGTCCTGTGTACACGGGCTTTAAAACTAGTTATAAATAAATCAGTGGGGGTTTAGTTTTGTTTTGTTTTTGGACAAAGGCATGGTAAGTAGAGATGCACCGATACCAATTTTTAAAAACGAGTACGAGTACCGATACTTTTTTCAAGTACTCACTGATACCAATTACAGATACTTTTTGCAGTGTCATTTGGCAGTTTTACAAGTACCTAAAGCAGATGAATGATTTTATATATATATATATATATATATATATATATATACACACATACATACATACACACACACACCACCTCTTGACTCTTGATTCTCCCCTTTTTCCTTTTTCTTCCCCTCTTGATTCCCACCTTTTGCTTCATTCTTCCCTCTTGAGCCCCCTCCTTTTGCCTTTTTCTCTCCCTTTTGATCCCCCTTTCTCCCCCTCCTTGACTCTTGATCCAACTCCTGCTGCCTTTTTCTCCTCTCCCCCATTTTTCCCTCTCTTGTTCCACCCTTTGCCTCTTTCTCCCCCTCCCTCATTGACTCTTGATCCCCCTTACTTTTGCCTCTCTCTCCCCTTCTTGACTCTTGATCCCACCCTTTTGCCTCTTACTGCCCCTCCTAATCCCCCCTCCTTTTGCCTCTTCTTGGCCCCCTCCTTTTGTCTCCTGATCCTTCCTCCTTTTGCCTCTTTTTTTTTCCCTCAGTCCCTTTTGCTTCTTTTTCTCCCTCTTGACCCCCCTCTCTGCCTCTTTCTTCACCCGCTCTTGATGCCCCATCTTGCCTCTCTTGATCCCCCTTTGTCTTCCTCCCCCTCTTGAATGATCTCCCTTTTTGCCTGCTGCAGTTTCCCCAATTCCCCTTCTGTCTTTATCTCCCTCTTGACCCCCCTCTGCCTCTTTCACCTGCTCTTGATGCCCCCTTGCCTCTGATCCCCCTTTGCCTTTATCCCCCTCTTGGTGATTGATCCCCTTTTTGCCTGTTAGGCCGCTGTTACAGTTTCCCCAATTCCCTTCCCCCTCTTGCCTGTCTGCTGAGCTGACTCTGTCTCCTCTGCTCCTGCCTCCTGCTCAGTGAGCTCTCTCTGACTGGGTCTGGGTGCACAGACACAGACTCGCAGTGCTCTTCTTCACGCCGCTGCATAGCCTGCGTCTGACATCATGGTCCCGGCCTACCTCCACACTGACACTGCCCGGCGGCTCCCAATCTATCTTCATGTGGCCGTGGACCTGTGAAGTTGTGGCCGCAGATTGAATTGCCCTGGTATCGACCCAATTTGCGCGAGTAAGAGTACTCGCACAAATACAGGTATCGGTACCAATACCGGTATCGGTATCGGTGCATCTCTAATGGTAAGCTCACTTGCGCAGTCAAGTTACTCCAGATTCAGACAAATTCCTATCTGCCTACAATCTGTGAACATGTATTTAGTATAATGAAATTAAAATCAACTTTACCTCTACTGTGAACAAAACCCTTGTGAGGGAAATGAGGGAGGTATTTATACCTTCTCTAATCAGCTATACCCTTCTTGGAGCGACCATCCAAGAGACGAGGAGTCAAAACCTGCCAAAATACATACAAAATGTATAAAATATACTGATTCCTAGTGAGTTCAAAATAGTCTTTATTAGTAGTATTCAAATAGTTACATATGTGTATAGTCAAGGGAGCAGCAACTCACCATACTTTATGTTGCTTTTAATTGCATTATACTAAACTAGTTGAAGAGCCCGTTACATGGGCCACAGTGCCACTGTCAACTGGTCGTGTGGCAGTCATGTGCAGTAGAGACTGATACCCCCGATGAAGTCCTAAGTTTGGACGAAACGCGTTGGGAGATTATATGTATTTTACCAGTTTTATTCTGGCTGTATGTTTTTATGGTTTATACCTCCATTAAAGGGATAGTAACACTTCGTTTTAACTTTATTTTATTTTGTAGGCATTAAAAAAACATGAAGAATGATATAAGTCTTATCTCTCAAACCTTTATGGTTTATGAGATATTCACAAGCAAAGTTCCCCTCCCCGCCCCTTTTTCCTAGTGTAAGCCATCTCTTCTCAGATGTGAGTCTGGTTGTATGACAGTACAGATAACAGAAGGGGACAATTTTCTTTGTATGAAAACAATGAAAGCCCTTCCCCCCTTGAAAAGTTTTTCAGCTTTTTCCATTATCTTAATTGAAGATTGTCCCTCTCTGCAGTCTACCTGGGCATCTCCCTTCTGATCTGGTTGAACAGGGGGGGGATACTTTGTTTGTGAATATCTCTTAAACCATAAAGGTTTCAGAGATAAGACTTATATCATTCTTCATGTTTTTTTAATGCCTACAAAATAAAATAAAGTTAAAATGAAGTATTACTATCCCTTTAAAGGAGTTTATTAAAACACTTGGGAGTAGTTGTGATGTATAGCGAATCATCTAGCTCCGGATTATAAGTTGGAGGAGAACAACTACGCTTGTGGAGTAAAAGTGAGACGTGTATTTGAGCCCAGAGGCTGGCAAAGCCTCATGCAAATGTGAGTACCCATTGCTGGGGGAAGATTTAAGTGGGAGATATATCACTACAACCTTACAGTCTGCACTTAGAGGCGGATTTGCGCTGTTTCTCTTTTTGTGTTTTTTAGAGACTGATGCATGACTGCGTCGTTACACACGTTTTAGCAAATTATTATATATAGGGTTGCACCGATACCGATACTGGTATCGGTATCGGTGCCGATACCAGCATTTGCGCGAGTACTTGTACTCGCGCAAATGCGGCCGATGCCAGCACCGATACCCTGTGTCAGGGTCGGTGCTGCAGTGAGGGAACCGGGGAGCTGCTCACAATGCTCCCCGGTTGCCTCTCTCCCTCAAGTAGCGTATGAGCGTTGCCGCGGGTTACCATGGCAACGCTCTGACGCTGACTTCTGCCGGGGCTCGCGAGAGAACAGCGAGCACCCGGCAGAGGAGAGTATGGGAGGCTAGATGGGAGCGGGTGGTGAGAGGCAAAGAGGGGTGAAAAGGAGGGAGAAAAAAGGGACTAAGAAAAAGGGGGAAAAAAAAGGCAAAAGGAATAAAGATCAGGAGACAAAAGGAGGGGAACTAAGAAAAGGCAAAAAAGAGGGGGGATCAGGAGAGAGCAAGACAGGCAAAAGAGTGGGATCAAGAGTCAAGGAGGGGGACAAAGGGGGATCAAAAGGAAGAGAAAAAGCCAAGGCAAAAGCTGAAGAGGGGGAGAATGAAGTAAAAGGTAGGAATCAAGAGGGGGAGAAAGAGGCAAAAGGGGACAGTCAAGAGGTGGTGTGTGTGTGTGTGTATATTATATATATTATATATATATATATATTATATATATATATATATATATATATATAATATTATATTTCAAGTACTCACCAATACTTTTTTGAGGTCATTTGCCAGTTTTCCAAGTACCTAAAGCATATATATTATATATATAAAATATATGCG
The DNA here is from genome assembly GCA_037306005.1 of Rhinophrynus dorsalis. Classification (NCBI taxonomy): domain Eukaryota; kingdom Metazoa; phylum Chordata; class Amphibia; order Anura; family Rhinophrynidae; genus Rhinophrynus; species Rhinophrynus dorsalis. Next base: position 343,760,918 of record CM074722.1, on the reverse strand, counting down.
CTTTAAGTACCTGGAAAACTGGCAAATGACCCCAAAAAAAGTATCGGTAATTGGTATCGGCGAGTACTTGAAAAAAGTATCGGTACTTGTACTCGGTCTTAAAAAAGTGGTATCGGTGCATCTCTAATTATATAGGATACATGGTCACAGTTGACAGCGACTTGTCTGAATCTGGGGTGCCTTGTCGGGGCAGGTGAGCTTACCAAACCTTTGGGCAAAAACATGAAACTAAATCCCTACTGTTTTATATATAGTAAGTCATATGTTATTTATTTGTAAAAGTCAGGATTTGATGCACAGACTCTCCTTTTGTTCATAGTTTAATACTGGCATTGAGCTTTCTCATTTCTCTTGTTGATCTTACTCCCATATTTTCCTTCCAATCATGTTTCCTACCTATATCCTATATGCCTGTAAGTTTTATAAAGTTTGCTTGCCTGCACTCACACGTCTGTTGTGTCTCACTCCTCTACTATCCCTCTCTTCCTTTCTTCCCTTTTTCTATTTATCTCTTCTCCATCCTGTGCTGAATCACTCTATATCACATTTCCTGTACCCGTCCACTGTATCTGTTGGTTGGTAGATAACTTTAAACAGCTACTGCTTTTTTTCCAGGTCTACTGAAACCATGTGTTTACATTTAGAAAAGCAGCACAAAGCCACTGAAGTTGTCTGCAGGTGTGACATTTAATTAATTTGAATAAATGTATTTGACATTTTTTTTATAATTACATTTTTATCATTTCTGTCTCAACCCCTTGTATGCTAAACACTTCTCTGCTGCATTGTGAAGCACTTTTTGGGCAGAGTTGTGAAGAGTCCAGTGGATTTGTGTCTGAATCATTCCACTGATTTTAACTTTGTCTGGGCCAGAGGGGTGCACCATGTATTGTAAAGCAATTCATTGCACACCTCTCTGGCATTAAAAGGGTTAAGCAGCAATCTCAGGGTGTTATGCACAGAAGAAAAGATAAATCAGCTGCATCACACACAGAAAATAAAAGTCAGGCAACATTCCGTTTGAGTTAAATGGGACTTTTAACCCCTTCAGTGTCAGTGAGGTCTCCATTGCATTGAGAAGCAATGCATTGGAGACCTCTGTAGGATCCAATGGTTTAAAAAGCTCCAGGAAATAGGAATATTTATTTATTTGCCCCCTGTTGTGCAGTTGCCTTGATCCAGAATTCATTTCTCTATGCAGAATGCAAAAGATGTGGAATATAAATCTGCGCTACTGGGAACAAATAAAAATATCCCGAATCCCTATTTATTTAAATTTGGCTTTTAACCCCTTAAATGCAAGTGAGGTCTCTACTGCATTGCTTAGCAATGCATTGGAGACCTCTCAGGCATTCAAGGGTTTAACCCTTCGAGTGCCAGAGAGGTATCCAGTGCATTGATTTGTAAAGTGTTCCATACCCACTCGAATGGTTAAAAGTCTAATTAAATCACAGGGAATTTGTATCCCTCCTACCATGACGCAGTTGGTTTGCTCACCTTCTGCATAAGGCCTTAAATCAGGGATATCCAAACCAAGGTCCTGGGGCCCTTGGCGTTACTTCGATATGGTCAGTCATGTTTGCCCACAAATTAAAATAAATGTTTACTTGCAACCTTCTGTGAAAAATATAACTAAACGTCTTCTGTTATTAAACAATATAAAATGTAATGCTGCATATGAATGTTTCTGTAGGAAAATGAAAGAGACCTTGTCAGCCTAACTTTAGATTGCATTCAGTAGGCTGTATAATATTCTATGTTGTGTCCAAGCATGCTAACACCTAAAAATGATCGTAGGTCACACACACTTAAATAACCTGTAATTCATGTTAGCCTCTTAGGGATCTAATTTAAAATAAATGCACTTTACAGATACTAGCTCAAATACATGATGTTTAAAATGATATAAGCCAATTTTACTTTTGGTGTTAGATTTCTTTTAATGCTATTGCATTAGCATTGTTTGTTTCTCAATTCGGCCCTTGAGGAAATAAGTTTGTATACTCCTGTCTCAGATAACGGATCAATAGATCTCTGTGCTCAAATAATTCAGTCTTGATAACAGGTGTTATTTTCTGTGTTATTGTATAATTTAATTTTTAGATAAGAAAGCATCAAAATAGCATATTTTCACCAGCCCTACAGTTACTCCTATATACACTAGAGGGAGATAAATACCTTCTATAAAATATTTACTTCTACATTCCAAATCAATACAGACTGTGTGAGAAGTTCACACTTCTAACGAGAGTTGCATACATGGGATGTATTGGTTATATTAAGAAGTATCAGACATATTTATTTGTTGGATAAGCCTTCTCTTACGTAACCTTATAGCCAGGGCCAGATTTCCCAATAGGCATAGTAGGCACCTGCCTAGAGCTCCAAATTTTGAAGGGGAGCCTCTGCTGTACTGCCCACAACCACATTCTGAATTGTGGGTGTGGTCAGAGCAATCTTAATGTCTCTGAGCCAGTTACACATCCCTTTACAGCCTTTTATTTATCCTCTTGGATACTAGACAGATCTCCAGTGAATAACATAGGACACAGTGCATTGGTTCAATAGACTAAAGAAAATGTCTCTATCTTATTCTATGGAGCCAATGTATTAAGATTTCTCTAAAAGGAGCACTAAACGGAGCAAGTAGAAACTGGAGCAAGAAGGAGCTGGAACAAAAAATGGAGCAAGATGAAAACAGAGCAAAAAGTGGAGCAAGAAGAAAATGGAGCTAGAAAAAAAGAGCAAAAAACGGAGCAAGTAGAAAATGGAGCAAAAGTGAAGCAAGAAGAAATTGGAGCTAGAAAAAAATGGAGCAAGAAAAAAATGGAGCAATAAGAAAACGCAGCAAAAAGTGGAGAATGAAGAAAATAGAACAAGAAGGAAACAGAGCAGAAAATGGAGCAAGAAGATAGCGGAGCAATAAGAAAGAGATTTTTTGCACCATTGTATTGCTCCATTTTTTGCACTGTTTTCGTGCTTAATTTTTGCTCTCTTTTGCACTTTTGTTTCTACATTTTGTTGCTTTATTTTGGAGAAATCTTAATACATTGGATCCAGGGCTGGATTTCCCAATAGGCAGAGTAGGCACCTGCCTAGAGCTCCAAATTTTGAGGGGCCCTCTGCTGTGCTTGCCACAACCACATTCTGAATTGTGGGTATGCTCAGATCAGTCTTAATGTTTCTGAACCAGTTACATACCCCTATACATTCTGTTATGTAACCTCTTATACAGAGAGATGTCCAATGTATAACATAGGACTTGTACATTGGCTCCACAGACTAAAGAAAATATCTCTGTCTTATTCTATGGAGCAAATGTATTAAGATTTCTCCAAAATGGAGCAACAAGAAAAAAAAAAGAGCAAAAAGCAGAGCAACAAGAAGAAAACGGAGCAAGAAACGGATCACAAAAATAAACAGAGCAAAAAGAAAATGGAGCAAGAAATATATCTAATTCTATGGAGCCAATGTATTACGATTTCATCAAAATGGAGCAGCAAGAAAAAAAGAGAGCAAAAAACGGAGCAACAAGAAGAAAACGGAGCAAGAAGAAAACGGAGCAAGAAATGGAGCACGAGAAAAAACAGAGCAAAAAGAAAAATGGAGCAAGAAATGGAGCAAGAAGGAAAAATGTAGCAAAAAGAAAATGTAGCAAAAAGAAAAACGTAGCAAGAAGAAAAAGGGAGCAAAAAGTAAAAAAAGGGAGCATGAAATGGGCAGTAAAGAAAAACGGAGGAAAAAGAGAAAATGGAGCAAAAAGAAAAATGGAGCAAGAAATGGAGCAAAAAGAAAATGGAGCGCGGAGCAAGAAGAAAAAAACAGAGCAAGAAGAAAACGGAGCAAGAAATGGAGCAAGAAGAAAAATGGAGCAAGAAATGGAGCAAAAAGAAAAAGGAGCAAAAAGAAGAGCAAGAAGAAAATTGAGTAAGCTGGCCACAACCACATTCTGAATTTTGGGTGTGATCAGATCAATCTCTGAACCAGTTACATACCCCTGTATTTAATATCTTGGATACTAGAGAGATATCCAATGAATAACATAGTACTAGTGCATTGGCGCCATAGACTAAAGAAAATATTTCTATCTTATACTATGGAGCCAATGCATTGAGATTTTTCCAATCGGATCAAGCAGAAAGTGGAACAAGCAGAAAGCTGACCTTCAAGTACAGTGTTATTCTATGGAACCAATGCCCACAGATTTCTCCAACATTAGAGGTTTTAGTGCATTAGCTCCCTAGAGCATAGGTGTCCAGGTTTGGTCCCCCAGGCTAACAGGTCAGGATTTAAGATCTCTAATGTTGGAGAAATCTGGAGCTTTTTTGCACCAATGTATTGCTCAGTTTGTGCACCTTTTTCTTGCTCAATTATTGCTCCATTTTCTTGCTCTATTTTGCAGAAATCTTAATACATTGGGTCCTTGGAAAACATAGGACTTTGAGTACATAGAGTAAAGAAAAGATCTCCAAGTCCAAAGTTATTCTATGGAGCCAATGTATTAAGATTTCTCCAATATGGAGCAAGAAAACAGAGCTAAAAAGTGCAAAAAATGGAGAGAGAAAACAGAACAAAGAATGGAAGACAAAAACAGAGCAAAAAGTGGAGCAAAAAAATGGAACTAAAAAAAGTGACGCTCCAAGTCCTATGTTATTCTAGGAAGCCAATGCCTACAGAGGTGTGTGAGTAAAGAGATCTTTGTGCAAGAAAACTGAGCAACAAAAATAAAGCAAAAAAAAGTCCAGTGTTATTCTGTGGCTAAAAGAGATTGCACCCTGGGTAGGATACTTATCCTATAGAGCCTCATCACTTTGAGGGCAGGCTCGTTCCTAGTTGAGCGTCTCTGACTAGCTTTTTGCATATGCAAATTACCCTTGGGACTAGTCACCCTAATGGTAACAGGGTAATCTAGAAGTGCACCCCTTGCTCACAGTGTATAGAGAGATCAACTGCACCTCACTGATGAGTCCCAACAAAGATGAAATGTGTTTCTGGGGTTGGCTGCTTCTCTTGTTCAGGGAGGAATTCCCTGGCACTTCATGGCTGGACTGCCTTTTCGTAGGATCAGTATGATGTGCTTTAGGATATTTCCTCTCTGTGAAAGACACTAGTGAGCTAAAATAGATTGCACCCTGGATAGGATACTTGTCCTATAGAGCCTCATCTCTTTGAGGGCAGGCTCGTTCCTAGTTGAGTGTCTCTTACTAGCTCTTTGCATATTCAAATAACCCTTGGGACTAGTCACCCTAAGGGTAACAGGGTAATCCAGACGTGGACCCCTTGCTCACAGTAAATAGAGAGATCAGCTGCACCTCACTGACGAGGCCCAACAAAGCTGAAATGTGTGTCTGAGGTTGGCTGCTTCTCTTGTTCAGAGAGGAATTGCTTGGTACTTCGTGGCTGGACTGCCTTTTGATAGGATCAGTACGATGTGCTTTAGGCTATTTCCTCTCTGTGAAAGGCACTAGTGAGCTAAAATAGATTGCACCCTGGGTAAGATACTTATCCTATACAGCCTCAGCACTTTGAGGGTAGGCTCGTTCCTAGTTGAGCATCTCTGACTAGTTTTTTGCATATGCAAATTACCTTTGTGACTAGTCACCCTAAGGGTAACAGGGTGAACCAGACGTGAACCCCTTGCTCACAGTGCATATTGAGATCAGCTGCACGTCCCTGACGAGGCCCAATAAGGCTGAAACATACGTCTGGGGTTGGCTGCTTCTATTGATCAGGGAGGAATTCCCTGGCACTTTGTGGCTAGACTGCCTTTTGGTAGGATCAGTATGATGTGCTTTAGGATATTTTCTCTCTGTGAAAGACACTAGTGAGCTAAAAGAGATTGCACCCTGGGTAGGATACTTATCCTATAGAGCCTCATTACTTTGAGGGCAGGCTCGTTCCTAGTTGAGTGTCTCTGACTAGCTCTTTGGATATGCAAATTACCCTTGGGACTAGTCACCCTAAGGGTAACAGGGTAATCCAGACGTGGACCCCTTGCTCACAGTGCCTAGAGAGATCAGCTGCACCTCACTGATGAGGTCCAAAAAAGGCCGAAATGTACGTCTCAGGTTGGCTTCTTCTGTTGTTCAGGGAGAAATTCCCTGGCACTTTGTGGCTCGACTGCCTTTGGTAGGATTAGAATGATGTTCTTTAGGTTATTTCCTCTCTGTGAAAGGCACTAGTTAGCTAAAAGAGATTGCACCCTGTGTAGGATACTTATCCTATAGAGCCTCATCACTTTGAGGGCAGGCTTGTTCCTAGTTGAGCGTCTCTGACTAGCTCTCTGGATTTCCCAGTAGGTAGAGGAGGCCTCTTATACCAGAGATATCTCAAATGTATAACACAGGACTTGTGCATTGGCTCCACAGACTAAAGAAAATATCTCTGTCATATTCTATGGAGCTAATGTATTAAGATTTCTCCAAAATGGAGCAGCAAGAAAAAAAGAGAGCAAAAAAAAGGAGCAAGAAGAAAACGGAGCAAGAAATGGAGCAAGAAAAAAAACAGAGCAAAAAGAAAAATCGGAGCAAGAAGAAAAATGGAGCAAATAGAAAAAACAGAGCAAGAAGAAAACGGAGCAAGAAATGGAGCATGAAAATAAACAGAGCAAAAAGAAAAAACGGAGCAAGAAGAAAAACGGAGCAAGAAACAGAGCAAGAAACGGAGCAAGAAATGGAGCAAGAAGAAAAAACGGAGCAAGAAATGGAGCAAAAAGAAGAGCAAGAAGAAAACGGAGTAAGCTGGCCACAACCACATTCTGAATTTTGGGTGTGGTCAGATCAATCTCTGAACCAGTTACATACCCCTGTATTAAACCTCTTGAATACTAGAGAGATATCCAATGAATAACATAGTATTTAGTGCATTGGCGCCAAAGATCTCATTCTATGGAGCCAATGCATTAAGATTTTTCCAAACGGATCAAGCAGAAACAGGAACAAGCAGAAAGCTGACCTTCAAGTACAGTGTTATTCTATGGAACCAATGCCCACAGATTTCTCCAATATTAGAGGTCTTAGTGCATTAGCTCCCTAGAGCATAGGTGTCCAGGTTTGGTCCCCCAGGCTAACAGGTCAGGATTTAAGACCTCTAATGTTGGCGAAATCTGGAGCTTTTTTGCACCATTGTATTGCTCAGTTTGTGCAACTTTTTCTTGCTCAATTATTGCTCCATTTTCTTGCTCTATTTTGCAGAAATCTTACTATATTGAATCCTTGGAAAACATAGGACTTTGAGTACATAGAGTAAAGAAGAGATCTCCAAGTCCAAAGTTATTCTATGGAGCCAATGTATTAAGATTTCTCCAACATGGAGCAAGAAAACAGAGTTAAAAAGTGCAAAAATGGAGAGAGAAAACAGAACAAAGAGTGGAGCAAAAAAATGGAACTAAAAAAATCAGTGCTCCAAGTCCTATGTTATTCTAGGGAGCCAATGCCTACAGCTTTAGAGGTGTGTGAGTAAAGAGATCTTTGTTCAAGAAAATTGAGCAACAAAAATAAAGCAAAGAAAAGTCCAATGTTATTCTATGGCGCCAATGTATAAAGATTTCTCCAAAATGGAACAAAAAAAAAATAGAGCATTTTCATCTACTTCTGGAAAATTTCACATTACTGTGAAGAATAAATCTAAAAATGATTAGTAATGGGTCCAGTGAAGGGCTAAGGGCACCAGAGGGTGCTGTGCCTAGGGGCGCATGAGATGTAAATCCGGCCTTGCTTGGATTTATGGAAAACATAGGACTTTGAATACATAGAGTAAAGAAAAGATCTCCAAGTCCAGTGTTATTCTATGGAGCCAATGCATTAAGATTTCTCCAATATGGAGTAAGAAAAAAAACAAAAGGTACAAAAAATAGAGCAAGTAAAAGGTACCAAAAAAAGCTGTTCTCCAAGTCCTTGGTCCCACTACTAACCACACCTGCTTCTGTGGCCAAACCCATTTTTAGATTTATTCTTCACAGTATTGTGACATTTTCCAGAAGTAGATTAAAATGCTCTATATTTTTTTGTTCCATTTTGGAGAAATCTTAATACATTGGGTCCATAGAATAACACTGGTCCCAATACCTACAGCTTTAATAAAGAGATTTTGTGCAAGAAAATTGAGAATTGAAAATAAAGCAAAAAAAAAAGTGCAGTGTTATTCTATGGACCCAACGTATTAAAGGGATAGTAATACTTCGTTTTAACTTTATTTTATTTTGTAGGTATTAAAAGAACATGAAGAACGATATAAGTATTATCTCTCAAACCTTTATGGTTTAAGAGATATTCACAAGCAAAGTTTCCCCTCCTGCCCCTTTTTCCTAGTGTAAGCCATCACTTCTCAGATGTGACTCTGGTTGTAAGACCAGACAGATAACAGAAGGGGACAATCTTCTTTGTATGAAAAGAATGAAAGCCCTTCCCCCCTTGACAAGTTTTTCAGCTTTTTCCCTTATCTTAATTGAAGATTGTCCCTCTCTGCAGTCTACCTGAACGGGAGGGGGGATACTTTGCTTATGAATATCTCTTAAACCATAAAGGTTTGAGAGATAAGACTTATATCGTTCTTCATGTTTTTTTAATGCCTACAAAATAAAATAAAGTTAAAACGAAGTATTACTATCCCTTTAAGATTTCTCCAAAATGGAACAAAAAAAGAGCATTTTAATCTATTTCTGGAAAATTTGACATATAAAGTCCCCCCTCCCAATAATTAGGCATATGGTGATTAGCTTCTTAAAGTGTTAGTAGTGTCCCATAAAATTTTTTGTAGATTTGTAGAGGGTAAAAAAAGAATGTCATTTCCACAAACCCCATCTCTCAAACCACTATGGTTTGATTGATATAGGCAATCAAAGTTCTCACTTCCCTCCCCTTCTCTTGATGTCAGCTGTAAACTCACATAAGGAGATCCGTGTCGGCCGACACAATGAGGCTCTTCAGCAGAGTCGAAATCCCGTTACTAGAAAAGAACTACTTCATGGGAACGGTCTACAAAGTGTGCTTGCAAACCACACTTCGTAGACCTTTCCAATGAAGTAATTATTTTCTAATAATGGGATTTCGGCTCTGCTGCAGAGCCACCGGCTGATCCCCGGACTGGGATCTCCTACTGTCAGCTAGACGCTGACGTCAGGAGAAGGGGAGGGAGGGGGAACTTTGATTGGGAATATCTTTCAAACCGTAGTGGTTCAAGAGATGGGGTTTGTGGCAATGAGATTCTTTTTTTACCCTCTACAAATCTATAAAAAATGTTATGGGACACTATTACCCCTTTATAAGCCTTTTCCACCCACCCCCACAAGTCACATGGGGTTTGTATATTTACTTGATTTTAAAAAGACATAGGCCAAGCAAACCAAATAGAAGGCCAAATACCATGTCTTTAATGACCTCTTTGCAAGTAATAGTGAATCTGCAAATATAAATGTTGAGTGTATTTCATTCTATATAATTCTGAAATTAAATATAATTAGAAAAAACAGCTAGAATGAGAAAAAGGAGACATATGCAAGAGCAAAAAGAAAAAAATTCAAAGCGCTGGCTCCCCATAACATATACATATAATATACAAGTGAAAATAAGAACCCAAGTAAATAAGAAAGATAGCAGCAACGAATGAGGGGGTTCTCCAGGCCCCCCAAAGTTACCAAGGCCTAAAGCAAAAAGCTAAAACAAACCTGCTCTCCTCCATACAAATTATCCAAGTGTGAACCCTGTATAAAACATATATAATACCACTGTTAATATATATGAGGGTTTCATTGCATAGTTTGCCCAAAATATATTTAAGCTCGCTTACGACGTCAAGATACCCCAGTTTTTAAGCAAGTCCTATCTATTACACATAATTATCCCTAAATAAAAATGCCTAATACAGTATATAGGACTCTTAAATTATCTTTAAAATTCATGAAGCATATAATATGGTGACAGGTCCAGGGCCGGATTTAGAATTAGGCAGAGTAGGCATCTGCCTATAGGTGCAACCAACAGAGGGGCGCCTGTCACTGGGATCATGTGTGTGGTGTGCCCGGCGCCATGAAGACAGGTCTGTGCCTCCTCCTTCAGCACAGACCTGTAGCTGCTGAGCTTCCTCATTGGGTTTTTAGCAATACAGAACGCCGGGAGATGACATAATCTCCCAGCGCTCTGCATTAGAGAAGACCACGCGGGAGTTCCAGCAGCTACAGGTCTGTGCAGAAGGAGGAGGCACAGACTTCTCTTGTCGCTGGACCACCAGGGAAGTGGTAGGAAATGGACACTGAGGCAATGTCAGGGTAAAATTGAACTGATGATGGGCAATATTGAGCTGATGGGGGGCAATGTGAGGGCAATATGGAGCTGATGGGGGCAATGTGGAGATGATGGGGGCATTGTGAGGGCAATATAGAATTGATGGGGTCAATATGGGGAGATGATGGGGGCAATGCGGAGATGATGGGGGCAATATGAAGCTGATGGGGGCATTATGAGGGCAATGTGGAGATGATGGGGGCAATGTGGAGCTGATAGGGGGCAATGTGAAGGCAATATGGAGATGATGGTGGCAAGTTGGAGCTAATGGGGGGCAACGTGGAGATTAGGAGCATTGTGGAGGTGCCCAGTGCAGATGGCCCAAGGGGGGGCACTTCAGATTTCATGCCTACAGGCTCCTGAGATGTAAATCCGGCCCTGGACAGGTCCATTTGAATATGGGCTTAAACACACCCAATAATTGCTTTAAGTTTCATATTCAGGATTGAACTTTAATGTAAATGAAGCAGAGAGATCCTAAAATCCAGACTGGAAAAAAAAGCTTTTATCATACATATGACACCAAATCAAATGATTTGGTATTATTTGCTTGTGGTGTTTGGCCTAGGTTATGACTTTTCTTCTGCTAATGGTGAATTTATGCATCATAGAGTCTGGTACTCGAAAGTATGTGGCTGCTGCAGAATCTCTTGCAAAGCAGATGTTAGTTACTTTTTTGCATCATGAATCCGCAGCCAGAGGCGTAACTAGAAGCCACTGGGCCCTGGTGCAAAAATTGCCACGGCCCCCCCCCCGACCACATTGGCCCCCTCATCCACATTTCCCCTTCCACAATGCCCCCTTCATCTCCACATTGCCCCTTCCACAATGCCCCCTTCATCTCCACAATGCCCCCCTTCATCTCCACAATGCCCCTTCCACAATGTCCCCTTCATCTCCACATTGCCCCCATCTCCAAATTGCCCCTTCATCTCCACATTTCCCCTTCCACAATGCCCCCTTCATCTCCACAATGCCCTCCTTCATCTCCACAATGCCCCTTTCACAATGCCCCCATCTCCACGTTTCCCCTTCCACAATGCCCCCATCTCCACATTTCCCCTACCTCCAGTCCTGGTGGTCTAGCGGCGCGGCTTAACAGATCTGTGCCTCCTTCTTCACAGATGTCTAGAGCTGAAGCTTCAGCGCGCCGCTCTAGTAATGCAGAGGCTGGGAGATGATGTCATCTCCCAGCGCTCTGTATTACTAGAGCGGCACGCCGAATGGGAGATCAGCTGAGCGACTGCTGCGGGTGAGGGGGTCGCAGGGAGCGGCCGGGCCCCTGGAGTGATGGGCCCTATCGCAGGTACGACCGCTGCGACCCCTATTGTTACGCCACTGTCCGCAGCCGACATACAACACAATGGTGATTAACAGCTCTAATTTTCAAGAAGTTTTGGATCCCTAAAATTCACATTGTTATAAACTCAAAATGAAACCCCTTCATTTCTAGAGAGGTCTTTACCCATATATCCCTTAGGGCCTTATTAATCAGTCCAAAGGAGTGCAATACTGGAGCAAAATAACTGCACCAATGATACCTATCATTCGTAGGGTTAAAATCTAAATTTAATGGAAAAGAAAACTATAAAACCCTAATTTAACTATAAGATTGGCCATGTGTCCCTAATTATAAGTTGCTTCTGTCGCTCACCAATGAGTTGTCAGAGTAACTTAGGGACACACGACCAATCCTTTAGCTATGTTAGGGTTTTAAGGTTGACCCTTCCTTTAAATCGATGGGAATTTGCAAGGCTTTTAACCTCTAGAATGTTAGAAAGTAATGCCGTGGAGATCCTTCTAACATCCAAAGGGTTAAAATAAGCATGTATGTCAATAGTTATTGTTATGTGAACCCTATAGTGCAGTTAATTTGTGTAGTCAATTGGTCGACCTACAGCTGTTATGGCTACAATTCACATCATCAACAACCAGTCAGCAGCGCACTGGGGATAATGGTACTTGCAGTCCCCAACAACTGTGGTCTGACATATAACTTTTCTCAAGAGTAAGTCCAACCTTGACTACACTCTCAACCAAACTCTGAAATCTGTCTCAACCATAAGACTTATCCTGTATACCATCCCTACTCCTCTTTCTTCTAACACAAACCTTTTCTTCTCAATCTTCACTCTAACCTGGGTGTTATGACCTAAGCAGTGATAAAGAAGAATTGACAACTTCAGTGTTATTCTGTGGAGCCAATGCACTAAGATCTCGAAAGCTCAAGGGGCTGGATACTATTACAGGTGCAAATTTTATCTCTCCAGTTTTCCCCTTAGACTTTAATAGGAAAGTGTTTGCTAAAAGGAGTGTTAACATTTATCACCTGCAATAGAATCTAGTCCAAGAAGTATTAGCTCATTGGCTCCAATGAATAACATAGGACTTAGAGAGTTTAGAACACTGGAGAAGTCATCTCCATTTTATCACCTATCAGCTCTTTGGGCCGTATGTTCAAAGGGATAACGACAAAATAATGGCGTATGAAAGACAAAAATAAGTCGTTGAATGCATGAACTACATATTTTCTATAGAGTATACGGCAAAATAATAGTAATGTCCGTTGTGTACGACACAACTCCAGAATTGACTGGTAAAGGGGCGTGGCTAGGGCGTGGCTAAACTATTCTCCAGTGTCGTATAGAGGAAAAGAAAATTTGTCGTAACTAACGACAAAAAAATCTCTATCAAAAGAACAAATTTGTACGTTAAGTAAAAAGTGGAGGGAATGTGTTCTGAATGTGAGAATTTTTGTCTTTAGTTAAGACATTTTTGTCGTTAGTTAAGACTTTTTAAAGACATTTTTGTTGTTAAGACATTTTTTTAAGACATTTTTGTCTTTGGTTAAGCCATATTTTTGTCGTTCCATACGACAATTTCAGTCAGGACATACAACATATTTCCACTCACAACCGACATTCTCTGAAAATATTAATGATCCCAACAACACTGTACTTTGAAAAGTCGTTACAAACAACAAAAGCTATTTCACTACTTCTTTGAATATATGGGTCTTTACCTCACTTTAGTTCATCTCCCTTCTGGTCTCCTTCACTATCATACCAATCTCTCCATCATTTTTTTAGTTTCTGTAGACTGCTTTACAGATCTTGCAGTATTGTTTTACATTATGTATATGCACTTCCACCTGTCTAGAAATTGTTGTGTGCACAGAAGTGAATAAAAGGTAAAATCGATTAAAAATTCTGTAATTTATGGAAGAGGATATTAGTTTACTGTAATAATTATGTTTAATTTCTTGTATTATTATATAGATAAGCCCCAATGTTTTATTGTACCAGAGCTTTCAGTCACTAGTTACACTACTGCTAAGCATATTTATACTTTTTTATTGATTTTCGATGACACCAGCTTCACCCTTTGAGTGCTGGAAAGCGATGCAATGCATTAGATACCTCTCTGACATTCAAATGGTTAAGTAATTCATTTGACTTTGATTTATTACCTTTTATAACAAAAAAAAGGCTAGTTCTGTAGTAAAATATGTTGTGTTAACCCCTTTGATGCCAGATAAGTCACTACAGTTTTCCATGCAATGCATTTAGTATCTCCCTTGCATCCAAGGGTTTAATACCATATATATGAGTTATTCAATGTTTGTTTTTACCTCATTTGCTATAATCACCTAAAATTTGTTTATTAAATTCAAAATAATTAATCACAATCCTTAATTCCTAAATCATCATATAATGCATTCAGGAAGACCTATTGACCTTTAACTTTTGCCTTTATCTTTAAAGGCACAGTAAACTTTTTTTTTCTCTTTTTTTTTTTAAATGAAAATCTACTTCCTGAAAATTCAATCTGTCAGGAAGTGACTCAGCAGTTTCATTCACGTTCTGTGGAGAACTGTTGTCAGCGACTCGTCTCTCCTAAAAAATGCATCAAAATAGTTCTCTGTAATCTTGCCACCAGAGGGCAATATTAATAATATAAAAAACCTAAACTGTAATAACCCTGCAAAGATGCATCTCCCAGCAGTGAGAGTATCCTTGTTATACTCATTAGAAAAAGCCCTGCAATATATGCTTAATGCTCCTTTAAGGTATGCAGAAGACTACTAGAGTAAAATTGATACCTTTATTGGCTAACTGAGTGGCTTTGGATGCAAGCTTTCAAGACAAGTAGGTCTCTTCTTTAGGCTTAATAAGAATGAAGGCTGAATGCACAATACATGACTTTAACCACTTGAGGACTAATGACGTACTTTTATATCATGGGGAGAACGTGCATAAAGGACCCATGACGTGCATGTATGTCCTGGTATTCAGGGGTCCCTGAGTGGCTGCACGCCATTCAGGGACCTCTTATTCCAATAACCAAAAAAAAAACAAAAAACTGCTTAGTGGTCCTTAAGTGCCAGCTGTGCAGATGTGCGGCTGGCCCTTAAGGAATTAAATCTCATAATTTTAACATCTAACCACTTGACTGCCTTATTCATCCTGAAGAAGAGACCTAGTTGTCTTCAAAACTTGAATCCAATGCCACTCAGCCAATAAGTGTATAATTTTTACTTTACTAGTCTCCTGCATTTTCTATGGCTAACAGGGTACCACCTTTTACCTTTAAAGGGAGAGTAATGTCCCATAAAAACTTGTTCTAGTTTTGTAGAGCAGGAAAAAATAAGCACAAACCCTATCTCTCAAACTGCTGTGGTGTGAGAGATATAGGCATTGAAAGTCTCCTTCTCCTGATGTCAGCTGTAAAGCTGACAGCAGGAGATCCGTGTCGGCAGACACAATAAGGTTCTGCAGCAGAGCCGAAATCGCGTTATTGCAAAAGAATTACTTCATTGGCAAGGTCTACAAAGTGTGCTTGCAAACCAGGCACACATTGTAGACCTTTCCCATGAAGTAATTCTTTTGCAATAACATGATTTTGGCTCTGCTGCAGAGCCTCTGGTAGGGACCCGGACAGGATTCCCCTGCTGTCAGCAAAGCGCTGACGTCAGGGAAAGTGGAGGGAGGGGGGAAATTTCAATGCTTATATCTCTCAAACCATAGCGGTCTGAGAGATAGGGTTTGTGCCATTCAGCTTATTTTTTTACTGCTCTACAAAACTAGAACAAGTTTTTATGGGGCATTACTGTCCCTTTAAGATATATATGTGTGTGTGGTGATAAACATAATAGATTTACATAACTGAATTTGTTTGGCTTTCGGTAACATTTCTTTCCTTTCCTATGTAGACTGATCAGTTGTAAAATTGGCAAGAATGATGTGGATCAACTGATGAAAATATTCCAGCATAATACCAACCTTATAGAAGTGAAGTAAGTATCTATCTGTACAGCATACAGGCTCTTGGTGTGGACACAAGTAAGTGCAAGAACCTACTGAAGGTGATATACTAAGACAAACTGGAGTAATTCTTGATCAAACCAACTGCTTCACAGGGGGCAAGTAAAAAAAATCTGATTGATTAAAATGGGGCTTTTAACCCCTTGAATGCTAGAGAGGTCTCCAATGCATTGTAAAGCAATACATTACGAAAGCTCTCTAGCATTCAAAGTTTTTAAACCCCCATTTAAATCAATGGGGATTTTGGAACGTTTTATTTATCCCTAGGACAGGGCTGTCCAAGTTCAGTCCTCAAAGGCCACCAACAGGCAAGGATGTAAGGATTTCCCTGATTAAGCACAGGTGAGTCAGTCACAATGAATGATCCACTGATTAACCCACCTGTCCTTAATCAGGGAAATCCTTACATCCTGGCCTGTTGGTGGCCCTTGATGACTGAACTTGGACAGCATTGCCCTATGGTACAGAATTACTCCAGTTCGTTTGTGACGTTGTAATTCTGTAACCATTTGAGTGCAAGAGGTGTACGTAACACGTTCCTCTGCGATGCGTTGAGTACCCCTCTGGCACTTAAAGTGTTAAGTCTCAGTTGGGTGTGCAACAGCTTGAGAAGCAATGTGTTGCTGTCTTTTTCTGGCACTCAAACAGCTAATGATTTCATAAAACTGGATTAGGGGGAAAGGGTGAATTTGTAACACTTTCAGTGTGAGCTGTGTGCAGTGCAGAGCAATAGCCTCTCTCTGGGACTCAAAGAGTCAATCACTTCAGAGGAAGATCATTTATCCAGCACTGGTGCAGTAAGACCTTATGACACATGGGCAGCAGTAACAGGTCTGCTTTACTCTGCTGTGAGCAAGCAAAGTCTATGGGCCATATATAAGTCAAACCAACTGCACTGTAGAGGTCTATTAAACATTCCAACTGATTTATATTGGGCTTTTAACCCCTTAAATGCTAGAAATCTCTGTAGTGCATTTTCCCTTACAATGTAGTTGGTTTACTCTAGAATTCACTTTTCCTTTATGCATAAGGCATTATGGGTCCCACAAGCTGTCCTGGTCATTGTATTTAGCAGCCATTTGATTATCTCATACATACTTTATTTCATTGAAAACCACTTTTCTATGAAGTGCTGTGATTCTCAACCAGGGTAACGTGGTACTTTGATGTGCCATGGGCACCAGCTAAGCAAGGCCGGATTTACATCTCAGGCGCCCCTAGGCACAGCACCCTCTGGTGCCCTTAGCCCTTCACTGGTCCCACTACTAACCATACCCTCTTTTGTGGCCAAACCCATTTTTAGATTTATTCTTCACATTAATGTCAAATTTTCCAGAAGTAGATGAAAATGCTCTATTTTTTTGTTCCATTTTGGAGAAATCTTAATACATTTGCGCCATAGAATAACATTGGACTTTTTTTTTGCTTTATTTTTGTTGCTCAATTTTTATGCACAAAGATCTCTTTACTCACACACCTCTAAAGCTGTAGGCATTGGCTCCCTAGAATAACATAGGACCTGGAGCACTGCTTTTTTAGTTCCATTTTTTTGCTCCACTCTTTGCTCTGTTTTCTGTCTCCATTTTTTTGCACTTTTTAGCTCTGTTTTCTTGCTCCATGTTGGAGAAATCTTAATACATTGGCTCCATAGAATAACTTTGCACTTGGAGATCTTTTCTTTACTTTATGTACTCAAAGTCCTATGTTTTCCAAGGATCCAATATATTAAGATTTCTGCAAAATAGAGCAAGAAAATGGAGCAATAATTGAGCAAGAAAATGGTGCAAAAACTGAGCAATACAATGGTGCAAAAAAGCTCCAGATTTCTCCAACATTAGAGATCTTAAATCCTGACCTGTTAGCCTTTGAGACCAAACCTGGACACCTATGCTCTAGGGAGCTAATGCACTAAGACCTCTAATGTTGGAGAAATCTGTGGGCATTGGTTCCATAGAATAACACTGGACTTGAAGGTCTGCTTTCAGCTTGTTCCTCTTTCTGCTTGGTCTTTTTTGGAAAAATCTTAATACATTGGCTCCATAGAATAAGATAGAAATATTTTCTTTAGTCTATGGCGCTAATGCACTAAGTACTATGCTAATCATTGGATATCTCTCTAGTATCCAAGAGGTTAAATACAGGGGTATGTAACTCGTTCAGAGATTGCTCTGACCACACCCAAAATTCAGAATGTGGTTGTGGTGAGCTTACTCCGTTTTCTTCTTGCTCTTCTTTTTGCTCCATTTTGTTTTTGCTCCGTTTCTTGCTCCATTTTTCTTCTTGCTCCATTTCTTGCTCCGTTTTTTCTTCTTGCTCCGTTTTCCTTCTTGCTCCGTTTTTTCTTCTTGCTCCATTTCTTGCTCTGTTTTTTCTTTTTGCTCCGTTTTCTCTTCTTGCTCCGTTTTCCTTCTTGCTCTGTTTTTTCTTTTTGCTCCGTTTTCCCTTCTTGTTCCGTTTTCCCTTCTTGTTCCGTTTTCCCTTCTTGCTCTGTTTTTTCTAAATGCTCCGTTTTCCCTTCTTGTTCCGTTTTCCCTTCTTGCTCTGTTTTCATTTCTTGCTCCGTTTTCTCTTCTTGCTCCGTTTACTTCTTGCTCCATTTTCCCTTCTTGCTCCGTTTTCTCTTCTTGCTCCGTTTTTCTTTTTTCTCCGTTTTCTCTTCTTGCTCCGTTTTCCTTCTTCGTCCGTTTTTCTTTTTGCTCCGTTTTCTCTTCTTGCTCCGTTTTCCTTCTTGCTCCGTTTTTCTTTTTGCTCTGTTTTCCCTTCTTGCTCCTTTTTTTCTTTTTGGTCTGTTTTCACTTCTTGCTCCATTTTCTCTTCTTGCTCCGTTTTTTCTTTTTGCTCCGTTTTCCCTTCTTGCTCCATTTTCTCTTCTTGCTCCGTTTTCCTTCTTGCTCCGTTTTTTCTTTTTGCTCAGTTTTCTCTTCTTGCTCCGTTTTCCTTCTTGCCCCGTTTTTTCTTTTTGCCCTGTTTCTTGCTCCGTATTTTCTTTTTGCTCCCTTTTTCTTCTTGCTCCTTTTTTTCTTTTTGCTACATTTTCTTTTTGCTCCGTTTTCTTCTTGCTCATTTCTTGCTCCGCTTCTTGCTCTGTTTTTTTTCTTGCTCCATTTCTTGCTCCGTTTTCTTCTTGCTTTGTTTTTTCTTTTTGCCCCGTTTCTTGCTCCATTTTCTTCTTGCTCCGATTTAACTTTTTGCAACATTTTTTTTGCTCCGTTTTCTTCTTGCTCCATTTCTTGCTCCATTTTCTTCTTGCTCTGTTTTCATTTTGCTCCATTTTTCTTTTTGATGTTTTTTTTGTGCTCCGTTTCTTGCTCCAGTTTTCGTTTTGCTATGGTTTTTTTTTCATGCTCCATTTCTTGCTCCTTTTTCTTCTTGTTGCTCTGTTTTTTGCTCTGTTTTTTTCTTGTTGCTCTGTTTTGGAGTAATCTTAATACATTGGCTCCGTAGAATAAGATAGAGATATTTTCTTTAGTCTGTGGAGCCAATGCACAAGTCCTATGTTATACATTGGAGATCTCTCTGGTATATGAAGTTACATAACAGCATGTAAAGGGATATGTAACTGGTTCAGAAACATTAAGACTGCTCTGACCACACCCACAATTCAGAATTTGGTTCTGGCAAGCACAGCAGAGGCGCGCCTCAAAATTTGGAGCTCTAGGCAGGTGCCTACTCTGCCTATTGGGAAATCCAGCCCTGCAGCTAAGGGGCCACTTTTTATATATGAACGTTCAATTATAAATGTGTAATCATGGAAATTGCTTTGCACAGTATGCTCTGTGTTGTAATTCTGACCATGGGCCTAAAAAGAACTTTTTTGATATATCACCTCAATGACACTGTTGACAAATGACCTGCAAAATGCTTGAGGTACCCTGAATTGTTCCTGTTCTTCTTAGTACAATGTTACTATGTTTTGACATACAATAGGAGCATCTTCTCCTAATCACATGCATGGAAATGCATATAAGTGCTTCCAGCACAGACCATATAAGCTCATTTTCACTGATACTACCCCTGGAGAAGGCATAAATAAAATGATGGGTTTTACATCTATTTCTGTTATGGCCAGATGAAGTATATTCTGTACTTTGTTGCAAAAGAAGAACATGTCCACACACACTCCCACATAATATCCCAGCTCTTGGTACATATGGTAAGATGCTGCTATTTTGTCATGCAGAGTGCTTTTTGCATAGGGGCAAACCAGGAGCAGAACCACATGGTACATAGACGTGACCATTGTTCCTGAAAATGGATCGTTATCACATTCAGACAGGCAACACAGAGAAGCTGATGTACTAAGGAGAGCTGTATTAGTTATGTATCAGTTATGTGGGAAATCAGCTACAACATAGGAGACAAAAATAACCATTTATTTAAATGGGAATTTTAATACCTTGAATGGCAGCGAGATGTTCCATGCAGAATGTTTTTTTGTCCAATTGTTGCAGTTGGTTTGCACGAGTATAGTGGTTCTCAGTCTTTTTTGTTCATGACACCCCTAACACCAAATGTAGAATTTTATGGGCACCCCTAACATTTTGTATGTCATTTGTCAGTGGTGTAATGGAAGGTAAAAATACCGTAAATAATATATCGTTATTCTTAGGTCTCACAAACAGAATAACAAAAGCAAACACATTCTGCATAACAATTTCCATGACTGCATATCTGAGACTCAACATTCACATTTTTGCCAAAGTTTTTATAGAGAAGAAGTTGCACCCTAGGTTGATTTCAATGGCACACCAAAGTACCATGACACCCTGGTTGAGAACCACTGTTCTAAGAGTACTTACATTCTTCTTAGTATACCAGCCTAAGTGTGCATTACTAACATGATATCACGGTGCCCGTGATTTGCTGCAGTTACTTGTCTGTCACCAGTAGGGGGCTTCTATTGGCTGTCTGCAGATAGCCCGCCTCTTATTGACTATTTAAACCTGGATTGGGCACCCTTTGAGTGCCCTTTCGTGTTGTTTCTGACCTTCTTGCTATCACTATGCTAGTGATAGCTGGGCCTCTGTTCCAGTGTTCCTGAGTTCCTGATCTCATGTGTTCCTGAGTTCCTGATCTCTACTGTTCCAGTGTTTCCTGCATGCTGAAGTACTTCCAGTCCTGGTTCCGGCCTAGTCTCTGGTGTTGCAGTTCCTGCTGAACTTCTCTGCTGTTTTCTGACCTGACTGATCGTTGCTGGTTCCTGTCATCTCATCACCTGTCTTCAGTATCCTGGCGACCTTCTGCCTGGTCGCGTTGGTGACATTGCTACATATCTGTGTTGGTCCCAGCGTGCGGACGCTGGTTTGCTCCTAAGCCTTGCGGCTATACAAACTCGCTTGTTACACCAGTGTGCGGTCACTGGTTTGCTCCAAAGCCTATCAGCTATACAAATCTGTGTTGGTCCCAGCGTGCGGACGCTGGTTTGCTCCTAAGCCTTGCGGCTATACAAACTCGCTTGTTACACCAGTGTGCGGTCACTGGTTTGCTCCAAAGCCTATCAGCTATACAATTCTGTGTTGGTCCCAGCGTGCGGACGCTGGTTTGCTCCTAAGCCTTGCGGCTATACAAACTCACTTGTTACACCAGTGTGCGGTCACTGGTTTGCTCCAAAGCCTTTCAGCTATACAAATCTGTGTTGGTCCCAGCGTGCGGACGCTGGTTTGCTCCTAAGCCTTGCGGCTATACAAACTCGCTTGTTACACCAGTGTGCGGTCACTGGTTTGCTCCAAAGCCTATCAGCTATACTAATCTGTGTTGGTCCCAGCGTGCGGACGCTGGTTTGCTCCTAAGCCTTGCGGCTATACTACTCGCTTGTTACTCCAGTGTGCGGTCACTGGTTTGCTCGCTAAGCCTACGGCTATACTATTCAGTGTTGTTTCCAGCGTGCGGACGCTGGTTTGCTCCAAAGCCTTGCTGCTTAACGATTCTGCTAATTTGCCAGTTCCATCTGACTGCTGCTATTATCTCTGGGCTGCCCTGCCCGGTATTGGTAAGGCCGGTAGAACCTTTTACCACATTCCATCTGAGGTTGCCTTACCCGGTATTGGCAGGGCCGGTAGAGCCTACATTGTGTATCTATTGAGGCTGCCTTGCCCGGTAATTTGGTAAGGCCGGTAAAACCGTTATGCTATTCCATCTGCAGGTTGCCTTACCCGGTATTGGCAAGGCCGGTAGAGCCTAAAGACTGTCCTGTCCGGTATATTGACAGGACCGGTAGAGTCTGCCTTCTGTCTGTGCTATATTCTGTATATATATATATGTATGTTATTGCCATCCTAAGTTATCATTTATTATTTCAATAAAATTGATTTTTTTTACCTAAAACTTGTGTCTGAGAGTCATAATAAACCGTGACAGTACGAAAGGGCCATGACCTCAGACAGCAAGGGTCAAGGTAACGCACAGAATATCCATTGGAGGATGGATGTGCTCGAGCAACGTTTGGATCAGTTGGCAGTTGCAATTCAAACGATCCTTGAACGCACGGTACCTGCTGACCAATCTAGCTCTAGCCCGGTGGTCTCGCCAAGTCAGACACCGGAAAGTGATACCAGACCCCTAGGGGGTACTGTTAAAGGGTTAACGGCTTCTGCACCCTTGCCGCTAAGATATGATGGTGACCCTAGTCTCTGCAGAGGGTTCATCAATCAACTCGAAATCTTTATGGAATTGACGGCACACGCATTTCCCAATGATCGTAGTAAAGTGGGGTTCACGATATCACTGCTCACTGGCAGAGCATTGGCCTGGGCTAACCCCTTGTGGGAGAATGCTAAACCTTGTACTAAGAACTTTAGTGAATTTGTGCGTTCCTTTCGAAGAGTGTTTGAGCCTCCTGGTAGAACCACCTCTGCTGCCAAACGCCTTATGGAGATACAACAGGGCAGGCGTACAGTGGGCGACTATGCCATCGAATTCCGCACATTGGCAGCAGAGGTAGGTTGGAATAACGAGGCATTATTGGCAGCCTTCTCTCAAGGCCTGAATGACCACATTAAAGACGAAATCGCTGCTAAAGATCTACCTATTGATCTAGATGATTACATTGAGTATGTTATGATAATTGACTCCAGAATACGTGAGAGATCAATTGCCAGAGATCGTAAGTTACGGTCAAAAAATAATGAGCCTAGTAGCATGTTTTGCCCACCCATCCCTCCCTTGGCATTGAAGTCTAGTGAACCAGTACGGGAAACAAGTGAACCTATGGAAATAGGCTTCACTAGACTATCCAAGGCAGAGAGACTATATCGCAAAAAACAAGGGTTATGTTTATACTGCGGTAAAAAAGGGCACTTGCTAAATTCCTGTCCGGTACGTCCGGGAAACGCACACACCTAGGGTATCTTGGGGGACAGGCCCTAGGTGGTGTACA
The DNA here is from genome assembly GCA_037306005.1 of Rhinophrynus dorsalis. NCBI lineage: Eukaryota > Metazoa > Chordata > Amphibia > Anura > Rhinophrynidae > Rhinophrynus > Rhinophrynus dorsalis. The sequence continues at coordinate 343,737,939 of CM074722.1, read as the reverse complement.
ATCGTCCCCAGTGTCGGGCATAATGAAACCCACCATACAGGTGGTATTGTCTTGGGCACAACGCTCTGTGGAGGTTTTGGCCTTGGTTGACTCCGGTGCAGCAGGGTATTTTATGGATAATACCTTTGCTGAATTGCACGGAGTTCCACGCATTGAAAGAGAAAACCCCTTGACTATTGAAGCGATTGATGGTAGACCCTTAGAACCGCCTCAGGTTATATTTGAAACTATGCCATTGTCTATGACTATTGGGGCACTTCACAGAGAAGAGCAGCAGTTTCAACTGATTAATTCCCCGCACCATGCGGTGATATTGGGATTTCCGTGGTTACAGTTACATAACCCACAATTCGATTGGAAAAAGTGTGAAATTGCTGCTTGGTCCCAGTTTTGTATGGACAAGTGCATCATCCAGCCTATTAAGGTCATGTGCACCTCCTCTGCTATGCCGGATGTGTACCAACAGTTTGGCGATGTTTTTAGCAAAGGAGAGGCTAGTATGCTACCCCAGCATAGACCTTATGATTGTTGCATTGAATTGCAGCCTGGTGCAGTACCTCCAAAAGGACACACTTATCCATTATCTTGTGATGAAAATAAGGCTATGGAGGATTACATTTCTGATGCCCTTGCTAGAGGGATCATACGTAAATCTACCTCTCCAGCTGGGGCTGGGTTCTTTTTTGTAAAAAAGAAAAATGGCGAATTAAGACCATGCATTGACTACCGGGGCTTGAATAAATTAATGGCAAAAAACGCATACCCAATACCACTCATCACCGAGCTTTTTGACAGGCTTAAGGGCGCTTCGATATTTACCAAGTTGGACCTACGGGCCGCTTACAATCTGGTTCGCATTCGAGCAGGTGATGAGTGGAAAACTGCCTTTAATACTCGAGCTGGGCACTACGAGTATCTAGTAATGCCTTTTGGGCTGTGTAATGCACCCGCAGTTTTCCAGGAACTGATAAATGATGTTCTGAGAGATATGTTACAGACATGTGTTGTGGTGTACCTCGACGATATACTGATTTACTCCCAAAACATGGCACAGCACATCAAAGATGTATCCGCAGTATTGCTACGACTCCGTGAGAACAAATTATTTTGTAAAATGGAAAAATGTGAGTTTCATAGAACCAGTGTGCCATTCTTGGGGTTCATAATTGGCAATGATGGCATTGCCATGGACAAAGAAAAGTTGTCAGCTGTCCTACAATGGCCAAAACCCAAGGGTCTTAAAGCCATACAGCGTTTCCTGGGTTTCGCTAATTATTATAGGAGGTTTATTAAGAACTTTTCTTCCATTGTCAAACCTCTGTCCGATCTTACGCACAAGGGTGCTAATCCTTCTTGTTGGCCGGTATCTGCTGAGAAAGCCTTTGAGAATTTGAAGCTGGCATTTGCTGCGGCTCCTGTGTTATCCCACCCCAATCCTTTACTTCCATTTACGTTAGAGGTTGATGCCTCAGATATTGGGGTCGGGGCAGTACTTTCGCAGCGACACGAGAAAGGTGGAACTCTCAGACCTTGTGGGTTTTTCTCTAAAAAGTTGACTGTCACTCAAAGCCACTATGAGATAGGTGACAGAGAATTATTGGCCATTATCCTTGCTCTTAAGGAATGGCGTCATTTGCTTGAAGGTACTAAGAATCCTGTCTTAATCCTAACAGATCATAAGAATCTGACCTATCTCTCGGAGGCCAAGAGATTGTCCTCTCGTCAGGCCAGGTGGGCACTGTTCCTGTCTCGATTTAATTTCATTGTATCATATTTGCCAGGGTCAAAAAATATCAGGGCTGATGCACTGTCAAGACAATTTGAGGCCGACAGTGACAGAGTGGAAGCACCAGCTCCTATCATCCAACCTGATAGAATACTGGCTACTATACGCACGAGTATCACTTCTCCTCTAGGGGAGGAGATCCTGGCCTCTCAGGGGTCCGCTCCCCATGAAACCCCAGTGGGCAAATGTTTTGTCGCTGAATCATTTCGTACTAGGCTGCTCGAAACCTACCATTCCTCTAAGGCTGCGGGACATATTGGTAGAGACCAATTGTTATGGTCCCTTTCTCAGTTATTTTGGTGGCCTTCCATGAGAAACGATTGTGCCGAATTTACGAATGCCTGTGCCACCTGCGCCCGTGCTAAGACCCCGAGACATCTCCCTGTGGGCTTGCTTCAACCGGTGCCTAATGGCGAACGCCCCTGGTCTCATGTTTCCATTGATTTTATGGGAGAGTTGCCTATGTCGAAGGGGCACTCCTTTATATTCATGGTGGTGGACAGGTTTTCTAAAATGGCTCATTTCGCGCCCCTACGTGGTCTTCCTTCAGCGAAGGAATTGGCAATGGTGTTCGCCAGAGAAGTATTCCGGTTGCATGGAGTGCCTAGGGTACTGGTGTCTGACAGGGGGAGCCAGTTTGTGTCTAGATTTTGGAGGGCATTTTGCCAACAGATGGGCATACAGCTGTCCTTCTCCTCTGCCTACCATCCCCAGACCAACGGAGCCGCTGAACGAGCTAATCAGGGCTTGGAACAATTTCTCCGTTGTTTCGTTACTGACCATCATGATAATTGGTCCGACTTGTTGCCTTGGGCAGAGTTCGCCAGGAACTGTGCTGTCAATTCTTCATCTGGGAGCTCTCCGTTTCTGATTAATTATGGGTTCCAGCCCTGTTTGCTTCCAGACTCATTTCAGACGCAACAGATTCCAGCTCTGGATGAGCATATCGAGCAACTCCGTTCCACATGGGCACAAGTTCAGAGGGCACTTGGTCAGTCATTTCAGCGTCATCAGCGCCATGCTAATCGCAGAAGGCTTCCAGCGGTTTCCTTTCAGGTTGGGGATAGAGTATGGCTTTCCTCCAGAAATCTCAAGCTGCAGGTTCCGTCTAATAAGTTGGCTCCTCGGTTTATTGGTCCATACAGAGTTATTCGCAAAATTAACCCTGTCTCCTATGCACTAGACCTACCTGCATCCATGCGTATCCATAATGTGTTCCATGTGTCCCTTCTTAAGCCTCTGGTTTGCAATCGCTATACTACCACACCTGTGGTGCCAGGACCTGTTGAGGTCGAGGGCCAGGAGGAGTACGAGGTTCAGAGCATTATTGATTCCCGTAGGCTTAGAGGAAGGGTACAGTACCTGGTACATTGGAAAGGGTATGGTCCTGAGGATCGGTCATGGGTGGATAGTACGGACCTTCATGCACCTAGGTTAACTAGGGCCTTTCATGCCAATTACCCGCAGAAACCTAAACCCTATTCTAGGAGAGGGGGTCTTTGAAAGGGGGGTACTATCACGGTGCCCGTGATTTGCTGCAGTTACTTGTCTGTCACCAGTAGGGGGCTTCTATTGGCTGTCTGCAGATAGCCCGCCTCTTATTGACTATTTAAACCTGGATTGGGCACCCTTTGAGTGCCCTTTCGTGTTGTTTCTGACCTTCTTGCTATCACTATGCTAGTGATAGCTGGGCCTCTGTTCCAGTGTTCCTGAGTTCCTGATCTCATGTGTTCCTGAGTTCCTGATCTCTACTGTTCCAGTGTTTCCTGCATGCTGAAGTACTTCCAGTCCTGGTTCCGGCCTAGTCTCTGGTGTTGCAGTTCCTGCTGAACTTCTCTGCTGTTTTCTGACCTGACTGATCGTTGCTGGTTCCTGTCATCTCATCACCTGTCTTCAGTATCCTGGCGACCTTCTGCCTGGTCGCGTTGGTGACATTGCTACATATCTGTGTTGGTCCCAGCGTGCGGACGCTGGTTTGCTCCTAAGCCTTGCGGCTATACAAACTCGCTTGTTACACCAGTGTGCGGTCACTGGTTTGCTCCAAAGCCTATCAGCTATACAAATCTGTGTTGGTCCCAGCGTGCGGACGCTGGTTTGCTCCTAAGCCTTGCGGCTATACAAACTCGCTTGTTACACCAGTGTGCGGTCACTGGTTTGCTCCAAAGCCTATCAGCTATACAATTCTGTGTTGGTCCCAGCGTGCGGACGCTGGTTTGCTCCTAAGCCTTGCGGCTATACAAACTCACTTGTTACACCAGTGTGCGGTCACTGGTTTGCTCCAAAGCCTTTCAGCTATACAAATCTGTGTTGGTCCCAGCGTGCGGACGCTGGTTTGCTCCTAAGCCTTGCGGCTATACAAACTCGCTTGTTACACCAGTGTGCGGTCACTGGTTTGCTCCAAAGCCTATCAGCTATACTAATCTGTGTTGGTCCCAGCGTGCGGACGCTGGTTTGCTCCTAAGCCTTGCGGCTATACTACTCGCTTGTTACTCCAGTGTGCGGTCACTGGTTTGCTCGCTAAGCCTACGGCTATACTATTCAGTGTTGTTTCCAGCGTGCGGACGCTGGTTTGCTCCAAAGCCTTGCTGCTTAACGATTCTGCTAATTTGCCAGTTCCATCTGACTGCTGCTATTATCTCTGGGCTGCCCTGCCCGGTATTGGTAAGGCCGGTAGAACCTTTTACCACATTCCATCTGAGGTTGCCTTACCCGGTATTGGCAGGGCCGGTAGAGCCTACATTGTGTATCTATTGAGGCTGCCTTGCCCGGTAATTTGGTAAGGCCGGTAAAACCGTTATGCTATTCCATCTGCAGGTTGCCTTACCCGGTATTGGCAAGGCCGGTAGAGCCTAAAGACTGTCCTGTCCGGTATATTGACAGGACCGGTAGAGTCTGCCTTCTGTCTGTGCTATATTCTGTATATATATATATGTATGTTATTGCCATCCTAAGTTATCATTTATTATTTCAATAAAATTGATTTTTTTTACCTAAAACTTGTGTCTGAGAGTCATAATAAACCGTGACACATGAGATCTAGGGTTTCCACTTCATCCCTTCAGGGCTACATAGGGACCGTTGTAGCTTTAGAGCAAGTGTAGAAAACCTTTTTCTCTAGCTATTGTTGGACTATGAGTCCTTGTTTCTCAAGCTATTGTTGGACTATGATTCCTGTAGGACATCTACTCAGTTCTAACATTTCAACACCTTAATGTTTCTTTTGCAAAAAATATGGGAGATTAAATTAATGTTCCAGTTTAATACTTTAAATAATGGCCTGAACAGGGATAGGGAATTTCTGTCACATTATCACATTGTGGATTAGCCTTTACAACAGAGTCTCACTGGGAGTGTAAATACCTTTGACTTCCAGTGGATGACTGAAAATTACATCACACTCTTTTACCATTGACTAATCAGAGAATCTGGGTCTGGACTGGGTTGATCTTATTTGATTACTATTCTTAAGAATGCAATGTGAACTTGTATAAAAGATACATGTTTTCATATTTATCTGTATAACACTCCTGAGGAAGAGACCTAAGAAATCTTGAACGCTTGCATCCTAAATCAGCTTAGTTAGCCAATAAAGGTATCAACTTGACTATATCTGCCTCAAACAGCCAGTTCTCCTTCAAACTGTCCAACCATTTGGACTCCATTACGCATGACTATTTTATTCTCATTCTGTCTCTTTGACTGTTCCTTTAGTATTTATTTTTCAGACATCCTATTTCCTTTGAAGTACTGCACGGTTCTGTTCTGATCCCCCATACTGTTTTCTGCCTCTGCATTCTTTCTTGTGATTCAGGGCCTTATTCATTAAAGTAAAGTGGGAAGTTGTGGAACATACCAGCTGCGCCATGAAATGAAAATTCTCCACATTTCCATAGATTTAAATTGGATTTTTAACCCATTTGCAATGCATTGGAGAACTCTATCATTCAGAGGTTTAAAAGCCCCTTATAAATCAAAACGGATTTTCATTTTGTCTTGAGATGCAGTTGGCTTACTACAGAACTGCACCTCTTTAGCTTGATGAATAAGGTCCTCAGTACTATATGCTGATGATACCCAACACTACCTTTTCTTCTGTTATCACTCCCTTTCTTTTGAACTGGGTCACCAGCTGTCTCTCTGCAGTGTGTAGCTGAATGGGTTCAATTTTAAAAAGTCACATACAAAACAGCATGCACCTACATGGCGCATTATGCATGTCTCCTTGATAAAAAGGGCGACATGAGAATCTCGCCCTGTAACAAAGTGTGAGATTCTCCTGTTGCATCCTTAAACGGCGCTTTAACCCAACCCGCATATGTGGATTATACTTTATCACTTAATGCGGTACTCAAAGGGTTAAAAAGGATCCTAGGCTTCTAATATGGCATGCATGCTTGCGTGCCTGGAATGGATACAGTGTTCATATTAGGTCCTGACATACTTTCTTGAGTTTTATTATAAGTGTCACTGATTAATGACAGTATCAGCTTGCCAGTGGCATTGTGCTTGACACTATCATGGGGACAGAGGGGAAAGAATGAACTGTTCGATGCCGTCGTCAAGCTGATACTGTCACTGTTACACTGTCTTCATATTAAAATCATAGGATCCTTTTTAACCCTTTGAGTGCGGCGTAAAGAGGTGGAGGCAGAGTTAAAGAATAATTCACATCTGCGGGTTGGGTTGAAGCGCCATTTAAGGACTCGACATGAGAATCTCCTGATTTGATGAACGGCAAGATTATCATGTCACCCTTTTCATCACAGCAACATGCTTAATAAGCCATGTAGGCAGACACTATTTTGTATGTGACTTTTTAAAAGGATACCGCTGAATGTACTCCTGTAAACAAAAATTCAGTCTATTGAAAACTAAACTTATCCTCTTCACCCTGTCCACCAACATCACATCATCTCTTTGAACAACTCCATTACCATTCCCACCTCTCAGACTTGCTGCCTTGGATTAATTTTATACCATAAAAAGATAAGTATTGTTGCTATTTAAATTCAATTGCTCTTACTAAAGATCATTTAGTAATGTAACTTTTGTATTGAAATCAAACTCACTGCTACTGTTGAATTGGCAGAGCCGGAGCAACCTCTTTCAATCACAGCAATGATTTCAGCAGACGCGAAGACACAGGAAAAGGTGCTCACGGCATCCGCCAAAGACTTCAGTCCACAGCAATAACGGGTTAGATAAAAACCCAAATTCATTGAAAAGATTCTGAAAAACAATATTGCGGCTTGAAGATACCCACACACAAAGACAAAGACGGGCAAACACCTAACGCGTTTTGTACGCCTGAGCGCACTTGATCATAGCAATGGATTAATTTTAACTTTGCTTTCTCTTTTATTTCTTACATCAATACCATTGCTAAATACTGCCACCTTCATCTCAGAAATCTCTCACATCTTCCCTTTCTTCAAAATATGAAATCATCATTTCCTTGACTACTGCAACCCTTTCCTCACTGGCCTTCCTTTTTTTAGATTAGTTTAGAAATCTTGGTTCTAGCCTATAATCACACTGCAACACCTTTTCTCTATATATTTTACTTGTGTTTAGATTCCAACCCAGTCACTCCCATTACTTTGGCCACAATCTCAACTTCTCCAGGTTCACCTCTTTTTATTCCCTTCCTCCATCAGACTCCCCCCCTAGCCACCAGATTTTTAAACTGCTCCTGAAAACAATCCTCATCAGGGAAGCCTATGAGTTTAAATAACATCCCCTCATAGCCCCCTCGCAAGCTACCAAACTTCTGCTACCCCTTTCTTGTAATATTTCTTTCCTATTCAATCATGCTTTATAGTTAGATCTCACTGAACCCTTATTCTTCTTCTACATTGGGACTAGCTGGGTTGCTTGTCCCTGCTTAATTCCTTTATTTTATGCAGTCTGCCTCACTTTCTCACTGCCATGTCTCATAGGTGTCATGTTGCTACAGAAGAATGACCAGACTATACAGAACCTTAAATCACCATTTCATGTTACATTATTGGGTCAGACACCATGTCTGTATCACACATCTACTCAATTTCTTACACCTTATGCACCAATCCCCTTAATTTCCTCTGGGTTGTAAGTTCAAGCAAGTAGTGCCCTCATATCCTTCTGTTTCAGGGTTTTTATTATTATGTTATTTGTGTTAATTTTGCCTCAATTATTTTTTTGGATTTTATGTCATGTACAAAACTTCAGAATTTGTAAACACATCTACAGTATGCTTCTGTAAATTCAGCCATTTTTAATGGAATGAGAAGGCAATGCTAATCATAAGAACTGCATTTGACAAGTAATAGTGACATGCCATTGTCTTTTACCAGTATGCATATGAATTCTATATTGGAGGAAGGAATCCTTGTGCTACTCTCTTCACTTAGCAGTTGCAGCAGAGTTACTGAAATTAATGCCTGGTAAGTTGGACTTTTCTTTTTTTCATGGAAGCTGTTTTGCTTACTGGACACTGAACCTTTATATTGCCTAAATCTACTATTGTTGTAACTCAGGTTCAGTTTCTTATGGAAATTAACAGTGATTGGTGATCATAATCCATCTAAGGACAAAATTTGTGAACCTTGAGTATATTAAAGGGCCACTCATTGTTTTATCTTTTTTTTTCAGATGTCAAGTAGCTACTTACTTAAAACTGTCAGTTGGGATACTAGAAAGATCTCCAATACATTGATTTGCAATGCAATGGAAAGATATATTTTCTCTGTCGTCCAATACAGGTTACTGGTAATTCTGGGTAGGCGATCCGCCCCTTTAAGTAAGCAGGAACAATTCTAGAATTGTGTGCAGGGGTGGAGCCTACCTTCCCTCCTTGGCTGCAGCTAGCCACCCAGCTGCAGAAAAATTTGTTCCTTGGTGAAGATAACACAGGCAAGAGAACAGTTCTGCTTTAGCTTCAGAAGTTTTTTATTTTTCTGTTAGAAATGGAATACCACCATTAGGTGGATTACCATAGCTGACAATGCCCTTAGATGTGGCTAGCTCAGTGACCAGGTGCTTTTTGTGGACCTTAACCCTTTGAGTGCCAGAGGGGTATGCAACGCATCTCTGCAACCGTTTAACCTAGCGACTTCAGAGACGGCTCATTTTACTTGTCTGCTCTTGCTCTACCATCTGGTTCATGTTCTTGTGTGTTGGGTGGCTCAGGGGGCTTCGGACACTGTTTGGGGTACTTTTCTGGGAAAACTACATTTCCCATGAGCGCTTGCTTCTCACGCTTGTTTTTGATTGGCTCTGGCCGTGGCAGCCATTTTGTTATCTTTCCAGAATGAGTATCCTACTCAGGGCTTGGACTCTCCTTGTCTCCTCTGCTGATTAACCCTTCACCTGCCAGATAAGACTATTTTAGCGATTTCTGGGGTGAAACTTTAATCATACACACTGTAATTGGGTGATTTCTTATACAATAAGGTTATTGACACTGTGAGAATATCTGTACCATTGGAGCTTGGGGCCAGACCTAAGACTAAGGATGCTGGCACATTTATACTCATTGCTAATAGAGGAATCAATTAAGATCAGCTATACAGGCGGTGAACGTTCCACTTTAATCCATGTGTCACACGGTCTATATTGCCACTAAATATTGACATAGACATGCACAATGTCATAATACTCATCACACATAACATCACACCTAGGCTGATGTACTAAGAAGAAGAAAAAGAAGAATAGAAGCAATGACGCATAGAAACTTCATCATAAGGCACAAACAAACATGCACCAAATACCACCTTGATTTAATTGGGTCTGTAAAACCTTGAATACAGTGGGCATTCTATTTTTTAAACTGTTTGAGGACTAGAGGGAAGTGCAGTGTATTGTGAAACAATGTGTTGCCTTTGGTCCTCGAAGGGTGACACAGGAAGTATTACTTTGAAATAATTGCTTCATATTACTACAATGAATAAAATTATTTCAAAAGTTAACTTTGAAACATACAGAGACAGCTGTTTCTCAACCAGGGTGACATGTCTTTTTGGTGTGCCCTGGGCATCAGCTTAGGGTGGCACAGTTTTCTCTAAAGACTGTGACAAAAATGTGAATACTGTTTTTCAGATTTATATTTATGTAAATAGTAACCCACAACATGCTTGTTTCTGTCACTTCTTTGTAATGCATTGGAAACCCCTCTAGCATTCAATTAGAATCCGTTGCTCCATTTCTTCCTAGTACATCATCTTTAGAATGTCTAACATAGCACATTCTAACATAGCACAAGAAGATTTGTGCATTTGGCTGATTCACCTCATGGCACAAACTGAGAGCATTCACTCTTCGTTCCCAAAACAGGCAGATGGGTATAATATGCACATACTGTACTTATATCCTTTCATTTAACATAAGGCTGTTAATCATTTTGGTAAACTTCCAAATTTTACAGTGCAACCTTTACACTGATAACACTTCATAGCCAGAATGTTTATATTAACTCTTCTAATACTTCAAACCCCATACAATGTCTCTGGATAAAGATTATTCTTTACAGTGACATACTTTATACAAGAGGTCAAATTAAGTTCAGTACCAATAAATATGTTTATATTTTGTATATAGGGAGATATTAGACTGCCTTATGGGGTCAGGGAGGGTTTTTTTTTACACACGGCATAATTAGAAATGGCTTCTGGAGGGGTTTTTTTTTGTCTCCCTCTGTACAAACAAAGGCTCTGTACAAACAAAAATACAATAATGTTTCTGAGAATCACACGTGTCAAAAAAAAAGTCCACATATTCACATGCAGAGATATATAATATGTTTAGCTTTAAAAGAAATGGTTTTCAACAAGATGTTGTTTTAATCTTTTCCATGGGATTGAACTGTAAGCAATTTCTTGATACTTCACTGATATCCATAGGGCCAGTTTTGTGTGATGCTGACATAATCAAAATTGTTACAAACCGTAGCTTGCAAAGTTGAAGACATATCTCCATTAAAGTGGATCTTCCCCTTAAAGTGATAGTAATGTTTCACAAAGAAAGCAGCTCCGATTAATCTTCATATTATTTGGGCCATGGAGAGTGTTATTTCAATACTGTCAAAGTTGTAGTTGAAGAGTAATTGAATGATAAAGTATCCCCCTCCCGCCCCTTTTACCTAGTGTAAGCCACCTCCCCTCAGATGTGGAATCTGGTCTCTTGACCGAACAGCTCACAGAAAGGGACAATCTTCTTACTGTGAGCATAAGGAAAACCCTGCCCCCCTTGACAGGTTTTTCCTTATGCTCACTGAAGATTGTCCCTCTCTGCGTTCCATCCGGACAGTCCTTCTGCTCTGAGGTGAGCAGTGTTACATCAGTAAAAGGGGCAGGAAGAATACTTTATCATTCAATTACTCTTGAAATACTACTTGGGCAGTATTGAAATAACACATTCCATGTCCATATACTATGAAGATTAATCTGAGATGCTTTTTTTTTCTTTACTATCAATTTAACATCAATTGATATTGTTTTACTGAGAATTTAGATCGGCATATATTTTGTACTAACAGTTTTTTTCTAATTTTTTTTTTATAAATTAACTTTGTGTTTTGTTGACACATTATGGCACTTTTTGCAAATTCACTGCACAGTATTCACATTGGTTCTCATTGATGTTAAACTTACCCCTCAATATGTTATTAGAAATGTCCACAGAGTGTGGGATCTGTCAAACTTCATTCATAATACAGTAAGAACTGGAGCAAACCAAGTTCCAACTATATCATAGGGAATAAGTAATATTCCCCCAGATTCCAATTAATTTAAATGGTGATTTTAACAGCCATGATTACTAGAGAGGTCCCCAGCTCTGTGTGAAGGATTATGTTGTTGACCTTCCTAGCATTCAAGGGGCTAAAACCCAAATTACATCAATGGGAATTTGTTTTTGTCCCCTGTTGTGCGGTTGGTTTGCTGTGGAATTGCTCCAGTTTTTCTTTGCCACAGCGTATGGTATTATTGGCCCAGTATAGACTAAAATAAAGTACCTCCAGCAAATCAAGATTAATTTAGATTATAAAGAAATGTGTAGTAAAACATATAGGCCACTTTTATTTATTTTTAAAATAAACTAAATGTATCTTTGGGGTACAGATCCACTTTAATGTTAACATTTCACAGATTTACTTTCTCCTGAACCAAAAAGCAAAAAAAAAGACCCACAGAAGCCCAAATTCCTTCCTGATATCAAAAGGCATTAATCAAGTCTTCATAGTATTCTACAGGCACAGAAGGAAAGAGGACCAAATCTGGTGCAAACCATTGCACCACTGGGGAGAAATAAAAATACACCCACTGATTTAAATAGGCTTGCAAGATCTCTGTTTATGACAATTTGAAGCTTTATTTGTCTCACAAGAGTTGTTTTGCTTCAGAATCACCCATTTTTTCTTTTGTGTATTAAAGGGATAATAATGTCAGAAAAAAGTATTAACTATATGGTATATACAATTAAAAGAGAGTACTTGCACTTATTCGTATCTCTCAGACCGTTATTGTTTGAGAGATATAGGAAAATAAAATTCTCTGGTATCTCCCCTTTCTGCTTGACGAGCTGTAAAGCTGTCAGAAGCAGATTCTGGTTGCTTGACCAGATGTGGCTCTTCAGCAGCGCCGATATAACGATATCTAAAGATAAACACTTCATTTAGAATGGTCTACAAAGTGTGTCTGGTTTGCAAGCACACTTTATAGGCCTTTCCAATGAAGTATTTATTTCTAAATAGCGTGATTTCAGCTCTGCTGAAGAGCCTCTGTCTGGTCAAATGACTGGAATCTGAAGCTGTCAGCTAGATGGCAGACTTCAGTGAAACAGCCAGGAAAAGGTAACGTTAGCAAGTTATATCTCTCAAACCATAAAGATTTGAGAGATAAGACTTACATTGATGTTCATCTTTTTTTAATGTCTACATTATTAAATCAACTTAAAATTAACCATTACTATGCCTTTAAGACCATATAAGAGCCTAAATCAGGAATGTGCAACCTGAGGCCCTCCAGCTTTGAGGAGTACAATTTCCATCATCCTTAGCCACCCTAGCTGTGGATGAAGGGAATTATACTCATCAACAGCTGGAGCACCTCATGGTGGCCACCCCCTGGTTTACACTGATAAATTGTAGTTTTCTTCTAAAAAAGATTGATTGTTAACCCTTTGAGTGCCAGAGGGGTACGGAACGCATTGCTTTGCAATGCATTCCTTACCCCTCTGGCACTCAAAGGGTTAGCCCCTTGGACTGTTTGGAGAGTTGTTTAAACTTACATAATATTCTGTGAAATGATATAATTCACAATGTGAGATAACCATTTTTATATTGTAGTTTACATCCGGAAGAAAGAATTCACATAAAATTTTCAACTGCTAGTGATGCAAGGCGTGTCATATGGTAATGTGTTCATTTTACATAGCCTTTGAGCATTTTTTTTGTGACATAACTATAACACATAATCCACACACCTTTTAATATTTCAGGTCATTTAATGCCAATTCTGTTTCCTTGCTATATTTCCAGGTTATCAGAGTACAGCTTCCAAGCAGAACATCTCAGGAAGCTCAGCTGTTTATTTGAAAATTGCAACATCATTCATTTCATGTGAGTGTCTGATACGACTTACACACCTGCACCTGAACATATTATTATATTGTATCTGAGCTGATCACCATTATGTACATGGTCTGGTCATTACTTTGTGCCTCCGCTGATAATCATCCTGCACCTGTAATGATACTAATTCTGTAGTTGTGGTGATCATACCTGTACTGATAATAATTTTCTGCCTCTGCTGATCATCTTGTACCTTCAGTGATAATGATTTTGTACTTGTGCTGATCATCATTGACAGTGCTGATCATTATCTTGCACCTGAGTTTTTATCTTTGCTAATCATCTTGTAACTTCACTGATAATCATTAAGTACCTATGCTGATCATCTTGAACCTGCACTGATAATAATCTTGTACTCATCATTATATTGTACCTGTACTGATAATAATCCTGTACCTGTGCTGAACATCTTGTACCAGCACTGATAATCATTTTATACCCAAGCTGATCATCTTCCAGCTTCACTGATAATCATTTTGTAACTGTGCCGGTCATATTGTACATGCACTGATAATCATTTTGTACCCACACTGATCATCTTTTACCTGCATGGATAATCATTTTGTATCCATGCTGATCATCTTGTACCCAATTTAATAATAATTTTTTACCAGTTCTGTTCATCTTGTCCCTACACTGATAATCATTTTATACCTGCACTGATAATCATTTTGTACCTGCACTGATAATCATTTTGTACCTGTGCTCATCATATTTTACCTTCACAGATAATCATTTTGTACTTGCACTGCTAATCATTTTGTACTAGTTGAAGAGCCCGTTACACGGTCCACAGTGCCACTGCCAGCCAGTCACGGGGCAGTCATGCTCAGTAGAGACTGCCCGCGCGGCTGCTGATACAGAGCAGGACGCTCCTTAGGAGCGTCCAGCTCTGTATCAGCTGCGGCGCGGACAGTCTCTACTGCGCATGACTGCAACACGTGCAACAGTCTGTACTGCGCATGACTGGTTATTATACACGTTTTAGCGAATTATTATATAGGATGTGTACTGATCATCTTTTAAATGCACTTATAATAATTTTGTACCCAAACGGTGCGGATTGTCATATAACTGTCCTAATTATCTTGCAACTGTGCTGATCATTTTGAAAGTTTTTTAATTATCATGTACCAGTGCTGATTGCCTTGTACTGTGCTGATCATCTTGTACCTGAACTAATAATCATTTTTCCCTATACAGATCATCTTGTACCTGTGATAATCATCTTGTACTTGTGCTGGTAATCATGTATCTGTCCTGATTACCTTTTACCTGTGTTGAATATCTTATAGCTGTGTTGATCATCTTGCACATGCATTCATAATCATTGTGTACCCATGTTGATCATCCTCTACCTTTGCTGATCATCATGTACATCATGTACATGTGCTGATCATCATTTTCTACCTGTACTGATCATCAGTATCATTTTGTATCTGTGCTAATCATCTTGTGTCTTTGTAAATCATCATCTTGTACATGTGTTAATCAACATCTTGTACCCATGCTGATCATCTTGTCCCTGTGCTCATCATCCTGTAGCCAGGCCGATCATCTTTTACCTCTTGATCATCTTGTAGCTGTGTGGATCACATCCTACTTGTTCTGATCATCATTTTGTTCTTATATTGATCATAGTCTTCTGCCTGTGCTGATCAGTATTTTGTACATGTTGAGCTCATTCTGTACTTTCACTGTTCATAATGTATAATAGCAGAAAGTATAAATCAAAACGTAACATGCAAAAATAGGAGATATATTTAATATATATTTTAAAAAAGTTCACATTCTTACACATAGAGGAGTCACCTTTCAGCCTTTGGAGAGACACCATCCACTCTATTCTGCATTAAAAATTAAATTAAAATCCATTTGCAAGGGCATTTCACAATACAAAAAAAGAACTGATTATAAAGTGCCCTTTTCTTTACTCTGTGGAGTCAATGCACTAAGGCCTCTAAAGCTGGATAAATCTTTAGACATTGGCTTCATAGAATAGCATACGACTTGGAGCACCACTTATTGTTCTGTTTTCTTGGTCCATTTCTTCACTAAGATCTCTAACATTGGAGAAACCTTAATACATTTGCTCAATAGAATAACAATGGACTTGGAGCACTGTTTTGTTTTTTACTCCATTTTCTTGCTCCATTTTATTTTGCTCTGTTTTCTTGCTCCATTTTTTGCTCCTTTTTTTGCTGTTTTCTTGCTCCATTTTTTGCTCTTTTGATTCTGTATTTTGTTTATCCTTTTTTTCCCTGTTTTCTTGTTCTTTTTTTGTTGTTGTTGTTGCTTTTTTGCTCTTTTTTTTGTCTTGCTCTGTTTTCTTGCTCCATTTTTGGCTCCGTTCTCTTGATCCATTTTTTGTTTTGTTTTCTTGCTACATTTGTTGCTCTTTCTTGCTACATTTCTTTTTGCTGTATTTTGCTTTTTTTTTTTTTTTTTGCTGTTTTCTTGCTACGTGTTTTTCTTTGTTTTTTTATTATGTTTTTGTCAGGGTACAAAATTTACATGTTGTCCTAGTGGGTGTCTAATGCATTGGATCACCCTACAGCAACAATGCAGGTTTACATGTGAGTGTTGGAGTCACTAGTGCCAGTTTCATATGCACAATTCCATTGTTGGACCCTGCATCTGGATATTCACAGAAATTGGTCCAGGCAGCAGTGTTATCTCTCCTGCTTGATGTCTCATTTGTCCCAGAAGAAGGTAGAGCTACTTTTTTGGCTTCAGAAAACCCACCTAACATTTGGTTGCCCCTTTATCATAGTGGACTTGTCCATAGTGATAAACTATTGAGTTGGGGAGTCACTTTCAGCCCTAAGTGGCACAGAACCTCTGGTACAGCCATGAGAGCCAACTCCAGATCAATGTCTTGGAGCTTTGGGCGATTTGTTTTCTTCTTCAGCATTGGTCTTAGTCTTTTCACATTCTCCTGGTTTGGACTCCATCTGTAAAAACAGTGACTTATGTCATGCACCATGGAGGGACCAAAAGCATGGACACATGATTCAGTGTTCACCTGATTCTCTCCTGGTTGGAAGCTCATGTTTCAGTGTGGTGGTGGACTAACTCAGTCATCAGCTACTTGACCCTGGTGAGTGGGAACTAAAGTAGTCCATTTTCAATTCCATAGCTTGGAAGTGAGGTCTACCAGTTTTGAATCTTATATCATATATGGCATTTCAGATGAACCATAAGATTTGTCTGTTTGGGTCCAGGTCCTGAGATCTCTGGCCTTCTCGGTGAAAGTGATGGGCATTCATTGGCATTTTCCTCTGGCATATGTATTTCTTCCTCTGCTCCTGATTCCCATGGTGTTGAGAAACATCAGGATGGACTATGTAGTACTAATTGTGCCTTTCTGGCCTTGCAGAACTTGGTTCTCAGATCTGATCTATCTGTCAGTAGACAAACCATGGCATCAACTACTTGTTCTGGATCACTTGTCTCAGGACCCTGTGTGTCTTTTAGAGTCCCCTTTATGATTTTTCATGCAGATAAGGTAGTTCTGCATACTCACTTTGTGTGTCTTTCAAGGTGTTTTCTGATTTTCAAATTGATCAGGAGACTGAGAACACTCACTGGACATAATTAAATGTCTTAAACACTATGTTCATTGTACTGATTTTTTTGGAAATCTGCTTCATTGTTCACTATTCCTGAGGGCCCGAGTATGGGCCAAGCAACATCTAAAGTGACAGTGGCCTAATCGCCGGGCCTATCTCATTAAGAAAAAACTGGTACCTTTTAGGGTAAAGGCTTATTCCACAGGAGTGGTAGATCCTTCTTTGGCCTATAAGAACCAGATCTTTACAGTGTAGCTGTGCAAGGTGGCAACATGGTTGTCACATCACACATTTGCTAAACATTATAGAGTAAAAGTACAGGCCTTGGCTTAGGCCAGCTTTGAAAGAAAGATCATCCAGACCGTAGTGCCTGTGTAGGTGCAGTTTTCCTTTAGTAACTTTTCAGCTGTTACTGAGTATTTGTGTGGTGGTGTCTGTTGACACATGAGGTCAAAGTTTGTTTCTAGTTGGCAGTTTTTTCCCCTCTTTCTTTAAATCTGGTTGGGATAGCTTTAGTATATCCCCATAGTTCTTGTATTCCACACTGGAAGAAAGAGTGAAAGGGATTTTTATGTAATTACAGATAAACAGATATCTTCCCAGTGAAAAATATGTTGTTTGAGTTCTGAGCATGGGTGTCTTTTGGTTCTTTGGCATGGTGACTACCTTCCTGCCTGCCACTGTTACTAAGAGCACTCAGGAGTCAGAACGTATATAATAAAACAACCTTTATTCAAGGCACAAAACAAGGTATAAACAGCGGACAATAGGAACAGGCAGTAGGTCAGCAGATAAGCTAGCACTACTATCAGGAATAGTAGGCCGCCTAAGATAGACCTCACTGCTGAGACTAGGCCGAAGCCACTGGTAGTCTCTGCTGGAACTTGAATTGGAACACGAACAGGATCAGCCACAGATAGTCTTCTGCAGGAACTGGAACAGGAACTGGAACAGGTAACTCCGACTGGGAACAACGAGTAGATACCGGACTCACGCCTACAGTCGGTATAGATGGTAGTCTAGATACCGGACTCATGCCAGCAGTCGGTATAGATGGTAGTCTAGATACCGGACTCTCACCTGCAGTAGGTATAGATGGTAGTCTACCAGAGGCCCAGGTCTGCACCAGATGGCTGTCTGCAGAAGAGAGGCAACACAGTAGGCAAGCTGGATAGAGCCACAGAGCAGCACCAGATAGGATGGTCAGACAAGCCAGGTCATACATGGAGCAGTTAGTCAGCCAGAGCCGCAGGTCTGCACCAGAATGGTTGTCGGACAAGCAAAGGGTCATACACGGAGAGGATAGTCAGACAGCGCCACAGGTTAGGAGCTGCATGGAACAGACGCCGGCCGCCGGAGCAGCAACTAAGGTAAGCGGAACGCTTACACTGCCCTACTTCTTTTTGCTGCATGTAAAACTGAAATCTGCAGCTGCTGGGCCGGGGTTATGTAGAGATGGGAGGTAGTCTTCTTCTCCTCCAGAGAGACTTAGTTTGCAAGTGCCCTTATCGTGCTAGCAGCTTAACACTGTGGTCCCTGTGTGCCACAAGCAGTAATTTAAAAAAATCTGCTTATCTTGCATCTCAGTTCTCTGTTATCTAGGGGATTAAGGAGTCACAGAAATGTATCATCCATGATATGATGTCCTTTACACTGAGGTTACAGTTATTATTTAACTCTTGGAGAATCCTCGACTAATATCAAATCATGATCAAAGTTCTGTCTGGTTGCAGATCAAAGAACAACGCAATAACTATGGATGTTGTAGTTGATTTCCTTACAGTCTTATCAAGAAAACGGCATGCTTTTGCAATGAGGTAAGCCGATGAATCGGTAATAATATTCATTGTATTGCATATGTTTACTTTTATTTATTGTCATATATTCAGTACTTTAGAGTTTTAGGTTTGAAGGAAGACTACCATCTCCTAATAATGAACTCCCACTTAACTTACTATATCCATAAAATCTTAATGGCCAGCATTGGCTCAAGAGTTAACATCTTCAGTCAGTTCTGTACATGGAGGTGAACAACACAGTTGTTGGCAGAACTGCTGGACCTCAGACTCATACACTCTATATGTTTCAGTTAGTAGAGTTTAAGTTCCAATAGTTCAGCTAGCATACACATGACATGACAAGGATGAAAGACATTATAACTTGAACCAGTAAGCAAGGGTAAAATTCATAGTGGTGATTAAGGTTTTCTGGCCATAGAAAGTAACTGGGGTTACTATAAGGAGATTTTATCAAGGGTGGTGTTAGGTTCTGGTCAAGGGGTTTAAAACCCTTGATCTCTTGCTTAAAGCTCCAGGTTTTGTTATGAGTTTGGGGCATGTCAAGATGGGATTTATCCTTAGTAGTAATGGTGCAGTTGAACTGCACTATGCAGTATAAATGTATTAGGTTGACCCAAACCTCAGGTCTTCTGGGACCCTCACATAAATACTCTGACACTTGAAAGGTTAATTCAGGGAGATAGTGCACTACAGAATGGCAAATACTAGGAATTGGTTTTCTGTTCTAGAGCTTACGCACTAAAATGGGTAAAGCAGATAGACAGAGTGGTAAATACAAAAAGTAAGTCTAGACATGCAGGTTAGGTGTAAGTATAAGTGCTAAGTACATTGGTTTTGTGAGGAGTGGGGTGCTGTCTAATCTAGTGACTTGATGGTACTGATCTGGATTCTGTTGCAGATATTAAAGTTATAATGCTTGTTTATGTTAGGAAATCCTACTGTAGTCTATGGGGAAGTGTGGAAATAAAACCAGTGATACATTTATCACCAGCAAATGAATCTAGGCTATGGAGGAAATGCACATTACCTAGAAATACTGAGGCTGTACCACTAAAATCTGTAACAAACCATAGTTGAAAAGTAATAAATCACCAAATACCCATTGATTTAATCTGGGCAATTAACCCCTGGAAAGCTAGAGATGTCTCTAACACATTACATTGTTCATTTGTTGTAAATATATATTTGTGCCCTATGGTACAGTTGTTTGCTCCAGAATTGCTTTAGTTACATCAGTCTCATTGTTTCTGCTTGTTCCATTTAACCCCTTGGGGACCAAAATGGTGATACCAATACAGTACTCAAGGGGTTAATATATTTATATTATATACATATAGACACAAATAAATGGGCCAGTATTTGTCAAGTGGTGACAAATCTCCCTAGTCAGAAAACACCCACAAATTCCTATTTTATCTTATGGAGCCTAGTTACCAAAATACCACATGTATCAAAATTGTGGTGACAATATAAGGGTCATTTTTGACCCGCACAATGCCAGTGCCTCATTTATGAAGGGCCTCTCAACACTTTAGAGTAAAATAGTGTGACCTGTGGCCCCCACAATAAATTCTTCTACATCAGTAAGTCTGACCACAGACTGATTTATAGCTGAGGTACAAACCACATATCAGTGTTACAGGCAAGGAGCAATGACTGCTACCTCAGTGGTATGATAATCCTTACTTGCTGTGGAGAGTGACAGGTGAATATTTATCAGACTCAACAGCTTGGATACATATTGCTGTCTGCAAAATGCTGTTTAAAGGTAAATGTGAATATTTACCATGGCAAAGGGTTAGAAAATTATGGGCAAAATAGTTACCATCATATGTGTAAATTATAGAAAATCACTGTTAATAATATGCAACTGTCTTGCTCCAAATTTGCTGGTTTTATTTGCTTGATAATACACCCCTATGTTCGAATGCCTACAGATTAAAATCACCTCTATTTTAAGGCATAGTACCTTTGCCATTTAAGTGCCAGATGGGGGCATACCACAGTAATATAATATTGTACATGAATCACCATATAATAGAGCAGTTACAGCTGCAGATGATTCAGATAGATAGATAGATAGATAGATAGATAGATAGATAGATAGATAGATAGAGTGAGAGATATAAAGACACATGGACAGCCTGTGTGAATGGAATAAGCATGTCTTTTCTATTACATTGCAGTATTGAAGAGCCATGGGTAGGAGGCCAGAATTGTATTTCACTGCTAAATGAGCTCACTCAGGCTCCTGCTAAGATTGGTGCATTTCAGTAAGTAGACACACTCCACATTGCAAGGTTTCATGGGCAGGGCCCTATTCCATTTGTTTTGATTAGGTTTTGTATGTCATTGTATCTTTTCACCCCTAAAATATTTTGCCGCTCATTAAATAAAGGATAATCATTAAAGTGTTAAGATGTACTAAGTAGAAATTGAGTAATTCTGTATATCTTTATTTATATAGCTCCACACAGTTTACGCAGCGCCTTACAACAGTAATGTGTTATAATAAATAAATGGGGAGGGGATAAAATAATTGTCACAGTTATAGAAACAATAGGAGAGAGGTCCCTGCCCCAAGGGGCTTACAGTCTAAATGGGTAATAGGAGACAGACAGCAGGGCAGAGGCGTAACTAGAAGATACAGAGCCCTGGTGCAAGAATTGCCATGAGCCCCCTGACCACATTGGCCCCCTCAACCACATTGGCCACCTCCACATTGCCCCTTCCACAATGTCCCTCAATCTCCACAATGCCGCACAATCTCCACATTGCCCCTTCCACAATGTCCCTCAATCTCCACAATGCCGCACAATCTCCACATTGCCCCTACCACAATGCCCCCATCTCCACCTTGCCCCCCAATCTCCACATTTCCCCTTCCACAATGCCCCACATTTCCCCTTCCACATTGCCCCCATCTCCATATTGCCCCAAATCTCCAAAATGACCCTAAATCTCCTACCTCCCTCGTGGACCAGTGGCAAAAGACAGGTCTGTGCCTCCTTCTGCACAGATATTTTCTCCTGCACGGTCCTCTTCAGTAATGCAGAACTCTGGGAGATGATGTAATATCCCAGCGCTGTGCATTACGAGAATGCCAGTCTGCTGGAGGCAGAGGCGTAACTAGAAGCCACGGGGCCTTGGTGCAAGAATTGCCATGGGCCCCCCAGCCACATTGGCCCCGTCAACCACATTGGCCACCTCCACATTGCCCCTTCCACAATGCCCCTCAATCTCCACATTGCCCCTTCCACAAAGTTGCTCAGTCTCCACAATGCCCCACAATCTCCACATTGCTCCTCCCACAATTCCCCCAATCTCCACATTGTTAAAGATTCCGCCCTCATCACTCCACTGAGACTGTCTTCACTAAAGTGGCCAAATGACTTGCTCTCTGCTAAGCCAAAAGGCCACTACTCCCTACTCATTCTGTGTGAGTGGGTTCTGTGGTACAAGAGAGAATGGAAGGGGGGCCTGGGTTAGGTGAGATGTCACCTACAGCAAGCAGGAGGACAAGGCACAGTAACATAAGGTGGGAGTGTGATCTGAGGCAGCAGGGCTTTGGTAGAAGGACATGGTGGTGATAGGGAGTGGAGGAATGAGAAAAATTCATTGGAGCGGAGAAGTGGTGAGGGAAGAAATGAGAGTGCAATGTGAATGGAGTGACACTTAATGTGGACACAGGAGGAGGAGAGTCTTATGCAGGTGAGAATGGTGATGATAAAGCATGGAGCTAAATTGGCCATAGTAGGGTTAATGAATGAGGCAGTAGAGCTGTGCAACAGTCTGTGATCCAGGAGAGTACAGATAATTTGGCAATCAAGGGTCAATCCAGAGGGTGTAGGTGCCAGGGACGGTGAGGAGAGTCAGTTGCAGAACTGCAAAGTATTTGGTGAGGGTAGGAGTCAATGCAGGGTTAAATTAAGTAATCCATTGATGATCAGGAGAAGTAGATGTTGTAATGGTTAATGGTGGTTGGAGAAGAAATCAAAGTCAGATTTGTTTTTTTTCCATCAGAGGTTTAGTGGTTAACTGAGCAGTTTGTAAATTCAGCCATGGTAATCCTGGTTTCTTGCATCAGGTGGTCAGTAGTTTCCATAGAAGATGCTAATGTCAGTGCTTAGTTGAAATTATTGTTTCTTCACTCTGAATTCAGCCTGTTTACTTGCCTCTTGTCTTTAAGTGGTTGCAACAGATGTCTCTTTTGTCCAACTCTCTTGCCTAACTCTCAGTACTTAGATAAAGATATACTTTGATAAAAGTGCCAACTAATACCCCTGGCAAATGCCAACCCTAACTGGGCCTGAATATATACTAACTGGAGTCCCTAAGAACACTGACTGACTGAGGGATTTCCAAATTACAAATTGTTTTGCACTGGGAGAGCCCTGAATGCAGTCAGGCGTGACACCATTATACATCTGATAAGAAACAGACACAGAGAGGTATAGGAGAGGAATGGGGGAGGAAGGTAATATGGAGACTGGAACAGAGTGTTAAAATGGCTAATGTAGATTACTACCATGAGGGGTTAAATTGTAGAGGGAGACTGGATGAGATTGGAGTTCCAAGTGAAGGGTAGATTAGTACATACCAGGACACTGTATAGTTAATAAACAATTGGGGTACAGCACAAAACTTAAATCAGACTGGATGGGAAACACATACCTGAACACTGTATAGTTAATAAACATTTGGGGTACAGCACAAAACTTGAAGCAGACTGGATGGAAAACACATACCAGGACACTGTATAGTTAATAAACAATTGGGGTACAACACAAAACTTGAAGCAGACTGGATGGGAAACACATACTTTGATAAAGGCGCCAACTAATACCCCTGGCAAATGCCACCCCAGGCATAGTAATGCTTCGCAATAAAAGCAGCTCCAATTAATCTTCATAGTATCTGGGCTGTGGAGAGTGTTATTTCAATACTGTCAGAGTTTTAGTTCAAAAGTAATTTAATGATAATGTATCCCCCTCCCCTCCCCTTTTACTGATGTAACACTACTCACCTCAGAGCAGCAAGACTGTCCGGTTGGATCGCAGAGAGGGACAATCGTCAGTGAGCATAAGGAAAAACCTGTGAAGGGGGACAGGGTCTTCCTTATGCTCACAGTAAGAAGATTGGCCCTTGCTGTGAGCTGTCTGGTCTATGGACTGAATACCACATCTGAGGGGAGGTGGCTTACACTAGGTAAAAGGTAAAAGAGGCAGGAGGGGGATACTTTATCATTCAGTTACTCTTGAACTGCAACTCTAACAGTATTGAAATAATAACATTATTTATGGCTCAAATACTATGAAAATTAATTGGAGCTGCTGTTTTTGTGAAACATTACTATCTCTTTAAAGGGTATGAACTACAGCATATAATCACTATAGTGCATACTAAGGGACACAATCTGCCACAGATTTTAATGCCTGTACGTGTATATAGAACCGAATCCCAGTAAGCCTTGTATGCTGCCCCCAACATGCGCAAGGAAACTGGTATACAGGTTAGGAACAATTGCCGTCGTGAATTTGATGAGATAAGGAAATACTTGCTGTGTCCATGATCATATTTAACCCCTTGAGGACTAGATGAATGCCCAACACAATGCTTCACAATACATTGGACATACCGCTGATCCTCAAGGGATTAAGATAGTCAGAGATCAAATCTGTGACAAATGTTCAGACTGCTATGTTTCCACTAAGTGTGTGCACAATTAACACATTCTTTTTTCATCCAGAGTATATACAAACAGTGTAACTATAGAGTTGAAAGGAAGTGAAGACTGTCTGCATCCAAGGTTAGTACTGGTTGTACATGTGGGAGGAATCAGGAGGGTGTTTGCAAACACAGGGATGCTGATTTACTAAGGACTGGAGAAATCCGGAGTAAACTAATGGCAATATAGGTAGCAAATGAAAATTTCCATTGCTTTAAATGGTAACTGTAACTCATTGAATGCCAGAGAGGTCTCCAATGCATAGGCTCATAATACAATGCCAATGCTACTAGCATCAAGCACCTAAAACCTACAATTTACATTCATGAGAATTCTGGGAATATTTATTTCTTCCTGATGGTGCCCCAGAATTGATTTACTTTAGTTTAGTACATTAGCCTGTATCATGTAAAAACACATTTCTGTACTGTTCTTATGTACATTGTAAAGGGCGGGTAGTTTGGAGGCAAACCAACTGCACCATAGTGGACACATTAAAATTCTCTTTGGTTTAAAAGGGGATTTAAATGACTTGAAAACTAGAGACATCTCCATTGCATTGTGAAGTGGTTAAAAGTTACAGTCAAAGGCACATTGTCACCTAATAATGAATGGGGTTCATAACCATACTTGGGGATCTTGTCCTCTTGATCCCCTGGCGAGGGCTCATGTGCTGTGACCAGGGGGATGTAAATTATATGACTTGTGCCATAAAGGGGGTGGGGCTTAGGTGGGTGGGCAGGGCTTATCGTTCTTTTGTCATAAATTGGGTGGCAAGTTGTTGGGAAGTGGGCAGAACAGGGTGGGAAGGAGGAGAAGTGGGCGGGAAGTGGGAGGAGCAGGGTGAAAAGGAGGAGAAGTAGGCAAAGTTTCAGAACAAACTCAGTACCACTAAAGAATCAACCTCTGTCCCCAGAGACCCAGTAATTACCTCTAAAAACTGGAGTCTCTGAGGCAAATCCAGCAAGTCCATAGATATGTTCAAAATCTTTTAAATGTGGACCTCTAGCCAATAGTTGAAAAAAAATTTTCTTAGGTGCATGAATACCAAAATCACAAACATGGGTGGGCATACCACAACTACAGGGATGCAGACAGTGCAGCTGCACCAGGGCCCAGCACCCAAGGGGGCCCCATCTATGAAAATAGTTTTATTAAGGGCCCCAAAAAATGTTTGCACCGGGGCCCTCCAATGACTAGATACATCATTATAAACACACCTTTCCTATTCATTTACAGGCACCTGTGCATGACAGTTTGACCCCTCTGTGATGAGGACAATATATGACATGGTTTAGGTAAATGAATAACTGAAATGGGTAGGTTCTAAACTCAAAACAATTATAGCAGTTGATGGGGTTTATCAGTTTATGAACAGACCAGATAAAAAGAAGCTGCTTTTATATTGCAAGATTTTAGAACTTTCTCACCAAAGAAAAACAAATAAAAAATTATTTCTAGGAGTACATAATAATTGAAAGCATTTGAGCCCTTTTCATTTTTAGTGGTACTGTCCCTTTAAATCAACGGGAATTTGAGAAATGAGCATTTGTCCACTGTGCTGCAGCTGATATGATCCATAAGTGTTCCACTGTCCTGTCGTGCGCAAGGCCCTTTAAAAAAGAGACAGCTCTAACAGTGTAGTAAGATGGTGAAAAAACCTTGTGTTGAAATCTAGAAGATAAAAAGGAACAACAAGAATAACCTCTTAGAGAGGTCTCCATCATGTCGCAAAGCAATCTGTTAGAGACATCTCTCCTACCCTGGAGGTTACTTTAGCATGCTGTCCAATGAAAACAGCATGTTGTAACATTCACAAACAAATGTGATTATTTCCACACTTTGATAGAACTTAAAGATGCAGTAAACTTTGGCTATGAATATAAAAATCAACATATTGCATGTCTTGTCCGCCTGCATAAAACAAAAGTAGATAAACTGCTGAGAGATCCTTCCTTTCAGAGTTATTGCAGCTCAAACTGCTGGGTTTTACTATATTAATTTGCTTGTAACAGTGCCACGGGGTGCACAGATTTTCTTTTGTATTCTATGGGAGGGGGGAGCCTCAAGCTACAGGTCTCCATAGAATATGATAGTAGCAACACCACCACGTTATGTTTGAATTGTAATACCTTTTGAATCAAACATCTCCTAAAAGTGGAAGTACTCTTATTTTACTCAACAAGAAACCCTACATTTTTCCTTAATAAAACTTTACTGATACTTTAAGATATGCAGGGGCATTCTTAACAAGTCCAAAACTGACCAATTCTGGAGGAAAAGTGATATTTTATTATTTTATACTAGTTGAAGAGCCCATTACATGGGCCACAGTGCCACTGCCAGCTGGTCACTGGGCAGTCATGCGCAGTAGAGACTGACCACGCCGCGGCTGATACAGTGCCAGCCGGTCGCAATGCAGTCATGCTCAGTAGAGATTGCCCGCTCCGCGGCTGATACAGAGCTGGATGTTCCTTTGGAGCATCCAGCTGTGTATCAGCTGTGGAGCGGGCAGTCTCTACTGAGCATGACTGCAGCACGAGCAGCAGTCTCTACTGCGCATGACTGCGTCGTTACACACGTTTTAGCGAATTATTATATAGGACTAGTGTAAAAGCTCGAATACACGGACCAAAGTGCTGTGTACTACAGCAGAACTACACGGCAGGTGTACTACCACAGAACTACACCTCCCAGCATTCTTTGAGTTCGGGCAGTGTCTGCTGCGCATGACTCCCTGAATTCAGGCAGTCTCTACGACTTGTGACTGCATCGCACAAACATACATCTGGCCTTTTATATTATTGTATGATGATATGATTATGATGATAATTTTCTTCTTTCATAAATATTATGCATTTAGGATACATGCAGAAGTAACCACGTTGTACTGTATTCAATAGAAAGGTGCCGTTCTGGTACCTGAACTGTGTTGGAGCAGAGTCTCATGACACAACAAATCTTCTGGTACTCACACAAATATGGGGTAGTTTTTTTCCCTAAACCTCTTACACTTATACCAGATATGCCTTGTGGTATTTCAAGAAAAGCATGTACATTAGCGGTCAAATTTTTAGAACACCTGCATTGTTGCTACTTTTAGTTATTGCCATATAACTTGACAAAAACGTTAGAAAAACATGTCAACATTGGGTATTTCTAAACTCAAGACAAATATTATAATCTATTTAGCAGAGGTTTTTTTTAGCGTTTGTAGATGTGTAAAAGGTTTTTAGTGCCAAAGTGAAAAAAAAGTGCATGTTACATTTGTTTTCATCATCCTGTATAATAATTTGCTATGTATGTGTACACGAGCTGTTCAACTAGTATTTTATAAACTGTTATCCAGGAAATTTGATGAAAATAATGGTATCTTTAGAAAGCCCATCTTATGGCAAAATTACAGCTAAACACAAACACAACAGAAGTGTTAAAACAGCCATTGTCCTTCTGGACCATGGCTGTTTTAACACTTCTGGACCATGACTGTTTTAACACTTCTACTGTGTTTGTGTTTAGCTGTAATTTTCCTCTTAGTCATTTAATGTACCCACATATGTTATATCCTGTTTTTCTTGCCATAAGATGGGCTTTCTAAAGATAGCATTATTTTCATCAAATATCCTGTAAAACAATTTATAAAATATGATGAAACAAATGTAACAAATGCACTTTTTTCACTTTGGCACTAAAAACCTTTTACACATCTACAAACGCAAAAAAACCCCTGCTAAATAGATTATTTTAGAAATACCCAATGTTGACACGTTTTTCTCATGTTTTTGTCAAGTTATATGGCAATAATTAAAAGTAGCAAAAATTGAGGTGTCCCAAAACTTTTGACCGCTAGTGTATGATTGTTATGCATTGGCATGGAATATATTTTGATTTAGTTACAAAGATTGTTTTACACTCTTGATCTTTATGTGCAGAAAAATAGAGGAGCAAACCAAATGTACCATGGGGAGAACTAAAAAGTCTCATTGATTTAAATCCTTCAATGCTGCAGAAGTCTCCAACGCAATGCACAGGAGATCACTGACACTCTTTACATGACACTAATGTTCTCTTGTGGATATTTATTTTCAGTTCTCTTTCATGTTTTCAAGAATTAGAGTTAATAAGGTAAGTGCCGTTATCATCTCTTTTTGTTCACTGATATATGTTCAGGAATCAGGGGAGGTATGGCCTGGGGGGCAGAGGGGCAGTTGCCCCCTGGGCTGGTCACATGTCTGGGCCATCGGGCCACTGCCTCACTCCGTCTCTCAATTGCTGCTGTAAATGGAGCTACACTAGTGATATCACAGAGCTCACAATTGAAATGGACCTACACAAATGATACTAGAGAGCTAAAATCCAAATAGAGCTACACTAGTAGCATAACCCATTTCCCTTGTAAGATCTATGGTATCAATCATGTCTCTGTACTTAAATTGTAAGCTTTATGGTATCACTAGAGTAGCCGCATTTCAGCTGTAGGCTATGTGGTCTCGTTTGCCTTACTTAACAGCATTAATGCCAGTATTAAAAGTAACTAAAGGGGATGGGCTGGAGCGACTGAAGAAATGGGCCAGTAGATTGAATTTTCCCCCCAGGCCACAAGTTCCCAGCCCTCCCCTGTCAGGAATTCAGGTGTATGATTTGATACCAGATCCAGTTCAGACCTTGACTGTGCACCTGAGTGATCCTGTCCTAGATTACTGTGCCATGAGCCATGATCCTGCATACCCATTGGTCTGCTATCTCCATTGCTAACCCCAAGTCTTCTTTGACTACCTGCTGATCTGCTATGTCTATTGTTGACCCCAGCTCCTCTAACTACCTGCTAATTTGGCATAACCATTGCTGACCCCAGTGTGTTGTCACTACCTGCTGATCTGCCATCTTCTTTTGTTGACCCCAGGCTTCTCTGACTTATAAAGCCCTTTTATATATATATATATATATATATATATATATATATTTTTTTTTTTTTTTTTTTTTTTTTTTTTTTTTCTTTCTTTTCTTTTCCCTTTAAAGAGACTATCACTAAACAAATGAATCCATTTAGATATTATATATTCCTAGACATTTTATTTTTACTTGTTCTTTAGTGAGAATGTTCTAAAATCTTTCTAAATAAATGGTTAAAGTGGCTACTTTTGTCAAGATTGTTAAATACCAGATAGAACCAGAACCCACAATTGTTTCTGAGATTACCATCCATTCATTTCACAGAAACTCTTTGGTCTTTGTTACCTCAGCCATGCCATACATTGTCCTTATCACTTGTATAAGACAAGAGGAATCAAATGGTCATGCACAGCTACCTCCAGATGAATAGGAAAAGCATGTTTATACTATGCTGGAGGTACATCATATGAACTCTATTCATTTTTAGGTTATAATGTCCCTTTACTATAGCACACTGAGCATAGATTAGCAAGTAGCACTTACAGTATTAAACTGGAACTTACCTCACTTCTCATATAATACATGTTAGGAATTGTAAGGGATAGTACTTTAAAGGGATACTAATGTTTCAAAATAAAATCAGTCTTAATCTTCATAGTATTTGGGCCAATCAGAGTGTTATTTCACTATGATCAGAGTTGTAGTTCAAGAGTAATTGAATGATAAAGTATCCCCTCCCACCCCTTTTACATAGTGTAAGCCACCTCCCTTCAGATGTGGAATCTGGTCTTAAGACCAGACAGCTCACAGAAAGGGACAATCTTCTTACTGTGAGAACAATGAAAACCCTGCCCCCCTTGACAGTTTTTTCAGGTTTTTCCCTTATGCTAATTGAAGATTGTCCCTCTCAGCAAGCTATCTGGACACCACCTTGCTGCTCTGAGTTGAGTAGTGTTATATCAGTAAAATGGGCAGGAGGGGGATACTTTATCATTCAAGTACTCTT
The DNA here is from genome assembly GCA_037306005.1 of Rhinophrynus dorsalis. NCBI lineage: Eukaryota > Metazoa > Chordata > Amphibia > Anura > Rhinophrynidae > Rhinophrynus > Rhinophrynus dorsalis. The sequence continues at coordinate 343,707,544 of CM074722.1, read as the reverse complement.
GAACTACAACTCTGACAGTATTGAAATAACACTCTCCATGGCCCAAATACTATGAACATTAATGGCAGCTGCTTTTATTTCGAAACATTACTATCCCTTTAATTTATTCCCTTTTCCAAAAGGACACCCATTATGTGGTCCTAGAAATATTGTATGCCGGGAGTGGGCGAACAGTGATTTTCCATTCTTGATTCCTGAGAGGAAGGGGGTAAGAAAAACCTTCCAGTGAGATACACCCTCCAATTTCTATATTATTTTAGGGAACCTAAGAACTAAGTGAAGAATGCAAGAAACGTTGACAGTCTCTCTTTACGATGTACTTTTGATGGAAAGACGATTGAAACCAAAATGTTGCTGAAATGCACATTTTTTATGAATTATCAAACGTTAGCTTTTTTTTACGAATGCATTTCGAAAAGTGGTTATGACTAAAATGTCCACCATTTTTTGAGAGGAATAGAGATTGAATGGTAGAAAGGTCTTTATCACATTGCTTTACAAGCTGAAGGCCCATCCAGCAGTCAAGATGTAAAGACTACATTTAAATTAATGGTAGTTTGTATTTCTCCTGTGCACCATAGTTATCAAAGAAAAGTTAATTATAATGGCTATCAAAGAATAAAATAGATTGAAAGTTGTGTTTTTTTTTCTTTAGAAGTATGGTACACTACCCAAACAAATGCATCAAAATATTCACACTTTTAAAGCAATGCTCCTGGTTTCTAGCAAAAAAATCAGCTTTCAAGAAATCAGGAAATCTGAGACGAGGTGGAAGGGTCAAATTTGACCATTTCTCTGCAACTCTCTTCATACTTGTCTTTTTGCAGGGAAGTCATACCAGCTGGAGAAATTGGAAACCACCATCCCTCCCATCACAAGTGCATGGGATGGCGAGGGGTGGGGGAGGGTATTAGTGCATAATCAATAGCCTCCTAGTTGTAATGGGTTGCACATCCCTCTGGTGCTCAGAAGGTTAACACATACTTTGCCATCTTTGGCTAAAGACTAAGGGGCGGAATGCAAGAAACATGCGCAATCGTTAATTTAGGAGCATGTGCTAATCAGCCTCTAGGAGTTAGTATGTTTCTTTCATCAAAACAAATAGTGCATACATGTATGGCATTTAAAAAATAGCTAATGCTCCACTTTCTTGCATTCCACTCTAAAATTTACTGAAGCATCAAAAAGGTAATTAATCTTGTACCACTTAGCCAACTACACAGAGACTACTGTAGCCAAGGGAATGCATTATATAGCCAATACTGATAGAAAATTTACTGACAGTTGAATTTAAATGATAAAACAATTTACATGAATGTTTAACCTGTCATATTATGTGTATTCAGCCTTCATTCTTTTAATGTGCCTGGCTAACTTCACCATTAATTTATGAGAATGTGCTATTCCGCATCAATGCATTAGCATGTTTCTTGCATCAAAATGTGAGCGATCACAAATGTTCCACTTTCTTACATTCCACCCCTAGTGTCTTGAAAGCTTGCATCCTAGAGCTGCTCAGTTAGTCAATAAAGATATCATGTTAACTCTACCAGTCTTTTTCTATGGTTAACACAGTGCCACCCCTTACCAATATTTCTGTGGTAGAAGACTTACTAAAAAGCTTGGGACTGTCATGTGTAGACCAAAAATTTCTCATGTCAAATATTTGTTGGGGATAGACCACCTAGGCTGGCATGGGAGATGGATTCAACTTGGATGTTTGTAGCTTGTAGCCACAAATTCTGTCAAATTAGCTTCTAGGGTAGGAAAGAATTCTTGTTCCTAGCAGTGTACTGGAACTGTGGGTCACACCTGAAATAACTTAACTTCAAGACTGGGAGTGACATAGTTCAGAGTCCATTGTGAAATCAGTAGAAGATTGCAATTGTTCTGACCTGTTTGACTCTCTAGCTGATCCATCAGAGCTCACAATACACTGTTCATGTGACAGTTGTCCTTTCAAAATCAGAAGGAACAAACCCCCTGGAAAAGTGCATGGGCTTTAAAATATTTTAGCTCTTTCTAAATTGTAATTAAAGGGGATCTATCACCCCAGTACAAATGTGTGTTAAACATTAGATTACCTAGCGATTAGGTGGAATTCTTGAATAATTATTATTATACTTTTTAATCCTATGTTACAGAAGGTTAACGTTTAAAGACTGCACTTCTGGATAGACTGCGGGTACAGCTCTATACCCGCAGTCTGTAACTCTGCCTCCACTCACCTCACTCCATCCAGCCTCCTCTGATGATGGAGGCTTCTGTCTGTAGGCTGGAGCGATCTCATTGGCTAGATATCGATCTCTGCAAATGAGACCGCTCAGGCTTACAGACAGAAGCCTCCGTCATCAGAGGAGGCTGGCTAGAGGGAGGGGAGCAGAGGCAGAGTTACGGACTGCAGGTATAGAGCTGTACCTGCAGTCTATCCATAAGTGCAGTCTTTAAACGTTAACCTTGAATACAGCCCTGTGATCTGTTGTAAATGACCAATTTGTTAAAATAATAGTAATAATGGTGTGTTTCTTATTCTCCAGATTTAATGACTGTGGCATGGAAGAAAATAATTTACATTTTCTAAATTCAATAATTATGCAGTGCACACGTCTCTCAGAATTAAAGTAAGTGTAAAAAATATGTTTTTGTTTTTCTGTAAGTGGGCGACATCTCAACAAGCAACAAGCAAAAGAAGAACATAGATACAATTCTAAAATTAAAGGCAAAAAATGTACATTAAAACCTATTTTATCGTTCTCTTCCATGCACAAGTTATATTTCATTGAACTTCATTTCTGAGAGTTCTTTACCATTTAATTTACTAAGTAATTTATAAAGTTATTTGTTTGGCTAGATCAAGTGTGCTTGATTACAATACTTTAATACTTTATTTATTCATTTATTTGTTTGTTCTATGGGTCCCTCCTACAGTAGAACTTTCTATGTTCCCTTGTGACTGCTGGGTTCCTTGTTGACTTGCAAAATTATGCATAACAATATTGTAGGACCCCTGCTGCTGAGGTGCAGTCAGTTATTAAAATAAATGCATGTTTACAGTTTATAAAATCTATTACAATGTGTTGGTGCATATTTAATTTTTTTATTAATACCTGTCTTTAGATCCCATATACATTCTTTTTGGAATATTCTTACACTGAAATATAATAATGGGTGACTGGATCACATTTTTTATCTTCTTAATTGAGGGGTTAGTCGTGTTTTTGAAATGGGCTGTTGATGGTAGATTTAATGCTTTTTTTAACAGTACCCCTAGTTAACTCCTACATTGACACTGCAAACTGGCAGTGATGGGGTAATTTGTCTGGATGGGGTGGTATGGGATGAAAGAGAGGTTTGTTTTAATTATTAAATATGGAGAGTTAATAAAATAATTTTATTAACACATTTAAATAAAGATGTTAAAAGGTCTTCCCCTTCAACCACATACCTGCAATCAGCCAACTACCTGAGAGTAACCTGAAGAGTTGACAATTTACTCCATCATGCACTATATGCATTTTATGCTCATACTTGTGCAAACTGAAGCCAGAAAATGGTGCATAAAAAAGGGGGGGAGGGGGTCCAAGTTCTATGTTATTCTATGTAGCCAATATATTAAGAATTCTCCAACTTTAGAGGTCTTAGTATAAAAAAGGAGCACAAAATGGAGAAAAAAAGTAGCAAAGAATGGAGGAAGAAAATAGGGCAAAAAATGGTGCTGCAAGTCCTATATAGCAATGCTAAAGTTTCCTTAGTGCATTGTTCCATAGAGTAAAAAAAGGGCACTCCAAGTCCTATGTTATTCACTGAAGCCAGTGTATTAAGATTTCTACAACTTTAGAGGTCTTGAAACATTGGCTCCATAGAGTAAAAAAAAAAAAGGAGGGTGATCCAAGTCCTAAGTTATTCTATGGAGCCAATATATTAATAATCTCCAACTTTAGAGATCTTAGTGTAAAAAAAGGAGCAAAAAATGGAACAAAAAAGGAGCAAAGAATGGTAGCAAAAAATGGTGCTCCAAGTCCTATATAACAATGCTAAAGATTTCTTCAACTTTAGAGGTCTTAGTGCATTGGCTCCATAGAGTAAAAAGAAAAAAAGGACACTTCCAAGTCCTATGTTATTCTCTAAAGCCAATATATTAAGATTTCTCTAACTTTAGAGATCTTAGTACAAGAAAACAGAGCAAAATACATGAGCATGAACAAGATGCAAAAAAATGGTGCTCCAAGTCCTATATAGCAATGCTCTAGATTTCTTCAACTTTAGAGATCTTTATACATTGGCTCCATAGAGTAAAAAAAATGGACACTCCTAGTCCTATTTTATTCTATGAAACAAATGTATTAAGGTTTCTCCAACATTAGAGATCTTTGTGCCATAAACCAGAGAAAAAGTGGCGCAAACAAAAATTGAGCAAAAAATGGATCAAGAAAACCAAACAAGATTTAAGCAGAACGACAAGTATATCACTCATATTAAAGACCGTCATGGTGTTCTCCACTGCACATTTCCCGGAATTGCCTCAGCTTTCCAGAATCATTACAATAATCTCTATAACCTGTCCTCCAATACGGGTAACCCCTCCCAGCCCTCCATCAAGGAGTTTCTCCTGAGGTCAATTACCAAATAATTACCTCCTGATGTTCTGGACACCCTAGAAGCTCCTTTCACATTGCCAGAATTAACTAATGCAATTAAACGTTCCTCATCTGAAAAAAGTCCTGGACCAGATAGCTTTTCTTTCCTATATTATAAAATATTTCTGCCTATCTTAGACCTTTACCTTCTAAGATAAGTAAATGCCTTGGCTTGGGGGGAAGCCCTTCTACCGCAGGCTCTGATGGTGCATGTTTCCTTAATACCTAAACCTGGGAAAGATCACTCTGTTTGTGCCATCTACTGCACTATCGCATTACTGAACTGTGATGTCAAGCCAACCATCTCAAACCTTACCTTGCATCCTAAATTCACCATAATCAATCAAGTTTTGTACCCCATAGGGAAACCAAAGATAATACAATCAATGCGAAAAACTTAATCTACTCAGCTCTAAAACGTAACATTCCCACCTTACTATTGATGCTGAAAAGGCTTTTGATAGAGTCATCTGGACCTATATAAAATAACTCCTTTCCTGTTTAGGAGTAGGACCAAGGGGTATAAATAGTATAACCCCCTCTGCAGATTAAAAATTAATGGATACCTCTCTGGCTTCTTCTCCATCTCGAAAGGCACCAGACAGGGATATCCACTTTCTGATACTTTTCGTCTTATCTCTGGAGCCTCTTCACAACATGATCCAGGCACACAAGGACAATACTGGTCTTACTATTTTAGCAACTGATTCTAAAATAGTAAGCTTTGCCGAAAATATATACTCTTATTTATATCCTCCCCTAGAACATCCTTACCTCCTCTAATGTACATTCTTACAACTTATAGCTCAATCGCACACTTGAAAATAAACTATCAGAAATTTGAAATTTTCATTGTCAATTTGCTGCAATCCGAGATGGCTCATCTGATGGCTTCCTTTCCCTTTCGATGGAAAACGGATAAAATATCCTATCTAGGTATCTTACACCTAATCTTAGCAATCTTGTCAGTATGACCCTTTCCCATGTGGTAGAGGACTGCCAGACATTAGGATATACTATTTTGCTGCCACTCTCTCCTTTGTGATGGACTCTGCTTACGTAACTGATAAAGAATTGATTCAATCAATATGACTAAATTTTCCTTGCACTGATCCCTACAATATCTTCTGTATCAGACCCATGACCATCCCTCCATCTATGAGATCCCATCCTATTCTGTTGCTCTTTACTCAAGTCTGGATCAAAGTCAACACTTTCCACTTTCTCACTTCTTATACATAACCCCTACTCCCAACCTATGGTCACCCAGACTCCCCCCAAACACACACACCCAGTGCAGTAAGGAGCCCCTTTGTCCTGTGGAAATCTAACAGGTTCGCACACTGAGATCCTTGCTTTCCTCTACTGGCCTTCAACCTTTTGACATGTTATGTCAACACCATCAATTAGACACTAACCAACTTTGGCAGTACTGCCAAGTTTCACATTTCCTTTTGAATTTATTCCCTAAAGGAGGCATTACCAGACCATTAACAAAGTTCGAGAGGTGTTCCTATGCCACCAGAATTCTCTTCAAAATCTACCAACATTCAAATAACCTCTTTCTTTTGTATTGTGAAATGTCTTTGCAAATGGATTTTGCTTAAAGGGATAGTAATACTTAATTTTATCTTTGTTATTTTGTAGGCATTAAAAAACATGAAATAAGGCTTATCTCTCAAACCTTTATGGTTTGAGAGACATTCACAAGCAAAGTTTCCCCTCCCGCCCCTTTTACCTAGTGTAAGCCATCTCTTCTCGGATGTGGAATCTGGTTGTAAGACCAGACAGATAACAGAAAGGGACAATTTTCTTTGTATTAGAACAATGAAAACCCTGCCCACCTTGACAAGTTTTTCAGGTTTTTCCCCTATCTTAATTGAAGATTGTCCCTCTCTGCAGTCTAAGTGGGCACCTCTCTTCTGATCTGGCTAAACAGTGTTACATCAGTAAAAGGGGCGGGAGGGGGATACTTTATCATTCAATTACTCTTGAACTACAACTCTGACAGAATTGAAATAACAATCTCCAAAGTCCAAATACTATGATGATTAATTAGAACTGCTTTTGTTATGAAACATTACTATCCCTTTAATTTTAAGTGCTGTAATCACTTAATTCTGGTAAGCAGTCACAGCAATGAATTGTATCTCAGGAACGGAATGAATAGTGAGCATTATTTGAGGACGTTCTACATGCACTATATGTATTCTAGGTTCATACATGCAAAATTTAGCAAGTACTGGTGCAAGAAATGTGCTTCAAGTCCTCTATAACAATGCTACAGATTCCCCAGCTTTAGAGATCTTAGTGCATGGACTCCTTAGATTAAAAAAGGGTGCTCCAAGTCGTATGTTATTATATGGAGCCAGTGTATTAAGAGTAAGAAAATGGGGCAAAAAAGGAGCAAGAAAATGGAGCAAAAGATGGAGCAAGAAAACAGAGCAAACAAATGGAGCAAGAAATCAGAGCAAAAAAAAAATTAGCAAAAAATGGTGCTCCAAGACGTATGTTATTCTATAGAGCTAATGTCTAAAGATTTCTCCAGCTTTAGATGTCTTAGTGCATTGGCTCCATAGAGTAAAGAAGAGGGTGTTCTATGTCCTATGTTATTATATGGAGCCGCTGTATTAAGAGCAAGAAAATGGAGCAAAAATGAGTGAAAAAAATCAAACAAAAAATGGAGATGGAGTAGACCACATTTCCACCATACCCTTTGTGAAAGTATAGAGGTGTGCTTATTTCTTCAGCATAGACAAGGCACAGTCAGGATACTTCTGTTCATTTAGGACAATCTGATCCAACTGTACATAACATGAAAAAGACACAAAAGACTTATTTTTGCTTTTAAATAGAGTTTGGAAGGATTGATTTGGAGATAGTCCTCAGAAAACTTGTAAAACATCCACGATGGCCTTTATAAGAGATTATACAACACAACTATCCTCTTTTTCCCTGGCAGAAATCTCAGACTTAGAAGGAGGGGTATCACTAAGAACAATAAACTCTTCACCTTCTTTTTCTGACAACCCCTGATCAGAGAGAACAGAAGATTCAAGACTCAGGCTAGTGGGAGCTACGCTATTCTTTGAAGAATGTGGAGGATCAGCTAACCATTTTCACAGCACCTTTTTTCAAAATGTTGTCAGTGGAAATGGAAAAGGTTTTAGCCCTTTCAGTTTCTAGGTGAAGTGGTGAACCATTGCGTAAGGTGGAAGAATTTTTAGCAGATGGACTAATAGAGGTAGACCTGTTTAGCACGTGGAACAATTTCCAGACTGGCCCCCAGACAGCTTGTTGCCAGATTTGGAACAAGGGATATTAGCATATGAAAATGTACTTGATCTACGGCCTCTAGTCCTATATTCTACCTCCCTGGATACTTAAAAAGATATAGTCCATAATTGCTACACGTATATCAAGAGCTAAACGGTTCCAATGACATATACAACTCACCTGGCCATAAGGCCATGCGGATCCGGAGCAGCCCCCCACAGCCTCGGCATAGGCTTCAGCAAGACAGGAAGACAACAGGAGGGGAGCGCTCGACAGATCCGCTAGGCCTGGGAAACCACCAGTCGATGATAAAAAATCTTGAATCTTTATTTAGCAAAAAAAATTTAAAATATGTACACCAATACTATCTTGACAGAAAGATAACATGAAAAGAAGTCAAAAAGACACAAGATGCCTAACGCGTTTCATGTAGAAGTACACTTAATCATAGGCTATGTGTCAAATATTGTCTCTCTTATTTTATAGTAAAACCCCTCAGGCGCAATTTGCTGCCATTGATCTCCTACCCTCTTCCTCCCTCAAAATGCCAGTATTCCCTGTGACCTGGTACAGTGAAAGTGCCCTGAACCCACATTAATTTTCCTAAGAGGGGCCCCAGGAACTCCACAGCAATGGCAATTAGCTCCAAAGGAGGTAGGCAAGTCATTCCTAGACCATAACAATTGCAATTTTGGTGAAATCCAGAGTAGGAAGGGGAGGGCACAGAACACAATCATTCCTTAGCTGTCTCTTGAGCCCCACCACAACAGTGAAAAGTATCCAAAGGATAAAAGAAAAAAAAATAAAGACATTTTTCCAGACATGGAAATAGCCACTGTCACCTCCTGAGGTCACTCTGAAAACGAGATTGTAGTGTGGACGAGTGTATAGTGCAGGGGGAGGGAGAAGTTTTAGTTTAACTTTAGAGTGCCCTGCCACCTGGAAGAGGATTGTATACTCCATCATAACTGGATTGCTCTGTAGACTCAAACTTAAGTGTTATTAACTCTTTAAAAGTGGAATTTGGGCAATTTTTCTCTCCCTTGGTGCAGTTGATTTCTTACAAAATTGCTCCTCTTTATATTATTGAATACTAGTTGAACAGCCCGTTACACAGGCCACAGTGTCACAGCCACCCGGTCGCGGGGCAGTCACGCGCAGTAGAGGCTGCCCGCGCAGCGACTGATACAGAGCTGGACGCTCCTTCGGATCGCCCAGCTCTGTATCAGCCGCGGTGCGGGCAGTCTCTACTGCGCATGACTGCAGCACGCGCAGCAGTGTCTACTGCGCATGTCGCGGCGTTACACACGATTTAGCGAATTATTATTTAGGATGTTCCTAATCGTATTCATAAACAGAGATGAGGCAATTGTATCTAATATAAGGCAGTAAGATGTAATACTTATTACAAGAGAAAGCTGAAAAAAAAACAAAATGGAAATGTTTCTATATTCCATAATTCGACTAATAGTCACACAGAACCACTGTGTCTGCCTCGCCAACTTTGTCCCCTGGCTATCCAATACTGAAATTTGTTCCATGGAACCTCATGTATTTCTTCAGGAAACCTGGGGTTTAATAGATTACAATTTGAGAACCACTTCCCTTCTGGGTTCTTGGGTTCATGAGCTATACTAAGTGCAGAAAGTAGAATTTAGTGTAAATATTTCCATCTACAAACGCAGTGTAACAAGACTCTGCCTTACTGTCATTTTGTTACAGTCTATCTCATAACCGTCTTGGCGATGCAGGAATCAAAGTTTTGGCAGATTTGCTGGTTTCTCTTACGTCCCTGAAAACCATTGTGTGAGTGATGTTTTCCTTTTATTGTTTCGTGTTGTAATCAAATATGAAAATTATTGCATTATCTGTCTATAATTTTGTATGTGTCAAAAAATGCTCTTGAGCCATGTCCTGAATTTCTGTTGTGTTGCCTCAGAATACAGTGAGGCCGAACTACTAACAAGAACTGCAACTGTTCTGATTCAAATCAAAAATCCCCATTAATTGAAATGGAGCTTTTAACCATTTGAAGGCAAAAGAAGTATCCAACACAATGCTTCACAACACATTGGAGGCTTCTTTTATCAGTCAAGGTGTTAGAACCCCCATTTAAAAATGTGACTATATGGCATTTTTATTTGTTCCCTATGGTGTATTTGGTATGCATCAGAACTGTTCCTTTCTTCTTAGAACAACAGCCTCAATAATTAGGATTCCACATCAATACCAGTTAGCATCAGACACTGACATCCTGTGGACACTTTTTGCAGCACTAATTTCATTGGTTGGTGTGGGGGGGGGCAGTGTTACCGTGAAATTAATGCATAGTCATTGTTGGGAATTTTGGGAACTAGTCCACAATTTTGGAGTGCAGAAAGTTGACTACCACTGACCTAGACAGTCTTCATTACTTTTAGCCGATGTTTGTAAGATTATTATTATTTGAGAGTTTCCATCAGTAGAGAAAACTTGAGACACTTGAAGGATCTGGAAACTCTCTTGACCATTTCCTTCCCTAGCTTATTTTTATAATCATTCAGTCTTCCCTGTCCACAGCACTGCCTTGTCCATTCCTAAGCAAAAACTCATCTTTCACCATCATCCTGCCATAGCCAATATTCAAATCACACCTCCACATCTGCCCTGCTTCATCTTGCATCTGTCACTTCCTCACACTCAGTTTCACCCACCCTCTGTGCCATCCCTTTCCCTCAACTGTTTAACTCCCATGTCACCCCTTACCTTACTGTTCTTGTACATTCTGTGATTTGACCTCATACTCTCCCTTCCCTTCTCATTTGATGCTACTGAGGCCAACCAGGAGTTTCACCTCTCGCATTTTTGAGAGCTGTGGGCATATCTAAAGGCAAAAGATAAATACAGCACACATTACTATGATAACGTATTGTTTCACTGTCTGACATGTCCTTTCTCTTCCTAGTATCCATTTCCGAAGCAGTTTCAGAACAAGTTGTTTACTATTTATTTCCTCCATACAGACTTTGTGCTTGTAGTGTACCCATAACTGTGTAGTTGACATAATCTTGTTGTGTCTTCTTTACAGATTAGAGTCAGTAAACATGACCCACATTGGCATGATACATATTACAGAGAGTCTGCGGCACTGCAGGTCTATTCAGAATATTAAGTAAGTATGTGTTGGCTCTCCACCTGTAGGAGTCTACAATTCCCATCATCTCTAGCAGCCAATGACCACAAGTTGTTTACACCTGTGGCACACTTTCAGAACCATAAACCCCCCTTATTTCCGTGTGATACTTAAAAGGAAATCCACCTTGCACCCCAGGAGTTTAAAAAAAGCATACACCCACACATAAGACTCTTTATGAAAAAAAATATGTAAGTATTTTTTTGTCTTTCTACCTTTGAGAACACACACACAAAAAAAAAACAGTGAACATTTCGGTTTAACATGAGACTTGCGGAAAAAAAAAAAAACATTGACTGAATAAATCCACAATTTTGCTTCATTGCAATATGTTAGTGCCTCATCTTTCTCTTTAACCAGAATTTGGAGATCTATGTAAAGCATAAAATAATGCGATGCTTATCTGCCTTTGGGTACATGCTTGTTGTAGTTTAAACTCTTAATCACCATGGAAACTAGCAATGTATTGTAGTGGGTCAGTCTAATAAGAAGGATACCATGGAGGTTATTCACTAAGGCATGATAAAGAGGTGATAAAGTGGAGATGACTTCTCCAGTAATATCACTTCTGCAAGTCCTATGTTATTCTATGGAGCCAATGCACTAAGATGGAGTTTCACTAAGGCATGATAAAGAGGTGAGAACTCGGAGATAACTTCTCCAGTGATATCACTTCTCCAGTTCCTGTTATTTTCCAACTTATACCTAGAGCGTAGGCACTATAGAATTACATAGGAACTGGAGAAGTGATATAACTGGAGAAGTTATTTCCCTGTCATCACCTTTTTATCATGCTTTATTGCATAACCCCCTAGGATTTCTCCATCTTTGGAGATCTTAGTGCATAGGCTCCATAGAATAACATATGAACTGGAGAATTGATATCACTGAGAAGTCTTCTCCACTTTATCACCTCTTTATCACGCCTTAGTGAATAACCCCCCAGATATCATGTCCTTCTGAGTAATAGTTTAGGTGGTTTTAACTAGGTCTTTTTTTAAATCGTATGCTTTTTCTGAAATGTAATTTCCTCAGGGGCAATATTAATATAAGAGTCTTACTTTAAAATGTTTCTGTAAACTATTAAGATTGCAATATGTATTGGATAAAACTCTCTTAAAATAGGGTACCATGGTGACTTAAGTGAGCTTAAACATACTTTGACCATACTATGCAACAAAACCCTCATTTAATTGAAATACATAATTAACACAGTGGTATAATCAGTGCTGTATACAGGGTTCAAATTTGGGTAAATTGTATGGAGCGACCCATGATTGTTTTGTTATTGTAGCAAATGTTTAACCCCTTAAGGACTACATGATGTACTATGACCATCATGGTCCTTATAACCTTAAGGACCGATGATGGTCATCGTACATCACATACTTTTTACTTACAGCGCTCCACCGGGAGTGCTGTAAGTAAAAATGAGGCCTAAAATTGACCGCTCTAAGACTGGAGCGATCTCTTTCAGGCCCCAAAGCGGTGCACCGATACACGCAACAGGTCACGTGTACCGGCGCATCTGCAGGGATCAAAGCGGTCCTTATGGGATGGAAACGTCCCAGGACAGCTGGTCCTTAAGGGGTTAAGGTAGGGGTAGGCAGTTGTTGCATTTCCAAAAGCTGTTGGAGGATGATGGGAGTTTTAGTCCCCAACAGCTGGAGGTTGTACAACTGAATACCACTGGGTTAAGAAATGTCATGAGAAGACCTGGCATGTGTAGAAAGCCCAAGGAAATATTAGCGAATGGGTAGCTTTTACCATAAAATAATTTTTTTTATGGCAAAGCTAGAATTTTTTTTTCAATTTATCCCCTATTGCCCCCAATTCAGTGACATCACTGCTAAATGAAAAGATTTATTACATGAGGAGCAACATGACTGCATCAAATGGATGAGAAAAAAATATCAAAATCAGAATGGTATTTTCGTTGTCACACTGGGTCTTATGCACTAATGAAATGAGGAGCAATTCTGGACTAAACCAACTGTACCACAGGGGAGAAATAAAAAATTCCCATTTATTAGAATGGGACATTTAACCAACTGAATGCTTCAGCGATCCCTAGTGCATTGCTTTACAATATGTTAGTCTTCTCTAGCATTAAATGGCTTAAAATCTCCTTTAAATCAGCGGGAATTTTACAATCAATGGGAATTTGAGTGTAACTAACTTACTGCATATTTGTGCCATTATTTTGCTCCTCATTTACTAAAAGTTTTTTTTATACATATCATGGTGCGTGAAATGATACATACCATGGTGTGTGAAATCTGGCACACTTTTGAATTATACCAACATAAGAATACTATAAATCTGGATGGCATCAGTTCAAAAGAGAAAAATTAAGGAAAACACAGAAAAAGGAATACACCATAATATGACTGCAATAAAAATATGTTCGATAATGCTACCCAATTCTGTACTGTCCTAGAAAGCATAGCAATTAATGTTCCTAATTCACTGCTCATTAATTAGGAACTGTTCCCTTGGAATAAGTGATTTCTATTTTGTTAAATACATTAGTAGAAATGAACAAAATTGACCAGTGCATCTCATTTTCATGCAGCTGTACCTTTGGCTATCTAATAGAGTGTATGATCAATTTTTTGCTTACCGCACATACGCCGTCTTCATTAAAACTGAATGTCACCAACTGGTCCAAAGTTACACCTGCTCCTTGTTAGTACATAACATTAAATAAGGCAAATAGGAAAGGACGCCCCAGAAAGACCCATATACTTCCCCACTGCTTCCCCTTAGTACAAGTTCATATACAGGATACATTTCAGCATAAATAGCTTCGTAAATTGGTTTTAGGCAGGTTCAGAATTAAAGCATTGATACCAGCGCCTATTTCAGCACAGATTCATATTAGAGTATACCTAGCTAAGTTCCCTTCATCCAACAGCAAGGTATATCTATGTATTATTTCCATTATGTCTGCAGTTTCCTGTATATAGTCATTTCTGTCTCTAGGTCACATATAGTCATTTCTGTCTCTAGGTCACATATAGTCATTTCTGTCTCTAGGTCACACCAAGTAACAACAAACAATGGGCTTCAATAGACCTGAATGACTAATGTATCAATTGTCTTTATCAGATTTTAAACGGAAACAATTTGCAGGTGAAATATGAGAGATCAAAAGTGACTAAAACAGTAGGGGGTGTGTACTTATATAATTCTGCACTAAAATAGGCACTGGAACCTGTTTTTTTTTTGTTCTATTCCTGTCAAACTCCTATTTCCTAAGCTTGCTACACCAAACATTGTCCTCTTCAGTCCAAGAGTGTGGCAGTGGGCGAGTGCATAAGCATTTCAGTGCATGGTATTCATCTGTGGCTTGTTTATAGCTATATGCTAAAAAATTAGCAGAGGATAATGGCAAAACATTCTTCATTTCTCCTTATCGTGCTACAGGGGTAGCATATGGGTTTGCTCCTCTTCCCACCGTTAAGGACCAGAGAGGTGTCTAATCATTGTGAATATAGCTTTGCAACACCCTCTGGTCCTTAAGGGGTTACAGTATGTAGGAGTCTGTGTACTATTATGGAATGAAGTCAATGTCAAGCACAAAAATAGGTATGTGCACTGCACTTCACCTCAGTAGTACATTACTGTCCTATGTGTCCTCAATAACTAACACAACAGACCAGTGGTGACTAGCGTTGCACCTCCTGTGAAAATTAGAAATCATGCAAAGAAAGAAAGGAACCATTGAGAGAGACTTCAAGTCTAATTCTTCAGGCTACAGTGGTGCAATTCTGGGGCAAATCAACTGTATCATAGGGAACAAATGAAAATTACCATTGCTTTAATTGGGGTCTTTACCCCTTGAATATCATTCATTGTGTTAGAGACCTCCGTAGCATTCAAGGGCTTAAAGTAACAATTTTAATCAGTTTGTACTCAACAGTTGTTTTTCTCTGGAATTGCACCTCTTTAGCTTGAAGAATAGGGCTCTTTTCTAAAGTGATCATACATGTCCCTTGATGGATGTACATGACTCTTACACTAATTTAAATAAAACATAAACAAGGGAGATGTACAACATATTTGCTTTACAAGTAAAAATCTTCGTACCCAGCAGCTCTCTTACCAAAGTGATATCCAATGCATTGCGCTGCAATGAGTTGGATACCTCTCTGGCACTCAAAGGGCTAAAACAAGCTCCACTTCAGCCATACTTAACTTGAAGAAAGGTCAAACAACACAAATGTCCAGCATTATATATATTCTAAGGGCAAAATCTGCAATCAATTCTACATAGTCAACATGAAGAATAAAAAACATATATCTAGCTATCTAAATATATATCATCTTCAGCCATTGTTGATACACTGCAAGATGAAGTCCTCCTCAACAAGCTTTCAACAAAGTTGGTCCTGTGACTTTTGTTGCCACTGTCTACCAACAAATTTAGTAACTTCATCTATCCATCTTGTCTTTAGTATTCTTATTGGGCATTTAGTATCAAGTAGAATCCATTCCAAAATTTGTTTGGCCCATCTACCATCAGATCTTCTTGCTATGTGGCCTTCCCATTTCAGTTACATCATAGATCTTTGTTTGTTGTCGAATCCATGCACACATTTTTGGTCTCTTTTTGTTATAGTTAGAATTCACTACTCCATACTTCTCTGTGTAACTTTATGTTTTTGTATGGCTTTGGCATGTTCCACAGCCATACATAAGGACTGGTCAAAAATCTTTCGCTTGAGGCAGAGTGGTAAATTTGTCTTAAAGACAGTACTACTAAGTTTCTCAATTTTAGTCGACTATCAATTTCTATTATGGCGTTTCCATCTGCTGACCTTTCCTATCCAAGGTAAAAATACACTTCTCCATCTACTGTGATTTTCCTTGGTGTGGTAAATTTATTAAACATGATTTGTGTTTTGTTGATATTCATCTTTAGTCCAAGATTTTTTCTTTCCCATTGTAGCTCTTCAATGTGTTACTGCAGTTCTTTAGGACTACATGATATCCTCTTCAAAACGTAAGTGAAGTAGGTATTCCCCATTTATCTTAAGTCCTTTTTTGTCCCAATTTAGTTTGGGGAAAATGTCTTCTAAACAAGTTGAAATAGTTTTGGGGAAATTGTGTCTCATTGTCAGACCCCTTTTGCTATGTTGATCTGGACTTTATCATTGTTTACCTGTATTGATGCAGTTACATTTTCCTATATTAACTGCATGAAATTAATGTAAGAGCTGTATATTCCTTGGTTGATCAGGGCATCAATTATTGTTTGCTTTTTTACTGAGTCAAAGGCTTTTCATAGTGATAGAAGGCTATGCATAATGGAAGGTTGTATTCATTATGTTGCTCTATAACTTGTTGCAATGTGGTCCATTGTACTGAAACCACTCCTGTAGCCTGCTTGTTTCTTAGGTTGTGCCATGTTAAATATTGTGTCCATTCTTCTTGATAGTACCTTTGTGAAAACCTTGCAGACCAATGACAATAGGCTTATTAGTCGGAAGTTTTTTAGGTCCTCTTTATCACCTTTTTTGGGCAGTAGGATGACTTCTGCATTTTTCCATGTTTCAGGCACTTTGCCGAGTCGTAGGCATTTTGAGAATAGTTTAGCTAGGGCTTTGAATGAGGGTTGACCTCCGGCTTTCAACATTTCAATAGTAACTTTATCAGGTCCAGCTTTCATTGATTTTATTGCAGCATCATCTTCTACAAAACTTCTGGCATAGTTTCAGCCTCTGACACTGAATTCATTTGTTGTGCTTCATCCTTATAAAGATTTGAATAAAATGCTTCCACTTGTTTTAGTGTTTGTTATTGAGTGTTTGCTGTTGTTCCATCCTCAAGTTTTAATTCAAACATTTGGCTCCTATGTGTGGCCATATTTTGTTTTGCTTTCTTTAGCCCTTGATATTATTCAGATGTCCTTTTGATGAGTTCAACATTGAACTTGTGTCTTTCTTCTTTAATGTGCTTTCTTATGGTCGTCTTCTTCTACCCTGTTTCTAAAATTGCCGTTTTGCTTCATTTTTCGTCGCTTTCTCATCATGGCAACTGTTTCTTTTGATATT
Organism: Rhinophrynus dorsalis; assembly: GCA_037306005.1. Taxonomy (NCBI): domain Eukaryota; kingdom Metazoa; phylum Chordata; class Amphibia; order Anura; family Rhinophrynidae; genus Rhinophrynus; species Rhinophrynus dorsalis. The sequence goes on along the minus strand of CM074722.1, from coordinate 343,690,400 downwards.
CGGGTTGGCTTTTCTTGTTTTACAGTAAGTGCAAGAACATGGGCAGTGTCTATAATAGTCTCAATATCTTGAAATGTCTGTGTCTGGAAGGTCTTGCAACACAATGAAGAGATTCGACTGTGCTATCTCAAAATTCTTATCATTTTTGAATAGCTGTGTAGAGTCTATCTGCGTGTTTGTTGATTTGATCATTTTCTATCTTTCTTTCTTGTAGTCAATTTTGATTTTTTTCTCTCACTAAACGATGGTCACTTCCAACGTTAAAATGATTTAAGACTGAGCAGTTGAAAGTCAGTTTCACTTGTATTACCATTAGGGCTTTTCCATGTCCATTTTCTGTGGAATGAATTCATGATATACAAATGCTGTTCTTCTGCGTATTCGATCATTTGGTTGCCTCTGTCATTTCTTTTTCCAGTTCCATGTGGTTTGATTGATTTTTCTCCATTTTGGATCTTACCACTTTTTGCATTGAAATCTCCCATTACAAATTACACGAAATAAAAAATATATATCCTTATGTCTACTCCCCTCCCTCCCTCCTCCTCAATATGATCCCACCTTCCCCTCCCTTTACTCACCTCTTCCAAAGGCATCTGAGATATCTGCGCAGTGGGCAGTATGCTTGTATTTGCCACCTTCTTTCTGCATCCTCCTGTGAGGGCCTGTGTTAATTCAAGATAGTGGTAGTACCTAAACGTCCATGCAGGGCACTACTGTAGATCCAGTGCATAGACCTCTGTACACTGAAACTATAGTAGTGTCCTGTAAGGACCTTCAGGTTCTCAAAGGGTGCTACCATTATCCTTGAATTAACACAGTTCCCCACAGGGGAATGTAGGAAGTGAACAGCAATGGGTAGATGTCCCAGATGCCTCAGGCGGAGGTGTGTAGAGGGAGGGGAAGGTGGGAGCATATTGAGGTGGGTGGAGGGAGGGAAGCAGGCAAGAAACTAATTTTTTGTGGTGTGTAGAGTGAAGGAAAACAAGGGTGTGTATTATACATAGGCACTTTTATTTTACCCTAAAATCTTGGGTAGAATTTATACCTGTGTATTATACACAGGTGCATATTATACCTGAGATTTTACTGTAATTGTCCTGTTTGTAGGCATAATAAATCATCTTAAAATTCTTCAACTTCATTACTGGGGTATAAACTTGGCAGGAAACGAGTCTGTCAGTCTTTTGTTAATAATTAAATTCCTTCACATCATCCATCAGCTGATGTGATTTAGTTCTTGTACAAGTTCAGCTATGTGTGAAACTGTACTCATAGATCAAATGTCAAGCTTTCCAATGTATAAAGACCAAAAAGCAGCCTAATAGAACCCTCTGCCATTGAGATGGTTTTTCTGCTGCTGTAGGAAGTAGCTCACAAGCCTTCCGGGGAATGAGGGCCATTGCTTTTGTTGTAAAGCCAAGCTTAGGAAATGGACTGTAATCTGCCACTCTGGTCCAGTGCGGGTTGCCAGATTTCAGATTTAGTCTGGTGTCACAGCTTTGATCTGTCTACCTTGGGTGACCCTGCCATGCTCCTGATGGCATAGTCTTTGGCTTTACTGACAGGCAAACACTCCAGCCACAACAAGGCATCAGCCCATGGGAGTGATATATGTGGAATCTGTCCAAACCTCGGGGTTGCAGGTTCTAGTCCCCAGCAGGGTCAAATATATGGCTTGCTGTGGAGGCCTTCATCTTGCAGTGGATTGGCTACAACAGTATATATATATATATATATATATATATATATATATAAATATATATATATAATATAGTGAGAGGATTGTCAATCCACTGCAGGATGAAGGCCTCCTCAGCAGGCTGAGGGTATGGACTGTAATGTGGCAGATATGTGACCCTGCCGGAGACTAGAACCTGCAACTTGCCGCTTTTGAGCAGATTCCCCACAGCTGATGTATTAACCAACTGAGCTATCTCAGATATATATTTAAAAATCAATTTGTAGATGAAAATAATAGAACAAAACAGCAATTGAACTCTTGTCTCAGCATATCAAGCAGTTATCTTTGTGATCTTCACTTGGCATCAGTTTAGATACTCGGGCTGATGTACTAAAGAAAGTGGTGCAATTCTAGGACAAACCAGCTGCATCACATGGAACAAATACAAATTCCTGTTGATTCAGTTGGGGATTTAAACCCCTTGAATGATAAAGAGGACTCCAACACACTGCTTTACACACCTCTAGCAAGGAGTTAAAAGCCCAATTTAAATCAAAGGGCATTTTTGGAATTTTTATTTAGTAACACAGTAACATAGATGATAAGGTTGAAAAAAGCCGTATCATATCTCCCCTGCTGATCCACAGGTAGGCAAAAAAACACAAAACAAAACAAACAAAACATTGAAGATATTCAATGTGCCTGCAACAACAGCTTATCTGTGGTGAAACCATCTGTCATAATTCTCAGTCTTGTTCTGTGCTAAATAGGTATCCATTACTTGTTTTAAAGCAGTTTCCGGATCTGTAAACACAGCATCTCAAGGCAAAGAATGGAACAACTTTAATGCCCTTACTGTAAAAAATACCTGCCTTTGTTTTAGTCAGAAAGCATCTTTCATTTAGTCTTAATGTATGACCTCTTGTTTTATGCCTTATAGTGCTCTGATTTTCACCAGAATTGCACCACTTTCCTTAGTACATAAGCCCTCTGTGTTCTCAACTGCCTCCCACTTGTAAAGAAAGACGACAAAGAAAACCAAAGAAGACAAAAGAAAACCAGCTGTAGTATTAAAAGCAACACTTATTTACTATGCTCTGTGAACGCTCACATACATTTGTAGTGTGTCTCATATGGTCTCAGAAACAGTGAGGATGAAGAGCTATCACTTTCCCTATCTCTAGCATGAGAAGTGAACAGCAGTACTGTAGTCCTCTGGGCAGCTACTTCCCTTCATCTTCATTAGGCACTGTAAAGGTGCTGACATTCTCTGGAACTGCTATCGATACTTCTGTCTCTGTCTGAATGGTCCTCTCCCTCCATGTGGTTACTATAGTAAGTGGGCAAACTTAGATCCACATCATATGCATTTGATCACTCAGAATGCCTTTCTTAAGGATAAAACTCACCGGATATGAATCTACGTTCACTCACTCCCTATGGTAACCACTTTGAAATCGAGAGAGAACCATCCAGGTGAGGAGAGAAGTATCTGTGGCAGTTCTGAAGATGGGCAGCACCTTTAGAACTCCCAGTGAAGGTGGATGGGAGAGAGGAAGCAGCCTAGATGACTTCAATACTGTAGGTTTATTCTTATGCTACAGATCGAGAAAAGGGGATCCCTTCACCCACATAGTATCTGAGACAAGACCAGACACTGCAGATGTGTATATGAGTGTTAAGAGAAAATAGTTAATAAGTGTTACTTTTGATACTATTGATGTTCTTTTGTGTTCTTTCTATATATGTGGGAGGTTATTGAGAACACATTAAGTTGATGCCAAGTGGAGAGCAAACATAACTGCTTGAAAAGTATAAGAGCTTAGTTGCTATTTTTGTTTTAATATTTTCATCTACAAATGGATTTGGCATTAAAGAAATACATATCCAAATGTTTTGTACACCTATTTTGGATATTTGTATGTGTTAATTATTCAAAATTTATTGCAGATTTTGCACATAGTATATTCGGTGCCTTGCATAAGTATTCATTCTTTGACTTTTTCACACTTTGCTGTTTTACAACCTGGAATTAAAATTAATTTAATTAGGAATTTTTGCCACTGATATGCACAAAATAGTCCATAGTGTCAGTGTGGGGAAAAAACTACATATTTTTACTAAATTATTTAAAAATAAAAATTGCATAAGTATTCACCCCTTTACTGTGGCGTCCATAAATAAGCTTTGGTGCAGCCAACTAACAATTAGAAGTCATATAATTAGTTATAATTAATTAAAGTGTCACAGGATCTTAGAAGGTCCCAGAGTTTGATAGACAGTATATCTAAACTAACAGACCAATGAGCTATCAAAACAAGTCCAGAATAAAGTTCTGGAGAACCACCAATCAGGGTTGAGTCTCTCTTCTGATGAGACCAAAATTGATCTTTTTTGGCCTTAGAGCAAAACACTATGTACATCAATGCACAATGATCTGAAAACATCATCCCTACAGGGAAACGTGGTGGCAATATCATGTTGTGGGGATACTTTTCATCATCAGGGACTAGCAAACTGGTCAGGATTGAGGGCAAGATGGATGGAGCCAAATGAAGGGCAATTCTAGAGGAAACTTGTTTCAGTCTACAAGGGAAATGGGGCAAAGGTGCACCCTCCAGCAAGACAATGACCCTAAACATACAGCCAAAGTTATACTGGAGTGGTTTAAAAACAAGAACCAGAAAAATATAGCATTGCTCAGTCAAACCCCATACTTCAATCTGACTGAGAACCTGTAGCAAAACCAACAGTCCCCATCCAACTTGGCAGAGCATGAGCAATTCTGCCGTGAGGAATGAGCAAAACTTGCAAGGTCCAGATGTACAAATCTAGTAGAGACTTATCCAAAAATACTCACAGCTGTATTGCTACCAAAAGTTCTTCTACCAAGTACTGACTAAGGGAGGGTGAATATTAATTCAGCCATTATTTTTTAATTAACTTTTGTCGAACTATAAAAATATTTAGCACCATCAAAAAGTTATTTTTGTTGTATAAGTCTAATAGGGAACAATCCAACTGAAATCTATTTTCGTTCCAGTTTGTAACAGCAAAATATGGAAAAGTAAAAGGGGATGAATACTTATGCAAGGCACTATATGAATTGTTGTATTTTGTTTGACAACAATGTTCAGACCCCCCCCCCCTTGTATAGTAATAAAACTGACTGTAGTTTGAAGGACACATTCCAAGGTAAGTTGTTCTGTGACTCTAATTGAGAGCCACTTATGGTACAACTCCCCTTTAAAGATTCAGGAAACAAACACGCAATTATACAATTTCTAATGTGTTTCAAACATTATAAATTACTACTTAACCCCCTGAATATTTTGCAGTGCTTTAGAGATCACTTTACTATTCAATGGGTTAATGAAGATATGCTTATTATTAACATTCTGCTCTCTTTTTTCAGTTTTTCTCATAATGATATTGGTGAGACTGGAGCAATTGCTTTGGCAAATGTCCTTCCACAGAAAAGAAACCTCCAGATTATAAAGTAAGATTTGTTATACAGTTCACTGAGTCTCAGTCAGTGTCTGAGGGGGAATCCCAGAAATTCTGCTGGTGAGGGCTCATATGGGCCATATATGTCACAGAGAGGGATGGGTTGATCAGTAGCGGAGCCATTAACCGGGACATATATCCCTTCTTTGTTTGATTTTGTGAGTGTGTGAGTAACTCCAAAAGAGCAAGAATGCATGGTCCATCTGTTATTCCAAAGCAGCACTATTTCAGGGTTGAGTTGCTTACTTGTGCTCAACTTAAAGGGAACAATGGTCGAGAGTGAGTGAACAGATGCAACTTATGACATCACTTAATTCCATTTTGTGGATAAATGAAGTTTGTAAAAGATGGTCTAGGAGAAGTTGGGGGCTCCCATTTATGAAAGTCTGTTTCCTGAGGTAGATTTAAAGGCTTTATCTAACCATAACATGAGCTGCACTTTGTGAGTAACTCCTGCGTAGCATGTCATATTCAGTGTAGAAAGGGAATTGGTTTCTCTGGAAGGGTGCCGTCAAAGGTTGTTGTTCTGTCAGACAGATATGAGTGGAGCATGCTATGGTATAAAGTGGCAGCAAAAACAAGAAGGAGAAAGGAAGTGGGATGGTTTACTTATCAAGCTAACGGGATATCCAGATTCACAAAAGAGTGTGAGGTAGAGGTAGTTTGGGGTTTTGATCCTGGAGGTCGAGGGGAACAAATCCATCTAATACAGAAAATAATGAGGTGTGAAGGTCCGAGGTGGGGTTAATGTATTTTCAGAATCAAAAAGTGTTAGCAGTTTGATTGAGTGAGATGGTAGGGTGTTATCAGGGCTCTGGTACAGGGTAGAATGGACAGGGACTCCAGTAGTTGGATGGTGGGCCATCCATGATGAGACTGCCATAAGACACTGAGTGACTAGAGATTGTACAGCTGGAGTGAGGTCAGGGGAAAAGAGGTAGGTTTGTGTGTCAACCACAAACAGATAGTAATTAAAGCCAAGAGATGAGATGAAGTCACCAAGTTAGAGGGTATAGCAGGAAAAATAGAAGTGGTCCCAGGACTGATCCCTGGGGTACACTCACTGAGAGGTCACAGGGAGAAGAGAATGAGTTAGAAAAGGAAACACTGTATGTATGGTTCTAGAGATCGAAGGCAATCCATTCTTGAGCTGTGTTACAGATGCCAATGTTATGTAGTTTGTCCAGTAGGAATGCATGATAAACATGGGAGCGTAAAAGTTTGTGGAGGCATTCAATGTAGAATCTCTTTTTGGGCAAGTCGAGGTGCAAATTCTTTAAGGGAGCACCGAGGCTTCCAGCTGATCATTTTTCATTGCCTATGGTACTCCTCAAATCCAGATATTATTGCAGAGGGACTGTTGTTGCGGTCCTTTACCATGTCCTCTGCTTGAGTCAGCTTCAGTTTTAAGCGTTGGATCTCTGCTTGTGCAGTGTTTCAAAAGTGGACTGCTACATATTCCCCTCTAGGTTCTGTGACTAGGGGGAATATCTGCCCCTTGAAGGCATCCAAATGTTTGATAATTAACAGCGACTCGTTCTTAGGGTTTCCCCTTAAAGGACCACATCAAATTTAGTATTTCTTGCTATCTGTTTGTTAAACAAGGTTTCACCGGTTTTATTGCTTAATGTACCCATGCAGAGTATATATTGCTATTTCTTGTTTGTTCAGAGCTCTCTTTTGGTAAGCATTTCTTTGGAGACCTCTCTAGCATGAAGTAGTTAATAAATGATGTACTATTAATAATAACACATACTGTAAAATGCACAGAGCCAACTCATACATTATACTGTAGCTGTTATCAATAAAAGTAAATGCCAAAATTGAATTTCAATGCAAAGCTTTTCATTTAGACCACTATCACCAAAAGGATTACATTAACTAGAAACCTATAGCATTCAATATAGGTGGTAGTGGTTAAAATATTTGCTTTAACCCCTTAGATGCTAAATATGCCTCCCCCTTGCTTCACGTGACAAACTGGGTGCGCTCTGTTGAAGATGCCTGCTCCTTGGCTCCTCCAGTAGAACATATCATGGTGACTGGTGGTGCAAGCTCTGTAATGCCAGGTAGCAAAGCATGGCTTGTCACTTAAATAGAGCATTGATGTCATGACATTATGAGTTCAAAATGTAAACAGCTCTTTTGGGCCTGGCTGGGATAGCAAAGAGCAGTGCATTGTGGACATTATACAAACATATAATATGAAATTAATACCAGTTTTCACCATCCTGCCACAGTAAGCCCAGGTCTAATCAGCCTAGGCCTAAATACACTATTGATGTTATGTAAATATATAAACCCTATTAATATAATGATATTAAAAATAAATATGCGGAGGGTGGGGGAAGTGTTATCATTGAAAATATATAATTTATATAATTTTTTCCCTTTGAAAAGGAGGATGCAAATGTTCTCTTTCTGTCATTTTTATAGTGTCTCTCATTGCTTTTCTGTGACTTGTGATGGAGGAAGACGATTTATTCTGGAGCTCTCCAAAATCCCCGAATTACAGGAGATTTAGTAAGCTGATTTTTCATTGTACACGGATTGTATGAATTTTGCAATTATCCATTTGTGTACCACAGGTGCGTCCAGCTCAGTTCTTCACAGTGCATTGGATACCCTCTGGCACTTAAAGGATTAAAGAGGACCTATCACCTTTCCAAGTCCTCACCTCAGATGGAGCATCCATCTTGACAGGATAGACATGATTATTCACCTCCATTAACATATTCCATCACTTAAGTGGAAATTGATAGGTCAGAGATAGGCAAAATATGGCTGATTGACCAATTTGTTCTAGGCCACAGGTCTTTTAGGTCCTTTCATTCTGATCAGTTATATATTTTCTCCAGTGGCTTGTTGTGACCTCAGTATGGTCAGAGTGATAGACGAGGTTGCAACTGGGTGCTGATAAAGCAAGAAGCCAGCTTCTTCTCTAAAGAAAAAGTTTGTCTTTGTTTCTTTAGCAGGGAATGTGTATAAGTCCTCCTGTATATAAAATTTGGAAAAAAGAAAGAGTGTGTATGTGTGTGTGTGTGTGTATGAAAGAGTCTCTATATGTGTGTGTGTGTGTGTGTGTGTATGTGTATAGGAGTGTGCATTTGCATGTACTCTATATATGTGAGAGTGTATGTGTTTGAGTGTGTGTATGTGCGTATAAGTATGCGTTGTGTGCTCACAGGATGACTGCTTTGGCCATACAAATCCTAACTCTAAATGTGGCCCTCAGACCCATCATTGCAATGGGTTTAGACAGCCTCAGAAGCAATAGGACTGTGATTTCAGAACAAGTGAGTAATTATTTAGACTGTGCAACTCATACCACAGAGCATCTGCAAAACCATTATACTGAATAAGGTAAGGACAGGTTAAATCAGTGATTCTCAACCAGGGTGCCGTGGCACTTTGGTGTGCCACGGACATCAACTTAGGGTGCCCCATGTTTTCTATGAAGACTAACAAAAATGGACTTTTAAATAAAGATTTATAGAAATTGTTATGCACATTATGTTTAATTGTGTTGTTATGACTGTAAGACCTAATAATAACTGTATATTTATGTATGGAACCTTCATTATGTCCTTGATAAAGTACATTAAATATGTTAGGGGTGCCCCGAATATTCTAGATTACGTGTTAGGGGTGCCCCGAACAAAAAAAGATTGAGAACCACTGGGTTAAATAGATACCATTTTTAGACCAAAAACTGGTATGTGACAGATCTAATGGCAGAGCTCTTTATACATGCACAGTGCACCTAAACTTACATTAAAATTAATATGTAATTTGAATTTATATAATTACATGTTTTCAGTATAGAATCCAGCTATTGATAATCAGTGCAGCAGCAGCATGGATGAGTCGTTTTGCTCCTGAGAATGTTTCTTTCTATCACCCAGTTTAGATTCTGTGAATCTTGATGATGCTGCTCTCCTGACGCTGTCCCAAGGATTGCTGCAAGTACCTTCAATAAAAGCACTGATGTAAGAACCTACCTTTCTTGTATCTGAATCTGTATGTAAAACGTTTGTAGTTCTGTTAGGGTGAGGATCCTGTGTCTCTCCAACTATTATTGTAATGCAGTTAAGTTAATTGTCCAGATGAGAATAACAACAGCTGGTGAGTCACATGTTGACCATTTCTATCCTAGGAAACAAACGAAAGACACACAAGAGGGTGCCTCATCTAAATAACATAAAGCACTACCCTGCGAAGCTCCCTGTGTGCGAAACCGTACATGTGCAGTAGAGACTGCAGGAAAGATGCAGTCATGCTCAGTAGGGACTGGCAGATCAGGAGCAGGGAGCTCTGGACGGCTCACCGCCTGTCTGTGCTCCCAGCTCTGGTGGAACAGCCAAGGCCACTGGGTGGCACTTTAGCCTGTGTATACGGGCTTTCCTACTAGTATGGTAATAAAGTTTTAAAAGGAAATAATCCAATTTAAATCTAAATCAGTTATACACACATTGTAAGATGGCACACATCAAGAGATCATAGCTTTTTGAGCACATAGAGTATATTCACATTGCCTCCAGACATTATTTATCCAGACATATTTGGGGTATATGTTGAAGGGTGGAGTTGTAATAACTTTTAAATTAACCTCCTCTCAGCAGTAGGGGTGCCCCTGTTTTTCTCTGTGGGATAAACCCCGCAATATATGTTTTTTTTCTATATTAAGCAGTACTATCTCTTTAACCCCTTAAGGACCACGGAGAATCTTTTTTTCTCATTTGACTGAGGGCTCCCCGTATGGCATGCAGCCCTGAAATCCATGACGGTCCTGCCACATCATGGGCCCTTATCGCATGTTGGACCATGATGTGCCAGGACCATCATGGGTCTTTAAGGGGTTAAGGGACATTTTAGGTACATGCTAGTTTTTAGTCTTTTTACAAGAGAAAATTGGAGATTATGCTAACGTAGTGTACAGATAATCTTAATTTTAATAATGACAGGAGGCGAATATTTTGCATTACTTCCTTTACTGACAAACTCCAATAGCAGCACAGTAACTCTTTCAGTAACAACAAATCAGAAAAAAGTAACCAGTTAATATAAACCCTGGAGCAGATAAGCCACTCCTCTTTCTTTGAGTGACCATAAGTAAACAGAACAGAGAACTTCAAACAGACAACAACAGCCTTCCTCCGGACTGCCAAGCGTAGTCTATGAACATCCACTCCGCAATCTTCCAATGGTGCGATACCAGCGTGCTTTTCAAACTGAAATAAAAGAAAAGAGTGAAAGACCACGGAAATGGCATGGTGTACTTAACAGTATCACAAAACAAAGTTCAAGCAATGCGGCACATTATAAACAATGCAATACCTCACCAAACTAGAAAGACAACCCTCTTGTCACCACTTCCCCTTCACTACTTACCCAAACCACCTATTGTCCATGGGAGGGAAGGGAGGGAAAATATTCGCCTCCTGTCAATATTAAAATTAAGATTATCTGTACACTACGTTAGCATAATCTCCAATTTTACTACATGACAGGAGGCTTCATATTTTGCATTTTTAACGCTGAGTCATAAACGACTGAGACGCACGAACTACCGGTCGGAAATAAAAAATCCAAAAGGTATCTTCTCTAGACCAGTCCGCAGACCATAAAATGTCGGCGATAGATGCCCCAGATGCAGCCGCCCGGGACGCCGCCGCTCCTCGTACCGAATGGGCCCTGTTCGGCCATCGACCAAGGGCCGCCGGTGGACGCAGTCATACAATGAGCCCCCCAGCCCCAAAGGCTGGCATCTGACTCCACCACGAAGTCTGGAACGGGACCAAAAATCACTCTTCCGTTCCAGGTCTGCATATGTAGGAGCCACCAACGAACTTCTGAAAGAGCTTCCTGCGACAACACCACCAAATGGTCGTACGACCAGCCAGCCCACAGATGAAGTGCCTTCAACCTCTGAAGAGCTCTGTAATGTAAAGGACCTGGAAAGATTGCCTGGATGGAAGATGACAGAAGTCCCACAATGCGAGCCAGTATCCACAGAGGTACCTGATCTTGTCTCAACACTCTCCGCAAGTCTTTGTGAATAGCCACGATCTTGGACAAAGGAAGGCGAAGAAGACACTGGATGGAGTCTATCTCGAAGCCTAAGAATTGAACCACTTGAGAGGGATCCATTGCCGACTTGTCTCTGTTGACCACAAACCCCAAAGATTCTAGAAAGCAGACCACAAAGAGAGTCTGCCACCGAATCCGTGAGGCATTGTTGCAAAAAATTAACAAATCGTCGAGGTATATAAGGCACCGAATGCCCAGAGACCTCAGCCGAGTTACCACTGGCTTCAGCAGCTTTGTGAAACACCACGGAGCCGAACTGAGACCAAAGGGGAGGAATGTAAACTGGCAAGGTCGACCCCTCCAGCGGAACCGAAGGAAACGCCGACAACTGAGAGCGATAGGAACGGTAAGGTAAGCGTCCTTGAGGTCGAGATGTGTAAACCAGTCTCCCTGAATCAAGAGATCGTGCAAGAGATGGATGCCCTCCATTTTGAAGTGCCGATAAACAAAGAAAAAATTGAGATCTCGTAAATTTATGACCGGACGAAACTCCCCTGTCTTTTTGCGGACGAGAAAAATGGTGCTGAAAAAACCTGTGATGTCCGGCACGAACTGCACCGCGCCTTTGGAGAACAGGGATTGAACCTCGGTATCGATAAGGTCCTGATCTGCCCTTGACAGAACTGGGACTGGAGGTGGACATACCTGAACAGGAGGGGAATGAAACTCTATCACATAACCTCTCACAGTCTGCAGAATCCAGGCATCCGATGAAATCGCCTCCCAAGCCTGAAAATGAAAAGCAATCTTTCCAGCAGTAAACACAGGATTTAGAGGTACATGTAACTGATGAGTGCTTACCGGATGCAGGAAAGTAGGCTCGACCTCTGCCTCTCTGATTCCTGCCTCTGTCAGCGCCTCTGGTAAACAAAGTCGTCCTGCAGGCGGTAGTGGGGAAGAAGTTGGCAGCTGGAGAAGCGTATCTGGAGCCTGATGACCAGAACCTGCTGGCGGCACGGCCTCTCTGCCGGCCAGCTCTCCCAAAAACACCCCTAGCTGAGGGTGGACGAAAAACCTGCTTCATAAAAGACTGTGCCTTGTTTAATGTAGTGAAGAGATTGACATGTCTCTTTAACTCCGCTATGAAAGGGTCCCCGAACAAGAGACCATTGGCTGACGGACCCAATTCCTTGGAGCCCAAGTCGGCAAGCTTGGCGTCGATACGTAATAATGCCGCCTTCCTCCTCTCAGTAGAGATGGCAACGTTAGCATTCCCCAATAGACAGATGGCCCTTTGAGCCCATTCACGCACTGCATCAGCATCCAGTGGCTCGCCCTGCATTAAGGCATGGTCGGAGAAAAACAGGATCTTAGCCAAAAGCCCCAAAACATCCAAGAGCTTGTCCTGCATAGCCTTCAAGCCTTTTTCAATGCCCTTCCTAGGGTCACGACCAGAGCGGGACATGAACGTAAGGACTGTCTGGTCAAACTCCGGTGTCACTGCCACATTGTCCGGTAGAAGGGGCCTCGGACATTCCGCTTTCAAGCGATTCCTCACTTCCTTATCCAGGGATTGGCATAACCAGTAGCGAACGTAATGGGCCAAATGCTCTGGGAGGTTCCATTCAGACGATCTGGGATGATGTAGGAACCGTGTATCAAATAGTTGATTTCCCTTTGAGTCTTAGAACTCGAGTTCAGCAGGTGTGGCCGACCCATGAGGAGCTCGGACAGCATCCGGATCCGTCACCACCGACTCCTTAACATACTGGGAGAAAGCCTCCTGTGGAAACTCCAAGCTGCCCTCCTCGTCCGAAGCAGACTCCTTCTCCTGCCATTCTTCAAGCACCGCCAGCGTCAGAGGAGAAGATGGAACATCATCGACCTGGCGGGACCGGAGGGAAGCCTTCCCTTTAGACCTGCCGGCAGTAGCCTCCGTCCATGGACGTTTAGCATGAAGAGAACTCTCTGGTCCGGCTGAAGAAAGACGATCCTCCTCCCGAAGTGAAGAAACCTCTGAATGGCACGGGGAAAGCACTTTAGCCAATGCTTTTTCAACAGAAGCGGCAACCACCGCGTCAATCAAAGCCCGAAAGTCCGAAGACTCAGCCATCTGTGGACACAGAGAGGAGGAGGGTAAGTACCCCCCTAAAACCAAAAGGACCACAAAGATAGGGCACCACCTGCTAAACAACTGGGGCTCACCCAGAATCCAATGCTAGTAATGGCAATGGAATTTTTTTTTTTTTTCTTTAAATAGAGGCAGAATATCTAGTACACAGAGGAGCAGAGAGCTCCACAATAACCCATGCAAGCATGGAAGACTGACTGCACTGGAGGCAGCAATAAAGGGCTCTGCAGTAGAGCAAAGAAGGGGCTCACCCCAGGTTGTACAACTTAACAGGGGCTCACCCTGAACATAAAAAGTGCAGTGAAGGCCAAACAGGGATAATCTCCCCAGTACTGTGGGGGCTCACCCCAGTTGTCCTGCAGGGGCTCACCCAATAGCACTGAAACTAGGCCTAACCAATGGCAGGGGCTCACCCCACCCCCCTTGGGCAGCCAGGCCCAGCGGAACCACGTCCGAGAATAAGGTAGCCAACTGCACAAGGGCGCGTGATCCACCGCCACAGCCAACAGCACAAAATTTTAATGGAGGGTAGGAACCTACCCCGGGCAAGACACCCGAGGCCAGAGAGCGCTCCGCAATCCGGCAGCCTCCTACTCCACCGGAGGCATCTGGATGCGGAGACCTTGGAAGGGACTAGGCCACCGAGAAGCTCGTGTTACAAATGCGAAGCCACTAGGCCGCCAGTACATACACCCGGTCCGCGGACCGTGCAGGAAACACAAGCGGGTCACACAGCAGGCAACTCAGCAACGCTAAAACTAAGACACACCCGCGCCACCTCAAGAAGGACCGAGGCGGCGCGGAGTGCAAAACAGGATAAGAAGAAAGAAACCAAGTCCCCCGTCGTGCCCTAGCGAAGCAGAGCAACCGGCAATGCGGGCCAAAGTACACTGCCCCAGGGAATCAAGAAACCCCCCCAAAGGAGCCAGGAGACCTAGCAGGAACACAAAACCCCAGGTAAGCTAAGGGTAGAACAATAAGCAAGCAAAATAGCCCCACAAGTTAAAACACAGTAAATTTGAACAATTAAAATACACAAGAAATAGACCCAAAAGACTAGAATAAAATACTCTGACCTGTGCAGCCATGGAGCAGCAAAGAAAGAGGAGTGGCTTATCTGCTCCAGGGTTTATATTAACTGGTTACTTTATTCTGATTGGTTGTTACTGAAAGAGTTACTGTGCTGCTATTGGAGTTTGTCAGTAAAGGAAGTAATGCAAAATATGAAGCCTCCTGTCATGTAGTAAAATTAATTTTTTCCTTGTAAACAAATATATTTATTTATTTGTAGTTAGAAAATATTTTACCAGGTAAAGTACATTGAGATTTCTCTCATTTTCATGTACATCCTGGAGAGGTTTTATAGTAAAAGTGACATATTTACAGAAATAGAGAAAACAATATATATACATAAACATACATTAAAAAATTATATAGTTACATGTTGTTTTTAGATATAAAGAAGCAATTATTTTTAGGGATTTTAGACTGTCAAAATATGTGATTTTTTCTGTTGGGTTATTCCAGGCTTTTGTAGCCAGGGCCGGATTTACCTCTCAGGAGCCTGTAGGCACAGAAATCTGAAGCGCCCCCCTCCCCCCATTGGCCATCTCCACTGGACACCTACACAATGCTCCAAATCTCCACATTACCCCCCACATAACCATAATGCCCTCACGTTGCCCCCCATCAGCTCCAACTTGCCCCACCAGCTCCAACTTGCCCTCACATTGCCCCCATCAGCTCCAACTTGCCCCCATCAGCTCCAGCTTGCCCTCACATTGCCTCCATCAGCTCCAACTTGCCCCCATCATCTTCTAACCTGCCCTCACATTGCCCCCATCAGCTCCACATTGCTCCCATCATCTTCACATTGCCCCCCATATCTGTTTCCTACCTCCCTGGTGGTACAGCGGCAGGAAAAGTCTGTGCCTCCTTCGGCACAGATCTGTATGCTGTTGCTCCCGTGGCCTTCTCTTCAATAATGCAGAGCGCTGGGAGATGATGTCATCTCCCAGCACTCTCCATTACTAAAGAGCCAAGAAGGGAGAAACAGCATACAGATCTGTGCCGAAAGAGGCACAGACCTTACTATGCAGATGGTTACTGCTGCCACTGTGCGCAGCGCTGGTTGCCAGTAACGGATTTGTATTCATGCCTCTCAAATCATTGCCAGCTAACAAAAGTCTACTTACACCTCCCCCTTCCCTGTAACACCTTTCTGTCCAGTTCTATCCTGCTTTGTGACTAGAATCATGTGAAAGTTACTATACTTCTAGAGTGGAGCTTGGCTTTATTGCATCCAAAAGCACTACCCTTCTGTGTATTTTGACTTTTCATTCAGCCTCCATATTGCTACTAGCTGAATGACTGCCATTTACTAAACCCACCAGTCACCTTCCCCATCAACTGTAGTAGACTCTGTGGCTGGACTGAGTCATCCCCTCACATGCTATACATCACCTACGTGTATATCAACTTTTAGCAGAGCTAAGTAACTTTGTTCTTTTTATTCTCTTAACTTGCCCAGTACATGTGCAAATAGTGGAAACATGCATTCAGTGGTATGTGACAAAATCTTATAACTCTCTCAATCATCCATAAGAATCTTTATGCAGATCCTCAAACAAATAACCATTAAGAAGATAAAAACTACCACTAACCATTATACAGCCTGACAGGAAAAAGAGAAGTGTCACCAGAAATAAGGTCCCCATGCAAACAATAGAACTGTGTGGGATGTTCCTAACAGGGAGCACTGACATCTAGTGGTAAGGATAGGGAATGTATAGTGTTGTCTGAGATTCCATCTGCCCTGGCTCAAATCTCCTCGCTAAATGCGAGGAGGCAGGTGGCAGTTCTGATCTCTGCTGAATATCTATCTGGGGGTAAACAACTCTTGCAGCGCAGCATGCATTACCCCCCCCCCCTTTGTAGTCCACCCAGACTGTCCGGATCAAAGGCTGGCCTGGCAGGCTAGGGGATGAAAAAAAAAAAAATCCCAATGGCAGGCGCCCCCTGGTGGCGTACGCCTGTAGGCAGGTGCCTACTTCGCCTTATGGCAAATCCGGCCCTGTTTGTAGCTCTAAAGGAGAAGGCAGATTGATGGCTTCTTTCTTGTATTGTGGGATCCTCAGTGAGTTGTGAGCAAGGGAGGGCTGGCAACTACTGGTCTAGGGGGGCAAATACATTCAAGTGGCCCATTTCTATTATTGTTCCAGCCCACTGTTCCAGCCCACCCCCTTTTGTTAATTTTAAAATTGGCTTTAATTTTGTGGCGTAAGTCACATGATACCACATAACCTTACAGTTGAATTGGGGCAACACTAGTGTGCCACTACAAAGCTTACAATTTAAGTAAAGCTTACCTAGTGATACTATAGAGCTTACAAGGGAGATTGTTTATGCTACTCGTTTAGCTCCATTTGGATTGTACCTTTGTGTTATAATTTGTGTAGCTTCATTTCAATTGTAAGCTCTGTGGTATCACTAGTGTCGCTCCGTTTACAGCAGCAATCAGGAGATTTAGTGAGGTGCAGTGGCCTACCAGCCCAGACATATGACCAGCCCACGGGGCAATTGCCCCCCTGCCCCCCAGGCCAGCCCTCCCCTGTTTCTGTTGTAGAGGCAGACTTCCAGATTGGTCACTGCAATGAACTGTGGGTTAGAATGAAACTGTACTAATCTAGGAAGTATGGTAGACAAATAATAGTAGCACCCAGCAGTGACTCAGCTACTAATATGTAAATGCTATGCATAAGGCATAGCATAGGTTTGAAATGAAGGGCTTTTATCACCAGAACAGGGGAGTACCAGTGGGGTGCATAACACATTTTAAAGCACTTAATATACATATTGAGAGAACAAAGAACAACATGAAAATTAAAATAAACCTTGCCCTCTGAACACCAGTTTATACTGTTTCTAACACCTTTATTTAGTAATAGATCAAATCTGGTATGTAATATGTATTGTATAAATCAGCTCCCTGCAATGGGTGTCTCCTTTGTATTACTCAGATGGAGAAGCTCAACATTATATAGCTTTCATAATAAAACATTACTGCTCCTTTAAAGAAGACACAAACATTTTTATAACAAGACTAGTGAGTGCTGCACATTGTTGCCCATTTGATTGGGAATTCTGTGCATGGCGGGGAATCACTGGCCCACTGGATCAGTGGAGGTTGATGGCCGAACTGTCCATTCCTTTGAAAACTGCTGCCTTGTGAATCACCTTGCAGAGATTTTGCCATTAGTGGTTGCTGTTGATGGTGTTGAGTATGACTCCTGTGAAAACTGCTGCTCTTGTGAATCACCTTATAGCAGTTTTCCAGGAGTAGCCAGGGGGCTTGGTCCATGTGTGATTCACTACATGAAGGAGCTCTCCACCGCCCCCTCTGCCGCTCCAGGGATGGGTGGATGGTGAACCTGAGACAGTTTTATCTCTCTCTCTCTCTCTTTATATACATATCTATATATATATAAAAGAAGACTTCTGTGCGCCTGGCAAACACACCCAGAGGCGGCAGTAAGGTGGAGTTACTGCTCCCATTGGGTGATTCAGTGGGGGTGTGATTTTCACGCCAGTTCCAGTGGCTGAAGGCCACTGCAATTGGTGTGAAAATCATGTAGGGAGTTGGCCCACCCCCACTATACAACTGGGAAAAAATGGCCGCAACTCATTCCTATATCACACACACAAGCCCCAGAAACAGACACAAACCACCCAACTTTGCACTCAAAGCCAGACACAAGACACACACTCTCCGTCCCTCCTCTCGAATGGAGCACCAAGGATGCAAGCGATGCCGGGGAATCGTCAAGAAGAGCGGAGAAAACTGGCCAACATTATTAACCCTTTCAGTGCCACAATGGTACCAAACACATTGCAAATGGTTAATGACTGGAACACCAACCGTCTCGACCTGTTTAACATTACTCAACCGGCTCTCATTTAACACCAATGGCAATAATAATAATAATAATAATGTTTGCCTTACCGTGGAATATCACCATTACACTTGTGCTCCTCTCATTATCAGATTTGCCGGCTGAGCCCCGCTCTGGACTTTCTCTCCCCCCTCTTCAGGCATTGACATTGGTATATATTGTGAATAGATCCAGTTCTACAGACATTTTTACAAGTTAGGGTAAATATGACAGCAAGAAGGAGTAAACTTTTATGAGACCTTCTGACACATAGGCCTACATAGTAACATAGTAAATTAGGTTGAAAAAAGACACAAGTCCATCATGTTCAACCTTCGCCTCATACCTCAGTAACTGAGAATTTTATAGCTTTCCTGCTACCAATTAAATTAGTCTTTATCAGACCTTCCTGATCAGCCTACTGATAAACAGTATAACTCTGTATGTTCCCTTTTGAAAGAAATGTATCTAATCTTCTCTTAAATGTATCCATTGTATCTGCCGTAACTACCTCCCTGGGCAATGAATTCCACAATTTGACAGACCTTACCGTAAAAAAACCCTTCCTCTGCTGAAATTTAAACCTCCTTTCCACTAATCTCAAGAGGTGTCCCCTGGTCACCTGATCAGGCCTTGGAATAAATAGCTCACCGCAGAGATCCTTGTATTGACCTCTCATATACTTGTACAATGTGATAAGGTCTCCTCTTAGTCGTCTTTTCTCTAGAGTAAATAAACCAAGTTTGCTTAGTCGTTCCTCATATGTCAAGTCCTCTATTCCCTTAATTAATTTTGTTGCTCTCCGCTGTACCCTCTCTAGTTCTAGTATATCCTTTTTCAGAACCGGTGCCCAAAATTGCACTGCATACTCAAGGTGAGGTCTTACCAATGATTTGTATAATGGCAAAATAATGTTATCCACTCTTGCTTTGATACCTCTTTTTATGCAAGACAGGACTTTGTTTGCCTTTGCTACTCCTGTTGGACACTGGTCACTGTTTCCAAGTTTGCAGTTGACAAGGATACCCAGTTCTTTTTCTATCAACGAGTCACCTAAAATTATTCCATTAAGTTTATAAGCAGCCTTCGGATTGTTTCCTCCCAAATGCATGACTTTACACTTCCCCACATTAAACTTCATATTCCACATGTTTGCCCAATCTGACATTGTATGCAAGTCCCTCTGTAGAGAGAAAATATCCTGTTCTGAATTAATGACTTTGCATAATTTAGTATCATCTGCAAATATTGATATTTTGCTTTCTATATCTATTTCCAGGTCATTTATAAACATTTTAAAAAGCAGCAGACCCAATACTGAACCCTGAGGTACTCCACTCTCCACTTTAACTGTATTGGAGAATTTTCCATTTACAACCACACACTGTTCCCTATCCTTCAACCAGTTTTGTATCCAATTGCAAAGGTTATCTCCTAGCCCCAATTTCCTTATTTTATACACCAGCCTTCTGTGTGGCACTGTATCAAATGGTTTTGGAAAGTCTAGATATACTACATCTACTGCCTTGCCATTGTCTAGGTTGCTGCTTACCTCCTCATAGAAGCTGAAAAGATTAGTTTGGCATGATCTATTCTTCATAAATCCATGTTGATTCGTGCTAATGATTTTATTTTTTGTGTTGTAATCCTGAATATAGTCCCTTATTATCCCTTCTAACAGTTTTCCCACTACAGAGGTCAAACTCACTGGTCTATAATTCCCAGGTTCTGTTTTAGTTCCCTTCTTAAATAGAGGCACTATGTTTGCTCTTCGCCAATCCTGTGGCACTGAGCCTGTGGTAATAGAATCTTTAAAAAGTAAATATAGGGGTTTTGCTAACACTGCACTAAGTTCCTGAAGAACCCTTGGATGTATACCATCAGGACCCGGTGCTTTGTCGGTCTTAATTTTGTTCAATCTTCCCATGACATCTCCTTGAGTTAACCCAATATCTATTAATTGTATTGTTTTATTTGTTACTTGCAGAGGCTCTTCTTCCATTCCTTGCTCCCTTGTATATACTGATGCAAAGAAAGTGTTTAAAACATCGGCCTTTTCCTTATCCTCACTAACCAACTCACCCATCTCATTTTTGAATGGTCCAATGCACTCCCTCTTAAGTTTTTTGCTATTTATATATTTGAAGAACTTTTTTGGATTAGTCTTGCTTTCCCTTGCAATTCGAGTTTCATTATCTATTTTTGCTACCCTAATTTCCTTTTTGCAATCTTTGTTGCACTCCCTGTATTTTAAGAAAGATTGTTCAGTTCCTTCAGACTTAAATAATTTGAATGTGTTTTTTTTCCTTGCCATTTCCTTCTTTACATGTGCAGTTAACCACATTGGCTGTGACTTACTTCTTTTGCATTTGTTCCCCATTGGTATATACTTTTGGGTACATTTCTGCAACCTAAATTTGAATTCTGACCATTTTTCCTCAGTATTTTTGCCTTTAAATAAAATATCCCAGCCTATGTGTTGCATTGAGGCCCTTAACAATTTGAAGTTCGCTTTTTTAAAATTAAGAGTTTTGGTTGAACCTATACATTTTTGCTTTGCCAGACTGATCTCAAATGTAACCATGTTGTGATCACTGTTTCCCAAATGTTCTCTTACCTTAATATTGGATACCATTTCTGTGTTATTAGTGATCGCTAGGTCCAATACATTGTTATTTCTTGTCGGAGCTTCCACCATTTGTGACATGTAGCTTTCACGAAGTGTGTTCAAAAACCTGCTACCCTTAGCACTCTGACAGGTCTCATTTTTCCAGTTGATATCTGGATAATTAAAATCTCCCATAATTATAGTATGCCCAAACTGGGCAGCTTTCGCCATTTGCAATAGCAGTTGGGTCTCATCATTGTCATCGATATTTGGTGGTTTGTAGCATATGCCCACCAACAACTTTTTTTTACCTTTCACACCACATTTAGTCTCGATTTCTACCCACATGGACTCCACAATTTGGCCAGTTTCCTCACTAATATCACCTAGCAAAACTGGATTTAGCTCTGTTTTCAAATATAAGCACACACCTCCACCTTTTCTATTAATTCTGTCTCTTCTAAACAGGGAATAGCCCTCTATATTTACAGCCCAGTCATGTGCATCGCTCCACCATGTTTCTGTTATTCCAATTATGTCCCATTGTTCATTGACCGCCAGCAATTCTAGTTCTCCTATTTTATCTACCATACTTCTTGCATTTGCTAGCATACAATTAATTTTGAAGTCTTTACATATATTAATCCCTACATGCCTTTTTTTCACCTTCATTTACTAGGAGTTCCTCCCTACTGACTAACTTTTTCTCCACTCTTTCTCAACCCCCCTGGTCATTTACTTGGACCCAGTTCCTATCTGCTCTATCTACCCCATTTTTGCTATCTATACCCCCCCTTTCCTAGTTTAAAAGCTCCTCCAAGCTTCCTAGCATTCTCTCCCCTAACACAGAGGCTCCTCTACCATTTAGGTGCAATCCATCTCTTCCATATAGATTGTACCCAAGAGCAAAGTCTGCCCAGTGTTCTAAAAACCCCAAACCCTCCTTCCTACACCATTGCTTAAGCCATGCATTAAGCTCCCTGAGCTCCCTCTGCCTACCTGCACTGGAGCATGGCACAGGTAGTGTTTCAGAAAATACTACCTTAGAGGTCCTTGCCTTGAGCTTGCACCCTAAATCCCTGAAATCATTCTTTAGGGACCTCCATCTTCCTCCTATTTTGTCATTGCACAAAAGGTCGATGTGATGTCGGCATGATATTGTCGATGTGTTCAAATCACTCTGACAATTCGGTCTGCACACACATTGACATATTCACAAAAATTGTCAGGTGGAAAGGGAAGGTTGGAGGAGGTCCCTATTAGCATACAAGATTTTCAAAGTGCTGCCGGTGTGGAAGGGATCTCCTCCCCTCACACATCACCAACACTACGACAATTCTGAACAACATTCTCTGTGCTTCCCTACCCAGCCAGTAGGGGAATACAGAGAAGGCTTTCAGCACCATGGACAGCATTGAATGCCATAGGGATGTGCATTGCTCACCCCTGTGGCATTAAAAGGGTGACGATGAGCAAAACTAGTACACCAAGCACTACACAATGCCCCCCCTTCGACCCCCCCTTTAGTATGTCGACATATATTGCATATATTCGACATACTAATTCCATCCAACATTCACCTCATTGACTGACATGTAGTAGTCGAACCTGTCTTTTATTCGACAATTAACCCTTTGAGTACCAGAAAGGTAGGAAAGCATTGATTAGCATGTGTTTCCTACCCCTCTGGTACCCAAAGGGTTAATAGGCAAGGTATGACGTACATACCTTGCCTGTATATATGTGTGTGTGTGTGTGTGTTTTAAACATTTATTTTATTATTAAAACATGTGTGTGTGACATTATTACATGATAAGACCACAGAGGTCATTACATGATCAGACCTCAAAGGGAGACATCAGGACCCTTCCTGATAGCCCCCCTACCATGGATCAGCTATCCAAAAGGACAGTTAATCCATGGGGTGACCCCAAAGCCATTTATAGCATTCTTGAAGCTGCTGACTTTTCAGCCACCCGCAGATCAAGAAATGAATGAATGAATGAACACTAGTGCGCCACTACAAAGCTTACAATTTAACTAAAGCTTATCTGGTGATACTATAGAGCTTACAAGGGAAATGGTTTATGCTACTAGTTTAGCTCCATTTGGATTGTCCCTCTGTGGTATAATTTATGTATCTCCATTTCAGTTGTAAGCTCTGTGGTATCACTAGTGTAGCTCCATTTACAGCAGCAATTGGGAGATTTAGTGAAGTGCAGTGGCCTACCAGCACAGATATATCACCAGCCCAGGGGACAATTGCCCCCTGCCCCCCAGGCCAGCCCTCCTCTGACTTTTAAATTGATGTTGAAGAAGAATACAAAGATACAGGTACTTAGAAGGATACTATGCATCATATAAAAGTAAATTGTTCAATTCAACGTATGTTTATAATATAACATTACTATCCTCTTTAAACCCTTGGATGCTAGACACATCTATAATGCATTATGAAGCAATGAATTGGTGATGCTTGGATTATGCAAGGGGATAACCAATTCACAAGTGATCCCACTGTAGAAGTCTTTTCTTCACCTACGAACTGTAGAACATGGACTTGAGAGTTAGCACATTACACACGTCTAGTGCACTGGAGACATTCACCAAAAATGTGCTTCTGTTTTACTTTAAACGCTTTGAGTACCAGAGGGGTATCTAACTCATTGTAAGGGTATCCAAAGCATGCCCCGCTGGCACTCAAAGGGTTAACTTTAGCTTTTCAAGTTTGGGAATCTTTTCTCTGATATTGCTAAATGGATTCACAAATACCTATGGAAGCCTTACACCCCATGTATACTAACCCCCTTTACTTGGCCCTCGGGTATAACAGCAAGTGGGTGGGAGGGGTGTGGTTTTTAAAAAAAACATGAAAATACAAACTACACTAGGATGCAGAATTCAATCAGAACTATTCTTCAGGGAAAATAATAGCACAAGAGGGCTTTACTGATGTTCAGAGTACATTTGCTGTTTATTTGTTTGTTTCTATATTTACTGGATGTTCTTAAGACATGTTCCTTGGCCAGATGATTAATTTACGTTTTGCGGGATGATTACTTTTCGCCGACAGCAGGGGCAATTGTTCTTCTGCTGCAACCAGTGTAACATACACAGCTCATGGAAGTGGTGGCCGCAGTGAAGATACATCACTTCCTCCCAGATCTCGTATTCTGTCAGGCAAATTGCGCAGTTCTTTAATATCTCCTTTTCTTCCTCTCCTACAGTGAAAGTTATGACTCTCACTTGGGACCTGGCAATTGGATTCCGTACAAAGTTCCGGAAAGGTCCTTGTCTGCGTGGTCTGCCAGCTCTCCTGGTGGACTCTGCTGGCACATACTCAGCTCGTCTGAAAAGTCCACGCACCCAGCGTAGGACATTCGCCATGGGGCTGACACTACTTTGAAGCTAGCTACACAAGCTCTGTAAATTTTCTTCCTAATGCAGCGATAACCTCTCTATAAGCAAGATTGCTCCAGATAAGTACAAGCCTAGCAAAAGATCAGGAAAATCTGAAGAGGTTCTCAGTGTCTGTCCTTTTAATAGCCCAGGTGCCACTGTGAGGTCATAACTGTCATTGTGCACCACCTGCCATACTGTTTGAATGAAACAAGCCAGTTGTGGGATTTCTATGTATACCATCTTTCTTATGTTTATTATTACATAGCTGTCAATGTGACATCACAATAGGTCCACCACCTACCATGTTGTTTTAAAGAAACAGGCCAGTTGTGGGTTTTCTATGGATACAAACTTTCATACGTTTATTATAGCAAAACTGTCAGGGTTCAGACAAACCTCCCCTTAGGTTGCACTCTACAGTTTGAGCAACCAGCAGGACTTAAAGAAGTAATAACATCTTAAAATGATCTCTGTTTATACGTGCATATGAATGGCCATATTTTCAGAAGTGAACGGAGCAAACCAAATGAAAAGTTCCCCAAATTATCATGGCTTTAAATTGGGCCTTTAACTCTTTGAGTGCCAAAGGGGCACCTACCACTCAAAGGATTAAGCCCATGAATGCTAGAGAGGTCCCTGACGCACTGCAATACAATACATTCGCGACCTCTCTAGCATACCTCCCAACATTTCAAATTGCCAAAGAGGGACACTTGTGTTTTAGGGGGTGTTTCTGGGGGCATGGCTGGTGGGTGGGGCATTACCAGGAATTTTTAAGCTATTTCATGACCTATTGTCAACTTCTTGTGTAACCTAATAAATGATTTAGAAGAATACCAAAGTATTTTATTTACACATACTAATTTATAAACACATATATTGATGTTTAAACAAACAATAATGTGAGTTTTATTGCTGTAGAGCAATATGATATATTTATTTACACACCAAGCAGCTTGATCCCCTAAAAAGAGGGACACCAAGGTGTGAAAGAGGGACAGAGGGATTTAGTTCTACAACAGGGATTGTCCCTCCTAAAAAGGGACACTTGGGAGGTATGCTTTAGCATTTAAGGGGTTAAAATCCCATTTAAATAAATTGGAATTGTTTCTTCTCCCCAATAATGCAGTTAGTTTGCCCCAAAATCCCTCACTCCTCTAAAGAAAAACGTCCCTAAGATACAAACATTTCACATTGTTCCCCATTATAACTGCCAACCCCTGACGGCCGGTACTAATTCATTTCTATAAAATATCTTCTAAAGTAGCCTTCTTAGGGCCTGTACCTTTGAATTCTTCTTGAAAATCAATTTTAAAGCTCCCCTCCTGCCCCTTACATTAGTCATAGTCCTGTCAGATCTGAAAGCCGGTCCAGACGGATCAGAACGAGGGACAAAACTCCGTCTGTATAAGCAAAACCCTGCTCCCCTTTGTCAAGGAGAGCAGGGTTTGCCTTATACTGACAGACACAATACTGTCCCTCATTGGTGATTCGTCTGGTCAAGCGGACGGTTTTCAGATCTAAGGGAACTATGAATGATGTAATGGACTGGGTAGTGGGGGGGACTATTAACAAGGGAGGGCTGGGAACTACTGGTCTAGGGGAGCAAATACATTCAAGTGGCCCATTTCTATTATTGTTCCAGCCCACTGTTCCAGCCCACCCCCTTTTGTTAATTTTAAAATTGGCTTTAATTTTGTGGCGTAAGTCACATGATACCACATAACCTTACAGTTGAATTGGGGCAACACTAGTGCGCCACTACAAAGCTTACAATTTAAGTAAAGCTTACCTAGTGATACTATAGAGCTTACAAGGGAGATTGTTTATGCTACTCGTTTAGCTCCATTTGGATTGTACCTTTGTGTTATAATTTGTGTAGCTTCATTTCAATTGTAAGCTCTGTGGTATCACTAGTGTCGCTCCGTTTACAGCAGCAATCAGGAGATTTAGTGAGGTGCAGTGGCCTACCAGCCCAGACATATGACCAGCCCATGGGGCAATTGCCCCCCTGCCCCCCAGGCCAGCCCTCCCTTGTTTCTGTTGTAGAGGCAGACTTCCAGATTGGTCACTGCAATGAACTGTGGGTGAGAATGAAACTGTACTAATCTAGGAAGTATGGTAGACAAATAATAGTAACACCCAGCAGTGACTCAGCTACTAATATGTAAATGCTATGCATAAGGCATATCATAGGTTTGAAATGAAGGGCTTTTATCACCAGAACAGGGGAGTACCAGTGGGGTGCATAACACATTTTAAAGCACTTAATATACATATTGAGAGAACAAAGAACAACATGAAAATTAAAATAAACCTTGCCCTCTGAACACCAGTTTATACTGTTTCTAACACCTTTATTTAGTAATAGATCAAATCTGGTATGTAATATGTATTGTATAAATCAGCTCCCTGCAATGGGTGTCTCCTTTGTATTACTCAGATGGAGAAGCTCAACATTATATAGCTTTCATAATAAAACATTACTGCTCCTTTAAAGAAGACACAAACATTTTTATAACAAGACTAGTGAGTGCTGCACATTGTTGCCCATTTGATTGGGAATTCTGTGCATGGCGGGGAATCACTGGCCCACTGGATCAGTGGAGGTTGATGGCCGACCTGTCCATTCCTTTGAAAACTGCTGCCTTGTGAATCACCTTGCAGAGATTTTGCCGTTAGTGGTTGCTGTTGATGGTGTTGAGTATGACTCCTGTGAAAATTGCTGCTCTTGTGAATCACCTTATAGCAGTTTTCGAGGAGTAGCCAGGGGGCTTGGTCCATGTGTGATTCACTACATGAAGGAGCTCTCCACCGCCCCCTCTGCCGCTCCAGGGATGGGTGGATGGTGAACCTGAGACAGTTTTATCTCTCTCTCTCTCTCTTTATATACATATCTATATATATAAAAGAAGACTTCTGTGCGCCTGGCAAACACACCCAGGGGCGGCAGTAAGGTGGAGTTACTGCTCCCATTGGGTGATTCAATGGGGGTGTGATTTTCACGCCAGTTCCAGTGGCTGAAGGCCACTGCAATTGGTGTGAAAATCATGTAGGGAGTTGGCCCACCCCCACTATACAACTGGGAAAAAATGGCCGCAACTCATTCCTATACCACACACACAAGCCCCAGAAACAGACACAAACCACCCAACTTTGCACTCAAAGCCAGACACAAGACACACACTCTCCGTCCCTCCTCTCGAATGGAGCACCAAGGATGCAAGTGATGTCGGGGAATCGTCAAGAAGAGTGGAGAAAACTGGCCAGCATCATTAACCCTTTGAGTGCCACAATGGTACCAAACACATTGCAAATGGTTAATGACTGGAACACCAACCGTCTCGACCTGTTTAACATTAGTCTACCGGCTCTCATTTAACACCAATGGCAATAATAATAATAATGTTTGCCTTACCGTGGAATATCACCATTACACTTGTGCTCCTCTCATGATCAGATTTGCCGGCTGAGCCCCGCTCTAGACTTTCTCTCCCCTCTTCAGGCATTGACATTGGTATATATTGTGAATAGATCCAGTTCTACACACATTTTTACAAGTTAGGGTAAATATGACAGCAAGAAGGAGTAAACTTTTATGAGACCTTCTGACACATAGGCCTACATAGTAACATAGTAAATTAGGTTGAAAAAAGAAACAAGTCCATCATGTTCAACCTTCGCCTCATACCTCAGTAACTGAGAATTTTATAGCTTTCCTGCTACCAATTAAATTAGTCTTTATCAGACCTTCCTGATCAGCCTACTGATAAACAGTATAACTCTGTATGTTCCCTTTTGAAAGAAATGTATCTAATCTTCTCTTAAATGTATCCATTGTATCTGCCGTAGCTACCTCCCTGGGCAATGAATTCCACAATTTGACAGACCTTACCGAAAAAAAACCCTTCCTCTGCTGAAATTTAAACCTCCTTTCCACTAATCTCAAGGGGTGTCCCCTGGTCACCTGATCAGGCCTTGGAATAAATAGCTCACCGCAGAGATCCTTGTATTGACCTCTCATATACTTGTACAATGTGATAAGGTCTCCTCTTAGTCGTCTTTTCTCTAGAGTAAATAAACCAAGTTTGCTTAGTCGTTCCTCATATGTCAAGTCCTCCATTCCCTTAATTAATTTTGTTGCTCTCCACTGTACCCTCTCTAGTTCTAGTATATCCTTTTTCAGAACCGGTGCCCAAAATTGCACTGCATACTCAAGGTGAGGTCTTACCAATGATTTGTATAATGGCAAAATAATGTTATCCACTCTTGCTTCGATACCTCTTTTTATGCAAGACAGGACTTTGTTTGCCTTTGCTACTCCTGTTGGACACTGGTCACTGTTTCCAAGTTTGCAGTTGACAAGGATACCCAGGTCTTTTTCTATCAACGAGTCACCTAAAATTATTCCATTAAGTTTATAAGCAGCCTTCGGATTGTTTCCTCCCAAATGCATGACTTTACACTTCCCCACATTAAATTTCATATTCCACATGTTTGCCCAATCTGACATTGTATGCAAGTCCCTCTGTAGAGAGAAAATATCCTGTTCTGAATTAATGACTTTGCATAATTTAGTATCATCTGCAAATATTGATATTTTGCTTTCTATATCTATTTCCAGGTCATTTATAAACATGTTAAAAAGCAGCGGACCCAATACTGAACCCTGAGGTACTCCACTCTCCACTTTAACTGTATTGGAGAATTTTCCATTTACAACCACACACTGTTCCCTATCCTTCAGCCAGTTTTGTATCCAATTGCAAAGGTTATCTCCTAGCCCCAATTTCCTTATTTTATACACCAGCCTTCTGTGTGGCACTGTATCAAATGCCTTTGCAAAGTCTAGATATACTACATCTACTGCCTTGCCATTGTCTAGGTTGCTGCTTACCTCCTCATAGAAGCTGAAAAGATTAGTTTGGCATGATCTATTCTTCATAAAACCATGTTGATTCGTGCTAATGATTTTATTTTTTGTGTTGTAATCCTGAATATAGTCCCTTATTATCCCTTCTAACAGTTTTCCCACTACAGAGGTCAAACTCACTGGTCTATAATTCCCAGGTTCTGTTTTAGTTCCCTTCTTAAAGGGATAGTATTACTTCAAAATTACTATCCCTTATATTGTAGCCCTTAGTAATCTGAGTTAAATGACAGCAGCTGCATCTCTCAAACCTTTATGGTTTAAGAGATAGCTGCTTTCAAAGTTTTCTCTCCCCTGCTGTCAGCATTCTGCTGCCAGCAGAGGAATCCGGTCCAGGGACAGGCGGAGGCTCTTAAACAGAGCCGATATCTCTTTATGGAAGGAAAAATGATTAATTGAAACAGTCTTCTACATGTGCTTGGTTACCAAGCACACGTAGAAGACTGTTTCAGTTAATCATTTTTACTTCCATAACGAGATATCGGCTCTGTTGAAGAGCCTCCGCTTGATTCAGAGACCGGATTCTCCTGCTGGCAGCAGAACGCTGACAGCAGGGGAGAGGAAACTTTGAAAGCAGCTATCTCTTAAACCATAAAGGTTTGAGAGATGCCGCTGGTGTCATTTAACTCCGTTTATTAAGGGTTACAATATGAGGGATAGTAATTTTGAAGTAATACTATCCCTTTAAATAGAGGCACTATGTTTGCTCTTCGCCAATCCTGTGGCACTGAGCCTGTGGTAATAGAATCTTTGAAAAGTAAATATAGGGGTTTTGCTAACACTGCACTAAGTTCCTGAAGAACCCTTGGATGTATACCATCAGGACCCGGTGCTTTGTCGGTCTTAATTTTGTTCAATCTTCCCATGACATCTCCTTGAGTTAACCCAATATCTATTAATTGTATTGTTTTATTTGTTACTTGCAGAGGCTCTTCTTCCATTCCTTGCTCCCTTGTATATACTGATGCAAAGAAAGTGTTTTAAACATCGGCCTTTTCCTTATCCTCACTAACCAACTCACCCATCTCATTTTTGAATGGTCCAATGCACTCCCTCTTAAGTTTTTTGCTATTTATATATTTGAAGAACTTTTTTGGATTAGTCTTGCTTTCCCTTGCAATTCGAGTTTCATTATCTATTTTTGCTACCCTAATTTCCTTTTTGCAATCTTTGTTGCACTCCCTGTATTTTAAGAAAGATTGTTCAGTTCCTTCAGACTTAAATAATTTGAATGTGTTTTTTTTCCTTGCCATTTCCTTCTTTACATGTGCAGTTAACCACATTGGCTGTGACTTACTTCTTTTGCATTTGTTCCCCATTGGTATATACTTTTGGGTACATTTCTGCAACCTAAATTTGAATTCTGACCATTTTTCCTCAGTATTTTTGCCTTTAAATAAAATATCCCAGTCTATGTGTTGCATTGAGGCCCTTAACAATTTGAAGTTCGCTTTTTTAAAATTAAGAGTTTTGTTTGAACCTATACATTTTTGCTTTGCCAGACTGATCTCAAATGTAACCATGTTGTGATCACTGTTTCCCAAATGTTCTCTTACCTTAATATTGGATACCATTTCTGTGTTATTAGTGATCGCTAGGTCCAATACATTGTTATTTCTTGTCGGAGCTTCCACCATTTGTGACATGTAGCTTTCACGAAGTGTGTTCAAAAACCTTCTACCCTTAGCACTCTGACAGGTCTCATTTTTCCAGTTGATATCTGGATAATTAAAATCTCCCATAATTATAGTATGCCCAAACTGGGCAGCTTTCGCCATTTGCAATAGCAGTTGGGTCTCATCATTGTCATCGATATTTGGTGGTTTGTAGCATATGCCCACCAACAAGTTTTTTTTACCTTTCACACCACATTTAGTCTCGATTTCTACCCACATGGACTCCACAATTTGGCCAGTTTCCTCACTAATATCACCTAGCAAAACTGGATTTAGCTCTGTTTTCAAATATAAGCACACACCTCCACCTTTTCTATTAATTCTGTCTCTTCTAAACAGGGAATAGCCCTCTATATTTACAGCCCAGTCATGTGCATCGCTCCACCATGTTTCTGTTATTCCAATTATGTCCCATTGTTCATTGACCGCCAGCAATTCTAGTTCTCCTATTTTATCTACCATACTTCTTGCATTTGCTAGCATACAATTAATTTTGAAGTCTTTACATATATTAATCCCTACATGCCTTTTTTTCACCTTCATTTACTAGGAGTTCCTCCCTACTGACTAACTTTTTCTCCACTCTTTCTCAACCCCCCTGGTCATTTACTTGGACCCAGTTCCTATCTGCTCTATCTACCCCATTTTTGCTATCTATACCCCCCCTTTCCTAGTTTAAAAGCTCCTCCAAGCTTCCTAGCATTCTCTCCCCTAACACAGAGGCTCCTCTACCATTTAGGTGCAATCCATCTCTTCCATATAGATTGTACCCAAGAGCAAAGTCTGCCCAGTGTTCTAAAAACCCCAAGCCCTCCTTCCTACACCATTGCTTAAGCCATGCATTAAGCTCCCTGAGCTCCCTCTGCCTACCTGCACTGGAGCATGGCACAGGTAGTATTTCAGAAAATACTACCTTAGAGGTCCTTGCCTTGAGCTTGCACCCTAAATCCCTGAAATCATTCTTTAGGGACCTCCATCTTCCTCCTATTTTGTCATTGCACAAAAGGTCGATGTGATGTCGGCATGATATTGTCGATGTGTTCAAATCACTCTGACAATTCGGTCTGCACACACATTGACATATTCACAAAAATTGTCAGGTGGAAAGGGAAGGTTGGAGGAGGTCCCTATTAGCATACAAGATTTTCAAAGTGCTGCCGGTGTGGAAGGGATCTCCTCCCCTCACACATCACCAACACTACGACAATTCTGAACAACATTCTCTGTGCTTCCCTACCCAGCCAGTAGGGGAATACAGAGAAGGCTTTCAGCACCATGGACAGCATTGAATGCCATAGGGATGTGCATTGCTCACCCCTGTGGCATTAAAAGGGTGACGATGAGCAAAACTAGTACACCAAGCACTACACAATGCCCCCCCTTCGACCCCCCCTTTAGTATGTCGACATATATTGCATATATTCGACATACTAATTCCATCCAACATTCACCTCATTGACTGACATGTAGTAGTCGAACCTGTCTTTTATTCGACAATTAACCCTTTGAGTACCAGAAAGGTAGGAAAGCATTGATTAGCATGTGTTTCCTACCCCTCTGGTACCCAAAGGGTTAATAGGCAAGGTATGACGTACATACCTTGCCTGTATATATGTGTGTGTGTGTGTGTGTTTTAAACATTTATTTTATTATTAAAACATGTGTGTGTGACATTATTACATGATAAGACCACAGAGGTCATTACATGATCAGACCTCAAAGGGAGACATCAGGACCCTTCCTGATAGCCCCCCTACCATGGATCAGCTATCCAAAAGGACAGTTAATCCATGGGGTGACCCCAAAGCCATTTATAGCATTCTTGAAGCTGCTGACTTTTCAGCCACCCGCAGATCAAGAAATGAATGAATGAATGAACACTAGTGCGCCACTACAAAGCTTACAATTTAACTAAAGCTTATCTGGTGATACTATAGAGCTTACAAGGGAAATGGTTTATGCTACTAGTTTAGCTCCATTTGGATTGTCCCTCTGTGGTATAATTTATGTATCTCCATTTCAGTTGTAAGCTCTGTGGTATCACTAGTGTAGCTCCATTTACATCAGCAATTGGGAGATTTAGTGAAGTGCAGTGGCCTACCAGCACAGATATATCACCAGCCCAGGGGACAATTGCCCCCTGCCCCCCAGGCCAGCCCTCCTCTGACTTTTAAATTGATGTTGAAGAAGAATACAAAGATACAGGTACTTAGAAGGATACTATGCATCATATAAAAGTAAATTGTTCAATTCAACGTATGTTTATAATATAACATTACTATCCTCTTTAAACCCTTGGATGCTAGACACATCTATAATGCATTATGAAGCAATGAATTGGTGATGCTTGGATTATGCAAGGGGATAACCAATTCACAAGTGATCCCACTGTAGAAGTCTTTTCTTCACCTACGAACTGTAGAACATGGACTTGAGAGTTAGCACATTACACACGTCTAGTGCACTGGAGACATTCACCAAAAATGTGCTTCTGTTTTACTTTAAACGCTTTGAGTACCAGAGGGGTATCTAACTCATTGTAAGGGTATCCAAAGCATGCCCCGCTGGCACTCAAAGGGTTAACTTTAGCTTTTCAAGTTTGGGAATCTTTTCTCTGATATTGCTAAATGGATTCACAAATACCTATGGAAGCCTTACACCCCATGTATACTAACCCCCTTTACTTGGCCCTCGGGTATAACAGCAAGTGGGTGGGAGGGGTGTGGTCTTTAAAAAAAACATGAAAATACAAACTACACTAGGATGCAGAATTCAATCAGAACTATTCTTCAGGGAAAATAATAGCACAAGAGGGCTTTATTGATGTTCAGAGTACATTTGCTGTTTATTTGTTTGTTTCTATATTTACTGGATGTTCTTAAGACATGTTCCTTGGCCAGATGATTAATTTACGTTTTGCGGGATGATTACTTTTCGCCGACAGCAGGGGCAATTGTTCTTCTGCTGCAACCAGTGTAACATACACAGCTCATGGAAGTGGTGGCCGCAGTGAAGATACATCACTTCCTCCCAGATCTCGTATTCTGTCAGGCAAATTGCGCAGTTCTTTAATATCTCCTTTTCTTCCTCTCCTACAGTGAAAGTTATGACTCTCACTTGGGACCTGGCAATTGGATTCCGTACAAAATTCCGGAAAGGTCCTTGTCTACGTGGTCTGCCAGCTCTCCTGGTGGACTCTGCTGGCACATACTCAGCTCGTCTGAAAAGTCCACGCACCCAGCGTAGGACATTCGCCATGGGGCTGACACTACTTTGAAGCTAGCTACACAAGCTCTGTAAATTTTCTTCCTAATGCAGCGATAACCTCTCTATAAGCAAGATTGCTCCAGATAAGTACAAGCCTAGCAAAAGATCAGGAAAATCTGAAGAGGTTCTCAGTGTCTGTCCTTTTAATAGCCCAGGTGCCACTGTGAGGTCATAACTGTCATTGTGCACCACCTGCCATACTGTTTGAATGAAACAAGCCAGTTGTGGGATTTCTATGTATACCATCTTTCTTATGTTTATTATTACATAGCTGTCAATGTGACATCACAATAGGTCCACCACCTACCATGTTGTTTTAAAGAAACAGGCCAGTTGTGGGTTTTCTATGGATACAAACTTTCATACGTTTATTATAGCAAAACTGTCAGGGTTCAGACAAACCTCCCCTTAGGTTGCACTCTACAGTTTGAGCAACCAGCAGGACTTAAAGAAGCAATAACATCTTAAAATGATCTCTGTTTATACGTGCATATGAATGGCCATATTTTCAGAAGTGAACGGAGCAAACCAAATGAAAAGTTCCCCAAATTATCATGGCTTTAAATTGGGCCTTTAACTCTTTGAGTGCCAAAGGGGCACCTACCACTCAAAGGATTAAGCCCATGAATGCTAGAGAGGTCCTGACGCACTGCAATACAATACATTCGCGACCTCTCTAGCATACCTCCCAACATTTCAAATTGCCAAAGAGGGACACTTGTGTTTTAGGGGGTGTTTCTGGGGGCATGGCTGGTGGGTAGGGCATTACCAGGAATTTTTAAGCTATTTCATGACCTATTGTCACCTCCTTGTGTAACCTAATAAATGATTTAGAACAAGACCAAAGTATTTTATTTACACATACTAATTTATAAACACATATATTGATGTTTAAACAAACAATAATGTGAGTTTTATTGCTGTAGAGCAATATGATATATTTATTTACACACCAAGCAGCTTGATCCCCTAAAAAGAGGGACACCAAGGTGTGAAAGAGGGACAGAGGGATTTAGTTCTAAAACAGGGATTGTCCCTCCTAAAAAGGGACACTTGGGAGGTATGCTTTAGCATTTAAGGGGTTAAAATCCCATTTAAATAAATTGGAATTGTTTCTTCTCCCCAATAATGCAGTTAGTTTGCCCCAAAATCCCTCACTCCTCTAAAGAAAAACGTCCCTAAGATACAAACATTTCACATTGTTCCCCATTATAACTGCCAACCCCTGACGGCCGGTACTAATTCATTTCTATAAAATATCTTCTAAAGTAGCCTTCTTAGGGCCTGTACCTTTGAATTCTTCTTGAAAATCAATTTTAAAGCTCCCCTCCTGCCCCTTACATTAGTCATAGTCCTGTCAGATCTGAAAGCCGGTCCAGACGGATCACAACGAGGGACAATACTGCGTCTGTATAAGCAAAACCCTGCTCCCCTTTGTCAAGGAGAGCAGGGTTTGCCTTATACTGACAGACACAATACTGTCCCTCATTGGTGATTCGTCTGGTCAAGCGGACGGTTTTCAGATCTAAGGGAACTATGAATGACATAATGGACTGGGTAGTGGGGGGGACTATTAACAAGGGAGGGCTGGCAACTACTGGTCTAGGGGAGCAAATACATTCAAGTGGCCCATTTCTATTATTGTTCCAGCCCACTGTTCCAGCCCACCCCCTTTTGTTAATTTTAAAATTGGCTTTAATTTTGTGGCGTAAGTCACATGATACCACATAACCTTACAGTTGAATTGGGGCAACACTAGTGCGCCACTACAAAGCTTACAATTTAAGTAAAGCTTACCTAGTGATACTATAGAGCTTACAAGGGAGATTGTTTATGCTACTCGTTTAGCTCCATTTGGATTGTACCTTTGTGTTATAATTTGTGTAGCTTCATTTCAATTGTAAGCTCTGTGGTATCACTAGTGTCGCTCCGTTTACAGCAGCAATCAGGAGATTTAGTGAGGTGCAGTGGCCTACCAGCCCAGACATATGACCAGCCCATGGGGCAATTGCCCCCCTGCCCCCCAGGCCAGCCCTCCCTTGTTTCTGTTGTAGAGGCTGACTTCCAGATTGGTCACTGCAATGAACTGTGGGTGAGAATGAAACTGTACTAATCTAGGAAGTATGGTAGACAAATAATAGTAGCACCCAGCAGTGACTCAGCTACTAATATGTAAATGCTATGCATAAGGCATAGCATAGGTTTGAAATGAAGGGCTTTTATCACCAGAACAGGGGAGTACCAGTGGGGTGCATAACACATTTTAAAGCACTTAATATACATATTGAGAGAACAAAGAACAACATGAAAATTAAAATAAACCTTGCCCTCTGAACACCAGTTTATACTGTTTCTAACACCTTTATTTAGTAATAGATCAAATCTGGTATGTAATATGTATTGTATAAATCAGCTCCCTGCAATGGGTGTCTCCTTTGTATTACTCAGATGGAGAAGCTCAACATTATATAGCTTTCATAATAAAACATTACTGCTCCTTTAAAGAAGACACAAACATTTTTATAACAAGACTAGTGAGTGCTGCACATTGTTGCCCATTTGATTGGGAATTCTGTGCATGGCGGGGAATCACTGGCCCACTGGATCAGTGGAGGTTGATGGCCGACCTGTCCATTCCTTTGAAAACTGCTGCCTTGTGAATCACCTTGCAGAGATTTTGCCATTAGTGGTTGCTGTTGATGGTGTTGAGTATGACTCCTGTGAAAATTGCTGCTCTTGTGAATCACCTTATAGCAGTTTTCGAGGAGTAGCCAGGGGGCTTGGTCCATGTGTGATTCACTACATGAAGGAGCTCTCCACCGCCCCCTCTGCCGCTCCAGGGATGGGTGGATGGTGAACCTGAGACAGTTTTATCTCTCTCTCTCTCTCTTTATATACATATCTATATATATAAAAGAAGACTTCTGTGCGCCTGGCAAACACACCCAGGGGCGGCAGTAAGGTGGAGTTACTGCTCCCATTGGGTGATTCAATGGGGGTGTGATTTTCACGCCAGTTCCAGTGGCTGAAGGCCACTGCAATTGGTGTGAAAATCATGTAGGGAGTTGGCCCACCCCCACTATACAACTGGGAAAAAATGGCCGCAACTCATTCCTATACCACACACACAAGCCCCAGAAACAGACACAAACCACCCAACTTTGCACTCAAAGCCAGACACAAGACACACACTCTCCGTCCCTCCTCTCGAATGGAGCACCAAGGATGCAAGTGATGTCGGGGAATCGTCAAGAAGAGTGGAGAAAACTGGCCAGCATCATTAACCCTTTGAGTGCCACAATGGTACCAAACACATTGCAAATGGTTAATGACTGGAACACCAACCGTCTCGACCTGTTTAACATTAGTCTACCGGCTCTCATTTAACACCAATGGCAATAATAATAATAATGTTTGCCTTACCGTGGAATATCACCATTACACTTGTGCTCCTCTCATGATCAGATTTGCCGGCTGAGCCCCGCTCTAGACTTTCTCTCCCCTCTTCAGGCATTGACATTGGTATATATTGTGAATAGATCCAGTTCTACACACATTTTTACAAGTTAGGGTAAATATGACAGCAAGAAGGAGTAAACTTTTATGAGACCTTCTGACACATAGGCCTACATAGTAACATAGTAACATAGTAAATTAGGTTGAAAAAAGAAACAAGTCCATCATGTTCAACCTTCGCCTCATACCTCAGTAACTGAGAATTTTATAGCTTTCCTGCTACCAATTAAATTAGTCTTTATCAGACCTTCCTGATCAGCCTACTGATAAACAGTATAACTCTGTATGTTCCCTTTTGAAAGAAATGTATCTAATCTTCTCTTAAATGTATCCATTGTATCTGCCGTAACTACCTCCCTGGGCAATGAATTCCACAATTTGACAGACCTTACCGAAAAAAAACCCTTCCTCTGCTGAAATTTAAACCTCCTTTCCACTAATCTCAAGGGGTGTCCCCTGGTCACCTGATCAGGCCTTGGAATAAATAGCTCACCGCAGAGATCCTTGTATTGACCTCTCATATACTTGTACAATGTGATAAGGTCTCCTCTTAGTCGTCTTTTCTCTAGAGTAAATAAACCAAGTTTGCTTAGTCGTTCCTCATATGTCAAGTCCTCCATTCCCTTAATTAATTTTGTTGCTCTCCACTGTACCCTCTCTAGTTCTAGTATATCCTTTTTCAGAACCGGTGCCCAAAATTGCACTGCATACTCAAGGTGAGGTCTTACCAATGATTTGTATAATGGCAAAATAATGTTATCCACTCTTGCTTCGATACCTCTTTTTATGCAAGACAGGACTTTGTTTGCCTTTGCTACTCCTGTTGGACACTGGTCACTGTTTCCAAGTTTGCAGTTGACAAGGATACCCAGGTCTTTTTCTATCAACGAGTCACCTAAAATTATTCCATTAAGTTTATAAGCAGCCTT
The DNA here is from genome assembly GCA_037306005.1 of Rhinophrynus dorsalis. Classification (NCBI taxonomy): domain Eukaryota; kingdom Metazoa; phylum Chordata; class Amphibia; order Anura; family Rhinophrynidae; genus Rhinophrynus; species Rhinophrynus dorsalis. The sequence goes on along the minus strand of CM074722.1, from coordinate 343,651,789 downwards.
CGGATTGTTTCCTCCCAAATGCATGACTTTACACTTCCCCACATTAAACTTCATATTCCACATGTTTGCCCAATCTGACATTGTATGCAAGTCCCTCTGTAGAGAGAAAATATCCTGTTCTGAATTAATGACTTTGCATAATTTAGTATCATCTGCAAATATTGATATTTTGCTTTCTATATCTATTTCCAGGTCATTTATAAACATGTTAAAAAGCAGCGGACCCAATACTGAACCCTGAGGTACTCCACTCTCCACTTTAACTGTATTGGAGAATTTTCCATTTACAACCACACACTGTTCCCTATCCTTCAGCCAGTTTTGTATCCAATTGCAAAGGTTATCTCCTAGCCCCAATTTCCTTATTTTATACACCAGCCTTCTGTGTGGCACTGTATCAAATGCCTTTGCAAAGTCTAGATATACTACATCTACTGCCTTGCCATTGTCTAGGTTGCTGCTTACCTCCTCATAGAAGCTGAAAAGATTAGTTTGGCATGATCTATTCTTCATAAAACCATGTTGATTCGTGCTAATGATTTTATTTTTTGTGTTGTAATCCTGAATATAGTCCCTTATTATCCCTTCTAACAGTTTTCCCACTACAGAGGTCAAACTCACTGGTCTATAATTCCCAGGTTCTGTTTTAGTTCCCTTCTTAAAGGGATAGTATTACTTCAAAATTACTATCCCTTATATTGTAGCCCTTAGTAATCTGAGTTAAATGACAGCAGCTGCATCTCTCAAACCTTTATGGTTTAAGAGATAGCTGCTTTCAAAGTTTTCTCTCCCCTGCTGTCAGCATTCTGCTGCCAGCAGAGGAATCCGGTCCAGGGACAGGCGGAGGCTCTTAAACAGAGCCGATATCTCTTTATGGAAGGAAAAATGATTAATTGAAACAGTCTTCTACATGTGCTTGGTTACCAAGCACACGTAGAAGACTGTTTCAGTTAATCATTTTTACTTCCATAACGAGATATCGGCTCTGTTGAAGAGCCTCCGCTTGATTCAGAGACCGGATTCTCCTGCTGGCAGCAGAACGCTGACAGCAGGGGAGAGGAAACTTTGAAAGCAGCTATCTCTTAAACCATAAAGGTTTGAGAGATGCCGCTGGTGTCATTTAACTCCGTTTATTAAGGGTTACAATATGAGGGATAGTAATTTTGAAGTAATACTATCCCTTTAAATAGAGGCACTATGTTTGCTCTTCGCCAATCCTGTGGCACTGAGCCTGTGGTAATAGAATCTTTGAAAAGTAAATATAGGGGTTTTGCTAACACTGCACTAAGTTCCTGAAGAACCCTTGGATGTATACCATCAGGACCCGGTGCTTTGTCGGTCTTAATTTTGTTCAATCTTCCCATGACATCTCCTTGAGTTAACCCAATATCTATTAATTGTATTGTTTTATTTGTTACTTGCAGAGGCTCTTCTTCCATTCCTTGCTCCCTTGTATATACTGATGCAAAGAAAGTGTTTAAAACATCGGCCTTTTCCTTATCCTCACTAACCAACTCACCCATCTCATTTTTGAATGGTCCAATGCACTCCCTCTTAAGTTTTTTGCTATTTATATATTTGAAGAACTTTTTTGGATTAGTCTTGCTTTCCCTTGCAATTCGAGTTTCATTATCTATTTTTGCTACCCTAATTTCCTTTTTGCAATCTTTGTTGCACTCCCTGTATTTTAAGAAAGATTGTTCAGTTCCTTCAGACTTAAATAATTTGAATGTGTTTTTTTTCCTTGCCATTTCCTTCTTTACATGTGCAGTTAACCACATTGGCTGTGACTTACTTCTTTTGCATTTGTTCCCCATTGGTATATACTTTTGGGTACATTTCTGCAACCTAAATTTGAATTCTGACCATTTTTCCTCAGTATTTTTGCCTTTAAATAAAATATCCCAGTCTATGTGTTGCATTGAGGCCCTTAACAATTTGAAGTTCGCTTTTTTAAAATTAAGAGTTTTGGTTGAACCTATACATTTTTGCTTTGCCAGACTGATCTCAAATGTAACCATGTTGTGATCACTGTTTCCCAAATGTTCTCTTACCTTAATATTGGATACCATTTCTGTGTTATTAGTGATCGCTAGGTCCAATACATTGTTATTTCTTGTCGGAGCTTCCACCATTTGTGACATGTAGCTTTCACGAAGTGTGTTCAAAAACCTTCTACCCTTAGCACTCTGACAGGTCTCATTTTTCCAGTTGATATCTGGATAATTAAAATCTCCCATAATTATAGTATGCCCAAACTGGGCAGCTTTCGCCATTTGCAATAGCAGTTGGGTCTCATCATTGTCATCGATATTTGGTGGTTTGTAGCATATGCCCACCAACAACTTTTTTTTACCTTTCACACCACATTTAGTCTCGATTTCTACCCACATGGACTCCACAATTTGGCCAGTTTCCTCACTAATATCACCTAGCAAAACTGGATTTAGCTCTGTTTTCAAATATAAGCACACACCTCCACCTTTTCTATTAATTCTGTCTCTTCTAAACAGGGAATAGCCCTCTATATTTACAGCCCAGTCATGTGCATCGCTCCACCATGTTTCTGTTATTCCAATTATGTCCCATTGTTCATTGACCGCCAGCAATTCTAGTTCTCCTATTTTATCTACCATACTTCTTGCATTTGCTAGCATACAATTAATTTTGAAGTCTTTACATATATTAATCCCTACATGCCTTTTTTTCACCTTCATTTACTAGGAGTTCCTCCCTACTGACTAACTTTTTCTCCACTCTTTCTCAACCCCCCTGGTCATTTACTTGGACCCAGTTCCTATCTGCTCTATCTACCCCATTTTTGCTATCTATACCCCCCCTTTCCTAGTTTAAAAGCTCCTCCAAGCTTCCTAGCATTCTCTCCCCTAACACAGAGGCTCCTCTACCATTTAGGTGCAATCCATCTCTTCCATATAGATTGTACCCAAGAGCAAAGTCTGCCCAGTGTTCTAAAAACCCCAAGCCCTCCTTCCTACACCATTGCTTAAGCCATGCATTAAGCTCCCTGAGCTCCCTCTGCCTACCTGCACTGGAGCATGGCACAGGTAGTATTTCAGAAAATACTACCTTAGAGGTCCTTGCCTTGAGCTTGCACCCTAAATCCCTGAAATCATTCTTTAGGGACCTCCATCTTCCTCCTATTTTGTCATTGCACAAAAGGTCGATGTGATGTCGGCATGATATTGTCGATGTGTTCAAATCACTCTGACAATTCGGTCTGCACACACATTGACATATTCACAAAAATTGTCAGGTGGAAAGGGAAGGTTGGAGGAGGTCCCTATTAGCATACAAGATTTTCAAAGTGCTGCCGGTGTGGAAGGGATCTCCTCCCCTCACACATCACCAACACTACGACAATTCTGAACAACATTCTCTGTGCTTCCCTACCCAGCCAGTAGGGGAATACAGAGAAGGCTTTCAGCACCATGGACAGCATTGAATGCCATAGGGATGTGCATTGCTCACCCCTGTGGCATTAAAAGGGTGACGATGAGCAAAACTAGTACACCAAGCACTACACAATGCCCCCCCTTCGACCCCCCCTTTAGTATGTCGACATATATTGCATATATTCGACATACTAATTCCATCCAACATTCACCTCATTGACTGACATGTAGTAGTCGAACCTGTCTTTTATTCGACAATTAACCCTTTGAGTACCAGAAAGGTAGGAAAGCATTGATTAGCATGTGTTTCCTACCCCTCTGGTACCCAAAGGGTTAATAGGCAAGGTATGACGTACATACCTTGCCTGTATATATGTGTGTGTGTGTGTGTGTTTTAAACATTTATTTTATTATTAAAACATGTGTGTGTGACATTATTACATGATAAGACCACAGAGGTCATTACATGATCAGACCTCAAAGGGAGACATCAGGACCCTTCCTGATAGCCCCCCTACCATGGATCAGCTATCCAAAAGGACAGTTAATCCATGGGGTGACCCCAAAGCCATTTATAGCATTCTTGAAGCTGCTGACTTTTCAGCCACCCGCAGATCAAGAAATGAATGAATGAATGAACACTAGTGCGCCACTACAAAGCTTACAATTTAACTAAAGCTTATCTGGTGATACTATAGAGCTTACAAGGGAAATGGTTTATGCTACTAGTTTAGCTCCATTTGGATTGTCCCTCTGTGGTATAATTTATGTATCTCCATTTCAGTTGTAAGCTCTGTGGTATCACTAGTGTAGCTCCATTTACAGCAGCAATTGGGAGATTTAGTGAAGTGCAGTGGCCTACCAGCACAGATATATCACCAGCCTAGGGGACAATTGCCCCCTGCCCCCCAGGCCAGCCCTCCTCTGACTTTTAAATTGATGTTGAAGAAGAATACAAAGATACAGGTACTTAGAAGGATACTATGCATCATATAAAAGTAAATTGTTCAATTCAACGTATGTTTATAATATAACATTACTATCCTCTTTAAACCCTTGGATGCTAGACACATCTATAATGCATTATGAAGCAATGAATTGGTGATGCTTGGATTATGCAAGGGGATAACCAATTCACAAGTGATCCCACTGTAGAAGTCTTTTCTTCACCTACGAACTGTAGAACATGGACTTGAGAGTTAGCACATTACACACGTCTAGTGCACTGGAGACATTCACCAAAAATGTGCTTCTGTTTTACTTTAAACGCTTTGAGTACCAGAGGGGTATCTAACTCATTGTAAGGGTATCCAAAGCATGCCCCGCTGGCACTCAAAGGGTTAACTTTAGCTTTTCAAGTTTGGGAATCTTTTCTCTGATATTGCTAAATGGATTCACAAATACCTATGGAAGCCTTACACCCCATGTATACTAACCCCCTTTACTTGGCCCTCGGGTATAACAGCAAGTGGGTGGGAGGGGTGTAGTCTTTAAAAAAAACATGAAAATACAAACTACACTAGGATGCAGAATTCAATCTGAACTATTCTTCAGGGAAAATAATAGCACAAGAGGGCTTTATTGATGTTCAGAGTACATTTGCTGTTTATTTGTTTGTTTCTATATTTACTGGATGTTCTTAAGACATGTTCCTTGGCCAGATGATTAATTTACGTTTTGCGGGATGATTACTTTTCGCCGACAGCAGGGGCAATTGTTCTTCTGCTGCAACCAGTGTAACATACACAGCTCATGGAAGTGGTGGCCGCAGTGAAGATACATCACTTCCTCCCAGATCTCGTATTCTGTCAGGCAAATTGCGCAGTTCTTTAATATCTCCTTTTCTTCCTCTCCTACAGTGAAAGTTATGACTCTCACTTGGGACCTGGCAATTGGATTCCGTACAAAATTCCGGAAAGGTCCTTGTCTGCGTGGTCTGCCAGCTCTCCTGGTGGACTCTGCTGGCACATACTCAGCTCGTCTGAAAAGTCCACGCACCCAACGTAGGACATTCGCCATGGGGCTGACACTACTTTGAAGCTAGCTACACAAGCTCTGTAAATTTTCTTCCTAATGCAGCGATAACCTCTCTATAAGCAAGATTGCTCCAGATAAGTACAAGCCTAGCAAAAGATCAGGAAAATCTGAAGAGGTTCTCAGTGTCTGTCCTTTTAATAGCCCAGGTGCCACTGTGAGGTCATAACTGTCATTGTGCACCACCTGCCATACTGTTTGAATGAAACAAGCCAGTTGTGGGATTTCTATGTATACCATCTTTCTTATGTTTATTATTACATAGCTGTCAATGTGACATCACAATAGGTCCACCACCTACCATGTTGTTTTAAAGAAACAGGCCAGTTGTGGGTTTTCTATGGATACAAACTTTCATACGTTTATTATAGCAAAACTGTCAGGGTTCAGACAAACCTCCCCTTAGGTTGCACTCTACAGTTTGAGCAACCAGCAGGACTTAAAGAAGCAATAACATCTTAAAATGATCTCTGTTTATACGTGCATATGAATGGCCATATTTTCAGAAGTGAACGGAGCAAACCAAATGAAAAGTTCCCCAAATTATCATGGCTTTAAATTGGGCCTTTAACTCTTTGAGTGCCAAAGGGGCACCTACCACTCAAAGGATTAAGCCCATGAATGCTAGAGAGGTCCCTGACGCACTGCAATACAATACATTCGCGACCTCTCTAGCATACCTCCCAACATTTCAAATTGCCAAAGAGGGACACTTGTGTTTTAGGGGGTGTTTCTGGGGGCATGGCTGGTGGGTAGGGCATTACCAGGAATTTTTAAGCTATTTCATGACCTATTGTCACCTCCTTGTGTAACCTAATAAATGATTTAGAACAAGACCAAAGTATTTTATTTACACATACTAATTTATAAACACATATATTGATGTTTAAACAAACAATAATGTGAGTTTTATTGCTGTAGAGCAATATGATATATTTATTTACACACCAAGCAGCTTGATCCCCTAAAAAGAGGGACACCAAGGTGTGAAAGAGGGACAGAGGGATTTAGTTCTAAAACAGGGATTGTCCCTCCTAAAAAGGGACACTTGGGAGGTATGCTTTAGCATTTAAGGGGTTAAAATCCCATTTAAATAAATTGGAATTGTTTCTTCTCCCCAATAATGCAGTTAGTTTGCCCCAAAATCCCTCACTCCTCTAAAGAAAAACGTCCCTAAGATACAAACATTTCACATTGTTCCCCATTATAACTGCCAACCCCTGACGGCCGGTACTAATTCATTTCTATAAAATATCTTCTAAAGTAGCCTTCTTAGGGCCTGTACCTTTGAATTCTTCTTGAAAATCAATTTTAAAGCTCCCCTCCTGCCCCTTACATTAGTCATAGTCCTGTCAGATCTGAAAGCCGGTCCAGACGGATCACAACGAGGGACAATACTGCGTCTGTATAAGCAAAACCCTGCTCCCCTTTGTCAAGGAGAGCAGGGTTTGCCTTATACTGACAGACACAATACTGTCCCTCATTGGTGATTCGTCTGGTCAAGCGGACGGTTTTCAGATCTAAGGGAACTATGAATGACATAATGGACTGGGTAGTGGGGGGGACTATTAACAAGGGAGGGCTGGCAACTACTGGTCTAGGGGAGCAAATACATTCAAGTGGCCCATTTCTATTATTGTTCCAGCCCACTGTTCCAGCCCACCCCCTTTTGTTAATTTTAAAATTGGCTTTAATTTTGTGGCGTAAGTCACATGATACCACATAACCTTACAGTTGAATTGGGGCAACACTAGTGCGCCACTACAAAGCTTACAATTTAAGTAAAGCTTACCTAGTGATACTATAGAGCTTACAAGGGAGATTGTTTATGCTACTCGTTTAGCTCCATTTGGATTGTACCTTTGTGTTATAATTTGTGTAGCTTCATTTCAATTGTAAGCTCTGTGGTATCACTAGTGTCGCTCCGTTTACAGCAGCAATCAGGAGATTTAGTGAGGTGCAGTGGCCTACCAGCCCAGACATATGACCAGCCCATGGGGCAATTGCCCCCCTGCCCCCCAGGCCAGCCCTCCCTTGTTTCTGTTGTAGAGGCTGACTTCCAGATTGGTCACTGCAATGAACTGTGGGTGAGAATGAAACTGTACTAATCTAGGAAGTATGGTAGACAAATAATAGTAGCACCCAGCAGTGACTCAGCTACTAATATGTAAATGCTATGCATAAGGCATAGCATAGGTTTGAAATGAAGGGCTTTTATCACCAGAACAGGGGAGTACCAGTGGGGTGCATAACACATTTTAAAGCACTTAATATACATATTGAGAGAACAAAGAACAACATGAAAATTAAAATAAACCTTGCCCTCTGAACACCAGTTTATACTGTTTCTAACACCTTTATTTAGTAATAGATCAAATCTGGTATGTAATATGTATTGTATAAATCAGCTCCCTTCAATGGGTGTCTCCTTTGTATTACTCAGATGGAGAAGCTCAACATTATATAGCTTTCATAATAAAACATTACTGCTCCTTTAAAGAAGACACAAACATTTTTATAACAAGACTAGTGAGTGCTGCACATTGTTGCCCATTTGATTGGGAATTCTGTGCATGGCGGGGAATCACTGGCCCACTGGATCAGTGGAGGTTGATGGCCGACCTGTCCATTCCTTTGAAAACTGCTGCCTTGTGAATCACCTTGCAGAGATTTTGCCATTAGTGGTTGCTGTTGATGGTGTTGAGTATGACTCCTGTGAAAATTGCTGCTCTTGTGAATCACCTTATAGCAGTTTTCGAGGAGTAGCCAGGGGGCTTGGTCCATGTGTGATTCACTACATGAAGGAGCTCTCCACCGCCCCCTCTGCCGCTCCAGGAATGGGTGGATGGTGAACCTGAGACAGTTTTATCTCTCTCTCTCTCTCTTTATATACATATCTATATATATAAAAGAAGACTTCTGTGCGCCTGGCAAACACACCCAGGGGCGGCAGTAAGGTGGAGTTACTGCTCCCATTGGGTGATTCAATGGGGGTGTGATTTTCACACCAGTTCCAGTGGCTGAAGGCCACTGCAATTGGTGTGAAAATCATGTAGGGAGTTGGCCCACCCCCACTATACAACTGGGAAAAAATGGCCGCAACTCATTCCTATACCACACACACAAGCCCCAGAAACAGACACAAACCACCCAACTTTGCACTCAAAGCCAGACACAAGACACACACTCTCCGTCCCTCCTCTCGAATGGAGCACCAAGGATGCAAGCGATGCCGGGGAATCGTCAAGAAGAGCGGAGAAAACTGGCCAACATTATTAACCCTTTCAGTGCCACAATGGTACCAAACACATTGCAAATGGTTAATGACAGGAACACCAACCGTCTCGACCTGTTTAACATTACTCTACCGGCTCTCATTTAACACCAATGGCAATAATAATAATAATGTTTGCCTTACCGTGGAATATCACCATTACACTTGTGCTCCTCTCATGATCAGATTTGCCGGCTGAGCCCCGCTCTAGACTTTCTCTCCCCTCTTCAGGCATTGACATTGGTATATATTGTGAATAGATCCAGTTCTACACACATTTTTACAAGTTAGGGTAAATATGACAGCAAGAAGGAGTAAACTTTTATGAGACCTTCTGACACATAGGCCTACATAGTAACATAGTAAATTAGGTTGAAAAAAGAAACAAGTCCATCATGTTCAACCTTCGCCTCATACCTCAGTAACTGAGAATTTTATAGCTTTCCTGCTACCAATTAAATTAGTCTTTATCAGACCTTCCTGATCAGCCTACTGATAAACAGTATAACTCTGTATGTTCCCTTTTGAAAGAAATGTATCTAATCTTCTCTTAAATGTATCCATTGTATCTGCCGTAACTACCTCCCTGGGCAATGAATTCCACAATTTGACAGACCTTACCGTAAAAAAAACCCTTCCTCTGCTGAAATTTAAACCTCCTTTCCACTAATCTCAAGGGGTGTCCCCTGGTCACCTGATCAGGCCTTGGAATAAATAGCTCACCGCAGAGATCCTTGTATTGAGCTCTCATATACTTGTACAATGTGATAAGGTCTCCTCTTAGTCGTCTTTTCTCTAGAGTAAATAAACCAAGTTTGCTTAGTCGTTCCTCATATGTCAAGTCCTCCATTCCCTTAATTAATTTTGTTGCTCTCCACTGTACCCTCTCTAGTTCTAGTATATCCTTTTTCAGAACCGGTGCCCAAAATTGCACTGCATACTCAAGGTGAGGTCTTACCAATGATTTGTATAATGGCAAAATAATGTTATCCACTCTTGCTTCGATACCTCTTTTTATGCAAGACAGGACTTTGTTTGCCTTTGCTACTCCTGTTGGACACTGGTCACTGTTTCCAAGTTTGCAGTTGACAAGGATACCCAGGTCTTTTTCTATCAACGAGTCACCTAAAATTATTCCATTAAGTTTATAAGCAGCCTTCGGATTGTTTCCTCCCAAATGCATGACTTTACACTTCCCCACATTAAACTTCATATTCCACATGTTTGCCCAATCTGACATTGTATGCAAGTCCCTCTGTAGAGAGAAAATATCCTGTTCTGAATTAATGACTTTGCATAATTTAGTATCATCTGCAAATATTGATATTTTGCTTTCTATATCTATTTCCAGGTCATTTATAAACATGTTAAAAAGCAGCGGACCCAATACTGAACCCTGAGGTACTCCACTCTCCACTTTAACTGTATTGGAGAATTTTCCATTTACAACCACACACTGTTCCCTATCCTTCAGCCAGTTTTGTATCCAATTGCAAAGGTTATCTCCTAGCCCCAATTTCCTTATTTTATACACCAGCCTTCTGTGTGGCACTGTATCAAATGCCTTTGCAAAGTCTAGATATACTACATCTACTGCCTTGCCATTGTCTAGGTTGCTGCTTACCTCCTCATAGAAGCTGAAAAGATTAGTTTGGCATGATCTGTTCTTCATAAAACCATGTTGATTCGTGCTAATGATTTTATTTTTTGTGTTGTAATCCTGAATATAGTCCCTTATTATCCCTTCTAACAGTTTTCCCACTACAGAGGTCAAACTCACTGGTCTATAATTCCCACGTTCTGTTTTAGTTCCCTTCTTAAAGGGATAGTATTACTTCAAAATTACTATCCCTTATATTGTAGCCTTTAGTAATCTGAGTTAAATGACAGCAGCTGCATCTCTCAAACCTTTATGGTTTAAGAGATAGCTGCTTTCAAAGTTTTCTCTCCCCTGCTGTCAGCATTCTGCTGCCAGCAGAGGAATCCGGTCCCGGGACAGGCGGAGGCTCTTAAACAGAGCCGATATCTCTTTATGGAAGGAAAAATGATTAATTGAAACAGTCTTCTACATGTGCTTGGTTACCAAGCACACGTAGAAGACTGTTTCAGTTAATCATTTTTACTTCCATAACGAGATATCGGCTCTGCTGAAGAGCCTCCGCTTGATTCAGAGACCGGATTCTCCTGCTGGCAGCAGAACGCTGACAGCAGGGGAGAGGAAACTTTGAAAGCAGCTATCTCTTAAACCATAAAGGTTTGAGAGATGCCGCTGGTGTCATTTAACTCCGTTTATTAAGGGTTACAATATGAGGGATAGTAATTTTGAAGTAATACTATCCCTTTAAATAGAGGCACTATGTTTGCTCTTCGCCAATCCTGTGGCACTGAGCCTGTGGTAATAGAATCTTTAAAAAGTAAATATAGGGGTTTTGCTAACACTGCACTAAGTTCCTGAAGAACCCTTGGATGTATACCATCAGGACCCGGTGCTTTGTCGGTCTTAATTTTGTTCAATCTTCCCATGACATCTCCTTGAGTTAACCCAATATCTATTAATTGTATTGTTTTATTTGTTACTTGCAGAGGCTCTTCTTCCATTCCTTGCTCCCTTGTATATACTGATGCAAAGAAAGTGTTTAAAACATCGGCCTTTTCCTTATCCTCACTAACCAACTCACCCATCTCATTTTTGAATGGTCCAATGCACTCCCTCTTAAGTTTTTTGCTATTTATATATTTGAAGAACTTTTTTGGATCAGTCTTGCTTTCCCTTGCAATTCGAGTTTCATTATCTATTTTTGCTACCCTAATTTCCTTTTTGCAATCTCTGTTGCACTCCCTGTATTTTAAGAAAGATTGTTCAGTTCCTTCAGACTTAAAGGGATAGTAATACCTAAAATGTAAAAAAAATATATTGTAGGGTTTATCCCCCTGAGTAAAACAAGAGTACTCCCACTGCTGAAAGATGTTTCATTCAAAAGTTATTAATTTTCAAAGTTGAATTTTTTAGGTGCAATATCACAGTGGCCTGAAATTGTACAGTGGCGCTGTTGTTACACGATCCTATGGACAGCTCTGGTCTCAGGACCATAAATCTCCATAGGATGGTGTAGCAACAGCGCCACTGTAAAATTTCAGGCCACTGTGATACTGCACCTAAAAAATTCAACTTTGAAAATTAATAACTTTTGAATGAAACATCTTTCAGCAGTGGGAGTACTCTTGTTTTACTCAGGGGGATAAACCCTACAACATATTTTTTTTTACATTTTAGGTATTACTATCCCTTTAAATAATTTGAATGCGTTTTTTTTCCTTGCCATTTCCTTCTTTACATGTGCAGTTAACCACATTGGCTGTGACTTACTTCTTTTGCATTTGTTCCCCATTGGTATATACTTTTGGGTACATTTCTGCAACCTAAATTTGAATTCTGACCATTTTTCCTCAGTATTTTTGCCTTTAAATAAAATATCCCAGTCTATGTGTTGCATTGAGGCCCTTAACAATTTGAAGTTCGCTTTTTTAAAATTAAGAGTTTTGGTTGAACCTTTACATTTTTGCTTTGCCAGACTGATCTCAAATGTAACCATGTTGTGATCACTGTTTCCCAAATGTTCTCTTACCTTAATATTGGATACCATTTCTGTGTTATTAGTGATCACTAGGTCCATTACATTGTTATTTCTTGTCGGAGCTTCCACCATTTGTGACATGTAGCTTTCACGAAGTGTGTTCTAAAACCTGCTACCCTTAGCACTCTGACAGGTCTCATTTTTCCAGTTGATATCTGGATAATTAAAATCTCCCATAATTATAGTATGCCCAAACTGGGCAGCTTTCGCCATTTGCAATAGCAGTTGGGTCTCATCATTGTCATCGATATTTGGTGGTTTGTAGCATATGCCCACCAACAAGTTTTTTTTACCTTTCACACCACATTTAGTCTCGATTTCTACCCACATGGACTCCACAATTTGGCCAGTTTCCTCACAAATATCACCTAGCAAACCTGGATTTAGCTCTGTTTTCAAATATAAGCACACACCTCCACCTTTTCTATTAATTCTGTCTCTTCTAAACAGGGAATAGCCCTCTATATTTACAGCCCAGTCATGTGCATCGCTCCACCATGTTTCTGTTATTCCAATTATGTCCCATTGTTCATTGACCGCCAGCAATTCTAGTTCTCCTATTTTATCTACCATACTTCTTGCATTTGCTATCATACAATTAATTTTGAAGTCTTTACATATATTAATCCCTACATGCCTTTTTTTTCACCTTCATTTACTAGGAGTTCCTCCCTACTGACTAACTTTTTCCCCACCCTTTCTCAACCCCCCTGGTCATTTACTTGGACCCAGTTCCTATCTGCTCTATCTACCCCATTTTTGTTATCTATACCCCCCCCTTTCCTAGTTTAAAAGCTCCTCCAAGCTTCCTAGCATTCTCTCCCCTAACACAGAGGCTCCTCTACCATTTAGGTGCAATCCATCTCTTCCATATAGATTGTACCCAAGAGCAAAGTCTGCCCAGTGTTCTAAAAACCCTAAACCCTCCTTCCTACACCATTGCTTAAGCCATGCATTAAGCTCCCTGAGCTCCCTCTGCCTACCTGCACTGGAGCATGGCACAGGTAGTATTTCAGAAAATACTACCTTAGAGGTCCTTGCCTTGAGCTTGCACCCTAAATCCCTGAAATCATTCTTTAGGGACCTCCATCTTCCTCCTATTTTGTCATTGCACAAAAGGTTGATGTGATGTCGGCATGATATTGTCGATGTGTTCAAATCACTCTGACAATTCGATCTGCACACACATTGACATATTCACAAAAATTGTCAGGTGGAAAGGGAAGGTTGGAGGAGGTCCCTATTAGCATACAAGATTTTCAAAGTGCTGCCGGTGTGGAAGGGATCTCCTCCTCTCACACATCACCAACACTACGACAATTCTGAACAACATTCTCTGTGCTTCCCTACCCAGCCAGTAGGGGAATACAGAGAAGGCTTTCAGCACCATGGACAGCATTGAATGCCATAGGGATGTGCATTGCTCACCCCTGTGGCATTCAAAGGGTGACAATGAGCAAAACTAGTACACCAAGCACTACACAATGCCCCCCCTTCTACCCCCTCTTTAGTATGTCGACATATATTGCATATATTCGACATACTAATTCCATCCAACATTCACCTCATTGACTGACATGTAGTAGTCGAACCTGTCTTTTATTCGACAATTAACCCTTTGAGTACCAGAAAGGTAGGAAAGCATTGATTAGCATGTCTTTCCTACCCCTCTGGTACCCAAAGGGTTAATAGGCAAGGTATGACGTACATACCTTGCCTGTATATATGTGTGTGTGTGTGTGTGTGTGTGTGTGTTTTAAACATTTATTTTATTATTAAAACATGCGTGTGTGACATCATTACATGATAAGACCACAGAGGTCATTACATGATCAGACCTCAAAGGGAGACATCAGGACCCTTCCTGATAGTCCCCCTACCATTGATCAGCTATCCAAAAGGACAGTTAATCCATGGGGTGACCCCAAAGCCATTTATAGCATTCTTGAAGCTGCTGACTTTTCAGCCACCCGCAGATCAAGAAATGAATGAATGAATGAACACTAGTGCGCCACTACAAAGCTTACAATTTAACTAAAGCTTATCTAGTGATACTATAGAGCTTACAAGGGAAATGGTTTATGCTACTAGTTTAGCTCCATTTGGATTGTCCCTCTGTGGTATAATTTATGTATCTCCATTTCAGTTGTAAGCTCTGTGGTATCACTAGTGTAGCTCCATTTACAGCAGCAATTGGGAGATTTAGTGAAGTGCAGTGGCCTACCAGCACAGATATATCACCAGCCCAGGGGACAATTGCCCCCTGCCCCCCAGGCCAGCCCTCCTCTGACTTTTAAATTGATGTTGAAGAAGAGTACAAAGATACAGGTACTTAGAAGGATACTATGCATCATATAAAAGTAAATTGTTCAATTCAACGTATGTTTATAATATAACATTACTATCCTCTTTAAACCCTTGGATGCTAGACACATCTATAATGCATTATGAAGCAATGAATTGGTGATGCTTGGATTATGCAAGGGGATAACCAATTCACAAGTGATCCCACTGTAGAAGTCTTTTCTTCACCTACGAACTGTAGAACATGGACTTGAGAGTTAGCACATTACACACGTCTAGTGCACTGGAGACATTCACCAAAAATGTGCTTGTTTTACTTTAAACGCTTTGAGTACCAGAGGGGTATCTAACTCATTGTAAGGGTATCCAAAGCATGCCCCGCTGGCACTCAAAGGGTTAACTTTAGCTTTTCAAGTTTGGGAATCTTTTCTCTGATATTGCTAAATGGATTCACAAATATCTATGGAAGCCTTACACCCCATGTATACTAACCCCCTTTACTTGGCCCTCGGGTATAACAGCAAGTGGGTGGGAGGGGTGTGGTCTTTAAAAAAAACATGAAAATACAAACTACACTAGGATGCAGAATTCAATCAGAACTATTCTTCAGGGAAAATAATAGCACAAGAGGGCTTTACTGATGTTCAGAGTACATTTGCTGTTTATTTGTTTGTTTCTATATTTACTGGATGTTCTTAAGACATGTTCCTTGGCCAGATGATTAATTTACGTTTTGCGGGATGATTACTTTTCGCCGACAGCAGTGGCAATTGTTCTTCTGCTGCAACCAGTGTAACATACACAGCTCATGGAAGTGATGGCCGCAGTGAAGATACATCACTTCCTCCCAGATCTCATATTCTGTCAGGCAAATTGCGCAGTTCTTTAATATCTCCTTTTCTTCCTCTCCTACAGTGAAAGTTATGACTCTCACTTGGGACCTGGCAATTGGATTCCGTACAAAGTTCCGGAAAGGTCCTTGTCTACGTGGTCTGCCAGCTCTCCTGGTGGGCTCTGCTGGCACATACTCAGCTCGTCTGAAAAGTCCACGCACCCAGCGTAGGACATTCGCCATGGGGCTGACACTACTTTGAAGCTAGCTACACAAGCTCTGTAAATTTTCTTCCTAATGCAGCGATAACCTCTCTATAAGCAAGATTGCTCCAGATAAGTACAAGCCTAGCAAAAGATCAGAAAAATCTGAAGAGGTTCTCAGTGTCTGTCCTTTTAATAGCCCAGGTGCCACTGTGAGGTCATAACTGTCATTGTGCACCACCTGCCATACTGTTTGAATGAAACAGGCCAGTTGTGGGATTTCTATGTATACTATCTTTCTTATGTTTATTATTACATAGCTGTCATTGTGACATCACAATAGGTCCACCACCTACCATGTTGTTTTAAAGAAACAGGCCAGTTGTGGGATTTCTATGGATACCAACTTTCAAACGTTTATTATAGCAAAGCTGTCAGGGTTCAGACAAACCTCCCCTTAGGTTGCACTCTACAGTTTGAGCAACCAGCAGGACTTAAAGAAGCAATAACATCTTAAAATGATCTCTGTTTATACGTGCATATGAATGGCCATATTTTCAGAAGTGAACGGAGCAAACCAAATGAAAAGTTCCCCAAATTATCATGGCTTTAAATTGGGCCTTTAACTCTTTGAGTGCCAGAGGGGCACCTACCACTCAAAGGATTAAGCCCATGAATGCTAGAGAGGTCCCTGACGCACTGCAATACAATACATTCGCGACCTCTCTAGCATACCTCCCAACATTTCAAATTGCCAAAGAGGGACACTTGTGTTTTAGGGGGTGTTTCTGGGGGCATGGCTGGTGGGTGGGGCATTACCAGGAATTTTTAAGCTATTTCATGACCTATTGTCACCTCCTTGTGTAACCTAATAAATGATTTAGAACAAGACCAAAGTATTTTATTTACACATACTAATTTATAAACACATATACTGATGTTTAAACAAACAATAATGTGAGTTTTATTGCTGTAGAGCAATATGATATATTTATTTACACACCAAGCAGCTTGATCCCCTAAAAAGAGGGACACCAAGGTGTGAAAGAGGGACAGAGGGATTTAGGTCTAAAACAGGGATTGTCCCTCCTAAAAAGGGACACTTGGGAGGTATGCTTTAGCATTTAAGGGGTTAAAATCCCATTTAAATAAATTGGAATTGTTTCTTCTCCCCAATAATGCAGTTAATTTGCCCCAAAATCCCTCACTCCTCTAAAGAAAAACGTCCCTAAGATACAAACATTTCACATTGTTCCCCATTATAACTGCCAACCCCTGACGGCCGGTACTAATTAATTTCTATAAAATATCTTCTAAAGTAGCCTTCTTAGGGCCTGTACCTTTGAATTCTTCTTGAAAATCAATTTTAAAGCTCCCCTCCTGCCCCTTACATTAGTCATACTCCTGTCAGATCTGAAAGCCGGTCCAGACGGATCACAACGAGGGACAATATTGCGTCTGTATAAGCAAAACCCTGCTCCCCTTTGTCAAGGAGAGCAGGGATTGCCTTATACTGACAGACACAATACTGTCCCTCATTGGTGATTCGTCTGGTCAAGCGGACGGTTTTCAGATCTAAGGGAACTATGAATGACATAATGGACTGGGTAGTGGGGGGGACTATTAACAAGGGAGGGCTGGCAACTACTGGTCTAGGGGGGCAAATACATTCAAGTGGCCCATTTCTATTATTGTTCCAGCCCACTGTTCCAGCCCACCCCCTTTTGTTAATTTAAAATTGGCTTTAATTTTGTGGCGTAAGTCACATGATACCACATAACCTTACAGTTGAATTGGGGCAGCACTAGTGCGCCACTACAAAGCTTACAATTTAAGTAAAGCTTACCTAGTGATACTATAGAGCTTACAAGGGAGATTGTTTATGCTACTCGTTTAGCTCCATTTGGATTGTACCTTTGTGTTATAATTTGTGTAGCTTCATTTCAATTGTAAGCTCTGTGGTATCACTAGTGTCGCTCCGTTTACAGCAGCAATCAGGAGATTTAGTGAGGTGCAGTGGCCTACCAGCCCAGACATATGACCAGCCCATGGGGCAATTGCCCCCCTGCCCCCCAGGCCAGCCCTCCCTTGTTTCTGTTGTAGAGGCAGACTTCCAGATTGGTCACTGCAATGAACTGTGGGTGAGAATGAAACTGTACTAATCTAGGAAGTATGGTAGACAAATAATAGTAGCACCCAGCAGTGACTCAGCTACTAATATGTAAGTGCTATGCATAAGGCATAGCATAGGTTTGAAATGAAGGGCTTTTATCACCAGAACAGGGGAGTACCAGTGGGGTGCATAATACATTTTAAAGCACTTAATATACATATTGAGAGAACAAAGAACAACATGAAAATTAAAATAAACCTTGCCCTCTGAACACCAGTTTATACTGTTTCTAACACCTTTATTTAGCAATAGATCAAATCTGGTATGTAATATGTATTGTATAAATCAGCTCCCTGCAATGGGTGTCTCCTTTGTATTACTCAGATGGAGAAGCTCAACATTATATAGCTTTCATAATAAAACATTACTGCTCCTTTAAAGAAGACACAAACATTTTTATAACAAGACTAGTGAGTGCTGCACATTGTTGCCCATTTGATTGGGAATTCTGTGCATGGCGGGGAATCACTGGTCCACTGGATCAGTGGAGGTTGATGGCCGACCTGTCCATTCCTTTGAAAACTGCTGCCTTGTGAATAACCTTGCAGAGATTTTGCCATTAGTGGTTGCTGTTGATGGTGTTGAGTATGACTCCTGTGAAAATTGCTGCTCTTGTGAATCAACTTATAGCAGTTTTCCAGGAGTAGCCAGGGGGCTTGGTCCATGTGTGATTCACTACATGAAGGAGCTCTCCACCGCCCCCTCTGCCGCTCCAGGGATGGGTGGATGGTGAACCTGAGACAGTTTTATCTCTCTCTCTCTCTTTATATACATATCTATATATATAAAAGAAGACTTCTGTGCGCCTGGCAAACACACCCAGGGGCGGCAGTAAGGTGGAGTTACTGCTCCCATTGGGTGATTCAATGGGGGTGTGATTTTCACGCCAGTTCCAGTGGCTGAAGGCCACTGCAATTGGTGTGAAAATCATGTAGGGAGTTGGCCCACCCCCACTATACAACTGGGAAAAAATGGCCGCAACTCATTCCTATACCACACACACAAGCCCCAGAAACAGACACAAACCACCCAACTTTGCACTCAAAGCCAGACACAAGACACACACTCTCCGTCCCTCCTCTCGAATGGAGCGCCAAGGATGCAAGTGATGTCGGGGAATCGTCAAGAAGAGTGGAGAAAACTGGCCAAGATCATTAACCCTTTGAGTGCCACAATGGTACCAAACACATTGCAAATGGTTAATGACTGGAACACCAACCGTCTCGACCTGTTTAACATTACTCAACCGGCTCTCATTTAACACCAATGGCAATAATAATAATAATGTTTGCCTTACCGTGGAATATCACCATTACACTTGTGCTCCTCTCATGATCAGATTTGCCGGCTGAGCCCCGCTCTAGACTTTCTCTCCCCTCTTCAGGCATTGACATTGGTATATATTGTGAATAGATCCAGTTCTACACACATTTTTACAAGTTAAGGTAAATATGACAGCAAGAAGGAGTAAACTTTTATGAGACCTTCTGACACATAGGCCTACATAGTAACATAGTAAATTAGGTTGAAAAAAGAAACAAGTCCATCATGTTCAACCTTCGCCTCATACCTCAGTAACTGAGAATTTTATAGCTTTCCTGCTACCAATTAAATTAGTCTTTATCAGACCTTCCTGATCAGCCTACTGATAAACAGTATAACTCTGTATGTTCCCTTTTGAAAGAAATGTATCTAATCTTCTCTTAAATGTATCCATTGTATCTGCCGTAACTACCTCCCTGGGCAATGAATTCCACAATTTGACAGACCTTACCGTAAAAAAACCCTTCCTCTGCTGAAATTTAAACCTCCTTTCCACTAATCTCAAGGGGTGTCCCCTGGTCACCTGATCAGGCCTTGGAATAAATAGCTCACCGCAGAGATCCTTGTATTGAGCTCTCATATACTTGTACAATGTGATAAGGTCTCCTCTTAGTCGTCTTTTCTCTAGAGTAAATAAACCAAGTTTGCTTAGTCGTTCCTCATATGTCAAGTCCTCCATTCCCTTAATTAATTTTGTTGCTCTCCACTGTACCCTCTCTAGTTCTAGTATATCCTTTTTCAGAACCGGTGCCCAAAATTGCACTGCATACTCAAGGTGAGGTCTTACCAATGATTTGTATAATGGCAAAATAATGTTATCCACTCTTGCTTCGATACCTCTTTTTATGCAAGACAGGACTTTGTTTGCCTTTGCTACTCCTGTTGGACACTGGTCACTGTTTCCAAGTTTGCAGTTGACAAGGATACCCAGGTCTTTTTCTATCAACGAGTCACCTAAAATTATTCCATTAAGTTTATAAGCAGCCTTCGGATTGTTTCCTCCCAAATGCATGACTTTACACTTCCCCACATTAAACTTCATATTCCACATGTTTGCCCAATCTGACATTGTATGCAAGTCCCTCTGTAGAGAGAAAATATCCTGTTCTGAATTAATGACTTTGCATAATTTAGTATCATCTGCAAATATTGATATTTTGCTTTCTATATCTATTTCCAGGTCATTTATAAACATGTTAAAAAGCAGCGGACCCAATACTGAACCCTGAGGTACTCCACTCTCCACTTTAACTGTATTGGAGAATTTTCCATTTACAACCACACACTGTTCCCTATCCTTCAGCCAGTTTTGTATCCAATTGCAAAGGTTATCTCCTAGCCCCAATTTCCTTATTTTATACACCAGCCTTCTGTGTGGCACTGTATCAAATGCCTTTGCAAAGTCTAGATATACTACATCTACTGCCTTGCCATTGTCTAGGTTGCTGCTTACCTCCTCATAGAAGCTGAAAAGATTAGTTTGGCATGATCTATTCTTCATAAAACCATGTTGATTCGTGCTAATGATTTTATTTTTTGTGTTGTAATCCTGAATATAGTCCCTTATTATCCCTTCTAACAGTTTTCCCACTACAGAGGTCAAACTCACTGGTCTATAATTCCCAGGTTCTGTTTTAGTTCCCTTCTTAAAGGGATAGTATTACTTCAAAATTACTATCCCTTATATTGTAGCCTTTAGTAATCTGAGTTAAATGACAGCAGCTGCATCTCTCAAACCTTTATGGTTTAAGAGATAGCTGCTTTCAAAGTTTTCTCTCCCCTGCTGTCAGCATTCTGCTGCCAGCAGAGGAATCCGGTCCCGGGACAGGCGGAGGCTCTTAAACAGAGCCGATATCTCTTTATGGAAGGAAAAATGATTAATTGAAACAGTCTTCTACATGTGCTTGGTTACCAAGCACACGTAGAAGACTGTTTCAGTTAATCATTTTTACTTCCATAACGAGATATCGGCTCTGCTGAAGAGCCTCCGCTTGATTCAGAGACCGGATTCTCCTGCTGGCAGCAGAACGCTGACAGCAGGGGAGAGGAAACTTTGAAAGCAGCTATCTCTTAAACCATAAAGGTTTGAGAGATGCCGCTGGTGTCATTTAACTCCGTTTATTAAGGGTTACAATATGAGGGATAGTAATTTTGAAGTAATACTATCCCTTTAAATAGAGGCACTATGTTTGCTCTTCGCCAATCCTGTGGCACTGAGCCTGTGGTAATAGAATCTTTAAAAAGTAAATATAGGGGTTTTGCTAACACTGCACTAAGTTCCTGAAGAACCCTTGGATGTATACCATCAGGACCCGGTGCTTTGTCGGTCTTAATTTTGTTCAATCTTCCCATGACATCTCCTTGAGTTAACCCAATATCTATTAATTGTATTGTTTTATTTGTTACTTGCAGAGGCTCTTCTTCCATTCCTTGCTCCCTTGTATATACTGATGCAAAGAAAGTGTTTAAAACATCGGCCTTTTCCTTATCCTCACTAACCAACTCACCCATCTCATTTTTGAATGGTCCAATGCACTCCCTCTTAAGTTTTTTGCTATTTATATATTTGAAGAACTTTTTTGGATCAGTCTTGCTTTCCCTTGCAATTCGAGTTTCATTATCTATTTTTGCTACCCTAATTTCCTTTTTGCAATCTCTGTTGCACTCCCTGTATTTTAAGAAAGATTGTTCAGTTCCTTCAGACTTAAAGGGATAGTAATACCTAAAATGTAAAAAAAATATATTGTAGGGTTTATCCCCCTGAGTAAAACAAGAGTACTCCCACTGCTGAAAGATGTTTCATTCAAAAGTTCTTAATTTTCAAAGTTGAATTTTTTAGGTGCAATATCACAGTGGCCTGAAATTGTACAGTGGCGCTGTTGTTACACGATCCTATGGACAGCTCTGGTCTCAGGACCATAAATCTCCATAGGATGGTGTAGCAACAGCGCCACTGTAAAATTTCAGGCCACTGTGATACTGCACCTAAAAAATTCAACTTTGAAAATTAATAACTTTTGAATGAAACATCTTTCAGCAGTGGGAGTACTCTTGTTTTACTCAGGGGGATAAACCCTACAACATATTTTTTTTTACATTTTAGGTATTACTATCCCTTTAAATAATTTGAATGCGTTTTTTTTCCTTGCCATTTCCTTCTTTACATGTGCAGTTAACCACATTGGCTGTGACTTACTTCTTTTGCATTTGTTCCCCATTGGTATATACTTTTGGGTACATTTCTGCAACCTAAATTTGAATTCTGACCATTTTTCCTCAGTATTTTTGCCTTTAAATAAAATATCCCAGTCTATGTGTTGCATTGAGGCCCTTAACAATTTGAAGTTCGCTTTTTTAAAATTAAGAGTTTTGGTTGAACCTTTACATTTTTGCTTTGCCAGACTGATCTCAAATGTAACCATGTTGTGATCACTGTTTCCCAAATGTTCTCTTACCTTAATATTGGATACCATTTCTGTGTTATTAGTGATCACTAGGTCCATTACATTGTTATTTCTTGTCGGAGCTTCCACCATTTGTGACATGTAGCTTTCACGAAGTGTGTTCTAAAACCTGCTACCCTTAGCACTCTGACAGGTCTCATTTTTCCAGTTGATATCTGGATAATTAAAATCTCCCATAATTATAGTATGCCCAAACTGGGCAGCTTTCGCCATTTGCAATAGCAGTTGGGTCTCATCATTGTCATCGATATTTGGTGGTTTGTAGCATATGCCCACCAACAAGTTTTTTTTACCTTTCACACCACATTTAGTCTCGATTTCTACCCACATGGACTCCACAATTTGGCCAGTTTCCTCACAAATATCACCTAGCAAACCTGGATTTAGCTCTGTTTTCAAATATAAGCACACACCTCCACCTTTTCTATTAATTCTGTCTCTTCTAAACAGGGAATAGCCCTCTATATTTACAGCCCAGTCATGTGCATCGCTCCACCATGTTTCTGTTATTCCAATTATGTCCCATTGTTCATTGACCGCCAGCAATTCTAGTTCTCCTATTTTATCTACCATACTTCTTGCATTTGCTATCATACAATTAATTTTGAAGTCTTTACATATATTAATCCCTACATGCCTTTTTTTTCACCTTCATTTACTAGGAGTTCCTCCCTACTGACTAACTTTTTCCCCACCCTTTCTCAACCCCCCTGGTCATTTACTTGGACCCAGTTCCTATCTGCTCTATCTACCCCATTTTTGTTATCTATACCCCCCCCTTTCCTAGTTTAAAAGCTCCTCCAAGCTTCCTAGCATTCTCTCCCCTAACACAGAGGCTCCTCTACCATTTAGGTGCAATCCATCTCTTCCATATAGATTGTACCCAAGAGCAAAGTCTGCCCAGTGTTCTAAAAACCCTAAACCCTCCTTCCTACACCATTGCTTAAGCCATGCATTAAGCTCCCTGAGCTCCCTCTGCCTACCTGCACTGGAGCATGGCACAGGTAGTATTTCAGAAAATACTACCTTAGAGGTCCTTGCCTTGAGCTTGCACCCTAAATCCCTGAAATCATTCTTTAGGGACCTCCATCTTCCTCCTATTTTGTCATTGCACAAAAGGTCGATGTGATGTCGGCATGATATTGTCGATGTGTTCAAATCACTCTGACAATTCGATCTGCACACACATTGACATATTCACAAAAATTGTCAGGTGGAAAGGGAAGGTTGGAGGAGGTCCCTATTAGCATACAAGATTTTCAAAGTGCTGCCGGTGTGGAAGGGATCTCCTCCCCTCACACATCACCAACACTACGACAATTCTGAACAACATTCTCTGTGCTTCCCTACCCAGCCAGTAGGGGAATACAGAGAAGGCTTTCAGCACCATGGACAGCATTGAATGCCATAGGGATGTGCATTGCTCACCCCTGTGGCATTCAAAGGGTGACAATGAGCAAAACTAGTACACCAAGCACTACACAATGCCCCCCCTTCTACCCCCCCTTTAGTATGTCGACATATATTGCATATATTCGACATACTAATTCCATCCAACATTCACCTCATTGACTGACATGTAGTAGTCGAACCTGTCTTTTATTCGACAATTAACCCTTTGAGTACCAGAAAGGTAGGAAAGCATTGATTAGCATGTCTTTCCTACCCCTCTGGTACCCAAAGGGTTAATAGGCAAGGTATGACGTACATACCTTGCCTGTATATATGTGTGTGTGTGTGTGTGTGTGTGTGTGTTTTAAACATTTATTTTATTATTAAAACATGCGTGTGTGACATCATTACATGATAAGACCACAGAGGTCATTACATGATCAGACCTCAAAGGGAGACATCAGGACCCTTCCTGATAGTCCCCCTACCATTGATCAGCTATCCAAAAGGACAGTTAATCCATGGGGTGACCCCAAAGCCATTTATAGCATTCTTGAAGCTGCTGACTTTTCAGCCACCCGCAGATCAAGAAATGAATGAATGAATGAACACTAGTGCGCCACTACAAAGCTTACAATTTAACTAAAGCTTATCTAGTGATACTATAGAGCTTACAAGGGAAATGGTTTATGCTACTAGTTTAGCTCCATTTGGATTGTCCCTCTGTGGTATAATTTATGTATCTCCATTTCAGTTGTAAGCTCTGTGGTATCACTAGTGTAGCTCCATTTACAGCAGCAATTGGGAGATTTAGTGAAGTGCAGTGGCCTACCAGCACAGATATATCACCAGCCCAGGGGACAATTGCCCCCTGCCCCCCAGGCCAGCCCTCCTCTGACTTTTAAATTGATGTTGAAGAAGAGTACAAAGATACAGGTACTTAGAAGGATACTATGCATCATATAAAAGTAAATTGTTCAATTCAACGTATGTTTATAATATAACATTACTATCCTCTTTAAACCCTTGGATGCTAGACACATCTATAATGCATTATGAAGCAATGAATTGGTGATGCTTGGATTATGCAAGGGGATAACCAATTCACAAGTGATCCCACTGTAGAAGTCTTTTCTTCACCTACGAACTGTAGAACATGGACTTGAGAGTTAGCACATTACACACGTCTAGTGCACTGGAGACATTCACCAAAAATGTGCTTGTTTTACTTTAAACGCTTTGAGTACCAGAGGGGTATCTAACTCATTGTAAGGGTATCCAAAGCATGCCCCGCTGGCACTCAAAGGGTTAACTTTAGCTTTTCAAGTTTGGGAATCTTTTCTCTGATATTGCTAAATGGATTCACAAATATCTATGGAAGCCTTACACCCCATGTATACTAACCCCCTTTACTTGGCCCTCGGGTATAACAGCAAGTGGGTGGGAGGGGTGTGGTCTTTAAAAAAAACATGAAAATACAAACTACACTAGGATGCAGAATTCAATCAGAACTATTCTTCAGGGAAAATAATAGCACAAGAGGGCTTTACTGATGTTCAGAGTACATTTGCTGTTTATTTGTTTGTTTCTATATTTACTGGATGTTCTTAAGACATGTTCCTTGGCCAGATGATTAATTTACGTTTTGCGGGATGATTACTTTTCGCCGACAGCAGTGGCAATTGTTCTTCTGCTGCAACCAGTGTAACATACACAGCTCATGGAAGTGATGGCCGCAGTGAAGATACATCACTTCCTCCCAGATCTCATATTCTGTCAGGCAAATTGCGCAGTTCTTTAATATCTCCTTTTCTTCCTCTCCTACAGTGAAAGTTATGACTCTCACTTGGGACCTGGCAATTGGATTCCGTACAAAGTTCCGGAAAGGTCCTTGTCTACGTGGTCTGCCAGCTCTCCTGGTGGGCTCTGCTGGCACATACTCAGCTCGTCTGAAAAGTCCACGCACCCAGCGTAGGACATTCGCCATGGGGCTGACACTACTTTGAAGCTAGCTACACAAGCTCTGTAAATTTTCTTCCTAATGCAGCGATAACCTCTCTATAAGCAAGATTGCTCCAGATAAGTACAAGCCTAGCAAAAGATCAGAAAAATCTGAAGAGGTTCTCAGTGTCTGTCCTTTTAATAGCCCAGGTGCCACTGTGAGGTCATAACTGTCATTGTGCACCACCTGCCATACTGTTTGAATGAAACAGGCCAGTTGTGGGATTTCTATGTATACTATCTTTCTTA
The DNA here is from genome assembly GCA_037306005.1 of Rhinophrynus dorsalis. Taxonomy (NCBI): domain Eukaryota; kingdom Metazoa; phylum Chordata; class Amphibia; order Anura; family Rhinophrynidae; genus Rhinophrynus; species Rhinophrynus dorsalis. The sequence goes on along the minus strand of CM074722.1, from coordinate 343,625,492 downwards.
TGTTTATTATTACATAGCTGTCATTGTGACATCACAATAGGTCCACCACCTACCATGTTGTTTTAAAGAAACAGGCCAGTTGTGGGATTTCTATGGATACCAACTTTCAAACGTTTATTATAGCAAAGCTGTCAGGGTTCAGACAAACCTCCCCTTAGGTTGCACTCTACAGTTTGAGCAACCAGCAGGACTTAAAGAAGCAATAACATCTTAAAATGATCTCTGTTTATACGTGCATATGAATGGCCATATTTTCAGAAGTGAACGGAGCAAACCAAATGAAAAGTTCCCCAAATTATCATGGCTTTAAATTGGGCCTTTAACTCTTTGAGTGCCAGAGGGGCACCTACCACTCAAAGGATTAAGCCCATGAATGCTAGAGAGGTCCCTGACGCACTGCAATACAATACATTCGCGACCTCTCTAGCATACCTCCCAACATTTCAAATTGCCAAAGAGGGACACTTGTGTTTTAGGGGGTGTTTCTGGGGGCATGGCTGGTGGGTGGGGCATTACCAGGAATTTTTAAGCTATTTCATGACCTATTGTCACCTCCTTGTGTAACCTAATAAATGATTTAGAACAAGACCAAAGTATTTTATTTACACATACTAATTTATAAACACATATACTGATGTTTAAACAAACAATAATGTGAGTTTTATTGCTGTAGAGCAATATGATATATTTATTTACACACCAAGCAGCTTGATCCCCTAAAAAGAGGGACACCAAGGTGTGAAAGAGGGACAGAGGGATTTAGGTCTAAAACAGGGATTGTCCCTCCTAAAAAGGGACACTTGGGAGGTATGCTTTAGCATTTAAGGGGTTAAAATCCCATTTAAATAAATTGGAATTGTTTCTTCTCCCCAATAATGCAGTTAATTTGCCCCAAAATCCCTCACTCCTCTAAAGAAAAACGTCCCTAAGATACAAACATTTCACATTGTTCCCCATTATAACTGCCAACCCCTGACGGCCGGTACTAATTAATTTCTATAAAATATCTTCTAAAATAGCCTTCTTAGGGCCTGTACCTTTGAATTCTTCTTGAAAATCAATTTTAAAGCTCACCTCCTGCCCCTTACATTAGTCATAGTCCTGTCAGATCTGAAAGCCGGTCCAGACGGATCACAACGAGGGACAATATTGCGTCTGTATAAGCAAAACCCTGCTCCCCTTTGTCAAGGAGAGCAGGGTTTGCCTTATACTGACAGACACAATACTGTCCCTCATTGGTGATTCGTCTGGTCAAGCGGACGGTTTTCAGATCTAAGGGAACTATGAATGACATAATGGACTGGGTACTGGGGGGGACTATTAACAAGGGAGGGCTGGCAACTACTGGTCTAGGGGGGCAAATACATTCAAGTGGCCCATTTCTATTATTGTTCCAGCCCACTGTTCCAGCCCACCCCCTTTTGTTAATTTAAAATTGGCTTTAATTTTGTGGCGTAAGTCACATGATACCACATAACCTTACAGTTGAATTGGGGCAACACTAGTGCACCACTACAAAGCTTACAATTTAAGTAAAGCTTTCCTAGTGATACTATAGAGCTTACAAGGGAGATTGTTTATGCTACTTGTTTAGCTCCATTTGGATTGTACCTTTGTGTTATAATTTGTGTAGCTTCATTTCAATTGTAAGCTCTGTGGTATCACTAGTGTCGCTCCGTTTACAGCAGCAATCAGGAGATTTAGTGAGGTGCAGTGGCCTACCAGCCCAGACATATGACCAGCCCACGGGGCAATTGCCCCCCTGCCCCCCAGGCCAGCCCTCCCCTGTTTCTGTTGTAGAGGCAGACTTCCAGATTGGTCACTGCAATGAACTATGGGTGAAAATGAAACTGTACTAATCTAGGAAGTATGGTAGACAAATAATAGTAGCACCCAGCAGTGACTCAGCTACTAATATGTAAATGCTATGCATAAGGCATAGCATAGGTTTGAAATGAAGGGCTTTTATCACCAGAACAGGGGAGTACCAGTGGGGTGCATAACACATTTTAAAGCACTTAATATACATGTTGAGAGAACAACATGAAAATTAAAATAAACCTTGCCCTCTGAACACCAGTTTATACTGTTTCTAACACCTTTATTTAGCAATAGATCAAATCTGGTATGTAATATGTATTGTATAAATCAGCTCCCTGCAATGGGTGTCTCCTTTGTATTACTCAGATGGAGAAGCTCAACATTATATAGCTTTCATAATAAAACATTACTGCTCCTTTAAAGAAGACACAAACATTTTTATAACAAGACTAGTGAGTGCTGCACATTGTTGCCCATTTGATTGGGAATTCTGTGCATGGCGGGGAATCACTGGCCCACTGGATCAGTGGAGGTTGATGGCCGACCTGTCCATTCCTTTGAAAACTGCTGCCTTGTGAATAACCTTGCAGAGATTTTGCCATTAGTGGTTGCTGTTGATGGTGTTGAGTATGACTCCTGTGAAAATTGCTGCTCTTGTGAATCACCTTATAGCAGTTTTCCAGGAGTAGCCAGGGGGCTTGGTCCATGTGTGATTCACTACATGAAGGAGCTCTCCACCGCCCCCTCTGCCGCTCCAGGGATGGGTGGATGGTGAACCTGAGACAGTTTTATCTCTCTCTCTCTCTCTCTTTATATACATATCTATATATATATAAAAGAAGACTTCTGTGCGCCTGGCAAACACACCCAGGGGCGGCAGTAAGGTGGAGTTACTGCTCCCATTGGGTGATTCAATGGGGGTGTGATTTTCACGCCAGTTCCAGTGGCTGAAGACCACAGCAATTGGTGTGAAAATCATGTAGGGAGTTGGCCCACCCCCACTATACAACTGGGAAAAAATGGCCGCAACTCATTCCTATACCACACACACAAGCCCCAGAAACAGACACAAACCACCCAACTTTGCACTCAAAGCCAGACACAAGACACACACTCTCCGGGGAATCGTCAAGAAGAGCGGAGAAAACTGGCCAACATCATTAACCCTTTGAGTGCCACAATGGTACCAAACACATTGCAAATGGTTAATGACTGGAACACCAACCGTCTCGACCTGTTTAACATTACTCAACCGGCTCTCATTTAACACCAATGGCAATAATAATAATGTTTGCCTTACCGTGGAATATCACCATTACACTTGTGCTCCTCTCATGATCAGATTTGCCGGCTGAGCCCCGCTCTGGACTTTCTCTCCCCTCTTCAGGCATTGACATTGGTATATATTGTGAATAGATCCAGTTCTACACACATTTTTACAAGTTAGGGTAAATATGACAGCAAGAAGGAGTAAACTTTTATGAGACCTTCTGACACATAGGCCTACATAGTAACATAGTAACATAGTAAATTAGGTTGAAAAAAGAAACAAGTCCATCATGTTCAACCTTCGCCTCATACCTCAGTAACTGAGAATTTTATAGCTTTCCTGCTACCAATTAAATTAGTCTTTATCAGACCTTCCTGATCAGCCTACTGATAAACAGTATAACTCTGTATGTTCCCTTTTGAAAGAAATGTATCTAATCTTCTCTTAAATGTATCCATTGTATCTGCCGTAACTACCTCCCTGGGCAATGAATTCCACAATTTGACAGACCTTACCGTAAAAAAACCCTTCCTCTGCTGAAATTTAAACCTCCTTTCCACTAATCTCAAGGGGTGTCCCCTGGTCACCTGATCAGGCCTTGGAATAAATAGCTCACCGCAGAGATCCTTGTATTGACCTCTCATATACTTGTACAATGTGATAAGGTCTCCTCTTAGTCGTCTTTTCTCTAGAGTAAATAAACCAAGTTTGCTTAGTCGTTCCTCATATGTCAAGTCCTCCATTCCCTTAATTAATTTTGTTGCTCTCATCTGTACCCTCTCTAGTTCTAGTATATCCTTTTTCAGAACCGGTGCCCAAAATTGCACTGCATACTCAAGGTGAGGTCTTACCAATGATTTGTATAATGGCAAAATAATGTTATCCACTCTTGCTTCGATACCTCTTTTTATGCAAGACAGGACTTTGTTTGCCTTTGCTACTCCTGTTGGACACTGGTCACTGTTTCCAAGTTTGCAGTTGACAAGGATACCCAGGTCTTTTTCTATCAACGAGTCACCTAAAATTATTCCATTAAGTTTATAAGCAGCCTTCGGATTGTTTCCTCCCAAATGCATGACTTTACACTTCCCCACATTAAACTTCATATTCCACATGTTTGCCCAATCTGACATTGTATGCAAGTGCCTCTGTAGAGAGAAAATATCCTGTTCTGAATTAATGACTTTGCATAATTTAGTATCATCTGCAAATATTGATATTTTGCTTTCTATATCTATTTCCAGGTCATTTATAAACATGTTAAAAAGCAGCGGACCCAATACTGAACCCTGAGGTACTCCACTCTCCACTTTAACTGTATTGGAGAATTTTCCATTTACAACCACACACTGTTCCCTATCCTTCAGCCAGTTTTGTATCCAATTGCAAAGGTTATCTCCTAGCCCCAATTTCCTTATTTTATACACCAGCCTTCTGTGTGGCACTGTATCAAATGCCTTTGCAAAGTCTAGATATACTACATCTACTGCCTTGCCATTGTCTAGGTTGCTGCTTACCTCCTCATAGAAGCTGAAAAGATTAGTTTGGCATGATCTATTCTTCATAAAACCATGTTGATTTGTGCTAATGATTTTATTTTTTGTGTTGTAATCCTGAATATAGTCCCTTATTATCCCTTCTAACAGTTTTCCCACTACATAGGTCAAACTCACTGGTCTATAATTCCCACGTTCTGTTTTAGTTCCCTTCTTAAATAGAGGCACTATGTTTGCTCTTCACCAATCCTGTGGCACTGAGCCTGTGGTAATAGAATCTTTAAAAAGTAAATATAGGGGTTTTGCTAACACTGCACTAAGTTCCTGAGGAACCCTTGGATGTATACCATCAGGACCCGGTGCTTTGTCGGTCTTAATTTTGTTCAATCTTCCCATGACATCTCCTTGAGTTAACCCAATATCCATTAATTGTATTGTTTTATTTGTAACTTGCACAGGCTCTTCTTCCATTCTTTGCTCCCTTGTATATACTGATGCAAAGAAAGTGTTTAAAACATCGGCCTTTTCCTTATCCTCACTAACCAACTCACCCATCTCATTTTTGAATGGTCCAATGCACTCCCTCTTAAGTTTTTTGCTATTTATATATTTGAAGAACTTTTTTGGATTAGTCTTGCTTTCCCTTGCAATTCGAGTTTCATTATCTATTTTTGCTACCCTAATTTCCTTTTTGTAATCTTTGTTGCACTCCCTGTTTTTTAAGAAAGATTGTTCAGTTCCTTCAGACTTAAATAATTTGAATGCGTTTTTTTTTCTTGCCATTTCCTTCTTTACATGTGCAGTTAACCACATTGGCTGTGACTTACTTCTTTTGCATTTGTTCCCCATTGGTATATACTTTTGGGTACATTTCTGCAACCTAAATTTGAATTCTGACCATTTTTCCTCAGTATTTTTGCCTTTAAATAAAATATCCCAGTCTATGTGTTGCATTGAGGCCCTTAACAATTTGAAGTTCGCTTTTTTAAAATTAAGAGTTTTGTTTGAACCTATACATTTTTGCTTTGCCAGACTGATCTCAAATGTAACCATGTTGTGATCACTGTTTCCCAAATGTTCTCTTACCTTAATATTGAATACCATTTCTGTGTTATTAGTGATCACTAGGTCCAATACATTGTTATTTCTTGTCGGAGCTTCCACCATTTGTGACATGTAGCTTTCACGAAGTGTGTTCAAAAACCTGCTACCCTTAGCACTCTGACAGGTCTCATTTTTCCAGTTGATATCTGGATAATTAAAATATCCCATAATTATAGTATGCCCAAACTGGGCAGCTTTCGCCATTTGCAATAGCAGTTGGGTCTCATCATTGTCATCGATATTTGGTGGTTTGTAGCATATGCCCCCCAACAACTTTTTTTTACCTTTCACACCACATTCAGTCTCGATTTCTACCCACATGGACTCCACAATTTGGCCAGTTTCCTCACAAATATCACCTAGCAAAACTGGATTTAGCTCTGTTTTCAAATATAAGCACACACCTCCACCTTTTCTATGAATTCTGTCTCTTCTAAACAGGGAATAGCCCTCTATATTTACAGCCCAGTCATATGCATCGCTCCACCATGTTTCTGTTATTCCAATTATGTCCCATTGTTCATTGACCGCCAGCAATTCTAGTTCTCCTATTTTATCTACCATACTAGCATACAATTAATTTTGAAGTCTTTACATATATTAATCCCTACATGCCTTTTTTTTCACCTTCATTTACTAGGAGTTCCTCCCTACTGACTAACTTTTTCCCCACCCTTTCTCAACCCCCCTGGTCATTTACTTGGACCCAGTTCCTATCTGCTCTATCTACCCCATTTTTGCTATCTATACCCCCCCCCTTTCCTAGTTTAAAAGCTCCTCCAAGCTTCCTAGCATTCTCTCCCCTAACACAGAGGCTCCTCTACCATTTAGGTGCAATCCATCTCTTCCATATAGATTGTACCCAAGAGCAAAGTCTGCCCAGTGTTCTAAAAACCCAAAACCCTCCTTCCTACACCATTGCTTAAGCCATGCATTAAGCTCCCTGAGCTCCCTCTGCCTACCTGCACTGGAGCATGGCACAGGTAGTATTTCAGAAAATACTACCTTAGAGGTCCTTGCCTTGAGCTTGCACCCTAAATCCCTGAAATCATTCTTTAGGGACCTCCATCTTCCTCCTATTTTGTCATTGCACAAAAGGTCGATGTGATGTCGGCATGATATTGTCGATGTGTTCAAATCACTCTGACAATTCGATCTGCACACACATTGACATATTCACAAAAATTGTCAGGTGGAAAGGGAAGGTTGGAGGAGGTCCCTATTAGCATACAAGATTTTCAAAGTGCTGCCGGTGTGGAAGGGATCTCCTCCCCTCACACATCACCAACACTACGACAATTCTGAACAACATTCTCTGTGCTTCCCTACCCAGCCAGTAGGGGAATACAGAGAAGGCTTTCAGCACCATGGACAGCATTGAATGCCATAGGGATGTGCATTGCTCACCCCTGTGGCATTCAAAGGGTGACAATGAGCAAAACTAGTACACCAAGCACTACACAATGCCGCCCCTTCGACCCCCCCTTTAGTATGTCGACATATATTGCATATATTCGACATACTAATTCCATCCAACATTCACCTCATTGACTGACATGTAGTAGTCGAACCTGTCTTTTATTCGACAATTAACCCTTTGAGTACCAGAAAGGTAGGAAAGCATTGATTAGCATGTCTTTCCTACCCCTCTGGTACCCAAAGGGTTAATAGGCAAGGTATGACGTACATACCTTGCCTGTATATATGTGTGTGTGTGTGTGTTTTAAACATTTATTTTATTATTAAAACATGTGTGTGTGACATCATTACATGATAAGACCACAGAGGTCATTACATGATCAGACCTCAAAGGGAGACATCAGGACCCTTCCTGATAGTCCCCCTACCATTGATCAGCTATCCAAAAGGACAGTTAATCCATGGGGTGACCCCAAAGCCATTTATAGCATTCTTGAAGCTGCTGACTTTTCAGCCACCCGCAGATCAAGAAATGAATGAATGAATGAACACTAGTGTGCCACTACAAAGCTTACAATTTAACTAAAGCTTATCTAGTGATACTATAGAGCTTACAAGGGAAATGGTTTATGCTACTAGTTTAGCTCAATTTGGATTGTCCCTCTGTGGTATAATTTATGTATCTCCATTTCAGTTCTGAGCTCTGTGGTATCACTAGTGTAGCTCCATTTACAGCAGCAATTGGGAGATTTAGTGAGGTGCAGTGGCCTACCAGCACAGATATATCACCAGCCCAGGGGACAATTGCCCCCTGCCCCCCAGGCCAGCCCTCCTCTGACTTTTAAATTGATGTTGAAGAAGAATACAAAGATACAGGTACTTAGAAGGATACTATGCATCATATAAAAGTAAATTGTTCAATTCAACGTATGTTTATAATATAACATTACTATCCTCTTTAAACCCTTGGATGCTAGACACATCTATAAGGCATTATGAAGCAATGAATTGGTGATGCTTCGATTATGCAAGGGGATAACCAATTCACAAGTGATCCCACTGTAGAAGTCTTTTCTTCACCTACGAACTGTAGAACATGGACTTGAGAGTTAGCACATTACACACGTCTAGTGCACTGGAGACATTCACCAAAAATGTGCTTCTGTTTTACTTTAAACGCTTTGAGTACCAGAGGGGTATCTAACTCATTGTAAGGGTATCCAAAGCATGCCCCGCTGGCACTCAAAGGGTTAACTTTAGCTTTTCAAGTTTTGGAATCTTTTCTCTGATATTGCTAAATGGATTCACAAATACCTATGGAAGCCTTACACCCCATGTATACTAACCCCCTTTACTTGGCCCTCGGGTATAACAGCAAGTGGGTGGGAGGGGTGTGGTCTTTAAAAAAAACATGAAAATACAAACTACACTAGGATGCAGAATTCAATCAGAACTATTCTTCAGGGAAAATAATAGCACAAGAGGGCTTTATTGATGTTCAGAGTACATTTGCTGTTTATGTGTTTGTTTCTATATTTACTGGATGTTCTTAAGACATGTTCCTTGGCCAGATGATTAATTTACGTTTTGCGGGATTATTACTTTTCGCCGACAGCAGGGGCAATTGTTCTTCTGCTGCAACCAGTGTAACATACACAGCTCATGGAAGTGGTGGCCGCAGTGAAGATACATCACTTCCTCCCAGATCTCGTATTCTGTCAGGCAAATTGCGCAGTTCTTTAATATCTCCTTTTCTTCCTCTCCTACAGTGAAAGTTATGACTCTCACTTGGGACCTGGCAATTGGATTCCGTACAAAGTTCCGGAAAGGTCCTTGTCTGCGTGGTCTGCCAGCTCTCCTGGTGGGCTCTGCTGGCACATACTCAGCTCGTCTGAAAAGTCCACGCACCCAGCGTAGGACATTCGCCATGGGGCTGACACTACTTTGAAGCTAGCTACACAAGCTCTGTAAATTTTCTTCCTAATGCAGCGATAACCTCTCTATAAGCAAGATTGCTCCAGATAAGTACAAGCCTAGCAAAAGATCAGGAAAATCTGAAGAGGTTCTCAGTGTCTGTCCTTTTAATAGCCCAGGTGCCACTGTGAGGTCATAACTGTCATTGTGCACCACCTGCCATACTGTTTGAATGAAACAGGCCAGTTGTGGGATTTCTATGTATACCATCTTTCTTATGTTTATTATTACATAGCTGTCATTGTGACATCACAATAGGTCCACCACCTACCATGTTGTTTTAAAGAAACAGGCCAGTTGTGGGTTTTCTATGGATACCAACTTTCATACGTTTATTATAGCAAAGCTGTCAGGGTTCAGACAAACCTCCCCTTAGGTTGCACTCTACAGTTTGAGCAACCAGCAGGACTTAAAGAAGCAATAACATCTTAAAATGATCTCTGTTTATACGTGCATATGAATGGCCATATTTTCAGAAGTGAACGGAGCAAACAAAATGAAAAGTTCCCCAAATTATCATGGCTTTAAATTGGGCCTTTAACTCTTTGAGTGCCAGAGGGGCACCTACCACTCAAAGGATTAAGCTCATGAATGCTAGAGAGGTCCCTGACGCACTGCAATACAATACATTCGCGACCTCTCTAGCATACCTCCCAACATTTCAAATTGCCAAAGAGGGACACTTGTGTTTTAGGGGGTGTTTCTGGGGGCATGGCTGGTGGGTGGGGCATTACCAGGAATTTTTAAGCTATTTCATGACCTATTGTCACCTCCTTGTGTAACCTAATAAATGATTTAGAACAAGACCAAAGTATTTTATTTACACATACTAATTTATAAACACATATACTGATGTTTAAACAAACAATAATGTGAGTTTTATTGCTGTAGAGCAATATGATATATTTATTTACACACCAAGCAGCTTGATCCCCTAAAAAGAGGGACACCAAGGTGTGAAAGAGGGACAGAGGGATTTAGTTCTAAAACAGGGATTGTCCCTCCTAAAAAGGGACACTTGGGAGGTATGCTTTAGCATTTAAGGGGTTAAAATCCCATTTAAATAAATTGGAATTGTTTCTTCTCCCCAATAATGCAGTAAGTTTGCCCCAAAATCCCTCACTCCTCTAAAGAAAAACATCCCTAAGATACAAACATTTCACATTGTTCCCCATTATAACTGCCAACCCCTGACGGCCGGTACTAATTCATTTCTATAAAATATCTTCTAAAGTAGCCTTCTTAGGGCCTGTACCTTTGAATTCTTCTTGAAAATCAATTTTAAAGCTCCCCTCCTGCCCCTTACATTAGTCATAGTCCTGTCAGATCTGAAAGCCGGTCCAGACGGATCACAACGAGGGACAATATTGCGTCTGTATAAGCAAAACCCTGCTCCCCTTTGTCAAGGAGAGCAGGGTTTGCCTTATACTGACAGACACAATACTGTCCCTCATTGGTGATTCGTCTGGTCAAGCGGACGGTTTTCAGATCTAAGGGAACTATGAATGACATAATGGACTGGGTAGTGGGGGGGACTATTAACAAGGGAGGGCTGGCAACTACTGGTCTAGGGGGGCAAATACATTCAAGTGGCCCATTTCTATTATTGTTCCAGCCCACTGTTCCAGCCCACCCCCTTTTGTTAATTTTAAAATTGGCTTTAATTTTGTGGCGTAAGTCACATGATACCACATAACCTTACAGTTGAATTGGGGCAACACTAGTGCGCCACTACAAAGCTTACAATTTAAGTAAAGCTTACCTAGTGATACTATAGAGCTTACAAGGGAGATTGTTTATGCTACTCGTTTAGCTCCATTTGGATTGTACCTTTGTGTTATAATTTGTGTAGCTTCATTTCAATTGTAAGCTCTGTGGTATCACTAGTGTCGCTCCGTTTACAGCAGCAATCAGGAGATTTAGTTAGGTGCAGTGGCCTACCAGCCCAGACATATGACCAGCCCACGGGGCAATTGCCCCCCTGCCCCCCAGGCCAGCCCTCCCCTGGTTGTGAGCAGTGGAGAGGAGGTTATAGTTAGTATGGAGAACTGGAGAAGGCGTAGTGCTCTTGTAATCTGGTAGTTTTCTAGAGAAGGAGGATATAAACTAGGCAAGAATAGTGAGGTGCACATCTAGCTTCGAGTGTTAGCCAATTTAATTCTTTAAACATATCATAATGATGAGTAGTGTAATTACATTGGAGGTCAAAGCGGCATAATGAATTATACAGCGTTTTGAGTTTACCAAGATGGATTTGTGGTGCAGAAGCATACACTATGTCCCCTTAGTCTATGGCTGGCATTAACATCTGTTGAACAATGTTTTCTTACCAGGGGATAAAATATGTTTCTTCATTTATGAATATGAAGCACAAAATTGAGGTTGGGTTCAAGCCATATGCCAAGATATTTGACTGGGGCCAAGTTATGATTAGGCTTTGTTAAATGGTTATTATGGAGTTTAAGTATTTTGTGCTTTGTATCAAATATCATTGGGTCTGTTTTGTCAATTTATAAGAACAGTTTTTGTTAGCTATCCGTCATTCAACTTCAGGAAATCATCCTGTATTACTGCCTCAAGCTGTGATAAGTTTGGATTTTTAGTGTAGATTATAGTGTCATCTGCATATTTATATGCACAGAACATGCTTTGCAAACCGTGGGCAGGTCATTTATAAATAGGGAAAATAGAAGAGGGTCAAGAATGGAGCCTTGCGGAACCCCACTTGTTACTTCGAGCGGAAGTGAAACATTGTCAGCAATAGACACATATTGGGGGAGATTTACTAAGCGGTGGTAAAGTGGAGATGACTTCTCCAGTGACATTACTTCTTCGTTTCCTATGTTACTTTATGGACACTATGCACTAAGATTTAATCAACTTTGGAGATCTTAGTATGTATGTATGTATCTTTATTTATATAGCGCCATATATGTACACAGCGCTTAACAGAATTTGAAATAATACAACACAAAAATACAGAACAGGGTTAAGAGCATTAAGCTAAAGTGCGATCATTGCATTATTTTTGGGGGAAAGTGCAGCAAGGGAAACATGCACTGGAATAAGGGACCCTGCCCCAAGGAGCTTACAATCTAATTAGAGTTCATGATGACATACAGAGACAGTAGGAGGATTATTATAAATGCAAGTACAAGGTGTGGTGAAGGACATGCAGAAAGATTCTGATGTCACTATCATTGTGCAAAGATGAGACTATTGCTATTGAGATGCCTCCTTGAGCAGGTGGGTTTTGAGGAGATGCTTGAAAGTGATGATTGTGGATGATTGGTGAATGGAGATAGGGAGGACATTCCAAAGTCAAGGGGCAGCCAGTGAAAAAGCTTGTAGCCGAGAGATGGGTCGAGTTGTGTAGGGAGAGGACAGGAAGAACCCTTGGGAAGATCATAGGGTACAGGAAGGTGTGTAGCGGGAGATAAGAGCATAAATGTAAGAGGGTGCTAAAGAACACAGAGACTTACAGGAGAGGAGGAGAATTTTGTAAAAAATACGATACTTTATAGGTAGCCAATTGAGGGATTTCAGGAGGAGATAAGAGGGCAGGTATCTGGGAACAAATGTGGTGATTCTTGCGGCTGAATTGATAACAGATTGAAGTAGAGAAAGAGGAGAAGCAGGAAGACCAGAGAGTAGAATGTTACAGTAGTCAAGTCTGTATAGAATGAGTGCCTGAGATAGAGTTTTTGCAGTTGACATGCAGAGGAAATGATGTATTTTGGCAATATTTTTTAGGAAGAAGTGACATGTTCTAGTGACAGCTTGGATATGGGTGGAGAAAGTTAATTTCAAATCAAGTATGACCCCAAGACAGCATGCTTTGGGTACTGAGTATATGGCATAGTTGTCTATTGTGATGGAGAAGGGGGTTGGTGGGTGGGTTTTTGGAGGGAACACCACCAGCTCTGTCTTGGCCATACTGAGTTTAAGATGGTGGTGGTCCATCCATGATGAAATAGCTGACAGACATTGAGTGACTCGAATCTGCACAGCTGGAGTGAGGTCAGGGAAAGAGAGACAGATAAGAGTGTCATCCACATACAGATGTTAATTAAACCCAATACATGAATTCACCAAGTGAGAGGGTGTAGAGGGAAAAGAGAAGTAGTCACAGGACTGATCCCTGAGGAACACCTACTGTGAGGTCGTGGGGAGATAAGAAAGCGTTAGCAAAAGAAACACTGAAAGTATGTTTAGAGAGGTAGGAGGAAAGCCATTTTAGAGGTGTGTCACAGATGCCAAGGGTGTGCAGTGTGTCCAGTAGGAGTGCATGGTTAACAGTGTCAAAAGCAGCAGATAGATCTAGTAGGATTAGTATACTGAATTGTCCTTTGTCCCTTGCTGAGTATAGGTCATTAATAATTTTTGTTAGGGCTGTCTCAGTGGAATAGTTAGAACGGAAACCTGACTGCAGTGGGTCAAGAAGAGAGTGTGATCTGAGAAAAGAGATTAGGCGAGAGAATAAGGCGTTCTAAGATCTTAGATGCAAAGGGGAGAAGTGAAACTGGACGGTAATTTGAAAGACAGGTGGGGTCGAGTGAGGGTTTTTTTGAGTATCAGTCTGACTGTTGCATGTTTGAATGAGGATGTAAAAGTTCCGGTAGAAAGAGAGGAGCTAAAGATATTTGTAAGGCTGGGAGCAAAAGTAGTTGCCAGAGCCTTACTAAGTTGAGAGGGCATAGGATCCTAGGGGCAGGTAGTGGGTGGAGAGAAGGATAATGAAAGTGATACCTCCTCCACTGTTAAAGGGGAGAACGAGCTGAGGGTTGCTCAAGGTGGACTAGGAATCAGGGGGATAGGAGGAGAGGATGTAGAGGGTATGGTTTGTTGGATAGACTGTATCTTATTGTTGAAAATGTCAGCAAAGTCCTGTGGAGTGTTGGAGAAGGAGGAACAGTTTAAGGTTGGAGGTTTGAGAAGAGAATCAAAGATTTTAAAGAAGTCACGTGGGTTAGATTTGTGGTTAGTGATGAAGTTAGAGAAGTAGTGCTGTTTAGTCTGAGTGAGAGCTGTGTTAAAACAGGATAGCATGAAATTATAATGTTGAAAGTCGGCAACAGAATGATACTTCCGCCAGAAACTTAGTGCATAGGCTCTATAGAATAACATAGTTATAAACTTCTTTATCACCGCTTAGTGAATCTCTCCAATGTGTTTTCTGATAAATAGGACTGGAAACAGTTTAGAGAAGGATTACCCAATCCTGAACGTTTGAGCTTACCATAATAATACGGTCTATTGTATCATAGGCCTTTGCAAAATCAAGGAAAATAGCTCCAGCAAGTTCATCATTTTCCATGACAGCCTGGATGTCATTGCATTCTTTTAGGAGTCATGACCTTTGAGTGATTTGGATGAAAGCCTGATTGAAACAGGGTGAAAAAAGCTGGACAATACTGAAAGAGTTGAATGTGGACTTTAGATAACGTGGTGATTAAGGATATTGGTCTGTAATTTGATACTAAATTTTTATCCCCATGTTTGTGAAAAGGCACAACTCTAGCAACTTTCGAGGTTTTAGACATATACCCAAATTACAAGGAGGCATTAATTAGGGATTCAATGGGATGGGCAGGTTTAATAACATTGCTGGCAGTTGATCAGGCCCAGATTTCATTTCTGAGTTGAGGAGGTGGTCATAAATTTCACTATTGGATACTGGCATAAAATGTAATTCGGCAGTGCTATTGGACCAGGAGAAAGGTGACAGAGACTGCTTAATACATGTTTTTTCTTCGTCGTTACTTCTGTTTTGTGTAATAAGGGTGGTGGCACGTCCAACAAGTAGTTGTTGAGTGCATTAGCCTTTGTTATGAGGCACTGTGTTGTTTCATTGACTATTTTTATAGCTGAAGTGTGAATGGTTAGGGGTGTTGTAGATATTTTTAATAACCTTGCAAAAGTTGGCTGTTTTTCATATGTTATTGTTAAAGTAGGCTGCACAATATTGAGCTTTGGCTAGTTTTGTTTGTTTTGTGAAGGTATCCCACAATTGTCTGTAATCAGAGTGATCATTAGTGGAGCCAGTTTGTTAAAATGCTGTCAATAGGGTATGTCTAAACTTGTGTTACTTCGGCTGAGCAGAGGAGACCGAGGATAGATGGGCCCCTCTTTCCCTGACCTTCTGTAGTGGGGCATGGGTTTTACAGACCTGCAAGAACTCAGAGTGAAAAAGTCAGTTGCTGAGTCTAGGTCAGGTATTACATTTTTTCTATACCACGGGCAATTACTTAGATCATATAGGATAAAATGGAACTTAAATTTTCTAAATGATGAAAAGATTAGATTGCCTTAATTTTGCAAACACAGTAGACTATGGAGTGATCACAAAACACTTTTGCTAGTCTACCTGAATCCAAGAGAGTATGGCTCGATTTTTTTTATTTATTCAAGGAGGAGAGGAGATGATTTGAGATGAGTTCAGTGTCTTAAACAGTGAATAGAATCTGTCATTTGTTGGGTCCAGCTAATTAACATTAAAGTTTCCAAAAACCAACAAGTCTTTTTTCTAGACAGTCTCATTGACGAGATGGGGAATGTGCCGGGATATTAGGTGGTTGGAAAATGCCAACAATTACAATTTAAGAAGGGAAGGGGAGAGAAGAGCGCAAGACAAACTGAGAGCAGCACCTGTGAATTTAATTAGAACGCATATGTAGATGGATACTTACAAGAAAAATTCTTCTTTCTTGTAATTTTTCTTGTTAGTATCCATCTACATATGCATTCTAATTAAATTCACAGGTTCTCCTCTTAGTTTGTCTTGCTCTCTTCTCTCCCCTTCTCTTCTTCTTTCGTACTGCACTAGATTATGCTGGTGCCTGCTGAGTACGCAGAGGAAGAAGCTGCATTCCTAAGAGTCTGTTACATGTGAACTATTGATTTGTGTTTCCTTGAGGGTGCCATAATTTCATTAGGAGCGTATCATGTTTTCTTGTTTTTTGTATTACCAATTACAATTTGTTTTGAGAAGGGAAGAACAATTTTGCCAGCATTGGATTCCTATGTTGTAGATTTAAATGAGTAATTTAAAAGTTTATAGACACTTGGGTGTATATGATTATGCCTTCTCCTCGTTTTCCTAAAGCATGAGTATCCATGAATCTCTATGCCAGTATCAGGTATTTTAGAGTTCAGTAAGAATTAGGATTTTTGGTTTGTATGCCTTACACTATGCTTTTAATTTATCCATCTTGGTAAGTATGCTGTGAATATTGCAATGGACAAACTAAAGTACTTTTTTAAAGGTGACATTGCCATTTATTGTGGTTTGAGGGCCAAGGTTAGTTTCAGTGTTATTTGCCAGGGCAAGGTGAGCTTGTTTTTAGCACTCTCCACCAGAACTCAGAAATTAGTGCACATGTATGCAAAAGTCCATGGTGGATTAGTATTTTATGGTGCAAGAGAGAGAACTATAAGTGTGGGTATAAAGGGAAAACTTCATTAAAAGTGGTAATGTTAAAACATATAGTATTAGTATGTTCATTTTGGTATGCATGGCACAAGGATAAGAGGGGGATGAAACAGGAACTCAGAAAACATGGGATATATTTAAAAACCAGTTTTTCAATTCCGAGAGTTACAATGTTTACAAAAACATTACCACTTCAGGCAGTTTCACAGGGTAGAGCTGAGAAATCAGCCCTGGTTTAGCTAGGTGGTTAATGAATACCAGCCATATATTTACAATACAGTGCTAAGGTTTAGTATGTGCTTATCCCATCCATAAACTCACAATACATTTGTAATGTCTAGTGCAGTGTTTCTCAACTCCTGTCCTCAGGACCCACTAACAGGCCAGGATTTGATGATTTCCTTGTTAGAGCACAGGTGAGTTAATCAGTGTGAATGAGCCTCTGATCACCACACCTGTGCTCTAGCAGAGAAATCCCTAGGTCCTGGCCTGTTAGTGGGTCCTGAGGGCAGGAGCTGAGAAACACTGGTCTAGTGTGTATGCTTTTACCATCCATATACTTACAATACAGTTCTAAGGTTTAGTGTGTGCTTATCCCATCCATAAACTCACAATACAGTTGTAAGGTCTAGTGTGTGCTTATACCATCCATATACTCACAATACAGTTCTAAGGTCTAGTGTGTGCCTATACCAGCCATATATAAACAATTCATCTGTAAGGTCTAGTGTATAGCTTATACCACCAGATTGCATGTTACGGGTATCTTGACTGAAAAAAGATTAAGAACCACTGATCTAGTGTGTGCTTATGCCAGTCATATACTCACAATACAGTTCTAAGGTCTAGTGTGTGCATATACCAGCCATATACTTACAGCAGAGTTCTAAGGTGTAGTGGGTGCTTATACCAGTCAAATACTCACAATACAGTTCTAAAGTCTAGTGTGGGCCTGTACCAGCCATAAACAAAAAATACAGCTGTATACCATCTCATTACATGTTAGGGTGCCTTGATTGAAAAAACATTGAGAACCACTGGTCTAGTGTGTGCTTATACCAGCCATATACTCACAGCAGAATTCTAAGGTCTATTGTGTGCTTATACATGCCATATACTCAGAATATACTCACTTATTGTGAATGTGTATATGCCAGCCACATACTCACAGCAGAGTTCTAAGGTCTAGTGTGTGCTTATACCAGCAATATACTCACAGCAGAGTTCTACGGTCTAGTGTGTGGTTATACCAGCAATACACTCGCAGCAGAGTTTTAAGGTCTAGTGTGTGTGCTTATACCAGCCATATACTCACAACAGAGTTCTAAGATCTAGTGTGTGTTTATACCAGCAATATACTCACAACAGAGTTCTAAGATCTAGTGTGTGCTTATACCAGCAATATACTCACAGCAGACTTCTAAGATCTAGTGTGTGCTTGTACCAGCCATATATTCACAGCAGAGTTCTAAGATGTAATGTGTGTTTATACCAGCTATTAGACTTGTGCGATTCGGTTCGGCGACATTTGGAATTCAACAAAAAAAGGGTCATTTGACGACATTCGGACCTTCCCACAGGCAAGGGTCGTTCGCCAAAAAAAATACAAATCTGACTAGCCCTGGTTTGAATGTCGTTGAAACTTTGGTAAATTCAACGACTACTACCCGCTCTCGATTACTTTCCCTCCATACTTTCCCTCCATGTCTCTAGTCCAATTAGCTTCTCTGTTTCATGCTCTACTTTCCCGCTTTGTCTCTATTCCAATTGGCTTCTTCGTTTCATGATGGGAGTTGGACTAATGACACAGACACCCAGGCAGACAACCTGCATTTCCTCATTGTGTTATTGGAGCTCAGAGAGAGAAGGAGATAGAGAGTGTCCAGTTGTTGTGTAGGCAGGCAGTTAGCATGAGGCATAGGTAGGCAGCCAGCATTAGTGCCTTATTGCCACTGCATGGGAGAGTCATCTTTGTTCCTGTGCAAAAAATTAAAAATATTAGGGATTTGTTTGAATAATTTTCAGAGTGACACATCAGCCAGTCTCACAGTTCTGCAGGCAGGCCTAGAACCTTATTACCACCACAAGGGAAAGTTACCTTTGTTTCTGTGTTTAACATTAAAATTAATAGTAGGGATCTGTGTGAAGAATTTTCATTGTGACACATCATCCAGTCTCACAGTCCTAAAGGCAGGCCTAGTACCTTATTTCGTCCGCAAGGGAAAGTCACCTTTGTTTCTATGTTAAAAGTTAAAAATTAATATGAGGAATTTGTTTGAATAATTTTCAGAGTGACACATCAGCCGGTCTCACAGTTGTGTATGTGTATGGTGTAGGCAGGCAGGATGCCTTATTGCTACATCCATTCTTTAGCTACTTCATCCATAGTACCATAAGGCTAAATGCCCACCTTACTCTGTTCCACCACCTTCATTTAGAACCTGGAAATGGTTCCATTCATTTAATTTTAATTTTGTATTGTATTTATAAAGGTATTTAAAGTCGCCGAATAATTCTGACTGTGTCCGTCTTTCATCTGAGTCGAACAGGTCGGATCCGAATTGCGGAGTCGACAAATGAAAAAAAGAATTTGTCCAACATTGAATTTTGCCTAAATTTTTTGTGGTGCACAAGGCTACCAGCCATATACTCACAGCAGAGTTCTAAGACCTAATGTGTGCTTATACCAGCCATATACTCACAGCAGAGTTCTAAGATCTAGTGTGTGCTTATACCAGCAATATACTCACAGCAGAGTTCTAAGATCTAGTGTGTGCTTATACCAGCCAGATACTCACAGCAGAGTTCTAAGATCTAGTGTGTGCTTATACCAGCCATATACTAACAGCAGAGTTCTAAGATCTAGTGTGTGCTGATACCAGCCATATACTCACAGCAGAGTTCTAAGATCTAGTGTGTGCTTATACCAGCCAGATACTCACAGCAGAGTTCTAAGATCTAGTGTGTGCTTATACCAGCCAGATACTCACAGCAGAGTTCTAAGATCTAGTGTGTGTGCTTATACCAGCCATATACTCACAGCAGAGTTCTAAGATCTAGTGTGTGCCTCTAAAATAAATATTTTGTAAATATTTACTAACCATTTGAGAGCCAGAGAGGTATCACCACAATGCATTTAATATCCTTCAGGCACTCAAATGGTTAAAATGTCATGTTATCTGTTAGTTACAGATGTCCATCAATTACAGTCATGTAAAATAGTTTAATAATTAGTACTTGATATTAATAATAGTCAAATTAATCTGCATGAATCAATGCAGAGATTTTAAGTAGAAATGTTAAATTGTCAGAAATAGTTCTGACATTTTGAAATACAACTGTCCGTTTAAACCTTCAGGGATCAACAAACAAGCAGAGCTTCTAGGACTTTTCAAACATAATTAAACAATTAACTTTGCATATATCACTAAAAAGTACTTTATGTTTATCTAGAGTCAGGTGTAGCCAACTCTGGTCCACAAAATGTATGTTTTCCAGATATTTCTGCCTGAGCACCACTGAATAAATTTGCCACGTGTTACCTTAAAGGGCAACTATCCCATTTTGATGTCTGCTACTATGCAGCTATTCTAAAGACTGAGTTTGTCCAAAAAATTAATGGCATCTGCAGGGGAACACAACCATGTTCAATATATTCTACATACAGTGAGGATATGCTGATAGCAACTTCTTTTTTCAGATCTGAAGTCCCTCCCCATGGTGGGCTTGTCTATTAACCTTGTCCATGCTGGGATTCTGACAAGTGTGACCAGGAAGCAGAGCTTTTTGACATGAATGGATGGGAGGCTTGGCCCACTGGCCACTTCTGTCAAAATCACTCCCCCAACCTTCCACCTATTTGGAAGGCAGTAGCGAGGATGTTAACAAAACTCATGCTTACTGCCTTTTCATGGTGTGTCTTACATGGATGCAGAATTCTAGTCACGTGACATTCTTCTCTTTTATATACTTGTGTGTGTATCTCTTTTGTCTAATGTTGAACACAGGAAGCATGGGTAAGGTGTCCTCTGGCCTTAATGGAGGTGCAAGGGCAAAGATTCTCTTTTAGTTTTGTTTTTTTTCTCCGTAGGATGGGGTTGTGTAATCCCTATTAGACAGGCTCCTATCGCTGGACTACATTTTAGATTTAAACCAGAGAGCAGACTTTACAGGACCTAGGTTTTCTGAAGGAAGAATTTTTCTTCTCATTTCTGCACATCTTGTCTGAACAGGACATGCATAAATATACAGGAGTCTGAAGACTGTATGTGACAAGATCTACTGTACTCAGAGTGCACAGGTCCTGTAAGCGTGTCCTTGGTGAACAGAGACATTCACACTGTCTGTTGTAAAATTGCTAGAGTTGCACTCTGCTTTTTCTTTTTGGTCTGTCCTTTTTTATATCTCCACTGTGTTGGAGAATTTACTACATTTTACCTCAGTTTAGTTGCTTTTGGCTTTTGGGTACACAGTGCCTTTAAGAACGGTCATGTGAGGTGGCCATACTGCTTGAGGCACAGATAGTATTACTGTGACCGCTGTTCTGGTGGACCAAATTGGGCTTATTCTACTTCTACTTTTGCAGTGAAGTGATGCCTTTGGGGACTTACCCACACACACACACACACAATTGGGATGGCATTTCAGCACTGTGGCTGAAGAGTCACACTTTTTGTGAAACTACATTTCCCATAAGGTCTGTTTTTTTTGCAAGCCTCAGAGAGCAAGGAGTGAGGTTCTACTCTTGTCCCCTTCCTCAATGCTTGCAAAATGTGATGCATGAGTCTGGTCCTTGCATCCTGCTTTTTTAACCCTAGTACTTTTATGCTATTTTTCTCACCTGTATTCTTTATTAAGGGGTCTCCTGGCTATATCTAAGCACAAAGGAGACATGAGCATGTGTAAAACTGCCAGGACTTCCGGAGTCCCCCCTTTAACCCTTTCCTTAGTTCTTCCTAGTGATTCCTCTGGTACTTTATGTTGCTCTTACTCTGTGGCCCCCACATAGCTTCCAAATTGGGTGATAGTCATGAAGGATACCAGCCTTGCAGGCTGGGGAGCCACCTTGTGCACTTAGGTGACACAGAGTCTTTGGACCCAGGTGGAGGGAAAGTCTTCTGTCCATCATTGTGCTGTAGCTCTGGGCATTTTGCCTAGCACTGCAGCATTTGTCCCAGTCCCTTCATGTATTGCTAGAACAGATCCAGTCCGGCAATGAGATGGTAGTGCCACCAGGGAGGGATCAGGAGTGTAGCCGCGTGGTCCGAAGTTACTCTGATCCTCTCATGGACGAAGACTCACGTGCCAGCTCTCTCCACTGTCTATATTCCAGGGATATACAGTTTTGTGTCAGACTTTAACAGTTGTCAAAGTCTGAACCACTGGAATTGGGAGCTCAACCAGATAGTTTTTGACTCCATAGTTCTTCTGTGGGTGCTCTGACTGCGAACCTAATGACTTCTCAGCGGAACCGCAATGTATGCTGGTTCTTTGCCAGATCCTGGGACTCTCTAGCTCTTGCAGTGGAAGGGGTGCGCATTATGTGGCACATTCTCCAGTGTATGTGTTTCTTTCATTTCCTGTGATTCCTAGACTGTTGAGGGATATCATGATGTATTGGGCTCAAGTCATCCTGATCTGCTCATTCTGGCACTGCCAGCCTGATTTTTAGATCTTCTCAGTCTATCCATTGCAAACCCATTTCAGCTCCCCTAATTCCTGACCTCTTGACTCAGGGTCCTCTTTACCATACAGAGAGGGAAAATTTGACTTTTTTGGCTTCGGTTTTGAAGCCATCACCCTGAGGAAGAAGGGTTTCTTCTGGCTATCTTTATCACTCTAATGAAGATTCGCAAGCCAGTTTCATCCAAAGTATACCAGAGGGTATGATGCTTTTTATATAAGTGGTGTGAAGACCAGGGATCTAGGCCGCACCCCTTTCATTCTCTGATGTTTTTCTACAGGCTAGTTTTCAGAAAAAGCTTGGTCTTATTTCCAAGGTTCACATTGTGGCTCTCTCTGTACTTTTCCAGGGCATATCCTTTATTTCCAGATGTCCAGACATTTGAGCAGGGGGAGTAGAATCCAGGGGTTTATATAATAGCCTGTAAAGGGGTATATAACTGGTGCAGGAACAGTGAAATTGCTTTGGACACATCCACAAGATAGAAAATGGGTGTGGCTAGCACATCTGAGGCACCACCCCTCAACATTTGGCACACTATTCAGTTACCTAGTCTTGCCTGGTCCTTTGGTCAGCTTTCTGATTTCTCTCCACCCCACCACCCCCAAACTGCTATAGGAGCAATTTTGTGACAGTATAATGTAGAAAATGACGTTTTTAAGTCTACTTCCATAGAAGCAGACTTATTAAAATGTGAAAGTTGCTTGTTAAAGGGGAATTATACTACAGGACGTAGTGGCTATCCATTTGATGTCTATTTCTTATTACTGCAAGCTCACAATTGGTTAATGAAATATAACACCTAAAATGATATGGGGTTGTATACCTTTAAATACCCTGTGTATCTGTGAAAACATTCTGTTTTCTGAAGCCTAAGATCTAGCCTTAGATACATTCCTGTCTTTTCCAGGACTCCCATTTATTGTATTATTGTATTATCTGTGTATGGGCTGATAAGGTAACAGTATTTCAAGAGCAGTGTGCACTAATCCCTATTAATTTGCTTTAGATCTTATCTCTCAATACAAGCAACATTGACTAAATGCCCTCTAAGACAATTTACACATGAAATATATGAATTAATTATTTTTTACATAAGCCAGCTATAATTATGTAAGATTATAGGAAAGGAGGAATCATCTTCAGCAGAGGAAGGGTTTTTTTTACAGTAAGGTCTGTTAAATCGTGGAATACTTTCCCAAATCTCTAGTAATGGCAGATTCAATGGATATATTTAAGATAAGATTAGATGTATTTCTTTCAAGAGGGAACAGGCAGGGTTATACTGTGTATAGTAAGTAAAATAGGAGGTTCTGATAAATAGGCTAATACTCATTTTGAAGGCAGGAAGGCTTATATAAGTCTAATTTTTCTGGGTTATGAGGCAGAGGTTGAACTTGATGGACTTGTGTCTTTGTTCATCCTAGTTTATTATGTTAGTATGTTACCCAGTGTTTCAAGATTCCACTCTTCCTTGGGACTTGAACTTGATTCTGGGAGTGCTTCAGAAGGCTCCTTTCATGCCTCTAAGTTTCCTTGTGGTTCTTGAATCTTAAGACAACTTTCCTGCTCTCTGTCTGTTAGGTAGATTGTCAAGTTTCAGGCCATGTCCTTTAAACCCCACCCCTTTCTGTGTTTTCACTGTGATAGGGTGGTTTTGAAAACTTATAAAGGATGTCTCTTTAATGTTGTCTTCAAATGTCACATTAACCAGGATATTATTCTTCCTTCTCTCTGTCCTACTCCTTGTAAGAGGCAGGAGCTTCATCTTTTAGATGTGGTTAGGTGCTTGAAGTACTATGTTCATTGCACACAGCCACTCCAAAAGTCTGATTCCCTTTTTGTTATTTCTGAGGGCCCTCGTGCAGGTCAGGCTGTATCTACAGTGACTGGGTGCTTAGATTATGGCAAGCATTTATCAGACATATGTTCTCAGGAATAAGCCTGTACCTTTTGGGTTACTTATCATTCCACAAGATTGATGGGTGCCTCCTGGGACTACAAGAACCTGGCCTCTAAGGAGGAGCTGTGTAAGGTGACAATGTATTTGTCCCTACATGTTTGTCAAACACAACCATGTCAATGTGCTTGCTTCAGCTGAAGCCAGTTTCGGTTGGAACGTCCTACAGACTGTTGTTTCAGTGAAAGTATTTTCTTGGTTTCTTTTACCAGTAACCTGTTACTTTCCTGTTCATTGATTTGCTGTGCTGGTGTCCCTTGACACCTGAGGTTCATGTTGCTCCGGTTCATATCTGTTATAACTGGTCTGCGTTTTTAGGGATTTCTCTCTTTCCCTTCATGGAATCTTGGTGGATAGCTTTTGTATCTCACGTTGGTTTCATATTGGAAAAAATAGACAAGGGGATTTTTGTGTTCTTACCAATAAACCCTTTTCTCTTACCCAGAAGAACACAGGACTTCCCTCCTGGAAGAAAAACAGCTGTTTGAGTTCTAGGTAGGGGGGCCATTTTGGTTTCTCTTCTCGACTTCTGTTTTCTTCTGTTTTTGCTATTCATTAAAACTGAGCTTGATTGGAGACGGTAAAGTGGAGTTGGAGGGGGGAATTTTCATCTCCACATAGCTTTTTAAGGCAAGTGTTTTGCCTTCCTGGTCGGAGGTTGCTTTACCAATGGTTCCCGATAAATCAGTATATATATATATATATATATATATATATATATATATATATATATAGATATATATAGATATATATTGTGTATATATTATGGTGTTTCAGAGCTGTGATTTTCTTCTCTCCAACAAATCCGCTGGAGCTCACAAAGCATTTCTTTATTTCTCAGCAGACCTGCAAAAAAGGGCAAATATAATGATAGTCTAAATACAGTAGAAGAAGTCTGAAAGCATTCACCCATAAATAAAAACAGCAGTAAAA
The DNA here is from genome assembly GCA_037306005.1 of Rhinophrynus dorsalis. Taxonomy (NCBI): domain Eukaryota; kingdom Metazoa; phylum Chordata; class Amphibia; order Anura; family Rhinophrynidae; genus Rhinophrynus; species Rhinophrynus dorsalis. The sequence goes on along the minus strand of CM074722.1, from coordinate 343,600,400 downwards.
TAGAAAAACAGCACAAACATTTTTGTATATCTATATCAGTTTTTATTTTTTAATTCATGTACCAGATAGTGACACTTTTCTTATCCATGTATGACTCTCTAGCTGACCCAATGGGGCTCACAATGCTGCTCTATCTTTCTCAGCAGATCTGCTAGTAGACGACCTGTCGAGGGCAACTGTCACATGATATTTTCACTTAAATCTGAGGTCATTTTACCTTAAGGACCGGAGCAATTCTGACCTTTTTGACTATGTCTTTGTTCAACAGTGTTTTCCCTCATAGGCTTTTTTTCCACCCCCATAAATTATATACTGTTTTTAAGCACAAATAGGGCTTTCTTTTGATACCCCACTTATATGGATAACCCACCATTTACTTTATTAAAAAAAAAAAAAAGTAAAAAAAAGTAAAAAAAAAACCACGATTTTTGTTTTTTCTCTTGGGATCAATTGGGCACAAAGGGTTAAATTTGTATGGAGACTGCATGAAAGGTATGACCGGTCAGTCATACCTACAAAATGCTCAGTTTAAAGTGGCCACTGTCCCCCCTGGGTGAAAATCCCCATGTCCCTTTTTCCCACCCTATTTTGTCACTTTTTTATCCCTGACATTTGGCAGTGTGTATAAGTGTATTACATGGCTCCACAACAATCACACTTCCAAAATTGTTTAATGAGATTTTTTTTTTTTTTAATAAATTTTTTTTTGTAAAAAAAAAAGTGTGTTGTGTTTTTTTTTTTTTTTTTAAGTGTATCATTGCAGGTCAGAAATTGACCTGCATTTAGCCAGCCTCCAGCACCAGCAGTGAAGGGGTTAATACCCCCAGCTGCTGTATTTTCATTTACCACTAGCTGTCTCCTCTCTGCTTCTGTCTCCCTTACTTTGATAGCAAGGGAGACAGAGGCAGAGGAGACACGCAGAGACAGCATGCTTTGTGTACTGCCTCTGTCTCTCAGAATGCCGGTACATGTGATCGCTGCTACTGTGATCACATGAACCGGCACAAGCAAGAAGGGCTGAGACTGAACGCCCTGGTCTCGGAGCGCTCAGTCTCAGCCTGGAATTAATGATAGCAGCGTGCACGGAGGCAGGCTGCTATCATTTAAGCCATGATGGTCCAGGACCGTCATGGGTCCTTAAGGGGTTAAATTCATCCACCTGTGCTTATCAGAAGTATCCTGAAAACATGCACTGTTGATACCTGGTAAAGACCACAATATGTGCTACCCTGCATACTAGTCCTAGGAGTTGCACACATAGACCTGTCATCCAGATCCAGCACACACATTAACTAAACTAGCTATGCTTTTCTGTTTTACAGGTTCAGTGGTAACAAATTCACCCATGAAGGAGTCTCTCTCCTGACAGAACATCTGAGTAGCTGCACTATCATGGAGAAAATAGAGCAAGTTTACATTTATTTCCCTATTTGTTGTGTGTCTTCAGGGCTGACTGCACCCCATAAAACTAAGGACTCTGCTCAGGAAGGTGAAATTGAGCCATTTTGGGGCAATCTAACTGCACCATGCAGACAAATAAAAATCCCCCAAATTTCCTCTGATTGAAATGGGGCTTGAAACCTATAACCCTTTGAGTGCCAGAGAAGGATCTACATATTGCAACACAATTCAGTGAATACCTCTCTGGCACTTAATGAGTGAAATGCAAGAGATATTTCAATTGCATTGCAAAGCAATATTTTGGAAACTTCTATAGTATTAAAGGTGATCAAAGTCCCATTTATTGGAAAAGTAAAATGTTTTTATGAAAAGTACTTTTATCATTGTAATATTGTAATTCTGTTCCTGCTGAGTATAACACTGGTCCTCCCACTGGTGGGAGATTTCTCCTAGGTCGTGCTGTCCCAGTCACTTACTCTATGGTTCAAGGGGGAGGATGCAGTAAGGTGTGATAGAGATGACTTCTGATATCAATTCTCCAGATTGTGTTATTCAATGGAGTCTATGATTTTAGTGCATAGGCTCCCCATAGAATAAAACAGAAACTGGAGAAGTGATATCACTGGAGAAGTTAGCTCTGCTTTATCACTTCTTTATCACACCTTAGTTCGTAACACTAAAGCTCTCCCACAAAGTGCATTATAAAATAACTTGCTTTTTGGCCACTAGATGGCGCAGTTGCTAACAGTTTGAATAATTAAAAAAACATAATAACTTTTGAATGAAAAATCCCCCATCATTTGAAGTATCCATGTTTTACTTAGCAGGGAAAGCCCTAATTTGTGTATATTTTCATTAAAAAAGTTAATACTCCTTTAAATCTCAGGATCTTTTTATTTGTCCTCTGTGACACTTCAGCCCTTGTTTACTTAGCACCTTTTACTGTGATTGAAGCTGTGTCAAAGCCTGCATAAGAGTGCTCAATAGAGCTGGCCAGGCAGACTCAGACAGTGATTTAATTCCTTAAGGATGAGATAGATGTGCAGCACATTTATCTGCAATGTGTTGCTCTCCTCTCTGGTTCTTAAGGGATTAAAGTGGACCTATTATCTTGAATTTTCTTTACATATTTTAAAACTTAATTCAAAACTGCCTTTGTGTCATGTTAACCAAAAACCCAGCAGGTGTGTAGTTTAAGAGATATTCACACTTTTATTTCTGGGACAAGTGAAAGTGAAGATTTCCTGGTACTGCACATAGCTTCATTACAGTATGACACATCTCTGAAACCTTCATTAGCATATAACACGACATGTCACTGGTACCGCACAGGTACCACAAGCATACAGTAACAAGTATCTCCTTTAATGTTTAGTTAACATGACATATAGGCAACTTGTAATTCAGTTTTCAAACATGAATTAAGGTGAAAGGTCCACTTTAAAATCCTTTTCCACAGCCTTGATGCTTCCAGTCTAAATAGCTAATTTGTAGGTTGCAAGACCTCTGTATGAAATGACATAAGGCTATATTCACAATGCTAAACAGGAACAATTCTCGAGTAAACCATCTGTGCCACAGGTGAGAAAAAAAATCATTGTTGACTTAAAGGTGACTTTTAACCCCTAGATGTTAGAGAGGTTTCCAGCTCAATATGAAGCAATTCATTGGAGAGGTCTTTAGCATTCAATAGGTCAAAAGTCCCTTTAAAATCAGTGGACATGTTTGTATGGACTAGAATCACTCCTCTTTTGCTTTCTGCATAAGGCCCATAGAAACATATAATATGACAGCAAACAAGAACCAGATCACCATTTGCAAGTCATTGGAGATATCTCCATTTAAATTAATGTGAAGGTATATTTGTCCCCTGTGGTGCAGTTGGTTTTCTCCAAAACTGCACCACATTCAACTTTTTCCATGTGGTGCAGTATGGTCACAGCTGTAATTTGGTGTTGAATAAAAATGCATGCCGTCATCACAATGTCATTTAACAGTTTCTTAGTGGCCAAAGTTAACCTGAGTGTTAGAAATATATCCTAAACGTAAGGAATTAAAATCTCTCTTAACCCTTTGAGTGGCAGAGGGGCACGCAACACATTACTTTGCAATGCATTGCATTGCATACCCCTCTGGCACTCAAAGAGTTAAAAGGAATTTCTATCTTGGGTCACACAAGGTAACAAAAGTATTATTTGTATTGCTTCTACATGATTATATTTATCAAGTAATAAGTAAAGTCTCTATTCACAAACAGGAATTATAAATACTCTTCAGTTCCCATGTAATTTTATGGAGTCTAGATATTAAATTACATTAAAGGGATAGTAATGTTTACATTTAAGTGTATTTAATATTGTAGGCATTAAAAAAAATAAATACAACAATGTAAGTCTTATCTCTCAAACCTTTATGGTTTGAGAGATATAACTTGCTTAATTTCCCCCCTCTAGGCTGTTTCAGACAAGTCTGCCATCTACTGAACAGCTGGTGGCTCTTCAGCAGAGCAGAAATCACGCTATTTAGAAATAACTACTTCATTGGAATAGCATGATTTTGCCTCTGCTGAAGAGCCGCCGTCCAGTCAAATGACTGGAATCTGCTGCTGTCCCATAAAGGACTGAAACAGCCTGAAGGGGGGATCTTTAGCCATAAAGGTTTGAGAGATAATACTTACATCATTGTACTTATTGTTTTAATGCCCACAATATTAAATAAACTTAAATTTAAACATTACTATCCCTTTAAAAACCTCTTTGCTTTGTAAAATAACAACATAATTGTTGACCATGACCAGATCTGCATATCAGGAGCTCTTGGGCAAAGCACTCTTCTTACCCTTAACCTCTCCTATGGTTCCACGTCCTTTCAAATAACCCTGCCCCTAGCCCCATCCATTTTTACCTGGTACAGAAAATACCCTTTGTCTGTAATAGACAAGCATGAAAAATGCTTGTGGTTGTTAGAGAAGTTTCCAACACATTGCTTCCCAGTGCATTAGAGAACCCTTTAGAATACAAGGGATTACATAATAGCCCATAGGTGGGAATAGAAAATGGTAACAAGAAACAACCATCATAAACTAGGAGCAGGTGTCTGAAGCAGGCACATTGGGATTGCTCTGGCCTCGCCCACAACTCAGACTGTAGGCATGTTCAGCACAGCTAAGGCATCCCTCCAAATTTGGTTCTTTGGGACGTTTACACTCTGCCTATTGATAAATCAAACCCTCCCCATCTGTAAATCATTTCTATCCCCATCTGTAAATAATTTCTTCCCATAAATGAACATATAAATTGGTCCACAGACAAAGGGCGAGCAGAAAAATATGTATTGTAGGGGTGTCTGCTGGCAATGTGATACTTGTCCTCTGGACTGTACCGTCTTGGTAATTTTGCCAGTTCTGCAAAGATTCTACAGCAGCTGAATGCTTTCTGTATCACAAACTGTTCTGACCTGATTGAGTGGTGGGTTTTCAGCCCTGAAAATATGTACAGTGGAAGTTTGGACTGAAGGTTAGAAAGATGCCCACCATCCTCTGGCTGCTTTCATGACTAACCCTTTGAGTATTAGAGGGATGTTGAAAGCATCACAAAGCAGTGTACTGGGAACTTGTCTGGCACTGAAAGACTTGAACTGCACACTCCTTTTGTCCTCAATAGATTAAGCAAACCAACCAAATAAACATTACATTGGTATTTAGTCCTGTATATCACAGCTAGCAAATCCAGTCTTCATCAGATAGGTCTGTGATGTGAGAAACCAATACTTATAATGTTCTCTGTACGTATACTTTTGGTTAGCCACCATGCATGCAGCATAACATATCAGATGCTTGGAAAATTCTGTGTATAATCATTCTATGAAATGTGCAATTAAATAGTCACAATCTTAATTCATGTTTTTCTAGTTTAAGCTGCAGTGTGCTCAATGATTTTGGTGCTGAAAGATTATCTGAAGTGTTACCAAGCATGAAGAATTTGCGTAAACTCAAGTAAGTCTTGTAGTGCTCCAATTGCAAAATTATGGTTTAATTTTCTTTTTCTACATTTAGTTGCCAGTTAAAATGGAAACTGACACCTAACATGAATGTATTATGTTTTCTGTCATACGTGATCTGTGTCAATATAATATAGTTTAGAATGTATGTTCTGGAATATAGGTATACCTTCAATTTAAAGTTGCAATTTCATAAAATTTGGGATGAGGCATATGCATTTAAATGAAAAAAAAAAACATTTTTAGATTCAAAGCTAATTGAGTTGAAAAATTAGAAAGTTGCTCTCCTTAACAAATAAAGATTATTTTTAGACTTATTCAACTTAAAAGTTTTGCAAATTCAAAATGAAGATTACAGAGTTAGAAGTCATACCATTTCTGTCTAGAAGCATATTCTTCAAAAAGCATAATCTGCAGCATTTGCAGGATTGTATGTCACAACACAGAAAACATCAAGATGAGATACACTGCTCAGTATTGAAATTACAACACCACAAAGGAGGATATGAAGAACTGTGCAGATCAATCTAGGCAAGAAACATTTTGAGATATGTAAATGTTTACAGTTCCTCAGCAATGGGTCATGTGGGTAATAAGCTGTTACTGCTCAAACCAGACCAAAACATTTAGTTTTACTGAAGAGTAAAGCCCTACATTGTATTTTTTCATAGTAAGACCTTGCTATCATCATCATTAGTATATTCTCAGCGTGATACTTTTGATTAGGTAAGGCTGAGCAGTGGGCATCTGGAGTCAACTCTAAGATGTAGAGTTGATCACTTTTCTTAACTGGTCCTGAGCTAGAAAAAAACAGTGCTGGAATCCCTAGAGTGCGCCTGAACTTGGAGCTGTAGTTAGGTCACTGGAGGTACTCCAGCTATGGAAAATGATAACTTTATGTGCCATTGGCATTGCTGGACTATGTTTGATTATTGATTTAGGAGCATACACTTCAACAGCTCCTACAACTTTACCACATTATGCAGATTTGTTAGTGAGATTGACACGGTTAAGATTTTTAGTTTGGAAGCCTGGGCTTTATACCGTAATCCAGTGATTTTTGACGACTGTCCAGTGTCTTCCAACCACCCTGTCTTTCAGTTTTTATACCCTGTACAACCTTAATACTCTGTATTATACTGTTGTGCCCATTTAACTACTTAATTAGTGTATATAACCGAGACAGCTTGATCCATCCTGTTGCTCTGATTGAGAACTGAGTGTAAGCCTCTGAATAAGCCGCGTTGACGGCAAACTGTACAGGGAGTTTAACAAGCATGACCGTGTCTCGATCTATAGCGGTCTTGCTCCTACAAGTTCAATAATAGGATGTAACAATATCCATTGATTGGGTACAATAGATTTTTGTACCTTCACTTAATGATCTGTGCGGAGTTGATTTATGTCAAGAGCACTTACTTCATGTAAACAAAGAGTTTGTTGTGGATATTGAGGTCACTATAGGATATACTCTACCTATTACTGTGAGGAAGGGCAATCTTTGTATATTCAACTTTAATTTCTGCAGCAGGGTATAATTTAGTGGTAACGTTGTTTAAAATCAAACTGAGTCTGTAGATATACTTTACATACAATTCACACATTTTCTTTTCTTTTCTTTTATTAATATGTATATATTTTTAATCTGTATATAATAAAAGTTATATTTTATTGGCTTTCGCTCTTCCCTTATCACATGGGCTACTGATCCATTTGAGTGGGTTTTGGTGCCATTACATGTATTTCTGTTCTTCTTCTTTTTGGAATGCCTAGAGTGCGCGTGAACTTTGAGTGGTAGTTAGGTCACTGGAAGTGCTTCATCTAGGAAAATGATGGCTTATGTGCCATTGGCATTGCTGGAGTATGTTTGATTATTGATCTAGAATCTAGTACTTAATGAAAGTTTTACATTCTTCTATTGTAGCCTCTCTCGGACTAACATTGGCCCTGCAGGAGGAATAAAACTGGCAGAAGCACTGGGAAGTTGTGGGATACTGGAAGAGTTGTTGTAAGTACATTGTTATTATTAAGTACCTGACAAAGTAAATAAATGAGGTATATTTACTATGCACTGGAAGAAAAAGCCATGTGCTGCTCTCTTATTCTAAATAGATCTTACAATTAATCTTTCATGAAGTTATCAATGCACCACCATACATCCAAGACATTTTACAGCATTCGACAGTGGCCTCCTGTTCCCAGGGTCCTCACCTTGAGTTCCCAGTATTACAGGAAGGAACCAATTTAATCTTGTAATCACATGATCACGGAGTAGTGAGATTGTTCTGTGTGCATGAAATACAAATGTGGCTTCTTTCCCACACACAGGAAGTGATGGAAAGGAAGGCTGCAATAAAACTTAAAGGGATAGTAATGTTTCACAAAAAAGCAGCTCTGATTAGTATTAATAGCATTTGGGCCATGGAGAGTGTTAATTCAATAATGTCCGAGTTGTAGTTAAAGGGATAGAAATACTTAAAATGTAAAAAAATATATTTTGTAGGATTTATCCCCCTGAGTAAAACAAGGGTACTCCCACTGTTGAAAGGTGTTTTATTCAAAAGTTATTACAGCTCAAAGTTGAATTTTTTTAGGTGCAATATCACAGTGGCCTGAAATTGTACTATGGCGATGTTGCTACACCATCCTATGGAGATTTATGGTCCCGGGACCAGAGCTGTCATTAGGATGGTGTAACAACAGCGCCACTGTACAATTTCAGGCCACTGTGATATTGCACCTAAAAATCATCTTTGAGCTGTAATAACTTTTGAATAAAACACCTTTCAGTGGTGGGAGTACCCTTGTTTTACTCAAGGGGGATAAACCCTGCAACTTATATATTTTTTTTTACATTTTAAGTATTACTATCCCTTTAAAGAGTAATTGAATGATAAAGTTTCCTCCTCCCTCCCTGCTTTTACCTTGTTTAAGCTTCCTCCCCTCAGATGTGGAATCTGGTCTCTTGACCAGGCAGGTCGCAGCAAGGGACAATCTTCGCATAGTGAGCATAAGGAAAACCCTGCCCCCTTCAACAGGTTTTTCCTTATGCTCACTGAAGATTGTCCCTCTCTGCGATCCATCCGGACAGTCTTGCTGCTCTGAGGTGAGCAGTGTTGCATAAGTAAACAGGGCAAGAGGGGGGATACTTTATTATTCACTTAATCTTGAACTGCAACTCGGACAGTATTGAAATAACACTCTCCAGGGCCCAAATACTTTGACGATTAATCAGAGCGGCTTTCTTTTTTTTATCTTGTAATTGATTGTAATTTCCAATGTCACCACAGCTCCCAGTCAGACATTTTCTACTTCAACAACTTTATGTGGTTGAAAAGGCTGGATTTTGCTGATCAGGGCTGAATTTGATATTTTGCCAGCACAGCTGACTCATTGAGTAACAATGCATGTTTGTTGAATAAAGTGTACATTACTACCAATGTATGCAATGCCCTGAATGTTACCCATCTTAATTTCTAATATTTCACTACCAGTAATGTGCTAATATATTGACTTTGCAGCTCTCCCAATAGTCCAAAGCAGAACTTGCTATTTTCATCTATTGGGTGGTTACTATGAAACACACTAATTAGCTTTATTATATGTTGAAACCCATTTCAATTCCTGGTCTATTTAACTCTTCGCATCCCTGTACATGGAATGAGCAATAACTGCACGCATTCATGGGAACAGGCATGGAAAGGGTTACAACTCACATTGCATTACTTATTTACCTCATTAAGCATGGCGTTTCCATAACAACTGACAAAGCTGAATGTTCAGGCCATTCTGGGATTTGCTATCTGGCTGTTTGGGAGTTCCTTTGGGCTCTCACAATGGTTTGATGTTTTGATGAGAAAAATGCAGAAAGGAATGTCACCACTGGTCCTCAAGGGGTTAAGAGGATTCTAAGTGGTTTCCTTTGGGACATGCATTCATACTTTCACTTGGAGCCTCATAGATTACTAAAACTGCCCCATTTATTTCATGTGTTTCGAGTTAGTTGGGAGCATTTTATGTTCATTTTTAGGTTGTGATTTTTTTTTCCTTTTTCAGTTTAGCAGTAAGTCATTTTGAAGATGAAACTGCCATGTGCATAGGTTTCTAAGTATACAAAAGAATTTTGAAATGTTGACTACTTCAGCGGTGGGTAGCAGTTATCCCGATGGCCGCACATACACTGTCTGACACTTAAGCCTTGTTCCACTGGCCATTGGTAGTCACATAATGCCATATACATTGTATGACACCCCAGCCTTATCCCACTGTTTACTGGTACCTGCAGAACCACACATATACAACCTGCATCCCCAGCCTTGTTCCACCTTTCATTGGTAGTCACAGAACCACACCAACCCTGTCTGATTCCATAGCCTTGTTTCACCGACTCACTGGTAGTCACAAAATCATACATATGTAGGGTTGCCACCCAGCCGGTATTTTACCGGCAGGCCGGTAAAAAATTGGCTTCTGTCCAATGTTAAGTCTATGGAGGGAATGCCATGGCCGGTATTTTTTTGACAAAAAGGTGGCAACCCTACACATATGCTGTTTGACACACCATCCTTGTTCCACTGTCTGCCATTACTTACATTGTTTTTCTTCCCTTTGTCTCTCATGTGATGCAGCAATATCCTGTATGTTTCATGTAATGGTGCAATACTGTGATTGTTCCATGTACAAATGGAAAGCTCTGTTGGTCTGGTTTAATGCTATGTGTTATTCTCTGCTAGTCTCATATATTGGTACAAAGATCTATTGGTCTCTCTAATGTTGATGCATATGCAGGACATGTCATGTCTTATGTGGCTCTATCACTGAAGATACCATTTTTGCTGGAGGTGTGATCTGCATGATGAAGTCATTACAAAAATTGCGGGAGGGGGATGCATTTTAGACTTTTGCACTAGGAGCCATATTGCCTAGAAACGGCTCTGTGGAGAACTGTATCTAGTTGCTCACTTCTCCAGTTGAACTGGCTGGATACCAGTTAGCAGTACTAATGTAACAAAAAAAATAGCTTAAAAAGCTTAAATTGTAATAATATTGGAAAGACTCATCTCCATTAATTTTTTTCATACTAATGGTCAGCTACTCCTTTAAATGTGAAGATGTGCTTAACGTGAGACATAGATATCATAGAATTTTTCCTATTGGTTAAAATGTACTCCCACTGGAGGGTATTCTTTCATTTAAAACATACAGCTTTTTGATTGATATTGTTTTCCTGTTATGATGGACTGTAGTCTATGACTCAAACTTTTCATAGCATGCATAAAAAATACAGATTGTCTTTTGAGCATCAGATGACACTGTTGCTAAGAGTTTGAATTTAATAAAAAGCTTTGAACCCTGATAACTGTTGAATGAAAGTCTCCCTTCAGTCGGGTTATCCTTATTTTATTCAGCAGGAATGCCCAATGGCAAATAATCCTATATAATAATTTGCTAAAATGTTTGTAACGACGCAGTCATGCACAGTAGAGACTGCTGCGCGTGCTGCAGTCATGTGCAGTAGAGACTGCGTCCAGCTCTGTGTCAGCTGCGGCGCGGGCAATCTCTACTGCACATGACTGCCCCTCGACCGGGTGGCAGTGGCACAGTGGCCCGTGTAACAGGCTCTTCAACTAGTTTATCATAAAATGTTATACAATGCTTATTTAACCCTTTGAGTGCCAGAGGTGTGTGCAACACATTGCTTCGCATTGCAGTGTCTACCACTCTATCATTCAAAGGGTTAAAGGTATAGTTATACTTCATTTTATCTTTATTTTATTTTGTAGGCATTAAAAAAACATGAAGAATGATATAAGTCTTATCTCTCAAACCTTTATGGTTTGAGAGATATTCACAAGCAAAGTTTCCCCTCCCGCCCCTTTTACCTAGTGTAAGCCATCTCTTCTCAGATTTGTAGTGCAGTCCATAGACCAGACAGATAACAGCAGGGGGCAATCTTCTTCCTATGAGAACAATTAAAGCCCTGCCCCCCTTGACAAGTTTTTCAGGTTTTTCCCTTATCTTAATTGAAGATTGTCCCTCTCTGCAATCTGCCTGGACACTCCCTTCTGCTCTGGCTGAGCAGTGTTACATCAGTAAAAGGTGCAGGAGGGGGATAATTTATTATTGAATTACTCTTGAACTAGAACTCTGACAGAATTGAAATAACACTCTCCAAAGTCCAAATACTATGATAATTAATTAGAGCTGCTTTTATTATGAAACATTACTATCCCTTTAAAAAAAAAAGTTCTTTAAAGGGATAGTAATACTTCATTTTAACTTTATTTTATTTTGTAGGCATTAAAAAAACATGAAGAATGATATAAGTCTTATCTCTGAAACCTTTATGGTTTAAGAGATATTCACAAACAAAGTATCCCCCCCTGTTCAACCAGATCAGAAGGGAGATGCCCAGGTAGACTGCAGAGAGGGACAATCTTCAATTAAGATAATGGAAAAAGCTGAAAAACTTGTCAAGGGGGGAAGGGCTTTCATTGTTTTCATACAAAGAAAATTGTCCCCTTCTGTTATCTGTACTGTCATACAACCAGACTCACATCTGAGAAGAGATGGCTTACACTAGGTAAAAGGGGCGGGGAGGGGAACTTTGCTTGTGAATATCTCATAAACCATAAAGGTTTAAGAGATAAGACTTATATCATTCTTCATGTTTTTTTAATGCCTACAAAATAAAATAAAGTTAAAACGAAGTGTTACTATCCCTTTAATTGGTTGAAGAAGCTATGCAACGGGAGTAGTCAATTGTTGGACCTCCAACTGTTGTGACAACTACAACTTACATCATCACCAACCAGTGATCAATTAGTTGAAGATGATTGCAGTTCCCAACAGCTGGAGGTCAACGAAATGACTACCCCAGTTCTAGGAAATATATATATTTTCCTTAATGAAACATTACTGCTCCTTTAATAAATACTTATATCCTTGTGAACGGTACAAATTGAAGAAAATAGAATGACATTTCAAAATGTGATTTGTTTTTTTCCCAGAGAAGTTCTGTGTGTGCTTACTCGGAAGTGGTTAACCCTTTGAGTGTGTAGCACTCAAAACAGTTAGAGTATATACTCTGTTGCTGATAGCACATTATTTCAAACACATTTTAGCTGTTTCCTGTTTTTATGTTCTTGCCCCTCCTGACATTTTACAACTAGGTACTTAGTGACCCTCTGTGTGCAGTAATAATACTCTTTCACTGCATCCCACACATGTCCTAGCATTGGTCCCCTGTCAGCTGCTGTTTATTTCATGAGTTCATAGTCCTGGGGCATCAGATGACATCACCAATATGGAGTATACACACACAGGCAGTGTCAGGTTGCCATAGTAACTTCCTTTTTAGCAGCAAGTGAAAAGAACATTTTATTTTGTTAGTTGTTCAAGCCAGCACTAATATCCTGTATGCTGACCTGTGTTATTGCCAAGTGTAGACAGCACCCAGCACCAGGCTTCTGTCACTGGGATTTATCAGTACACTATAATAATCCTACTACATTTGTGGTGTGCTATACTCAGAACAAACTGTATTCTGCACCATACAAAGCATTGTGGATATCTGTATTATACATTTTATTTTTTTTTATTTATTTATATAGCGCCAACTTAATACGCAGAGCTGTACAATAGGGAATAGACATACAGGGATATTAAATAGTAAATCATATGTGAAGAACAGAAGGATCAGAGGCCCCTGCTCGTGAGAGCTTACAGTCTAGAGGAAGATGTCTGTATTATACACAGAGTAGTGTCTGTATCAACTGTATTATACTTAGAGCCATATGCGTGCCTGTATTAAATGCAGCTCAGTGTGTGTATGTGTTATACACAGAGCAGTGTGTGTGTGTGTGTATGTATTACACACAGAGCAACGTGCGATTGTATCTGTACTGTACACAGAGCATTGTGGACATCTGTATTATACACGTTTCTGTATTAGACACAGAGCAGTTTGCATGCCTGTATTATATGCAGCTGAGTGTGTGTGTATCTGTTTTACACACTAGAGCAGTGTGTGTGTGTGTGTCTATTATACATAAAGCAGTGTGTGCCTGTATTATAAACAGTATGTGTGCCTGTATTATAAACAGTATGTGTATCAGTACAATACACAGAGCAGTGTGTGTATCTGCATTATACCATACCTCCCAACATTTCAAATTGCCAAAGAGGGACACTTGTGTTTTAGGGGGAGTGGCTGGAGGTGTGGCTGGTAGGCGGGGCATTAGCGAGAATTTTTAGGCTATTTCATGACCTATTGACACCTCCTTGTGTAACCTAATAAATGACTTATAACAAGACCAAAGTATTTTATTTATACAGACTAATGTATAAACACATATACTGAAGTTTAAACACATTAATGTGAGTTTTATTGATGTGGAGCAATGTGATGCACTTATATATACAACACACAGTCGGATCTCCTAAAAAGAGGGACATCAGGGTGGGAAAGAGGGACAGAGGGATTTGGGTCAAAAAGAGAGGCTGTCCCTCCTAAAGAGGGACACTTGGGAGGTATGTTATACACAGAGCAATGTGTGTTTGTATCTGTATTGTGCACAGAGAATTGTGGATATCTGTATTATACACGTTTCTGTATTATACACAAAGCAGTGTGCATACCTGTATTATATGCAGCTCAGTGAGTGTGTCTGTTTTACACACTAGAGCAGTGTGCCTGTGTGTGTGTGTGTGTGTGTATTATACACAAAGCAGTGTGTGCCTGTATTATAAACAGTATGTGTATCAGTACAATAAACAGAGCAGTGTGTGTATCTGCATTATACACAGAGCAATGTGTGTTTGTATCTGTATTGTACACAGAGAATTGTGGAGATCTGTATTATACACATAACTGTGTGTATCTGTATTATACACAGATCAGTGTGTGTATCATCTGTATTATACACAGAACATTGTGCATGCCTGTATTATATGCAGCTCTGTGTGTGTATCTGTTTTACACATAGAGCAGTGTGTGTGTATTATACACAAAGCAGTGTGTGCCTGTATTATAAACAGTATGTGTATCAGTACAATACACAGAGCAGTGTGTATCTGTATTATGCACAGAGCAATGTGTGTTTGTATCTGTATTATACACAGAGAATTGTGGAGATCTGTATTATACACATAACTGTGTGTATCTGTATTATACACAGATCATTGTGTGTATCATATGTATTATCCACATATACACAGAACAGTGTGTGTCTCTGCATTATACACAGAGCAGTGTGTGTATCTGTATTATACACAGAGCAGTATATGTTTGTATCTGTATTGTACACAGAGCATTGTGGATATCCGTATTATACACATAATAGTGTAGGTATCTGTCTTATACACAGAGCAGAGTGTGTATCTGTATTATATACAGAGAAGTATATGCTTGTGTTATACCCAGTGTGTGCATCAGTATTATACACAGATCAGAAAGCCAAGACCTGGATGGAGAAAAGGCCAACTACTTTGTGTATTCCACCAGGATGGCCTCCTATCATTCATTAGTTTGGGAGCTAAGGGAGAAGATTATTAAGGACTCTGCTGAAGACTAGAGAGAGGACTGCAAACTGCATCAGCTGTGGCAGAGTTGAGCAGATCTGGTGAGCCCAGGAATCCATTCCTAGTGAAGCCCCAAACAACATTCTGGCCTTTTCTGAAGTTCTGAAGAACAGGGTACCATTCTCTGGTTGGCCACACTAGGTACACTAAGCCCTGTATTCCCCCCCTCCTGATCTTCTGAAGGTGTTTGGGGATGAGTGAAGAATTGCATAAGATGCATAAGGACAGTGTGTCCATCTTCCAAGCTCCTTTTGAAACGTAGAACTTTTGCTGATGTCGGTGAAGCAAAGAGGTCTATATTCTTCACCCCAAGAATTGATATGATTTCTAATACTTTCTCTCCAGTTAGAGAAATAGAGGACAGTGAAAGCGTTTGGAGAAATAGTATATCTGCTATCTCATAGCAGATGCTATAATAAAATTATAGTATAGTATAGTATATCTGCTATGTTATAGCAGATGCTAAAATAACATTTGATCTAGAGCCCATTGCCAAAGAAGTTGCAAGTCTTTGCACATAACTTTTGACATTATACTCTATTTTTGATTTATCTAATATGGCACCATCCTGTTGTCCATTCTGAAATGTACTGAGAAACAAACTGCCCTGAATTCCAGGACATTGATGTGCAGTAATTCTTCTGTCAGTGACTACATAGCTTGTGTCACCATGAAGGGAGAGAAACCTTCCCCACCAGGAATGGATGCATCCATTGTGATGGTCAAGCCTAGAGGAGGAGCCATTACCAGAGATGGGCGAGGAAGAGACATATGAGGCCATGCCTCCCAGTCTTGAAGGGTTGGCAGGGTGAGACCTGTACTTGCATTCCATTTTAGCCCTCTTGAGAGGTGTTTGTTGAGAACAAATTGTTTCTCCTGCAATACATTGTTTTAGGCCAATCTGAACCCAATGGAGAGGGCAATAAACTTCCTTATTGTCATAGCCCAGGAATTTTGGAGGATGGGACATGTAGAGTAAACTCTGTTGAGGTTATTTTGAATCCTAGGCGAAGAGTAGTTTGGTATGGAGCTAGGATTCACTTTTGGAGATTTATGATAAACCCCAGAGAATCCAGAAGAGACAGGATGATTTGCATCTCTGATACTAGACTCGATTGGTCTGGGTTTATGACCAAAAGATCATACAGGTAAATAATACAAGCTATGTATTTTAAATGAAGTTGCCCCACCAACATTTTAAAAAAGCTAGTGAAGGAAAATGGAGATTTTGCTGGGCCAAATGGCATGAACAACCACTGAAATAACTGGGGTTTCCAATGAAACGTCAGCAGTCATCTTTGAGATGATAAATGGGAACTGAATGGAAAGTATTCTTTTGGTAAATCTTTGCCATCCAACAATGATAAACTAACATACTGAGAAGTTCTTGAAGGATTTCCTTTCCGAATCTTTTTGGGCATAGATAGGCATTGAAGCCCTTCATATTTAGCACTGGGCGGATGAAGCCATCTGATTTTTTTATTGGAAACATGTGGCTCACCCAACCCTTCTTAGATGGGTCTGGCTAGTTCTGTCCTCCCACCTGAAATGCTACTGTAAGGAGAGAGTCTAGAACTGAACCACAGCTTTTGCTGGAAGGAGAAGCCTAAAGGGGGAACTTTGACAAGGGGAGGGAAAGACTTTGCTTTACGCCCCTTACACCCACTTGTCTGAAGTAATAAGTTGCAATCAGGGGCATTGCTAGGTTCTATAGCAAAATTCAGACAGAGTTCCCACTGCCCGCAGTGTAACGATAACCGCATGTGCACTCATATACACTTATATTTATAATGTATCTACAAATACAGTACCATGCAAAAGATTTAGGCAGGTGTGAAAAAATGCTGTAAAGTAAGAATGCTTTCAAAAATAGACATGTTAATAGTTTAAAGGGATACTAAATCCCCGAAAAACTTTAAGCCAAATGCTAGGAATAATAATAACGGTTTGAGAGATGGGAATGAGGGCGTTAAGTATGTTTTTATTATTCCTAGCATTTGGCTTAAAGTTTTTTGGGGGCTTTACTATCCCTTTAATTTTATCAATTAACAAAATGCAAAGTGAATGAACAGAAGAAAAGTCGAAATCAAATCAATATTTGGTGTGACCGCCCTTTGCCTTCAAAACAGCATCAGTTCTTCTAGGTACATCTGCACACAGTGTTTTAAGGAACTCAGTAGGTAGGTTGTTCAAAACATCATTTAGAACTAACCATAGTTCTTCTGTGTATTTAGGCAGCCTCAGTTGCTTCTCTCTCTTCATGTAATCCAAGACAGACTCCAAGATGTTGAGATCAGGGCTGTATGGGGACCATACTATCACGTCCAGGACTCTTTGTTCTTCTCTACGCTGAAGATAGTTCTTAATGACTTTGGCTGTATGTTTGGGGCCATTGTTAAGCTGCAGAATACATTTGAGGCCAATCAAATTGGTATTGATGCTATTGCATGATGGATAAGTATCTGCCTGCACTTCTCAGCATTGAGGAGACCATTCATTCTGACCAAATCCCCAACTCCATTTGCAGAAATGCAGCCCCAGACTTGCAAGGAACCTCCACCATGCTTCACTGTTGCCTGCAGACACTCATTCTTCTACTACTTTCCAGCCCTTCGGTGGACAAACTGCCTTCTTCTACAGCAAAATATTTAGCATTTTGAATCATCAGTCCAGAGCACCTGCTGCCATTTTTCTTCACCCCAGTTCCTGTGTTTTCATGCATAGTTGAGTTGCTTGGCCTTGTTTCCACGTCGGAGGTATGGATTTGTGGCTGCAAGTCTCCCATGAAGACCACTTCTGACCATACTTCTCCATACAGAAGATGGGTGTACCAGGGTCCCACTGTTTTCTGCCAATTCTGAGCTGATGGCACTGCTGGACATGTTCCGATTGTGAAGGGAAGTAAGCATGATGTGTCTTTCATCTGCTGCACTAAGGTTCCTTGGCCGACCACTGCGTCTATGGTCATCAACGTTGCACATTTCTTTGCATTTCTTCAAAAGAGCTTGAACATCTGGAAACCCCTGTCTGCCTTGAAATGTCTGCCTGGGAGAGACCTTGCTGATGCCGCATAACTACCTTGTGTCTTGTTGCTGTGCTTAGTCTTGCCATAGTGTATAACTTTTGACAGTAAACTGTCTTCAGCAACCCCACCTTGTGAGTTTGGCTGTTTTATTCCTCCTACACAGCTGTTTCTGTTTTAGTTAATGATTGTGTTTCAAACTACATTTTAAATTGATGATCATTAGCATCTGTTTGGTATAATTGTCATACACCTGACTATATGCCTATAAAATCCTTCACTTTGTGCAAGTGTACCTAGAAGACTTGATGCTGTTTTGAAGGCAAAGGGTGGTCACACCAAATATTGATTTGATTTAGATTTGTCTTCTGTTCACTCACTTTGTATTTTGTTAATTGATAAAAAATAAACTATTAATATATCTATTTTTAAAGCATTCTTATATTAAAGCATTTTTTCACACCTGCCTAAGACTTTTGCACAGTACTGTAGGTCTCACATAAATTTGTTTAACTAAGGCCCTTTTGACAATCACAATACTTTAATATCAGGATAGCCAAAGACTGGCACTCAAGCAGTTGGAGAACTACAACCACTGAGATGTATTCTAAATCTTAAAGAGTCTTGTACACTCCAGCACACATGGCTATTGGGATCTAGTCCCATGTGGTGCCAGGTTCATGATTAACTTTTCCATTTTCTCTTGTCAAGTTCAAATAATATCTCCAGTTGGTATTCAAGATACTACTTCTAACACCATATGTGACTAGGTCCCAGTAGCCATGTTTGCTGCAGAGAACCTGATTTAGCATGATACACTTAAGTCATGAATAATCAAGTCCATTTATTTAGATTCTTCCAAATTAAACAGAATGAGGTTGGTAAATTTCAACATTCAAACTGTCCCTTTATGAATGTGCAACTTTTAGGAAAAACAAATGCACGCCACAGAAAATAACAGGCTTAACCTCCATAGAAGTACTAACTGGACTAGGACAGTATTTGTGGTACCACGAAGTTTACAATTGAAATGGAACTAAACTAGTAATACCACAGAGCTTACAACTGAAATGGTGCTAAACTAGTGATACCAGAGATCTTGAAATTGAAATACAGCTATGCTAGTGATAAATAGAGCTTACAAATGAAATAGAGCTACACTAGTGATTAAAAGATATTACAATTAAAATGGAGCTACATTAGTGATAAACAGAGCTTACAATTGAAATGGTGCTTCATTGTTGGTGCCACAAACCTTATACTTGAATTGGCGCTATAGTAATGATACTACAAAACTTACAAGTGAAGTGATGCTACAGTAATGATACCACAGACCTTACACTTGCACTGGAGCTACAATAGTGGTATCATAGAGCTTACAAATTATATGAAGCTTGATATCACAGAGCTTACAAAAGAAATTAAGCTACACTAGTGATACCACAGAACTTTCTATTGAAACTTTTACACTAGTGATATCACACAGCTGACAATGTAAATTAATCCACATGACACTAGAGTGTTTGCAAAAAACAGGAAAACAAATCTACTACACCACAGATCCTATTATATACTGCAAGATCTGTTTTGTCTAAGGATGTCACCCCAGCTGTTTAATAATTGTCTATTATGAAAGATGCATGCAGCAAGGCTTCCTAAGAATTACTGCAGTCCTACAGTATGAGGGGGATATAAGGGGTAAAAGGGGGTGTGAATGGAAGATTTTGCTAAGAAAGAAAGAGAGAGAAAGAAAGAGGGGAGAGAAAGAGGCAGGGGGATAAAAAGAGGTGAAGGGGGAGGAAAGAAAGAGGGAACAAAGAGAGAGGGCAAGGTAATGGGGAGAAAGTATGGGCAAAAAGAGAGGAGGAAGAAAGCTAGTAGCTGTGTGTAATACTAGTATTGGAAGTAAATGAAGTTACAGGAGGCATGTGCCTCTAGAGCACTCTCTGAAAGTGACAACAACAATGAAGTGTTGTTTATGTTTTCCATTGGCCGTGTAGCTTCTGGGGCTCTGACTGGTTGTTATGTATAAACACTGAAGTATGTATAAGTAACAACCTTTGGGCTACACAGCTATGGAAAACATTAACAATACTTTAATATGTATCTTGGAACTTCATTTACCTTTCCGTACTAGTATTACATTAAACCAGTGTAGAAAGCTTTTCAACAGATTCAACACTAACCATTAACAAAACGATGCCATCAAGCTCTTCCCTTTTTATCCAGGCCCATGTCATGATGTCAGCATTGCCCATAGCACAAGATAAGTGGGTAGACATGCACTCCTCCTCCCTCCAGACTCTCGGCTGGGTGCAGAGAGAAACCTGTCTCCTGCTTGCATGAATCTATTGAGAGCAACAGGGGACCTGTATGTGATCCATGCTGTGACATGGTGCATGCTGGGGTTTTCTTCTTTCATGGCATCACTTTCAAACTTGTTTAAGCACAGTCTCTGAGTGCAAGCTTGAAAGTGGTGCCCCAAAAGATGAAGTAAACCCCAGTGAGCATCTCCTCACCTTCACATACTGGTTCCATATTGCTCGCAATGCTGGGAGGCCAGTTTGACCCTGCAGTTTGGGGCTGATTCTGAAACACTTTGCCCCCACCACCACCACCAGTGATGCCCCTGGTTGCTGTGGAGACATTCTGCCCAAAGTGAAATTGACAACCTGACACAGAGAATGTGTGGTTACCATATTGGTGTCTCCTGCTTTGTCTGTCCTTGGGTAAATTCTCTCATTAAAGAGTGTCCAGAATGAAAGGGACCATGGGAATTACAGAATAGCACTGAAGGGCCACCCCTCACCTTGAAAAGGCTTATTAACTTCAGACAAAAGATGTGCGATGAGCCTTCACCTCCATGAGAAAGTCTGAGCCAAAATGTTGGGGGATGAAAATTTTGAAGCTTTAGAGGGTTAATTGAGACAGCCCTGCTGCTCTTAGTATCCTAGACCTGAGGAGTTTGAAGACATAATGGAAGTTCTAGCCTAACAAAAGGGTAGATCTGGTTATTTTTCTAATCATGGCCACCCTAGATGCAACCAGAAAGGCCTGAGGTAACTGAGCTGCATAATTGCTTTCCTTATCTGCTTTGGTCAGCATTAGAGCCAGTGGGCTCACAGAGTCCACCAACTTGTATTGTATATTGCAGAGGAAGTGATCCATGCTATCTGAGGCAATGAAGGTGTTGCCCATGATGGATGCTAAGGCTGGGTCTGTCTTTTTCCTAGTGAGGGACCCCATATCAGGAATGCCTGTCATGTGAAGAGATTGAAAGGCCAGCTTTAAGAAATCATGAACTTCTGAATCCAGATCCAGTGCCCATCTGATGACACAAAGTCTGTCAGTGGGGTTAATACCAACTAGACTAGCCCTGGCTATCTGTAACTGACTCCTCTTACCCTTGTCATCAGTCGTGTAAGAGTGGGTTACTTCCTCGGAATCTCGGTCAACATACCTGGGATGAGGGTTAAAGGCACTGGGTGGGGGGGTACTGTAACATGTTGGAACTGTCTGAGCCAATTTATGAGAAAGTCTGTGAGAACAGCAAGAGTGACTCAAACAAGGCTTTCTGACTGGCCAATTCCCAGAGTTTTGTAAGTAGAAACAGCCCCAAACAGGGATAATTACTCCATGGGAGTCCAGGAAACTGCATTTAACACAAGAATTGTGACTGTTATCTGTTCTTTTTACTGGTAGAGTGGATTCAAAGGAAGCAAAATAGTGTCTATGATTTTTTCATCTATTTTTTTGTTCACTTTAATGTCCCTACATTTCTGTTTCCAGGGCAGTAAACAATCAAAGCAGGTCTGTGATACAATGGGGCTTATGCGTGTTAAAGAGGTGAGAACGTGGCGATAACTTCCCCAATGATATAACTTCTCCACTCCCTATGTTATTCTATATATCCCATTCATTAAGATCTACAAAGTTGTAGAATTCTTAGATCACTGGCGCCATAGAATAGCATAGGAATAGGAGAAGTGATATCACAGGAGAAATCTTCTCCACTTTATCACCTCTTTATCACCCCCTAATGCATCTCCTCCAATGTATCATTATTCCTGCTGCACAGAAAGATCTGTATCACATTGCATATGTTCTATATTGTATCACTATATCATCTTTCACAGTCCCTGACAGAACATAAAAGTATTAAATAAAACAAAAGGATGTTAAAATAAATAAATGAATAAAAAACATAAAAACTAAATGCAATATGAATTTGCATAGTATGCAGTTGAAGAATATGCATTCAAAATAATGGTTTACTATCCCTTTAACCCTTTGAGTGCCAGGGGGTTAATAGTAATAGTTAAGGACTATTATGTCATTATGCAGAAGGCAAAAATCAGTCTAGAGCATACCAACGGCACCATTGTGTGGGTGGGGGGATAAAAATTCCCCATATATTTAAATAGAACATTTAACCCCTTAAATACTTCAGAGGACTCCAGTACAGACATCTCGAGCATCCGAGAGGTTAAAAACGCAGTATACATTTATGGAAACTCTGAGAATTTTTATTTGTACCTTGTAGTTCCTCTGATTTGCTCCAGAATTGCTTATCTGCAGGGGAGGGCTGGCAACTTGTGGCCTGGAGGGCAACTACACTCAAGTGGCCTGATTTTAATATTGTTCCAGCACATCCCCTTTTGTTAATTTTAAAATTGCCATTAACCCTTTGAGTGTCAGAGGGGTATGCCATGTCCCTCTGTCACTCAAAGGGTTAGGTATGTGAAGTAAGGCAAGTGACACCACAAAGCTTACAGTTGAAATGGGGTTACACTGGTGCAACTACAGAGCTTACAATGTAAGTAAATCTGCACTAGTGATACCACAGAACTTACAAGAAAAGTGCAGCTCCACTTGGATTGTAGCTCCATTTCAGTTGTAAGCTCTGTGGTATCACTAGTGTAGCTACATTTGCAGCAACAAGCAGGAGTGGCCCATCAACCCAGACCTATGACTGGCCCAGGGGGCAATTGCCCCCCTGCCCCCCAAGCCAGCCCTCCCCTGCTTATCTGTTGCTATACAGACTTTGATATTTGTTTGAACTGACTGGCCGGTTCAGGCTCAGTTATGGGGGAATCAAATTTGATGAAGTCCTTGGATTCTAGAGGGGTCACCAATGCATGGTTTCATAATGTAATTGTTCAGTCCACCTTAAATAGCTATGGGACTTCCAAAAACAAACCAAAAAAATGGTTCCTCATTGGTATGGGTTGACATACAACAGGGGTACCATGTGCATAAAATTGCCCTAGAACAGTATACATCTTTCTGTGAAGTGTCTACAGCTATTGGAAAGTATACAAATCTGTGAAAATGTAACATAGTTCTGGCATATATGTTTGTAAACGAGACACATTGGGCATCAAAAACGTATAGCCACTGCAAAACCTCTTGCAACAAATAGGTGCTAACTACTGTTATTCTTTAGCCTGTGCTACATAACTGTGTGTGTCTATTCAAGAAGCAGAGCAGTAACTGACAGCACTGCCTCCCAGGAGGTTCTGCAGTCAACACTTTACATGTTGTTAAAATTAACCTGTCACTTTAACCCTTTAAGGATCAGTGGCGTGTGAAGTGCATTGCGACACAATGTATTACACACTTCTCTGGTCCTTCATGGATTCAGAAAAGTTTAGTTAGTTCTAAAAAGAAGTAAAAACTGCCTCTGTAATATTGCATTTGTTTATGATACATAAATATTTTGACAAATTAAACTTTATTTGTTGGTGGCACAATCTGGAAAGTTTATACTAATATAAATTTCTGTTTGCTCTGGGGGTCCACCCATAATTTAATTACGGAAGATCTGGGAGGATTCACTACAAGGTTGAAGAGAGGTCCACAGCCTAGTGGCTATTGAAAAAGACAAATTTATTCCCATGTCTCCTACTTACTCCCCATACCTTACTTTTGTTTATTTCTTGAGAGGTATTGCTGTGCGTAGAGTTTTTGTCTATTACATGCAGTGTGCAGTCAATTGACTGGCTACACTGCCTCATTTTTTAGCTCAGTGTTAGATTGAAGTCCTTCAGTTCACAACAGTGCAACTCAGAAGTGCTGGGTAGAGAGCATGGAGCCAGTAGAGATCTGTTCACCTTAAATTTTGCATACTAGTTACCTAAAAAGTTGAAATAAATACACATTCACAGGACCCTGTGCATACTGCTTTTTTGGTTATTTTTATTGTGTTGATACTTCAGTACATTCATTGATACTTATTGTATGTTGTTAAATTTTATTCACAGTTTGTCCGACAACAAATTTGGGGAAAGTTGCTTACTGAAACTAGCTCAAGGATTTCAACATTTGAAGCAGCTAAAGAAGATAGAGTAAGTGATTTTTCTATCCGGAAAACTGTTAAATCTGAAAACCCTTTCCAGAATCCATAATATTGAATAAAACAAAACATTTCCAGCTTTAGAAGCATTGGCTCCTTAGAGTAAACTAAAGGGCACTTATAATCTCTTCTTTTGTATCGTGAATTGCCTTTGCAAATGGATTCTGCTTAATTTTAAGAGCTGCAATAAACTGTGTCTAAGGCAGGACCGGATTTCCCAATAGGCAGAGTAGGCACCTGCCTAGAGCTCCAAATTTTGAAAGGTGCCTCTGTTGTGCTGGCCACAACCACATTCTGAATTGTGGGTGTTGTCAGATCAATCTTAATGTCTCTGAGCCAGTTAAATACCCCTTTACAGGCTTTTATTTATCCTCTTGGATACTAGAGAGATCTCCAATGAATGACATAGGAGATAGCGCATTGGTTCAATAGACTAAAGAAAATATCTCTTATTCTATGGAGCCAATGTATTAAGATTTCTCCAAAATGGAGCAAGAAGAAAATGGAGCAAAAAGGAAATGGAACAAAAAAACTGAGCAAGTAGAAAATGGAGCAAGAGGAAAATAGAGCAAAAAATGGAACAAGGAGAAATTTGAGCAAAAAAAAAGTGGAGCAAAAAACGGAGCAAGTAGAAAATGGAGCAAGAAGAAAATGGAGCAAGAAATGGATCAAGAAGAAAAACAGAAGAAAACGGAGCAAAAAGTGGAGCAAGAAGATAATTGAGCAAAAAGAAAATGGAGCAAAAAATGGAGCAAGTAGAAAATGGAGCAAGAAGAAAATGGAGCAAAAAACAGGGCAAGAATAAATTGGAGCAAGAACAAAATGGAGCAATAAGAAAGAGTTTTTTTGCACCATTGTATTTCTTCATTATTTTTTTTGCTCAATTTTTTCTCTATTTTGCACTTTTGTTGCTCCATTTTCTTGCTTTATTTTGGAGAAATCTTAATACATTGGATCCATGGAAAACAGAGGACTTTGGGTACATAGAGTAAAGAAAAAATCTCCAAATCCAATGTTATTCTATGGAGCCAATGTATTAAGATTTCTACAATATGGAGCAAGAAAAAAGAAGTAATGGAGAAAAAAACGGAGCAAGAAAATAGTACGAAAAAAAGCAGTGCTACAAGTCCTTTGTTATTCTGTGGTGCCAGCTTTAGGGGTGTGTGAATAAAGAGATTTTATGCAAGAAAATTGAGCAAAGAAAATAAAGCAAAAAAGTCCACTGTTATTCTATGGACCCAATGTATTAAGATTTCTCCAAAATGGAACAAAAAATAGAGCATTTTAATCTACTTCTGGAAAATTTCACATTACTGTAAATAATAAATATAAAAATGGGTTTGGCCACAAAAGCAGGTGTTGTTAGTAGTGGGACCAAGGAAGGACTAAGGGCACCAGAGGGTGCTAGATGAGCTTGAGATGTAAATACGGCCATGATCTCAGGAAAGGAATGCTTGGTGATCATTCTTTGTGGACCTCCACATGCACTATATGTATTCTAGACTCATACTTGTGCAAAATGGAGCAAGAAAATGGTGGACAAAAAGGTGTTCCAAGTCCTCTGTAACAATTCTAAAGATTCCCCCAACTTTTGATGTCTTAGTGCATTGGCTTCATAGAGTAAAGAAAATAGTGTTCCAAGAAAATTAAGCAAAAAAGGAGAAAAAATGGAGCAAAAAAAGAGTGAGAAAATGGAGCAAGAGATTAAAAAAAACAAAGCAAATTCATTAGACATCTCTCTCTAGCATCCAAGGGGTTAAATACTAGCCTGTAAGGGGATATAAAACTGATGTAGGGACATTAATATTGCTCTGACCACACCCACAATTCAGAATGTGGGTGTGGCCTGCACATATGAGGCAGTTTCCTACTCTGCCTATTGGGAAATCTGGCCCTGCCAGCAACAGTGGGGATAAGTCAAGCTTAAAACCCTCCACTTTCAATCCATCTTCCCAGTCCTAACTAGGCTGTTGTCAGAGCGGCTCGTATAGGTTGAACCGTCAACAGAGGAGTGAATGGTTAAAAAACAAACATTTGATTTTAACAATATCCCAAATCTCTCCATGCTGATCAGATCAAGATGTTCAGTGTGTTCAAAATATGTGGTCCTCTCATATCATAGGGAGGACACCTTTGTTTCCTCAAATAAAACAAATTAAGTAAAAAATTGGGTATATTCACCCCATATTTTAAGCTCATTTAAATTAAATATATTAATATGGGTCTATACACCCCATAATAATTTATTAACTGAATATAAACAACCAAATAAAATAAAGTAGTCCACAAGCATAACCCCGCTCCTACCACTTCCCATCAACAAACCTCCTGATACTCTCACCCTCTGAGGTGCATCCCTTCCCCTCTTGTCCCATTTAGAAATACAACCCACTTACAGTTGCCCCCTTCTCCCCTTCCACTTTGTTTCATTGCTCTCCCCCCAAAAAAACAATATGTATTAAATGTTTATATTGGCATCACAGCCACCACATTGATGTAGAAAAATCCAAGAAGAGAGACCCTAGGATCAACCCACCCCATTCATTACCATTTACCTGGACATCAGACATCCAGTAGTTTCCATGACACACTGATCCTCTGTTGCAGTACACTGTTAAAAAGTAAAAGAAAATAATGTCTCTGAAAACCTGCCACCACTGTTCTCAACACTTAAAAATAAATAAGTAAATTCACCCCTGCCTTCGTCTTTCCTGGGCCATTGCCCAGGTTTCTGAACTGGAGTTGACATTTATATATTCTTTCCAGTTCAAATGTTTTCCAACGCTGTCATTGACTGGGAGGGGGAGTCACACAGGGGACAGAATATGCTCCCCTCTTAGTCAATCACATTGTAGAAGAAAGGGTCACCCATGAGAGCTATATGACCCTTTCCTCTATCAAATCATTGGCAATGCCCCAGGAAAGACTGTGGGGAGGGGTCTGATTAATATTTATATTTTATAATTGAGTTGACAACAGCTTCAGGTTTTCATGTACTTAATTTAGGTTTACTAATTTTGGACAGTGGACTGCAGTGGAGGATCAGGGTGTTGTGGACAACTCTGGACCTCTAACATCCAGGGGGTAGTTCTGGGATTATCCTTCTAAAATATTGCAGATAAAACAGCGTGGACGTAAACAGAGCATTAAGCATGTCGCCGTGATGAAGAAAAGGCTGACATGAGGATCTCAGCCTCCATGAAAAGAGCAAGATTCTCATGTCACCTCCATAAACGTTGCTTAAGCGCACATCCATTAGTGCCACCTATGCGTATTTATATATCCCTAACCCCAGGTCACACCATCTTCTCTGCTTGTACTAATGAATTGCTAGCCACAACGACAGCCCCTGCAAGTGATGGAAGTTTAAGTCCAATTCAAAGATATAATGCTGAGCCTTCCTAATCATTTGTAAACAACTTAGATGCCCCTGGACGCCTTACCTTAATTGCCCAGATAAGTGTATGAGCAGGCACTGGATAGCCACCCTTCGCTCACTCTTAAGCCTATAGGAACACAGTAGATGCCTCTCCATGACAACCGGGGCTAGGCTTACCAGAGAACACCGATGTTGCTAAGCTAAGGGTTGTTATGCATAGCCTGCACATACACTCATCTGAGCAGTTAATATTATGCTTTTGATGCAGGGCGAGATTCTCATGTCGCCCTTTTCGTCATGGAAACATGCTTAATGCGCAGTTTACTTACACATTGTTTTATCTGCAATATTTTAAAAGATAACCAGTTCTGGGAATCTCCTTCCTTTGATTTTTTTTATGAACTAATGTGGTATCTCCAGTCCCCTTATTAATTTATATTATATCAATGTTTAGATGAGGGACACTCTGAGGAGGGTGGGGCGGGATTTCATTTCATAATAGGACAAGTGGCCTCTATAAGGTAGGGCTTTATTTCCCATGGGGACGAAGAGGGGCACTCAGATGCACCCCATGAATGTGTGATAGGTCTCCAATGCATTCCTTTAGCGTTCAAGAGTTTAAAACCCAGTTTAGATAAACAGAAATTTTAATTTCCCCCTCCATGGTGCAGATGGTTTGTCCATAATTATGCCACTTTTTTGTGCATAAGGTCCTAAAATAAATCAGAAAATCAATCAATCTATCTACAAATTTTTATTTTTCATTTATTTCATTATTTATTAACATTATTGAATGTCTAATTATATAAACGTAACATACTTTATTTTCCCAGCTTGAAATACTGTGAAATATCTGATAGTGTTTCCACATCTCTTGCTGCCGGCTTTGGATGCTGTCGGAATCTTGAAGAACTCATGTACGTATGGGCAGAAATACAGAGCATTAACCATTTGGATGCTAGGGATAGCTACAATGCAGTAGCATCCTTGTGGTGCTATGGTCAAAAATATTTCCAATGCTTTACCATCGTAGGGCCCTGTGTTCAGAAGTAGAGTAATTCTGGAGCACACCAACTAGACCACAGGGGACACATTCCCTTTATTCTCACCGATGGACCTTTTAACCTATTGAATGCTAGGGAGCTCTTCAATGTGTGACATAGTAACATAGTTAATGAGGCTGCAAAAAGACATGCGTCCATCAAGTCCAGCCCATGCCAAGAACAACCCTGTTGATCCAGAGGAAGGCAAAAAAAAAAAACCTCTGGAGCAATTTCTAATTCAGCCCCAAGTGGGTCTGACTCCAAATAGCAGTCAGATAGTTCTCTGGATCAACATCCTATCTGCACTGAAGCCATCTGTCTTAAATTTCAATATTGTTCTGTGCTAGATAGGCATCCATTGCTTTTTTGAAAGCAGTTGCATTATCTGCAAATACAACATGGCGAGGCAAAGAATTCCATAGCTTTACTGTCCTTACTGTAAAGAATCCCTGCCTTTGTTTTAGTTTAAAACACCTTTCCTCTAGTATTAATGGATAATCTTTTGTTCTTAGCTCAGCTCTTTGCGTAAATAATTCATTGGCTCGTTCTTTGTATTGACCTTGAATATATTTGTGTAAATGGTAATCATATCACCCCTTAGACATCTCTTCTCTAATGTAAACAAACCCAGTTGGCTAGTCTCTCTTTATAACTCCAATCCCTTTATCAGTTTTATTGCACGTCTGTACCTTTTCCAGTTCAACAATGTATTTTTTAAGAACTGGCACCCAAAATTGTATTCCATATTCTAGATGAGGCCTAACCAAGGATTTATACAAAGGTAGGATAATTAGCATCCCTTGCATCTACACCTCTTTTTATGCAGGCTAGTACCTTCAGTGTGGGGCTGAAGGCCCCCATTTAGTCAGTTGGGACTTTTATTTGTCCAAGTTGGTGCACTTAATCTGACTCTGAATTATTCCACTTTTATTGTGAACATAAGGACTCAAGGGGATAAAATATCCTTTAATGATAAACAAATGTCACATTTTGAATGAATATACTTGCTTACCAGTTCAGACCACTTAGTGAATGTATTAACCCTTTCAGCAGTAGTTGCTATGTTCTATAGCAGTGAAATGTTTAGAAATTATTGGGGATTATTCACCAGGCTGAAGTAGGCAGTTCTGGAACAAACCAACTGCATCATTGGGGGGAAATGAAAATTCCTATTGATTTAAAGGGGACTCTTAACCCTTTAAATGCCGGGAATGCAGCTCATTGCAATTAACACACCCCTCTGGGGTATTCTCTCAAAATGTTGCCCTCAATTTGGTGACCAAGTCATGAAATATGTTGCCTGATTGAAAATGGCGACATAACAATCATGCCCATGACAATGTCGCAAACCCATAGAAATGACCTTGAAACGTAATCCTTCGAAGTATATGTAATAAAGAAAAAAAAGTCTAACAAGCTGAGTGAAGAGGAGCGTTTGGTTTTCCTGCAGCGCAAGCTGTTTGCTTCTCTTCGCTCATTCTGGTCAGCTCATTCGGCAAACGTGACTGTGATACGTCATTGCTTTAACACTTTGAGTACCAGAAGCTGTTGGCAAACCAAATGCTCCTCTTCACTCAGCTTGTTAGACTTTTTTTCTTTATTACATTTATTGCACATACTTTGAAGGATTGTTTCAAGGCCATTTCTATGGGTCTGCGACATTGTCATGGGCATGATTGTTGCGTCGCCATTTTCTAGCAGGCAACATATTGAATGCGTCCTTGACTTGGTCGCCAAATTGACAATGAAATTTTGACAGTGACACCCCCCTTTGGCATGCAAAGGATTAATCCATTAAATGCTAAAGAGGTCTCCAACACAATATTTTGCAGTGCATTGGAGAGGTCACTAGCATCCATGAAATCACACCTCCCAAGTGTCCCACTTTAAGAGGGACAGTCCCTCTTTGAGAACTAAATCCCTCTGTCCCTCTTTCCCATCCTGTTGTCCCTCTTTTTAGGAAATGAGACTAAGTGGCATGTATATAAGTGTACCACATTACTCCACAGCAATAAAACTGACAATCTTTGTTTAAACTTCAGTACATGTGTTTATAAATTAGTCCTTGTACAATAAAATACTTAGGTTTTGCTCTAAATAATGTATTCAAGTTACACAAAGAGGTGTCAGTAGGTCATGAAATAACCTAAAAATTTTCAGTAATGCTCAGCCCACCAGCCCCCCCCCCCCCAGCAACAGCACCTGAAACAAAAGTGTCCCTGTTTGGCCATTTGAAATGTTGGGAGGTCTGTGAAATTAAAAACCCCATTTAAATAAAAGGGAATTTACTGAACTGACATTTCTGTACTATTGTGCAGGTTGTTTCCTGCAAAAATACACCTCTTTAGCCTGTTGAACAAGTTCCAATAATTCTATTCTGTGGTCTAAAGCAGAACATGCTGTGTTCATTTATAATGCATGCCGATTACACTGCCCATGTTATTATAATATTGCCTGACTATGACTTAAATAGCATTGTTTTGTTTAGATTATCGTGGAACAAAATTGGTGACAAAGGGTCGTATGCTCTGGCTTGTGCTTTAAAGCAGATGAGGAACTTGAAAAAACTGGAGTAAGTGAGATGTGATAATGTAATAACACATTTGGATTGTGTGAAACATGTTCATACTTTATAAGTCTAGCCAGGGTTCCTCAAGCACTGCAGTTGGGCCATATGCACAAACAAAAAGAAGGGCAAACCAAACATACCGTAGGGGAGAAAGGTATCTATACTGCTGAACTCTGAAATTGCAACATTGGGAAGGAGATGTAAAGCTATGCACTTTCACCTAGCAATGGGCTGCCAGAGATATTTAAATGATTACAGTGCTGCTGCATTGGGTAATGTGGTTGAGATGGGTATAAAATTTGTTGGCTGGACAGACACGGCTATGTCTATAGCTATGAAGATGTGTAAAACTCCATATCTGATGAAGAGAGGCACTGCACCCCCCAACATGTTGCATATTATCACTTCAGTAAATGTCAACACTACTGCCAAGATGATAATGCCAAGGCCTACCATTAGTGTCACCACACAGGATCAGTGGACAAGAATGATGTCAAGCCCAGTGCCACCAGAGGCAGGAATGGTGATTCCGGCTCTTCACTAATGAGTCCTAGTTCTATCTAGGATCTTGTGGTGGCTGGAGGAATGCTAATTAATGGCATACAGAAGTATACATTGTTCAACTTCATCATGGGCAAGCTAATGGTATAATGGTCAGGGACGGATTTCCCAATAGGCAGAGTGGGCACCTGCCTAGAGCTCCAAATTTTGAAGGGGATCCTCTGCTGTACTGCAAACAACCACATTCTGAATTGTGGGTGTGGTCAGAGCAATCTTAATGTCTCTGAGCCAGTTACATACCCCTTTACAGTCTTTTATTTATCCTCTTGGATACTAGAGAGATGTCAAATGAATGACATAGGACACAGTGAATTGGTTAAATCAACTAAAGAAAATCTCTCTATCTTATTCTATGGAGCCAATGTATTAAGCAAGAAGAAAATGGAGCCAAAAGAAAACAGAGCAAGAAACGGGGCAAAAAGAAAAAACGGAGCAGAAAAAAATGGAACAAGAAGAAAAAAAGGAGCAAGAAACGGAGCAAGAAATGGAGCAAGAAGAAAAATGGAGCAAGAAACGGAGCAAGAAGAAAACAGCAAAAAGAAAAAAGGAGCAAGAAGAGAAAATGGAGCAAAAAAGAAAAAACAGCAAGAAGAAAAACGGAGCAAAAAGAAAAATGGAGCAAGAAACGGAGCAAAAAGAAAATGGAGAGCAGAGCAAGAAGAAAAAAACAGAGCAAGAAGAAAGTGGAGGAAAAAGAAAATGGAGCAAGAAACAGAGCAAGAAGAAAAAACAGAGCAAGAAGAAAATGGAGAAGAAATGGAGCAAGAAGAAAAAACTGAGCAAGAAAGGGAGCAAAAAGAAAAAGGAGCAAAAAGAAGAGCAAGAAGAAAATGGAGTAAGCTCACCACAACCACATTCTGAATTTTGCGTGTGGTCAGATCAATCTCTGAACCAGTTACATACCCCTGTATTTAACCTCTTGGATACTAGAGGGATATCCAATGACTAGCATAGTACTTAGTGTATTAGCGCCATAGACTAAAGAAAATATTTCTTATTCTATGGAGCAAATGCATTAAGATTTTTCTAAAACGGATCAAGCAGAAAGAGGAACAAGCAGAATGCGGACCTTCAAGTACAGTGTTATTCTATGGAACCAATGCCCACAGATTTCTCCAACATTAGAGGTCTTAGTGCATTAGCTCCCTAGAGCATAGGTGTCCAGGTTTGGTCCCCCAGGCTAACAGGTCAGGATTTAAGACCTCTAATGTTGGAGAAATCTGGAGCTTTTTTGCACCATTGTATAGCTCAGTTTTTGCAACTTTTTCTTGCTCAATTTTTGCCCCATTTTCTTGCTCTATTTTGCAGAAATCTTAATAAATTGGATCCTTGGAAAACATAGGACTTTGAGTAAAGAAAAGATCTCCAAGTCCAAAGTTATTCTATGGAGCCAATGTATTAAGATTTCTCCAATATGGAGCAAGAAAACAGAGCTAAAAAGTGCAAAAAATAGAGAAAAAAAACAGAGCAAAGAATGGAAGATGAAAACAGAGCAAGAAGTGGAGCAAAAAATGGGACTAAAAAAAGCGGTGCTCCAAGTCCTATGTTATTCTAGGGAGCCAATGCCTACAGCTTTAGAGGTGTGTGAGTAAAGAGATCTTTGTTCAAGAAAACTGAGCAACAAAAATAAAGCAAAAAAGAAGTCCAATGTTATTCTATGGCGTCAATGTATTAAGATTTCTCCAAAATGGAACAAAAATAATAGAGCATTTTCATCTACTTCTGGAAAATTTGACACTACTGTGAAGAATAAATCTAAAAATGGGTTTGGCCACAAAAGAGGGTATGGTTAGTAATGGGTCCAGTGAAGGGCTAAGGGCACCTGAGATGTAAATCCAGCCTTGATTGGATCTATGGAAAACATAGGACTTTGGGTACATAGAGTAAAGAAAAGATCTCCAAGTCCAATGTTATTTTATGGCACCAATGTATTAGGATTTCTCCAATATGGAGCAAGAAAAAAAAGCTAAATGTGCAAAAAATGGCGCAAGAAAACAGAGTAAAGAATAGAGCAAGAAAATGGTACCAAAAAAAACTGTTCTCCAAGTCCTTGGCCCCACTACTAACCACACCTGCTTTTGTGGCCAAACCCATTTTTAGATTTATTCTTCACAGTATTGTGACATTTTCCAGAAGTAGATTAAAATGCTCTATATTTTTTTGTTCCATTTTGGAGAAATCTTAATACATTGGGTCCATAGAATAACACTGGTCCCAATACCTACAGCTTTAATAAAGAGATTGTGTGCAAGAAAATTGAGAACTGAAAATAAAGCAAAAAAAAAAGTGCAGTGTTATTCTATGGACCCAATGTATTAAGATTTCTCCAAAATTTAACAAAAATAGAGCATTTTAATCTATTTCTGGAAAATTTCACATTACTGTGAAGAATAAATCTAAAAATGGGTTTGGTTAGTAGTGGGGCCAAGAAAGGGCTAAGGGCACCACAGGGTGCCTAAGGGAGCTTGAGATGTAAATCTGGCCATGATAGTGGTGCGGGATGGCATCACACATGGCAGATACACAACCCTAGTACACTATCTAGGCACTATCACAACCTGCTGTACAAACCACCATCAAACCATTTCTCCTGAACATTCCTGACACTCTGCTGCACAGCAATGTGTTGCGTACCCCTCTGGCACTCAAAGGGTTAACCACTTAAGGACTGGCCGCACGCGCACACTGCCGGCACTTAAGGACCACAGAGCATTTTTTTTTTATGGTGTGCAGCTGAGCGGGAAGCCCTGAAATCCATGATGTGCCAGGACCGTCACTGGTCCTTTAGGGAAGTTTTCCCATGACAGTCCTGGCACGTCATGGGTTCTTAAAGGGGCTGAAGATAAGTAAAAAGCAAGGTTTCGTTACATATGTGGCCAAAAGGAAAAATGTAGCTTGCCCTCCAACATCGAGGCACTTTAGTTTTGGGAAGTCCCTATCTGCTTGACATCTTTTTATTGTAGTGCAATTAACCCTTTGAGTGCCAGAGAGGTACGCAATGCAATGATAGTATCCTACCTCTACTCTAAGCAAAATTATGAAGGCATTTATATGGTCTGTGATTACTAAAACACCCGTGTAAGGAGATGCTAACGAAGGACCTGGAATTAGACAAACTCTCCCAAACTACAGATAAAAAAACATACAAACACCTGGTAGGCCTTACCTTATTTTTCAGTAATGTTCAGCACAGCTAAATACAGTATATGTGTGTAGGTAGGAGAGCAGAAAGAACAATATTTTGGCTTCTCTTCAGATATGGAAAATAACAGATGATTTATTGGTAAAGGTCAGAATCTGATGCTCAGATTTATCTTTATGTTTGCGTTCTGTAGTTAAATATTGTTCTTGCTGCTCTTCCTTCACAAACATAACTGTGATGAATCCTCTTGATAATTAAGCTACAGTTCACCAGGCCTCTGCATATTTTTTGAATATACAATATTGTATTATGTTTTCTGTAATCTGTGGCATTGTAATTAGGGTTGCCACCTTTTCTTCAAAAAAATACCGGCCATGGCATTCCCTCCATAGACTTAACGTTGGACAGAAGCCAATTTTTTACCGGCCTGCCGGTAAAATACCAGCTGGGTGGCAACCCTAATTGTAATATAGGCTATAACGTATGTGCTGGACACAGTACTTCCAAATTTAACATATAATTAAAACTAACCTTTATGGCTTCAGTTTGCAAGAAATATTACATGGCTTTCGGCTCCTACTGCAAACCCAAAATCTTGTCTCAGTTTATAGAAACTTCACTTTAGAACTCTAAAATGCTGACTGTTGCAAACTATAAAAAAAAGGCATTATATTAAGTCTATGAATCTAGTCCAATGCATAGACTTGATATACCACTAACCTAAAGTTTGAAGTAGGTTTAGTCAATCATTGAACCTGCAGCTGTTGTGGACTACAACTCCCATCTTCTACAAGGATTAATACAGACAGACAGAATAATATCGGCGGTTGCCACCCTATTTTGGATCTGAAAGATCTCAATTCTTTTGTAGTGAAGACTCACTATCATCAGGAGTCTCTGCGCAAGGTGGTCACTGCCATGTCTCCGCGGGAGTTCCTTGCTTCTCTGGACCTTCAGGATGCGTATTTGCACATCCCAATTCATCTAGAGAGCAGGCAGTATCTGAGGTTTGCCTGCACCAGAGGTCATTTTCAGTTCTCAGCTCTTCCATTTGGTCTGACAACAGCCCCCCAGGTTTTCCAACGGGTTATGGGGGCCTTGATATCCTTCCTCCATCGGGATGGCTTCAGAGTGACTCCATACATGGACGACTTGCTTTTGAAAGCATCCTCTGCAGACCTTCTTCATCAGCAGGTTCAGACCTGCATTCAAATCCTTACACATCACGGTTGGATTGTTAACTTGGACAAGTCGGATCTTGTCCCATCCCAGCAACTGGTCTTCCTGGGTCTCCTGTTCGATACTCAGAAGTGCATGGTGTTTCTACCGGGCGAGGTAGCCCATCAAATTGCTCAAAGAGTCTCAGTGATCCTATCCCACGATGGGATCCCAGTTCCGAAGTTGTCTTCTCTGGTGGGGAAGTTCATTTCTACAATAGAGGCGGTTCCATTTGCCATGGCACACACCAGGGAACTTCAAAGATTTGTGATACAGACATGCAGGGACCGACCAGATCATCAGAAGCTATCGATCTCACTTTCTCCTCATGTCAAGTTGAGCTTGCAGTGGTGGTTGAACCTTTCCAATCTCCTGAAGGGGAGATCCTTTCGGATTCCCTACTGGACCTAGGTCACGACGGATGCCAGCCTCTTGGGCTGGGGAGCTGTTCTGGGTTGCTTCAGCGCTCAAGGGATGTGGTCCATGGAGGAGTCCCTTCTTCCCATCAACGTTCTGGAACTTTGAGCAATATTTCCACATCGATAGCAGTTCACAACCCTCCCTGCTTCTGATTTATTGAGGGCTGTTACTGCATAGGAAAGTAAAGGGAGATCCCAACTTTGCCTGCCTCAGGTAGGCGAACTTGAGACTTAATTTGTTTTTGGAAGTTCTCCAACGTCCTCCCTTTGAGTCTATGGCTACTATTCCTTTACGTCTCGTGACGTGGAAGATGGCCTTCCTTCTGGCGATTGTGTCAGTTCGCCGAGTGGCGGAGTTGCAAGCTCTTTCCTGTAAACCACATTATCTGGTGTTTCATAAGGATAAAGCAGTGCTTTGCACCTCTAAGGAGTTCTTACCTAAAGTAGTCTCCAAGTTTCACATCAATCAGGAGATTGTGGTGCCCTCTTTCTGCCCTAACCCCTCCTCTGACAAGGAAAGTTATCTCCACTTGTTGGATGTGGTGCATTGCCTTAAGTTTTATGTCCATCGCACTGAATCTATCAGGAAGTCCGACGCTCTGTTCGTCATTCCTGAGGGTCATAGGGCAGGTAGACCTGCATCCACAGTGACTATTGCGTCGTGGATCAAGTCCACTATTCGTAGGGCCTACGAATTGAGGAATAAACATGTTCCCTTTCGGGTCACGGCTCATTGCACCAGGTCCATTGGGGCCTCTTGGGCCTATAAGAATCAAGCATCTGCTGATCAGCTGTGCAGGGCGGCCACTTGGTCCTCTGTGCACATCTTTTCGGAGCACTACTGTGTGGATGTGCTGGCTTCGGCTGATGCCAGCTTCGGGAGGAAGGTCCTGGAGGCAGTCTTGCCTGTCTAGGATCTTCTTCTTCTCAGGTTCTTTGTGCTTTCTTACTGTTGAGCCCTGTTGTCTCTAGTTCAGTGTGCTGTGTTACAGTTCCTGGGGTGTTTTTACCCCTGTTTGGTGTCCGTTGACACTTCAGTTTTGTTGGGATCTCTGACCGGTTGGTTCGTAGAGGTCCTGGTGACTTTGGGGGCCTTGCGCCTGGTCCTTGCCTTCTTCCCGCCTCTGGGAAACTTAATGGTTGGACATCCCAGAGTTACCAGTAACCTGTATTGGACGACAGAGAAAAGAGGATTTTAGTCTTACCTGTTAAATCCTTTTCTCTTAGTCCATATAGGTTACTGGTCTCCCACCCTGTCAAGAGACCATGCTCGGCTCTCCTTCGGGCATGCTCACAGGAGTCTTCTTCTCTCCTATTTCTTTCTGGTCAGTTATTAGTGTCTCAAATCATTCTGGAGCTAGCTGGCTAGGATGCAGCTGAGGAGGGAGGGGAGGCTCCACCCCCTGCATACATTTAGAGAAATGTTCCTGCCTACTTAAAGGGGCGGATCGCCTCCTCTTATCCATTTCACCAATATATATTTAGCCTTGAGCGGTAAGCGTTGCATTGTGATAGAGTGACACTAGTAGAGGATAAATACATATTGGTGAAGTGGATAGTGTGGTAAGGGTCATTGTCTGCTTCACCAATATGGGCACAGTACAAGCTGGTGAGCTGAGAAAACACAGGGGGCAGGCTTAAGTTAGAGGGTGGAGGGAGAGTGCTGCTAATCATTCTAACAGTCATCAAGATGGCAGCGCTCGCCTTCTCCCTAATGAAGGGGTATAAGATAAGAGTTTTCGGTATTGGGAAAATTGTGTAGGTTTCATT
Organism: Rhinophrynus dorsalis; assembly: GCA_037306005.1. Lineage (NCBI taxonomy): Eukaryota > Metazoa > Chordata > Amphibia > Anura > Rhinophrynidae > Rhinophrynus > Rhinophrynus dorsalis. The sequence goes on along the minus strand of CM074722.1, from coordinate 343,561,940 downwards.
AGTGTTTTTAAGCTCGTCGGGAAGGCAAACAAACTTGGAGGGGGAGATGGAATGTGAGAGTTCCACTTTAATCCTATGAGAGGGGTTGTGGAAGAAGTGCATTGCACACCTGTACAGTAGTTAAAGGGTTAGGTAGGTTCATGCAGTATGACAGCTTCAGTGTATCAAAACTGGAAAAAGTAGGTCTGATGAAGAGGTCGTGAAAACCCCGAAACACGTAGATCCATAACTCGGAGCAGTACACCTTCAGCCTGTGGGAGACTTCCTGATCCGCTGAACCATCTAGGAGGACATCTATGAACAGGAATTAATAGCGGTGAGAATCAAGAATCATATCGTAAACATTTGTATGATTTATGAGCTCATATTCCAGGGGTGATCTGGTCAGCAGAATGCATTAACTGAATGCTGTCTGATAAAGAAAACATCTTGTAAGCATTCTACTGGTCGGGGGGGTGGAGGATCGGAGTGCTTTGGGAGGCACAGGTGCCCCATCCCCTTGTTTATTAGACATTCTCTCTGTTTAGGTTATTGCCCCCAGTCATGTGTATTTATATATTGATATTGATTCCACACTAATTCCCCACTAGACCTCAGCTGAGAGTGATCCTAGCCCTGGTTTTCTGCCCATAGCATATAGGAAGCTATTCTCCCTATTTTTATCTCTTTTTATTTATGTTTTTTTTTCCGATTTTATCCTATATTTACCCTGTCAGCTCTTAGTCACATATGGACTTTGTCTTATTTATCTACCTTCTGGGTACATCTATTGTCATATCATCATATGATATTATCATATCATATTTTTAATATTTAATAAATGCTGCACTTAGATCTCTTGTGCGGTTTCTTTTTTCATTTTATGTGCCTGTCATTGCCCAAGTGGACTGCGGGCCATATACAGCATCATAGAGACACTATAGGAATCATACGTCCAGCCTCTACATCATAGTGCACATGTCATGACGAGATGGCTAGTATCATATTGTATCTACTTATGGACTTTTCATCCATTCATCATCATCTATTCATCATTTACTTTCATCTCATCTGATTTTCCATTTACTATTAAAAATTCAGTGCCATCAGCATATTTAATCTGAACTGTATGTACTGAACTTATTTCATTACCATCTTATTATTGATCCATACTACAGTGACTAATATCTCTGATTTCATGCAGTCATGAACAGTTAAGAATACTTTATTCTTTTCACTTACTTTATCCGTTTTAGATAATCTATTTAATTTTTTATTTTTTGTTATCATTTCAGTTGGTTGAGTTGTATTTTTTGGGGCATTGTATTACTATATTTGTAAAAAATTTTCTACACTCGCATCACCACTAGCATTTATTGTATCTAACACTTAAGGAGTGTGTTGAGTCCAGTGAACGCTAACGTTTGCCTACACTACAGTGTATCCAAACTGCCTGCAACTTTCATATCTGTTTCTATGAACGTGAAAATAATATCTCTTGAACAAAGGCCAAGAGCAACATTCTTAGGGGTCATTAGGATTTTCAGGCTATTGTAAGGCAAGTATGGGGGTTATTATTAAAATGTGTTGCTTTTTCTTTAATACCTCATCCTCAGAGAGTCAATCCAGGAATGCCTCACTTATCACCACTATCCTTTTCTTCCTTCTTTGCTGTTCAAGTTTGGAGAAAAACCATATCACAGGGAAAGGAGCTGAAGAGATAGCAGAGACTCTGAGCGGCTGTGCAGGCATACATGTAGTCCGGTGAGTAAGGAAATACTGATGTGATACTGGGTTTCTGCAGTTGTTTATATTCATGGCAGCAGACATGCATATTAAATTGTGTTTTTAAAGGAGAAATGTTATGAAAAAAAACATAACGTAGAGCTAGTCTTGTTTAGCAAAACAGTGACACCCCCAACTGCTGGGAGATTACAGCTGAATATACAGTGATGTGCAAAAGTGTTAGGCAGGTGTGAAAAATGGTGTAAAGTAAGAATGCTTTTAAAAATAGACATGTTAATAGTACATTTTTATCAAATAACAAAATGATAGTGAGTGAACAGAAGAAAAATCTAAATCAAATCAATATTTGGTGTGACCACCCTTTCCTTTCAAAACAGCATAAATTCTTCTAGGTACACTTGCACACAGTTTGTTAAGGAACTCTGCAGGTAGGTTGTTCAAAACATCCTGGAGAACTAACCACAATTAGCCTCACTTGCTTCTCTCTCTTCATGAAGTCCCAGACAGACTCAATGATGTTGAGATCAGGGTTCTGTGGTGGCCATACCATCACTTACAGAACTCCTTGTTATTCTTTATGCTGAAGATAGTTCTTAATGACTTTGGCTGCAGTTTGGGGTCGTTGTCATGCTGCAGAATAATTTTGGGGCCAATCAGACGCCTCCCTGATGGTACTGCATGATGAATAAGTATCTGCCTGTACTTCTCAGCATTGAGGAGACCATTCATTCTGACCAAATCCCCAACTCCATTTGCAGAAATACAGCCCCATACTTGCAAGGAAGCTCCCCCATGCCTCACTGCAGACACTCATTCTTGTACCTCTCTCCAGCCCTTTGACGCACAAACTGCCTTCTGATACAGCCAAATATTTAAAATTTTGACTCATCAATCAAGAGGACCTGCTGCCATTTTTCTGCACCCCAGTTCCAGTTTTTATGCATAGTTGAGTCACTTGGCCTTGTTTCCACATTGGAGGTATGGCTTTTTTGGTCAGAAGACCACCTCTGCCCAGACTTCTCTGGACAGTAGATGGGTGTACCAGGATACTACTGTTTTCTGCCAATTCTGTACTGATGGTTCTGCTGGACATCATCCAATTGTGAAGGGAAGTATGCATGATGTGTTTCCTTGGCCGACTACTTCGTCAACGTTTCTCAGTGTTGCTTGTTTCTTTTTCTTCTTCAAAAGAGCTTGCACAGCACATCTGGAAACCCCTGTCTTCCTTGAAATATCTGCCTGGGAGAGTCCTTGCTGATACAGTATAACTACCTTGTGTCTTGTTGCTGTGCTCAGTCTTTCCATGGTGTATGATTTTTGACATTAAACTTGCTTCAGCAACCTCACCTTGTTAGCTGAGTTTGGATGTTCCTCACCCAGTTTTATTCTTCCTACACGGCTGTTTCTGTTTCAGTTAATGATTGTGTTTCATCCCACATATTAAATTAATGATCATAGCACCTGTTTGGTATAACTGTTTAATCATACACCTGACTATATGCCTACAAAATCCTTGACTTTCAAGTGTACCTAGAAGAATTGATGCTGTTTTGAAGGCAAAAGGTGGTCACCTCAAATATTGATTTGATTTAGATTTTTCTTCTGTTCACTCACTATCATTTTGTTAACTGATAAATATAAACTATTAACATGCCTATTTTTTTTTAAAGCATTCTTACTTTAAAGCATTTTTTCACACCTGCCTATGACTTTTTCACAGTACTGTGTGTATAATATATATATATATATATATATATATATATATATATATATATTTATAGCAGAGATTGTAGCCGTATTTAGTCCAGTGATGCAATCAAAATGAATATCTTGTAATACCTTTTTTATTGGACTAACAGAATTTTGTATTGACAAGCTTTCAGGAGAACCTCCCTTTCTCAAGTCTAAAGTGTAAAATGCTTTAGACTTGAGAAAGGGAGGTTCTCCCAAAAGCTTGTCAATACAAAATTCTGTTAGTCCAATAAAAAAGGTATTACAAGATATTAATTTTGTTAGTTATTTTATATATATATATATATATATATATATATATATATATATATATATATATATACAGATGTATATACATATATTACAGTGGACCATATCAGTTCAACGTTATAGAGCAGCATAACCTTCCATTATGCATAGCCTTCATTTACCACAAATGGCCCTTGAAGAGCTAAAACAGGAAAGCCAACTTTTGGTCTGAAGATGAATATCAACAAAACACAAGTCATGTTTAACAAATGTACCATACCAAGGAAAATCACAGTAGGTGGACATAAACTAGAAGAAATGGACAAGTATTTGTACCTTAGGAAACGTAAACAGATGAAACACCATGATGGAAATTGACCTATGAATAAAATTCGGATGGCAAGCATTTGGAAAACTTAGTAGTACTGTGTTTAAAGGGATAGTAATGTCAGAAAAAAGTAATAACTATAGGGTAGATACAATTAAAAGAGAGTGCTTGCACCTATTCGTATCTCTCAGACCGTTATGGTTTGAGAGATACAGAAAAATAAAGTTCTCTGGTCCCTCCCCTTTCTGCTTGATGAGCTGTAAAGCTGTCAGAAGCAGATTCTGGTCGCTTGACCAGATGCGGCTCTTCAGCAGCGCCGATATGACAATATTTAAAGACAAATACTTAATTTAGAATGGTCTACAAAGTGTGCCTGGTTTGCAAGCACACTTTGTAGACCGTTCCAATGTAGTATTTCTTTCTAAACAGAGTGATTTCAGCTCTGCTGAAGAGCCTCTGTCTGGTCAAATGACTGGAATCTGCAGCTGTCAGCTAGATGGCAGACTTGAGTAGAACAGCCAGGAAAAGGTAATTTTAGCAAGTTATATCTCTCAGACCATAAAGGTTTGAGAGGTAAGACTTACATTGATGTTAACCTTTTTTAAAGTCTACAATATTAAATCAACTTAAAATTAACCATTACTATCCCTTTAAGACAAATTTACCACTCTGCCTCAAGCAAAAGGTTTTTGTCCAATGTGTTCCCCAAGTTCTAACTTTTGGCTGTGAAATATGAACATTGAATGCCAAAGCCATACAAAAACTTAACATTACACAGAGAAGTATGGAGTGTAGAAATCTGAACATAACAAAAAGAACCCAAAAACATGTGCATGGATTTGTCAGCAAACAAAGGTCAATAACATCATTGAAAGACTAAATTGCCAAAAATGAAAATGGGTGGGCCACGTAGCAAGAAGTCAGGATAGTAGCTGGACCAAAAGAATTATGGAATGGTTTCCACACAATACTACATTTGAAGCAGAAGACCAAAGACAAAATGGGTAGATGAAACAGCCAAACTTTTTGGTACACAGTAGCAACCAAAAAGCACAACACCAAAGTTGTTAGAAACTTCCTGAGGAGACCTTTATCCTGCAGTTGATCGACAACAGCTGAAGCTGTTGAGATGGTGATATATATATATATATATATATATATATATATATATATATATAGATCAAAGGGAAGAAGAGATGGCCAGAGAGTGCTTGTCAGTCGTTTTTTTTTGTTTTGCTAGGTAATTCTACAGAATGAAGCTTGTCCATTATTGATAACCACATAAGCATGATTAGAGGTTGCACCCTACAAAGGACAGGATGCACAAGGGATTAAAAATGGCTTCTGGCTCCTCCCACAAACCAGCAAAAGTCTGACACTTACATGTTTATTGGGATAGTCAAAGTATCTGATTCTTTATATTTTAGGTAGGATTCGGTGTAGCAAAAAACTCACAGAGCTTTCAGTACACTAAGGGCCCTTCTTCAGACACGGGTTAATAAATAAAGCTAGATTAACACTGCATTTATATTTACAGAGTATGACATACATTTGAACCCTATATTTTAGGGTAAAAGTACTATCTTGAAGAGCAACCTATTTTCATCATATACTTTAATACGGTATTCATTGCAGATTTCAAAGATATTCTTACATGATCACAATCAGTAAATCAGAGCCACTTGTGCTAATGAATGATTTCAATGTGATGTAGAGCTTTCTAGCATTGAAGTGGCTAAAAGTCCCATCTCTCTGTTGTCCAATACAGGTTACTGGTAACTTTGGTTACTGGTAAGTTTGGGTAGGTGATCAGCCCCTTTAATAGGCAGGAACAATTCTGAGAAGTGACTGCTGGGTGGAGCCTACCTCCTCTACTTAGCTTGCAGCTAGCCAATCCCCAACCAGTAAGATTTGTTCCTTGGTCAAGACACAAGCAAGAGAACAGTTCTGCTATAGTTTTAGCTTTTTATTATTTTCTGTTAGAAATGGAATACCACCATTAGGCGGATTACCATCACTGACAATTCCCATCACCCAAATGTGGATAGCTCAGTTTACCAGGTGCTTTTATGGACCTAAGCCCTGGGGGGGGGGAGGGAATTGTGGCTGCAAGTTCTTTCCCCAGGAGTTGCCCACCGAGGCTTCTTCTTGATATATGGTAATCTGAAGACAGAAGACCTGCTGAAAAAGGTGAGCACCCTTTGAGTGCTGAGGTCCACATGTCCCACACTTCCCTTCCACACAGGGGTCTCTATTGGAGATCCTATTACATACTCATGCACTCATTGGGTTTATTCTGTATGTCTGTGAGGTGTTTGGAGCAACTTTGTGGTAACTTAACCCTTTTGTTGCTGGTTTAGCACGTTTTGGGGGGTTTTGGACACTTTCCTTACTGGGATCAGTATTTTTTGGGCCTAATGTTTTAATTGGAGTAGCTTTTGTGTTGTTTTACGTGTTCGTATTCACCTTGTTAACTTTATGCTCTGCGCCTTTAAGGCGTGCGTTTACCGCATACACGCCACTGCTCCATTCACTTCTATGGGACTTTACAGTTTGGGACACATCTCTGCAACCGCTCCACGTAGCGTGGTCAGAGATGGCTCATTGTGTTGGTTTTCTGGGGATGTTGGGGGCTTTAGGGGGCCTGCCAGATAAGTTTATTTTAGCAATTTCTGGGGTGAAACTTTAATTCCACACACTGTAATTGGGTGATTTCTTATACAGTAAGGTTATTTGACACTGTGAGAATGTCTATACCGTTGGAGCTTGGGGCCAGACCTAAGACTAAGGATGCTGGGGTCTCTGTATCCCCTATTGCTCATTGCTCTTCCTCTCATTCAGGGTTACCTAGAGAATTCTCAGGTCATTTGTGCCCAGTGTGTTCTGATGTCCCTGAGAGTCTTCCTTGGGCTCAGGGGACTTCGGGCACTGTTTGGAGTACTTTTCTGGGAAAACTACATTTCCCATGAGCGCTTGCTTCGCACGCTCGTTTCTGATTGGCTCCCGCCGCGGCAGCCATTTTGTGCTATTTCCAGAATGAGTATCCTATGCAGGGCTTGGGCTCTCCTTCTCTCCTTTGTTGATTAACCCTTGGCCTGCCAGATAAGTTTATTTTAGAGATTTCTGGGGTGAAACTTTAATTCTACACACTGTAATTGGGTGATTTCTTATACAAGCCAAAAAATGATGTGAGAGGCTCTGAGCATAAACAAAAGCACAATGGCCTGTTCTCCAGCTAGTCACTGCTCAAGAGCATCATATTTTAACTCTTGAGTGCCATTACAGAAGAGAAATTCCCACATACATATTAGACTAATCCCACCCATAAGGGCAGTCCAGTACCAAAATGATGGGCAAGTCCCCTCTGCACGGAAAAACCAGCTAACCCGAGACGTACGTTTCGGCCTTATTTGGGCCTCCTCGCTGAGGTGCAGCTGGCTTCCCTAGGCACTGTGATGCTCTTGGGCATTGTGCTTTTGTTCATGCTCAGAGCCTTTCACATCTTTTGGCTTGTTTCTGCTAAACACTTAGGGTCTCTCCCTAAGTGTAAAGGGTAATCCAGATGTGGACCTCTTGCTCTCAGTGGCTAGGGAAGCCATTGATGAGGCACAAATAAGGCTGAAAAGTATGTCTGGGGTTAGCTGGTTTTTCCGTGCAGAGGGGACTTGCACATCATTTTGGTACTGGACCGCCCTTATGGGCAGAATTTGTCTAATATGTTTGTGGGAATTTCTCTTCTGTAATGGCATTAGTAGAGCTAAAATGTGATGCTCTTCAGTGGTGACTAGCTGGAGAACAGGCCATTGTGCTTTTGTTTGTGCTCAGAGCCGCTCACATCTTTTGGCTTGTTTCTGTGAAACACTTAGGGTCTCTCCCTAAGTGTAAAGGGTAATCCAGACGTGGACCTCTTGCTCTCAGTGCCTAGAGAAGCCAGCTGCACCTCACTGACGAGGCCCAAATAAAGCCGAAACATACATCTGGGGTTAGCTGGTCCCCCGTGTAGAGGGGACTTGCCCATCATTTTGGTACTGGACTGCCCTTATGGGCAGGATTAGTTTAATATGTATGTGTAAATTTATCTTCTGTAATGGCACTAGAGAGCGAAAATGTGATGCTCTTGGGCGATGACTAGCCGGAGAACAGGCCATTGTGCTTTTGTTCGTGCTCAGAGCCTCTCACATCTTTTGGCTTGTTTCTGTGAAACACTTAGGGTCTCTCCCTAAGTGTAAAGGGTAATCCAGATGTGGACCCCTTGTTCTCAGTGCCTAGGGAAGCCAGCTGCACCTCACTGATGAGGCCCAAATAAGGCCGAAACGTACGTCTGGGGTTAGTTGTTTTTTCCGTGCAGAGGAGACTTGCCCATCGTTTTGGTACTGGACTGCCTTTATGGGCGGGATTAGTCTAATATGTATGTGGAGAGTCTTCCAGGGACCTCCAGCCATGCATTAGAGCTAATTTGGGTGCAAGAGTTCAAGGCTGCTACTAGGGACCTTAGGTCTACATTGCAACTCTTTCCATCCCAATTACAGGGGGTCTTTCATTCTTGGCAGACCCCCTTCCTCCGTCAAGTCTTCCCTGCCAAAACCTCAGGGTGTACCTGACTTGTCAAATTCCTCTGAGGAGGAACTGCTGGTGGATTCAGATGTTGAGGAATGTTCTGCGATGGGCTCCTCAGTTTTTTTGGGGACCCTTTTGAGGCTGATCCTGAGCCCTCGGCTGAGGGCCTGATCAGGGCTGTTTTAAATACCCTAAACATTCCGTTAGAGCAGGAGATTCCTTCTGACCCTTCTGATGTATTTCAGGAGCCTAAAATGCCCTTTACTTGCTTTCCACCTAACCCCACTCTTGACCGCCTTGTGTCTGATGAGTGGAAGTCTCCGGACAGGAAACCTTCTGTCTCCAAGAAATTCGACACGCTTTATCCCTTCTCTGAGGCTGCACTTGCTCAGTGGGTAAATCCTTCCAAAGTGGATGCTCCTATCTACACGCTATCCAAGTCTACTGCCTTGCCAGTGTCTGATGTGTCTGCTGTAAAAGACTGGACTGACAAGAAACTTGGGGTCTCCCTCAAGTCCACCTTTGCCACTGCTGGTACTGCAATGCGTCCAGCATTCGCTGCCACATGGGTGAACCGGGCCATTGCGGTCTGGACTGAACAGCTCACCCTTGCTGTCCTTCAGGGTGCTCCTACTTTGGATATGTTGCGCCTCCTTGCCAACATTTCTGAGGCACAGCACTGTGTTTCTGATGCCTTATTTGATGCCATCCATTTGGTGGCCAGGGATTCCACCATGTCTGTGGTTGCCAGACGGGCTCTTTGGCTCAAGATCTGGTCTGCTGATACTGCTTCTAAGAAAGCTTTGCTCTCCTTACCTTTTCAAGGCACTTCTTTGTTTAGGTCAGATCTTAAGGATCTGATCAGTGAGGCCACAGGGGGTAAGAGTACACTTCTACCCTTGGGTTCTAGGAAGAAAACACTGCTTAAGCGTAACCGGTATTTTTGTTCCTTTCAGAATCAGACACGTCCGGCGAACCAGATGGTTCCCTCAGCTCCGCATACCTCCGGAGTTCCACATCAATCATGAGATTGTGGTGCCTTCTTTCTGCCCTGACCCCACCTCTAGCAAGGAGAGGGATCTCCACTGGTTAGACGTGGTGCGTTGTCTCAAGTTTTATGTACGTCGCACTGAGTCTATCAGGCAATCTGACGCGTTGTTCGTCATTCCTGAGAGTCCTAGGACAGGAAGACCTGCATCCAAAGTGACTATTGCTTCTTGGATCAAGTCCACTATTTGTATGGCTTATGAGCTGAGGAAGAAGCCTGTCCCCTTCAGGGTCACGGCTCATTCTACACAATCTATTGGGGCCTCTTGGGCTTACAAGAATCAGGCCTCTGCTGATCAGTTGTGCAAGGCTGCCACTTGGTCATCTGTGCACACCTGTTGATATGTTGGCATCGGCTGATGACAGCTTTGGGAGGAAAATCCTGGAGGCAGTTTTGCCTGTCTAGGATTTTCTTTGGTTCTTGGTGCTTCCTTCACTTTTGAGCCCCGTTGGCTCCTGTTCAGTGTCTGTTGACACTTCATTGTTTGGTGGGCTATCTCTGATCTGATGGTTCATATTTGCTCTGGTGACTTTGGGGGCCTTGCGCCTCGTCCTTGCCTTACTTCCCGCTTCTGAGAAACTCAATGGTTGGACATCCCAAAGTTACCAGTAACCTGTTTTGGACTACAGAGAAAAGAGGATTTTAATCTTACCTGTTAAATCCTTTTCCGTAGTCCATACAGGTTACTGGTCTCCCACCCTGTCAAGGGACCATGCTTGGCTGTCCTGTGGCAGACCGTGGGGGTCCTTCGGGGTCATGCTCACAGGAGTATTCCTTTCCTTCCACTATCTAGTCAATAGTTAGTGTCTCAAATCTTTCTGGAGCTGGTTGGCTAACTGCAGCCAAGGAGGGAAGGTAGGCTCCACCCCCTGCATACAATTCTAGAATTGTTCCTGCCTACAATTAAAGGGGCAGATTGCCTACCCAAAGTTACCAGTAATCTGTATGGACTAAGAGAAAAGGATTTAACAGGTAAGACCAAAATCCTCTTTTTTGCAACTGCGGGCTCTGCCCTTCTCCCTACCGTTGCTGCTGCATGGGTAAATAGGGCTGTGGCTGTTTGGACTGAACAGCTCAATTCTGCAGTCCATCAGGGAGCCACTACTTCTGACATTTTGCGTCTTCTCACTAATGTTGCTGAGGCTCAGCATTATGTCTCTGCTGTCTTGTTTGATGCTGTTCGTATGGTAAACAGGGCATCTACTATGTCTGTGGTAGCCAGACGGGCTCTTTGACTTAAGATCTGGACAACTGACACAGACTCTAAGAAGGCTCTCCTGTGTTTGCCTTTTCAGGGTTCTTCCCTAGTTCGGGCCTGAACTTAAGGGTCTCATCAGTGAGGCCACTGGAGGGAAAAGTTCTCACCTGCCAGTGGTCCTAAGGAAGAAGGCACCTGTTAAACGGAATCAGCTTTTTCGTTCCTTTCAAGCAGACTCGTGCCAAGAGACCCAGACAGGCCCTCAGGCTCCATGCTCCTCATCCAAGCCTAAGCAGCAATGGAGAGCCAAGTCCTCCACAAAGCCCAAGGCTTCTAAGCCTTCTTCTGCATGTCTCCCCGAACCAGGGTCCCCACCTGAAGATAGGTGGTCGCCTACACCACTACCTGTCAGCTTGGCAGGCCTCTGTGGCGGACCCATGAGTTTTACAGGTGGTGGCTTCGAGATACACGATTCCCTTCACCTCCCTTCCTCCTCCAAGGACCTTTGTTTCTCGTTCTCCCTTGGGAGCAGATAAGAGATGCCTTTTCGAAGAAGCTATACAGGCACTTCTGGACAAGGAGGTCCAGGAGCCAGTTCCTCCTCAGGAGAGGGGCTTGGGAGTCTATTCCAACCTCTTTGTGGTTTCCAAAAAGGATGGGGGCTGTCTTCCCATCTTGAATCTGAGGGACCTCAACTCCTTTGTGGTCAGGTCCCAGTACTGCCAGGAGTCTCTGCGCACAGTGATAGCTGCCATGTCTCCTGGAGAATTTCTGGCCTCTCTGGACCTTGAAGATGTCTATTTGCACATCACCATTCATACAGAGAGTCGGCAGTATCTCCGCTTTGCCTGCGATCGAGGGCCTTTCCAGTTCTCTGCCCTCCCCTTTGGCCTGACCACGGCTCCACAAGTCTTCAACAGAGTACTGGGAGCCTTGATCTCTGTCCTACAGAACGTCATCAGGGTGACTCCATATATGGACAACCTCCTCCTCTCCAGATCGCCTTCACCAGCAGGTGCAGGTCTGCATTCATGCTCTCTCCCATCATGGGTGGATCATCAACTTGAATATGTCAGACCTTGTTCCTTCTCAGAAGATGGTCTTAATGTGCCACCTCTTCAACAATCAAAGGTGGATGGTGTTTCTGACAGACAATGTGGCTCATCAGATAGTACAGAAGGTCCAAGCTATCCTGTCTCAGGATCCGATCCCAGCCAAGAAGTTGTCCTCCTTGGTGGGGGGTTCATTTCCACCAAAGAAGCAGTTCCGTTTGCCATGGCTCACACCAGGGAACTTCAGAGGTTTTGATCATGGCCTGCAAGGGCCATCCAGATCTACTGGAAAGATCCCTGTCTCTCCCTCTTCAAGTGGAGCAGAGTCTCTTGTGGTGGCTCAACATGAACAATCTCCCAAAAGGCAGACCCTTTCTAGTCCCCTTTTGGACCACAGTGACAGCGGATGCCAGCCTCTCCGGATGGGGAGTGGTGCTGGGGCACTTAAGTGTTCAGGGCCAGTGGTCTCCAGAAGAATCTCTCCTTCCCATCAGTGTCTTGGAGCTTCGGGAGATATTTCATGCCCTACATCACTGGACACGACCATTGCAGGATTGCCCGGTAAGGGTGCAGTCGGACAATGCCACAGCGGTAGCCTACATCAACAAGCAGGGCGGCACAAGAAGTCTCACAGCTTGGTTAGAGGTCAAGGCTATTTTATCATGGGCAGAGGAGCATGTCCCTGCTATTTCCGCAGTTCATATTCCTTGCGTAGACAACGTTCTGGCAGACTTCCTCAGTTGACACACAGTGGAAAGCGGGGAGTGGGAGCTGCATCCAGAGGTGTTCAGACTCATCATCCAGCAGTGGGGTCTACCATGCATCGACCTGATGGCAACCAGACATAACAGAAAGATCCCAGCCTTTTGCTCTCGCTGGGCGGATTCCATGGCTCTGGCAGTGGATGCCTTATCGATCCCGTGGATGTTTCCTCTGGCGTACATCTTCCCTCCTGTTCCTCTGTTGACCAGAGTTCTTCGGAAGCTGTGACTGGAGTGGTGCCCAGTCATTCTGATTTCCCCATGCCGGCCACAACAAGCTTTCCAGAGCTTCTGGACCTCTCATTGGCGGAACCTCTTCCACTTCCTCCCCGTCCATATCTTCTTCTACAGGGTTACCTCTGGAAAGAAGACATTCATCATCTGGCTTTGACAGCTTGGAGATTGAATCTTCAATTTTGAAGAAGAAAGGATTTTATTCTTGGGTGGTGGCTACTATGCTTTAGTGCCCACAAGCCTGTTTCATCTAAGGCCTACCATAGGGTTTGGTCTACCTTCCTGGCTTGTGTGCTGTCAGATACCTGTCTCAGGATTTTGACCTTCCTACAGTTCTTTCCCTCCTACAGGATGGTGAGGATAGGGGTCTCAGTCTGAGTTCTCTCAATATTCAGACTTCTGCACTCTCTGTCCTTTTTCAGAGGTGTCTTGCTATCATTCCTGATGTCAAGGTTCTCTTCCAGGCTGTTGCTCACACCCATCCGGTGTTTAAGTCCCCTGCTCCTCAGTGGGATCTTCACCTGGTCTTGGGAGTACTCCAGCGTCCTCCCTTTGAGTCTTTGGCTAACATTCCTCTACGTCTGCTGACATGGAAGATGGCCTTTCTCCTGGCAATTGTTTCTGTTTGCCATGTTTCAGAGCTGCATGCCCTGTCTTGTAAGCCACCCTTTCTGGTTTTCCACAAGGACAAGGCAGTGCTTCACACCTCCCGAGAGTTTCTCCCGAAGGTTGTGTCCAAGTTCCACATCAATCAGGAGATTGTGGTTTCTTCCTTCTGTCCTAACCCTACTTCTGACAAAGAGAGGGATCTTCATCTTTTGGATGTTGTGCATTGTCTCAAGTTCTGTGTGCATCTCACTGAGTCTTTGAAGCAATCTGACACTCTGTCATTCCTGAGGGTCCTAGGGCAGGGAAGCCTGCTTCCAAGGTTACCATTGCTTCTTGGGTCAAGTCCACAATTCGTAAGGCTTACAAACTTCGGAAAAAGCCTGTTCCCTTCAGGGTCACGGCTAATTCTACGAGGTCTATTGGGGCTTCTTGGGCATACAAGAACCACGCCTCAGCTGATCAGTTATGCAAGGTGGCCACTTGGTCATCTGTGCACACCTTTTCTAAACACTGTTGTGTGGATGTGCTGGCATCGGCTGATGCCAGTTTTGGGAGGAAGATCCTGGAGGCAGCCTTGCCTGTCTAGGATCTCCTTGGTTTCTCAGTACTCTTTCACTTTGAGCCCTGTTGGATCTAGTTCAGCATGCTGTGCAACAGTTCATGGTGTTTGTTTTACCCCTGTTCAGTGTCCAGTGTCACTTTGCGGTTAGTGTTGAGCTATTTATGATCTGTAGGTTCACTGGTGCTCTGGTGACTTTCGGGGCCTGCACCTGGTCCTTGCCTTTCTTCACGCCCTGGGGAACTTAATGGTTGGATATCCCAAAGTTACCAGTAACCAGTATTGGACGACAGAGAAAATAGGATTTTAGTCTTACCTGTTAAATCCTTTTCTTTTAGTCCATACAGGTTACTGGTCTCCCTCCTTGTCAAGGGACCATGCTTGGTGCTCCTGCGGCAGAACGTGGGGGTCCTTTCAGGTTCATGCTCACAGGAGTCTTCCTTTACCTTCTTGCTACCTAGTCAATAGTTAGTCTGCAAATCTTACTGGTTGGGGATTGTCTAGCTGCAAGCTAAGGAGAGGAGGTAGGCTCCACCCAGCAGTCACTTCTCAGAATTGTTCCTGCCTATTAAAAGGGCTGTTTGCCTACCCAAAGTTACTAGTTACCTAAGTTACCTGTAACCTGTATGGACTAAGAGAAAAGGATTTAACAGGTAAGACTAAAATCATATTTTAAGTCACTGGAGTTTCTCACCTATAGTTAAGCTGATTTGCCTCAGAATTGCACTGCTTCAGCTCATTGAATATGGCCCTATAAGTCAGTTCTGTATTGATTGGTTCTTCAGAATTAATCTTTAATAATTACCTTATATCATATCCTTGGAGGCAGACATGATACTTTGTTGCAGGGCTTGAATATTCCAAACTCCACCCACTCTTCTTTCTTATGAAGCCTTCTGTGGGAGGGGTTTGGGGTGTGTTGAGTCCGCAATCAACAGTTTACCTCCATGGACATGATATAAAATAATAATTTACCCTTTGAGTGCTATAGGGGTGTACAACTCATTACACAGCAATGCATTGCACACCCCTTTGGCACAAAGCTTAAATTTGGGGAGCAATACACGCAGAATTGATTCACAGCAGCCAGTAGGATTTTCTGTCTTGATTAAGATAAGTACATAGTGAGATAAGGTGAGACTGCACAGTCATCATTTTATCTCATTTCCTGACTGCTTTAATCCCTTGCATGAGAAAGAGGTCTCCAATACTTTGCTTTTCAATGAGTTGGAGACCTCTTCAGTATTCAAGCAGTTTATAGTTATCATTTGAAAAAACTTAAAAAGCAACATTAAAACTTGTCATACTTTTCTTTTTTTTTTTCAGTTTGTGGAACAATCCAATACCAGTGCCTATTCAAGACAAGCTTCAGAAACAAGATTCAAGACTAAACTTCTCGTTTTTCTAGTAACAAAGAAGATTTATAAAAACAAAAAAGTTCTTAGTGCTTTTTAAAGAATTGTCCTGGCAATAACGTCAGGTCTGATTTATAAGTGAGTAGGGGCATTTTGTAAATGTGGTGTTATTATTCTGATGTTAATGCCTGGAATGTTTAAGAGCAGATTATACCTGGAGTTAAGGTTCTGGCAAAAATTCTGTTGCTAAATTGCCACAGCCAGCGACATTTCTTTGTAAATTTGCAGTGCCAGAATTTTCCCCAACTGTACCGTCACTTTTCTGAAAACACAACTACTCTGCTTTACTGCGTCCAAAGTTGGCATAATCTTCTTTATAAATGCTGAACTTCAGTTTTAGCAAAGATTACAGCCATTCCTCTATCTATTCCAATTTTGTAAATCTCTTCCAAAGTACATAAATTTGCATGGTGAATTGAAGTTGGGTGTCTTACACCTGCATCCTGTTTCAAGGGGTGCCTTGCCCCCCCACACACACAGACGCTGATGGTTATTATTGGATACTGCAATGTCACACCCACCTGAAAAAACAACAGAAATTAGGCTGCCATTGGCAGCTTCATTTCCTGCAGGACATGGAGCTTAGAGAAGACCTGTTAATTGGTGGCTGTAACTCTATAATGCTGGTATTCCCACGGGTGGTAGCAATCCTGATTAGTTGGTAAAAGGCTGAGCTTTAACAATATGGTTTACTTACTTTTTTTGTCATCTGCCCTTTAAACACAAAGGGGTGGGTCATTTATTATTGTGGTGGAAAGTGTTTCTTTGTATTTGTGTTTTTTCCTGCTTGCAATTACACTTATGTATGAAAATAATTAATTATATTCATGAATGGGTGGCTTCAAGGGTTTAAGTGTCAGGTAAGCAACTGGATATTTCACTCTGAAACCACACATACCACATGAGATACACTGCTCAATGTTAGCTGTTCCCCCTTTCAGGTGTAAATTATACTAGTATCGAGAGGCAAGATCACCTTTACCAAAATGAAGAAATGGGGAGATACTGGCACCTAAACATAATAAGCATTTGATATATGAATAAGATAAGATAGACTCACTGTGCTCACTGTGTGTTGCACAACGTGACTACACGGGTAACTGTGGCAGCTAGTCCAATCTATGGAATGATGCAAAATTGATGATGTACATAAAACCAACTGAAAATGAAATTATATATTGTATATTTTGTAATATGAAGTAAAACAGAGTATAGAACAATGCTTGTCAAGTTTCATAGCCAAAGTGCACATTATAGACAGGAGCTAAGATCATAAGACATCTATTGTCAAATACATGTCAACCCCTTAAGGACCAGTGATGTTTTAAACCTAAAGAACTTGGTCAATCTTCACTTTTCTGGCTATGTGAATTGAAGGGGGTTTCACCAGTTATTATTTAGTGCATCCATGCAAACTATATCTTGTTTTTTTTTCTATAGATAACAAAACCCAAACATTTTATTTAAAGGTATAGTAATACTTCAAAATTACTATCCCTTATATTGAAGCCCTTAAAAAACTGAATTAAATGCCACCAGTGGCATCTCTCAAACCTTTATGGTTTGAGAGATAGCCACTTTTAAACTTCTCTCTCCCCTGCCTCTCCGCTGACGTCAGCGTTCTTGCTGCAGCAGGGGAATCCGTTAATTGAATCAAGAGGAGGCTCTTCAGCAGAGCCAGATCTCGTTATAGAAGAAACGATCCTTCACTAAAACGGTCTTCTACGTGTGCTTGATAACCAAGCAGGGAAGGCTATGATAAGATACCTGAAAGCTTCCTGCTTGCAATTTTCGTTGTCGTAAATATTTTAAGAAATGGAAGATAAGTGGAACTGCTGAAGTCAAGAGAAGATCTGGAAGACCAACAAACATTTTTGATAGAACTATTCATAGACTAGTCAGGAATAAAATCAAACCCCCCCTCATATCACTGCTAAGTGACATGCAGGAAAGTTAAGTTGGCACTGGAGTAGTGGTGCTTCAGTCCACTGTCCACAGTGTTTGCTTGCACAAACATGATCTGCATGGAAAAGTCATTGGAAGAAAACCTTTTCTGCGATCTCATAACAAAAGTCAGTGTCTGTAGTATGTAACACATCACTTACATAAATCATAGGCATTTTGGAACCAAATGCTGTGGTTTGATGAAGTTAAAATTGAGCTCTTTGGCTACAATCACCAAAGGTACATTTAGCGGAAAAAAGGAGAAGCATTGGAAGAAAATAACACCTTGCCATCTGTTAAGCAGAGGAGTAGATCTATTATACTTTGGGGTCGTGTGGCATCCAATGGCACAGGACATATTGTATAGGTGGATGGAAGAAAGGATTCTACTATCAACAAATCCTGGAAACTAATGTCACACAGTCATTGAAGAAGTATGCATTAAAGAGGTTGGATATTATAGTACAATGCTCCAAAACATACCTCAAAATCAACCATGAACTACTTCAAGTGAAAGCCTACATTTTTGGATTGGCCATCACAGACCCCACAAATTAATATTATTGCCAATCTGTGAGCATATCTCAAACATGCAGTTCATAGAAGACAATAATATTTCTGAACTAGAAGCGTTCTGCAAGGAAGATTGGGTATAAATTCCTAAAGCAAGAATAGAAAGACTGTTAGCTGGCTATAAGAAACTTTTGCAAGCTGTAATTTCTTCCAAAGGGGGTGTAACTAAGTATGTTACTACTCCTTGTAACTCAATGTAGTAATTTTGGCAGTAGTGGTAATGGAGGCTTTGCCCCCTGTAAAATGTGGTTCTAAATGGTGAATATGTATGTATACCTGCCATGGTGCCATATATTTACTTCTAGGTCTGCACTCTTGTCTTAGGCCTTTGTTACCACTCACACTGAGTTTTCTTGAAATGACTTGAAAAACATAGTCCATGTTGCAAAAGTTGATTTTTTTTTCTTACAGGCTTGGATGTACATTCACTTTACAGATGGAATAGAGAGAATTCTTGTCTTTAAAAGCAAATGGAAGCATGCTATTTGATAGTATAGCTCTCTCCGTCCCCTGCCATTTGATTGTATGTCTCTCTCTCTCATACATTGACAAAGTAATATATATATATAGTGTTTTCCATAAGAACACAAGCACTCTCAGAACAACTAAAATTGTATAATGCATGAGGCAGCTAGGCCTTCAACATATATGGCATCAGATACGTCAAGAGAGTATAGCAGGACACAGCTGTTCCTATGAAGTCACTCTTACGTTCCATAAGCTAATTTTGTTACAAACGGGTGAGAGTAGTAAGAGAAATGTTCAACGTTAAAAATATTTCTAACACAAACCCTTCCCCCGGCCACTCCTGCCAAAATCATGATCCCTGTATGTTGTGGGGAAACAGTATTGAGGAGATTAGAAAATCTTCTCCTTACTGCCATCCCAGGGTGGCTGGCACAGATGAAGAATTTTGGTCCCATGTCAGCCGCCTGTTTTTATTAATATAGATACATACAGATGTATTGTATTTGCTAGTAAATAACTTTTTATTCAAGTAATTTGTGAATGCTTAGCCACATGTGATACATATGCTGTTATGCTCCTTCATCCTCCTACTTCACTTGTGAATGGTCTGCTGGTCGCCCCATGGGCCATCATACAGATCAGCCCTGTTGCAGCTTTACTATGTTCCTGCATGAGTGCAAGTTATTAGCCTCTTGCTAAGCTTTGGTGCATTTAATTGAGACAATAGTCACCTATGTGAAAGCCACCAATGGTCCAGAAGCTTACCTTTTGATCACTGTGTTGGTGTTGATGCTGAGAAAAGTGCCTAAGCATTAAATGAGTGGAAAAGACATAGTGAGGGTATGAGGAGGGTGAGGGGAGAGTTTGATGAAGGTGAAGGGGAGAGTGGGATCTGTGGCAGGTCTGTGCAATAATTTTGACAGGAGTGGCCACTGCCGTCAAAATGATTCCTCTCAACTGGGTGTTGTGAGGGCAAAGCCGCCCCCTGCTGTCCCGGAACAAAGCGGACAGCAAACCAGAAACTCTTGGATTTTTAACTATATAGAAGCTATGGAGAGATAGACAGACAGACATAATGTATGGGGTTCTTTTTATAAATCCCTTTTACTTGCACTGAATGTTATGTCTATTATTTTTCTATATGTAAAATGTATCTGTAAATATTGCTTTTTATAACACTTTTCTAAAAGGATAAATAATTATTTAAATGTTTGAAATAAAGAAAAAATACAATAGCTGGTCTGCTTGGCCTATATTTATTAAGTAGTAATGAACATGAGACAATACATGAATAAAACACTGGTACATCCTGACTTAGCCAGGGGCTGCAAGTGAATAGTTCTGAAATGTTCTTTATACTGTTTGTAGAGTGACAGAACATTAGGAAACACAAACATATGGTGATAAATATAATTGCAAGCAATGACAAAAAGGAGGCGTTGAGGGCCCTACTTGTGAGTGCTGATTATTTAGAGTGGATACAGCAGGGAACTAAGCAGAAAAGGTTTTAAAGGGATAGTAACTCTTGATTTTGACCTAGTTAATCTGCAAATGCACACAGTGTAAAGTTAGATTTCCTTTACCTTTTTTTTCAGGAGACTAGTAGATTAAAAATAATACCTTTATTAGCTTACTGACTGGCACTAGTATGCAAGATTTCTGGAAAACTAGGTCTCTTCTTCAGGTATAATAATAATAAAGGTGGAATTTATACACATTATTTTAACATTTCATTTTCTACTGGCATTAATATTCTGTGAGTATAAATTCGTAACCAAGTTTAACAATCTTAACTGTGGTTTGAACCATGATAAGGAATTTATACCACATTATCCCAGAAAATAACATATCTTGGTCCCTTTGGGTGCCAGGGGGCTCCACGGCTTATTGTAAGAGATGGGTTGTGCACCCCCTTGGAGCTTGGAGGGTTAACCCATACATTCGATAGACTTAGCCATCTCTGGCTAAATACTGGGTTTCAGTGGAGCATGAAAAAGGTAATCATGTTTGCATCTTCTAGTCCACTTTAAAAAGACTTTAATAGAGCCTAAAGATAGATTTATGGTGCATATTGATTACAATATTCCTGCCAGTAGAATTTAAATGTTCAAATAATGTGCATGAGTTTTAGTCATTCTTATTATGCCTGCCTTAAAGGCATAATGTCCTAAAAGCTTGCATTTGAGAGCAACTCAGTCAATAAAGGTATCATTTTTACTCTACTATTCTCCTGCATTTGCTATGGCTAACATGCTTTCCCCATGTTTCATTGTCACCTATTTTTGTATAAACTTATCTCTCGAACACTGAGCTTCCTGGATCTGTTTCCAGAGAGCTTTGTGTCAAGGACTGTGGAAGAAGAGATATGGATGCAATGCAGAAACTATTTAGGTAAAAATGAAAAAAAATTAAAAGTCTTGGCAACTTGACTTTACATATTATGTACTTGCAGAATATCTAAGGCTAAAAAAAAGTTGCTATCCCTTTAAGAATATAAGCAATATACATAGTTTTATGCTAAGGTTTGGGCACCCCTGACCAGTTTACATGTTTTGTTGATATTCTGGGCAAAGAGATGTTAACATAACCTCTGCAGCGAACAACCTTAAACTTGACATATTTCTGCAATTTGTAATGCACAGATATTATTAATTTGCGGAATTTAGCAGTCTGAAAACAATATATAAAACAGAAAATGTGGCATGTGCAATAATATGGGCATCCTTGCAGCTGATCCACTAGTGTTATATTTTGAAGTATATTCAGAGTCAGAGACGCTCAACTAGGAACGAGCCTGCAATACAAATTTGCAGACTTTCTAGTAATGGTGTCCTACCCAGATTGCAGTTTCTTTTAGCCAATTAGTTCCTTTCACAGAGAAGAAATATCCTAAAGTGTATCATACTGGTGCTGCTATAACAGCAGTCCAGCCACAAAATGCCAGCCAATTCCACTCTGAACAAGAGAAGAAGCCAACCCAAGCCACATGTTTGGGCCTTGTGGGGTCTCATCAGTGAGGTCCAGCTGATCTCTCTAAACACTTTGAGCAAGGGGTCCAATGCTGGATTCCCCCTATTACCCTTGGGGTGATTAATCTACCCTTGGGGTAGATTAATCCCAAGGGTAATCTGCATTTGTATATTAAGAGTCAAAGACGCTCAACCAGGAATGAGCCTTCAATACAAATTTTCAGACTCTCTAGGAATGGTGTCCTACCTAGGGTGCAGTCTTGTTTAGCCCACTAGTGCCTTTAACAAAGAAGAAATATCCTAAAGCATATCATACTGGTCCTGCCATAACAGCAGTCCAGCCACAAAATGCCAGCCAATTCCTCTCTGAACCAGAGAAGCAGCCAACCTCAGACTCACGTTTCATCCTTGTTAGGCCTCATCAGAGAGGTGCAGCTGATCTCTCTAAATACTGTTGGCAAGGGGTCCAATGCTGGATTGGGTGACTAATCCCAAGGGTAATTTGCATATGTCAGAGATGTTCAACTAGGAACAAGTCTGCAATACAAATTTGCAAGCTCTCTAGGAATGATGTCTTAGCCAGGGTACAGTCTCTTTTAGCCCACTAGTGTCTTTCACAGAGAAGAAATAGTCTAAAGCATATCATACTGGTCCTGATATAACAGCAGTTCAGTCTCTGACTCTTTATTTACTTATATTTTGTAAGGTCTCAGAACTTAATTGACTCATTAGGCCTTACTAATTCCTGATGATGACAATTCCTGAGCTTAAAGTGGACCATAAATTTGTTTACATATTTGAAAATATCATTAACAAC
Organism: Rhinophrynus dorsalis; assembly: GCA_037306005.1. Taxonomy (NCBI): domain Eukaryota; kingdom Metazoa; phylum Chordata; class Amphibia; order Anura; family Rhinophrynidae; genus Rhinophrynus; species Rhinophrynus dorsalis. The sequence continues at coordinate 343,539,703 of CM074722.1, read as the reverse complement.
CGACTATGGGTTATGTTAACCAAAGGTCCAGCAAATGTATAATTTAGGAGATATTCACACTATAACTTTTGGGAAAAATAGAAGTGATAGTCTCCTGGTGCAGAGTAGGTCTTCATTAGCATATGAAACATCACTGAAAATCTACCTAAGCACATGAAACATCACTGAAAAGATTAATTAGCATATTGAATCCCACAGAAAATGCTCCATTAGCATATGAAACCACACATTTATCACATTTAGCATATGGTAACAAGTATGACTATCTCATGTGCTGGTCTTTTTGGCCAACATGATACATAATCAGTTTTTAATGACATTTTCAGAGGTATAAACTTGAATCAAGGTGACAGGTCTGCCCTGGCTCTTCAAACCTCTCAGGGTGATGTGCTTGCACTCAACAACTATTGGATCCTCAAAGCAGCAGACTGAGGATCAGAAAATGAAGATAATTAACCTTTACAAACCTCCTTCATCTTATATTGACTGTTGTACTTCAGTGACAGAGGCAAAAGTTTCTCAATCCACCTACCTCACCATTACTCCTTGGAACCTATGCCCTCTCACTTACTTAGACCACTTGTACCAGTCCTTACACCTACACCTTGCACTAATTTCAACACCTCACTCTCTACAGCCACCTTCCCTCCTTCATTCAAACAGGCACAAGTCAAACCCCTACTCAAGAAAGCTAACCTTTATCCATCCAGTCTCTATATCAACCTCTCTCCCTTACTCTTCTTAATTCAAATGCTTAGAATGCCTTTTCTCCTTCCAAATTTCCAAATTCCTTAACTGTAACAATCTTTCAGCTCAAACTTCTTTATACTCATACTACATGACTTATCCTCTGCTTTTGATACAGTTAATCATTCTCTTCTTGCCCAGATTCTCCACAATCTTAACTTCTGCAATCAAACTGTTTCATGGCTTTCCTCCTGTCTCTCACAACATTCCTATTTTGTGTCTTCTGGCAATAACATCTCATCTACAGTCCCTTTGTCAATGAGGGTGCCTCAAGGCTCCTTTCTGGATCTTATACTTTTCTCCCTGTATACTCTGTCAGGGGAAATATTAATTATTCATTATTATTAGTTCATTTGACTTAAATTACCATTTATATGCTGATGATACCAAAATTCTATCACAATCGCTCCTGTCTATCACCTATGTCTCCGCCTTGTGCATTCCCATTGGTTCCTCTGCACATATCTACCCATCCTCTGGACAGGTAGATGTGCAGCCTTTGAGACCATTTTGTGTTGTTGTTCCTTCCATGCTGTTACCCATAACCTGTGTACAACCTTGGCTTACCTTCAACTTCGCTCCTGGTTGCTGTTATCCGATTACTTTTGTGCGACTTTGATTTGCCTTTGACTTCGCTCCTGGTTGCTGTTATTTGACTATCTGTGTACAACCACGGTTTGCCTTCAACTCCACTCCTGGTTGCTGTTATCTGATTGTGTATGACCTCGGCTTGCCTTAGACTTCTGGTTGCTATTATCAGACTACCTGTGTACAATCTCAGTTTGCCTTTGGTCCTGGTTGCAGTTATCATTCTTCTACCAGAGTTCGACCTCGACCCGTCCTTTCTCTACTATGCCTCTTGCACTCAACTGGCCTCCTTACTTCCATTCTCAGAGAGGTCTGCTATTTAGCTGTGTTAGATGTACCTATCCTGTCATCTGGCTTTGCGGCCATCAACTTTAACCCCGGCTTATACCTCAGCAAGGGTATATTCCATATTGCCTCTGCTCTCAAGCAATTCTCCCCAGCTAGCACTCTCTAGCATCATAGTAGATCACTCTGGTGTACATTCTTGTTTCTAATTCTGGTGTTTTTTACAAATGTATATGTCCAATCCTGATCTCTCACCTCAAATTCAGTTACAAATTTCAGACTGCCTCTTGGCCATCTCCTCCTGGATGTCATCATGTCAGCCAAAACCCAGCTTAACATTACAGTTGCTCAGCACACTGCTTAGGGGCCATATTTGATTCTTTCCTTTCCTTCTCCCCTCATATTAACTCTTTGGTTGGAACCTGTCACTTGTTCCTCCACAACATTGCTAAAATCCACCTGTTCCTGTCACAAAAAACTACTGAAACTCTTGTGCATGCCCTCATTCTGTCCTGCTTAGACTACTGCAAAATACTACTAACTGGTTTCCTACCTCCCTGGTGGTCCAGCGGCAGGAGATGTCTGTGCTTCTGCACAGACCTGTAGCTGCTGTTGCTCCCGCGCGGTCTTCTATTTAGGAATGCAGAGCGCTGGGAGATGATGTCGTCTCCCAGCGCTCTGCATTAGAGCTGACAAGGGGGAGCAACAGCAGCTACAAGTTTGTGTTACCACGCAACAGGCGGGCCGGGGCTGCGGGTTACTGTGCACAGCACTGTGAGGGTACGCCTGTAGGCAGTTGCCTACTTCTTTTTTCATTGTAATAATAATATTGTTGCGCTGCTTCCCACCTCCTATATTGTGGATCACCACTGTGGCTGGCTACAGTGCTTGGGATGGTGAGCTCAGTAGCTTGGCCCTTGACTGTACAGTCCGCCTAGAGTTTCTGCTTGATGTTTATTCTTCTACTAGCATGTGTGCACTTCATCAGAGAAGGGGCAGTCTTAAAAGCTGATTGACAGGGATTAGGGCGGGGGAGAGCTGTCCATCTCAAGGCCGGATTTACATCTCAGGCACCCCTAGGCACAGCAACCTCTGGTGCCCTTAGCCCTTCACTGGACCCACTACCATACCCTCTTTTGTGGCCAAACCCATTTTTAGATTTATTCTTCACACTAATGTCAAATTTTCCAGAAGTAGATAAAAATGCTCTATTTTTTTTTTGTTCCATTTTGGAGAAATCTTAATACATTGGCGCCATAGAATAACATTGGACTTTTTTTTTGCTTTATTTTTGTTGCTAAATTTTCTTGCACAAAGATCTCTTTACTCACACACCTCTAAAGCTGTAGGCATCGGCTCCCTAGAATAACATAGGACTTGGAGCACTGATTTTTTTAGTTCCATTTTTTTGCTCCACTTTTTGTTCTGTTTTTGTCTTCCATTCTTTGCTCTGTTTTCTTTCTCCATTTTTTGCACTTTTTAGCTCTGTTTTCTTGCTCCATATTAGAGAAATCTTAATACATTGGCTCCATAGAATAACTTTGGACTTGGAGATCTTTTCTTTACTCTATGTACTCAAAGTCCTATGTTTTCCAAGGATCCAATGTATTAACATTTCTGCAAAATAGAGCAAGAAAATGGAGCAATAATTGACCAAGAAAAAGATGCAAAAACTGAGCAATACAGTGGTGCAAAAAAGCTCCAGATTTCTCCAACATTAGAGGTCTTAAATCCTGACCTGTTAGCCTAGGGGACCAAACCAGGACACCTATGCTCTAGGGAGCTAATGCACTAAGACCTCTCCACTTTCTGCTTGTTCCTGTTTCTGCTTGATACGTTTTGGAAAAATTTGAATGCATTGGCTCCATAGAATAAGATAGAAATATTTTCTTTAGTCTATGGTGCCAATGCACTAATTACTATGTTATTCATTGGATATCGCTCTAGTATCCAAGAGGATAAATACAGGGGTAGGTAACTGGTTCAGAGATTGATCTGACCACACCCAAAATTCAGAATGTGGTTGTAGCCAGCTTACTCCGTTTTCTTCTTGCTCTTCTTTTTTGCTCCTTTTTCTTTTTGCTGTGTTTTCTTTTTGCTCCGTTTCTTGCTCCATTTTTTCTTCTTGCTCCATTTCTTGCTCCATTTTCTTCTTGCTCTGTTTTTTCTTATTGCTCTGTTTCTTGCTCCGTTTTCTTTTTGCTCATTTTTTTGCTCCGTATTTTCTTTTTTCTCCATTTTCTTCTTGCTCTTGCTCTGTTTTTTTCTTCTTGCTCCGCGCTCCATTTTCTTTTTGCCCTGTTTCTTGCTCCATTTTTTGTTTTTGCTCCATTTTTCTTCTTGCTCCATTTTCTTCTTGCTCCATTTTCTTTTTGCTCTGTTTTTTCTTTTTCCTCCATTTTCTTTTTGCTCCTTTTCTTGCTCCATTTTTCTTCTTGCTCCGTTTTTTCTTTTTGCTCCATTTTCTCTTCTTGCTCCGTTTTTTCTTTTTGCCCTATTTCTTGCTCTGTTTTTCTTTTTGCTCCGTTTCTTGCTCCATTTTTTCTTCTTGCTCCATTTCTTGCTCCATTTTCTTCTTACTCCATTTTTTCTTTTTGCCGTTTCTTGCTCCATTTTTTGTTTTTGCTGTTTTTTTTCCTCCCTTTTTCTTCTTGCTCCATTTCTTGCTCCATTTTCTTCTTGCTCCGCTTTTTTGTTTTTGCTCCATTTTTCTTCTTGCTCCATTTCTTTCTCTGTTTTCTTCTTGCTCCGTTTCTTGCTCCATTTCTTGCTCCATTTTCTTCTTGCTCCGTTTTTTCTTTTTGCCCCGTTTCTTGCTCCGTTTTTTTGTTTTCGCTCCGTTTTTTCTTTTTGCCCCGTTTCTTACTCCGTTTTTTCTTTTTGCCCCGTTTCATGCTCTGTTTTTTCTTTTTGCTCCGTTTTTTCTTTTTGCCCCGTTTCTTACTCCGTTTTTTGTTTTTGCTCCTTGCTCTGTTTTTTTCTTGTTACTCCGTTTTGGAGAAATCTTAATACATTGGCTCCATAGAATAAGACAGGGAAATTTCTTGCTCCATTTTCTCTTTTTGCTCCATTTTCTCTTCTTCCTCCGTTTTCCTTCTTGCTCCGTTTTTTCTTTTTGCCCCGTTTCTTGTTCCATTTTTCTTTTTGTTCCCTTTTTTCTTCTTGCTCCGTTTTAATCCGTTTTCTTTTTGCTCCATTTTTCTTTTTGCTCCGCTTTTTTTTTTTCTTGCTCTGTTTTTTCTTTGTTCTGTTTCTTGCTCCGTTTTTTGTTTTTGCTCAATTTTATCTTCTTGCTCCATTTCTTGCTCCATTTTTCTTCTTGCTCCATTTCTTGCTCCATTTTTTTTCTTCTTGCTCCATTTCTTGCTCTGTTTCTTGCTCCGTTTTTTTCTTCTTGCTCTATTTCTTGCTCCGTTTTCTTCTTGCTCCGTTATAGCTGACAACAGGGGAATCCGGTGCGTGAGCAAGCAGAGGCTCTGCAGCAGTGCTGAGATCGTGTTATAGAAACACAAATCCTTCACTGAAATGGTCTTCTACGTGTGCTTGGTTTTCAAGCACACCAAGAAGACCATTTCAGTGAAGGATTTCTGTTTCTATAACAAGATCTCAGCACTGCTGCAGAGCCACCACCGGTCCCGGAACCAGATTCCCCTGCTGTCAGCTGACGTCAGGGGAGAGAGAAGGAGAGGGAAATTTGAATGCGGATATCTCTCAAACCATAAAGGTTTGAGAGATGCCGCTGGTCTCGTTTAATTCCGATTTTTTAGGGCTACAACATGGGGGATAGTAAAAATGAAGTATCATTATCCCTTTAATACACTAATAAAGATGCTTGCCACTCCACTGGGTGTTTATAAGTTGATACATATGCTATCCATTCTGTATAATACCTCTGGGTGTTTTTATGTCTCTAATTATGTTTTCTGCTGTATATAATGATCCTGGGTATTTATACACTGTAATAATGCTTGCCACTCTGTATAATGACCCTGAGTGTTTATATGCTGGTAGTTATGTTGCCTGCTCTGTGTAATGACCCTGGGTGTTTATATGCTGGTAGTTATGTTGCCTGCTCTGTGTAATGACCCTGGGTGTTTATATGCTGGTAGTGATGTTGTCTGCTCTGTGTAATGACCCTGGGTGTCATGGCTCACTTTTCCCTTGTTTATCTTTCAGAATTCTTTTGTAAATGGGTAATGAATGTATGGCAAGTAATTGATGTTTGGATGCTCTCATGTAATGGGGTAATGGTACAATGGTGTCAGAGAGGTCACCCACACATTGCTTTGCATTGTGTTGCAGACCTCTCTAGCATTCAAGCAGTTAAAAGCACCATTTAAACCATAACTTACAGTTTTAACCTTCTGAATTCCAAAAGGGCTTATAGCTCTTGGAATCAAAGAGGAATGTTGTCCATAACATTGTCCACTCCCTGCCTAGCAAGCACATCTCTAGCAGAAAAGAATAGAGAAACCCAGCTAGAGCCTGCAAGTTCGATGACGAGGGAAACACCTGGCTCGCCATCACCTTCTTGCTCTAGGGTCCAGCCACAGGAACATGTAACTACATCTTCTGGCGATCCACCTCGTTTATCTTTACCTCCCCCCACCAGCTGAGAGCCATTCAGTAGATTTCAGGATGTGGCAGTTCATGTCCACCCATTGCACACTGTGTAGTGCACAGACCACACAGGGCAGTATGGGGGAGGATAATCACAACCAGGGCATAAAGCAGCATCTGAGGAGATTCCATCCCACAGAATACTCTAAGTTGGGGGCAGGGAGGGTTCATCATTATTATTAAACTGCAGGTTGTCACGTGTCCTTAAGAAGCAGTACTTGGTTTCTGGTGGGATGATTTCACATTGCGGACTCTAAGCATCATGGTATTTGGTTACAGTTATGCCAGGTGTTCGATGTGAGTGCCGATGTGCCCATTGTTCCCAGCCCTTCCCTAATTTACCACACATTTTGCACATTGTAGTTGCTGATTAGAAGCACAGTTCCATCCTGCTCTTAAGGGAAAAAGTTATATTCTAAGAACACACCCATGATTTTGGAGGAGGGGCAGGTGGAGAAGCATTATTGGCCAACTTATTTTCTCCACATATACCTGAAGTGAAGGGGGCTAGTTGTGGTGCAGTTACTGACTAGTGCTTGGAAACAGTGACCAGTGTCAAACAGCAGTTGCAAAGGTAAGCAAAATCCTGTCCTGCATAAAAAGAGGTATTGAAGCAAGAGTGGATAACATCATTTTGCCATTGTACAAATCATTGGTAAGACAGATCTCAGCTTGAGTATGCAGTGCAGTTTTGGGCACCAGTTCTGAAAAAGGATATACTAGAACTAGAGAGGGTAGCGAATAGCAATAAAATGAATTAAGGGAATGGAGGACTTGACGTATGAGGAACAACTAGACAAACTTGGTTTATTTACTCTAGAGAAAAGACGACTAAGAGGAGACCTTATCACATTGTACAAATATATGAGAGGTCAATACAAGGATCTCTGCGGTGAGCTATTTATTCCAAGGCCTGATCAGATGACCAGGGGACACCCCTTGAGATTAGAGGAAAGGAGGTTTAGACTTCAGCAGAGGAAGGGTTTTTTACAGTAAGGTCTTTTAAATTGTGGAATTCTTTGCCCAAGGAGGTGGTTATGGCAGATACAATGGATACATTCAAGAGAAGATTAGATACATTTCTTTAAAAAGGGAACATACAGGGTTATACTTTTTATTAGTAGGCAGATCAGGAAGGTCTGAAAAAGACTAACTTATTTGGTAGCAGGATAGCTATACAGTTCTCATGTCACTAGGGTATGAGGCAAAGGTTGAACTTGATGGACTTGTGTCTTTATTCAACCTAATTTACTATCTTACTATGTACTGGCAAGTGGAACCAAGATCATCCATCACCCATTTCACTGCTGTTGTTGATCCCATTACCTTAGAACTGCCTAATCAGCCTGCTGCTTAACCAACTCAGCAGCAAGAATAGTAGAGGCCACCATAACATGACCTGCTGACACTAGGCCAGAAGGTTTTTTTTTTCCTCGGGGCTTGTTTTTTTAAAAAAAACAAAACAAAAAAACAGAGCCCTGCCAAAAAGTCCTAAAAATCACTGACTCCTCAGGCTTGTGATGCTAACAAGCCGAGTTGATAAAAATGATATGTGATTCCTCCTGGCTTGTGACACAAACAAGTCAAAGTCATACAAATCAGTTTTTCCTCAGGGCTTGGGCCTAAAAAGTCTAAGCCCTACAAATCAATTGTTCCTCAGGGCTTGGGCCTAACACAAGGCTAAGTCCTACAACAAATCAATGTTTCCTTAGGGTTTGTGTCAAACAAGTTTAAGTCCTACAATTCAATGATTTACTATGGAAATGTTGTCCTGAATTTGGCGACCTTCAAAATGCTGCAATCATAATGTCAACCTGAATTAAAAAGGCGACATCAGAATGCCGCCCACAACAAAAGGGGTACATTCTGGTATCTCTGCTATAGTCAACAATCTCTGCTAACCCATGGCATGTGCATAGAAACGGCATACATTCATGTAATTTGCTCTATGCTTGATAAGTACTTGAATAACACAAGGCACAGGGACAAGGAACACCCCCACAACTCCCACCCACAGACAGCCCATTGTCCACTCCTGGAAGCAAGCAGCATTGTGGAGAGGAATTCTGGTGAAAGCAGCTTAGTAATTGACATTAAAGGGATAGAAATATTTCAAAATTAAGGGAGTTCCAATTAATCTTCATTGTTTTTGGCCCATGTGGATCTTTATTACATTCTGATGTCTGATGTGTAGTTAAAGAGTAATTGAATTATAAAGTATCCCCTCCCGCCCCTTTTACTTATTTTAAGCCGCCTCCCCTCAGGCATGGAATCTGGTTATCAGACCGGACAGCTCGCAGTGTGGAACAATCTTTTGGCTGTGAGCATAAAGAAAATCCTTCCCCCCCTTGACAAAGGAAGACAGGTTTTTCCTTATGCTCACAGTACATTGTCCCTCCCTACAATTCATCTGGACGGTCTTTCTGTGCAGCGTTACGTCAGGTGTATCACATGATTTAGTGCAGAGCTGACATCAATCAAACACTTGAACAAAGGGACAAGTGAAAATGCATAGTGGCAATTAGGATTTTCTGCCTGCATTAAGGTAAGTAGGGAGTTAATATTAGGAGGTGTTAGTTCTCCTTTAATAAAGTCCTTTCAGTATAAGATAGCCAGTGATTGCCAGGTAGTTAGAAATCAATATGCCCAAACCACTAATATATATTTAGAGCATCTATTAAATCTCTGTGAATCCCTTCTCACTGCATCAATAAATACAGAACAAGGTCCTTGTCTTGTAGCCAACCGGTAAGTAATGTAGATATAGAAAGATTAAAAGCAGCAATCTGCAGTGACATTAAATCACAATCCAGTCATGGAGTTTGTAATCCAGAACTGACTGTAATTACATTCTGATCCTGGAAAAGAAATATATTTACAGATCCTTACTTTTAACCCCAATCTGTTTAGACTTTCAGATAAACATGTGGTACAGTCACAATTTAATTCAGATCTTGATATTAAATGAAGATTGTCAAGACATTTACATTTGCTCAAGTGCTGAGATTAAAAACATACGGTACAATCTGCAAACACCAGTGATATCTCATCCCTGCAATTGTAGGTGAACTGGAATACTATCACATGGTAATTCATCATCATTCAAACCATTTGCTGTCATAGGATTTATCAGGATTGCAAACAAATGGGATGAGACATGAGTCACACTGATGTCACTATGAGAAGATATGAGGCTGATTTAATAAAAATAGTTGGTGCTCTTCTGGAGCATGCCAACTGCACCAGAGTGAGCAAACAAGCATTCCCAGAATTCCATTTGATGTAAATGGGGCCATTAACCGCATGAATGCCATAGAGGTTTTGATTATATTATGAATAATGCTTTTGAGAACTCTCATTCAAGGAACTAAGAGCTTCATTTCTCTTGAGGTAGAGAGGTAAATTTGTCTTAAAGGTCTTAAAGACAATGCTACTAACTTTTCCAAATGTTTGACATCTCAATTTTTACTTGTCGCTAAATTTCCATTTTATATATATATATATATATATATATATATATATATATATATATATATCTCACACCCATGGCTCAATGCCTTATCATAGTGAGAGTGTTTGCGTGTGTGGCAAAACTCAAAACATACTAAAACGAGTGGAAGAATTTTATTAAAATCTTTATAAGGATGAAGGACAACAACTGAATGAAGTGCCAGAGGCTGACTCTGTTCCAGAATATTTGGTAGAAGGAATAGAAGCTGCAATAAAATCAATGAAAAATGGCAAAGCAGCTGGACCCGATAAAGACACTATTGAAATTTTGAAAGCCGGAGGTCAACCCTTATTCAAAGCCCTAACTATACTATTTTCAAAATGCCTACTACTTAACAAAATGCCTGAAACATAGAAGAATGCAGACGTCATCCTACTGCATAATAAAGGCAGAACTAAAAAAACTACTGCTCGATAAGCCTATTGCCAGTCGTCTGCAAAGTTTTCACAAAGGTACTATCAAGAAGAATGGACACATTACTTAACGAGGCACAGCCTAAAGAGCAAGCAGGCTTCATGAGCAGTATCAGTGAAATGAAATGGACCATATCAAGACCGTGAAACAAGTTATAGAGCAACATAATGAATACAACCTTCCATAATGCATTGCCCTCATTGACTCCGAAAAGGCCTTTGACTCAGTGAAAAAGTAAGCAATAATCAATGTACTGACCAACCAAGGAATAGACAGAGCTTATATGAGTATCTTGCAATCCATATATGAATATGCAACTGCATAAATACTGGTCAGCAATGATAAAGTCCAGATCAACATAGAAAAATGCATCTGACAAGTAGACACAATCTCTCCAAAACTATTTTCTGCTTGTTTAGAAATTTTTCATAAACTAAACTGGAACAAAAAAGGACTTTAGCTCAATGGAGACTACCTACATCACTTATGTTTTTGCAGGCGATATACTCTTTGCCAGTAGTCCTGAAGTCCTGCAAGGATGCATTGAAGAGCTACGATTGGAAAACAAACATTTTGGTATGAAGATGAATATCAACAAAACACAAGTCATATTTAAAAAATGTATCATGCCAAGGATAATCTTCACAGTAGATGGACAAGAACTAGAAGAAGTTGACAGGTATGTTTACATTGGACAGGAAATGTCAATAGATAGAAACACCATGATAGAAATCGAGTGACGAGTGGCAAGCATTTGGAAAACATACTCGTATTGTCTTTAAGGAAAATTTGCCACTCTGCCTCAAGCAAAAGGTTTTCGATTAATTTGTCCTCCCAGTCCTTAAGTATAGCTGTGAAACGTACACTAAACGCCAAAGCCATACAAAAACTTAAGAAGTATGGAGAGGTGGATTCTAAACATAACAAAAAGAGACTGAAAAGCATGTGCATGAATTTGACAGCCAACAACGATCTATGACATCACTGAAAGAGTAAAGTGCCTGTAATGGAAATGGGCAGACCACATAGCAAGGAGACCTGATGGTAGATGGACCAAATGAATTTTAGAATGGATTACACTCGATACTAAATACCAAGAAGAAGACCAAAGACAAGATGGGTAGATTAAATTACCAAATGTTTTGGTACACAGCGGCAACAAAGGCACAGGACCGAAGTTGTGGAGTCTTGCTGAGGAGGCCTTCATCCTGTAGTGGATCGACAATGGCTGAAGATGGTAATATATGTATATATATATATATATATATATATATATATATATATATATATAATACTTCAAAAAAACTTTTTTGAAAACAATACAATTTCTTAGTGCATTCAGTATCTACTGCCCTCACATGAATAACAGTACCCTATTGGTATGGCCTAACATAATGTAGAGCATGCCAGCAGCATAAAACTATACTATATATGGGAAGAACGTTGTATTATTTTTTTAAAGTTCTGTGCAATAATTCAAATGACTCAAAAATAGAAAATAGGCATGTGTTGGAAAGAACTAGGCTACTCCTTCAATTGAGGGTACATATGTCCCTGTTGAGCCTAGGAGGTGCATGAGATTGGGAATTTGCATTGTTATTGTCACACTCCACAGTAACTAATGAAAGATTAGATCTCCTGACATTATTACTATCAGGAAATTACAGTATGCTGTTAACTCTTAGGGTTGAGGTTGAGATAGGAACTATTTTATTACCCCTTTGTAACTACCCATACTCCCAATATTACTATTCCAAATAGTAGCATAAAGTGATCCTCCTTTAAATAAGGGTACTGTTGTACCCTTAAAGCAAACTATTGTTTCCCCCCAAAAAAAAATATTTTTTGATTTCATTATTACCATATGATCAAGCAATCCCCTAGTTTAGATATACTAAAATACCCCTGTTTGAAAGAGGATACTTTAATAATTTATTACATTAATTATCTAAACACACAATCCTTTGGGCTCGCAAAATTGTGTGTTGGGATAAAACTATCCCTTCATTGAATCATAATCTGATGCTTTAAACTAGGGGTGACCAATATGGAGATCACAGTCTTCCAGTAATAACTGAATGGTTACTAAAAACACAAGGCAATTCATGCCTAGTAACAACTTCCAAATCCACATTCAGTGCAGCAGACACAAGAGAGGAGTGGACTGGAAGGGCTTCCTAAGTGCTGCTTGCTGAAAGTGCAGGTAGTTCTGTGATCCGGATCTGTATAGTGTCTAGTGAAAAAGTACTGGCCACACTTCCTCATGGGGAGGATGCACAGAACTGGAACTTTAACTAGGTGCACATTAAATACCTACTCTTCCTTAGTTGTAGAGGGGAAGGGAAGAGGCAAGCACACCAATTTTCCTTTTTTTGGTAATCATAGGAAAATACACTTGTGCATAATACACTTTCTTTATCTGCTGTGCTTACACATCTGCCCTATTCCTGTGTTGCTGTCACACGCACCTAGGCTTGTGCTTGCAGGTAGGAACCTGCAACAGAGGGAGTGCTCGGGGGTGATGTTGAAGAGCGGAGCTTGGGAAATATAGGGCCGTTTTATGGTGAGGGCCGAACTAAAGATGCCAGCCTCAATTTTGGATGACTAAACCCAGAGGAGCTGGAGGAAAGCCCAGGATAGCCTCTCTACTGACAGCACAGGCTCTACTGCAGGGGAGAGTGAAGGCTGGGGAATGGAGACTAGTGTACAAGGCTGGAGGTCATAGGCTAAGGAATAGCGTGAACTCTCCAAGAAGACCTAAAGAGCTCAGAGTACCCAGGATACTTAGCAGGTATGGAGATACGGAACAAAAGAAGTGGTCAAGGGGAATGTCAAAGGTCATAGACAGTTCATCAACAAGACAGAAAACAGTATGCTGAATAGAGTGGTCAAATTGAGAGCCAAGGGTCATACACAGTTCATCAATCCTGAGAATCAGTGGGCAAAATGGAGTGGTCAAAATGGATAGCCAAGGGTCGTACACAGCAAAGGAATAAACTTGATAGAAGTCAGCAGTGAATGGGATAATCAGAGCCAATGTCAGGAATCATACACTGGTGGGCCAAACACTAGGGGAGACAATGGGATGGTCAGAACAGGAGCCAAAGGTCATACATAATAAGTCAATGCAGGATACAAGAAAACAGAGCAAGAGCAATGCTAGGACAGGACTATGCTCGAAGGGAACACTGTGAAACTGCCCAGACAGCTAGAAGACACTGTTTAATATAGGCATGGGGGAGTAACGTCACTTCACTCGTGACGCACCTATACAGAACCATACTTTGCCTTTGTTAGTCTTCTCTGCCTCTCTCTTCCTCACTGACATCATGAGGAAGAGACAAGCAGAGAACAGAGTTCCCCATACCTCAAATAGTAAAGATTTAGGCACTTTGAAGTACAGCGAGCAGGACAAGAGTGGGGTTACAAGAGAAAAATTATCCATGCCACTTTGACCCCTCTTTATATTACTGAACACATAATTTAGAGCAAGCCCACATTTTATTTACACAGACTAGTTTATAAACACATAAACTGAAGTTTAAACATTAATGTGAGTTTTATTACTGTGAAGCAATGTGATACACCAATATAGACACCACACAGTCTAATCTCATGAAAGAGGGACACCCTGGAGGGAATGAGGGGCACAGGGACTTTTGTGTCAAAGGGACAGTATCCCCATAAAAAAGGACATTTGGGAGTTCAAACCTTTTATCCAGTTCCTGTTACAAATGAACCAATTGAGCACAAATTATCACAGGAAAATATTTTACATTTTTTTTTCCAATTTTTCCACTCTTTTTATATTATCATCAAATTAACTGGTGGATTATCCATATAAATGTGGCATCAAAAGAAAGCCCTGCTTATCCCTAAAAAAAACTATATTTATAGTTTGCGTGGGTGGACTTATGCATTAGACGAAAAATATGGACGAACAAAGGCTTACTAAGAAGGCCAAAATTACTCTTGTCCTCTCTTATCAGCCCTCATCACTAAGGGGTTAAACATCTCTTCTATAATGCAAACTAACCCCGCCTGGCTAGTCTATCTTTAGAACTCAGATCCTCCAGTCCCTTTATCAGTTTTGTTGCACATTTCTGCACTTTTTCCAGTTCAGTAATGTCTCTTTTAAAACTTTTCTCCATATTCCAGATGAGGCCTAACCAAGGATTTATGTAGAGGTAGAATTTTATTCGCATCCCATGCATCTATGCCAATTTTTACACAGGATAGTACCTTATTGGCTCTTGCAGCATCTGAGTGACACTTTGCACAGCTGTGAAGCACACTAGCTATCAGTAGTGTCCCAAAATCTTTCTCCAACATGGATTCCCCAATCAGTTTCCCATTTTCTGTATATGTAGCATGTTTGTTTCTTCAACCCAAATGTATAACCTTAAAACTCAACCTTAAAACCTCTAAAACTCATCTGTCCCTTCCATGTCCATTCACTCAGTTTATCCAAATCTATGTATTTCCATTAAAGTTTAGTGTTATCACCAAAGATTGAGTCTCTACTTGCAATACCCACTTCAATATCATTAATATGATATCATTAATATCGGGCCCAGCCAGGACTGTACTCTGAGGCACACCGCTTACAACTTTAGACCTACTTGAAAAGGTTCACTTTAAAAAAAACTGTCTGCCATCTATCATTTAACCAGTTCTCCATCCATCCACAGATATCACCTCCTAAGTAATAAGTATTTTAATTTAGTAGAAACCTGTTGTGAGGAACAAAATCAAAGGCTTTTGCAAAATCCAAGTACAATATATCAAAGGAAATACCCTTGTCCAAGTTACCACTTACTAATAATGCTGTTGGTCACCACATAGTAAAGAATACTATTAGTTAGTAAACCTTCTAATACTTTACCCACTATGGAAGTCAAGAGCACAAGGCTATAATTTCCCGGTTTAGTTCAGCTTTCCTCCAGTCATAGGGTATTATGCCTGATGATAGTGAATCAATAAAAAATTATGTATAAGGGTCTTGCTATTGCGTGCACATGATACAGTAATAGAGCATAGTAGGTCATGTTAGGATGAATATGAGAAAATATCCCATGCCAGTAAAATCTGGACACCCCAGCTTTAAACTGTTAAAGGGTTAGTAATGTCTAACTTTAACTAACCCTAATATTGAAGGTATTAAAAAGATAATATTAATGTGCCAAGTCATATGTCTCAAACCTTTATGGTTTGAGAGATATAAGCTCTGAAAGTTCCCCCCTCCTGCTGACCAGCTGAAAAGCTGTCAGCAGTGGATCTGTGTTGGCTGACTCAGCGGCTCTTCAGCAGAGCTGAATGAGCGCTATCAAAAAACAGATACTTCACTGGAACAGTCTGCAAAATGTGCTTGGTTAGCAAGAACACTTTGCAGACCATTTCACTGAAGTATTTGTTCTTCGATAGCGCTTATTTAGCTCCGCTGAAGATCCGCCGGCTGGTGTGGGACCGAGATCTCCTGACGTCAGCTACATGCTGACTTCCGGAAAAGGAGAGGGAAGGGGAGACTTTTAGCACTTATATCTCTCAAACCATAAAGGTTTGAGAGATACGACTTGGCACATTTATATTATCTTTTTAATACATTCAATATTAGGGTTAGTAAAGGTCAGACATTAATAACCCTTTAATTTTTCATTTTTTTCATGGCATAGGTTATGAGTCTTTTGGCTGGGTGAGCCTTCAAAAATGCAGTGCAATGCTGACAAATTATATGATCAAATATATGACAGCCAGAGGTCTGTTTCTTGTTGTGGTCTGTCCTATGACCTTCATTACAAGCAGCATATAGCCGAGCCACAGACTCTTCCACACTTCCTCTTCTGGTAGAGCTGGGTTCCATTGAGATTACCTCAATGTAACACTGAAGAAGAGTGTGTGCAACCACTGAATCAGCTCCACACTCTATGTACTGGAGGTCAAGAGTGGGGCACGCCACTACCTTCAGGAAAAACAGGATGAATGTAAGAAGGATATATACCATAATAATGAGCCACCAGGAGATGAGCTGGGGTGCCGGGGCCTCCACTACACCACTATATCCTAGACTCCTGCTCCCAGAGACACAATAAATATTGGGATAGGAGTGTTGTAATGATGCAGATTGCATTATAAAATAGGTTGGATTTAATTGGGATGAATGAAGATGAGGGGTAGATGGGGGTTTGCCTCCAAGGTGGGAGTAACTGAGGGGAAATTGGACAAAAAACTGGGAGTAAGTGAAACTATACTGAAACACTCTGTTACAGAACAAGGCTCAGTTCCCAGAGACCCATAGCTTAGAGCTTAAAGCTGGTGCCTCCATGGCGAATCTGGAAAAATTCCCAAATATGACTAATATTTGCACTTGATTGATCCTGTTCCCTGTGCACTGTTTGTCACTTCTTATTGTTTGGCAATCTCAGTGTGAAATGCTCAGTATTTCTGACTTGGTATTACTAGAAAATTCTTAGGCTCTCTGCATTATAGATCATTTTCTACATCTGACCTCAGAAACACACTGATCTTTCTGCTTGCCATATGGGCTTGTTTTTTCTTACTAAATCTACTCTTCTCTGCCAACATTAAAAGAATCTAAGCTGTGCTTTACTGGCTCATGCCATTTGTAAAGGCTCTGGATAACAGGGACCAGCTTTTTTGGAGAGAAATAATGAATTTCATTAAAAAATTACAGCTAAATAGGTGTAATCGTGGGGCAAACCATTTTCTCCACAGAGGAAGGGATGGAAAGTCTCATTGACGCAAAAGGGGCTTTTTAACTCTTGTATTCTTAGAGGTCTCCAGTGCGTTAGTTGTCAATGCTTTGGAGATTCTGGTAGCTTTCAAGGGGTTAAAAGGCTCATTTAAATCAATAGAGATTTGTAATATTTTGTCTCCCCAATGGTGCAATTGGTTTGTTCCACATGTGTTCCTCTGTAACTTGATGAATAAGGCCCATAATTTCAGATTATCATTTTGTTGCTCAATATTTCAGCTCATGCAGGATACAGAATTAGCTGGTAATGACCCCTCATTTTGGATTCTACACCCAAAAGAGACAAGTTGACACCAACACAGACATTGGGAGATAAAGGGTGCAGGACTACTTTTTGGGTGGAAAAAAAGGTACCAGCACTGCAGGTCATTGCAGTTTATGTTTGATTACAATTTTTAAAATCCTAAGGCATGAAATAATTTAGACATTTAGACATCATTACGTCTATTGTAATGGGAGCCCTTAAAGTGGATCTATCACCTTAATTTAAGTTTGCATATTTGCATATTTGAAAACTGCATGGAAAACTGCCAATATGTCCAAGGGCATAGGAACTAGGGGAATGGGGGGATGCATCCCCCCAGGAAATCATGCGGGGGACAGAATCCCCCCGAGGTGCTAGGATCCCCAGTCCTGGGGCGCACAGGCTCTGGGTGACCAGCAGGAGGGGATCGCGCTGCACAGTGCTCCCTCCTGCCAGCCACCTCCTTGTAGCGTGGCTGAGCAGAGCGGACCATGCGTAGAGGAGCTTCTGTATCCTCTACCCCAGTCTGACAGAAAGCTGCTCGCTGAGTGCAACGAGCAGCTTCCTGTCAGATCGGGTAGAGGATCAGAAGCTCCTCTATTGCGGTCCATTTGGCCATGCTACAAAGAAGATAAAGAGGGGTTGGGGGCAAAGTGACACCCAGGGGGGCTGAGGGGAGTAAAGAGACACACAGGGGGGCTGGGGGGGACACAAACTGTCACATGGGGGTATTTTACCCGGAAAGTAAAAATGCCATCCCCCCAGATTTGCGGGGGGTCCTATGCCTCTGTAAATGTCATGTTAACCAAAAGGCCAGCAAATGTACAGTTCAGGATATAGTCACACTTCTTTCATTTGCTAATGTATGCTAATTGTGGTATTTTCAAATGCTAATTAAGCAAAACACTTCTGTTTCATATGCTAATGAAGCGTTTTCAGTGATGTGTCATAAGGTAATAGAGGTTCCAATGAGATTTCATATGCTACTATAGCTTTGTGCAGTACCAGGAAGTGTTTAGTTTCACTTTGTCCAAAAATAAAAGTGTGAATATCTCCTAAACTAGACATCTGCTGGACTTTTGGTTAACACGACATAGTTTTTAATGCAGTTTTTAAATATGCAAACTTGAATTAAGGTGATAGATCCACTGTAAGCCCTGGAAAATGCAGGACTGGAAGCCACCAGAGAGCACATGTAAGACTAGATTTAAGCCTCAGAAAATAAAGGATTTTACAGAGGCTATCATGGAGTACAAGGTATAGGTAAAATAATTTTAGGTGTTAGTGTTCCTTTAAAGGGATAGTAATGTTTCACAAAAAAGCAGCCCCAATTAATCTTCATAGTATTTGGACCATGGAGAGTGTTATATCAATACTGTCAGACTTGTAGTTCAAGAGTAATTGAATGATAAATTATCCCCCTCCTGCCCCTTTTACCTAGTGTAAGCCACCTCCCCTCAGATGTGGAATCAGGGGAGGGCTGGCCTGGGGGGCAGGGGGGCAATTGCCCCCTGGGTCAGTCATATGTCTGGGCCAGTGGGCCACTACCTCACTCAGTCTCCCATTTGCTGCTGAAAATGGAGCTATAGTAGTGATACCACAGAGATTACAATTGAAATGAAGCTACAGAAATGATAGGACAAAGCCACAATCCAAATGGAGATACACTCGTAGCATAACCCATTTCCCTTGTAAGCTCTATGGTAGTACTAGTGTAGCGCCACTTCAGTTGTAAGTTATGTGGTATCACTTGCCTTTCTTCACAACATTAATGACAATTTAAAAATTAACGAAAGGGGGTGGGCTGGGACAGTGGGCTCAGACTATAGTAGAAAAGGGCCACTTGATTTTGTTTGCCCCCTGGGCTCTATGTTGCCAGCCCTCCCCTGTGTGGAATCTGAACTTAAGACCAGACAGATATCAGCAAGGGACAATCTTCTTACTGTGAGAACAATGAAAAACCTACCCCCCTTGACAGGTTTTGCCCTTATGCTGATTATTGTCCCTCTCTGCAAGCCATCTGTACACCACCTTTCTGTTCTAAGGTTAGCAGTGTTACATCAGTAAAAGGGGTGGAAGGGCGATATTTTATCATTCAATTAGTCTTGAACTACAACTCCGACAGTATTGAAATAACACTCTCCATGGCCCAAATACTGTGAAGATTAATTGGAGCTGTTTTTATTTTGAAACATTACTATCCCTTTTAGGTTTGTATGTATAAATGTCTGGGTGAGTAGTGGGTTATTGACACGGTTTTTGATGAACACTCAGACCAAATCGGTAAGGTTAAAATTACTTTATTAGGATAAAGTACAAACACTTAGTTAGGCCCTTAGACCCACAATAACATAACATATATATATATGTACAGATATATACAGCAATAATAAGCCAGTCTTAGTAATATATAATGAAATGGAGACAATCACTGGCAAACGAGAGTTCCGGCTTGAACCTGGATGACCGAAGGCAACGCAGCCCAGGAGCTGACAGCAGGACTCAGGTGACAAGTAGTCCAGGAGTAGATGACTGGCACAAACCCAGATGCCTGGGAGGCACAGAACCCAAGAGGAGCGAGGCAACACTGACCCTGGCACTTGGACCACAGTGAGACCGAGGCAACCGCTTTTAGTAGGCAGCACTGACCCTAGGACTAGGGTCACAGGAAGACCAAGGCAACCGCTTTTAGTAGGCAGCACTGACCCTAGAACTAGGGTCACAGGGAGACCAAGGCAACCGCTTAAGTAGGCAAACCCTAGAACGCTAGGGATGGATCGTAATATACATAAGGAAGGCAACCAGTGTCCCCTCACCCTGAGTATGGTGAAACGCAACCGCTGGGTCTTGAGCCCAAGGCTACTGCAGTGAGGAATGAAGCACTGACCCTGCCTGGATGATCCAGGCACAGAAAGGGTCAATTGGTAACTCCCAGAGAGATACTGCAACTCCCAAAGGGAGTGAGCCCAGCGATGATAGGGAGGTTGACACAGAGAGTGATCAGAGTAACACAGTCAGTGCTATGCAACACTGTACCGGTACTTCGCGTGTGCACACCGCCTGAGGCGGTTAAGAAAGCAGCTAAAGCACGACTCGATATTCGATGGTCAGAGCTCAGGGATGGTTTTCCCAGTAGGCAGAGTAGGCACCTGCCTAGAGCTACCTGCCTCTGTTTTGCTGGCCACAACCACATTCTGACTTGTGGATGTGGTCAGAGCAATCTTAATGTCTCTGAGCCAGTTACATACTCCTTTACAGTCTGTCCTCTTGGATACTAGAGAGATCTCCAATGAATAGCATAGAACATAGTGCATTGGTTCAATAGACTAAAGAAAATATCTCTATCTTATTCCATGGAGCTAATGTATTAAGATTCTCCAAAATGGAGCAAGAAGAAAATGGAGCAAAAAGTGGAGCAAGAAGAAAATGGAGCAAAAAATGGAGCAAGAAGAAAATGGAGCAAAAACGGCGCAAGAAGAAAATAGAGCAAGAAGAGATTTGGAGCAAAAAGTGGAGCAAGAAAAAAATGGAGCAAAAAACAGAGCAAGAAGAAAACGGGGCAAAAAGTTGAGTAAAAAGAAAATGGAGCAAAAAACGGAGCAAGAAGAAATTGGAACAAAAAGTAGAGCAAGAAGAAAACGGAGCAAAAAGTGGAGCAAGAAGAAAATGGAGCAAGAAAGTGGAGCATCAAGCCCTGTGTTATTCTATGGAACCAATGCCCACAGATTTCTCAAACATCAGAAGAGGTCTTAGTGCATTAGCTCCCTAGAGCATAGGTGTCCAGGTTCGGTTCTCCAGGCTAACAGCCAGCATTTAAGACCTCTAATGTTGGAGAAATCTGGAGATTTTTTGCACCATTGTATCGCTCCATTTTTTGCACTGTTTTCTTGCTAATTTTTTTCTCTGTTTTGCACTTTTGTTGCTCGATTTTCTTGCTCTATTTTGGAGAAACCTTAATAACTTGGATCCATGGAAAGCATAGGACTTTGGGTTCATAGAGTAAATAAAAGATCTCCAAGTTCAATGTTATGCTATGCAACCAATGTATTAAGATTTCGCCAATATGGAGCAAGAAAACAGAGCTAAAGGTGCAAAAAATGGAGCAAGAAAACAGAGCAAAGAATGGAGCAAGAAATCAGAGACAAAAATGGAGCAAGAAAATGGTACCAAAAAAAGCCGTGCTCCAAGTCCTATGTTATTCTATGGAGCCAATGCCTACAGCTTTAGAGGTGTGTGAGTAAAGAGATCTTTGTGCAAGAAAATTGAGCAACGAAAATGAAGCAAAAAAAAAAAGTGCAATGTTGTTCTATGGAGCCAGTGTATTAAGATTTCTCCAAAATGAAACAAAAAAAATAGAGCATTTTAATCTGCTTCTGGAAAATTTCACATTACTGTGAAGAATAAATCTAAAATGGGTTTGGCCACAAAAGAGGGTATGTTTAATAGTGGGACCAAGGAAGGGCTAAGGGCACCACAGGGTGCTGTGCCTAGGGGAGCTTGAGATGTAAATCCGGCCATGTCAGAGCTATCGGGTATGTAACCTGGAAACACATATAACCAGGACCTGGAGGTTACAGAAAAGAGAAGGAGAAACGTAGATATCCCTTAAAGTAATAGTAATGGATGCAAATACATGTAGCTACAATTAATGCTATTATATTATGGTTCATGACATTGTCACGGTTCCCCAGAGATATTCAGGAGTCAGTGCGGTATAGTAAAATGCAATTTATTAAAATAGAAGTAAGGTAGTACACAATAGTAATATAGCAAGAACAAGCAGAGGGTCCTAAGTCAGCAAGCACCTGCTATCAGAAATAGTAGGCTGCCATGATTGGCCACACTGCTGGAGACTAGACCTCAGCCACTGGTAGTCTCTGCTGGAACCAGGAGCAGGAACAGGAACACAGGATCTTGATCCGACGTAGTGAGGAACTACCTGACTCAAGCCTGCAGTCAGCAATGTAGCAGAGGATACCTGACTCTCGCCTGCAATCAGTATGGAGAAAGCGGAAGCTTGATCCACTCCTGCAGTCAGTAAATAGCTAGTCAACTAGAGCCAGGTCCACACCAGACTGGGTGTTTGCTAGATACAAGGGAATAACAAAAGAATAGTCAGACAGAGCCACAGGTCAGCACCAGAGAGGGCAGTCAGACAAGCCAGGTAATACGCAGTTCAGGTAGTCAGCCACAGGTCTGCACCAGATTTGTTGTCCACTATAAGGATAAGGCAGGAGAATAGTCAGACAGAGCCACAGGTCAGCATCAGATTGGATGGTCAGACAAGCCAGGTCATACACAGAGCCCAAGGACACAGAACTGCTATGCACAACAACACAAGGGCAACTGAGTCAGGACTCAGTCTGCCCTTTAAACCCCTCCTCAGGAAGTAGGTAGGAGGAGCAGCTCAGAGGGACGAAGTAGGTAGGAGGAGACTACAGGAAGCAAACACATAAAACAGAGACCTGCTTAATTTAGAAGCTTTGCTCCTGCAGATGACGCATCTAGCTCGGATGCATCCAACCACTGCCATAATCCTCAGTCAATCCGAGCGGCATGGACAGCCGCTGACGCTGAAGCATCATTTTGAGCGTCACCTGAAACGGCGTGCTCGAACCAAGGTGAGCTATGACAGTAGTGCTATATATAAATTGTGGGTGACATAGTTCAAAAGTAAAATCAATTTTAATGTTTCTCCCTCCCTCTCGTTTTACCTCTTGGATGCACCTGCCCGCAGATGTGGAATCCAGTCACTTCACCGGGCAGCTCACAGCGAGGGATACTCTTCTTGCTGTCAGAATAATGAAAACCCTGCTCACCTTGACGAAGGAGGGCAGGATTTTCATTACGCTCACTGAAGATTGTCCTTCACTGTATGCTGTCTGTACGGGCTGGAGTAGCACAATATGTAGGTGAAAGGGGTTACGTATATTTGCATCCATTAGTATCCTTTTAAAAACCAATATCAGAAAAGGCCAAAGACTACCACAAGAGGGTGCTATATCAATAAAATAATAGGTAGGAATAATAGACTAGAAGAGGGTGAACTACTGAGAGATAGGGTGAAGGAACCTTAACATGAAATTGGCAGAGATGAGGGAAGAAGGAATAGAACAATGGGTAAAAAGAAGGGAGAAAGATACAATAAGAAGCACAAAATAAAACTGCAAGGTAGGAAGGGGTAAACAGCCACAGAAAGCATCAGATAGAGAGCGAGAGAGACGCAAAAGCGGCAAAGCTAAGACTACACTAAGTTGCAGTATACGGTCACATGGAGAAGCGTTTTATAAGGATACATAAAACAAGGTGATTCCAAGAGGCTTGGACCCCAACAAGAAACAGAGCCCCTTAGATGGGTATAAGTAGGCCAACAGGGAGGCAGGTACAAAGCCTGAGAGCCAAAGGCTGGGAGCCCGAGGTCAGAGAGGTCCACAACATCATTAAAAGGCAAGGTACCAGTCTGGAGGCAGATAACAGAATTCTGGAGTCAAAGTCAAAGTTGGTACCCTGCAATCAAGTTGGAATGAAACAGGAAATGGAATTCTGGAAAAGAGTACCATAAACTCTTTGAGTTTTTTGCTACATTGAATCCTATCTACTTAGTTTGGCTAACATGATACCATCTTTTTTTTAAGGAGAGTAATAAAAATAGAATTAAAAAGGATCAGGAGGTGGGAAAAGAGATCAAAAACCAGGAATAAATTCTTTCAAAATAACTTATTATATTATATATGACAGATCCATAAGAAACTGAAAAGAGTTTCTTATGGAAATACCTATCAGAGTCCAATAAACCTGGGACCTAACTTGGCAGAAGATTGGTGCAAGATTATGTTGTATGCAGCCAGACAAAGGCCGAGATGCACTAAAGGTCGATGCTGTGGTGATATGATTTTGATATGATTTTGTTGATGTGTTCAAAGCACTTTGGGCTCGGTTTAAAGAGGTCCTGTAAAACATGCGGTAGGGCCAAATTGACTACCGACCAAGAGAATAAAATGTCTAAGTCGGTATTCAAAGGCCCTACCAGCTAAAAGCAGGAATAAATGGTCTTGTGGCCAAACATCCGTTTTGTGATTTAAGTTCCCAAAATGCCGCTAAATAGCAGCAATAATGGGAACATCAAAGAAAAAAAGCTAACTATCTGTGTCTGGCATGCTGTCACATAGCGGTGGAGAAAGAAAAAAATAACATCTATTTACATTGGAAGCGTATTTTGTCCAGTTGAATGAGGAACTGTTTAATGGGGATATATGTGGAGACTTTTGGCCATGATTTACTTTAATGACCTGCACATCTATGCATATGTTAACCCTTTGAGCCCCAGAGAGGGACACAACGCATTGTTCTGCAATGTGTTGAGTACCCCTCTGGCACTCAAGGGGTTAAACTATGCACAGATGTGTGGTTTCTTCTTCATGCAACACATATTTATATCTCATTTTTTTTTACACAGAGGAAGAAAGAAGAAGGAAGAAAGAAGAGAGAATACGAAGAAAGAAGACAGACAGTAGCTGACCAGTGTGCTGAACATGCTGAAGACTCCGCTGGGCATCACGATTAATGGTAAGTGTTACTTTTTATTGGCTGTTGTTTCATTACTTAGTCTGGCTAAGCCTATGAGTACCAGTGGGGTAATTATGTGTACTTTAGATGTGATGGTATGGAGTTTAGGACCCCATATAAATACATCCTCTGGGTTTTTTTTCCACTTTTTTTTCAATTCCATTGCTGCATCAGCTGTTTAAAGATCCGATAAGGGACTCAAGTAAAAAAAACAAACAAACTGGGTCTTAAATTTCCTGATATAAAGTGAGTCTTTTATCAGATCGTAAAGGGATAATAATACTTGCAAATTACTAATCCCCATATTGTAGCTTTGTTAGAAAGAAACTTATTGCCCCCAGTGTCATCTCTCAAACCCTTATGGTTTGAGAGATGATAGCGCTCAAAGTTCCCCCCTCCCTCCCCCTTCCCTGACTGAACGCTGACTGCAGGGATATCCGGTATTACTTGCATCAGGCGGCTCTGCAGCTGAGCTGAGATTGCGTTTATAAAAAATAAATCTTTCACTAAAACGGTCTTCTATGTGTGCTTGCAAACCAAGCACACGTAGAAGACCGTTTCAGTGAAAGAATTATTTTTTATAAACGTGATCTCGGGCAGCTACTGAGCCGCCTGATACACATAAGACTGTCGTACAACAGCTTCCCCTGCAGTCAGCATTCAGTCAGGGAAGGAGGAGGGAGGGGGAACTTTGAGCGCTATCATCTCTCAAACCATAAGGGTTTGAGAGATGACACTGGGGGCAATAAGTTTCTTTTTAACAAAGCTACAATATGGGGATTAGTAATTTGCAAGTATTACTATTCCTTTAGCCCTATGTACTGCCATCCCACACTTACTAAGTACTTAGAAAGAAGTAAAAACTGACACAAATATGTAATGCAAAGGTACACCTATGGAATAGTAGACTTGCCAAAATGTTGGTGGTTGGCATGCCGCCATTTTCTTTTGCTTTAAAGAACGGATGTCATGTGTTGCAATCTGCTGTAATATTCCAAGCTGCAATTATTTTTCAAGGTTGATTTTGCCACTGTTACTTAAGCAGGAAGTCAGTGTTGTGGACAAAGAACAAAGGCACTCAGCATGCTGACAATTTTTCAAAGCATCTGCTGCTGTAGAGATAAAGGAGAAAATAGTTCTGCGCTTAGACTATGAAGGGGGGGACACTCCCCAAGGTGTTCCATGCTGCCGTATTGTGTGGATATCACAACTCACAATCAGCATCACTGTATGGATATTTAAGTAAAAAAAAAACAAAAAAACAACAGAGCAAGGAAACATCTCTAAGGGCAGCAATTAGTGTTGAGCGAGCATGCTCGGCCGATGCTCGGATCGGCTCGAGCATCGCTCTGCTCGGCACATGGCGGTACTCGTACGAGTACCGCATGTGCTCGCCCGCCATGTTCGGGTCTCCTCCCCGCACGTTTCGCGGCTGCTACGCAGCCAATAAACGTGCAGGGAGGCTCTGACATCAGTGTAATGCCAGCAGCCATGTTGGCTGCTGGCATTACACTGATTGGCTGGCCAGAACCCGTGGTCGGGTGCTGTATAGCACCTGACCAGCGAGTTCGGCTCAGTCTTAGCCAGGGAGAGATGAGGATAGGAAGGGAAAGTCAGTGTAGGGAGAAGACAAGCAAATTTGTTAAAAAAAAGACCCAAAAGTCCTTTTTAGGACTACTGTGTGTGGGGGCAGCAGTTTATTTTGTGTGGGGGGAAAAAAAACAAAAAAAAAAAAAAATTCATATATTCTGTTTAGTGTGCAAAGTTGCAGATTAGAGCACATTCTGTTTAGTGTGCAAAGTTGCAGATTAGAGCACATTCTGTTTAGTGTGCAAAGTTGCAGATTAGAGCACATTCTGTTTAGTGTGCAAAGTTGCAGATTAGAGCACATTCTGTTAAGTGTTCAAACTGTAAAATATCAAAGTCACATATTCCATTCAGTGTGCGTCGCCGCAGTTTAGCAGCACATTCTGTGTACTGTGCACAGTTGCAGAATAGGAAGAAATACTGTTAAGTGTTCAAACTGTAAAATATCAAAGTCACATATTCCATTCAGTGTGCGTCGCCGCAGTCTAGCAGCACATTCTGTGTACTGTGCACAGTTGCAGAATAGGAAGAAATACTGTTAAGTCTTCAAACTGTAAAATATCAAAGTCACATATTCCATTCAGTGTGCGTCACCGCAGTTTAGCAGCACATTCTGTGTACTGTGCACAGTTGCAGAATAGGAAGAAATACTGTTAAGTCTTCAAACTGTAAAACATCAAAGTCACATATTCCATTCAGTGTGCGTCGCCGCAGTTTAGCAGCACATTCTGTGTACTGTGCACAGTTGCAGAATAGGAAGAAATACTGTTAAGTCTTCAAACTGTAAAATATCAAAGTCACATATTCCATTCAGTGTGCGTCGCCGCAGTCTAGCAGCACATTCTGTGTACTGTGCACAGTTGCAGAATAGGAAGAAATACTGTTAAGTCTTCAAACTGTAAAATATCAAAGTCACATATTCCATTCAGTGTGCGTCACCGCAGTTTAGCAGCACATTCTGTGTACTGTGCACAGTTGCAGAATAGGAAGAAATACTGTTAAGTCTTCAAACTGTAAAATATCAAAGTCACATATTCCATTCAGTGTGCGTCGCCGCAGTCTAGCAGCACATTCTGTGTACTGTGCACAGTTGCAGAATAGGAAGAAATACTGTTAAGTCTTCAAACTGTAAAATATCAAAGTCACATATTACATTCAGTGTGCGTCACCGCAGTTTAGCAGCACATTCTGTGTACTGTGCACAGTTGCAGAATAGGAAGAAATACTGTTAAGTCTTCAAACTGTAAAATATCAAAGTCACATATTCCATTCAGTGTGCGTCGCCGCAGTCTAGCAGCACATTCTGTGTACTGTGCACAGTTTCAGAATAGGAAGAAATACTGTTAAGTCTTCAAACTGTAAAATATCAAAGTCACATATTCCATTCAGTGTGCGTCACCGCAGTTTAGCAGCACATTCTGTGTACTGTGCACAGTTGCAGAATAGGAAGAAATACTGTTAAGTCTCCAAAATGTAAAATATCAAAGTCACATATTCCATTCAGTGTGCGTCGCCGCAGTCTAGCAGCACATTCTGTGTACTGTGCACAGTTGCAGAATAGGAAGAAATACTGTTAAGTCTTCAAACTGTAAAACATCAAAGTCACATATTCCATTCAGTGTGCGTCGCCGCAGTTTAGCAGCACATTCTGTGTACTGTGCACAGTTGCAGATTTGCAGCACATATTCCGTGTAATATGAAGAAGGCGGGTAAAAAGGGACGGGGAAGTGGACGTGATCCTGATAGTTCAGGGCGCGGGTCAGGACGCGTAGAAACTGTGCCTGGTGCCAGAGCACAAGAAAGAAAGACATCCACCATACCTAGCTTCATGTCTCATTTTACAGGGCGTCGCAGGACATCACTCTCGAGGTCCGACCACTGCGAACAGGTGGTCGGTTGGATGTCAGCTGATACTGCTTCCAGTCGGTTAAGCACCACCCTGTCTTCCACCAAGTCCACTCTCAGTAGCCAAGAGTCTGGTCAACATAATCCTCACTCTGATCATCCTTCCTCCCACCATAGACGGTCTGGTCAAAGAAGTGATCCCACACTGGGATATAGTGAGGAGCTCGTCTCATCACCAATCCTTCATTTGACCCTCTCTCCAAGCACGCTTGCAGAGGAACATGACATCTTGTGCCCTGATTCACAACCTCTAGAGGGTACCCAATCACAAGAAGATGACAGATGTGAACGGCATTTAAGGTCAAAGGAAGTAGTGGATGATGATGATGATGAGACACAGTTGCCATTAAATCAACCACTATTACTGTCTCAAGACCTTGTTGAGGAGGATGATATACAGTTGTCAATGACTGAGTATGTGGTGGGATCAAGACTTGAGGAGGATGATCAGAGTGAGGAAGTGGAGGAGGACTTGGTGGACGATGAGGTGACTGACCCCACCTGGGAAGGTGTAGAGCCGAGCGATGACAGCAGTCCTGAGGGTGAGCCATCTGCAGCACCGCAACAGGCTGGAAGAGGCAGTGGTGTGGCTACAGAAAGAAGGCGGACCGCACCAAACCGGCCCGCAAATGTTCCACTGAGCACCCCCTTGCGTAAATCTACCTTGCCAAGGGGTAGGTGTTCCGCGGTATGGCGTTTTTTTAAGGAAAGTGCGGACGACAAAAGAATTGTAGTTTGCAACCTGTGCCACACCAGAATGAGCCGAGGCATGAACACTAGAAACCTCACCACCACCAGCATGATCCGACACATGGCATCCAAGCACCGTAATAAGTGGGAGGAACGCCTGGATCGCCCATCTGTGTCTGCAGGCCACACCACTGCCTCCTCTTCCCCTGTTTTCGGTGCCGGCCAATCGCCTGTCGAAGGCGCAGGCCCGCATACCTCCCGCCCTGCACCTGTACCATCTGAAGCACCATCAGCGACCACATCCACTTCCCTGTCCCAGCGCAGCGTCCAAATGTCGTTACCCCAGGCATTTGAGCGCAAGCGAAAATACCCAGCCACCCACCCACAGGCCATAGCACTAACCTCACGCCTTTCCAAATTACTGGCCATCGAAATGCTGCCATTTAGGCTTGTGGAGACTGAGTCCTTCCGCAGAGTGATGGCAGCAGCTGTCCCTCGGTACGCGGTCCCCAGCCGCCACTACTTTTCCCGGTGTGCCATCCCCGCATTACACCACCATGTGTCCCGTAACATCACCCGTGCCCTGACCAACGCAGTTACTGGGAAGGTCCACTTAACGACTGACACATGGACAAGTGCTTGTGGCCAGGGACGCTACATTTCCCTGACGGCACACTGGGTGAATGTCGTGGAGGCTGGGAGCGACTCGGACCCTGGGATGGCACGGGTGCTACCCACGCCGAGGATTGCGGGCCCTACCTCCATCAGGGTTTCCGCCAGCACCTATGTTATTGGCTCCTCCTCCTCCGTTTCCACCTCCGAATTCTCTGCACGCAGCGCCACTCACCCATCAGCCGGTAGCTGGAAGCAGTGTAGCACTGCAGTGGGGAAGCGTCAACAGGCCGTGCTGAAGCTGATCTGCCTTGGGGACAAACAGCACACGGCCTCAGAGCTGTTGCAGGGGATTAGTCACCAGACCGAGCAGTGGCTCTCGCCACTCAACCTGCAACCAGGCATGGTTGTGTGTGATAATGGGCGTAACTTGGTGGCGGCTTTGGAGCTCGGCAAGCTCACACACGTACCATGCCTAGCGCATGTATTTAATTTAGTGGTTCAGCGATTTCTAAAAACCTACCCCAATGTGCATGATCTCTTGACCAAGGTGCGCCGCGTGTGTGCACATTTCCGTAAGTCATCTACAGCTTCAGCCGGCCTGTTGAAGCTGCAGCAGCGCTTACAATTGCCAGCTCACCGGCTGCTGTGTGACGTGAGCACGCGCTGGAACTCCAGCTTCCACATGTTGGCCCGGCTTTGTGAGCAGCAGAGGGCAGTAGTGGAGTACCAGCTGTTACACGGTCGTCGCCTCTCCGTTCAACTTCCTGTAATCAGAAGTGAGGAGTGGGAATGGATGTCAGACCTCTGTGAGGTTTTACGCAATTTTGAGGAATCGACACAGATGGTGAGCGGCGATAACGCTATTATCAGTGTAACCATCCCACTTCTGTGTCTACTGAAACGCTCGCTGCTCACATTTAAAACTGACGCTTTGCATGTGGAAGAGGTGGAAATGCGGGAGGAAGAGCTTACACAAGGTGATAGCCAGAGCACCCTCACTTCGTCTTCTCAGCGACAATTGGAGGAGGCGGAGGAGGAGGAGGAGGAGGAGGAAGACACGGTTGCCTCCGCTACAGAGGGTAGCCATGGAACTTTAGTTCCATCTCTTCAGCGTGGGTGGGCAGAAGAGGAGGAAGAGGATGAGGAGATTGAGAGTCATCCTCCTGGTGAGGACAGCGAAATCTTGCCTGATGGTACTCTGGCACACATGGCTGACTTTATGTTAGGCTGCCTTTCCCGTGACCCACGCGTTATACGCATTTTAGACAACACGGATTACTGGGTGTTCACCCTTCTGGACCCCCGCTACAAAGAGAATTTCTCATCTCTCATTCCTCCGGTGGAGAGGACAAGCAAAATGGTGCAATACCAGAAGGTTCTTGTTGAAAAATTGCTCCAAAATTTTCCATCTGACAACGCTGGCGGCAGAGTACGTGCTACCTTGGCCAACAGAGAAGGGGAGAAAAGGGGAGCACACAGCAGTTCCGACAAAGGCAGGGCAACACTCTCCAAGGCGTGGGACACCTTCATGACACCCCGCCAGCACCCTCACCCTGATGCGCAGCCTAGTGTCACAAGGAGGGAAAAGTTTTGGAAGATGGTGAAGGAGTACGTAGCAGACCGTGTCAGCGTCCTCAATGATCCCTCTGTGCCTTACAACTACTGGGTGTCCAAGCTGGACACGTGGTATGAACTGGCACTCTACGCCTTGGAGGTGCTGGCCTGCCCTGCCGCCAGCGTTCTGTCTGAGCGGGTATTTAGTGCTGCTGGTGGCATCATAACAGATAAGCGTATCCGCCTTTCCACCGACAATGCTGATAGGTTGACACTTATAAAAATGAACAAGGCCTGGATTTCCCCTGACTTCTCCACTCCACTGGAGGAAAGCCCCGGGGGAACATAAACTCACTTTATATATGTTATTTACAATTATGGGAATACTCTGTATTCCCATTCACCCCTTCCACCCAAAAAATGGGTATATGGTTGACTCTTAATCTTCTCATCCTCCTCCTCCTCTTCCATATGCCCTGTGATATAATTTTTATATAGGGCCAGCTCACCAGCGGGCCCTGTGATATAATTTTTATATAGGGCCAGCTCACCAGCGGGCCCTGTTTGACAATTTTTGTATAGGTCAGCTCACCAGCGGGCCTTCTCATATAATGTTTTATTGGGTCAGCTCTCTAGCGGGCCCTCTCATATAATGTTTTATAGCGTCAGCTCACTAGCGGGCCTTCGCATATAATGTTTAGGATGGTCAGCTCCGCAGCAGACCCTCACCCATAATGTTTTAGATGGTCGGCTCAGCGCACGTTTCCCTCTTAATCATAGCCCCAGTTCAGAAAAATCGAGGAAATTTTTGGGAGAATTTGCCTCTGCGCACGTTTCCCTCTTAATCATGGCCTCAGTTCAGAAAAATCAAGGAAATTTTTGGGAGAATTTGCCTCTGCGCACGTTTCCCTCTTAATCATGGCCTCAGTTCAGAAAAATCGAGGAAATTTTTGGGAGAATTTGCAGATGATATACAAGTAAATATACAGCAAATACTGTTTGGTAACAATTTTTCGCCTAAAGTCGTTTTTATTTTCCTTTTTGTGTGTTTTACGGTCAGTCTGTAAAAATGGCGTACTACGGGCGAAAGATCGTTCCCAGCAGCGATGTTGGAGTCCAAGATGCATCCAGACATCCTCCCTATGCTGTCCCTGAACCATTTCTGTGGTGTTTCCATCATTTTCTTCCCTTTTCCTATGGACCAGGCACCCTCCCCTCATCAGAGCAGGGGGTGCCTGGTGTAATGCTCGAGTCCTCCCATTGACTTCAATGGGGCTCGGGTGCTCGGCCGAGCACTCGAGCCTCCGGGGGTGCTCGGTCAGAGCACCCAAACACCCGAGCATTGGGGTGCTCGCTCATCACTAGCAGCAATCAGTGATATAATTAAAGATTCTCCCTCCAAGTATTCTACTTACATAAGCTGGAGGCTTCCCCTGACTCTCAGTATTGATAACCTGCACTGGATACGTAACATCACTTCAGGCTAGTGACTCCCTCAGTGGCTCTTCACCAATATGTTTGTGACAAAAGATGTTGTTCCTAGGTGTAGTAGGCCACATATATGGGATGATAAATATGAAGACTAGATCTCCAAAAGTGAGAGAACATTTTAATATAGTATGAAAAAGTAAAAAAACTAATATTAAAAAGCAACAACCCCTTCATATCATGGATGTATGTAGGCTTAAGTACAAAATGCTTGTAGCTTTATTAATAAAAAGCCATGACAATAAAATGCACACCAGGCCATCATACAGTGCAGAGAGAAACGTGAGTAATAATAATTACCACCTAAATCATAGCCAGGACTGTATCTTAGCGAATGCTCTTCCACAGATAAAGGAACTCTAAAATCAATTAGGATAAAAAAAACTTGGCTATGTTCAGCAGTGCGGGAAGTTCAGGCTTTTTCTTCTATGATAGTAGGAAGTCCAGCCCCATAGAGAAACCTAGGCAGGAAATCATCAGAAATCTTGCAAGAACATTTCAAGCATTAATGGAAAAAAAGAAGAAAAAATAAATTTTTGTATGGGTGTAACTTCCAGCAGAAAGACAAAACATTTTTTTCATGGAATTTCCCATGGGAAAAATGTTACTTTTCACCCAGATGACTCAGCAGCAGGAAGAAAATATGAGAGTTTCACTGCTGGTGGTGATGGTGATATCCATTCCCTTATGCATATCTCTCTCTCCCACTCTTCACTGGCTTGAACCAAGAAAGCTCTCATAGCATCTTTTTCACTACCCTCAGAGTCATCACCACTACCAGTCTCTTCATCCTGTCTTGATGATGATAAGAGCAACATTGGGGTCCCTGGTGTCACACTAGTCATCATCACAGAAAGACTAGCAGCAGGTTCATGCACAAGCAGCTGCAACGTCCTACTACTGCACATCACCACAACTTAGCTTTTCCCTTTTTCCTGCCTGTGTTTGATACTAATATATCACCACACAACACAATGTAAAGTTCTGGGTTTTTTATTATGGCAGCAGGAATTCTTGCAGTCATAGATAGTATAGGTGAAAATTGGTAAAGATCTCTTGGGAAAATCATTGATGTTGCAAAAGGCAGAAATTCTATGCATTTTCTAAGAGGGAGAGAGCATTCACATGGAAAAGTGGCAAACTGATAATTTTCCTTGGAAATATAAGGAAAAAAACCTAGAACATTTAGCTTATCTTTAGTGCTGCATATCCCAGTTTGTTGGGACAATTTGGATCCAGGTAACCGGGAGTGGAGATTAAAGACAAAGTCCAGAACTCAGAGTGCTCGAGTCCTCCCATTGACTTCAATGGGGCTCGGGTGCTCGGCCGAGCACTCGAGCCTCCGGGGGTGCTCGGTCAGAGCACCCAAACACCCGAGCATTGGGGTGCTCGCTCATCACTAGCAGCAATCAGTGATATAATTAAAGATTCTCCCTCCAAGTATTCTACTTACATAAGCTGGAGGCTTCCCCTGACTCTCAGTATTGATAACCTGCACTGGATACGTAACATCACTTCAGGCTAGTGACTCCCTCAGTGGCTCTTCACCAATATGTTTGTGACAAAAGATGTTGTTCCTAGGTGTAGTAGGCCACATATATGGGATGATAAATATGAAGACTAGATCTCCAAAAGTGAGAGAACATTTTAATATAGTATGAAAAAGTAAAAAAACTAATATTAAAAAGCAACAACCCCTTCATATCATGGATGTATGTAGGCTTAAGTACAAAATGCTTGTAGCTTTATTAATAAAAAGCCATGACAATAAAATGCACACCAGGCCCTCATACAGTGCAGAGAGAAACGTGAGTAATAATAATTACCACCTAAATCATAGCCAGGACTGTATCTTAGCGAATGCTCTTCCACAGATAAAGGAACTCTAAAATCAATTAGGATAAAAAAAACTTGGCTATGTTCAGCAGTGCGGGAAGTTCAGGCTTTTTCTTCTATGATAGTAGGAAGTCCAGCCCCATAGAGAAACCTAGGCAGGAAATCATCAGAAATCTTGCAAGAACATTTCAAGCATTAATGGAAAAAAAGAAGAAAAAATAAATTTTTGTATGGGTGTAACTTCCAGCAGAAAGACAAAACATTTTTTTCATGGAATTTCCCATGGGAAAAATGTTACTTTTCACCCAGATGACTCAGCAGCAGGAAGAAAATATGAGAGTTTCACTGCTGGTGGTGATGGTGATATCCATTCCCTTATGCATATCTCTCTCTCCCACTCTTCACTGGCTTGAACCAAGAAAGCTCTCATAGCATCTTTTTCACTACCCTCAGAGTCATCACCACTACCAGTCTCTTCATCCTGTCTTGATGATGATAAGAGCAACATTGGGGTCCCTGGTGTCACACTAGTCATCATCACAGAAAGACTAGCAGCAGGTTCATGCACAAGCAGCTGCAACGTCCTACTACTGCACATCACCACAACTTAGCTTTTCCCTTTTTCCTGCCTGTGTTTGCTACTAATATATCACCACACAACACAATGTAAAGTTCTGGGTTTTTTATTATGGCAGCAGGAATTCTTGCAGTCATAGATAGTATAGGTGAAAATTGGTAAAGATCTCTTGGGAAAATCATTGATGTTGCAAAAGGCAGAAATTCTATGCATTTTCTAAGAGGGAGAGAGCATTCACATGGAAAAGTGGCAAACTGATAATTTTCCTTGGAAATATAAGGAAAAAAACCTAGAACATTTAGCTTATCTTTAGTGCTGCATATCCCAGTTTGTTGGGACAATTTGGATCCAGGTAACCGGGAGTGGAGATTAAAGACAAAGTCCAGAACTCAGAAAGGTGATAAAGGTGACCCAGTTCCATGGGTCCCAGAGGAGACTTGAAAGCTGTGTATGTAGGCGACTGCAAGGCACATCCGAGAGAGAAAAGCAACACTGTGGAAAAAATCAATTTCCCCTTCCAGAGTATGAAATCTGGTACTCCAAATGACCACAAAGCTAGACCAACTCCTCAAAGGAGGTTCTCACAAAATGTTAATTTATCCTTTAAATGGTCTGAGAGATCCTTCATAAAAGTCACCATAAGGAGGATCTGTCTGTAATCTGTGTCATATGTGTCATATGTCAGAGTGCTGAATTCTACCACTAAGATCTAAGAGAACCTCCTCTGCAGCAGCTTGTCTGCCACATTGAATCTATAGCTGGCTTACAATCTTTATGTTGAAATGACATATTTACAGAAATATGACATTATAGTGAAAGCTTGAGGCTGGCACAATTTTGCGCTCCCTGTACCCCACAAAGTATGTCAACCCACATTCATAGGATATGAATTTGCATGGAAGGGTTCAAGATACCCAAAATGGTATGACATTCCTTTAAAGGTGTGGAAACAGAAAATACTCTCCCTCTCTCTCTCAAACCATATTATGGGATTATTTTGCAATCCAATCTATATTTGTGTATGAAATATATAATAGATCTATAAGAAAGGTAAAATTACATTTCTCTGTTCCTTTTAAAATTATTTTATAGGAAGATCTATGTATAAAACCCTGAATAATGTTTCTGAAAATTAAAGTTTATGCGAAAAGTATATTGAATTTACCAAAAAAAAACAAGCTGTTCGTCATTCACTTTATTGGAAAATAAATAAAAAAAAAAAAAAACCTGTTTGACCAGAGCTGTGGGTAGGTTTTCTGTGTCATGTTAGGCAATATTTACAAACCGATGTTTTTTGAAAGTGCACATTTTTTTCAAAGTAAATGTTAATGAAGTGATGGTTGTTCACAGAAAAGATACTGAAATAGTTTGACTTTAAACAACAACAAGAGACAAAACATGCTTAGCACAGCGGTGAATTATATCTTAGTAGTAAATTGATTATAAGACATTTCTTTATATGCACTAAAGTGAAAACTGACTCTTTCTCCTGACTATGAAAATGTACCGCTTATCAGATATTCACTACATGTGTGAGTAATTATACATGTGCATAAATTAGTTCTATGTCGATTACCATCTTGCTGGTCAACACTCTAATGTGTGGATTAAGCAGGAACAAGAGAGGGAGGTCAATAAAAGACCCTCATCAGGTAAAGAATGGTAAAACTACCTTACTGCCAGAAAAAATGATGTGGCTGTATAGACTCAAGCTGATGTTACTCCTTATGTAAGAACAATTTTGCTTATTACTGATTGCTGAATGGGTCCCTTTTTTCAGGAGAATAGTTGCATTCCACCTTATTTCAGTATGATAATCACAAGGATGTATGGCATACCCCCAAGTCATTTATTTATTTCATGGTTAATTTAGAATGGATCTTACCCCTTACATCATGTGGGTCACTGTGTTGGCCCACCACAATATTTTGAGATTGAGTTAGAATAGAAGGGGCTCGATTCTATTACCAGCGCTAAAAAAACAGTTTTTTTTAAGTCAGGTTTTAGTATCCTATTACTCGACTTGTGAAAACAAAATCAGCGGTAATTATACGTACTGCCAGTCAAAAAAAAGCCCATAGGAAACAATTAAAAACAACATGTAAGTAGCATTCTAGTACCAGCACTCAGTACTACCGCCTGTTTTGTATTTACATTTTAAGTCGGGAATCCTGCTCCTCAGAGGTTGAGGTGTAGAAGCCACAACGACAGTTTCAAAACCAAAGTTGTTTGAACAAAAGCAGTGTATAATACAGTATACAGTATAGAAATCCGACATAAAGTGGATGTCACATACTTTGCCTATTAACCTTATGAGTAAAAAAGGGGTAGAAAACACAATGCATTGCTACCTCTCTGGTACTCATAGGGTTAATTATACAATACAAATACAACCAGGGCATGTTGTAAAAAATAGGAGAAGAACAATGTCGAATTTAAATGGAGAAAAAAAGTAATAGGAGCACTGTAAGTTGAATTTTGAAGGAGAAGGGTTAAAATGTTGAATGTGAACAATATTTGTCGAATTAAAGTGGTGAAAAAAAGCACTGTATGTTGAATTTTAAAGAGAGGAGTTAATATGTCGAAGGGGGGCACTCTGTCGGATTTTGATAATGTGGGGAACACACCTAACAGTAAACTTGATCTTTCTGTCATCAGACATACACCTATTTCCTTGGACTTTGACACTTTGCTAGTTGTTTTAGACGGTAGTTGAATAGAAGCAGGCAGCGCCAGTTTTGTTAGATCTCTGAAATGTGCTGTCTACTCCAGTTTTGTTAGTACTCTGAAATGTGCTGTCTACTCCGATTTTGTTTTACTGGCGTAACACGTCTGTAAAATACATGTTGCTTGTTTTTCTTGTAACGCTGGTTCTAGTGCAGGTAATAGAATTGAGCCCAAGAATTCCTGAATATATTACCTCCCCATCCCAAAGTCTTGGGGGATGGGGGCCATGTAGGACTCATACTGCTTAAAAAATAACCCCCTAAAAAAGGCAAGGGTTTTAGCACCAGAAAGATATTGTATTGCCTTTATACCAAAGCACATAGCGTGCACGCCAGGATTTTAAGAGAACCATGTTAATTTAACTAACTCCCTTCTTCTAAGGACAAAAGGGGAATGCATTAATACAATTTTTTCTAAATCGGGTGCTGCAAAAGACTTTCCAGCCCCATGCCTGCCTAATGTCAATTTAATAATTTACTTAAACCTACAATATTCACCACTTATGCCAGTAGGAGGGTAGTGTGGAAGTGTATGGGGCCTTGCTGTACGTGATGTACTAAAAGTTGCAGATTACATTTTAATAACTTTATGCATTTTTCCAGAGCATGTAATGGGGCACGCATAAGAGGCTTGATGGTGTTAAAATCCTAACAATGGGGGAGTGTGTGCACAGATATATATTACAGCGATCATATGCTCTATTGCATACCCTGAGGCACAAACATTGACCACGTCACTTAAGTGACAAAATAGAGATCTGGGATTAGTTGCTTCTCTCACTGAGAGATAATTCAACTAACACTTTGTGGATGGACTGTCATGTAGGTAGGATCAGTATGATATGCTGCTAGGTATTTAGGCCTTGATCCAAATGTTGGAGACGGCTGTTTTTTCTGCCAACAGCATTTTTTCCAGCATAGCAAGCTATTCAAATGTCTGTGCTGTGAAAAAATACCTGCAAAAAAAAGAGCCGTTGTGAGGTAAAGTTAAGAGATGTTTTCATCCATTGAAAAGGATGAAAACACCGTAAATTGCAATTCAAATGTCCGAGTTAGCCAAGAACAGGCAATAAGGGACTCAGGTTATCGCAGGAAAGTTAACACCTATTCTTTTTTTAACTTGAGTCTCTTATCACCTGTTGAAATAGCTGACACAGACACTTGAAGCTCCATATCAATACATCAAAAGGATAAAAAAATGTGTCAGACGTTAGTAGGATTAACCCTATGAGTGCCAGTGGGGTATAATTACCCCACCAGCATTCATAGGGTTAACCCCACTAAGTTAAAAAAAAATCACATTACAAGTAACACTTACCATTAATCCTGATGTCCAGCGGAGTCCTCCGGTTCCTGGTCATCTTCTGTCCTTCTTTTCTATCTTCTGTCTTCTTTCTTTTCTTCTATATTCTTTTGCGTTAAAAAGCAGAGATACATTAACCCTTTGAGTGCCAGAGGGGTACTCAGCGCATTGCAAAGCAATGTGTTGCATACCTCTCTGGGGCCCAAAGGGTTAAAGTACATAGTAGGGTGCCAGTCTTCAAATAAAAATCGCCCATATAGAATAAGAAGAGCGGTAAGAGAGGAAAGAAGACAGAAGATACAAGAGAAGACAGAAGAAAGAATGGAGAGAGAAGGAGACAGACAGTGGATGACAGGGAAGTTTAAAGGGATAGTAATACTTCGTTTTAAGTTTATTTTATTTTGTAGGCATTAAAAAAACATGAAGAATGATATAAGTCTTATCTCTCAAACCTTTATGGTTTAAGAGATATTCACAAACAAAGTATCCCCCCCCCTATTCAGCCAGATCAAAAGGGAGGTGCCCAGGTAGATTGCAGAGAGGGACAATCTTCAATTAAGATAAGGGAAAAACCTGAAAAGCTTGTCAAGGGGGGCAGGGCTTTCATTGTTCTCATAGGAAGAAGATTGTCCCCTGCTGTTATCTGTCTGGTCTATGGACTGCATTCCACATCTGAGAAGAGATGGCTTACACTAGGAAAAAGGGGCGGGAGGGGGAAACTTTGCTTGTGAATATCTCTCAAACCATAAAGGTTTGAGAGATAAGACTTATATCATTCTTCATGTTTTTGTAATGCCTACAAAATAAAATAAAGTTAAAACAAAGTATTACTATCCCTTTAACAAAGACTTTTTAACGATCGGTGCTTGGCAGTATGTCAGGCACCGATCGTTAGCGTTTTTACTGTTAAGTTCCCAGAACTGGAGTTATTTAGCGGCGTTTTGGGAACTTAACGCAAAAAACGGACGTTTGGACATGATACCAGTTTTGTGTCCTAACGTCTGTTGTGCTAAATGTCGGTAGGATATTTGAATACCGACCAAGACATTTTATTTTGTCGGTCGGTATCCATTTTGTCCTACTGACATTTTTCTACTCCAACATTTGGATCGAGCCCTTAATCTTTGTTTCTTGCATTTGGAAGCTAAAAGATCTTTCACACTGTGTAGAATACAGTTCTATTGTGTCTGATATATATAGTTTTCCATATTGTTCTTGTTTAAGAATCTCTATTATGTTGGATCTCTATTTTTCTCCAACTGAACAGCTCAGAATGAGGCAAGGGTTGTCTCTCTATGGGGTGTCACAATATTCGGTTTTAATCTCCTCCCCAAACAGACATCCACTATTCACATACCTTTACTTCATGCATGGAATGGGGGCCAGGAGTCTTAAGACTATGTTTAACCTTTTTATGGCCAGAGGAATGTTCAGTTCATTGCTTCTCAATTCAGTGCACATACAATTCTGGTCCTTAAAGCAACTCCTATTAATATTCATAATATTTTGGCCATGGTGAGTGTTATTTCACTACTGTCAGAGTTGTAGTTCAAGAGTAACTGAATTATAACATATCCTCCTCCCGCCCCTTTTACCTAGTGTAAGCCACCTCCCCTCAGATGTGGAATCTGGTCACTTGACCAGAAAGCTCTCAGCAAGGGATAATCTTCTTACCTTGACAGACTTTTCCTTATGTTCACTGAAGATTGTCCCTCTCTGCAATCCATCCAGAAAGTCCTGCTGCTCTGAGGTGAGCAGTGTTATATCAGTAAACGGGGCAGTATGGAAATACTTTATCATTCAATTACTCTTGAACTACAACTCTGACAGTATTGAAATAACACTCTCCATGGCCCAAATACTATGAAGATTAATTGGAGCTGCTTTTATTGTGAAACATTACTACCACTTTAAAAGTTTAATAAGCATATCAAAGCAAAGCCTAGGGGTTGGAATAAAGGTTGTGGGTCCAAAGACCCCCACTTTTCCTATGTATCTTTCTCAATCATTCACAAGAAAATCCTGTCTCAATGCATAAACTAGTATGCAACAAAGTATATGCCCTATATCTGAATTTAATTTGTATATGATATTTAGTAAACTCTATAAGGGGAAATATCACAAATCAAACCAATAAAACTACACTTGATATGTCCAAATAACAACTGCAAGCTAAAAATGTCAGTCTTCAATTGAAATGCCACTTTTCGTCACATTACAGAATTTAGTACACTTAATTGAATTGACCCTTAGGGTTGTTGTGGAATCTGGCAACAGAGAAGTGACTGAATAGGTGAAGGCACCAGTGCCACTCTGTATGTAAAATGTGCTGTAAACTAAAGGAATACAGAAATAGTGGAGGGTTTTGATTGTTTTACATTTATATTTCATTTTAACAACTGATATTTTAGTTGTATGTATTAACTTATTTTACCTACTGGCTTTCTCTCTTTTCAATTATAACTATATACACTGAATGAGTGATTGCATTTCTTCTCTTATTTTTATTTTACACAATTGACCTTAGGATCAAAAGAAACTGGAGAAAACCAATCACATCAGAGTTCCCAAGCACTTATTGATCTAAATTGAATTTATAATCTCTTGAATTCTAAAGAGATCTTCAATTCATTTTTTCACAATTACCCCTCTAGCATTCATGCAGGTAACACCCCTTTATGTCAAAAGAAAGTTGTATTTGTTTTGTACCCTATAGTGTAACTGGTTGCTCCAAAATTAATCTAGTTTACTTATATGCATAAGGACCAGTGTGTGTATCGTCTCTACCTGTAGTGTCTAAAACAGTGGTTCTCAACCCGTTCCCTCAGTGGCCACTAACAGGCCAGGACTTAGGAATTTCCCTGCTAGAACACAGTTGTGGTGATCAGAGGCTCAGTCATATTGATTAACTCACCTGTGCTCTTAAAAGGAAATTCTAAAATCCTGGGCTGTTAGTAGCCACTGAGGGCACAGGTTGAGAACCACTGGTCTAAAAGCAGTCTACCACCCGGCAGTATCTGCTATTGAAGGTAAACTTCAGGACGAAGAGGTGGATATACTCAAAGCTCATAGAATTTGAAAGTTCATATCAGATGCACACAGAAGCATGTACAGCTCTCGTGGCTTAACCCTTTTAGTGCAAGAATGGTGTGCAAGGCATTGTGCTGCAATGCATTGCATGCCACTGGCACTCAAAGGGTTAATCTGTTTTCTGTCATTAAAGACAAATGAGAGGAGAGAGAGCGGCCATGAGTCTGACTGACTTGCTGTACATATAGCCCTTTCTCAGACACATAGATTCAAAGAGTCTTCAAATAAAATGTCATGTTTTCTGTCATTAAAGACAAATGAGAGGAGAGACAAGGGCTGGGTGTCTGACTGACATGCTTTACATATAGCCCCTTCTCAGACACTTAGATTAAAACAGGCTTCAAAGGAAATGGTACTGGAGGGGTAATCTGGCCCTCAAAGGGTTAATGTTTCCCGTCCTTAAAGACAAATGAGAGGACAGAGGAACACAGGGTGTCTGACTGACTTGCTTTACATTCCATTGGACACTGGGTCCTCTCTCCTTTCATCTATCTTTAATGACAGGAAAAAAATGAACCCTTTTGGGCCAGATTAACCCTCCTGGGCCATTTCATTTTGAGCCTGTTTGAATCTAAGTGTCTGAGAAGAGGCTGAACGCAAAGTCACCACCTTTCTCTCCTTTTTATCTTAATGATAGGAAATATATTAACCCAGTGAGAGCCTGATTAACCCTTGAGTGCCATTTCATTTGAACCCAGTGCATTGAGAAATGGATAAATGTAAAGTGATTCAGTCAGACACAGGCCCCTCTCTCCAGTCTCATCTTTCTTTGAATGCCAGAAAGGTAAGCAGCACATTGATTTTGCAATGCATTGCATGCCCCTCTGGTACTTAAGTGGTTAATGGCAGTAAACAGATTAACCCTTTGAGTGCCAGTGGCTTGCAATACATTGCAGCACAATGCTTTGCTCACCCCTTTTATAGTAAAAGGGTTAAACCATCTGACATTGTAGGTGCAGTGAGACACCAGCATGTCTTTAACCCTTTGAGTGCCAGCAGGGTACGCAACGCATTGCAAAGCAATGCGCTGTGTACCCCCTCTGGCACTCAAAGGGTTAATGATAGAAACAGATTAAAATGTCAGATCTGTAGGTGCAGGGAGACACCAGCATGTCTTTAATGATAGGAAGCAGATTAGACCTGTAGGTGCAGTCAGGTGTTGTCTTTAGCTGAAGGGGTTTTCTCTAATATTAATCACATATTGGACAATTAACCCCTCCAGTACTCTCTCCCTCACATTTCATCGCCTTTCTCTTTACCCTCCCTCCGTACATTTCTCTTCCCAGCCTTCTTTTGCTCTCTTCATCACTCTGATGTTCGGTGC
This sequence comes from Rhinophrynus dorsalis, assembly GCA_037306005.1. Lineage (NCBI taxonomy): Eukaryota > Metazoa > Chordata > Amphibia > Anura > Rhinophrynidae > Rhinophrynus > Rhinophrynus dorsalis. The sequence continues at coordinate 343,496,261 of CM074722.1, read as the reverse complement.
ACATCGCATCACAAATCTTCGGTCTTGTCCTCTCACCCCACCTCAGTCTCTCCAGTGTGTGCACAGTCTTAGTACCTGAAACACACACCCAACCCACACACAAATACACACTAACACACTGGGGATTATACACAAAGGTGTGATAAAGTGGAGATGACTTCTCCAGTGATATCACTTCCCAGTTCCTATATTATTCTATAGAGCCTGTGCACTAAGATCTTCAAAGTCTGAGAATTTGTTGTACATTGGCTCCACAGAATAACATAGGAGTTGGAGAAGCGATATCACAGGAGAAGTCATCTCCACTTTATCACCTCTTTATCATGCCTTAGGATTCAATACTATTACCACTGGTAAAACTGGCAGTAATAGTAAAAACAAGACCAAGCAATAAACCCACACATGTACCTCAGCTATTTAGCTGTGAGGTACATGGATTAAGTGTTGGTGGTCAAAACTCATGTTTTGGACAAATGCTCGTTGTTGGCTTTTGTTCCCACAACTCGCACTAAACAGCTCAAAATGTGGCAACATCAAAAGAAAAAAGGCAACTCTCATTGTTTGACCCTGAGCTCAAAATAGTCAGAAAGGTAACACTTACCTGTTATCCACTGTCTGTCTTCTTCTTTAATCCTCTCTTCTTTCTTCTTGTCTTTCATGTGTTGCTTAAAAATGTATATATTTTTTAAGCAACACAGGAAAGAAAGGAAGAATAGAAGACAGAAGAAGATGGATGCGACCCCGCTGGACACCAGGATTACTGGTCATTTTTTTTTATCTGTCAGGACACGTGTTAACTGTTTGTAGATTAACCCTCTGGGTGCCAGTGGGTTATGCAACGCTCTATAATACATTGCATACCACACTGGCACTCATAAGGCTAATCTTTTTCTATTTTTCAACCATAAGTATGTGTTAGAAAGCAGTTTTCTAACACATACCGGTAGACTCTGCGCCTCCTTTTGCAACCATTAGACATTTTTCCTGGCGGTGGTTGACAGGACAGTTTATAGAATTGCAGTCTGTGCTGTCAAAACCACCACTTCTTGTTTTGAAAACTAACGGGGCTAATAGAATTGAACCCTAAGTGCACAACCCCCATTATCTCCCCCAAACCAGTAACCAGTACTTGGGCTGAATTCAACTGCAGGAGATAAATGTTACCTCCAGTTTTATCAAAAATGTTCCTATTGAAGTCTATGGGGATACCTGACGATAAAAGCAGAGATAAAATTAGCACCTGCATTTGAATCCAGCCCCTTATGTTCTGGATGTGTATTTATATGGATAAAGCAGTGTCTGGCATTTATTAACCCACTGAATGCTAGAGAGCTCTCCAGTGTATTTGCAAAAGCCTATATAATTGTCTAGCATTTAATTTGATAGTAGTACTTTGTTTTAAGAAATTCTAATATTGTAGATATTAACAATAGAAGTACGATAACCTACCTCCTGTCTCTCAAACCTTTATAGTTAGATCATAGTATTTAAAGTTCTGTGTGGGCCTGGTTTGCAAGCACACATTGTAGTCCGCTCCAATGAAGTGTTTCATTCAACATAGAGCTATCTCAGCTCTGCTGAAGAGCCGCTGGCCGGTCAAATGACCAGGATCCGCTTCTGTCCCATGGAGCGCTGACGTCTCTGAAAGGGATGGGAACGTGAAACTTTAAGTGTTACGATCTCTCTAACTATAAAGGTTTGAGAGACTGGAGGTAGGTTATTGTACTTATTGTTAATATCTACAATATTAGAATTTCTTAAACAACGTATTACTATGCCTTTAAGGGGTTATGGGACAAGATGCCCTTTATCTGCAATATAGGAGATGAAGTTGATTATTCTTGCTTAAATTCTTAGATTGTGCACTAGAGAAAATAAAGTCAACAGCATACATTAAAAGAACTAAATAAATGCAGTGTACTACTACTGTATGTTAGTAGATATGTTTAAAAAATTATTGGCCAGGTGTGGGCAATCATAGAACACATTTCTGTACGAACATATAAACCAATATACAGTACTAGTGTAAAAGCCCGTGTACACGGGCCAAGGCCCGGGTGATGTTAACCCTTTGAGTGCCTCTGGCACTCAAAGGGTTAAGAGGTCGGTCCTGCTCTGCGTCCTGCCACTGACGTAGTCATGCACTGTAGAGACTGCCCGAAAGCACAGAATGCTCCCAGCACGGAACTCCCAGCATTCCTACACCTCTCAGCATTCTGTGCTCCCAGCATTCTGTGCTCTGAACATCCCTACACCTCTCAGCATTCTGTGCTCCCAGCATTCTGTGCGTTCGAGCAGTCTCTACTGCGCATGACGGATTCTGACAAACATCCTAGCTAATTATTATATAGGATATTGGTGTATTTCTGTTTGTACAGAATTTGGATTATGATTGCCCATCCCTGGCTAATACTTAAAATAAAAAAATTATTACTAACATATATACTAGTATAATGCATATATTTGAACCTTAACCTAACCCTGACCTTTTCAGGGTTTTAAATTTATGATGTTGACCATTGTCCATAAATGTAAACCATAATATAGCCAGTGTTAGGGTTTAAATATGTTAAATATATTTTTTCATGTTAGTACAGAAATTTTTGTTTTTTAATATTTCCACCCCTGGTCGGTAGTATCCTATGTTGGCTTAAAATAACCCCTAGCACTCAGCAGGTTAAACTTCAACCCAGTAGCCAATGTCAATGCTGTCTTTTGTCAGAAAGGTATAAAGCCTCAGAAAACAAAAAGGGACACTTTTCTGTGTTTAGCAGAGAGTGTGTTTGCTGACCATTACATTGCATGCCCCTCTGGCATTCATAGGATTAAAGGGGAACTTTCACCCCGCAATAACTTAACGTTGACTTATTGCTCACCTGGCGACTAGCTGCTTAGTAGCGCTAGTCGCCAGCAATATTACCCGGTTCTTCAGATATCGGCTTTTTGCCGATGGTGACAGGAGCAGGAAGCACGGACGTCACTGTGAAGAGACGTCCGTGCTTCCTGCTCCTGTCACCATCGGCAAAAAGCCGATATCTGAAGAACCGGGTAATATTGCTGGCGACTAGCGCTACGGTGCAAAAAGGGACTGACAGCGCAGGCGCACGGACGTCACTGTGAAGAGACGTCCGTGCTTCCTGCTCCTGTCACCATCGGCAAAAAGCCGATATCTGAAGAACCGGGTAATATTGCTGGCGACTAGCGCTACTAAGCAGCTAGTCGCCAGGTGAGCAATAAGTCAACGTTAAGTTATTGCTGGGTGAAAGTTCCCCTTTAAGTGTATATGACCCCATGTTCATGTGATGTTCTTTTAACTCCTTGGTTTGATACTCCCGTCTGTGGGAAAGTGTTACTGTACACTATTCTTTATTTCTCCTTGAATGTTAGAGATGTCTCCTGGAGACAGCTCTAGAATTCAAGGAGATTATCAAGAGAAGTATTGTAAGTTTTTGGTGTTTTGTTTATCTCTTGAAGAAAAACTGACAATCATTTGGAGCAATGGAAAGTTGCTGCTCCCTCAGTGTGTATTTAAGACTAAGACAGACTTCCCCTGAGAGGAAATGAAATGTATGAAGCATGTTATAGGGAGGGTGGTTCCTGTTGGCAGCTATTGGTGCCATAAGAGGAAGAGGTTGAGGCTTAAGTAAGGCTAGGCAGGAAGTGGTTTGCCATTAATGGAAGATGGGAGAAGCAGAATCCAGTCTTCCCTGTTTTCACTTTGGTTAGAGTTGTCATGGTTATGCGGTTAGTCCTTGCCTGTTTTCCAGATAATAACATATGTGTTAGTTTGTGGCTTTATTCCTCAGGCTGAAGCCCTTTGGAAGTTATGTCCTGGATTTAGGTTGTGGTGGTGACGATACTCATTGAAGCTCAGGTGTATGGCCAATGGGGTCATTTATTTGGAGTCGGATACAAGATTTTGAAGAATGTTGGGAGTCTAGAATGAGCCCAGGCAATTTGGCCATGCTTGGTTCAAGTACTTTTCACAGTGGCAAGGACTGTTATGGTTTAAGATAATAATATATGTATTTTAGTAAAATCTGTGGTCTCTTTTCCCAAAACTGTGCCTTAGTTTTGGGAGGATCATACTATCACACGAATTCTAGGCCACAGAGAACAAAAAATGTAGCATGTGACTATGATATTTAAGTGTATATAACCCCAGGCATGTTAATTTTTAGATGCTGCTGTCTTGAATGCCATCTATTTCTTCAAATTTTAAGAGACTAGTCTTAAAGTAATGTGCAAAATTTTAATTATGGCTATCCCCTTTGGACAATTTGTATTTTCTGGTGATTACATGTCAGTTTAATTAGGACCTGTGTAAGCACTGTGTTTTAAACTTGCACATATTTGGTATATGTGTACTAAAGAAATCTGGATTATTCTTACTGTTCTTTGAATTGTTATAATTGTGGGTGGAGCATAATTGGGGTGCTGCATAGATGGGGCAGGGCTGGGGGGCCCTTATTAGAGTTTGCAGGGGGGCCCGTGCATTTTGTGTTACGCTTCCGGATGCACAAGGACAGGCACATGCACACATAGACACCAAGGGGGGCTTGAGCACCTGCCCTTTTTGTGTGCCCTCGTGCCTTTTTAACCCTTTGAGTGCCAGAGGGGTACAGAATGCATTGCTTTGCAATGCCTTAGGTACCCCTCAGGCACTTAAAGGGTTAACAAAAAAAAAAGTTGCCTCGCCGCCTCCACTAACCCCCTCACCACCCAGTCAGGTTTGTGCCTCCTTCAGGACAGAGCTGTAGATGCTGCGCTCCCTCGTCAGCTCCTTAGTATTACAGAGTGCTGGGAGATTACATCATCTCCCAGCGCTCTGCATGAAGAAAAAGACCACGCGGGAGCTCCAGTAGCTACAGGTCTGTGCCAAAGGAGGCACATACAGACCTCTCCTGCCGCTGGACCACCAGGGAAGAGGTAGGAAATGGACACTGGGGGGCAATGTGGAAATGATGGGGCAATATGGATCTGATGGGGGGCAAGATGGAGATGATGGCAATGTAGAGATGATGGGGCAATGTATGTGAGGGTAAGCTGATGGGGGGCAAGTTGGAGCTGATGGGGCAATATGGAGATGATGGGGCAATATGGAGCTGATGGGGGCAATGTGAGGGTAAGTTGGAGCTGATGGGGCAATATGGAACTGATGGGGTCAATGCAATGTGAGGGTTAGTTGGAGCTGATGGGGCAATATGGAGATGATGGGGGGCAATGTGGAGCTGATGGGGGCAATATGGTGCTGACAGGGGACAATGTAAGGGTAATATGGAGATGATGGGGTGCAATGTGGAGATTAGAAGCATTGTGGAGGTGGCCAGTGAAGATGGCCAGTGGGGGGAAGGGCACTTCAGATTTCTGTGCCTACAGGCTCCTAAGATGTAAATTATTTTCTTTTTTTTTTAAATATATATTTTGAATAAATAATTATGAGAAGTGCCCTTTTTTCATTTGAGCCCCTGCCCCCCAAAATGTATGTGCACATCCCTGCACAAGGATCAGAAGAAGTGCCACTTTATTTAAGAGGATAACCTAAGAGAACATACTAAACCTAGTGCTGCCTGGAATCCAGAAGAGAAGGGTGATAATATGTAACAACACAAGAGTTTGCTTTAGTGATCATCTCAGGCTCTGGGGGTAGATCTACACAACACAAGGATGGAATATTATGCGTAGGAGTGAATACTTTTGGTTTTTACCAAAACCTTTTTTTTTTTTTCTTAGTCACAGGTCTCAAAAATTTTGGAGGATACATTTTCAGTCTCATCTGATGTTCCAATTTCTTTCTGGGCAATTTATTTTCCTACTAGTTGAAGAGCCCATTACAAGGGCCACAGTGCCACTGCCAGCCGGTCGCAGGGCAGTCATGCGCAGTAGAGACTGCCCATGCCGCAGCTGATACCAGCTCTGTATCAGTCGCGGCGTGGGCAGTCTCTACTGCGCATGACTGCAGCACCCGCAACAGTGTCTACTGAGCATGACTTCGTCGTTACACACGTTTTAGCGAATTATTATATAGGATTAGCATCTGTATCAATCTCAAAAGCCCTTGTTAGGTTTATTAACATCCCCTAATAGGTTGTCTTAAAGGGATAGTAATGTTTCATAATGAAAGCAGCTCTAATTAATCATCATAGTATTTGGACTTTGGAGAGTGTTATTTCAATTCTGTCAGAGTTGTAGTTCCAAAGTAATTCAATGACAAAGTGTCCCCCTCCCGCTCCTTTTACTGATGTCACACTGTTCAGCCAGATCAGAAGGGAGGTGCCCAGGTAGATTGCAGAGAGGGACAATCTTCAATTAAGATAAGGGAAAAACCTGAAAAGCTTGTCAAGGGGGGCAGGGATTTCATTGTTTTCATAGGAATAAGAGTGTCCCCTTTTGTTATCTGTCTGGTCTATGGACTGCATTCCACATCTGAGAAGAGATGGCTTACACTAGGTAAAAGTGGAGGGAGAGGGACACGTTGCTTGTGGATATCTCTCAAACCATAAAGGTTTGAGAGATAAGACTTATATCATTCTTCATGTTTTTTAACTTAATGACTACAAAATAAAATAAAGTTAAAACGAAGTATTACTATCCCTTTAAACCCATTTTCTGTGTTTTTCTAATTTTAATCATTTGTTTCAAAATGGCTTGTTATGGCTGGTTAATGGCATTGTGTAACATGCTCACAAATGCTAAACACTATATATTTTTTCAACACCTATCTTGGATGAATGGCATTGTTGTAATGTTCATCATTCAAACATTTCAGTTCACAGCAGTTAACAAAACATTTGTTGATTTCCCATATGGTGTCGTTACTTCTTTCTGTAATGCATAATGTCCAGTGTAGGAAAAGGGTGACGTTCTTTGGGGACGCTAATAGTAATAATTTTGTATATTTGATAACTGTCTCCGCTAGAACCTATTATTGTAGTTGATTCTTTGGGGAGGCTAAGCCTTCCAGTCCTCAGGCCTTCATTATTCTCCTCCTATGATGCCCAGTTTATTTACTGATGTGCGGTTGTGACTTTGTGAAGGAGAATGGTGACTGACAGCTTTGTTTCCCAGGAGGTTCTGCAGCAGTCACAACCTTTAGATGTGACCTCCAATGGTGTCCCAAATCATTAACCTTTTGGATGTTAGCATGGTCTCCAGTGCATAGAGAATCTATGCATTAGAGACCTCCATGGCATCGAGGGGGTTAAAATTTCCCAAGGACAATGGAAAATTGTCTTTCTGCTACTCCAATCTATTTATTTCTGTTAGGTACAGACATGTACAAGTAAATGAAGCACAGGACAAGACATGACATTCATATTCTATTTCACACAAGACTGCATGCACACACTGGGCCTCATGTACAAAGAGGAACAATTCTGGAGACAACTAGCTGAATCATAGACATACCTGGGAACTCGCAGGGCCTGACCAGAAGACTCAGGGTTTTGATGCAAATCTCAAGTCTCAGGATAAAAGGTCACATTTTTGGACGAAGAGAAACTAGTGCCACCTGATCTGTGCCAGTTAACTGCTTCTTTAGTCCTTAAAGGGATAGTAATACTTCAGTATTACAAATCCCTATATTAAAGCCCTTGTAAAAAGAAACGTTTTCCCCCCAGTGTCATCTCTCAGACCTTTATGGTTTGAGAGGTGAACGCTTCTAAAGTTGTCCACTCCCTGCCCCTTCCACGTAGTCAGCATTTTAGCTGACTCAGGGAAATCCGGTCAGAGATCATCAGGCGGCTCTGCATCAGAGCCGCGATCTTGTTAACTAAAAAAAAATCTTTCACTAAAATGGTCTTCTACGTGTGCTTGCAAGCCAAGCACACGTAGAAGACGATTTCAGTGAAAGTTTTTTTTTTTAGTTAACGCGATCAGGCTGTGCTGGAGAGCCACCTGACAGTCGTACGACTCTCTTCCCTGCAGTCAGCTAAAATGCTGACTACGTGGAAGGGGGAGGGAGAGGGCAACTTTAGAAGCGTTCATCTCTCAAACCATAAAGGTCTGAGAGATGACACTGGGGGGAAAACATTTCTTTTTACAAGGGCTTTAATATAGGGATTTGTAATACTGAAGTATTACTATCCCTTTAAATTGGTGCATTTTGTACCAGAAAGATAGAGAGATAAGTTCCGCTTTTGAAAACATTAACCCTGTATGGACCAGTGGGGTGTGCCACGCATTGCAAGACTTAACCCTTTGAGTGCCAGTGGGGTACACAACACATTGCTTTGCGTACCCCTCTGGTCTTTAAAAGGTTAAGTTATAGCATGTTATAAGTTACTAGAGGACTGATTAGAGCCCCTCAGGGCTACAGCAAATGGGTATACATTTCCTAGAATATATGTTATGGGGTGCATTAAGAGTTAATATGTAAGATCTCAGGGTCAGTGCACTTTGAAAGCTCCCAGGAATAATCATAGAGGTTTGGTTTGAACTACCAGGGGGGGGGGTAGCTAAAAAGTATTCTCTTAACAGCACTCCTAATTCCTCTTGGGTATTATATGGTTTCTAACCCAGTTCATGAAAGGATACTTATGTACACAAAGCAGTGATTCAAGGGTTAAAAACACATTTTTATTTCAAATCTTAAAAAAGAAAACATTCTACAATTTCCATTGCACACTTGTGTGAGCTTTAAAATCCTATGTGCATTAAAGGGATAGTAATACTTAATGTGTAAAAAAATATATATTGTAGTGTTTATCCCCCTGAGTAATAAAGGGTACTCTCACTGCTGAAAGGTGTTTTATTCAAAAGTTATTGCAGCTTAAAGTTTAATTTTTTTAGGCACAATATCGCAGTGGCCTGAAATTGTACAGTGGTGCAGTTGTTACACCATCCTATGGACAGCTCTGGTCCATAGACCATAAATCTCCATAGGATGGTGTAGCAACAGCGCCACTGTACAATTTCAGGCCACTGTGATATTGCACCTAAAAAATCTACTTTGCGCTGTAACAACTTTTGAATAAAACACCTTTCAGCAGTGGGAGTATCCTTGTTTTACTCGGGGGATAATCCCTACAACATTTTTTTTTCATTTTAAGTATTACTATCCCTTTAAGGCACGAGGGTCAGTTAGTAAATATGATTATCCTTTCTTGTAATTTGTATTTCCATACTCATTATTTAGTTTGTAAGCAGTGATAGTATTAGTTGTTAGAATGGGAGTGTGCAAATCATTAGAAACCCTGGATTGCCAGGGAAAATAAATCATAAGAGGCAAAATAACCCTGTGAAGGGTTAATGATTACACTGCTTGAATTGAGGATTATTGCTAAGGGTGCAATGAGAATAAAAAATACAACTTTGGTTTGAACTACCAGAGGGGTACCTAAAAAGTATTCTCTTAACAATCCTAATTCCTCTTGGGTATCATATGGTTTTAATCCAAATCATATCTACTAACTGACCCTCATGCCTTAATGCACATAGGATTTTAAACCTCACACAAGTGTGCAATGGAAATTGTAGAATGTTTTCTTTTTTCTTTGTTTTCTTTTTAAAGATTTAAATAAAAATGTGTTTTTATCCCTTGAATCACTGCTTAGTGTACATAAGTATCCTTTCATGAACTAGGTTAAAAACATACGATACCCAAGAGGAATTAGGAGTGCTGTTAAAGGGGATCTGTCACCTCCAAACAAGTTTGTCTTAAGATTAGTTTATATAGCGAATATCCTATATAATAATTCACTAGGATGTTTGTCACGATGCAGTCATGCGCAGTAGAGGCTGCCCGCATTCGGGCAGTCTCTACTGCGCATGATTTGCATCGCGAGTGAGGTGATGCAAGACTGCATCGCATGGAGCAGTGAGATAGTGGCCTCTTAACCCTTTGAGTACCAGAGGGGCCTCTGGCACTCAAATGGTTAACATTACCCGGACCTTGGCCCGTGTACATGGGCTTTTATACTAGTTTGTAATATTGCATTCATTTTTTTTTTGTTTCGGATCGTTATTTAGCCAAAATCTAAGCAATAATATTGCCCTGATCCCTGCTTCCAGACAGACCATGGTTACATGCTCTGTACCACAGTCTGTCACTCTGCCGCTGCTCCACTCCCTCTATCCAGCCTCCTCCAATGATAGAGGCTTTTTGCCTGTAAGCTGGAGTGCTCTCATTGGCAGAGATCGATATCTAATGAGCACGCTCCAGCTTACAGACAGAAGTCCTCCGTCATTGGAGGAGGCTGGATAGAGAGAGGGGAGTAGAGGCAGAGTGACGGACTGCTGTACAGAGCAGGTAACCAAAGGCTATCTGGAAGCAGGGCTCAGGGCAGTATTTAATGTTTAGATTTTGGCCACATAAAGATCTAAACAAAAAAATGAATGCAATATTACAAATATTCTCTATACAAACTACATAAGACAAACTTGTTTAGAGGTGATAGGTGATAGGTACCCCTCTGGTAGTTCAAACCAAAGTTGTATTTTTTATTCTCATTGCACCCTTAGCAATAAACACTCAAACTATAATCCTCAGTTGAAGTAGTGCAATCATTAACCCTTCACAGGGCTACTGTGTCTCTTATAATCATAGAAGACAAAATGCATAAAAAGCCCATTGATTTAAAGAGAGCTTTAACCCCTTGAATGCTAGAGAGGCCTATCTTATATTGCTTCACAATGTTTTGAAGACCTCTATACCATTCGATGGGTTAAAAGGGCCATTTAAATCAATGAGAATTTTGCATCTCCCTCTGGCGCAATTGGTTTGACCCAGAATTGCTTCCCTTTGCTTTCATACATAAGGTTCAGTGAGGATGATGTGCTAAGAAGAAGTAGCGAAATTTTGGAGCAAACCAGCTATACCATAGGAGACAAATGCAAGTGACATTTATTTGGGACTTTTAACTCATTGAATACTAAATACAAATTGTGAAGTAATACTTTGGGGACCTCTCTAGCATTCAAAGTGTTAAAATCCACAGTAAAATCAGTGGGAATTTAAGGGAATGATTTTTTTTTTATCCCTGTGGTGCAGCTGGTTTGCTCCAGAATTCCTACAATCCTTTTTCATACATCAGCCTCTCAGATTTACTTCTAAACCAAAAATGTCCTCCCTTCCTTGCAATAACTCACATAATGCTACTGTAAAAAAGTGTGAGGCATATTACATTTGAGCTGTGCTTTTTGTGTTTAAAATAAATCTAAAAAACCCCCAAAATGTAGAGGTTTATCAGGATTAATAACAAATATCTAGTGAAACAGGAGGTATGATTTGTTATTTAGAGATAATGAGGCATATCCATATTTTTCATGGTCACCAAATCCCAGACCAGGCTGCTCCCAATGAAAAATGACTTTTAATTGGCTCCCAGCTAAAATAGCTACATCCAAATCTTGAGTCATCAATGTCATAATCTGAGATGGGTTTGTAGCAGTGCTGGCACAGTCTCTATAAAAATAAACAGGAAGAGATAATGAGGGAGTAGAACACAAATGCTTAAAGCAGCCCTGCTGGTAGTAAGACAAATGTGAGCTCTGTGGTGTGTTCTTGGGAATATGTAAAATCACACAAATTCTTAAAGGGAACTAACACCTCCTAATACAAGCCCTTACATACCTTCCTATGGCCAGCGAATCTTAATGTCCACAAAGGCAGACATGACTGTCTAGCAGGGACAATTACATTACAGGGTGCCTCATTCTGGGGTTCCAGCAGTAGAGTTTTATAGAAAGTAGCCAATTTATTCCTGAGGCCAGATGGTGAGGGACAAGTAATTTGTTTTCATTGCATACCTCCCAAGTGTCCCTCTTTAGGAGGGACAGTCCCTCTTTTAGACCCAAATCCCTCTGTCCCTCTTTCCCACCCTGATGTCCCTCTTTTTAGGAAATCAGACTGTGTGGTGTGTATATAAGTGTATCACATTGCTCCACAGCAATAAAACGCATATTAATCTTAATTACATGGGCTTATAAATTAGTCTGTGTAAATAGAAAACCTTTGGTCTTGTTAGAAGTCATTTATTAGGTTACGCAAGGAGGTATCAGTAGGTCATGAAATAGTCTAAAAATTATTGGTAATGCCCTGCCCACCAGCCACACCCACAGCAACACCCCTTAAAACACACGTGTCCCTCTTTGGCAATTTGAAATGTTGGGAGGTATGTCATTGCACAACTAGCAAGGGAAGAAACTTAACCCCTTAAGGACCCATGATGGTCCTGGCACATTATTGGTTGGCGAGCCATAAGGACCCACGACGTGCCAGGATGTCAAAATCGCGGAAAAAAAAAAAAAAAAAGAAAAAAAAGGCCTGTGTCCTTAAAGGGATAGTAATACTTCGTTTTAACTTTATTTTATTTTGTAGGCATTAAAAAAACATGAAGAACGATGTAAGTCTTATCTCTCAAACCTTTGTGGTTTAAGAGATATTCACAAGCAAAGTTTCCCCTCCCGCCCCTTTTACCTAGTGTAAGCCATCTCTTCTCAGATGTGGAATCTGGTTGTAAGACCAGACAGATAACAGCAGGGGACAATCTTGTTACAGTGAAAACAATGAAAGCCCTGCCCTCCTTGACAAATTTTTCAGGTTTTTCTCTTATCTTAATAGAAGATTGTCCCTCTCTGCACTCTGCCTGGGCACCTCCATTCTGCTCTGGCTGAGCAGTGTTACATCAGTAAAAGGGGCGGGAGGGGGATACTCTGTCATTGAATTACTCTTGAACTACAACTCTGACAGAACTGAAATAACACTCTCCAAAGTCCAAATACTATGATGATTAATTAGAGCTGCCTTTATTATGAAACATTACTATGCCTTTAAGTGTTTATGGTTTCGAAGCAATACATTGGAGACCATTGTAACATTCAGGGAGTAAAAGGCTACCACTACTTCAGCAATGTCTCATTTGCATATGAAAACAGTTTAATAAGCCATTCATGTAGATGTGTGTATAGCCACATGCACTAAGCACAAACAGCAGTATTTGCTGTCAGTTCACAGATCCAACCTGAGGTTGGAGATGTTGAGATCTTTCTATTTAATAAAGTTGATACCTTTATTGGCTAACTAATTCTATTTAATTAATTCTATTTCTACGACTAACACAGTACCAGCTCTCATCTGAAATCATTCTATAGCTCTGCTACAGAGCAGAGACACCAGATGCCCTTCTGTAACCCTTTCAGTGCCAAAGGGATGTGCATTGCACAACTAGATGGCAGCAAAAGGGTTAAAATTAGGATAAAAAATAATTTTATTTACGTATATCCGATTTCTACCTCAGGCCGACGTTCTTCTCTCCCATGAGGTACCATCTTCCACACCTTTGCCAAGAAAGACGAAGGTGGCAGTGAGCAGAAGAGAAGAACGCCAAGGAGGAGGTAGGCTACAAGGCAATAAAAAAAAATGTTATTCGAATTTTAACCCATTCGCTGCCACAGGGGTGTACAATGCACATCCCTAAAGCACTGAAAGAGTTAGGGAGCAATTCTGTTTGTGGTGCTGAATTCTGGGCATATCCTCTCTGCTCACCCAGTGGGCAAGTTGCAGAGCAGTAATAATTCTCTCAGGATTCAAGATTCTCATACTGTTGTATATATGTAAGGGAAGGCATCCCTTACACATCACCAGCAGTAAGACAACCCTGAATGTTATTGACTGAATTTACTCCCTTGCCTACTTAATTATTAGTTCATATGGAGATGTGAGTGTGTTTATATTGACAAAGAGATGTACTTGCCACATATCACCAGACTCACATCTCCCCCCAGGTGAGCCCATAGACTTCAATGGATAGGAGTGGGCAGCTGTCCATTGGGCACGTGAAGTACCACACAGTTCTTAAAGGAGCCCAAGACTCCAAATGACAGTAAAAGTGAATCCATAGAGTCAGTTGCTTGGACCATTTGATTCATGATGCAAGTAGAAACAAACTTGGGGGTTGAATCATTAGGGTTGGGACCCTGCTGGTATTTTATAGGCAGGCAAAACATTTAGGCTTCATGGTTTACCCTTCTGAGTGTCAGCATGGTATGCAACACATTTCTCTACAATATGTTACACCCCCTCTAGTACTTAGATGGTTAAAGTTTTACTGTTCCATTGTACAATGCACTGAGTAGAAACATTTTTAGGTATTTGACCTAATTGTGTGTAGAGACTCTTTTAACTCTCAGGAAACCCTCCAGTTGCTGAGGCATGGACTTCCAGAAGTGTTCCATAGAAATGCTGGCCCATGAAAACTAGAACTCTATCTGTAGTTGTCTCTGATTGGACAGGAGGGTCCCTGTCCAATTCTTTCCAACCTGTGGCTTCTTGCATCTTCCAGAAGTCACAGGAGTATCATAGATTGATGGTTTCTGATTGCTGCACCATTTTAGTACATTCTGAACCAGGTGTGCCCAAAAAGGTATATCATGATCTGGTAGTAGATCTCAAAGTGGTTACTGTTAAACCCTGAGAAGATTCATGCTGAGTAATGTATACCAAAACTACATTCACATTCAGTGTGGCAGACACAAAGGAGAGGAGCAGAAGCAGATGCTGGATGTAACTGAGGGTCTTGTGCCAATGTACTGCCCTCATCATGTGCAGGATACAAAGAACTGGGCCTTTGACACAGTGCACATCAAACACTTGCGGTTGCTCTCTGGTGGAGGGGAGATAGATGTGAAGAACTCATACTTTTTTTTTTGGCAAAGTTATAGGAAATACTCCAATGGATAATACACATGCTTTATCTGCTTTGCTTAAAGGGATAGTAACACTTCGTTTTAACTTTATTTTATTTTGTAGGCATTAAAAAAACATGAAGAATGATATAAGTCTTATCTCTCAAACCTTTATGGTTTATGAGATATTCACAAGCAAAGTTCCCCTCCCCGCCCCTTTTACCTAGTGTAAGCCATCTCTTCTCAGATGTGAGTCTGGTTGTATGACAGTACAGATAACAGAAGGGGACAATTTTCTTTGTATGAAAACAATGAAAGCCCTTCCCCCCTTGACAAGTTTATCAGCTTTTTCCATTATCTTAATTGAAGATTGTCCCTCTCTGCAGTCTACCTGGGCATCTCCCTTCTGATATGGTTGAACAGGGGGGGGATACTTTGTTTGTGAATATCTCTTAAACCATAAAGGTTTCAGAGATAAGACTTATATCATTCTTCATGTTTTTTTAATGCCTACAAAATAAAATAAAGTTAAAATGAAGTATTACTATCCCTTTAAGCATCTGCCCAACTCTTGTGCTGCTTCTGTCACCTCCACTAGTGAGCGGAAGAAAAGCTAGGCCCAAAAGAAGTGGATGGCAGAAGGATAAGGGATAATCTGTGTCTCAATATCACCACCACAATTCGATGTATGCCTATTGTAGTTCTCCTCCTTATGTTCCCTGCATCAGCCTCTCTTCACATATCCCTACAGCCAGCCCATACATTATCTTCTCTATGCCCACTTCAACTCGCTTCTCTTATACTTCCTTCTACTCTGTCTCTCCAAACACCCATTCTCTCATACCCCACACTTTCCACTGTACCAGCTGTAGCTTTCCCCCTCCCTTATCCTTTCTACCACACTCACCCAACCCAATATTTCCTTGTTATGTCCATTGCAGATTCACCCTGCTTATAACTCTGTCTGCTCTTCTTCCCCCTCCCTTGCTTTCTCCTGTTTATATAACCTGCCATTTGATTTGTAGGTATCTGTCCTTCCAACACTGAGCAAATTAAACTGGTCAAAGTCTTTAAAAATAGTAATATTGTCCCAATCTGAATGTATATTAACTACCCCAGTGTTAGATGGACAGAGACTTGCCACTTTCAAGGCATTGTAAACCTATTCCACCACACAATGAGTTATCAGATACCTATGTCTGTTTGTAGTGTCAGTGAAATATTATCAGTATGTTGTTTTGGTCCAGTTTTATTCTGTATAAGAATACACAATATTTGTTGCATGATGATGCAAGGATGACTATGGAAAAAAGCAGATCCCATGTTACTAAAGTCTGAGCACCCCGATTTGAGACACTACTGTGCATGGTCATCCCAGCAGGATGGCAGATAAGAGGTACTTGCGCCTGCATGGCTATCAATGACTATACCACTCTCAGACTCAAAAACACTCTGCAGACTGCAGGGATAGTTTTAAAACATGTTTTCCAAAAGTGTTCCAATCACTCATCATTGAACCGATAACATGTTATAACCTGGGAGAGATCATTTAAAGGAATAGTAAACCTTTTTTATGAAAATTTATATTTTATAGAGCTTTTCCTGCTGAGTAAAACAAGGTCACTCCACTGCTGTCAGTTGTTTTATTCAGAAGATACAAAAGTTCAGGTAATCAGGAAGTGAATTTACTGTGCATTTACTTCCTGATAGGAAGTGACAGGCAGGTCCTATTACATTCTATGGAGAACTGTAAGTCACTGACATTCCTCTTCATTAGAATGTAGCAGGAGAACTAAATGGAATTAGACCACTAGAGGGCGCTGCTAAAGTAAATAAACATGGGTTTAAATTGTAATAACTCTGGAAATATGCATGTCAGCAGTGGGAGAACCTTTATGCTACTCAAAAGGAAATTCCCTACAATATCTGTTTTTTCATAAAAAAAGTTTACTGCTCCTTTAAATACACGCAACACAGGCAGGATTTCTCCCTCTGCCTTTCTTGTAGAAATGGCACCAGTTTAATAACTAAAGAAGCAGTTACTGGTGCTGATCAGATAGTAGGTAACACTGAACTCTCTCACCCCGCGACCCTGGATTTAGGTAAAAATCCTGAGTCTGAGGGTCAGACCCTGAAAGTTCCCAAGTATTCTTATGAAAATTAATGGAATTTATATCCCAGACCCCCTATGCAAGGCACTCTAGGTGCCCTTAGCTCTGCCCATTGCCACACACTCACTACTCACATGTTCACACCCCCATTCCCATCCACTGTTTACTGGCAGAGAAAATAGATTTGACTTATAATAAGCAAGGACAAAAACAGTTGTAACCCCCTGGTTGCTAGAGAGATCACCAAAGCATTGCTCTGTAGCTTCTAAGGTGTTAAATAATAGTCTGTAAAGGTGTATATAAACTAGTGCAGGGTCATGGAAATTTTTGGCCACACACACATAATTCAGAATGTGGGTGTGGCCAGCACAGCTGAGACACCTCTCAAAATCTGGAGCTCTAGGCAATTGACTATGCTGTCTATTGGGAAATCTGGACCTGAGTGGGAGGGAGGAAGCAACAGCACGAAGGATTGGCAGGTGGGAGAGCATTTGGCACGTCTGTGCCAGCCAGTACTAACATGCATAAACTGACAAATAAATACAGCTAAATATCTCACTGACTATTATTTTAAATGGCTACTATAACATATAGGTGATTTTTAAAGTTCTTTCAAATGAACTTAATTTGTCATTAGGAGTTACTTCCACGTTGACCCAATGTGTTTCACACCTCTCTGAGCAATATTCATAAACAGCCAATCACAAAGTTGCCAGGCTGTTTCCGGCTATCAGTATAACTTGTTCCCATATGCTCGTATTGAATACATTTTAGAGAGGTTGCTGTAATGGAAGAGCCTAGCTTACATTAATGGCAGATATTTTCCCACACAGACTAAAAAGGGGCTGTGAGAGAGCTGTTTGCTGTCATCATAGTGTTTTTAAAAGCAGGTGTCAATTAATAATTTTGGGCCTTATGTACAAAATGAATGTGTTGCAATTCTGAAGCAAACCAACTACACAAATAACTATTTGCTTTGATTTAAATTGAGCTTTTAACCCTTTGAGTACCAGAGCAATGTGTTGAGTACCACTCTGGCACTCAAAGGGCTAATTGTCATTTGACAATATTCTTGATGCTTTTATACCTTAGCCATTTCATGTCCCACAGCCAAAAGAGAGTTAAACAGCTTTACAGCTAACAGCTGGTCTACTCAACCAAACCCCTTTATACCATTCCAATCCATTACCCACATGACTCATCGCTATGGGACTGCAATAATTTACATATATTTCTGACAACCAATTGCTTGGTGCAACTTGCATGTCTCTACTTTTCTATCTAGACTCATATGCATCCACACACACCTATACACCTATGCACACACTCATATGCCCATTCACATACATAGTTAAATAGGAAATTAGGTTAAAAGAGACAGTACTATCAAGTTCAACTTTTGCCATAGTATAACCCAGAAAATATTTATTATATAAGTCTTTCTGATTCCAAAATGGGTATTAGTCTGTTTATCAGAATTTCCCATTTCACCTACTTAAACAGTATAACCCTATATGTTCCCTCCTCCCAGAAATGCATCTATTCTTTTACAGTGTAACAAGAGCCCCGCCCCAACACACGCACACTTAGGTGTATTCCTCTAGAATAAATAAACTAAGTATGGCGGGACAGTGTTCATACTTCAAATCCTCTATTTCAAATACTGAATTTTGCTCTCTATGCCTATTTCCAGGTCATTTATAAAAATGTTAAAAAGCAATGGACCAAGTACTGAGCCCAGAGCTACTCCACTCTCAACTTTATCTGTGTTGGATAATTTTCCATTTAGAACAGCACACTGTTCCCTATCCTTCAACCAATTATCTACCAGTTGCAAATAGTATACCCTAGAACCAGTTTCCTTATTTTATATGCCACCCTCCTGTGTGGCTGTGTATGAAATGCATTTGCAGAATCCAAATATATTACATCTACTGCTTTATCATTATCTGGGTTGCTACTTAATTCTTCATAAAATCTCAAAATATTTGTTTGGCAAGATCTATTCTTCATAAAACCATGTTTATTTCAGCTAATTACACAGTAGCTTAGGTTGAAAAAAGACTTGTGTCCATCAACTTCAACCCTTTTCCTATTCTTGTTTACCGCTATTGATCCAAAAGACGGCAAAAAAACTTGTTTCAGCAATTTCAAATTTTGCTTTGAATGCTGGAAAAAATCCTTCTTGACTCCAAATGGCTATCATATTTCTCCTTGGATCAGCAAGCACTAAATAAATATTAATCCCAATACTAACATACATAGCCCTCTATGTTCTGCTCTTTAAAAAAAAGTATCCAGGCCCTTTTAAAAGGCATCTAATGTATTTGATAGCACCACCTCATTAGACAGTGAATTCCATACCTTTATTGTCCTTACCGTAAAGAATCCCTTCCACTGTTGTAGACAAAATCTCCTTTCCTCAAGTCTTAGAGGGTGACCCCTTGCCCTTTGTACCGTTCTGTTAATGAACAGGTCTTTGGAGAGCCCTTTGCATGGGCCCTGAACATATTTCTATAGTTATCATATCCCTTTTCTCTGGCATGTACATGTTTAACTTTTCTAGCCTGTCCTCATAACTAAAACTTTCCATTCCCCTTATTAGTTTTATAGCCCTCCTCTGCACTTCCTCCAGTTCCATATTATCCTTTTTCAGAAAAGATGCCCAGAATTGAACTACATATTCAAGGTGGGGTCTTACCATGGGCCTGTAAAGATGCAGAAAAATATCTTCCTCCCGTGAGTCAATACTCCTTTTAATACATGCCAATATCTTATTGGCCTATGCAGCCGCCAGCTGGCACTGCGCACTACTGACAAGTCTATTGTCTACCATTACTCCCAAATCCTTTTCATTAGTAGCTTTCCCCCAAAGAAACACCATTTAAACTATGTTGCATTTTTATTATTATACCCAAAATGCATAACTTTACACTTGTCTATATTGAATCTGATTTGCCGTTTGCCTGCCCAGTTACCCAATTTGTCCAAATCTTCTTGTAATGAAGGCACATCCAGTTCGGACTGTATAATCCTGCTTAATTTTATGTCATTGACAAACACTGATAAATGCCTCCCTATGCCCACTGGGAGATCATTAATAAACAAATTAAAAATAATATTTCCCAGGACAGATCCCTGAGGTACTCCACTTATCATGTTTGTCCAGTTTGAGAACTTCCCATTTACCGCCACTCTTTGCATTTTATATATCAGCCAATTTCCAATCCACGCACAAATGTTTGCCCTTAAGCCTATTTCATTCAATATGTCGAGTAACCTTTT
Organism: Rhinophrynus dorsalis; assembly: GCA_037306005.1. Taxonomy (NCBI): domain Eukaryota; kingdom Metazoa; phylum Chordata; class Amphibia; order Anura; family Rhinophrynidae; genus Rhinophrynus; species Rhinophrynus dorsalis. Next base: position 343,476,240 of record CM074722.1, on the reverse strand, counting down.
GTGTGGAACCGTATCAAATGCCTTACCAAAGTCTAAATAGATCACATCGACTGCAGCACCCAAATCTATATTTTTCTTACTTTTTCATAAAATGCAGTTAAGTTAGTTTGACAAGACCTGTCTTTCACAAAACTATGTTGGCTCCTGCTAATAATATTCCTGTTCAAGATGATTTCTTGAATATATTCCCTTAGCAATCCTTCAATCCCACCACAGATGTCAAGCTTACGGGTCTGTAATCGCCAGGCTGGGATTTTGGTCCCTTTTTAAATATGGGCACCATATGCTTGAAATCAAAAATAACGGTCTGACCAGGGCCCGGCTAAGCTCTTTAAGTACCTGTGGGTTTATACCATCTGAACCAGGGGCTCTGTCTACCTTAACACCATTTAATTGTTTAAACACTTTTTCTTGTGTCAGTCAATCACATACTTGCTATGACTGCTCTGTAAAAGTAGTTTGCAGGCTCTTGTCCATCGGGTCTTCCTTGGTAAAAACAGAAGAAAATAAATGATTTAAAATATCTGCTTTCTCTCTGTCCCTACTGACCATCTCACCATTTCAGATAACAAAGACTTACATTTTTTGCAATTAATGTATTTAAAGATTTTTTGTGGGATTTATCTTGCTCTCCTTAGCAATTATTTTTTCATTCTCCAATTTAGCTAATTTAATTGCAGCCTTTGTTAGAATCTTTGTGTTTTGTAAATGCCTCTGCTGATCTCTCAGCTTTATAATGTTTGAATTCCACTTTCTTCTTATTAATTTCATGAATTACTTTACTGGTTAGCCACATTGGTTTTAATTTGCTTCTTTTGTATTTGTTTCCAAAGCGTATACATTTATATGTATATATTTGTAATGTTATTTTAAGGTATTCCACTTAACTTATGTGTTTTTTTCCAGAAAATATATCATCCCAGTCAACAAGACCAAGGGATACATTAAACCTGCTAAAGTTGGCCTTTTTAAAATTCAGTGTTTTGGTGGAACCCATACTAAATAGCTTTTTTCAATTGATCCCAAATGATACCATGTTATGGTCACTATTCCCCAAATGCTCCCTTACTTGGATGTTGGAGATAAGCTCTTCATCATTACCAGATCTAGACACGCATCCCCTCTGGTTGAGATCTGTATTATTTCAGTCACAAAAATTGTCATTCAACAAGTTCAGAAACTTACTACTTATAGCAGAATTAGTTGTTCCATTATTCCAATCTATTTCTGGATAATTAAAATCCCCCATAATTATAGTTCTCCTTGTTTGAGAAGCCTTTTCTATTTGCTTTAATAGCGATTCTTCAAGGTCACCAATGTTTGGTGATTTGTAACAAATACTCACTAATATTTTCTGGGCATTTTTCCTCCATTGACTATTTCAGCCACCAGGATTCCACATAGTCACTACTGTCATCGTATGTATATTCCCGCAAATGAGGCAATAATGCCGGTTTGACATACAGACAGACCCCTCCACCTCTTTTGTTTGACCCTATCTTTTCTAAACAACATGTAGTCCTCCAAATTGATTGACCAATCATGTGTGTCATCCCATCATGTTTCTGTTATGCCAGTCAAGTCATAGTTTTCAATTTCAGCTATCAGCTCCAATTCTCCTATTTTACCAGTTAAACTTCTGGCATTTGCAAGCAGACAATTAATGTCACTGCCATGTTCCATTTGTGATTTGATTATGATGTGGCTTACAGGCTTCTCCCTATTATCTGTACTAACCACGGTGCCAGATCAACCCACCTGGGTACTAACTAAGTCGCCTTCCCTTTCTATACTGTCTAGCCCAGTATTTGTTGCCCCCCCCCATTCCTAGTTTAAAATCTCCTCCAACCGTCTAGCCATCCTCTCCCCAAGCACATGAGACCCTCTTGCATTCAGGTGCAATCCATCCGGACTATAGAGATTGTACCCCAAAGCATAATCAGCGCAGTGCTCTAAAAACCCAAAGCTCTACTTCTTTCTCCAAAGCTTCAGCCATGCATTAAGCTCCCTAATCTTCCACTGTTTCTCTGGTGTGGTGCATAGCACAGGTAGTATCACTCCCTAAATCCCTAAAATAACCGTTTAGTACTCTCCATCTTCCTCTTACTTTATCATTGGCAATAATTCTTGAATATAATCTATTAGTATACCTTCAAGCAGTTTTCCCCACTACTGAGGTCAAACTCACAGGTCTATAATTCCCAATTTCTGTTTTAGTTAAGGTCTGAAATAAATACACCACATTGGCGTTATACTAAACTTGTGGCATTGGGCCTGTGCAGAGAGTCTTTAAACTGGGCTGGATTTCCCAATAGGCAGAGTAGGCACCTGCCTAGAGGTGCTTGCCACAACCACATTCTGAATTGTGGGTATGCTCAGAGCAGTCTTAATGTTTCTGAACCAGTTACATACCCCTTTACAGTTATATAACCTCATATACCAGAGAGATCTCCAATGTATAACACAGGACTTGTGCATTAGCTCCACAGACTAAAGAAAATATCTCTATCTTATTCTATGGAGCTAGTGTATTAAGATTTCTCCAAAATGGAGCAACAAGAAAAAACAGAGCAAAAAACGAGCAACAAGAAAATACGGAGCATGAAATGGAGCAAGAAAAAAAACAGAGCTAAAAGAAAAAATGGAGCAAGAAACGGAGCAAGAACAAAGCGGAGCAACAAACACAGCAAGAAACAGAGCAAGAAGAAAAAAAACAAGCAAGAAACAGAGCAAGAAGAAAAAATGTAGCAAAAGGAAAATGGAGCAAAAAGAATAAACAGAGCAAAAAGAAAAATGGAGCAAGAAGGAAAATGGAGCAAAAAAGAAAAAAAAAGGAGCAAGAAACAGGGCAAGAAGAAAACGGAGTAAGCTGGCCACAACCACATTCTGAATTTTGGGTGTGGTCAGATCAATCTCTGAACCAGATACATACTCCTTTAACATCTGTTATTTAACCTCTTGGATACTAGAGAGATATCCAATGAATAACATAGTACTTAGTGCATTGGTGCCATAGACTAAAGAAAATATCTCTATCTTATTCTATGGAGCCAATGCATTAAGATTTCTCCAAAACGGAGCAACAAGAAGAAAACGGAGCAAGAAATGGAGCAAGGAGAAAACGGAGCAAGAAATAGAGCAAGAAAAATAAACAGAGCTAAAAGAAAAAAGAGAGTAAAAAGAAAATGGAGCAAAAAGAATAAATAGAGCAAGAAGAAAAACAGAGCAAAAAGAAAACGGAGCAAGAAGGAAAATGGAGCAAAAAGAAAAAAAATGGAGTAAGAAGAAAAAAATGGAGCAAGAAACAGGGCAAAAAGAAAAACCGGAGCAAGAAGAAAATGGAGCAAAAAACGGAGCAAGAAGAAAACAGTGCAAGAAACAGAGCAAATGAAAAAACGTAGCACAAAGAATAAACAGGGCAAGAAGAAAAACAGAGCAAAAAGAAAAAATGGAGCAAGAAGAAAAAAAATGGAGCAAGAAACGAAGAAAGAAGAAAATGGCGCAAAAAGAAAAAGGAGCAAAAAAAGAGCAAGAAGAAAATGGAGTAAGCTGGCCACAACCACATTCTGAATTTTGGGTGTGGTCAGATCAATCTCTGAACCAGTTACATACCCCTTTAACATCTGTAATTTAACCTCTTGGATATTTGAGAGATATCCAATGAATAACATAGTACTTAGTGCATTGGCGCCATTGACTAAAGAAAATATTTCTATCTTATTCTATGTAGCCAATGCATTAAGATTTCTCCAAAATGGATCAAGAAGAAAGAGGAACAAGCAGAAAGCGGAGCTTCAAGTACAATGTTATTCTATGGAACCAATGCCCACAGATTTCTCCAACATTAGAGGTCTTAGTGCATTAGCGCCCCAGAGCATATTTGTCCAGGTTTGGTCTCCCAGGCTAACAGGTCAGGATTTAAGACCTCTAATGTTGGAGAAATCTGGAGCTTTTTGCACCATTGTATTGCTCAGTTTTTGCACTTTTTTCTTGCTCAATTATTGCTCCATTTTCTTGCTCTGTTTTGCAGAAATCTTATAACATTGGATCCTTAGAAAACATACGACTTTGAGTACATAGAGTAAAGAAAAGATCTCCAAGTCTAAAGTTATTCTATGGAGCCAATGTATTAGGATTTCTCCAATATGGAGCAAGAAAACAGAGCTAAAAAGTGCAAAAAATGGAAAAAGAAAACAGAGCAAAGAGTGGAAGAAGAAAACAGAGCAAAAAGCGGAGCAAAAAAATGGAACTAAAAAAAATCAGTGCTCCAAGTCCTATGTTATTCTGTGGTGCCAATGCCTACAGCTTTAGAGGTGTGTGCGTAAAGAGATCTTTGTGCAAGAAAATTTAGCAACAAAAATAAAGCAAAAAAAAAAGACCAATGTTATTCTATGGCGCAAATGTATTAAGATTTCTCCAAAATGGAACAAAAAATAGAGTATTTTCATCTACTCCTGGAAAAATTGACATTACTGTGAAGAATAAATCTAAAAATGGGTTTGGCCACAAAAGAGGGTATGGTTAGTAGTGGGACCAGTGAAGGGCTAAGGGCACCAGAGGGTGCTGTGTCTATGGGAGCCTGAGATGTAAATCCGGCCTTGTCTTTAAAGAATAAAAAAAAAGTGGTCTTGCTAACCCTGCACTGGATTCCTGAAGAATCCTTTGATGTATACCACAAAATTAAGAGTCTTGACTGAACCTATACAGTTTTGCTTCTTAAAACTTTCTCAGATGAAACCATATTGTGATCATGTTTCCTAAATGTTCACCATGTATAGGTCAAATACACTGTTATGTCTTGTCTGCACTTCCACAATTTGTGATATGTAGCTATTCCTAAGCATGCTCACAGACCTGCTTCCCTTAGCACTCTGACACGTCTCACTTTTATACATTATATCTGGATAGTTAAAATCTCCCATAATTATAGTATGCCAAAGATGTGCCATTAACAGTTTGGCCACAATATTGTCCTCAATATTTTGTGATTTGTAGGATATACACACCAAAACTTGCTTTGTTTCACTTTTTACGCATCCATATGCATCGATACACAAATACACACAAGCTGACTTCATACGTCAATAGACACACACATATACTTCTATACACACATACATATACAATAATGTAAACACAAACACATATATATGTATCCAGATAACTACACACCTATAAACACACATACACCCATGCTTATAAACATATAGTAATATAGTAACATAGTTGATAAGGCTAAAAAGAGACATGCGTCCATCAAGTTCAGCCAATGCCAAATCACTCCTGTTTATCCAGAGAAAGGCAAGAAAAAAAACATTGAATTCACTTCCAATTAAGCCCCAGGTGGGTAAAAAAAATTTTTTTCCTGGCTCCAAATGGCAATCAGATATTTCCCTGGATCAACATCATATCTGCTTTGAAGCCAGCTGTCCTAATTCACAATATTGTTCTGTGCTACATAGATATCCATTACTTTTTTGAAAGCAGTTACAGAATCTACATTCTACAAGCACAGCATCCCGAGGTAAATAAATTCATAACTTTATTGCTCTTACTGTAAAAAAAACCCCTTCCTTTGTTTAGTTGAAAGCGGCTTTCCTGTAGTCTTAATGGATGACCTCTTGTTCTTCTCTGAGCTATTTGAGTAAATAGTTCAAGAGTTCTTTGCATTGACCTTGAATGTATTTGTACTTAGACATTTCTTCTCTAATGTAAACAAACCCAGTTTCTCTTTATAATTGAGATCCTCCAGTCACTTTATTAGTTTTGTTGCACGTCTCTGCACTTTTTACAGTTCAATAATGTCTTTCTAAAGAACTGATGCCCAAAACTGTACTCCAAATTCTTGATGTTTTCTTATCAAGGACTTATATAGGGTTAGAATTACATTTGCATCCCGTGCATCTATACCCCTTTTTATGCATGATAGTATCCTATTTGTTCTTGCAGCAGTTGAGTGACACTGCACACTGCTATGAAGTGTATCATCTATCAGTACACCTAAATCTCTCTCTAATGAGGATTCCCCAAGTAGTTTCCCATTTAGTATAAATGTAGCATGTTTGTTTCTATAGCCCAAATGCATAATCTTACATTTATCTACATTAAAACTCATTTGTCATTTTCTGCCCATTCACTCAGTTTATCAAAATCCTTCTACAGATAAAAAAAATCCTGCTCTGTATGTATTTCCTTACACAGTTTATTGTCATAACCAGCAAAGATTGAAACATGACTTTCAATTCCCACTTCTAGATCATTAATATACAAATTAAAAAAACAATCTGCCCAGGACTGAACTCTGTGACACCCCTCTTGCAACTTATGATCAACTTGAAAAGGTCCCACTCATAAACAACTCTCTGCCATCTATCATTGAACCAGTTGTTTATCTATACACAGATATCACCTCCCAAACCAAAGCCTTTTATTTTATGCAGTAAACTATTGTGAGGCACAGTATCAAAGGCTTTTGCAAAATCCAAATATACTACATCAACAGCAATTTCCTTGTCCAAATTACTACTTACCCTTTTGTAAAATGCAAGTAAATTAGTTTGACATGCTCTATTGTTCATGAACAATGCTGGCTACTACTAATATTATTTCTGGTCTTCATATAGTTCTGAATACTGTCAGTTAGTAACCCTTCTAATATCTTACACACTGTGGAAGTCAAGCTCACAGGTCTATAATTTCCTTGTTTGGATCTTGCCCCCTTTTTGAACAATGTTTATATCAGCTTTCTTTCAACCACAGGACACTATACCGGATGAAGAGAATCAATAAGTATAATGGTCTTGCTATTACTGAATTGAGTTTCTTACTTGCCCTTGGGCGTACACCATACGGTCCTGGTGCTTTATTCAGCATACTATTTTCCAGTAAGCCATGCACATGATGGAAGAAATTATGTGGTTTTGTCTGTTTGTCTATAGCCTGACATTGTTGTTTCCTTTGTATTTACAAAAGAAAAGCATGCGTTTAAGGCAGTGATTCTCACCCAGGGTGCCATGGCACTTTGGTGTGCCAAGGACATCAACTTAGGGTGCCCCATGTTTTCTATGAAGACTAACAAAAATGGACTTTTAATTAAAGATTTATAGAAATTGTTATGCACATTATGTTTAATTTTGTTATTATGATTGTAAGACATAATAGTAACTGTATATTTATGATGGTACCTCCATTATGCCCTTGATAAAGTACATTAAATATGTTAGGGGTGCCACGAATTTTCTAGATCACTTGTTAGGGGTGCCCCGAATAAAAAAAGATTGAGAAACACTGGTTTAAGTTGTAAGCCATAGCCTTATCCTCACTAATAATATCAACCTTAATATTTTTGTTATTTATATACTTGTACAATGGTTTAGGATGTTTCTTACTCTATTTTGCAATAATTCTCTCATTTTAAATTTCAGCTAGTCTTAATTGCTTGTTTGCAGATTTTATTACAGGCTTTATATTTTGTGAATGATGCACCTGACCCTTCTGACTTAAACACTTAAAAGCCTGTTTCTTATTTCTTATTTCCCTGCAAACCTCTTTATTAAGCCACATTGGTCTTAATTTGCTCCTCATGTACTTATTTCCCAATGGTATATATTGATGTATGTATTTAAGGCATTTTAAACAAATTCCATGATTCCTGTGCATTTTTATCTTTGAAGATTTCATCCTACAGAATATCCTTTAATACTTCTTTTAGTATTGTAAAATTAGCCTTTTTAAAATTGAATGTTTTGATTAAACCATTGCTCTTTGTTTTCTAATAACATATTTCAAAGGATGCCATATTACCATCACTGATGCCTAAATGTTCCCTTACCTGTATACTGTTTATCATGTCAGAACTGTTTGAGAGCACTAGCCCCAGAAAGAACTCTTTTATAGTTGGGACAGGAAATTGTCATTAATGATACTTAGAAAACAATTTTCCTTTGTCTGATGGAAGTCATAATTTTACAGTCAATTTCAGGATAGTTGTAATCTCAAATTCAGATTGCATTTACTGACTAGGAAGCCTTTTCAGTTTGCAGTAAGATTTGGGCTTTTTCAAACTCCCAAATATTAGGTGGCTTGTAGCAAATCCCTAACATATTTTTAATATGTATGCTCCCAGTGTGTATTTCATCCCACATGGCCTCTATCTCCCTATTAGATGAAGTAGCCAATGCCCCCTTGCCATCCCCATGCCCCTTCTCTAATAACATTTACACTGTCTTCCCCATCCTGTTTTGCATCAGCCTTCCACCTTTCCTAGTTTAAAGTCTCCTCAAACCCTCTAAGCCCCTAGCACCGTTTCACCCTTTCTGCTTAAGGTACAATCCATCTCGACTATAAAGATTGCCCCAAGGGAAAAGACAGCCAAGCCATCTAGGAATCCAAACCCCTCCTGATTATACCAAGTCTTTTGCTAAACATTTAACTCCCTAATCTCCTATTGCCTTTCTGATTTAGTGTGTGGCACAGGTAGTATTTCAGAAAATACTACCTTAGAGGTCCTTTGTTTAGGCTTATAACGTAAATCCCTGAAATCCTTCTTAATGGAACCCCATTTTCCACAGACTTTGTCATTGGTACCAACATGTACCATGACAGCTAGGTCTTGCCCAGCCCCTCCCAACAATCCATCAACCCAATCTGCCACATGTTGAACCTGAACACCTAGGAGACAGCAAACTGTTCTTTTGTAGCAATCCTGGTGACAGATTGCCCTAATAATGGGGTCCCCACCACCACCATCTGTCTAGGTCTGCCTGAGTCTCAAAACCCATTAGCTCTAGAGAGGTTGTTCTCCCAGCTGTTAGAGAGAACAGTGTTTTTCAGCAAAAGCGTTCCTGTGTCAACATTCCCAACATCATCACTTAAGGCGAGATGTTCAGAAAGTGGTGGTAACTGAGATTGCCTGTTATCAGAATACAAAAGTTCTTACACCATGATCCGTCAATTCTCAGACATGTTTCTGTCATTTTTTGCATCCAATTCCGCCATCTCCGTCAAAGGGAAAAAGCCGTCTTAAAAGTGGGTGTGGCTTAGTCTTCCGTCATAATGTAAGGTATTTTCAGAAAAAATATTCGTTTGAATGTCATATTTTTGCCCGATTAAAGTCATAATAAAAATGGTCTAAACTTGGAGAAGAAAAATTTGTTTCAAAGACAAAAAAAGTCTTTTGTTTCTTTGAAAATGTTCATTTCAAAGACAAATTGAAAGACAATTTTTAAGATCTTCTTACCATCATTTTTAATTCTTTAGACGAATTTTCAAAAGTGAGGGATTTACTTCTGAAAATATTGTCCTTCTTTTACCACCAACTCATGATCCGACAAGTTTTTCATTATGATGACTTTTTGAACATCTCGCCCTTAATCTGTTAGGGTGAATTAATATAGGAGTGTTTTCCTTATTCCTCTGCCCCCTTGCTATATCTAACTGTATCCCATCTTACTACTTGTTCTTTCTTTGTGCACTCTCCACCCCCAGAACTTCCTACAACAACTTCCTCCTTCTCAATGAGAAGCAAACCCTTCTCATAATTGGCCATCTCCCTTGGTGTTGCAACTTGCCTCTCCAGTTATCTTATTTGAGCTTGCAAAGAGGCTGCTTGCTCATATCTGCCACAGAGGTGTGCACCATGGAACTGTTGTTCCAGGTGTGGAAACATACGCAGCTTGTGCATTGAGTCGAACAGAAAATACATATTTGCACACATCTTTGAATTCATAGATACATTTATATATATACACACACACACAATCATATACATGCTTATATTTACATTTAAACACAAAGACACACTCGCATTTATGCACACGCATACTCACAAGTACATAAATACATGTATATTGACAATAATCATACCTTAATACATACAAATACACATATACTTTCACACACAAATCTACACACACACAATGATACTTTCATACACACACGCACGCACATATGCAAACACGCAAACATACAATTAAATATGTGACACATTGAGTGGAAGTACTAATAAGCCACCATATAAAAATATGCACAAAGGGCAGATTTTGAGCACTGCAAAGACATAATACTTATGCACAAAGCTTTATACATGGAAGGTTTGGCCACTTTGTGATTTTTGCTCCAAGGGTAGGGTAGGATGCCATGCATGGGAAATTCAGGAAGTATGACTCTAGATCATTGGTTCTCAACCCGTTGCCTCAGCGGCCACAAACAGGCCAGGATTTGAGGATTTCCTTGTTAGAGCACAGGTGAGTTAATCAATGTGAATGAGCCTTTGATCACCACACCTGTGCTCTAGCAGAAAAATCCCTAAGTCCTGGCCTGTTAGTGGCCACTGAGGGCACGGGTTGAGAGCCACTGCTCTAGATCCTATTTAATGGAACCTATTAGCAGAGAGCAGAAGCAAAATTCTTCCTTTTCCTTAAGCCTGCTAGAGGGATGTTATTAAGGGCTCATTCATATTAATGGTGCATGATGCAGAGCTGTTTCCACCAGTATGTGCTAAATGGATCAGTGCATAGCACAGGTATAGGTGTTGGAGTAGCAACCTGTATATAACCACAGCACATATAGGAAAAAGTTACAGCTGGTTAGTCTTAACCTTATGGATGCTGGAGATGTTTCCACAGCATTGCATGGCAATGTACTAGAGGTGTTTCTGACATTCAAAGGGTTACAAAATCAGATTTTTGCCTTTCTCAAACCTAATACAATAGAAGCCAATTAAAGGGATAGTAATGCTTTATAATAAAAGCAGCTCCAATTAATCTTCATAGTATTTGGGCCATGGAGAGTGTTATTTCAATTCTGTCAGAGTTGTAGTTCAAGAGTAATTGAATGATAAAGTATCCCCCTCCCACCCCTTTTACTGATGTCACTGCTCAGCTCAGAGCAGCAGGGTGGTGTCAAAGTGGACTGCAGAGAGGGACAATCTTCAATTAAGATAAGGGAAAAACCTGAAAAACCTGTCAATGGGGACAGGGCTTTCATTGTTCTCACAGTAAGAAGATTGTTCCTTGCTGTGGGCTGTCTGGTCTGTGGACCAGATTCCACATCTGAGGGGAGGTGGCTTACACTAGGTAAAAGGGACAGGAGGGGGATACTTTATCATTCAATTACTCTTAAACTACAACTCGGATTGTATTGAAACAACACTCTCTATGGCTTAAATACTATGAAGATTAATTGGAGCTGCTGTTTTTGTGAAACATTACTGTCCCTTTAATGGGTGCTACAGTATTTGTATGTTTGTTTCATATAAACATAAGCATTGCCTAGTGTGTTCTTCTGCAATTATGGTGCATTTGATTTGTAGGGAAAAGCCCTGAGTCCAACAAATATATGTATCAACTGCTCCATAATGGAAAAATAAGGTTCAAATAAAAATGTCCAGTTTATAGTTTGATTTCAATGGGTCTTTTAACCCCCTGAATATTTGAAAGGCCACCAACACATTGCAAAGCAATTCCAGGTAAAACCTCTCTACTCACAGGCCCAGCGCGGGTTCCAGTGGATACATTTCCAGCCATTCAGGACTGAGACAATGGTAGGCCCCAAGGTATGTCATATGGCGCATAATGAGGTTTTAGGGAAGGATCATCATAAGGGTATACACAAAAGTCGGGTGCTCTCACTGAAATGTGAAGTAGTAATCTTCCATCAGAAATAATAGATTTAAACCAATACTTCTTTATATATTGTCCAGTATGTATATGAGACAAACTGGAATATATACTCAGGGGTAATTAATCTTCTGCCTCTGTTCAAGTGATTCTCTAGACAGGTGCAAAAATTATTTTAAAAAAATTTCTTGAACGGCAGATTTAAATGTAAAATTCTTTATTGTAATAAAAATCTCTTAAACAGAAATTATATGAACCAACTAAAAAATGACCATAAAAACATTGATGGGTTTCTGAGCTCCAGATTTTTCTTCAGCATGAAAAAATGGTCAAAAACACCTAAGGATATATAAAACAAAGAAAAAAACTCACAAGAACATTCTAGATTAAAAACACTTACATTTAAAATATTCTCGTGATGAAATTGTCTTTAAGGAAAAGCATTGCAGGCCTAATTAAAACTCCTAAACCATAAAGAAATAAAATATCCAGTATCCCCCTAGGTTAGACACATCTGCTTTCAAGCAAGAATCATCAGCAGTGGGTGAGTGGGTAAAGACCCAAAAGGACCAGAACACTAACAGTTCCTTTTATAGGTCCAACCCACCTTTCTACTGCAAACTACATTCATGTTTTAAACAAACCATAATTAAAAGTAATACCAAGGCCAGGAGAACCAATCAAATAATAAACCCATGTACTATGTCTTTAAAATTGCCCCTTTTTATGATGAGAATCAACTGTGCACGTCAAAACTTTAAAGGGATAGTAATGTTTCACAAAAACAGCAGCTCCAATTAATCTTCGTATTATTTGGGCCATGGAGAGTGTTATTTTAATGCTGTCAGGGATGTAGTTCAAGAATAATTGAATGATAAAGTATCACCCTCCTGCCCCTTTTACCTAGTGTAAGCCACCTCCCCTCAGATGTGGAATCTGGTTCTGGGACCAGACAGCTCAGAGCAACGGACATTCTGCTTACTGTGACCACAAGGAAAACCTTGCCCCCTTGACAGGTTTTTCAGGTTTTTCCCTTGTGCTAATTGAAGATTGTCCCTCTCTGTGATCCAGTCAGACAGTCTTGCTGCTCTGAGGTCAGCAGTGTTACATCAGTAAAAGGGGCAGGATGGAGATACTTTATCATTCAATTACTCTTGAGCTACAACTCTGACAGTACTGAAATGACATAGCCCAAATACTATGAAGATTAATTGGAGCTGCTTTTATTGCGAAACATTACTATCCCTTTAAAGTGCATTTTTCTCATAGGTCTGATTTATAACTGTGAAATTAATTAAATTAACCATTTGAGTGACAGAGGTATCTAGTGCATTATTGGATACTTTTCTGGCAATCAAAGGCTTAAACATGGTGAAAAGCAGCTGGGATGAGAAGGAGAAAGTGCTTGCAAAACAAAGAAAAAAATTCTATGTGCGTGGGTTAGACCTATAAACGGGACTGGTGGTGTTCCGCCCCTTTTGGGTCCTCACCCACTGTAGATGATTCCTACTTTAAAGCAGGTTAGGCTACCCTAGGGGGATGATGGATATTTTATTTCTTTATGTTTTAGGTGTTTTAAATAAGCCTGCTACACATTTCCTTAAAGGCATAGTAATGTTTCAAAATGAAAGCAGCTCCAGTTAATCTTTATATTATTTGGGCCATGCAGAGTGTTATTTCAATATTGTCAGAGTTGTAGTTCAAGAGTAATTGAATACTAAAGTATCCCCCTCCCACCTCTTTTACTGATGTGTCCAGGTGTCCAGATGGATCACAGAGAGGGACAATCTTCAATTAGCATAAGGGAAAAACCTGTCGGGGGGGCAGGGTTTTCATTGTTCTCACAATAAGAAGATTGTCCCTCGCTGCGAGCAGTGGCGTAACAATAGGGGTCGCAGCGGTCGCACCTGCAACCGGGCCGTCACTCCAGGGGCCCGGCCACCGCCTGCGACCCCCTCGCCCGCAGCAGTCACTTACCTGAACTCCCACTCGGCTCGCCGCTGTAGTAATGCAGAGCGCTGGGAGATGACATAATCTCCCAGCCTCTGCATTACTACAGCGGCACGCGGGAGCTCCATTTGCAGAGATCTGTGCTGAAGGAGGCACAGATCTGTAAAGACACTCCGCTAGACCACCAGGGACTGGAGGTAGGGGAAGTGTGAAGATGGGGGCATTGTTGAAGGGGGTATTGTGGAGATGAGATGAAGGGGGCATTGTGGAGATGAACGGGACATTGTGGATGGGGACATTGTGGAGATGAGATGAAGGGGGCATTGTGGAAGGGGCATTGTGGAGATGAAGGGGACATTGTGGAAAGGGGCATTGTGGAGATGAAGGGGGGCATTGTGGAAGGGGCATTGTGGAGATGAAGGGGTCATTGTGGAAGGGGCATTGTGGAGATGAAAGGGTCATTATGGAAGGGGCATTGTGGAGATGAAGGGGGCATTGTGGAGATGAAGGGGGCAATGTGGAGATGAAGGGGGCATTGTGGAAGGGGCAATGTGGATGAGGGGGCCAGTGTGGGCAGGGGGGCCCCATGGCAATTCTTGCACCAGGGCCCTGTGGCTTCTAGTTTCGCCTCTGGCTGTGAGCTGTCTGGTCTTAAGACCAGATTCCACATCTGAGGGGAGGTGGCTTACACTAGGTAAGAGGGGCGGGAGGGGGATACTTTATCATTCAGTTACTCCTGTAATACTCAGTATTGAAATAACACTCTCTATGGCCCAAATGCTATGAAGATTAATTGGAGCTGCTTTTATTTTGAAACATTACTATCCCTTTAAAGAAAATTTCATCAGGAGAATATTTTATTTGTAAGTGTCTTTAATCTAGAATATTCTTGATGGTGCTAAAAATGACAATACATATTGGTTAAGATTCACTTTAAATGGGATACCTTGTTGAGTTAAACTAACTTAAACATACTTTGGCCAAAATATACAACAAAACCCTCATTATCAAATAAGCAAATGGACAAATTTATATGGTATATGATTTCCACAGGGTTCACATTTGATTTATTTGTATGGAGCAGTGCAGGTCTGCCTTGTCTTATTATCTTTACTTTTATATGTAATTTAAAACTACCTATATTTTTATGATCTTTCTGTTAATCTTCCCCTATGTTTTATACTTTTACAATTTTACAATGAGCTCCAAAGATCTTCTTGCAGAGAGATTTCTGTCAGGGACAGTGGAAGCAGGTATAGTGATGCAAGAGAGCATGCAGCATACAGTGCTACAGGATTATTTTTACATTGAATCATTATCCTGTTGAGATAGCCAGCTGTCAAGAAAACTCCCTACAAACAGAGATCCAGGCAGCATACTGTCCTGGACATTAATATGCATAAAACTGGTGAAAATAAAAAAAATATTAAAAAGTATAAGCAATTTGACTTTGAATATTATACTTTTGCAAAATATGTGAAGTCAAAATAAAGGGTTGTTATCACTTTTATATACAGATATTTTGGTTGTTGTTTGTGTGTATGGCACTGTCCATCCCTATTTGAAACGCTAATAATATTTGCTCTGTTAATGTGCAGCTTATCAGGTTGTTTCATATATAAATATGTTAATAATTGGCTTTTGATATTGTTTCCTGTAATCTGGAGGCCTTGATGGATATGTAACATTATACAGGCGCTCGCTATGTAATAAACACCATAACAGCACAAATACTTCCTCTAAATGGATTATCTTATAAAAGAACACTTTAAAAGGTATTTGAGCAGCAGTGAATCTCAGTGTATTGTAGACTTTCAAGCTTGGGAGATGGGATGTACTAATATGAGTCATTAAACTAGGAACGAGAACTAATTTGTGTTTACCCTGCCTAATGCAAATTTACTGTTTATTTCAAATATTGTCCTGTGTACACATTTTGCTTCAAGAGGAGGAAATTGACATAGTGAATGGACATTCCAGGCCACACCTTTCTTCTGATCCTCATTTAACTCTAACAACATAAAATAAAGTGGTGTAACTTTATTTAATTTCCATTCTCATTCTAAGAGCCCAAGGTCTTGTCACATTAAAATCTTAAACAGTAGTGTGCTTGCTCTGGTATGCACTAATTCAGTCCCACTCTGTACTGCATACCCTACAGCGCTAGCAAATGATTAAGAAGTAAAATATACATTGGGAAAATTGGCTGTTCCAACAGATTCATGCATTTACTTCAGTATCCAATATACGCCTGTTCCTTCAGCAGTTTTTGATCGTTTTGATGATCGGTGATAAATTTCAGGTTCCAGGTGGTACCATGTTAGCCAAAGAAAAAGTAGGAGACTGGTAGAGTAAAAGTGATACCTTTATTGGCTACATAAGTGGCTTGATTAGTTAGCCAATAAAGGCATCACTTTTACTCTACCAGTCTCCTGATTTCAGGTTCAGTAAGTAATAATAAGATTAATTCTGGCATCCAGGGTGTTAAAGGATATTCTGAAATGAATTGTCTCCAAAAAAGGATAATCAATGTACGCCCCCTTAAAAAATATAGGCTCTCTATAGCAAACGTCTCACCAATTTGCTTCCTCTGATGATTTCAGTGAAAACTCTGCTAAGAAGCGCATAATGGGTAATTGTATTAATTATTATAAAGAAGTATCTGGCTCCAATTAGTGCTGCAATCATTCCCAGTTTGTGGCAGACTAACTCTCCCATCTGTTTTCTGTAGGCTGACGAATGCCATAGGAGTAAAATAACAAAGCTAACGGGATGAAAGAGCTCCCTGTAACATGTATCTTCTAGGAAACAGCCCACTCCTGTGTATACAATAGCATAATACTTGTTTAAAGTGTAACCCCTTCAAGACCAAGGGGTTAATGAACTCTAGTACACCATGTTATATATGTAACAGAGATAACTGGGATAACTTATTTGCCGGCTATCCCCTTTAAGAAGGTACCCTTTAAGGATTCTCAGGGTTCCCTTTAGAGAGGAGGGGTTACCCCTGTGTAATTTAAAGAGGTGACAGGAAGCCTTTTGTAGGTGTAGCAGAAGATGGGCATTGTTTTCTATGGGGCAATTCACATGGGTGACTTTTACAGCTACAATTATTTTCGATTGAGTGATAATATTTTACACACACATATACATTGTTGTGGTGATCATAGCACAGTAACTGTGTCTGAAAGCATTAATCTGTTTTTGTACTTTGCTCAGTAGAGAGGGTGTACTAATACAATTATACCATGAAATAGGAGCTGGAACCATATTTTTGTGCTGCATCTGCTTAATGCCTATGTACTGAACTATCTACACAGAAAATTATCCCATTAATGCCTAATTAGCACCAAAGGGAGAGCAATGGGGAAATGTTTGAGTACTTCAGTCATGCCATTCCACTGTGCAACATTTAACACCATGTATTAAGATAGTGCAGAGAAAACAGGTGTAAAATGTCACCATTTTCTGAGCATGGTGCAGAGGAGTCTGAGGTTTGCTTGCATTAAAGTCTAAATGAGAGGAGAGTTTATACACCATCATGCAATAAAGCAATCATACACTATAGAAAAGGGGTAAGCAACCTTCGACTCTCATCATCACCAACAAGCGGCTGGGGAACTCTATAGAATTACACATTACACTTTGTTGAATAACCAGTCCAAATTGCATACTTTATGAATACCTTAAAAGGCAGTTTGCTAGCCCTGATATCAGCTTATTTGGCTATATGCTGCCTTGTTCTTTTTTATCAGATGGAGATTTATGAAGACAGTTAATTGAAATAATGGCAAAAGTAATTAAAAGTCCACAGTAGGGATGTACGAATATTTTACTCCACAAAAGTAGAACATGTGAAAAACAACACTTCGTGCTGTCAGTGGGAATCCTCAAGAAAGGTGTTGTTTTTCTGTTTTTGTCATTGCATTGAAATCAATGCTAATAATGTAATTCCCTCCAAGTGAAGAGTTTTACCCACCTATACTTGTCATGCTAACTCACAAGTACAAAAAAGGGAAGTATCACTGCATGTTGTCAGTCTGCTCTTGGGAGGGAGAGAGAAAGAGACAAAGCTTCTGAAATGTTGATGCTAGCTAGTGTATAGAGCAGACTTGCACATGGCAAAAAAATGTATTTTGTCCGAATGATTTTTTTTTTTCACATTCAGATGAAATTAATTTCGTTCACCCCATCCCCGTTCGGTTAGTCCGAATTGCAGTGAACATTTTTGTTGTGTCCTATGCAGTAACGGACAACACCACAGCCAGGCATTATGTAAAGGAGCTACAGCTGGCACGCTCCCTTTATTTTAACTTGTAGAATCTTCACTTAATAACTTCACATGTTGGTCAGCTCCTCTATAGTAAACACCACAATTTTCATTGTCAGATTCAATTCGTTCACCAGTATTCTGGTCCCCCCCCAAGTCATAACATTTACCTTGAAGTCAGAGGTCCAGTGGTGTCCTCAACATCCTGAACCTGCGGCATCTGCTGTCCAAAAACAAATAATTAGTTAGCTTTAGGGGTGATGTTACATGCATCCGTGTGTCCCCCTCCATCTAGATGCTTATTGGCTGGTAGGTTACACTAGTGCATGTTCCTTGCCCTGGGTAACACTACATTCCCAGCCAATGAGAGAGTAGGAACTAATATGAACAGGGATGCCCATATAAGAGCCAATACCTGTCCATTTTATCCTCAGGCAAAAGCCCAAGCAGGATTAAGGGGGGGGGTTGTTTGTATAGGCAATGGCAGTGGTGGCAGCAGGGTATTCATTTTTTTAATGTTTGTTTTTTGAGAGAAGATGCAGGAGGCCAAGGTCATCGAGGACACTGCTAGACCCTTGACATCAAGGTAATTGTGAAACTTGTTATGAATGGTGTAGCCTTGTGAGTAAGCATGTGAATGAATAAACAAAATGAACAAACGGATTTGAATGATGGAACTGAATGTGCTGTTCCTGTTTCTGACATTGTGTGTTCTGCCCCATTCATTCGTCGTATTAATACAAAATTCAGAAAACACACAATTTTCATTAAAATTTGATTTGTTCTGAAACAAATGCATAAGTCTAGTATATAAAAAGACAAACAAAGAGATGGAGTTTGAGTTGCTTGATTTAAATAGTATTACAGGTGGGGAGTGGGAAATGTGGTTGAAAGGAAAGTTAAAAAAAAAATAAAAAAAACTTTTGACTCACAGGTGACAGTGACAGTCAAGTGATCCTACCTGTGCCGAGACTAGACTAAGACTGACAGAACCTAAACATACAGACATAATACATCATACAATCAAAGCAAAACAATAAGAAAACAGGTAAAACAACAGGTACAACTTGAAAAACTGCGTTGCACACCTTCACTCATTCCTACATCCACAAAGACAACGTGAAGAAAAACAATCATATACTGTGGTGTGGAGGACTTTGGTGCTGCACTTACTGCTGTGCTTAATCTTTTACTGCAATTTGCAAACAGCTGATTCTGAAGCTAACAGGTTTATCCCGTACTTTACTGTACAAATTAAAACTGCAATGCTAGTTGGGAGAGAAACAGAAAGCCAGTGACATTTAGTTAGAGTAGAGGCAGATAAACAAAGAGGTGTGTGTGTGGGGGGGTGGAGTTGCTTGGTACTAGCCAGTTCTCTGGATTATTGCACAAAGTGTATGTGTGATTTGCAGAGAGTGACACTGACAGTTACAGGGACAGTTTTTTTTTAACTGTTAAGTGACAGGCAGGAGATACAAACTAAGCTGAGATTGACAATGAGAGTGACAGATACTAAAGATAAATAGACAACAGACAAGACAAGAAAAAGAAAAGCATATGATGGTGCTACTGTGCTGTTGTTCTACGCAAGTAATTGCATATCACAGATGTATTGAAGCTAACAGCCCTGACGTGTACTCTACAGTGTATGGATATGTTAGTGGTAGTAAAATCATCCTAAAAAAACTGATTGTGGCCACAGTCGCTTCAACTTGTGCAGTAAACATTAATGATACTCCTCCTTAGGAGGCTGTTTGTAAAATTGATAGGAACAGCTATACCAGTAGTAGTGTTAAGCCTTTTAACACAAAAAGATGATAAGTTGCATTCTAGTGTTGTTGCCATAGTCAGAGGGATTGAACTGCTGTGTCCAGCAGTGGAGGGACAAACTAGTGGACAATGTTCTGTAAATCCTTCTAAGGGAAAAGTAAAAAGAATATTTTTCTTACCTTAAAAACTTACACCAATATGAAAGCAGTGGGGAGGAAAATAGTTTTGTACTATTGGATGATAATGCTCACCTAATTTGACGCTGATTTAGAAAATGCCCCACCATGCCCCTTCCCTTCTTCTGACAGAGATTAAGTAGAGAGTGAAGATGATATGGCAAAAAAGCTATATATGAAAGGAAAAGTCTCAATCTTCAACCACTGAAAAGGAGCAATATGTCTGTTTATAAACCCTCTGAAGAGAGATCAACTGTAAAGTCTGGACAAGTAAAGATGCCAAAAAATACACAATAATCTCTGTTATCATCATCCCCATCACAACTTGTAAGTCCAACTAGTTACACTCACTATTATTGACTAAGCAGCAACACAAGTCAACATCAACAACCATAAACCTATAAGTGCTTCTCCTGCTGCATGAGGTTCAGAATATTACCAACTACTAGTACAAGTACAACATCTAGTAGTGATGATGTAATAAATAACAATCCCTCAGGGACCTCTCAGCCAATACAATCTAAAGTATGGAGATACTTCACTCAAGATCTAGAGGCTAAAAGCTAAATATGTTGCTCTCTGTTGACGATAAAAATATGTGAGCAGGGCAAAAGTAGTATCACATCTAGGAACATCCTCTCAGAGATCCCACCTGAAGTATAAACACAGATCTGATTGGGAAACATATCAACAGAATGTCAGAGGTGTGACAGCTAGCAGCAGTAGCAGTACTCCTAAAAGTACATGGGGCTGAGGAGGACATAATAGTAGTGTTGTAAAGGACTCAGGGATTAAGACAACATTTCTTCTGTAACAATAATATCCATGTCTTCTACTGCTGATGCGCAGATGCAAGAGTAAGAAAAAGGATAATTCTGAGTTAGTTGGAAATAACAAGAGCCCCCAAAAGTGACAAACTTGCGGAAGGGATTGATCAATTGTGAAATTCTTTGCACAAAGATGTGGTAATGATAGATGAAACAGATACATTCAAGAGAAGAGTAGAAATATTTCTCTTTCATGCATTGTGGAACAGGAACCATTGGGTAAAGTATCTCATTATAGAAGGCAAGGCACTTGCAACTAAAGCTCTCTGCAGTCAGTGACCCTCTCCCAGCTCCACTTTACCCCAGCCCAGAAGAAGCAGCCTCACTTTCAAAAGTGCTCTGCAAGGGAGAACTAGCAGCGTGAAGATTTTCTTAGGTATCTTTTTATTTTCCTAATTTACATGAGGGCTCATCCCCCATTAGGGGGGATCCTATTCCCCCTTCTTCTTATACTCAGAGTGGAACTGAGGGCAGACTTACCAGAACTTGAGGACTGCATGGGGATGGACTTTCCCTTGTCTTTTTCTTTGCTTAAAGGAGCCTGAAGTCAGCGGACACAAGTGTCAGAGTTGCAATGTTCCAGGTACTATATTTCCTCTCAGCCAGCTACAATCTGAAGTCAGTGGTAGCTCTGGCTTATCTCAGCACAGTAGCAACTTTCACTTTCTTTTTATTTTCTTTTATTTATGGATTTCTATATTTTATACTATTGTGGCTTGTCCCTCTGGTGACAGACAAGTTTCTCTGGAGACTGGGACACTTTCATCATTATTGGGCCACAGCAACTTTAAGGCTTGTCTCCTGTGTTCGCCCTCTTACTTATGGAGCTTCTGCTCCTTCTTTTATTTTTCTTGTGGCACAAGGTGAGCTCCAGGCTTCAGGACTGGCTCAACATTACCATGGCTTCCTCTATCACCACAATACCGCTGGAGAGCCACTGCACCATTTTGATTTTTCACTTATCTTTCGGCACTGGGTGGGCTCCAGGCAACAGGACCAGCAAAGCTGGACCAGGCCTTCCCTGCCCCCTTCCCTTTGGATGAAATCACTTGTCACAGCAGAGTGTCTTTGATACACTAGATCAAGGTCTCCCTATCTTCCACCATGAAAAGGGTCTGTTCTCCTTTAGAGGATTCCTCATAGGAGGACAATGAAACAGGAGACACAGACAAGGATAATTCTTCCTTTTCCCCATGGGAGTCCATACAGAAAATCCCTGGGATTTTGGAAGTTGCTTGAAAAATGTCTTTTTATCAAGGTACTTTTCTTTATCTTTTTTCCTTGAGCTGTGAGCAGCTGTGGGCCACTCCATCAGAGGATGGTGCTCCTATATTCTTAACAATCCAGTCACACAGTTCTTCCGGTGGTGGATGCAACTATGTCCAAGGATAAGGCAGACAAACACCTAGATTCTATTCTTAGAATACAATTTTCATCCAGCATTTGATACACAGTCTGGGTGGCAAGGACCATAGCTTGTTGGGGCAAGCATTTTTTGAAGATGGTTCATATAGAGTCTTTCAAGAGGATTATATGAGTTCTCAAATGATCATGGCAAATGCTTTTGTCTGTGAGTCCCTCAGTATGATGTCTGCACTCTTAGAAGCTGCATGCTTTTCCCTTTTCCCTGAAGATCTAGTTGGCTAATTAATACTTATTTACTTTTCATGGGCAATGCATCCTATTAGCCTGAACTGGATAAGGTCATTAGCCATGTCACTGGGAGAAAGATTTTTTTGCCCCAGGTCTTTCCTAAGTATCCACTTAAGCCACATAAACCTTGCTTCTTTTCACCACACCATTACACTGGTTCGTGGGTTCTAAGAATTCATTCTGAGAGTAATCACATAGACTTAAAGGACTGCCCACCTTGTCACTTTGTGTCTAGGGTCCTCACAATTCTGTGAGGTCTCTTCAGTCCTGGAAATGATTCAAGCCCTGGGGAATATGGTTCATGTGTGTCTGTTCCACACGCTTCATAGTCCCCAAGGAAGACAGTGGCTCTCATCTTAATCATGTCATCCATATGTTACAGATAGATTCCTTATGCGCCATTATTGCTGCAATGTGTCCAGGGAAGTTTTTGGCCTTTCTAGACAAAATACCTGCTTTGATTCTGCCCCAATAACTGGTCATTCTCAGTATGAGATTCAACATCCTTTAGGGATGGGCTTTCTTGCCAGTGTACAAGGATCAGACATTGTCCCAGCATATAACTGCAGCTCGGGCTTCCTGTCAGCTATAGTAGAGGATTCATGAGATTGTTACTTACGCTGGTGTTTGCTCTGGAGGGAGTTCTGTGATTCCAGTTCCATAATCGAATTCTTCAGCTGGTGATTTACACCAGAGAACAATGCAATCTCTCTTGAATGATGTCCTTCTCAGCACGCATGAAGTTAATCTTAGCTGGTGGATTCAGGAAACTCACCTGTCATTGGTTAGCCAATTTGTCATAATGGACTGGGCCATAGTGACAAGGGACAACAGCCTGTGGAGGTGGGGAGCTACTTTAATCTCCATGATGGTACAGGCCTCTGGTTTGAGCATGAGAATCAACTTTTGATCAATATGTTAGAGCATCAGGCCCTCTTGTCAGTGACGGTATGGAATTTCATGAGATTTTTAGGTTCGCTGATGTTGGATCTGGAGGCAGGTCCATGCTCCCTGTCCCAAACTCGGACCCTTCAGCTGGGGATTTGGACAAGACAACACTGCCATCTCTCCTGTGTGATGTCCTTCTTGGCCCGGACAAGGGTGGATCTTAGCTGGTGGATTTGGGAAACGCACCTGTCATTGGATGCTTCATTTGTCATAATAGATTGGTCCATTGTGACAAGGGACACCAAACCAGTGTGTGGGTGTGGGGGCTACTTTCAGTTCCGTAATGGTACAGGGCCTCTGGTCTGACTCTGAGAGTCTACTTTGATCAATATGTTGGAGCGTGATTCACCTGGCTCTTCAGCATTGGGTACAGTAGCTTCACCACCTGGTGGTTCAGATTCAATCAATGAAACAACAGTTGCAAATGTCATCTGTCGAGGAAGGTCCTGAAGCACAGCCAGATGGTCCAAGATTTTTATGATTCTCGCTCAGGCAGAAACTCATATTTCAGCTCTTTCAGACATTCACATCCTGGGGTAGTGCACTTTCTCAACTGCCAGCATCTGGATGTTGGGGAATGGGGACTGAAGCAACCCATTTTTGACTCCATAGTTCTCAGGGGTGGTCGACCGGTTGTGGACCTGATGGTGTCTCAGATGGACCACAAAATTCATCTGTTTTGCTCCAGGTCCTAAGACCCACTGGCCCTAGCAATATATGGAATGGGCATTTTGAGGCATTTTCCCCTCTGGCATACATTTTTCCTCCCATCCCTCTGATTTCCAGGGTTTTGAGAAAAGTCAGTGAGCATGTAATCTTGACGGCACCTCACTGGCCTTGCTGAGCATGGTTTTCAAATAGAGCATATCATAAGGTGGGGCCTTTGTTCCTCAAGTAATATGAAGACCAGGACTCGCTACCACATCCTTTTTGTCTTCCATTTATCTTAGCCCTTCTCCAAGATGGCCACCAAAAATGCAAGAGGTGGATCATTCCTACTCTGTCTTTCAGGAACCAGAAAAGGTGGTTCTGCGTACTCGTTCTGTGTTTCTTTCCAATCTTCCATCAGGAGATTATTATTCTCTTTCTGCAGGAGCTTGACTGCTTGGACATAATTATGTTTTTAAAATACTACAGTTTTCACACTTAACCTTTTTGTAAATCAGATTTGTTTTTCATGATCCCAGACAGCCCATGTTTGGGCCAAGCAACATCTAAGGTAACGGTGACCTCTTGGATCAAGGCATTCATTCACCAAGCCTATGTCATTAGGAAGAGGCCAGTGGCCTTTAGAGTAAAGCCTGTCCACCAGAGAGGTGGGTACTTCCTGGGCCTACAAAAACTATGCCTCTGAGCGGCAGTTGTGCTAGGCAGCGAATTGGCAATCACTTCATGTTTGCAAAACATTATGGAGACAATGCCCTGTCCTTGGCTGATGCCAGTTTAGGGAGAAAGGTCCTTCAGACAGTAGTGCCTGTGTCCAGTAGTCCCTTTGTCTCCAGTAACTTCTCTACTGTTACTTAGTTCTTGTGTAGCTATGTTCTTTGACACATGAAGTTCATAGTTGTATCTCACAACATATAATACAAAGGACTGGCAACAGAGTTTCAGGTTATACAATAGGTGACTCACAGACTGAGGGGCATGAATGGATTAACACACACAGCAGGGGGTCTCAGGACAGTTCTCAATAGAATGACTTGATTAACAACCAGAAGGAGGTCTTGAGTCAAATGGCTGGAGTGGCTACAATACACATCCTAGGGACAAGTACAATTAAACACATACAATATTTGACAATACATAAAACATAAATCTTTTAACATAAAGATAGTAAACCCCCCATCTGAGGTCAAAGGAAGGCAAGGGGCCATAGTCTTTAGGTAAAACGTTCGAGGTCCAGACAAGGGCCCAAGTAACGGATAAGATCCGTTACAGTGACCAGCACTCACTTATACTGATGTGGAAACCCTTCATTTCTCACCCGCCAGTGTGCAATCAGAGTGGGTTTCAAGGGCAGCTGGTTATATAGTTAATGACAGTAGAAGATTTCTATCTAGCCGTGTAGGTAGACTTAAATTTTTTTAAAATTATCTAGCCTCTAATACCATACGAGTATGCAGAATAAATGAAAAAAAAACACAAGGTAGAGAAGCATTTGGCACATGTAGTGGTTGTAACCTCACTGAGGAGGTGGATTTTGAAAAGTTGCCAACATCTTCCACAGCTACAACCAGTGTTATGTTATTTGGTGAATGACTGAAATAATGCAATGTTAGATTTGAATCAGGCATACTGCATATAATTTGTCTAGCACAACTTCCTATTGAACATATATTCACCACCATCCACCATGTTAAATTCATCCTTTCATTATCCGATTATCTTTTTTCTTTTTTAAAAAAAATGGCTTTATGGAGAGATTATAAAAGATTACAAGGTGCAAAACAGTAACAGTGCTCCAAAGGAACAGAATCTGGTATCAGCTACAAACAAAGAAGCACAGCTTTTGTTAACAATTGAAAGATAAACAACGCATGTATCCCATAAAAATCAGACTGCGAGTCACGTGTGTCTGTGGTGGAACTTAACATACAGTTATACATTAATTATTACACATATGGGGTGTGAGTAACGGTATCATGCACGAGTTCTGTACTGAACAGAAGAACAAACTAGGTCGAACTTAGGAAAAGTAGAGGGGGAAAAAAAGGAGAGGTATGGGAAGAGGAAATGAAGGAAAGGAGATATGTAGCAGAGAGCATGAGGAGGTAAGGGTTCAGGGGTAAAGCAGAGAAGAAAAGAAGGGGTAGGAGTGGAGGGAAAATGGGAAAACACAAAGGGGGAAATGGAGGAGAGGGAGGGGAAGAAAGGGAAGAGAGGATTGGGGGTAGTGGGGAGGAGGTTTGATGTGGGGGGAGGGGAAAGGTGTCGGTCAGTTGTCCCACCTAGGGGGTCTAGGTGTGGGCACTTGGAAATGAGTAGAATAGGTAACCCAAGGTTGTCATCTGGACTTCATAAGGTGGAGAGTGTTTGTGGATAGAGCATGAAGATGTTGCATATTATAGAAGAAGGATACTCTTTGAACCCAGAGTGATGTGGAGGGAAGGTAGATTTCCATAAAAAGGGGAAAAGACATTTAGCCGCATTCAAAAGATGCAGGAGAAGGAATTTAGAATTCGGGTTGCGGCGAATGCCTGTGGGGATGTTGGAAGCAAATATGCACAGAAGGGGTTCAGTCAGGAGAAGAACCTGAAAAATGGCACTAAGGTGAGCAACAATGTAATTCCAGAACAGTATAATATCTGGACAGTCCTACCAGATATGCAACATGGATCCTCTGTGGAAGGCCAACATGAAGGAGGTACCAATGGGTAGAGTGAATGTAACAGCGATGGGGTGTGGGACCACCTGATTAATAATTTATAGATGCACTCCTTCATGGAAATATCCATTGCTGAGTGCATCAAGGTCCTGTGAACAGAAAGCCAATTTGATTGTGGAAGGAAAATCTGAAGCTCGGTTCCCAATCTTGTATGTAGATTGGTTTCAACTGAGGTGCTCAATCAAGGAGGAACTTGTACCATTTGGTCAGTGTACAGTGCAAAATATTTTGGGAGCAAAAGAGGGATTCAAATGAAGATGAGTCATACTTATAGTAGCCCTCATACAGCAAGCCACTTAAGAAATATTTCTGATTTTGACATATTGCCACTAGTGGAATTTCGGGACATCAATGATTCTACCTAAGTCTTCAAAATTTAATATTTTCCCATTGAATATAAAACAGTCTAACTGATCAAGACCCCCTAGTGCTCAGGATGAGAAGATCTGATACACCTGACCCGGAGGGATAGCTGGGTTGTGCAAGACAGGAGTACATGAGAAGGCATAAAGAAAGCATGTCATTGAGAGAACACCAAAAAAATATCAAATGTGCCAATATGATATGTTCCCTACTGGCAAGGGTAAATTTTGAAGGTTTAAACCAACAGATATATTGTAATGAAATATTTTGGGCGTAAGGGGTAATGCAGCAGACCCAATCTATGGTTTGAGAGATATTGGAATTGAAAGTCCCCCCTTCCCTTCTCCTTACGTCAGCGCTGTGCTGACAGCAGGAGATCCCGTTTCGGGGATGAGCCGGCAGCTCTGCAACAGAGCCGAAATTGCGATATTTAAAAAGATTTACTTCATTGGAAAGGTCTACAAGGTGTGCCTGGTTTGCAAGCACACTTTGTAAACCGTTCCATTGAAGTAATTCTTTTTAAATAACGCAATTTCGCCTCTGATGAAGAGCCTCCTCGTGTCGGCTGACACGGATCTCCTGCTGTCAGATTTACAGCTGACATCAGGAAAAGAGGAGGGAGACGTGAACTTTCACTGAGTATATCTCTCAAACCATAGTGGTATGAGAGATGAGAGTTGCTTCAAATATTTTTTTTTTCAACTAAAAAAGAAGAATCATTTTTTTATGGGACATTACTGTCCCTTTAAACATTTAACTAACAAAGGGTGAGATTTATAAAAAGTGTTCATGTTCATTTTTGTGAGTGAATCCTTAAAATGTCCTTATTCCTCATTTGGAGATCTTAGTGCACAAAGTCTATGGAATAACATAGGAACTGGAGAAGCAATAAACTGAAGAAGTTCTCTCCAATTTATCACCTCTTAGTGAATCTCCCACGTTGAAATGCTCCTAGAGTGCTCCACTGCCCTCCCATAGGTCCAAAATAGAGAACATGCAATGTAGATAACTTTGTACCAGTGCCTATTTTTTGTTATTACATGCCTCTATTGCTAAACTAGGCAGATGCATGTCAGTGAGATGTATATGGGAAGTAAAAAAGGCATGCATATTAACCACTGAACGGGACAGTGGAAGGGAATGTGCAAATACAATTCTGAAATAAATCATGCTCACAAATAGATTTTCTAGTACTATGTCTTCCTCAGCCAATTACTTGTGGGTAGAAACTTGTAGATAGAAATTGAGACTAAATATGGTGTAAAAGGTAAGGAAAAAAAAGGTGTTGTGTGTATATGCTACAAACAACCAAATACTGATGAGAATTTTAAAACCCAACTGTTATTGCAAATGAGGAAAGCTGTGCACCTTGGACATACTGTAATTATGGGAGATTTTAACTAGCTGGATGTCAACTGGAAAAACGAGACCTGTCAGAGTGTTAAGGGAAGCAGGTTTGTGAGCAGGCTTCAGAAAAGCTAAATGTTGCGAATGGTGCCAACAAGAAATAACAACATATTGCCCCTAATGATAACAAATAAAATAGACATGGTATCCAGTATTAAGGTAGGCGAATGTTTGGGAATCAGTGATCACAACACGGTTACATTTGAGATCAGTTTGGCAAAGCAAAACTGTATAGGTTCAACCAAAACTCTTAACTTTAAAAAAGCTAGCTTCAAATTGTTAAGAGTTTCAATGCAACACTTAGACTGGGATAAATTATTTAAAGGCAAAAATACTAAGGAAAATGCTCAGAATTCAGATTTAGGTTGCAGTAATGTACCCAACAGTATACAGCAGTGGGGGAAAATACAAAAAAGTAGATCACAGCCAATATGGTTAACTGCAAATGTAAAGCAGGAAATGACAAGGAAAAAAGTCTGAAGGAACAGAACATTATTTCTTAAAATACAGGGAGTACAACAACGATTGCAAAAAGGCAATTAGGTTAGCAAAAATAGATAACAAACCTCAAATTGTCAGGGAAAGCAAGACTAATCCAAAAAAGTTTTTCAAATATATAAATGGCAAAAAAACTTAAGAGGGAGTGCATTGGACCTTTCAAAAATGAAATGGGTGAGTTGATTAGAGAGGATAAGGAAAAGGCTGATGTTTTAAACACTTTCTTTGCATCAGTATATACAAGGGAATATGGAATGGTAGAAGAGCCTCATCAAGTAACAAATAAAACAGTACAATTATCAGATATTCGGTTAACACAAGAAAATGTCGTGGGAAGACTGAACAAAATTAAGACCGACAAAGTACTGGGTTTGATGGTATATATCCAAGGGTTCTTTAGGAATTTAGTGCAGTCTTAGCAAGACCCCTCTTTTTACTTTTTAAAGATTCTCTCACCACAGGCTCAGTGCCACAAGACTGGTGTAGAGCCAATGTAGTGGCTCTATTTAAGAAGGGAACTAAAACAAAACCTGGGAATTATAGACCTGTGAGTTTGACTTCTGTAGTGGGAAAACTGCTAGAAAGGATAATAAGCGATTATATTCAGGATTACAACACAAAACATAAGATCATTAACAGGAATCAACATGGTTATATGAGGAATAGATCATGCCAAACTAATCTTTTCAGCTTCTATGAAGAAGTAAGTAGCAACCTAGATAATGGTAAGGCAGTTGATGTAGTATATCTAGATTTTGCAAAGGCATTTGATACAGAAGGCTGGTGTATACAATAAGGAAATTGGGGCTAGGGGATAACATTTGCAATTGAAGAGAAACCTGGTTGAAGGATAGGGAACAGTGTTTGGTTATGAATGAAAAATTATCCAATACAGTTAAAGTTGAGAGTGGAGTAACCTCAGTGTTCAGTACTTGGGCCACTGCTTTTTAAGATGTTTATAAATGACCTGGAAATACATACAGAAACAAAATGTTAATATTTACAGATAACACTAAATTATGCAGGGTAAGTCATTCAGAATAGGATATTTGTTCTGTACAGATGGATTTACATAAAATGGCAGATTTGCCAACCAAATGGAATATGAAGTTTAATGTGGAAAAGTGTAATGTAATGCATTTGGGAAGAAAATTCCCAATGCTACTTATGAACTTAATGGAATAATTTTAGGGGACTCATTGCTAGAGAAAGACCTGTGAATACTTGCAAACTACAAACTTGGAAACAGTGACCAGTGTCAAATATTAGTAGCAAAAACAAACAAAGTCCTGTCTTGCATAACAAGGGGTATTGAAGAAAGAGTGGATAACATAATTTTGCCATGTACAGATCATGGGTAAGACCTCACCTCAAATATGCAGTGCAGTTTTGGGCATCAATTCTGAATATATTGTAGAACTGGAGAGAGTACATCAAAGAGCAACAAAATTAATTAGGGGAATGGAGGACTTGACTTGCAGAACGACTAGAAACATGTTTTATTTACTCTAGAGAAAAGACGCCTAAGAAGAGATCTTATTACAATGTACAAGCATATGAAAGGTCAATACAATGATCTCTCTGGTGACCTATTCATGCCAAGGTCTGATAAAATAACCAGGGGACACCCTTTGAGATTAGAGGAAAGGAGGTTTCGATTTCAGCAGAGGAAGGGGTTTTTTCACAGTATGGTCTGTTAAATTATGGAATTCCTTGTCCAAGTGTGTGGTTATGGCAGATACAATGGATACATTTAAGAGTAGATTAGATACATTTCTTTCAAAAGTGATGAGTGTTATTAGTAGGCAAAACAAGAACTTCTGATAGACTAAATTATTTGGCAGCAGAAAAGCTATATAATTCTCATGTCACTGGCTTATGAGGCAAAGGTTGAACTTAATGTTCTTGTATCTTTATTCAACCTAATTTACTATGTTCCTATGTTACTTATGCCTTAAAGGGGTAGTAATGTTTCACAAAACCAGCAGCTCAAATTAATCTTCATAGTATTTGGGCCATGGAGAGTGTTATTTCAATACTGTCAGAGTTGTAGTTCAAGAGTAATTGAATGATAAATTATCCCCCTCCAGCTGCTTTTACTGAAGTAACACTGCTCACCTCAGAGCAACAGGACTGTCTGGATGGACCTCACAGAGACACAATCTTCAGTGAGCATAAGGAAAAACCTGTCAAGGGGGGCAGGGTCTTCCTTATGCCCACAGTAAGAAGATTGTCCCTTGCTGCAACCTGTCTTGTCTCAAGACCAGATTCCACATCTGAGGGGAGGCGGCTTACACTAGGTATAAAGGGTGGGAGGGAATACTTTATCATTCAATTACTCTTGAACTACAACTCTGACAGAATTGAAGTAACACTCTCTATGGTCCAAATACTATGAACATTAACTGGAGCTGCTTTTATTGTGAAACATTACTATCACTTTAAACTTGTACTCTTAACTCAGCTTGTGCCAAGAGAAGAACAGTGGAGCAATCTATTAAGATTTCAGGGCATTCATTTATTCTGCACCTAGTAAGGAGAAGAGGAAAGTGGCATAAGTTTACACCATTTTCCTGTGCATGCTATGAGGCAGGCATAGACGCCTTGCTGGCATTAAAGTCTTAATGATGGCACAGTTAGTGCATTGGTATGCACACTCTTGAGCATGCCCTGAATGCATCCACTGTTGTTAGAGGCTAACTCCAGTGGAGCTGTGCTGGCGAATGAAACATTCACCCGAGTATTAGGAAAAATCTTGATGGCGAAGGATTTGGGAACAATTGTAGACAATAGACTTCAAAATAGCTGCTGCAAACACCAGTAAGATATTAGAATGCATAAAAATAGTATAAACGCATGAGAAAAAGGTTACAGGTTGTCTCTATAAAAAGCATTGTTAACCTTTTGAGTACCAGGGAGGCATCCAATGCATTGAACTGCATGGGACTGATCTTGATAGATTTGTATCTTTTCTAAACATCAGTAAGTATCAATGTAGCCATGTACTTTAAAAAAAAAAAAAAAAAAGCAGCATTGTGAGACTTATGTTACCACTACTGCTGCTTGTATGGGAAACCCTCACGATCCCCCTTCTACTCATCCCTGACTGAGGGGCGAACAAATAAAATACATTTTAATTTTGGGATTTTTTTTTTTTTTAATGTTAACCCACACCACTTCCCAGTGTAATAGGCACTTAAATTCCATAACAAGATGGGTATTTTCTAAAGCCCCACCTACATTTTACCATGTGAGCTGTGGAATGAGAGGAATAAAATGTGTGGGGTCCAAAAGAGGATCTGAAAAATAATTATGGGGTAAAATCATAGCTTCCCTCAAATGTAAGTCCAATTTGCACAAGGAGGAACCAATTACTTACATTTCGACGTAGAACCCCTATTTGAATGGGGTAGGGCACAAGAGTCGAGAGAGTCCATATTTTTAAAAAACTTCTTAGACAGTTCTCTTAGGGTAGAAAAGGGAGTATCCTTGGGGATCCTCCATGCCACGTATTGAATAATTTCACCCCAAAATAAAAAATGTCATACCCTCCACTCAATTAACAGGTAGAAGAAGGGGAGGTCTTTCAACCCCAACTTCCCCAGGGCATGTATAATTAGAGAGGACTCCCTAACATGTTTATGCCCACTCACCCCACGGGACACAGGGTACAAGGGGGATTGTACAACCCTCATTTATGGAATCTAATCTTCTACCACCCTAAGTGATTGTGGATAATTTGCTTATATGTGACACTGGAGTTAGATCGGTAACCTTTTCACACCCCATGTCAGGGGATGTGCAGAAGGGGGTGGTTCAGGAGACTCAACCCAGTTGCAAGGAACCCCATGGTCTTGCAATCCCATTTTTATAAATGAATAATTTATAAATATTTTAAAGGAATACAGATGCACTTACATGCATGTTAAATTGGAAATTGACCACAGGAATACATATCTCTTAATTTATAAAGTCCTTATCACACTTTAAATCAAAACAAATAGCAGCAGACTATGACAAATATCCAATGCTAAAATAATAAATATAAAGATATAGCTGACTGCTGTTTGAAGCACTGTACACCTAACTATGGAATGGAATGCATTAGTCATTATGACTTCAGTGAATATGTAGTATGACCTAATATGTGTGAATGAAACCTAGTTAGATGATACACATGTAACTGGGAGAGCCCAGTGTAAGCCACCTGAATCTGAACTCTGTGGTGGAGCAACTACACGGAAAAGCAGCAGACTACTAGTTATAAACAAACTGACCAGAGATATGAACACTCTGGGATAAATACAGTAACTTAGACAACACAATAGGTACACAGCAACTCAGACAGCAGATATACAGATTCCCCAGTATTTGAGATGCAGTGATGTGCAGTGTGGAGAGTGGAGCTAGCTAGTATTGGCTACCCCCTAGGCTGCTTTGCTGTGGGCAAGGCCAAGTTAAAATTGCTGACCGCAAGGTCAGTTTATTGCAGACTGGAGGAGCCGGGCTGCACCCCTGATAACAGCCTAAGGCATAGCTAATACCTACAGGGGTCGGAGGAGGTGACAGAGATACTGAATTACCTGCAAGGAGAGTCAAATGTTGCTGGTTGGAGAAGCTGGAAAACAGGAATATTTGACTGACAGAAAATGTACGACTCTTAGTCAAAGTTCGACTTGTAGGACTGGAATCCAACTGTCAGTCGAACAGAAGCATGACAGATTGTCGCTGAAGTCTCTCTGATGTTGGAAAAAAACGGAAAGCTGGGAGGTCGTACTAGCAGGGTCTTCAACAGGCGAGCAATGAAGTACAAGGCAGCAGGCAGAAGAATAGTTCAATAGGAAAGCCGGGGTAAGGAACGTACAATCAATCACACCAAGTCACTGTACCAAGTCGAACAGCAAGAGAAAAGTCAGGAAACAAAGCAAAGATCAATACACCGGATATGCTCAGAAGACAAAGGAACTGGAGCAAGACTAGGAACTCAAATCACACACAGAACTCTTTGAACGTGGGCCAGCACTGAGGCACTCCCGCTTGATAAAGGCTCTGGATGGAGCACAAAACAAGGCAAGGAACAAGGATACTGGAAAACATTAAGAACCAGTGCAACAACCAAACAAAGACCAGGAAAAAAAAAGGCAGAAAAATGGACAGAGCATGACAACACATGACTGGGAAGTCAACCTAGAGAGTTATTCACTTTGTAGGAGGGATAGGGTTAATAAAAGAGATGGGGGTGTATGCCTATATGTAAAGCCTGCCTTAAAACATGGTATAAATGAAGATATTAATGAATGATCCAGTGCAAATGTAGAGACCCTGTGGGTTATAATAATAACTAGGTATTTATATAGCGCCTTTCTCGTAGTGGGACTCAAAGCTCTTTCAGCGCACGCTTTCGGAACTAACCAAATCGGCAGCTGAAATAATAGATGTTATTATTACCCAATTAATGGTTCTTATTTTATCAACCTCGGAAGGATGAAAGGCTGAGCTGCCCCTGCTGGGATTTCAATCTGCAACCTTGAGGTTTAAACAGGCTCCATAGTCAAGGAATTTACCACTGAGCTATCTCACCGGCCTTGAAACACAGTGGGAGCATTCATAATAAAAAACATGTTAATCAGCATTTGCTACAAGTCATCTAATATTGGGGAGTTTGAAGAAGCCCAACTGTTACCACAAATGGGAGTTTTCAACAACCATGAAACTGACAGGAGAACTCTGACTTCCAGCACAACAAAGGTAATGCATTTTTTTTAATATAGATAATGACAATGTAATGCTCCAAATAGTAAAGAAGCTAAAAAGAGGCCTTGCTGGATCTAGTGTACTCACACAATTCTGAAATAAGGGTACAGGTAAGGGAACATTTAGGAAGCAGTGACCATAACATGGTATCCTTTAAAATGTGTTATGAGAAACCCATTAACTCCTTAACGACCCTTGACAGTCATGGCACGTCATGGGTTGTTTTGCGTTATGGACCCATGATGTGCCAGGACGGTCATGGAATTCCGGGCTCCCCAAGCAGCTGCACTCCGTTCGGGGAGCCCGGAACCAGATGCAAAAAAAAAAAAAAAAAAAAGGTCCGTGGTCCTTAAGTGCCGGCTGCGTGTGCATGCGGTCGATCCTTAACCCCTTAAGGACCATGTGACGTGTTATGATCGTCACGGTCCTTATACCCTTAAGGACCAGTGACGGTCATAGCACATCATGTACTTGTTACTTACAGCGCTTCCCCTGCAGTCAGCTACAACGCTGACTTCAGGGAAAGGAGACGGAGGGGGGAACTTTGCGAGTGAATATGTCTCAAACCATAAAGGTTTGAGAGATGTCACTGGGGGCAAATAATTTTTTTTTTTTTTACTCCTACAATATTGGGATTAGTCATTTTAAAGTATTACTATTCCTTTAAACAGTTCTACAAGCATATAAATGGCAAAAAAATTAAACTTAATATTCATCCTCTTAAAACTGACACAGGTAAACTAATTAGTGAGGATAAGGCTATGGCTTAAACACGTTATTTTCTTCTGCATATACAAAGGAAGCAACAATGGCAGGATATGGGCAGACAGAGAGAGTCACAGAATGTCTTCCATCATGTACAAGGCTTACTGAAAACAAAATCCAAAAGAAATGGGAAAAAATTATGGAGAATAAAGCACATGGAACTCTCTAAGGAAATATTTACTCAAACTGCGAAGCAAAAAATATAAGGTAATCTGGTAAGACTAGAGGGAAGACTCTTTCAACTAAAGCAAATGCATGTATTTTTTGCAGTAAGGGCAATAAAGTTATGGAATTCTTCGCATCATGGTGCGACATACTGTAGCTGCTCTGAAAAAAGCAATGGATACCTTTCTAGCTCAGAAAAATATTCACAATTCTAACAGTTTCAAAGCAAATAGGATGTTAAACCAGGGAAATATCTGACTGCCATTTGGAGTCAGGAAGGATTTTTTTACCCACTTAGGACTTAATTGGAAGTGGCTTTAAGGGTGAGCTGTGTTCCTCTGGATCAATAGGGGTGATAGGAGCTGAACTTGATGGACTCAATTTTTTTTTCACCCTACATTTGACTTTCAGTGTGGTTTTGATTCTGGAAACTTTACCAAATGAAACACTGACTTATTTCCTTACAGAGCACATTCGAATTGGACTGCCTGAATCAGCATTGAGAGTACAAAAAAATATCCTCAAACAACCCTGAGAATGTCCACAAATGGCCAGAACGTTCAAATTTGTAAATTATTATGGAAACTTCTTACAATCCAAGGTGAGTCAGTAATATGTTTTCTGCAGCATCCCTCTGCATCCTGGTGTGGTAAAATAGTCAAGCAAATATGATGGCACTAATTATTAAATTACTAGTGTAAAAGCCCGTGTACACTGGCCAAGATCCGGGTGATGTTAAGAGGCTGGTTCTGCTCTGCGTCCTGCCGTTGATGCAGTCATGCACCGTAGAGACTGGCTGAAAGCACAGAATGATCCCAGCATAGAACTCCCAGTGCATTCGGGCAGTATCTACTGTGCATGACAGCTTCTGACAAACATCCTAGCTAATTAGTATATAGGATTAGTGCCCACCCTACAAATAAGCATAGGAAGGGGGGTCTGTAGCAAACATTTTTTAATTCAGTATTGCAAGGTCAGTATATTGCCATAGTACCAATAGTACTAAATTACAATTAAGGTGTTGTGAGATATAGAAAACAACATTCAAGACATTGTTTTACATTTACTGGCTATTTTATTTGGTTAATGGCTTTTTCAAACTTTGTTATATGGGTATGTTGCTTGGCTACCAATATGTAGCAAAGTGAATTCCCAAAGGCACTGAACTTGCTGAATGTATTGGTGTGAATAGAAAAAAGCTCCCAAAGATCCTTTTGACTCTTGATGAGACATTTGGATGCAATGCAATCAAGTCCTAGGCAAGTCCTTCAGTTAAAGGGGTAGTAAATTGGATCTTGAAATAACCTTTTAGGTAAAGGTTGATAACAGCTGTATAACAATTAGCTAACAGCTATGGGAACCAGGTTCCCAGAGCTTAAAGGGATAGTAATACTTAAAATGTAAAAACAAATATGTTGTAGGGTTTATCCCCCTGAGTAAAACAAGAGTACTCCCACTGCTGAAAGGTGTTTCATTCAAAAGTTATTAATTTTCAAAGTTGAATTTTTTAGGTGCAATATCACAGTGGCCTGAAATTGTACAGTGGTGCTGTTGCTACACCATCCTATGGAGATTTATGGCCCCGGGACCAGAGCTGTCCATAGGATCGTGTAGCAACAGCGCCACTGTACAATTTCAGGCCACTGTGATATTGCACCTAAAAAAGTTAAACTTTGAACTGTAATAACTTTTGAATAGAACACCTTTCAGCAGTGGTAGTACCCTTGTTTTACTCAGGGGGATAAACCCTACAACATATTTTTTTTTACATTTTAAGTATTACTATCCCTTTAAAATTATCTTTTTCCCTTGCCAATTTCCCTGTAGATCTATATAAGCTTCATCTCGCTCAGCGTGTATGGATGTTTCCCATCCTCTCAATACAAGCCCCTTGATGGCAGATTCATAGACCTAGAACTTCTATGCTCAAGATAGCAATGTGACTACCTCTCCCATAGGCATCAGGTGTAGTGCTTATATATCCCAGTTCTGCAGATCAGAGATCTGCAGGGTGATCCATAAGTAAAAGGGAAGATTTTTGTAGCTATGGGAACTTGTGCCCATATTTATAAAAGCAAACTGGAGTTTTTTTATTTGTAAAAGCATTTGTACCAGGAAGAATACACTGAGAATGTCTCTCATTTTCAAGTATGCCTTGACTCGTTTTATCTAGAAGGATGAAAGGCTGAGTTGACCTTTTGGGGACTAGAACCTGGAATCCTGAGGCTGGAACATATTTTACAGCTGGTGCATTAAACAACTGCACCAGAGGAGTACAAATGCAAATTCCTCTTAAAGGGATAGTAATACTTAAAATGTAAAAAAAAAATATGTTGTAGGGTTTATCCCCCTGAGTAAAACAAGAGTACTCCCTCTGCTGAAAGGTGTTTCATTCAAAAGTTATTCATTTTCAAAGTTGAATTTTTTAGGTGTAATATCACAGTGGCCTGAAATTGTACAGTGGCGCTGTTGCTACATGATCCTATGGACAGCTCTGGTCCCGGGACCATAAATCTCCATAGGATGGTGTAGCAACAGCGCCACTGTACAATTTCAGGCCACTGTGATATTGCACCTAAGAAATTCAACTTTGAACATTAATACATTTTGAATGAAACACCTTTCAGCAGTGGGAGTACTCTTGTTTTACTCAGGGGGATAAACCCTATAACATATTTTTTTTTACATTTTAAGTATTACTATCCCTTTAAATTAAATTGGGCTTTTAGCCCTTTGAATATTACAGACGTCTGCAAAACACTGCTTTGCAACGCATTGGAGGCCTCTTTAGCAATCAAGAGGTTAAAAGGCTCTATTCAAGTGCATGGAAATTTAGGAGTGTTTATTTGTCCCCTATGGTGCAGTTGGTTTACTCCAGAATAACTCCAGTTTATATTAATATGGGTCTCAGTTCCCATAGGTATTGGACAAACTCCTTAATTTCAAGGCCACTTGCTATATATCATGTACTTCCACTTTAAGCAAATTAAGAGCCACTTACTTGTAATGTATATAACTTATTTAACTTTTAATTGCAGAAGTTAAAACTCCACATTACATAGACAGGTGGTGGTGGTGGTAGCAGTGTGGGCTTTTCAGCAATATATTTGCATGTGCCTTGCAGGATTTGCTATCTATACCACAGTTGCCTGACAACAATACCAAACTCCACTGGAATGCAGCTGTTTCAATGAGATTTCTGGTGTGAAAGGTCTCAGGAGCCCTTTCACTACCAAAGTGAACTCTTAACCCTTGGAGTGCTGGATGGGTACACAAAACATTGCACAGTACCCCTTCCCGTCCCCTATGGTCTTCCCAAGGGTTCTTCCTGTCCTCTCCCTACACAACTCGAGCCATCTCTTGGTTACAAGCTTTTTCACTGGCTGCCCCTCAACTTTGGAATGCCCTCCCTATCACCATTCGCCAATCATCCACACTCATCACTTTCAAGCATCTCCTCAAAACCCACCAGCTCAAGGAGGCATCTCAGTAACAATATCCTCCTCCTTGCACAATGATAGTGACATCAGAATCCTTCTGCACTTCCTTCACCACACCTTGTACTTGCATTTATAATAATCCTCCTACTGTCTCTGTATGTAATCATGAACTCTAATTAGATTGTAAGCTCCTTGGGGCAGGGTCCCTTTCCCAGTGTATGATTCCCTTGCTGCACTTTCCCCCCAAAATAATGCAATGATTGCACTTTAGCTCAATGCTCTTAACCCTGTTCTGTATTTTTGTATTTTTATTGTATTATTTTATCTTCTGTTAAGTGCTCTGTACATGTATGGTGCTATTTAAATAAAGATACATACATACATACAGTAATGTGTAGCGTACCTCTCTGGCACTCAAAGGGTTAAGAACTTGTAGACTCCATGGTTAGACAACCCCATCATGCCTGCAATTACTCAAGCTAAGGTTCAAGGGATAGAGCAGAGGTTATCAACTAGTGTGCTGTGGTGCTATGGTGTTCCTCTGAGACAGGCTTAGGGTGCCCCACTTTTTCTATGACAATGACAAAATGTTAAAGTTGAGTTTCTAATGTATATTTGTGGAAATATTTATGCACAATATGCTCTTTGTTGTCATTCTGACTTTGAGAAGAAGAAAAAGTCAGAGATGCTCAACTAGGCTCAAGAGCTTCCAAGGTATGTAAAAAGCTCAGTAGGACTGTGTCCTGTGCCCAGGGTGCAATCTGTTTTAGCTCATATGGGCCATACAGAGAGAAGAAATATTTTGAAGCATATCATTTTGGTCTTGCCAAAATGACATTCCAACCATTGCCTATTCAACAATTCTTTCCTTTAACATAGTTTCCATTAAAAGGATAGCAATACTTAATTTTTCGTTTATTTGATATTGTAGGTATAAAAAAAATGAAAAACAATGTAAAGCTTATCTCTCAAACCTTTATGCTTTACCTTGCTAAAGTTACCTCTTCTTGGCTGTTTGAATTAAGTCAGCACTCTAGCTGACAGCTGCAGAATCTGGTCATTTGACCAGATGGAGGCTCTTCAGCAAAGCTGAAAACACGTGATCTAAACATTAATACTTCATTGGAACGGTCTACACAGTGTGTCTGGTTTGCAAGACTTAGTTCAAACAGCCAGGAAGAAGTTTAGCGAAATATCTCTCAAACCTTTAAGCCTTACATTGTTTTTCATTTTTTTAAGCCTACAATATTAAATAAACATAAAATTAAGTATTACTATCCCTTTAATGTTCCCACTACTGATATAAGACTTGCTGGTCTGTAGTTCCCAGACTCTTCCCTGCTTCCTTTTTTTGAAACAGTACTATATTTGCTACCCACCAATCTTCTGGAACTACTTCTGTCCATAGTGACTGATTGAATAATTATATATAAGCGCTATGGGACCCTCTAAGTGGGGCCCTAAGCAGCCTGTTATTCTGCTTATATTGTAGCGCCTCCACTGCCTGAAAAATTCACATTGCGCGTCAGGGGTGCCTTGAACAAAAAATAAAAAAGATTGACAACCTATGGAATACCACACAGATAGCATAACTCCCAAGTGTCCCTCTTTAGGAGGGACAGCTCCTCTTTGAGACCCAAATCCCTCTGCTCCTCTTTCCCACCCTGGTGTCCCTCTTTTTTTAGGAGAACAGAATATGTAGTGTGTATATAAGTGTAAACCATTGCTCCAAAGCAATAACATTCACTTTAATGCTTGTTTAAACTTGAGTATATGTGTTTATCAATCAGTCTGTGTAAATAAAACAGGTTGGTCTTACTCTAAATCATTTATTCACTTACACAAAGAGGTGTCAATAGGTCATGAAATAATCTAAAAATTATCGGTAATGACCTTCACGCCAGGCACTCCTCCTGCAATGCCACCTAAAACAAAAGTGTCCCTCTTTGGACATTTGAAATGCTGGGAGGTATGAGATAGAAAGGGGTAGAAATAAACAAAGGGAAGTACAGCAAATTGTAAAACCTAGGAAAAAGCACAGAGAATGTGTTAGAGATGCAGAGAAGAGTAAATTGTACAGTGTGAAACAGAAACATACTGTATGAATAGAAGCACAGAGAGAGTAGAGACGTGAAACAGTAAGGACAGGGAAGGTGCGATAGCAGAGACAGAGAAGCACAGAGAGAAACGAAAACGACAAACAGTGGTGTAATTGAGAATCAGATAAATAAGCACTTTGAGTTAAGTATGAGAAAACCAGAGAAATAATAGCGCATGAAGAAAAGTGAATAGCAGAACGACAGTGTGCACATACGGTAGCGTTAGACAGAGGAAAAGGCATGGAGTCAGAAACGTTTAGAGCGCGGAAGGGACACAGAGCACCAAAATACAGCATATGAGGGTGGCAATACTGCCCCAGTCCTGGTTCCGTCATAACTGCTTCAAT
This sequence comes from Rhinophrynus dorsalis, assembly GCA_037306005.1. Lineage (NCBI taxonomy): Eukaryota > Metazoa > Chordata > Amphibia > Anura > Rhinophrynidae > Rhinophrynus > Rhinophrynus dorsalis. The sequence continues at coordinate 343,434,805 of CM074722.1, read as the reverse complement.
CCCTGTTCCCACCCAGAGGGGAGGAGATAGAGATAGACAGAGAAAGAGAGTACAGGATAGAGAGACAGTTTAGAGACACGCGAACAGAGTATAGACAGCGGAATGTGCTAGAGGGGCAGCAGGTAACAGCAAGCCACGCAGGACAAGAAATACAGGAAGCTAAATAACAGAAACTATAGGAAGAGAGTGGCAGAGAAACGCCACATTGGTCTCGGGTACAACAGTACACAGGAAATAAATCACTAACTGATTATTACTGGTGTCCGGGAAGCGTCCCCCACCAGAGAAGAAACGGTACATCTGCCACCCTGAGAGACAGCAGAGGTAGCCGCGGAGATCCTAGAGAAGTGAGTGAAAGTGATTACTGGGACCCAACGCACCAACAGGTCGCTAAGAGAGAACACATTTCTGGAATTTCTTTCTCTGAATACGCTCTGCCTGGCATCCCCCTCTGTAGGACTCCAGCTCGGGCGGTGTCTCACATGGAAGTAGTTTGTGGATCAAGTGTCTCTGGCTAGACACGAGAGGTGCTGTGTGATCCCAGAGTGTGAGTATTTACTAACTGTGTAGTGGTACAGTACACCTTCATGCTTGCGCTGATCACTGAACTGTACCCTAGTGTGCTCTGTGCTGTGCCATTAGTAGTGTCTGTGAGATCTGTGATCTTCTACCTGAAATGGGCGCTGCAGTAACCTGTGTGAGTTCTTGGTATAAGCGTAGTGAGCTCTGTATTCTACACTGGCACGTTATACCCAGTGAGCACCGTTCTCTGTATCTAGCAATATTGTATATCCAGACAAGCGAGCCCTGTGGTGTACACGCCTTCATATCTTGTGTTATGTATCCAGTGAGCCCTACCTTGTGTTGTATATCCAGTAAGCACTGTGTTGAATATCACGTGTACTCACTGGATATACAGCAGAACACAGGTCTCACTGGATATACACCACAGGGCTCAGTATATACATAAAGTGCCCTGGCGTGTATATGTTATTAGCTCACTGGATATACAATATAACAAAGGCCTTACTGTTTATATACCAGACCAGATGGCTCACTGGTTATATACTACAAGAACCACTATATCCAGTGAGCCATGTGTTGTGATGGGTATTCATTGAGCCCCATGTTGTGCATCCAATGAGCCCTGTATTGTACATCCTGCACTGTTGTATATCCAGTGAGCCCTGTCTTGTGTGCTGTATCCAGTGAGCCCCATCTTGTGTGCTATATCCAGTGAGCCCTGTGGTGTACATCCAAGTGTGCCCTGTGTTGTATATCAAGTGACCTCTATGGTGCATATCCAGTGAGATCAGTGTGCCACATTTACAAAGAAGCTAAGCGATTATGGAGCAAACCAAATACAGCATAGAGGACAAATAAAAAAATTCCACAATTACCATTGATTTGACTGGGGGACCGCTCTAGCATTCAAAGGATGAAAATACCATTTTTAAATCAGTGAGACTTTTTATTTATCCCATAGGATGGAACTGGTTTGCCTCAGGATTGCTCCATTTTTCTTTGTGCAAATATCCATATATATGTGCTCTACACCCACTGTTCTTGCAGCGATCCCAACTGACTGTTACCTCATTTCAGTATGCTTTCTGACCCTGTACTGAGCCATATGTTATACATACACTGTATACCTGCAATGAACTCTGTACTTCACAGCCCTGTAGTGACTTCTGATCCATACCTTCAGACATTCAGCACATATCATGAGGTAGTGAAATGCCTGTGCTGGTCTTTGGGGGCTGTCATTTTAGTTTTCAAGGGGAAAACAAGATTATAAATAATTATATATATATATTTAGTGATTGGAGTGTTGTCTCCATAGAAAGTGTTGATGTGACTGTCAGTGTATGACGCACAGTGTGGCTCTTTAGTGGTCTGACGCACTGTGCCATGATGATGCTTGTTATATTCAGTTCAACCCAAAACACACTGGGGTGAGCAGCTTTCATTTAACTCATTCAGGCAGATTTAGAAATTCTGGAGCATAACACCTGTACATAGGGGGCAAATTAACCCTCCCCCCCCAATTTTCATAGTTTAAATGGGGCTTTTAACCCTTTAAATGATGGATGACTCCAAAGTTTTGCAAAGCAGTGTATTGGAGCCCTCACTAGCATTCAAATGGTTTAATCCTTTAAGGACCAGACAGTTGGGTAATGCATTGCAAAAATTCCCATTCAAATCAAAGCTGATTTCGATTTGAACCCTGTGGTGCATTTGGTTTGCTCTAGAACAACTCCAATTTTTATTAAATCAGCTTTCCAATGTCAGTGTAATAATGTATATTGTTTGTGGACCAGAAGGATGTGTCCCTAGTCCTCAAAGGGTTAATGATGAACAAAACTACAGTATTTGGCACTAATCTAAGTTTGTTTTATAAATGCCAACCTGTCAGTAAGCCATGCCTTCAGCTGCCTATTGTGTTGAGACACATTACTACCCCTGGCAACTAAGGGGTCAGTGACTAAAATTAATCACCTGACAGCTATTCCTTATTTCCAGTAACAGATCATGAGGCTGGTGTGATAAGTAATGGATTGATTTTGAGATAACCAATTGCAGGATTTAAATTTTTTTAACCCCTTGAATTCTAGCAATGTCTCCAAAGCAGTTCTACATATGGCATTAGAGACTTGTCTAGCATTTAAGGGATTAAAAGCTCAGTTTAAATCAGCGGGCATTTATTTATCCCCATGGTTCCATTAATTTGCTCCAGAATTCTTCCAATTTTGTTTTTTTAGTATTTCATTTTGATTTGGGTTTTTTGTTCCAGGATCTTGCTGTCCCAAGTTTTGTCCCATAACTTTCATTGTTTGTTTTGTCCAATAAATGTAGAGTAAACTGATGGGACGTGAGGTAATATATCTAGATAAAACCCTTAGACTCTATTGCCTCTCTTGCATCAGAGAGACCCAAAGATTTGGCACCCCAATAATAAGAAATGTTTGCTTCTCTTGTACACATGACTTTGCCAGGGGTAGGCAACCTCCACTTGTCAGGCTGTTGCTGAACAGTTCCAATTACAATTTCTAGTGACTGTCTGAGGATGATGGGAGTTTTAGTTCAACAACAAGTTAAGGCTGATGCACTAAGAAAAGTGGAGCAGTTCTGGGGCCAATTTAATGCAAACTTCATAGGAAACAAATATTGTCCATTGATTTAATGGGTTAGTAATGTAAAAAATTTAGAAGAGCTTAAAAAGTTGAGCTAAATGGAAAAAAGTATCTCTCAAACCTCTATGGTTTGAGAGATACAGTCATTTAAAGTTTGATGTCTCAGATGTCAGCAGGAGATCCGTGTCGGTCGACACGGAGGCTCTGCAGCAGAGCCGCAATCGTGTTATTGACAACGAATCCCTTCATTGGAATGGTCTAAAATGTGTGCCTGGTCTGCAAGCACACGTTTTAGACCATTCCAATGAAGGGATTCGTTGTCAATAACGCGATTGCAGCTCTGCTGCAGAGCCGCTGTGTCGACCAACACAGACCTCCTGCTGACAGCTGTAAAGTTTGATGTCTCAGATGTCAGCAGGAGATCCGTGTCGGTCGACACGGAGGCTCTGCAGCAGAGCCGCAATCGTGTTATTGACAACGAATCCCTTCATTGGAATGGTCTAAAATGTGTGCCTGGTCTGCAAGCACACGTTTTAGACCATTCCAATGAAGGGATTCGTTGTCAATAACGCGATTGCAGCTCTGCTGCAGAGCCGCTGTGTCGACCAACACAGATCTCCTGCTGACAGCTTTACAGCTGTCAGCAGGAGACATTGAACTTGAAATGCCTGTATCTCTCAAACCATAGCGGCGTGAGAGATACGTTTTTTTACATTTAGCTCAACTTTTTAAGCTCTTCTAAATGCAAAAAACTTTTTTTTGACATTACTAACCCTTTAAATGGGACATTTACCCCCTTTGAATGCTAAATATGTCTCAATTGCATTGTTTTACAGCATGTTGGACATCTTTCTAGTATTCAAGTCATTAGAATCCCTATTTAAATCAGTAGGAGATTAATATGGTCCTGTAAGATAATATTTGTTAACTTAAAAGATGGCTTCAAATTGCCTATATGTGTTGTTAACTATTTGTTTGTAATATACATACTTTTTGAGAAATAACCCTTTGTTACTAGCACAGTGTGGCACATTATGCTAATGAATTTCTTTGATTGGCAGTATTACCACAGACTTGCTATGAGTGAATCTAGACAGTGCACTCTGTGGGAAGACTAATAGTGGAGAGTTTTAAGTGTAGCCTCATGCAGAAGTAATTTGCATATTGTGCAAAACAGAATTCATTTGCATACTGTGCCAGGAACTAGCACAAAGTGTTACACCATGGGAGTCTAAGTGCGACCCACCTTATATTTCTAACAAAAACTTAATTAACTAGCTCACATGAACTAGTAGGCCATTAAGGTGTAGCTGACTGCCAGCCCCCTACAGTTCAAGAAATAGTTAGCTGTTAAAGATGATCGATCACCTCTACAAAACTTAGGCTTATTATGTAGAGTATATATACATAATGTTGAAAATGTTAATGATTTATTTATTTATTTTTTTAAACGCTATTTTTGTTAAAACGATAGCTTATAGTGTGCCCTGTCCCCTACTTCCGCATACACGTCTGTTGCCGCACTGCCCCTGCTCCCTTCCCACCACCCAGCCTCCTCTGATGACGGAGGCTTCTGTCTGTAAGCTGGAGCGATCTCATTGGGCAGAGATCGATATCTAGCCAATGAGATTGCTCCAGCTTACAGACAGATAGCCTCCGTTATCGGAGGAGGCTGGGTAGTGGGAAGGGAGCAGGGACAGTGTAGCAACAGACATGTATGCGGATGTAGGGGGCAGGGCACTCTGTAAGCTATCGTTTTAACATAAGTAGAGTTTTGTTTTGTTTAATCAACGGTTTCAGCATTATGTATGCTCTACATAATAAGCCTAACTTTTGTAGGGGTGATAGATCCCATTTAAATAGCAGTATTGTCATTGACTTGATAAATCTATATTTTTGAAAAGCCATCTGGCTATATTCACCATTGTTATCAATAAAAATATTAATTTGCCCCTCACACGTATGCTTTCTGATCATGTTGCCCACAACTGAAACATTTTGGACGCCTGTGTGCTACACTGTGTCACCAAAACATAAAATTAAATTTCTCAAAAACAGTTTACTTTTCAGTACTGCATACAGGAAGATATTAATTCTCTAGGAATCAAACAAAACAGGTCATAGGATAACCAGGCTGCTTTATGAAATCTAACATGCTCACAATGATGCAGTTCCTTTGCTCCATAATTGCTCCAATTTCATAGTGCATCAGCCTCACTAAGGTGAATATACGCTAAGTAAACATGGAGAAGGCTTCCTGGGAATGTTAATCTATTGAATGCTGCAGTGGTCCCCAAAGTACTTAGATTTCATGATCATCTTAAACAGTTCATGATCAGTGCAGTGACCCAGTGACTGATCTGACTACAGTGGCTGGCATTCAGATCTGCTTTGCTAAAACCTTTGCACTTTCAGTGTTGATAACAGAAAGTGTCAGGAAGCTGCATTGAGGCTTTTCATTGCGTGGTAAAGCTCCAGTATGTCAAATGCTCAAATTCAGCAATGCATGTCATTTAAACCTTTGAGTGCCAGAGGGGTACGCAATGCACTGCAAAGCCCGAACGGCTCCGGAAAAGACTGATGGCACAGGCTGCAGTAACCTGGCTGTCATTCTCGGAAGCTTTAGGATAACTTTATTCGGGAGCACTTTTGAGAGGTAAAATAATGATTATTAAGCTAGTCGTCACTTGCCTAACTATTGCAGGGTGACTTTAGTGGAGGTGGTAGTTCCACTTTAGCACAGTTGTATGAATTTTTTGCAGTCTATCTGACACACAGAGGGGTGAGCCCTGCTAATCACGATTCCTGCACTGAATCACTTCTAGAGACATTAGAATGAAGCCCTCCCTATAAGCTTTGTTCACACGTCTTAACTATTTGAGTGCCAGAGAGTTATACAACGCATTGCTTCTCAATGTGTTGGATGCCTCTGTGACAGTCAAAGGGCTAGTATTATCCAAACCCTTCAGATTTCAGATTAATATCTATTACAGTATACTACATCCAGAAGTAAACGGACAGACATGAATGTCCCAATAATTCTAGAATAAATCACCAGCATGGAGGGGGTTAAATTGATCATAAAGTGTTAGTAAGTAAAAATCATATGCCTTTATATAAACCTTGTTTCCGCCATACCAATCAAACAGCTCTATCCCTGGTGCACGGTTCTCACTGCTAGGTCCCGGTACTGAGCTGCAGTGCCATCAGCCTGAGGATTTTTAAATGAAGCCCGAAGAAGAAACACTGCCCACCAGGACCTCTTGACATTCTAGGCTGTCTGCAGACTGCAGCCTGGGTCTCATGCACCCACTTACTTGCGCTGTGCTGCCCAGGAAGATTATTGAGCCGGCTGGCTCAATACTTGTTACCAATCTTGTGATTCAGTTTGTGCGGGTGGGGCGGCTTTTTATGCCACCCCCTGTAAAGTGCGGGCCTAGGCCAAGATACTCTTCTGGCCGAGAGGGAGATAAATAAAAATAAATAAATGGGAAAAAATAAAGCGGAACTTTCAGATAATAGCAAGTCGCCATGCATTCATTAGCTTGAAAATGTATGTCTTACCAAAAAAAAATACTTGTGTCTAATGGAATCCATCCGGCACTGAGGCTAGAGTGCAGACATCTTGTCTGTGCGCATGCACCGTCAGTCCTGGTCTCCATAGAGTAGACTGCTTTGTACCATATGGTCACCGGAAGGGACTGACGGTGCAGGCTCACAGACCGCACTAACCTGCCTGTCAGTCCAGAAACGGGACGGATTCCTCTAGACACAAGTATTTTTTTTGGTAATACATATATTTTCAAGCTAGTCGCCATGCATTTAATGAATGCATGGTGACTGGCTATTATCTGAAAGTTCCGCTTTAAATAAATAAAAATTTTGCAGCTCCTCCGTTTCGGCACCCCTCTGCTGTGGCGCCCTAAGGTGGCTGTCTAATCCTCCTTATGCTAGCGCCGGCCCGATAATAACCTGGCCTTTTGAGGAGGTCTGATATATTTTTGAGGTAATTAATTCTGTAAAGGTGCAAAAGGAAACAAAAAAAAGAGAAAGGGCAGGGAACTCATAGTGCCTATCACACAAGTACATCAAATGTCATGTAGCAATAGAATTTCACTCATATTTAATGGTGGTTGAGAGTTAGGCAGAGATCCTTAACCCTTCTCCGCTCAGGTAATCCAGATTTCCAGTCACCGTCCAAGAGCAAAAATAATTCAAATACTATTCCAAAAATATAAAATAGTTTTATTAAAAAGTATAAAAAGCACTACAAACACTATGTGTTTCACAGCTGTAAATGCTGCTTTATCAAGTGTGTAGTTGCATTCAATGTTTTTTGGTTTTCATTCTGTAAAGGTTTTTTATTTTTTTTTAAACTGTTTCATCAGTAGATGCTTAAGAGATGAGTACACCCCACCCCTTAAAAAAACACAAAAAAATAAACTTAAAGGCTGGCAGTGTCTCCCCAACTACTGCTAACTAGATCTGGTAGCTCAGGGGTTAATATTTTCTAATTCACAATGCTGTTCCATCATAATCTAATGCAGGACAGTAGAAGTGTCAGAGTGTTAACGAAACAGGTTTATGAGGATTCGTAAGGATAACTGCAAGTTACAAATGGTGGAAATACCAACAAAAAATAACAGTGTATTGGACCTAGTAATATCAAATAACAGACCTGACGGGAGATTCACTAAGCGGTGATAAAGAGATGATAAAGTGGAGATGACTTCTCCAGTTTATTACTTCTCCAGTTCCTATGTTATTCTACGGAGCCTATTCACTAAGATCACCAAAGTTGAAGAAATCTTAGTGCATAGGCTCCGTAGAATAACATAGGAATTGGAGAAGTGATAAACTGGAGAAGTCTTCTCCATTTTATCACCTCTTTTATCACAGCTTAGTGAATCTCCCCCTTGGTGTCCAGTATTAAAGTAGGTGAACATTGGGAAACAATGATCACAACATGGTTTCATTTGAGATCAGTTTGAAGAAGCAAAACTGCATAGGTGCAACCCAAACACTTATTTTGAAAAAGGTTAACTTTAAAATGTTAACAGCATCAATGCAACATATAGATAGAGTTGTATTATTAACGTTTTGAGCACCAGAGGTGTGTGCAACACATTGCTTTGCAATACATTGCTTACCCCTCTGGCACTCATGTTAAAAGGAAAATACTGAGGGAAAAAGGTCAGAATTTTAATTTAGGTTGCAGAAATATATTCAAAAGTATATAACCTTGGGGAACAAATGCAAAAGAAGTAGATCACAACCAACGTGGTTAAATGAAAATGTAGAGAATGAAATGGCAAGAAAAAGGCATTTAATAATACTTCGTTTTATCTTTATTTTATTTTGTAGGCATTAAAAAAACATGAAGGACGATATAAGTCTTATCTCTCAAACCTTTATGAGAGATATTCACAAGCAAAGTTTCCCCTCCCGCCCCTTTTACCTAGTGTAAGCCATCTCTTCTCAGATGTGGAATGCAGTCCATAGACCAGACAGATAACAGCAGGGGACAATCTTCTTCCTATGACGGCAATGAAAGCCCTGCCCCCCTGGGCACATTTTTCAGGTTTTTCCCTTATCTTAATTGAAGATTGTCCCTTTCTGCAATCTACCTGGGCACCTCCCTTCTGTTCTGGCTGAGCAGTGTTACATCAGTAAAGGGGGCGGGAGGGGGATACTTTGTCATTGAATTACTCTTGAACTACAACTCTGACAGAATTGAAATAACACTCTCCAAAGTCCAAATACTATGATGATTAATTGGAGCAGCTTTTATTATGAAACATTACTATCCCTTTAAGTCTGAATGAACAGAGCATTTTCTTAAAATCCAGGGAGTGCAACAAGATTTCAAGAAGGCAATCTGGCTAGCAAAAATATAAAATGTGGTAATGACAGATACAATGGATACATTATAGAAGATTACATGCATTCATAGCAGAATAGAGCATACAGGGTTTTGCTGTATATTAGTAGGTAAGACAGGAAGTTCTGATAAACAGACTAAAACCCATTTTGGAGTTGGGAAGGCTTATATAATTCATATTTTCTGGATTATACTTTGACAAAGGTTGAACTTGATGGACTTTACAACCTAATTTACTATTTAACTAATTACTAATCTATATATCTAAAAGAAGAATTCTGTGTCTCCAGGCACACACACACACCCAGGGCGACCAGTAAGAAGGAGATATTCAAATCCTCTGTATACTGCCTGTCCATGACATACAGGGGGGACTGATTTATCTCTGCAAGGAAATGCCCCCCCCCCCCACTATCTTCTCTTCCATATAACAAACATGGCCTTTTGACCCCCTGTCACTCCTGTGACAATCTCTACAAGGAATTGCAGGGGCCTTCAACACACACACACACACACACATACACACATGTGTATTGTGGTGTGTTATACATGTGTGTATGTGTGTTGTGTTTGTGTGTTTTTTGTGTGTGTGTTGTGTGCGAGCATTGTGTGTGTATGTGTATTGCATGTATTACATGCAATACACATACACACAAAAAAACACACACACTCAATATGCATACATAAAAAACACACACACATGTATAACACACCACAACACACACTCACCATACACCATAACACACATGCACCATACATCACAACACACACACATGCAACACACAAACAATACACATGCACAATACACACAAATGCAATTTACACACACTATACATACGCACAACAAACACACGCAATATACACACATCCAAAATACACACACAAACACAACACAAGCCAAAAAATACACACACAGTAAACACGTGCAATGCACATAAGCAAAACATTACACACGCACAAAACACACACTGACACACAAAATACACATAAATAAACAACTCACACTCACCTCACACATGCAAAACACACTTACACAATACACACACAAAAAACACACCTAAAAAATAAACAAAATGCCACAATACACAGGCACACAAAACATACACTCAACACACACAGGTACAGCACACACTCAGTATAAACACCTGCAACACACACATGCAAGATATACACACAGTACACACGACACACACACACAATACACAACACGCACAGCAAACACACACACACACTCAATAGACACACCCAAAATACACAACACACATGCAATACATGTGCACTGCACACACATCACACCCACCCACAACACACACACACGCAAAAACCCACAATATACCCACATGCACAACACACCCGCATTACTCACAGGTGCACATCACACACAAAACACAAGCACACACAAAACACACATACATGCAATGCACAGACCCCCCAAACACAATACATATACATGCACAAAACACACACAATACATATACACGCAAAACACACAAATACACACACAATACACAAAATACACACATGCAAACATTGTACACACACTCGCAAACACAGTACATACAAAACACACATGCAACACATACAATAAACACAACATACACAATAAACCCAGACACAATACACACATTATGTACATAAAACACAGACAAATATAAAATACACAATACGCAAAACACTATAATCAATACGGTTTACGATATATGTAAAACACTATAAAGCAAACACAAGATGCGATATGCAGTTCTGTATACGCAAAATGCATTAGTCATAACTCCGATACAAAATGCAGTACGTAAAGCACAAAATGCTTTGCACTGTATGCAAAGTTAATTATGATATTATGATATTCGCGATATACTATATGCAAAATGCTATACACAAAACACTATACACAAAATGCTATGCGGAAAATGCTATACACAATACATTATATGCAAAATACTGTAAGCAAACATCTATGTGCAAAACGATATATGCAAAATGAAAAACTCTGTGGCCAAAATGCTATGCACGATAAGCAAAATGCTATACAGAAAAACGCTATAGGAAAATAGAAATACGCAAACCACTATAAGCAGATTACAGCATGCAAACACTATATGTTATACATAATATGCAAAACACTATACCCAAAAGCTATACGCAAAATCCTATGCACAAAACACTATATGCAAAATGCTATGCATGACACGTTGTACGCAGAAGCCAATATGCAAGACTCTATGTGCAAAATGCTATATAATATGCGCAAAATGCTATACGCCATAAGGTTTAGTCAAAACGCAAAATGCTATAAGCAAAACATGATATGTAAAATGCTATGCGCAAAATGCTATACGCAAAACGTAATTCACAAAACGCCATACTCAATAAGGCATTTGCAAAATGCTGTGTTCTATATACAATAAGCAATACGCAAAATGCAGTAAGCTATATGCAAAACACTATGCAAAAAATTAAATTATGCTATCTTCAAAATTATATATGGAAAACAATAAGCAAAACATTACATGCAAAACACACTCACATGCTTTTACTCGCATATGCTGTCACGCGCTCCACTCCACTCACACACACACTCACACTCACTAATGTAGGGTTATGTAATGCAGTGTGTTTCACACCATTTTGGAGTTGAAAGGGCTAAGCACAGAAAATTCAACAATCCAGTCAGAACACTGTCTCCTTTCTGGATTTACCTGGAAGTCAGGGGAAAATAGTCCTACATGTAAATCCATTTACCCTCTTACTACCAGGCACGTATCACATTCTATGTTTATTTAGTTATGCATATAACTGCGTGGGACTTTTTTTTTTTTTTTTTAGGTATTTATTTTATTAACCGCACGGGCAAAGCCATACCGATATTGCTAGTATGTAAGACTTCCCTTCCAGTGCCTATTCTGTGACTGGTGGAATGGGAACTGGGAATGATGTTTCAACCCCCCATAGTATCAGTGTACTTGGGTAGGATTTTGGAAGGTGAGTTCTCTTCATTAGACAGGGCTGAATCAGCCATGCAACTCTGTAAGTGATTAACCTCGGAGGTACTATAGTATGTTAGCAGTAGTCAGAGACACATGAAGTTAATTTAGGTTTGGGTGGGTTTCTTTTCCTTTTACCCAGGGTTTGTGCAGCAGTGTGATGAAGACATTTCTAGACTCCAAGAGGTTCCATATTTAGTTTGCTAATTTAGTATAACATATTAATTTTAAATGTTTCATATACAGAACAGTAGTGTTATTAATGTGAAGCAGCAACTATCTGCAGTGCTGTACAATGAGAGACTGATAGCAGTTATTAATATTACATCAGGTAGACACATGGTTGTGGGAACAGTGACCACAATAGTTTAGGAGGCAAATATAGCTGTTGATACCTTTATTGGCTAACTAAGCAGATTTAGAATGCAAGGTTTCAAGACCTTAGATCTCTTCCTTAGGTATGTTAACATTAAACTTAACATGCCTGAGGAAGAGACCTAAGGTCTTGAAAGCTTGGATTCTAAATCTGCTTAGTTAGCCAATAAAGGTATCAACAAATATATTTGCCTCCTGTATTTCTATGGCTAACATGGTATCAACTCTCATCTGTTCACAAGAGTTTACACTCTATAAGGAAACCTGTGTGAGGAAGAGTTATTATAGCTCTGTGGTAAATATGTTGATACAGCTGGTCTTGTGTGTGAGCGGGGGGAGGAGTAGACTTTCACACACACAATTCAGTTATAGGAATGTGTTCCTGCTAATTACTAGGTTTTTCTCTATGATGTAGTGCAGGGATAGACAATCTTAGGTTCTGCAGATGTTGGGAACTAAATTCCCATCATCCTCAACCAGCCATTAGCTGGTTAAAGGGATAGTGATAGTTATAATAAAGTGCGGCTCTGAGTCTTTATTCTATTTTTACCACAGAGCTATATATTTCAGTACTAACAGGCTTGTAGTTCAACCGCAATTGAATTAGAAAGGATCCCCCTCCCATCTCTTTCCTCTTCAGTAAGCATAAGGAAAATCCTGCCCTTCTACTTCAAGGGGGAGGGGCAGGGTTTTCCTTATACTTACTGAGTGAAGATTGTCTCTCGCTACGATCCGTCCGGTCCCACTTCCGGATTCCACAACTGATGGGAGGCAGCCAGAATGGGTGGGAGGGGGATCCTTTCTGATTCAATTGCGGTTGAACTACAAGCCTGTTAGAATTGACATATAGCTCTATGTGATAAAAATAGAATATAGAAGACTCGGAGCTGCACTTATTATAAGTAACACTGTCCCTTTAAGGGTGATGGATGTCGAGGCTATTGTTGCCTGTCCCTAATGTATGTGGCTGAAGAGTAAAAAAGTAAGGGTCTTAACCCCTTAACGACTGGCCGCGCAGGCACGCGGCGGTCACTAAAGGACCAGGGAGCATTTTTTTTTTCTTTTTAAAGAATCCGGTTCCAGACTCCCCGAACGGTGTTCAGCCTCGGGGGGAGCCCGGAATTCCATGACGGTCATAGTACGTCATGGGTCATTTAGTCAGATTTACCCATGAGGTACTATGACCGTCAAGGATCGTTAAGGGGTTAAGCAGGAAGAGAAATCTGTGTAATTCTGGAGCAAACCAACTGTAAACCAAATCAACTGAAAGTTTGTCGTTTTTAGGGCTGCAACTAACGATTATTTTGATGATCGATTAGTTGGCCGATAAAAAAAAACAATATGCTAATTTTTCATTATTTAAACTGATTTAATGAACAAACAGTGTTAAAAACAAACAGCAGAATAAAAAACTTTACACATTAACATGTGTCAATGTTATTATTTCACCATGGGGTCTATGCACCTCTTTCTCCCCCTTGCGCCTCTATTTCTCCCCCCTTGTACTTCTCTCTCTCTCCCCCTTGTACCTCTTTCTCCCCCCTTGTACTTCTCTCTCTCTCTCCCCCCTTGTACTTCTCTCTCTCTCTCCCCCCTTGTACTTCTCTCTCTCCCCCGTGTGCCTCTTTCTCCCCCCTTGTACTTCTCTCTCTCCCCCTTGTGCCTCTTTCTCCCCCCTTGTACTTCTCTGTCTCCCCCCTTGTGCCTCTTTCTCCCCCCTTGTACTTCTCTCTCTCCCCCTTGTGCCTCTTTCTCCCCCCTTGTACTTCTCTCTCTCCCCCTTGTGCCTCTTTCTCCCCCCTTGTACTTCTCTCTCTCCCCCTTGTGCCTCTTTCTCCCCATGTACTTTTCTCTCTCTGTCTCCCCATGTACTTTTCTCTCTCTCTCCCCCTTGTGCCTCTCTCTTTCTCTCCCCCTTGTATGTCTCTCCCCCGTACCTCTTTTTCACTTTCCCGCATTGATGACATCCGGTGCGCAACCACGCCAAACGCGGAGACGCAGCGTGCAGGGGTTTTCTTCCTCAGTCTGGGCGCCAGTTTTAAACTGGCCTCAGAACAGAGGAAGAAAATACCTGCAAACTCCATGCGGCGTCTCCGCGTTTGGCGTGGTTGCACACCGGATGTCATCAATGCGGGAAGTAAGAAGACAGCATCCGGCGGCTGTGGGTCTGCTGGGCGGCACAACGAATCGCTGCACAACGAATCGATAATGAGAATCGTTGGCAACGATTCTCATTATCGATTTTTATCGATTTTATCGATTCGTTGTTGCAGCCCTAGTCGTTTTAAAGACAAAAAAAGTTTTTGTTTCTTGAACACTTTCGTTTCAAACACAAAATCAAAGAAATTTTTAACATCAGAATTCTTATGGGCAATGTTCATCAAGGTCTTCTTCTTACTGTCATTTTTAAGTCTTTCTGACACATTTTCAAACATGACGGATTTACTTCTGAAAATATTGTCTTTCCCTTACCACCTTGGAATTACGGCTCCAATTTCCGGCCCTGTTTCTTTGATATAAAATTTTAAGGTTGAGTTTTTAATGTAGACTTATGGAAATGATGTACTTTGTTGTCATTCTGACTGTGTGACCAACGAATAAGTATACATTTATGTATTGTACTCTTCATTAAAGGGATAGTAATACTTAAATTTTACAACGCTGCTTGTAGTCCTTAAAAAAAGAAATGAAATGTCCCTAGTGCCATCTCTCAAACCTTTATGGTTTGAGAGATATTCGCTGTGAAAGTTCCCCCTCCCCTGACATCAGAGTTCTAGCTGACTGCAGGGGAATCCGGTTCTGGGTCCGGCAGAGGCTCTGCAGCAGAGCAGAGATCGCGTTATTGCAAAAGAAATCCTTCACTGGGAATGTCTTCTACGTGTGCTTGCAAACCAATTAATATTCTTAGCACTTTACACTAATACTTTATAATGATTTGCATTCTGAAAGAGCTTTCAAAATGATATATTTATGTTAACTGTTCTAAATTTAAAACTTTGGCTTATGAGATAGCTTTATTTATTTGTCAGTTTATGCACAATAGCCAGTACTTCCTGGTAGCAAGTGGCAGTTGGGAGGAAGAGGGGAATGTTAGTATCTGACATTCTACTTTTTGGCTGATTTTAAAGTGGAGATTTATTTGGCGATTCCAGTTTTATTTGGAGATTTCATGTACAGATGTGGGTTAACCCCTGCTGTGCCATGCTGGTTGTCATTTTTCCAACAGGCCAATTCATCTGTGTAATTACTTGGTTTAATTTATTCCTCTGATTGGATTGAATTCAGCATTGTGGCATTAATTGAAGAGCACCCATGGTTTTCTGGTATTTCTTCACTAATTATTTGTGTGCAGTTAGATATTGTTGGTGTCAGATTGGTCTTGTGCCGATTGAATGTTTTCTTTATAAAAACACTGAACTGATCTTCAGTATCTGACTTTGGGGCTGGATTGATGGTGTGCGGGGATCTGGGAATCTTTCCCTTTCATGCTGATGTATTTCTTCTTGGGGATATTTATAACTCTTCCCTGTTGAAGTCAGGAATTCAGTACATTATGGGAACAAATGAAACGAGCAATTTGACTAAAAAAAATGCATCATATGGAACACTTAAAAATTCCCAAAATGTTTATTGATTTAAATGGGGCTTTTAAACCCTTGAACGCTAGACGTTTTCAACACAAATGTTTTGGAGACCTTGCTCATGTACAAGGGGTTAAAACACCATTTTAATCAGTTGTGATTTTATTTGCTTCCAGTGGCTTAGTTGGTTTGATCCAACCTAAGTGTCTATTAATGTAACAAGGTATTGCCTAGGCCTGAGTCCTGCATATATTTATGTATTTATTTTTTTGCATAGTATTCACAGTTGTTTGTATTTCTTGTGTGCCCTTTTATGTCTTACCATCAATAAACACTAGACTTTATTAGGCTAAATGTGTTTAGTTTGTATACAAAGTAACCCTTTGAGTGCTAGAGAGGTATCCACCACACTGCGTTGCAATGCTTTGTATTATTCTCTGGCGTTCATAGGGTTAAGGACCCTTTCATACGGGTGATACCAACGCAGTGATGGTGCTTTGGTTTTGTCATCTGTGTTGAAAAGATCAATGCTGAGATATGGCACCTTTCACTCGAGCGACCATCACCTTGTGTGAACATATCAAATCCAGCAAGCTGCAACTCTACTGTGTTCCCGCATAAATTTATTAAAGTTGCAGTACGGATGGTCTGACTGACTACTTATGGGGCTGCTGGCATGCATCACACATTAGAGCTGGTGGAGGTTGTAATCCTCATTGCAATAACCAGACCTTGTAGGTGCCAGCAAGTACTATTGGCCAGTGTTCATTTGCGCTGTAAGACACTCCCTGTCTGCATTGATAGTGTAAAGCAGGAGATGGTGAATGAAGGTACATTGGTCAGAGAACTGTCTGCCACAAGAGGCTGCAACAGTTCTGCCGTCTGTTTGAAAGTCTTTTAAAGGCATTGTAATGTCCCAAAAAAAGTATCTTTTAAATGGTAGCTGCAATAAAAAACATTTAATGCGCTTAATCCTTTCTCTCAAACCGTTATGGTTTGAGAGATGTAAGAAAATAAAGACCTCTGCTCCCACCCCCTTCTCATGCGTCCGCTGTATAGCCGACGTCATGAGATCCTGCTTCCGGGACCAGAAGGCGGCTCTTCAGGAGCTCTGTCATCGAGATATCTAAGTATAATTACTTCATCGGAATGGTCTACAATGTGTGCTTGCAAGCCAGGCACACGTTATAGACCATACCGATGAAGTAATTATAGTTATATATCCTGATGACAGCACTCCTGAAGAGCCGCCTACAGTTGGGCAACCGGATTCTGCCTCTGACAGCTTTACAGCTCATCAGGCAGAAAGGGGAGGGAACGGAGGACTTTATTTTCTTATATCTCTCAAACCATAACAGTTTGAGAGAAAGGATGAAGCGAATTATGTGTTTTTTTTATTGCAGCTACCATTTACAGGATACTTTTTTGGGGACTTTACTATCCCTTTAACCCTTTGAGTGCCAGAGGGTTATGCAACCCATTGCCTAGCAATGCGTTGCATACCCTTCTGGCAGTCAAAGGTTTGCATATTTTCAGTAAATGTCCCTTCAGACAAAGCAGTGTTCAGATGCAAACAAAAGTAGGGAGAGAGACATTAAAATTCACCACATTCCTATTCATTTTGATGGAGCTTTTAACCAGTTGAATGCTAGAGATTGCTAATGCATTTCAAAGTGGTAAGCTGGAAACATCTCTACCATTCAAGGGGGTTGTGTGTTGTATTTACCCTCTAATTCTCAATTGACTTTTGTCTTCTCTAATTACTGAATGAATCACATGTAACTAACATCTAATTCTAAAGATTCAAGCCCCTTATCTCTAATGACTGAAATGACACGTCTGTCAGGCAGATAAGTGACAGGCACACAACTTGTTCCTAATACTAATCTGTACTGCAAGGCAATCGTTAGGAACGTTTTACATACCAACGGTCGCATTAAGGAAGCTAAAGCAGGGTTCTCTAGTGAAGAACGGACCATTCCAGTTCATTTAAATGGGTACTTTAACCGCTTGAATACTAGAGAGGTCTCCAGTGCATTGTACAGCAAAAATGGAGCAATTCTGGGGCAAACCAACTACACTAATTATTTCCAAAATACCATGGAAATTCGGCCAGACCTTTGAGTACCAGAGTTGTGCCTAACGTATTACTTCACAATGTGGAAAATTTTTATTTGTCCCTTTTAGTGCAGTTGGTTTGCTCCAGAATGACACTTTAGCTTATTCAATACAGCCCTGAAGACCCTAGGTACAGAAGAAAAGCAGATCAATTCGGGGGGGGGGGGGGAATCAATTTCACTGAAAGGTGCAATAATAATTCCTGTTAATTTATATTATTTCAGCTCATTGAATGCTGAAGAGATCTCTAGCACATTGCAAAGCAAGACGTCTCTTAACATTCAAGGGTTTAAATATCCCATTTGATTCAATTTTAATTTTTGGAACACTTATTTCTCCCCTGTGGTGAAGTTGGTTTGCCCCAGAATTGCTTTTTGTTCTTAATAGGCATATGTATGGCAATATACGATATAGAATTAACTTAAAGGGATAGTAAACCTTGAAAATAAGTTTATTTTATATTGTAGCCTTAAAAAAACATGAAAAATGATATATGTCTTACCTCCCAAACCTTTATGGTTTAGGAGATATTCAGAAGCAAAGTTTCCCCCTGAGTGACGTCACCGTTCTAGCTCTCAGATTTGGAATCCGTTCCCGGGACTGGCTGCGGCTCTCCAGAAGTGCCAAGATCACGATCTTTAAAAATAATTTCTTAATTGGAATGGTCTACAAAGTGTGCTTGCAAGACAGGCACACTTTGTAGACAGTTCCAATTAAATAGTTATTTTTAAAGATCGTGATCTCGGCACTGCTAAAGAACTGCCGGCTGATCTGTGGACCGAATTCCAAATCTGTCCACTAGATGGCAGACTTGGCTGAAACAGTTAGGAAAAGGGAACTTTAATTTATTTTACTTCTGAATATCTCCCAAACCATAAAGGTTTGGGAGATAAGACTTATGTCATTTTTCATGTTTTTTTAAGGGCTACAATATAAAATAAACTTATTTTCAAGGTTTACTATCCCTTTAAACATAGTGCAGCATGGTGCAAAAAACTACCTAATGGGTCCCTGCAGTATATGGGGGTATCTCTATAAATGTGCAGAGGTCAGTATTCAATATGTTGGGTGAAAAAAGAAATCCAGTGGAAGCGTAACACTCACAGTTATTAACCCCTTAAAGGCCAGAGGTGTGCATTACTTAGCAATGGTTTGTGCTTCCCTTTAGTCCTTAAAGCAGAACTACCACACTTGGTAAAGTCAACCTGCAATAATTCGGCAGGTGGTGACTAGCTTAATAATAATATTACCTCTCAAAAGTAGCCTCTTGTAAAGTAATCCTTAATCTTCTGAGACTGATGGCCACATTAGTGTAGTTTGCGCGCCTGCACCGTCAGTCCCTTCCGGTGCCTTTCGGCACAGTGCAATGCTTTTTAATGGTGACCGGGACTGACATTGCAGGTGGGTACCTGGCTTCTGGTCTCGGAAGATTAAGGATTACTTTAACCCCTTAAGTACCAGCGGTCCAGGGAAGTTACCTTCCCTTAAGGACCGCCTTGATCTTTGCCGACGCGCCGGTACACGTGACCTGTTACGCGTACCGGCGCGCCGCTTGGAGTCCTAAGAGAGATCGCTCCGGTCTTGGAGCGATCAATTTTAGGCCCCGTTTTTACTTACAGAGCTCCCGGTAGAGCGCTGTAAGTAAAAAGTATGTGACGTGCTATGACCGTCACTGGTCCTTAAGGGTATAAGGACCGTGACGGTCATACCACGTCACGTAGTCCTTAAGGGGTTAAAATCAGCTACTTTTGAGAGGTAATATAACTATTATTAAGCTAGTTGCCTAATTATTGCAGGGCAACTTTACCTAGTGTGGTAGTTCCACTTTAAAGAGTTAATGGAGAGTGAAGTGATCACATACTGCACAAGGTGACAGAGCAGTAAAACTCCAGTCAACAGCTGTTTCATATTCTGAAGTGTACTTCACCCAGTCATGTAGGAACATACTACCTCCTGTCATCAACAGAAAAGCCCCACCCACCAATGTGTTCCTTAACCCCATGGTGGAAGAAGTGGCGTGGCAGGAGTGAAACACACTCTCCTGCACCCTCACTGGCCCCATTAACGTACCCCACAACACTTAATACAACAGTATAAATGTAAAAAGATAAAGAGTTACAGAAAGTGTACCTATAGAGGTTGAGTCTATAAAAACACAAAGAATTCTTTGGGTTCAATTAACCTAAGATTACCCATGGCTGGCAATCTAATAATCCACTTTGCCTCTTGTTCCATCAATATCCTATTCATATTTCCCCCCTAAATGTTTTTTTACATGTTCCAGATCTCTAAATGTGTGTCTGGATCTCCCCTATGGTACACAACAAAATGTTGCACCTAACAACAGACTCTTACTTATTGCCAGTCAGTGTTCACTAGGGTTGCCACCCAGCTGGTATTTTACCTGCAGGCCGGTAAAAAATTGGCATCTGTCCAATGTTAAGTCTATGGAGAGAATGTTATGGCCGGTATTTTTTTAAGAAAAGGTGGCAACCCTAGTGTTCACTAATACACTCACATAATTAGCCCCTTGTCTTACCCACCTAGAACCCCCACATTGACAAAAAAGAATATAATAAAGGAGGTCCTACATGTAAAACAATCAAGGATCTTGAAATTATACCTTCATCTATCCAAAGAAACTTAACAAGAAAATTATACATAGAGCAGGTGCCACATATGCAGTGTTCAGAAACAACCAAGTATATCCTGGCTCTTTTGTAAAGTCAATTTAAGTTCAAGATTAATTCAGAATTGCTCCAGTTCTCTTATGCCTAGGTGTGGCCAATGGCTTGTTGGGAATTTTGGGAGTTGTAGTTTGCAACAGAAGGTGTTCCAGCAATTGACTACACATAGAGTTGGCTCAATGCCCTATTGAAGTCAATGAGAAACCATAGACAGATGAGTTTTTTCTACCTGGGTGCTTTTTCTTTGTGTATGCTTACTGCTAAATCTGGGAATTCCAATACTGGAAATTGCAGCATTGTATATCCCGGGATGTTTTCCATTAGTATTTTTTCCATTAGTGAGCTGATGAATCAGTCTCTTGTGATTGCAGCATTTTGGGCCTGATTCATTGTGCAATATTGAAAAAACCAACTGTACCATGTCATGGAAGAATAACACATTTCATTGATTTAACCTGGGCTTTTAACCCTTTGACTGCCAGGGAAGTATCCAACACATTGTGTTTTAATGCATTGGATTACTCTCTGGCACTCAAGGGGTTAACCTATGAATGCTAGAGAGGTCCCCAACGCATTGCAATGTTCAATGAGTTGGAGAGCTCGCTAGCATTAATTTGGTTAAAAGTCCTAGTGAACCCCTTAACGACCTCCTGATCTGGCACTGGGCGGCCGTTAAGGGCCAAGATGCTTTTTCATTTTTTTTTGCATAATATTCTGGGATGGCAGGGCGGCGTACCGTCGCTCTTCCATCCCAGTATTTCTGTGATGTGATAGGACAGTCACAGGTCCTGGCACAGCATGGGTCATTAAAGAGTTGAATCTCTGAGAATTTTAATTCCTGCCCTACAGTTCAGTTGGTTTGCCCCATAATTGCACCTCGTTAGATAATTGAATAGGCATCAGAGAGCAGTTTGCACCTGTTTCCTACTTTTACAAAAGTTTTATTTTGTGGGATGTTATTACATGATGAAGACTTGTGGTGTTACACTTTTTTTGTCAGTTTTACCACCCAGAATGTGTGCAAGACAAATTCTCTCTGCAAATTTGCAACATTTATTGCCAATGCTAATTAGCATTATGTTAAATAAGCCATAATTTAAACATATACTTATTCTTCGCAAAGAGTTGCACACAGCTCTGAAACTCAAAGGGTTATTTTTCCCTAATAGCACTGAAATGTAATTTGGTCCACAGAAAAATAAAATGTATGTCAAAGGAATGGTTACGTTTTTTTAGGAAAAAACATATGTTTTCCTGTTTCCTATTGATTAAAACAAGGGTATAGCCACATCACTGGCAGATGCTTTGTAACAGAATTATTACTGTTCAGACTATTATTCTTATATTAAAGGAGCATTAACTTTTTTAATAAAAACGTATGTGTTATAGAGGTTTCCTGCTGAGTAAAATAAGGGCACTCCACTTCAGTCAGTTGTTCTATTCAACATTTTAAACAGTTCAAATAATCAGGAAGTGAATTTGCTGTGTGTTTACTTCCCAAAAGTTCCAACTGACAGGAAGTGACTTTCTATCACATTTTGTGGAGAACTGTTTGTCACTGACTTTCCGCTCAACTAGAATGTAACAGAATAACTAACTGGAATCTGACCACTAGAGGGTACTGCTAATGTAAAAATACACAGGTTTAAAGTGGATGTATCACCTATGCACAACATCCCCTAAATAGTTAGGTGACACATCCAATAGCATTAAAACCTTATTATTATTATTTTTTAAGCTTCCGTTTGGTTTAAATGTAACTTACAAAAGTACCTGCTGCAGTCACTTCCTGGTGACTACAGTTCTCTCCGCGGTTACAGAGCTCTGCCTCTGCTTCCCTCCCTCCTCAGATGACAGACGTGTCTGTCAGTATACTGGAGCGGTCTCATTGGCAGAGATCGATATCTAGCCAATGAGACCGCTCCAGCTTACTGACAGAAGCCTCCGTCATCGGAGGAAGGAAGAGAACAAAGGCAGAGTGTCGGGCTGCAGTCTATACGGAAGTGGCTGCAGCCCAGACCTTAAAAATAAATGAATAACGTTTTAATGCTATTGGATGTGTCACCTAACTATTTAGAGGATGTTGTGCATAGGTGATACATCCACTTTAAACTGTAATAACTCTGGGAATATGCATCTTTCAGTAGTGGGAGTACCCTTATTTTACTCAGCAAGAAAAGCCCTAGTATACAGATTTTAATTATAAGTTTACTGCTCCTTTAAACTGATAGCAGTAGTGCCACCTGTAGTCCAGACAGTTTTTCTATTGCATTATATGGAAGAAGTTAGCCTAAGGCTACAGTTCTGTATTGAATATGATGGTAACAGTTCGACCATTTCATGGCAACATCCATCTATCCGTCTGTCTTCATAATAATAACTGATTCTTTTGAAGTATTAAATTTAAAGGCACCACCGGGGAACAAATAAAACCCCCCATTGATTGAAATGGGGCTTTTAATTCCTTCAATACTAGAGGTCTCCTTGGCATTGAAAAATGCATTTGGCACCTCATTCAAGAGGTTGAGTTTTTATTTGTTACCTTCAGTGCAGTTCGTTTGCCCCAGAATTGCTCCATTTTGTAGTTATACAAAAAGTCAGATATATATTATGCTTTGCTCTTGGCTATTTCTTTATCCCTGCTGCTTCCACTTTGACTAAAACGTTTTGCAACTTCCTGCTCAGCGATGACCTCAAGACTTCCGTGATGTCAGTGCCTGTAGAATCTGGCAGTCACACACTCCTCTGTTGCTTAGAAACAATGGCTCTCTTTGTATGGACATCTTGCCTGTTCTTATACATTTGCATTGGTGTGTTTGCATAAAATAAATTCCAGTATCTAATAAATGCACTCAACATTTCTTACAAATGAATACATTGTACATATTATAATTACTTTGTAGTTACAAATAACTGTTACAGTCATTACATTAATCTTAGATGGGTAATAAATGTTAGTAAATCAGATTTTGTTCAGAACTATTTCTACCAGACATTCTACTTAAAAAAAAAAAGAGAGCATTGTGTAAGCCTCCAGTCTCTCCACAAATGGCAACTGGGTTGTATTTACAGAGGCCTGTAACATATTCATCTCAAACACTGCATATGTGGGCCTCAGGATTATTGAAAGGCCACACATTATGGTTATCAATTCTAAATAGGGCTTGAAAAAAGTAAAAGAGAACTGATTAAGGGCCGTAAAAGAAGTCTGTGAGGGCTGCATGTGACCACAAGGCTACCAACTGACCGCCCCCTCCACTAGGCAGCAAAAAAAGGAGGGCCGTATGTATAAAAGTAAAGTAGAGCAATTTGTTTGATTTAAATGGGGTTTTTAACCCATGGAATTCGAGAGATATCTCCCTCTAGCATTCAAGGGATCAAAAGGCCAATGTATATCCAATGGAAATGTATGTTTATTCCCTGTGATGTATCTGGTTTGCATCATAACTGCCCCACTTTACTTTAATACATAAGGCCCAAATGGTGGTAGTGGTGGGGGAATAAAAACAAAAAAACATTATTAGTCAGGCATGTTTAAACCTTTGAGTGCCAGAGGCGCGCGCAATGCATTGCTTTGCAATGTGTTGTGTACCCCTCTGGCACTGAAAAGGTTAAGAATTAACACTAAAATTCACAGGAGTGGGCAGTCTGCGGTCTGTAGTTTTACTTCAGCAGCAGCTGGAGTCGTGCAGGTTGCTCACCCCTGCTCTGAGCTTTGGTGTGATAATATCCTGTATAATAATTTGCTGAATAGTTTGTAACGACGCAGTCATGCACAGCAGAGACTGCCCATTATGAGGCTGATACAGAGCAGGGCTGACTTCGGAGCGTCCAGCTATGTATCAGCCGCAGCGCGGGCAGTCTCTACTGGGCATGACTGCGCTACAAGCGGCCAGCACTGTGGTCCGTGTACACGGGCTCTTCAGCTAGTCTGATATAATTACCTATTGTATAGTCTGGGTCTCATGCAGAAAGAAACAGATCAGCCACCCTGGACTATATCAACTGCACCACAGAGGACAAACAAACATTCCCACAATTCCCATTGTTTAAATTGAGCCTTTAACCATTTGAATGCTAGAGATGTCTTAAAACATTATAATCAGCCCTTCTCTGGAAACTTCTCTAGCATTCAAGGTGTAAACAAACCTATTTCTATTTTGGGGAATTTTCATTTCTTACCTGTTGCACAGTTTATTTCCTCCAAAATTGTTGCTCCTTTGCTGATTGAATACATCCCTCTATGTATTATGACAATGATATATGTAAAAGACCAGAAATAATCTTGAAGTGATTGAAACATTTTCATTTTGACTTGATGTTGCTAATGAAGAATAAATAGTCCCATTGTCTATAGCAGGGACATCCTGAATGTCATTTGATGCACATTCAATAAAATAATTAAAATATAACATAATAATCTCCACCTTATTCTTAGCAATGTCTGGCAGTTATATCCTTATAAGGTACATTTATGAAGCATTATGTAAGGTAGTGAATTAACCTAGTTATGGTATGCATAAAATAAGTAATACAGGCCCAAACTAGCGTTAATCTGGAGTAAACCAACTGTACCTGCTAAAGTAGGCATCCCCATAACCGTATTCTCCTTGTGCACGCTGACAGGCATATTAGAATCATTCTGAACTTCTCTTACTAAAGCCTTGCACTTATGATCTTCCTCCTACTGTCTTTGTATGTTATGATTACTAATTAGATTGTAAGCTCTTTGGGGCAGGGTTTCCTTTCCAGTGTATGATTCCCTTTGCTGCACTTCTTCTGCTAATAATACAGTGATCACATTTTAGTCTGATGCTCTTAACTCTGAACTGTATTTTTGTATTGTACTATATTACTATTGCTCTATCATCCAATACAGGTTACTGGTAACTTTGGGTAGGTGATCCGCCCCTTTAAGTAGGCAGGAACAATTCTAGAAATGACTGCAGGGGGTGGAGCCTACCTTTCCTCCTTGGCTGCAGCTAGCCAACCAGCTCTAGAAATATTTGTTCCTTGGTGAAGATAACACAGGTAAGAGAACCGTTCTGCTATAGTTTTAGAAACTTTTTATTTTTGTTAGATATGAAATATCACCATTAGGTGGATTACCATAACTGGCAATGCCCTTAGATGTGGCTAGCTCAGTATCCAGGTGCTTTTTGTGGACCTTAAGCCCTGAGGGGGAAAATCTTGATTCCAAGTGCTTCCCCAGGAGTTACCCACTGAGGTTTGTTCTTACTACATGGTAATCTGGAGACAGAAGATCTGCAGGAAAGGTGAGCAACCCTTTGAGTGCTGCAGGTCCACTTGTCACACAGTGCCCCTCCGCACAGGGGAAGTTCTTGGGAGTTCTTTTTGCACACTCCTGCACTCACTGGGTCTTTTCTGTTATGTCTGTCAGTGTTTGGAGCAACTTTATGTGGTACATTAACCCTTTAACTGCTGGTTGGCATCTTTTGGGGTGGTAATTGGCACTTTCCCTACTGGGTTCAGTGTTTTCTAGGTCTCATTACATGTTCTAGTGATGTTTCATGTATTTTTATTTCTCAGTTCTAACTTTGACAAAATTGAGTTCAAAGGCGCGCTTTGCCGCATAGACGTCATTGCTCATTCACTTCTATGGGACTGTACAGTTTGGGACATATCTCTGCAACCGCTCAACTTAGCGACTTCAGAGATGGCTCATTTTAATTGTCTGACCTTGCTCTATCATCCGGTTCACATTGCAAGTGTGTTGGGGGGCTCAGTGGGCTTCAGGCACTGTTGGAGTACTTTTTCTGGGAAAACTACATTTACCATGAGCGCTTGCGTCTCAAGCTTGTTTCTGATTGGATCCTGCCGCGGCAGCCATTTTGTGAGCTTTACAGAACAAGTATCTTACGCAGGGCTTGGACTCTCCTTCTCTTCTCTGCATATTAACCCTTCATCTCCCAGATAAGTGTATTTTAGCAATTTCTGGGGTGACATTTTAATCTTACACACTGTAAATTGGGTTATTAATTATTCTGAATGTTGTTGACACTGTGAAAATGTCTACTCCGTTGTAGCTTGGGGCCAGACCTAAGACTAAGGATGCTGGGGTCTCTGTATTCCCCACTGCGCATTGCTCCTCATGTCATACAGGATTGCCTAGAGAATTCTCAGGTCATTTATACCCAGCATGTTCTGATGTCCCTGAATCTATCCCAGGGACCTCCAGCCATGCATTAGAGCCAGTTTGAGGTCAAGAGTTCAAGGCTGCTACCAGGGAGCTTAGGTCTATGTTGCAACTCTTCCCATCCCAGTTACAGGGTGTCTTCCACTCATGGCAGACCCCTTCTTCAGTCAAAACCGCAGGGAGTACCTGACGTGTCAGATTCCTCTGAGGAGGAACTGTTGGTGGATTTAGATGTTGAGGAATGTTCTGCTGTGGGCTCCTCTCAGTTTTTTGGGGACCCTTTTGAGGCTGATCCTGAGCCTTCGGCTGAGGGCCTGATCAGGGCTGTCTTGACCACCCTAAACAGTCCCTTAGTTCAGGAGGTTCCTTCAGATCCCTCTGATGTTTTCCAGGAGCCTAAAAAGCCCCTTACTTGTTTTCCACCTAACCCCACTCTTGACCGCCTTGTGTCTGATGAGTGGAAATCTCCAGACAGAAAGCCTTCTGTTTCCAAGAAGTTTGCTAAGCGTTACCCCTTTTCTGAGACAGTGCTTGCTCAGTGAGTTCATCCCCCTAAAGTGGTGCTCCAATATCCAGGCTATCTAAGTTTACTGCATTGCCAGTTTCTGATACGTCCGTTCTGAAATACTGGACTGACAAGAAGCTTGAGGTTTCCTTCAAGTCCATTTTTGCCACTGTTGGCACTGCCACATGTCCAGCATTTGGTGCGGCATGGGTTAACCGGGCCATTGCGGTCTGGACTGAACAGCTCACCCTGGCTGTATGTCAGGGTGCTCCTTCTTTGGATATGTTGTGGCTTCTTGCCAACATCTCTGAGGCCCAGCTCTATGTTTCTGCTGCCTTATTTGATGCCATCTGTCTGGTGGCACGGGTTTCTACCATGTCCATGGTTGCCAGACGAGCTCTTTGACTCAAGATCTGGTCTGCTGACACTGCTTCTGAGAAAGCCTTGCTTTCCTTACCCTTTCAGGAAACATCCTTATTTGGGTCTAAGAATCTGATTAGTGAAGCCACAGGGGGTAAGAGTACTCATCTGCCCTTGGTCCCCAGGAAGAAAACTCCCCTCAAGCATAACAGTTTTTTGTCACTTCCAGACTGAGACACGTCCGGCGAACCAGGAAGTTCCATCAGCTCCACGTGCCTCCTCCAAGACCAAACAGCAATGGAAGCCCAAGGTATCCTCCAAACCTAAGGCTTCCAAGACTTCTTCAGCATTACTCGCCAAATCCGGGTCCCCACTTGGCTGTGGGTGGCCGTCTGCGTCACTACCACAGCATCTGGGAGGGTTCAGTGGTGGACCCGTGGGTTTTACAGGTAGTGACGGAAGGGTACAGGATCCCTTTCATCTCTCTTCCTCCCTTTCACTTTTTTCCCTCTCATACGCCCCAGGACACAGAGAAACGCCATCTGTTCAATGGCGCTACCCAGGCCCTTCTGGACAAGGATGTTCTGGAGCCTGCTCCAGTTCAGGACACAGGTATGCGTTTTTACTCAAACCTCTTTGTGGTCTCCAAGAAGGACGGCGGTTGTTGTCCCATTCTGGATTTGAAAGATCTCAATTCCTTTGTGACCAGGACTCATTATCACCAGGAGTCCCTAAGGACGGTGATTGCTGCTATGTCCCTGGGGGAATTCCTTGCTTCTCTGGATCTTCAGGACACGTATCTGCATGTCACTATTCATCAAGAGAGTCGGCAGTATCTCAGATTTGTCTGCGACCGAGGGCATTTTCAGTTTTCAGCTCTTCCCTTTGGTCTGACTATAGCTCCTCAAATCTACAACTGTGTCCTGAGAGCTTTAGTATCCGTCCTCCACCGGGACGGCATCAGAGTTACTCCATACATGGACGACCTGCTTCTGAAAGCCCCCTCTGTGGAACTTCTTCATCAGCATTCATGCTCTCACCCATCACGGGTGGATCGTCAACATGGACAAGTTGGATCTTGTCCCATCCCAGCGTCTGGTCTTCCTGGGCCTTCTCTTCGACACTCAGCAGAGCATGGTGTTTCTCATGGAGGAAGTGGCTCACCAGATCTCCCAAAGAGTATCTGTTGTTCTTGCTCTCAATCCAGTTCTAGCCAAGAAGCTGTCCTCTCTAGTGGTGAAATTCATCTCCACCAAAGAAGCGGTCCCATTTGCCATGGCTCACACGAGGGAGGGTTCATGATCCAGGTGTGCAGGGGTCAGCCCGACCTATAGACGTCAGTGTCACTTCCTCTTCATGTGGAACTGAGTTTGTCCTAGTGGCTCAACCTCTCCAATCTGCTGAAGGGCAAGTCCTTCCTAGTATCCTTCTGGACCACAGTGATGACGGACACCAGCCTCTCCAGATGGGGAGCGGTCCTGGGTCTCCTGAGTGCACAAGGTCGGTGGTCTCCGGAGGAATCTCTCCTTCCCATCAACGTGTTGGAGATTCGGGCGATATTCCATGCTCTTCATCATTGGACTCCTCAGCTGAAAGAATGCCCAGTCCGGGTACAGTCCGACAACGCCACGGCCGTGGCCTACATCAACAAGCAGGGGTCAAGGCTATTTTGTCCTGGGCAGAAGAACACGTTCCTGCCATATCCGCAGTACACATTCCTGGCGTAGACAACGTCATGGCAGACTTTCTCAGTCGACACACGGTGGACAGAGGATAGTGGGAACTGCACCCAGAGGTGTTCTCCCTTATTGCTCATAAATGGGGTCTTCCTTGCATCGACCTGATGGCGATAAGACACAGCCGGAAGGTGCTGAGGTTCTGCTTTCGCTGGAGGGATCATCTACCTCTAGCGGTGGTTGCCATGTCTATTCCTTGGTTATTTCCTCTGGCTTACATCTTTCCTCCCCTTCCCATGTTACACAGGGTGTTACGGAAATTGAGACTGGAGCATTGTCCAGTCATTCTGATTGCTCCGTACTGGCCTCGGCAGGCTTGGTTTCCAGAGCTTCTGGATCTGTCAGTGGCAGAGCCATTCCGGATCCCTTGCTGTCCAGATCTTTTTCTTCAGAGTTATCTGTGGAAGGAGGATGTTCATCATCTGGCTTTGACGGCTTGGAAATGTAATCCTCAATACTGAAGAAGAAGGGTTTTTCTTCTAGTGTGGTGGCTACTATGCTTAGTGCCCGCAACCCGGTTTCTTCTAAGGCCTACCATCGTGTTTGGTCGACCTTCCTATCTGGTGTGCTGAAAAGGACACCTCTCAAGATTTTGATCTGCCTACGGTCCTGGCCTTCTTGCAGGACAGTGTGGATAAGGGCCTCAGCTTAAGTTCCCTTAAGGTTCAGACTTCTGCTCTCTCTGTTTTCTTTCAGAGGCGCATTGCTATTCTTCCTGATGTCAAGGTTTACTTCCAGGGCGTTGCTCATACTCATCCTGTCTTTAAGACTCCCTCTCAGTGGGATCTTAATTTGGTCTTGGGTGCTCCCTTTGAGTCCTTGGCTACTATTCCTCTATGTCTGCTGACATGGAAAATGGCCTTTCTCCTGGCAATCGTGCCTGTTCGCCGTGTCGCGAAGTTACATGCTTTGTCTTGTAAACCACCCTTTTTGGTGTTTCACAAAGACAAGGCGGTGCTTCGCACTTCTCAGGAGTTTCTCCCAAAGGTGGTCTCTGAGTTCCACATTAATCAGAAGATTGTGGTGCCTTCTTTTTGCCTTGACCCTACCTCTGACAAGGGTAGGGATCTCCACTTGTTAGATGTGGTGCGTTGTCTCAAGTTTTATGTACATTGCACCGAGTCCATTAGACAATCTGATGAGCTGTTCGTCATTCCTGAGAACCCCAGGGCAGGAAGACCTGCATCCAAAGTGACTATTGCATCTTGGATCAAGTCCACTATTTGTAAGGCTTATGAGCTGAGGAAGAAGCCCGTTCCCTTTCGGGTTACGGCTCATTCTACCAGATCTATTGGGGCTTCTTGGGCTTACAAGAATCAGGCCTCCGCTGATCAGATGTGCAAGGCTACCACTTGGTCGTCTGTGCACACCTTTTCAAAGCACTACCGTGTTGATGTGCTGGCATCTGCTGACGCCAACTTTGGGAGGAAGATCCTGGAGGCAGTCTTGCCTGTCTAGGATCTTCTTCGGTTCTTGGTGCTTTCTTCACTTTTAAGCCCGGGTGGCTGTAGTTCCGTGTGCTCTGTAACAGTTCTTGTGGTGCTGTTATCCCTGTTCAGTGTCCGTTGACACTTCATTTGTCTTGTTGGGCTATCTGTGATCTGATGGTTCATATCTGCTCTGGTGACTTAAGGGGTCTTGCTTCTTGTCCTTGCTTTACTTCCCACCTCTGGGAAACTCAGTGGTTGGACATCCCAAAGTTACCAGTAACCTGTATTGGATGACAAAGAGGATTTTAGTCTTACCTGTTAAATCCTTTTCTGTTAGTCCATACAGGTTACTGGTCTCCCACCATGTCACGGGACCTTGCTTGGCTCTCCTGTGGCAGATTGTTGGGATCCTTCTGGGTCATGCTCACAGGAGACTTCTTTCCCTTCGACTATCTAGTCAATAGTTAGTGTCTAAAATCTTTCTGGAGCTGGTTGGCTAGCTGCAGCCATAGAGGGAAGGTAGGCTCCACCCCTGCAATCAATTCTAGAATTGTTCCTGCCTACTTAAAGGGGTGGATCCCCTACCCAAATTTACCAGTAACCTGTATGGACTAAGAGAAAAGGATTTAACAGGTAAGACTAAAATCCTCTTTTTCATGGGAAAAGCAGCGAATTGCCCATTTTGAGCAAAAATTTTTTCACTCACCCCCCAAC
This sequence comes from Rhinophrynus dorsalis, assembly GCA_037306005.1. Taxonomy (NCBI): domain Eukaryota; kingdom Metazoa; phylum Chordata; class Amphibia; order Anura; family Rhinophrynidae; genus Rhinophrynus; species Rhinophrynus dorsalis. The sequence continues at coordinate 343,403,143 of CM074722.1, read as the reverse complement.
TATGTTTGTTTATTTATTTAAACAGCTTTGCAGATCCAAATTGCTTAAAGGGATAGTAATTTCAGAAAAAAAAGTATTAACTATATGGTAGATACAATTAAAAGAGAGTACATGCACTTATTCGTATCTCTCAAACCGTTATGGTTTGAGAGACATAGGAAAATAAAGTTCTCCGCTCCCTCCCTTTTCTGCTTGACGAACTGTAAAGCTGTCAGAAGCAGATTCTGGTACCTGGGTAAGACGGTGGCTCTTCAACAGCGTCGACATAGCGATACCTAAAAATAAATACTTCATCGGAACGGTCTACAACATGTTTCTGGTTTGCAAGCACACGTTGTAGACCATTCCGATGAAGTATTTATCTTTAGATATCGTTATATCGGCGCTGCTGAAGAGCCACTGTCTTATCCAGGAACCAGAATCTGCTTCTGACAACTTTACAGCTCGTCAAGCAGAAAGGGGAGGGAGCGGAGAACTTTATTTTCCTATATCTCTCAAACCATAACGGTTTGAGAGATACGAATAACTGCAAGTACTCTTTTTTAATTGTATCTACTATATAGTTAATATTTTTTCTGACATTACTGTCCCTTTAATGCATGGTCATCATAACCCTTTAAGGAATAGAGTGATGTGCAACACATTGCTTTGAACTGCAATGCACACCCCCCTGGGCATGAAAGGGTTAAGAAGCAAATTTTGTAAAGTCATGTTACATAGCTGTTAAAGACTACAAGTTGCACAGGGGACATTTCTGTGGAAGAGAGCTGCATTGTAGGGATGAAATGAACATCCAGAACATTTTAACCCCTGCAGCACGTAAGGTCTCCAACATATTATGAAGTAATACATTGGAGACCTGTTTAGCATTCAATGGGTTATTTAAATCAATCTGCACCATTCCCCCCTCCATCATGGTGCTGATAGTTTGTCCCAGGATTGCAGCTCTATTGGTGAGTCAATAATGCCCTACATGTTATGTAGTTCTTCACATGGTGACAGTTACAATTAACTAGTCATTGTCTTAAAATACTGTGATTAAATTAAACATTTCCATCAGTAAGTGTAATTAGTTTAAAAACACTGAGGGACATGGGCGAATGTGGCTCCCAGAGATGCTTATAGGTGCAAAGAGGGCCTGTTTTGCAGTTAAAGGTATAGTAATACTTGCAAATTACTAATACATATTGTAGATTTGTTAAAAAGAAACTTATTGCCCCCAGTGTCATCTTTCAAACCCTTATGGTTTGAGAGATGATAGCGCTCAAAGTTCCCCCTCCCTCCCCCTTCCCTGACTGAATGCAGACTGCAGGGGAAGCTGTCGTACGACAGTCTTAAGTGCATCAGGCGGCTCTGCAGCTGGCCAAGATCACGTTTATAAAAAAGAATTCTTTCACTGAAACGGTCTTCTACATGTGCTTGGTTTGCAAGCACACGTACAAGACCGTTTTAGTGAAAGATTTCTTTTTTATAAACGCAATCTCGGCAATGCTGCAGAGCCACCTGATGCAAGTTATACCCGATATCCCTGCAGTCAGCGTTCAGTCAGGGAAGGGGGAGGGAGGGGGGAACTTTGAGCGCTATCATCTCTCAAACCATAAGGGTTTGAGAGATGACACTGGGGGCAATAAGTTTCTTTCTAACAAAGCTACAATATGGGGATTAGTAATTTGCAAGTATTACTATCCCTTTAAGTGCAAAAGCCCTTTTGCTCAGAAATGGACACTTTGAAGTATTCTATAACTTTACTCTGTGCCATGGTGCAGGTTATGCCTGACCTGTGAGCAGAGGAACCTGGCACACATTGTTTATGTCTGTAGCATGGGTGGAGGAAATAGAATGTGTACTGAGATTAGATGTGCCAGAAGCTTGTACACCTTTATCCCATAATATAAGAAGGCTAGATGTATGTTTGTCCGATGCAGTCATGCACAGTAGAAACTGCACGAATGCACAGAATGCTGGCCCGTGTACCCGGGCTTTTACACTAGTTTACAATAGGTGCATACAGTGTATTTCTACTGTGTATCTCAACATGGGTTACATTAAGGGGTTAAAGCCCCTTTTAGATAAGTGTTATTTTGGGGAATTTATATTTGACCCCTATATTGCAATTGGTTTGTTTAAGGATTGCTCATCTTTGTTTGTGCATACTGTGCCTAGTTCCTTGTTTTCAATAGTGTAGCTAAGGCTAGTTTGGCCAGGCACACACTGTCATGTTTTGTAAATACCTTTTTGATGTGACATGTACTCTATTTTCCTGTGTAGACTGTCTTTTGTGCTTCAGTGGACAGAACCCAAGACACTATTTTGGGTTTATGCAGATTTCTTTTGATGAATACTGTAAAACAGTATTTGGTAATTTGTGTTTGCTGCAATGAGTATGTGAGGTAATGCGCTACTGCTAGACTTATGCTTCTTATAATGAGATTATATGAGTTATTTAAGACACATTTTTCCCATCAGAGCTGCTTTCACAAAGTCTTCACTGCTTAAGGTCACATTAAAACCTTATTCAAAAACTTTATGGGCAAACCTGTAACTTTATTAATAAGGGTCTTATCCAGAAAAGAGGAACAATTCTAGAGCAAACTAACTGCACTATAGGAGATAACTAAAATTTTAATCCATTGAATGCTAGACAGGTCTTCAATTGCTACTTAACCCCATGAGTGCCAGAGGAGTATGCAACACATTGCAGAGCAATGCACTGCATACCTTTCTGGCACTCAGTGGGTTAAAGTGGACTTTTCACTCTCAGCAACTTTGGCTCAATGGATAAAACTGGAGAAACTGCCTATACTTTATTTTTCTCTTGGGAGATTTAACCCTCCCCCTTTCTAGTCCTTCCCCCTTAAAGGGATAGTAATGCTTCACAGTAAAAGCAGCTCCAATTAATCTTCATTGTATTTTGGCCGTCGAGAGTGTTATTTCAGTACTGTCCGAGTTGTAGTTCAACTGCTGTAATTGAACGATAAAGCATCCCCCTCCAGCCCCTTTTACTGATGTAAAACTGCTCACCTCAGAGCAGCAAGACTGTCCGGATGGATCGCAGAGAGGGACAATCTTCAGCGAGCATAAGGAAAAACATTAAGGAGGACAGGGTTTTCCTTATACTTACAGGAAGACAGTGATTCTCAGCTACAGTCCTCGGGGCACACCAACAGGTCATGTTTTCAAGATATCCCTAATTAATCACAGGTGAATCTATCACAATGACTAAGCCACTAATTACTCACCTGTGATTAAGCAGGAACAGCCTGAAAACCTGCACTGTTGGTGTGCCCCGAGGACTAATGTTGAGAAACGCTGCAGTAAGATGATTGTCCCTTGCTGTGAGATGTGTGGTCCCAGGACCAGATTGCACATCTGAGGGGAGGCGGCTTGCCTAGGTAAAAGGGGCAGGAGGAGATACTTTTTCATTCAATTACTCTTGAACTACAACTCTTGACAGTATTGAAATAACAGTTTCCATGGCCCAAATACTATGAAGATTAATTGGAGCTTCTGTTTTTTTTAAACCAGGGCCGGCGCTACCATAAGGTAGCTTAGGCTGCCGCCTAGGGCGCCGCAGCGGAAGGGCGCGGAAACGGAGAAGCAATTTTTTATCCCATTTATTTTAAATGTATATACATCTATCTGCCGCGAGGGAGAGCTGATTCATGCTACCAAGCACTCCCTCGCGCCAGAGAGCAGCAGTTACATGAGTGGGAGAGGAGTAGTGTTGCGCCGGTGACAACATAGAACAACAGCCCCTGACGCCAGACAGCACAGCCCAGGGATCATAAGCCTGAGTCAGTGCAAGCACCGTGGCTGTTTGTTCTTGGACTGCTGGGAGGATGCGGAGCCGGTACAGGACGAGCCCCGGGGAGGAGCAGGATGTCCGGGGAGCGCTGGGCTCAGGTGAGAGGCTCCCTGGCAGTGGGTGTGATCTCCTGGTCTGCTCAGGCTCCCTGGTGTACAGATAACTGCACAGCACAATGGTCCCTATGGATAGAGACAAAGGCTGGTGTACTGGGAACAGCTGGATTAACCCCTTGAGTGCCAGAGCACTGCTTAGCATTGCGTAGCCTACCCACTGGCACTCAGAAGGTTAAACAAACTGCACCACAGGGGGTAAATACAAATCCCCAATGATTACAATGGAGTTTTAACCCCTTGGATGCTACATAGGTGTCTCAATCCGTTGGAAACATTTGTAGCTCTCTAGGGGTTAAAACACCATTTAACCCTTGAAGTGCCAGAGAGGTATCCAACATTGCAGCACAATACCTCTTTGGCACCTATGAATGGTATATGATATGATAGCCCTGCTGTATCAGCACTCAGCACAGTACCAATACTCGGCTCCCATTTTAACCCTTTGAGTGCCAGAGGGTACGTTGGGTACCTCCTGCCTTTTAATGGATGTTTTTTTTTTATCTATTTTACAGGTGTGCGTATATTGAAATAAAATAATCACTTTTAGAATGAAAAATTAGAGTGATGTGTTACTCAACGTACACACATACACACACACACACACTGATACACAGAGATAAGCACACACACTGATACACAGAGATAAGTACACACACACACACACACACACACACACACACACACACAGATATACAGAAATAAGTACTCACACACACACACAAGCATACAAATTGGCACACTGATTCACAGACAGAGAAGCACACACACTGATACCCCTACAGAGACTCACACACATTAACACACTTATACACATATAGAGAACACACACGCACTTATATACATATAGGGAATACACAAATACACCGACACTTATAGACATACAGGGGTGGGGCATACAGCAGTGAGCACAAGAGGCGGAGCCAAGGGGGCAGCAAAATTAGGTTTTGCCTAGGGTGGCAAAAATCCTTGCACCAGCCCTGTGTGAAACATTACTATCCCTTTAACTGCATGCTCCCTGCAATGTTTCAGTTCTGACAGTGAAGGAAAATGAAAGGGGCTGGCTTTCATTTAAGACTGTCAGGTCTGCAGAGGGAGAGCCCTGACAATCATTGTAACCTAAAGCAAGATAGCACCACTCTCCTTCCAGATATGGAGTTTGATCGAGGGTTATGATATAAGCAAGGGAAAGGGTTCTTGGGGGAAAAAAATGTGTAGTGGGTGCTTCAGTTACAGAAAGGATAATGTTTTTTTTAGAAAACAGGAAGGTGACTGTCCACTTTTATGTATGGAAAATTTTATTTCTTCCCCCTATGTCTACATTGTTTCATCCAGAATTACACACTCCTTGTTTTGTGGATAAGGCCCTAAATACCTTGTGAAAAAGGTAATTGATCTTGTAGAGCTCAGGGAATGCAGTTAGCACCCATTAATATGTATAGCTATGTGAAATTTGGTGGCTATTCATTTAATAGATTTGAATGTAGTCTTGACAAAGTTTGGTGAGGGTATGAAAAGTTATAATGGTATAAGGACTCATTTTATTAACAGTCTTACATTTTTTTCTACCAAATTTAGCTGAGTCAAATTTGCTGGGTTTGTGAAGAATGCCATTTCTGTTTAAACCTTTCAGTGCCAGAGGGGTATGCAACACATTGCTTTGCAATGTGTTGCATATCCCTCTGGCACTGAAAGGGTTAACTTTATCAAATGTTCAAAAAGTTCTAAGAAACTTCATCGTAGGGAACATATGAACATTCCTCTTACTTGAAATGGTGCTTTTAGCCAGGTTTGTTTCAAGGCAACATGGCTGTCAGTGCGAAATTCTAAAATGTGATCCCCCTCTGTCAGTGACTATGTATAGTGCAGCACACACCTTCAGGGAACAAATTATTTTTAGTCTTAGAGCCATGAGGCACAATATAGAATGCATTTGCGTTATTAACTTTGGAAAGACTAACAGACCTTTGCACCATTAAGTGAGACCTGCAGAATATTGCAGCATTACATGAGAGAAAGGAAATCTATATATAAATGTAAGTTATGGTAGAATAACTGAACAAGGCTGAGGTGTCATACAGTGTGTATGTGATTTTGTGACTACAAGTGGAACAAGGCTGGGGTTTCAGACAGTGCGTGCGGTTCTGTGATTACCAGTGGACAGTGGGACAAGGCCATGTGTCTGACAATGTGTGTGTGTGTGGGGTTTTGTGCCTATCTGTGGACAGTGGAATCATTCTTAAGTGTCATAGATTGTACATGTGGTTCAGTGACTGTCAGTGAACACGTGAATAAAGCTGTCAAACAGTGTATGTGTGTTTCTTTGGCTTCCAGTCAGCAGCGGAGTAATGCTGAAGTGTCACTGTATGTGTGATTCTGTGACTAGCAGTGTATAGTGGAACAAGGTTGGAAAAGCAGACCGTGCATGTGTGGGTCTGTGACTACCAGTAGACAGTGGAAAAGGGCTAGGGTGTCAGACAGTGTGTGATTCTGTGACTACCAGCAGACAGTGAAACAAGGCCATGTATCTGACAGTGTATATGTGGTTTTGTGACTACCAGTAAACAGTGGAACCGTGCATAAGTGACAGACAGTGAATGTGTGGTTCTGTGTCTTCCAGTGGACAGTGGAACAGAGCTGGGGTGTCAGACAGTGTATGTGTGTTTCTTTGTCTACCAGTAGACAGTGGAACAATGATTTTATATCAGTATTTGTGTGGTTCTGTGATTATGAGTGTATAGTGTAACAAAGTTGGAGAAGCGGACAGTGTATGTGTGGTTTTGTGACTACCAGTGGACAATGGAAACATGCCTAAGTGTCAGACAGTGAATATGTGGTTCTGTGACTACCAGTGGACAGCAGAACAGACCTGGGGTGTCAGACAGTGTATGTGTGGTTCTTTGGCTACCTGAACAGTGGAGCAAGGATGATATGCCAGTGAATGTGTGGTTCTGTGTTTATCAGTGGCTAGTGAAACAAGGCTGGAGAAGCAGTGTATATGGAGTTTGTGACTAATAGTGGACAGTGGAGCAAGGATGGGCGATGATGACCTTTGTTCTCTCTGTAGATTTGATGGTGACTACAGTCCATGTTTTTCAAAGCACTCATTTTATTGAGACCACAACTCCTTGGAGAGTATCCTCCCTGCAGATAGCAGGAACAGTAAGGAGGTATTCCCCCACATCTATTTGAGCACCTACCTTCTTGTGTTACCTTGCTTCCTTACTTGCTCCCACCAATGATTTAGCGGACTTGCCTTTTTGCAGTCCTGCCCACTTCCTCCTCCCCTAACAAGTCTCCATGCAACCTGTTCTTCCTCCTTCCCTCGCATGTCTTATTGTACCCCCACCCACCTTCCCTCACATGTCTCCTTGTGCCGCACTTCTTCCTTTCTGTGATTCACCCAGTCTCCTTGCACTCCTGCCCCCCACGTTTGTGTACTTCTGCCCCCTCACTTCACATTTGCCCTTGTGACCTGTCTCCTTCTTCCTATGAATCATTAGACCTGTCTGCAACGCCTCTCCTCCTCCACACATCTTTGCGCTACCTCTTTCCCTTGCATATCTCCTTGTGCCCCCAAACCACTCCCATTTCACTTTATTCCTTGTTTCCTCAACCCTGCCCTACCCCATTTCTCCCACGCACATTGATTGGCTAGAGCAGGGGCTAGAGCAGGATTAAGCATTTTACACACGAAACGCGTTGATCAGAACGTTGGGGCATCTCTCTGCTAGATACACCAGTGTATAGCTCTGCCATACAGCCCATCATTTACTTCACTGTGGTTTTATCAAAACAACAATAAAGGTACGAATAGATGATTTTATTCAATCCAAGAGTGAGTGTTTTTCTTTTGGTGTAGTCATGCTTAAAATTGGATATGCGTGTAAGGGTAAAGAGAGCCCTTGACCTGCACATTGTGAGTACACTCTTATGGTCACGATTGTGAAGTACTGCAGTATTTTATTTGAACATTTGGTTTATTTTTTGAAGTTCCGTTGAAACATTGCAGCCGCTAATCATACGGAATGTTGAGCTCAAACCAGTCCTCAGGCCCTCCAGCACTGCAGATTTTCAGGATCTCCACACATGAACACAAGTGAATCAATCAGTGAGCCAATCATAATGAAGGATCTGCCTGAAATGACAACATTCACTTGTGTTTATTTGAGGAAATCCTGAGAACATGCACTGTTGAGGGAGCTTGAGAGTTTTAGCTCCACTGTACTAGAGAGAGGGTTTGTCTTATTTTGTTCCCGCGGTTCCCTCTTTCCATTATAGGGAAAGAAATACCTCAACGAATATACTTACCTTACTATGATCAGAAAATCCTAATGGACCCACTGAGTTTTTACATTGTTCCTTGGTTCAAGCGATGATATCTTCATTCAATCCTGGATATCATGAACATGGAGGTGGACATGACAGCTGCTAGCAGTACCACAGTACACAAACTGTGCCCACTGCACATGGTAACCATAACCCTGTAGTGACCATCAAGGTATACAATATGTTGTTTTGCAATTTGTAGAGCACCCAATTGGTCCTTAAAGGGTTAAACCTTTGAATGCCAGACAGGTACACAAAGGGTTAAATAGGCTCATGCATTCTGCTTGATTCATGTAAAAAACTGCCAGAAACTGTGATGTCTTCCTCCATGGACATGACATCCAGAACTGAATGAGGATGGCACAAGGGCAAAATTTATAGGGGCCACTGGGATTTAATGACCATAGTAAGGTAAGTGGTGGGTGATAATTGGGGGCTTTGTTACTTCCCCTTTAAGTTAATACACCTTGAAGCAAGAGTGTCTGTGTCCCCCTAACACCTCTGTTCACCTTATTCATGAGTCTGCTTGTGTCTCCTCTCACTGGCCCTGATGTACTCTGCAAGTGAAAGGCAGGGCAGTGATAACCCGGTGCTTGCTTTCTCATGTCAGCAGTGTGAAGGCGCGTAGTACCTGCCCCTGCCTGGCCACCATGGCTGTTCTGTGTTTGGTTGATAATAATGAAGAGGATAGGGGGGCTAGGCCATTAGGGATTCAGGGCTGAGCACATACTGTATTTTACTATTTTAAAATGCTGGTCTCCCCTTGATCTTTCTCCTCCAATACCATATGTTGCTCCCCCCATTTCCCTCTCTCTACCCACCTCCAAGGCTAGGAATATGACTATGAGTCCTTGAAGAGGCAGCAGAGGGTTCCGTCCAGCAGGCAGTATGCTTACATTTGCTGCTCACTTCTTCACCTGCTGTTATCTCCTTTGGGGACCTCTGCACATTAGAAAAATCGTTAGTGTCCTGTGAGAACCTTCATAGTCATGGAGGTGGGTAGATGGAGGAAAAAGGGAGGGGGTGCAAGATACCTTATTGAGGTGAGGGGATGCTAGGGGGTGAGGGATTGAGGTAAGATCAGCATTTTATTTTTTTGCGGGTAGAGGGAGACAAAGGGGGTGCGTAATTAAAACCTTGGGTATAATTTACACCTGCATATCCATACAGGTGTGTATTATAACTGAGATTTTACGGTAAATGAAGTGACGATATGTGAAAAAGAAATGGCAAAATTAATAAAAAACAAATGTGATCCAATAAACCCCCACGCTTGGAGGCGAGACGCCTTTATCAGCCCAGAACACAGGGAGGCTTGGGTGTGCCAAATGTTCACTCACTTTATTTTACATGTGGCATTCAAAAATTGGTGGACTGCTTTTACGATTCGAAGAGAATGGGTGAGGGCTCTCTTTTACTATATTGTGGACCTTGCTCCTCATAATTTGTTGTAGCTTTTGCCTTACTCTGCCCCCCCCCCGGTGCAAATGGCTCCACACTCCCTCTTTCTCTCGATCTATGGGCACCCTGACTTCCCAACGGGAGCTGTGGGGTCGCCTGTCAGGAGCTGGTATTTCAAGGGTGTCCATACCTTGGAGGCTTTTTCCGGCTACAGGATTGCTGCCTATTGAGGCCCGGTGTCATAAGTATGATCTACCCAAGTCAGCTAACTGGCAGTACCTTCAGTTGCAGCACTTCAAGGCCTTCTTGGGTGCTATTGGGTATGAACTATATTTTTTTGTAGTAAGGGAGAAAACAAGGGTGCGTATTATACATAGGCACTCTTGTTTTCCCCTAAAATCTTAGGCATAATATACACCTGCGTATTATACACAGGTGTGTATTATACCTGAGATTTTACAGTATATTTGTCTGTTTCTCGAATATCTGTAACAAATGTGTCCCTAAAGTGTCAATGTATCTATCTGATGAGATCCCGTTGTTCTTACTGATATTATATATGTCCACATATTTGTAATGTTCTTTTTTCTTCAATAAAGCTTTTTAAAATAAAAAAAACAAAACAAAAAACAAATAAACAAACAAATGTGATGTACTGCTGAGGCAAAAAAAAACAAAACAAAAAAAAGGCTTGTCAAAAAACACTGGGATGGCAATAAAAAAGGAAATGGCGTGTTACCATTTTCTTTTTTGTTGCCATCCCAGTGTTTTTGACAAACCTTTTTCTTTTTTTCTTTTTTTCTTTTTTTTTTGGTACAGAAAGTTGTCCGATAGAATAATGCTTCCAAAACATTTTCCACCAGTCTAGTTATCTAATTGAAATTGAAGAGCTTCTCGTAAAGAGATGTTAGAACTAGAGGGAGTGTCGGGCATTATTTAATAAAAGAAAGCTTGAAAACTGAACACACCAATCTGCAACTTGACTATAAGCTTTTTTAGGCAGAGCTGTTTATAACCTCTAGCCGCCAAAAGTGGTTGCCCAGAATTACCAGCTTAGAGTGGGATGCAACCAGAGACTATAGGCTCTTCATGCTCAAGACATGACTAATGCAAATAAAAAAATATTGTAATTAACCACCCTATTATGATAAAAAAAAAACTCTTAATACCAGCTGCTGAGAAAACTATATAACTGCCAGCCCTAATAAGGGCTATTGTTCAAGCGTGTCGTTAAAGGCATTGTATCACAAACCTAAATAGCACAAAACTTTGGAGTACCAATTGCAGAACCATGCTTTCATGAAGATGTTCAAAAGGAAAAACCATTATACAGAATGGTAAGCAAAGGCTTCCTAAGCATTACTTCACCATACACTCCTCTTACTGCCTCCAGTTTCATTTTGACTGATACTTGTAAATGAGAAAGCCTTTTTAGCTTTATCTGCACATCTACATTGTTCTCAATTAATAAGAAGGCAAAACACCCATTTTAGAATAACGAAGTAGATGGACAGATAAATCTAAATTGGAGACAATAATTGGGATGATGTTTTTAAGAAACTAAAAAAAAGAAAAATCTGTTTAAACACACTAAAAATTAGTGGAGAAAGGTTTAGGAAGCTTTTCCCCCCACATATTTTGATTTGATGCACGTATATCTATTTCTAATGGCTGAGTGTTTCATATGAATAAATGAATGTTTATTTATATAGCTCTACAAGTGTATGCAGTGCTTTACAATTTCAGGGTTTAAAGGGATGGTAACCCCCCTGAACAACGTGACGCCAAAATACAGCAATCATACAAACATACTGAACTCACTTAGTCCCATCTCTCAAACCTTTATGGTTTGAGAGATGTAAGGCAAGACAGCCCTCCAGTCCCTCCCCCTTCTGCCTGACGAGCTGTAAAGCTGTCAGCGGCAGAATCCGGTCGGCCGACTTTCAGCGGTTCTGCAGGAGCTCTGACATCTAGATATCTCCGTATAATTACTTAATCGGAATGGTCTACAACATGTGCTTGCAAGCCAGGCGCACGTTTTAGACCATACCCATGAAGTAATAATACGGAGATATCTAGATGACAGCGCTCCTGCAGAGCCGCCTTCTGGTGCTGGAAGCAGGATCTCATGACGTCCGCTATACAGCGGACGTATGAGAAGGGGGAGGGAGCAGACGTCTGTCTTGCCTTACATCTCTCAAACCATAAAGGTTTGAGAGATGGGACTAAGTGAGTTCAGTATGTTTGTATGATTGCTGTCTTTTGGCATCACGTTGTTCGGGGGGTTACTATCCCTTTAAACAATACAGGATTACAGGTGCTTTGTAGAGTGAAACATTGGGTGTGAGGTCCCTGCCCGAAAGCTTATACAAACATATGCAGAATATAATGGAGCAGAGGCTTCTTTGACTCTGTCTCAATAGTCCATTTACTGTCATTGTTGCTGGGGACTCCAGCCTGACAAGTTTCTGTTGTACACTGTTGTTCCTCTGTTAAAGTGATTAGAAGAAAGGTAATGTGAGGACATGGAGGAGAGTTCCAGGGCATCTCAGTGCATTATGCCCAATACATTATTCCTTTCGTGTGAAATGAAGTATTCATAGCTTGCAATTTCCACTAGTTCAGGATGAGCCAAAAATAAAATTCAAGTGGATAAGTGAAAACATTAAGTGCCACATGCACAAAGAAAAAAGGGGAGCAATTTTGTGGCAAACTAACTGTAGACAAATAAAACCTCTTTAAATGAGAATTTTAACCCCTTGAATGCTAGCAAGGCCTCCGACATATTGCTTTACAGTACACTATTACCGAATGAGGTGACCTGGTAACTTTCTTTTTAGAAAATCATCCCCTACCCCCATTTGTTAACCCTAAATCACCCAATGAAAACATGGAGCCAGATATAATATTTAGGAGCCAGCTGGGAGTTTTAGGACCCAGCAGAGAAATACATATTTGTGAACTTTTTAGAGCCATGCTACCAGGATCCACAGAGTTTTCCATTCCTGTTCTATGCTATTAAAGAGTGTGGGTGATGTCAAACTCTATCATTCTAAGCAGTTTAAAATATTTTCGGCTATTTATTATCCCTATCCCACTCTTTTTGCTGACGTCAGCCCCTTCTGTATTTCAACAGCAAGAAGAGGAGCAAACCACAATTTCTGATCTCCCAAAATGATAAATACTCACATAAGATTTCACACCTGGCTATAACAAAATGAAAATATTTTGATTTCTGCTCCTAACGAAAAAGCAGAAGATCCTATATAATAAAAGGCCAGAAAGTTTGTCATGATGCAGTTATGCGCAGTAGGGACTACCCTCGTTCAGCCAGTCTCTACTGTGCATGATTGCATCGCGCGAGTGAGGCGGCACAATCATGTGGAGCAGTGAAGTAACGGCAGTACGCAGAGCAGGTCCGGGTAATGTTAAGATTCACTCAAAGGGTTAAATTCTTCGCTATGGCTGTGACAATACCCACTGACAAACGTGATGCATTCGAAGTTCTTTTCAATAAAATAAAATTATGCAGTTCAAGGCTCTACGTGTCCTTGGAAAAATCACAAATACCTTTAAATTCTGCTCACATTGCAGTGGTTTCTGACAAGATAAATCAATTACCAGCTTCATTAAAAAGCCTCTTATCTACCCAACACCATAGACATTAAAGGCATGGTATGTCACTGGTTTTGTACATTTGATATTAACATTTTTGTAATTTAAAAGTCAAATAAAATTATACATTAGACATATTTGTTGAGAAGTTCAACATAAAACATATTACATTGTTTTTTTTTTGTATTTTTTCAGTTATAGGTGGAAAAAATCATGTCTTTGTAGCAAAATCGGAAAAACTAGTGTAAAAGCCCATGTACACGGGCCAAGGTCTGGGTTATGTTAACCTTTTGAGTGCCAGAGGGGTACGCAACAGCGTACCCCTCTGGGAGTCAAAGGGTTAAGAAGCCGGTCCTGCTCTGCGTCCTGCCGCCAACACAGTCATGCACTGTAGAGACTGCCTGAAAGCACAGAATGCTCCCAGCACAGAACTCCCAGCATTCCTACACCTCCTAGCACAGAACTCCCAGCATTCCTACACCTCCCAGCATTCTTTGCGTTCGGGCAGTCTCTACTGTGCATGATGGCTTCTGACAAATATCCTAGCGAATTATTATATAGGATGTACTCGGGTTAATTGATTAACCCTTTGAGTCCCAGAGGGGTAAGGAATGTATTGCTTTACAGTGAGTTCCGTGGAATTTAATATACGCTTTTTAAAGTGATTCACATCATTTTAACCCTTTTAGGGCCAGTGAAGTACATTGCTTCACAATGTGTTGCACACCCCCACAGACTTTCAAAGGTTTAACCCCTTGGGCATAAGAAAGCTCTCCAGCTTATTGCTTCGTAATGCATTGGCAACATGTCTATCTTCAAGAGATTAAATGTACAAATATTTAACTACCAGAGGTGTTTGTAATTCATTGTTATGAAATGCGTTGCATACCAAAGGGTTAAAGGGTTAATCACGTAGTTGTCAGAAGCATCAAAGAGTCATTGGACCCACTGTGGATAATAGACCATGCTTGATTTGAACCATATTTGATATGGAATGTATGAGAGCAGAAATGATCTATGCAAAAAGAAAAAAAACATGACATTTTCAAGCAGTGCTTGTCATGTTGTATGTGTCTATCTGGGAATCACACTCATGCTGTCTGAAGTCTCTCTCCATTCAGAACAAAATTGCACGGCTGCCATGGCAACCAGAACATGACCTGTCCGTGTACCAGAGAGTCTGCCATACCTGTTCCTATAAACTGAACCTGTCCTGGAGAGAAGCTGCAAATATCTGCACACTGACAAGCCACAGCTAAATATAAACTGGTTTTATAGGTCAATGACAGTTGCCAAATATAACTGACTTCTGTCTGCTTTATAATTTTTTTTAAATAATACCATATGTATCTATTAATTTCTGTATCATAAAAATACTGTTAATAAGTCACATTTATCTATATATATCCAAGGATAAAAGACCTATTTTCAGCTGGGTCATGCCAGGTCAAAGACCAGGGGCTGCTTTCAGGAAGCTAAAGGAAATAATTACAGACATTAACAGCCCCATTTAATCTGAATGAGACTGTCATTGGTCCCCTATGGGGCAGCTGGTTTGCTGCAAATTTGCTCCTCTATATATGGGCCCAGGGACATTTTTTCCTGGTGAATAATGTGCAGATGTCACCTGTCCATATTTTTACCTCAGTGGGAGCATCCATCCTGACAGGATTTGCACAATTGCCAGTTTGTAACTGAGCTAGTACTAGGTGACAGGAGAGTAGTGTGGAATGTTCTTATCTGGCTGCCATATCAGCCTATACTGTCTAATTTTAATAAACTGACAAATACATAAAGCTAAATATATCATAAAATAGATCAATGCACCTTTACATAATGAGGTCATCT
Organism: Rhinophrynus dorsalis; assembly: GCA_037306005.1. Classification (NCBI taxonomy): domain Eukaryota; kingdom Metazoa; phylum Chordata; class Amphibia; order Anura; family Rhinophrynidae; genus Rhinophrynus; species Rhinophrynus dorsalis. Next base: position 343,388,032 of record CM074722.1, on the reverse strand, counting down.
GATACCTTTCTTTATAGCAAGTCATTTGTGCCACTACAGCGCTGCATCATAGTTTTCCCATCTCCAGTCCATATATATAATACACACACACACACACACACACACACACATATATACACACTCCTGACTCTAATTTAGGATATCCCTACTTGAACACAGGGATGTTATGGAAAGCCCTGGTGTAAACATTTTTTAAAACAAATATATTTTACCAGGGGCATAACTACAAGCTCTGTGACTCCCCTGGGTTGCCTCTATTGATCTCACAGCTGAATCCTCTGGGAGATTAGTAGAGGGGGGGCATCAGGAGGGGTGCTGATTCCCCACCGTGAGGTCTGACTTAACCTGATTAATGTCATTTTTTTATTGTATCAAAATCTTAGTGTGTATTAAAAAGTAACATAATGGAAGTGTGACCTACAAGCAGCAAGGTTTTGGTCCTCTCCTCGGGTCCTTTGTCAACCCTTGACAATACTTCTCTCATTTTCAATTTTAGCTAGCCTAATTGTTTATTTGCAGATATTATTACATTCTTTATATTTTTTTAAATGCTGCATCTGACCCACCTGACTTAAACACTTTAAAAGCCTGCTTCTTATTTCTAATCTCCCTGCAAACCTAATTTTTGCTATCGTCCAATATGGCACACAGGTACCATGGGGGTGGGGGTTTGAGCTTCTCCAATTGGAGGCAGAACACATCAAAAAGACAAGGGCCTAGATGCACTAAAAGTCGGTGTGGTGTCGGTATGATCTTGTTGATGGTCTTTGAATCACTTCGACAATTCGATCTGCACACGCATTGACATATTCTCCAAAATTGTCGGATGAAAGGGGAGGGTTGGAGAAGGTCCCTATTAGCATACAGGTTTTTTGAAGTGTTGTTGGTGTGGAAGGGATCTCCTCTCCTCACACATCACCAACACTACGACAATTCTGAACAGCATTCTCTGTGCTTCCCTACCTAGCCAGTAGGGGAATAAAGAGAAGGCTTTCAGCACCAAGGACAGCACTGAATGCCATAGGGATGTGCACTGCTCACCCATGTGGCATTCAAAGGGTTAAAATAAACAGAAATAGTACACCAAGCACTACACAATGTCCCCCCCTCGACATAATCTAATCTAATCTCCCTGCAAACCTAATTTTTGCTATCGTCCAATATGGCACACAGGTACCATGGGGGTGGGGGTTTGAGCTTCTCCAATTGGAGGCAGAACACATCAAAAAGACAAGGGCCTAGATGCACTAAAAGTCGGTGTGGTGTCGGTATGATCTTGTTGATGGTCTTTGAATCACTTCGACAATTCGATCTGCACACGCATTGACATATTCTCCAAAATTGTCGGATGAAAGGGGAGGGTTGGAGAAGGTCCCTATTAGCATACAGGTTTTTTGAAGTGTTGTTGGTGTGGAAGGGATCTCCTCTCCTCACACATCACCAACACTACGACAATTCTGAACAGCATTCTCTGTGCTTCCCTACCTAGCCAGTAGGGGAATAAAGAGAAGGCTTTCAGCACCAAGGACAGCACTGAATGCCATAGGGATGTGCACTGCTCACCCATGTGGCATTCAAAGGGTTAAAATAAACAGAAATAGTACACCAAGCACTACACAATGTCCCCCCTCGACATATCACCCCCCTTATTATGTATTTTGTATTATTGCATATATTCAACATACTGACTCCATTCGACTTTCACCTCTTCATTGGACAGGAACTGCCATTTAGTCAACGAACCTGTCCTTTATTCAACACTTAACCCTTTGAGTACCAGAGAGGTAGGAAGGCATTGAGTAGCAATGTGTTTCCTACCCCTCTGGTACTCGAAGGGTTAATAGGCAAGGTATGCTTCTGCATACTTTGCCTGTATATTTGTAAATCATTGGTTTGTCTTTAATTATATATTTAACCCCTTATTGACCGGCCGCGTGCGCACATGGCTGGCACTTAACGCCTGCCAAACTTTTTTTTTTCATAACTTAAAATGATTTCTGGGACGTACATGTACGTCCTCTGTCCACCGGGGACATCTGCTCGGGATGTACATGTACGTCCTTGGGCGGTAAGGGTTTAATGTGATTAGAAAAACATCAGACCTCAAAGGGGGTATCATGACCCCTCATGACACCCCTCCTAACATGGGGTGACAGTTGCCTGTTTTTTAAATAAAGCTTATATAACCTATGTTTAACATAGGTTATATGTGATTTTTATAATTAAATAATACTTTCAGACCTCGAGGTGGGCACTAGGACCCCTCCTGATATCCCGCCCTATCATGGATCATCTATCCAAAAGGATGATCCATGGGGCGACCCCAAAGACATTTTCTGGCTTCTTGATACAGGAGCGCATGTATAAGCAGTTGCTGTATCGAGCGCTTGTGGAATGAATGAACCCTGTCACTGGGTCATTCAAAGAAAGTGCAGCGCTGCGCTCTCTTCTATGAATGACCCGGTGACAGGGTTCATTCATATGTAATATACTAATGTATAGCACAAATATTATAGATAAATAATATGTAAGTAATGTATATAAATAAATATTATATTTGATTTCTTTTTTGAATTTCAGAGTGGGATTAATTGTCAGACATAACTACTGTACAGAAATAAATATTATACATAAATACCATGCAACTAATGTATAGAACTAAATATTTTACATAAATAATATATTACTAATATATAGACAAATAATACATAACTAATACATATAATTAAATGTTATAGGTAAATAATATGTACTCTATAGAAATAAATATTATATTTGATTTCTTTTTTGAATTTCAGAGTGGGATTAATTGTCAGACAAATAATTGAGTGTTTTATATCAGTTTTATGCTCTTATTATGAAACCCCAAACTAAGGTTTAGGACAAGTGATCATTATTCCTAAAAAACACATGGCAAAATTCCATCTAGAAAATTACATATTATTGAAGTCTGTACCACTTTTCCATTGCATCATTTTCTGTGCACTTATGGACTGTGAACAGCTTCAGAAGTGGCTCAATATAGCAGTGTGTTCTGTATACTTGGGGAAAATGTGCTCAGTTTTGACCAGTCAGAGAACCAACTAGATGGGTGGTAAATGCTGCAGATATCACGCTTGCAAACCATCGAACACTGGTGCTATTCATAATCAACTGTGCTTTAACCCCTTAGATGCTAAAGCAGTCTCCAATGCATTTTAAAGCAGTGCTTTGGAGAAGTCTCTAGCGCACGGTCGGTTAACTAGATCCAGATGGATCCTTATTCTAGGTATCCTTTTAAAACGTTGCATGTAAAATATAGTGCGACTAGAAGCCGCATTAACCATGTCTCCGTGTTGAAAAGGGTGAAATGAGAATCTCGCCCTGCATAAAAGAGCAAAGTTCTTATGTCGCCTCTTTTAAACGTTGCTACCTTCATTGAAGTGCCCACATTAAGCCTTTGTGTGACTCCTAATGTGATATGTCCATGTTCAGTTATATGTCAGCAGGGTTTAAATTACATCTCCCGTGGTCTGAAGGCACACAAAGGGTTAATGCGGGCACTTGGATGCTGTGGCTAGTAAATTGAATGAAGGTAGCAACGTTTAAAAGAGGCGACATGAGAACCTTGTGCTTTTATGCAGGGCGAGATTCTCTTGTTGCCATTTTCAACACAGCGATATGGTTAATGTGGCTTATAGCCGAACAATATTTTACATGTGATTTTTTTAAAAGTTAACCCTTATTCTAGACCAGTGATTCCCAACATTAGTCCTCAGTTTATGTTTTAGGAATATCACTGTCTGATCACAGTGATAATCAATGGCTCAATGATTGTGTTGCAGTGAGTTGATAGGATTGCTTCTGGTACTGGCCAAAATACACAAAGCAAAATGGAGTGATCCTGAGGCAAAACATCTACACAATAGGGGACACATACAAATAGGCATTATTAAGTAATAATGTGGTAGAATTAAAATATTCAGTATAGGTTATACTTATAGAATGAATATACCCAGCAATCAGGATATATTATATTACTAGATTAAGGATAATAAGTCTTTAGAGATTCAGAAATATAGAAAGTTTGTTGTGATGTCTGTGTATTTTGAATTCATTGATGTAGATACAGTCAGTGAAGCACTTTTCTTTACCTTTTATTTGAGTGAAACATTCGGCACACTGTTTGCAGTGTTCAGTATGTGCTCTTGTCTGTATGGGGTTAAACCGGAACTTTCACGTTAATTACATTTCCCCAGAATATATTACTAACCTAGCGATATGCAAAGTTATACTAGTCTTAAACTCAATAAGTCCGTGGTAGTTAAGTAAAAACACATCTTCGGCAAGAACAAGAGGACAGACAGCTCAGACATCGTGGAGGAAGTGTGCCTCTGAGTCTGCACTATCTGTCCATTCACTGCCAGCATTGGTGGTGATGCTCCTTCGTGCCTTAAAAGACAAAAAGGGGCTGACTGCGCAGGCGCACAAAGCTTCTCTTGTAAGCTCTGTGCAGCCCGATGCCTACAGAAGATGAGTTTTTACCATGAACTACCACAGACTTATTGAGCTTAAGGCTAGTATAATTTAGCATATCGCTAGGTTAGTAATATATTCATTAGAGAAAGATTTAGGTGTACTGATAGACAATAGTCTTCACAGCAGTGTGCAGAGTCACTCAGCTGCTGCAAGAGCAAATAGAGTACTAGCCTGCATAAAAAGAGGTGTAGAAGCAAGGGATGCTAATATTATCCTACCTCTGTATAAATCCTTGGTTAGGCCTCATCTAGAATATGGAGTACAATTTTGGGCGCCTGTTCTAAAAAAAGACATTACTGAACTGGAAAAGGTGCAGAGACGTGCAACAAAACTGATAAAGGGATTGGAGGATCTGAGTTACAAAGAGAGACTAGCCAAACTGGGTTTGTTTACATTAGAAAAGAGACGTCTAAGGGGTGATATGATTACCATTTACAAATACATTCAAGGCCAATACAAAGAACTATCCAATGAATTATTTATGCAAAGAGCTGAGCTAAGAACAAGAGGTCATCCATTAAGACTTGAGGAAAGGCGCTTTCGACTAAAACACAGGCAGGGATTCTTTACAGTAAGGGCGGTAAGGCTATGGAATTCTTTGCCTCGGGATGCTGTGCTTGCAGATAATGTAACTGCATTCAAAAAAGCAATGGATGCCTATCTAGCACAGAACAATATTGACAGTTATGACAGATGGCTTCAAAGCAAATAGGATATTGAGCCGGGGAACTATTTGACACACTCACACACACACACCTACACTGGAAATTGCTCCAGAGGGCTTTTTTGTTGCCTTCCTCTGGATCAACAGGGGTGTTATTGGCATGGGCTGGACTTGATGGACGCATGTCTTTTTTCAGCCTTATCTACTATGTTACTATGTTACTATTCTGGGGCAATGTAATTAATGTGAACGTTACGTTTTAACAATTTATAGTTACATTCTTTAAATTATTACAATGGGTATATATATATATATATATATATATATATATATAATATACTGCTGACTCATGGATATTTTTTTAACTAACATTATATACATTCCATGAAGAAGAAGTGGGCATACACTTCAAAATGCTTTGTAACTACATTATGAATAAATGAACATACAGGCCCCAGGAGACTGGGGCTGGACCCGGCTGGGCAGCAAAGAAAAAAATTATCCTTGTAATTGTAAGTCCTGTAAATGGTAGCTGCCGGGTGAAGAAACAAAGGACATTGAATCTGAAGTGTGGCTCAAGTCGTTAAAACAAAGGCTCTTTGTAAGTCTGAATTGAAAAACATGTATTGGCAGACGAGTAAACAGAGGATGCTGACACTCAAATTGTGACAGAATTCCACACTATACAGGAGCCAGTTGTCATAAGTCCTGTATTACATTATAAGAGTCTGGTATATAGGGACCTGTTTATTAACTACTAGTTGAACAGCCCGTTAAACGGGCCACAGTGTCACAGCCATCCGGTTGCGGGGCAGTCACGCGCAGTAGAGACCCCCGCGCCACGGCTGATACGGAGCGCCCAGCTCTGTATCAGCCGCGGCGTGGGCAGTCTCTACTGCGCATGACTGCAGCACACGCAGCAGTGTCTACTGCGCATGTCGTGGCGTTACACACGATTTAGCGAATTATTATATAGGATATTGTTACTTTGTCTGAAAGTCATTGCAGTATAAGGGGGAAGACACAAAATGCTCTTCTTGTTCACGGAAAATATACTTTTGGATTAGACTGATAAATCCTGGTACAGGTGAATATAGGTATTGTGATTGTGATGCATTTTTGCTATATACATGTTCCAAGGATTTTGTCTTCCATATTTATTTTAGTAGAAAAATTTGGTGTCAGATAAATTCAGCTACATGGCTACCCCAAAAAAGGGACTCATTGAAAAAGGCACACACTAAGAAGTCCAAAAAATACAAAAAAGCTTTATTCAACAATATAATGTAATATTCAAGCAGTATAAAAACAAAATAAAAACTCCCATACAGGCAAGGTCAAGTATCAGCATTAATATGATCAGACCACATTCCCTATATGTATATTAATCTTCTAAAAGACGAGTATCTAAGCAACCAAAATAATACAGAGAAACTGTAACGTGCATGTGCATATAGATCTGAATAAATGATTACGAAGCTACTCGTCTGAAATATGTAACTAAGTGGAAACATGGGGAAGGTGTCCGATATTAGCCTCTCCTGAACTTCCAAACCCTGCGCGTATCGCCACTCAAGTGGCTTTGTCAGGGGTTGAACACAAGATTGTAAAGTAATTTATGTATAATGTATACTTAAAGGGATAGTAATGTTTCACAATAAAAGCAGCTCCAATTAATTTTCATAGTATAGTGTTGTTTCAATACTGTCAGAGTTGTAGTTCAAATGTTGCTCTTAACTCTTTGAATGCTAGAAATGTATCCAGTGAATTGGAGACCTCTCTGTCACTGAAGGGATTAAATGTCCAATTTAAATCAGTGGGAATGTAACATAGTAACATACATACTTACATAGTTGGTGAGGCTAAAAAAAGACATGCGTCCATCAAGTCCAGCCCATGTCAAAAACACCCCTGTTGATCCAGATGAAGGCAAAAAAAGCCCTCTGAAGCCAATTTAGCCCCAAGTGGGTAAAAAATTCCTTCCTGACTTCCTTCCTGTAGTGAATTTTACTTATTCCCTGTGGTACAGATGGTTTACCCTAGAATTTCTCCAGTTTTCCTTTGTGCCCCAATTTGTTGAAACCTCACCTTTCACTTTTTTGCGCTGAAATTGATTATATTGCCAGAGGTCTTTCACATCATTCCCTTCCTATGTTGCTTAATTCTTTGTGGTACCAAAGTTATGTCTGACTCTTAAAAAAGAGAGGGTTAAACAGTGATTCTTCCTCTCTGGGGTCCCAGTCCCAAATAGGGGTATCAGGAGGGCTCTAGGCCAGCCAGAGGTGAGAACAGCACCAACAATACAAAGGGCACACACACAATATCTCTCCAACAAAGAGTAACTTTGAACATTTGTCAAAACCCTATGGGGCCCCACTTCCCTACACAACGGGATCAGAAGGCCACAAAGAAGGATGTGTCGGCCATAAAGAGCACACCACACCTATTTTATCTAATAGTGATCTATGTATCTTCTGGTAAAATATAAAATAATCTAAAACAAGATGCAAATGTAATTAATAAAAAAATCAATAAAAATGTAATGACTAATGACCCAATATTGTGTAGTTGTTCAATAAATGTATATCAGGGCTCAAAATTTCCACTCGCCACTAGCCAATGGCGAGTGAAAATTTAGCCCTGGCAAGTAGAAATTCAGCCCTGGTGGGTATGTTATGGCTTGCAGTGGTGAGTAACTTTTCAGGTCTTGCTAGTAGCAAAGGACCTAAAATTATAAGCCCTGTGTATATGACCGAGCTCAGATAGTATAAACAAATGGATGACAATGGAGAGTGTTAGATGTACTTGTTTATTTATCATTTGCTTATTAGGAAGGGGTAGTAGACTTGTACCTGTTTAACCCCTTAAGGATCAGCGGTCCTGGGACATTTCAGTCCCATGAGGACCGCTTTGATCCTTGCCGACGCGCTGGTACACTTGATGTGTTGCGTGTATCGGCACGCTGCTTTGGGGCCTGAAAAAGATCTCTCCAGTCTTGGAGTGGTCAATTTTAGGCCTCATTATTACTTACAGCACTCCCGGTGGAGCGCTGTAAGTAAAAAGTACGTAACGTACTATGACCATCATCGGTCCTTAAGTATTTAAGGACCATGGCGGTCATGGTACGTCATGTAGTCCTTAGAGGGTTAACAGTAATTAGCAGAAGGAGGCCTCTCCCACATTAAAGGGATTAACCCTTTGATCTCCAGAGGGGTACACAACACATTGCTCCGCAATGCTGTTCGTACCCCTCTGGTCCTCATAGGGATAAAAGCTCCATTTCAATCAATTGAAATTTGTATGTCCCTGTGGTGTAGTTGTTTTTTCTAGAAAAGCTCCATATTTGCTTATGGCCCCTAGAGTTACAGGAAAATATACATATATCAATCCACATGGATTAAAACAATCGCATTTAGGCCGGGATTCATCCAGGTGAGAATGGATCAATGCGCAGGAGAATCTGAGGATATCTCTGTGTATTAACCACTTAAGGACCAGGGACCTTTTTTTTTTTTTTTTTTTGTTTGTTTGTTTGTTTAGTGAATCCGATTACGGGCTCTCCGAACGGCGTGCAGCCGCATGGGGAGCCCGGAATTCCATGACGGTCCAGGACCGTCGTGGGTCCTTAAAGGGATAGTAACACTTCGTTTTAACTTTATTTTATTTTGTAGGCATTAAAAAAACATGAAGAATGATATAAGTCTTATCTCTCAAACCTTTATGGTTTATGAGATATTCACAAGCAAAGTTCCCCTCCCCGCCCCTTTTACCTAGTGTAAGCCATCTCTTCTCAGATGTGGATCAGGTTGTATGACAGTACAGATAACAGAAGGGGACAATTTTCTTTGTATGAAAACAATGAAAGCCCTTCCCCCCTTGACAAGTTTTTCAGCTTTTTCCATTATCTTAATTGAAGATTGTTCCTCTCTGCAGTCTACCTGGGCACCTCCCTTCTGATCTGGTTGAACAGGGGGGGATACTTTGTTTGTGAATATCTCTTAAACCATAAAGGTTTCAGAGATAAGACTTATATCATTCTTCATGTTTTTTTAATGCCTACAAAATAAAATAAAGTTAAAATGAAGTATTACTATCCCTTTAAGGGTATAACGTGTGTCCTTAAAGAGTTAATCATTCGCCCATTCAGCAACTTTCGGATTGTATCTGGCCATCTCTTATTCTTCAGTAAGTGATGGCCAGATAGATCCACAAATGTGATATGCTAGCTTCAAACTGGCGAATCCCATTTGATTGCATGGGGCCAACACACGCATACACATTTACGTGGGTTTTTCCCCATACTGGGCAATTTACGCAATATTCCCTGCTTCGTGTATGCAAAGCAGGGAAACACCAAAATCATTGATGAATACCCGAAGGTATCCATCAGTGATCGTGGCGAAGAGCGACGTATTTGATACGCTGCTCTTCCCGCTGTTTGATGAATCCCAGACATAATTTGTAGAGTTAAAATCAAAGTAGTTCAGACTCACCACAGTATTGCAGACACACACACAATCAGCCTTGGAGTCTAATGCGTTTTGCAGAGAATATGTGTACTTGCAATGTGTACAACCCGAGGGCTTACTGTGTGTGTGTATATCTGCAACACCGTGGCGAGTCAGAACTACTTTAATTTTATCTCTACAAATAAAATATGATTGTCTAAATCCAGCCTGAATTTTTAGATTGTTATTGCGACTGAACTTTTATATTTATTGTAGCATGTGGACAGTTGGGAGTACTTTCAAGTCAAGTACATTGTGATTTTGTCCATCTCAGCAAGAAGCACTTGTATATAGATTACGACTTTAAGCTTGCCAAATTTTTTTTTGATCCCTGAAGTTACAAGGACATAGCAATGTGCAGGGGTAGTCAATATTTTAACCTTCTGCTTTTGGGAACTACAATGCCCATTATCTCCAACTAGCCAGTGGCTGGGTGGGGACGATGTTGTAGCTCCCAACAGCCAGATGTCTAAAGATTGACTACACCTGGCTGTATGTATCAAGGGTTGATGACATGTTAGCTTATTGGTACTGTTATGCTTGCACTGGTTCTTGTCCAGTCATCACATCCAATTTTTTATTTTCATCAAGCTTCTGAGCCACAGTAAGCTATACCTTACAGATTAAATGTGCTTTTAGAGAATTGTGCAGTGTATGTTTTAAATACCATGTAGTCTCAACTGGCATACGTAATCATTTATTATTTTATGATAGATCACCAAAATGTAACAGCAAACTTGCTTCTTTAATCATATGTAGATTGTTATGTACAGATGCCAAGGTAAGACACTAATCCACCCACTTTACACATATTACTGCCAGTAACTTCTAACTGACAAAGTGGCCATGGGTTGACTCCCTCTTGTAGAGGGCAGGACACCTCTCAAAAAGACAGTCTTGTAGGTGGAGACTCACAGCCACTCCTCCAGCTTAACCAGCTCTTGCTGAAGGTTCTTATAAATGGCTGTGTGGATCACACAAGCCTGCACAAGCGAAGGAGACGGTTCATTCTTAAAAGCAGGTCTCTGTGCTTGGATGAATGAGCCTGTCAGTAATTGTTTGTATCTTCCTACACAAGCACTCATTGACAAAATCCAAAGTGCTTGTGTAGGGGATAAAAGTGGAAGGAGCTTATTGCCTTCCTGGTCGCCGCATTGATCGCCTATCCTACCTGTTAAATCCTTTTCTCTTAGTCCATACAGGTTACTGGTCTCCCACCCTGTCAACGGACCTTTCTTGGCTCTCCTGTGGCAGATTGTGGGGGTCCTTCGGGGTCATGCTCACAGGAGTCTTCTTTCCCTTCTACTATCTAGTCCAGATTTTTTGTTCGAGGCACACCTAACACATAATCTTGAACATTCGGGGCACCTCTAACATATTTAATGTACTTTATCAAGGGCATAATGAAGGGTACAATACATAAATATGCAGTTATTATTATGTCTTATAATCATAATATCATAACTAAACATATTGCGCATAACAATTTCTATAAATCTTTATTTAAAAATCCATTTTTGTTAGTCTTTATAGAAAACACAGGGCACCCTAAGCTGATGTCCGTGGCACACCAAAGTTTCACGGCACCCTGGTTGAGAATCAGTGATCTAGTCAATAGTTAGTGTCTCAAATCTTTCTGGAGCTGGTTGGCTAGCTGCAGCCAAGGAGGGAAGGTATGCTCCGCCCCCTACATACAATTCTAGAATTGTTCCTTCCTACTTAAAGGGGTGGATCGCCTACCCAGGGTTACCAGTTACCTGTATGGACTAAGAGAAAAGGATTTAACATGTAAGACTAAAATCCTCTTATTTTACCTTTAACCCTATAAGTGCCACTACACTGCAATGCATTGCTTACCCCTCTGGCACTCATATGGATAATATATTACAACTTACAATAAATACAAAGGACAACATATTTTTGTACATTAACAGTGTGAGGGCAGCATGTGTGGAATGAAAGGGCATGATATGTCAGATTTAAAGTGTGAGGGCAGCATGTATCACATGAAAGGGTATGATATGTCAGATTTGAAGTGTGAGGGCAGAAAATGTTGAATGGAAGAGGGGAAGCAGCATATGTCAAATCAGAACTGTGGGACAACATGTTGAATATACATATTGTGGGGGAACACTACCATTGTGTGTTAGCCCACATACACTGACCAACACCCCCAGCTTTCTTCCATTGCTCAGGCAGTGTCCATGTGGATTTGTGGCTAGCAGTAGTCAAGGGGAAAAGGCTGTAGAGGGTCAGACAGTATATATAGGGATTTGTGGCTAACAGTGGGCAAGGCAACAAGTCTGGGGGCCAGACAGTGTACATGGGAACAAGACTGGGAAGCAAGTGGTAGCCACAAATCCTCATGGTTGCTGCCTGACCCCCAGCCTTGTTCCCTTGGGAGTGTACAGCATGTATGAAATAAAGATAATACATACATAGTAACATAGTTGATGAGGCTGAAAAAAGAAGTCCATGAAGTCCAACCCATGCTAAAAACACCCCTGTTGATCCAGAGGAAGGCAAAAAAAACCCTCTGGAGTAATTTCTCATTTATCCCCAAGTGAGTAAAAAAAAAATTCCTTCCTGACTCCAAATGGCAGTTAGATATTTTCCTGGATCAACATCCTATCTGCTTTAAAGCCATCTGTCATAATTTTCAATATTGTTCTGTGCTAGATAGGAATCCATTGCTTTTTTGAAAGCAGTTGTATTATCTGCAAGTACAACATGCCGAGGCAAAGAATTCCATAGCTTTACTGCCCTTACTGTAAAGAATCCCTGCCTTTGCTTTAGTCAAACACACCTTTTCTCTAGTCTTAATGGATGACCTCTTGTTCTTAGCTCCGCTCTTTGAGTAAATAATTCATTGGTTAGTTATTTGTATTAACCTTGAATGTATTTGTGAATGGTAATCATATCACCCCTTAAACTTCTCTTTTCTCATATAAACAAACCCAATTTGGCTAGTCTCTCTTTATAACTCAGATCCTCCAATCCCTTTATCAGTTTTGTTGCAGGTCTCTGCACCTTTTCCAGTTCAACAATGTCTTTTTTTAAGACTGGCCACCAAAATTGTACTCCATATTCTAGATGAGGCCTAACCAAGGATTTCTACAGAGGTAGGATAATATTAGCATCCCTTGCATCTACACCTCTTTTTATGCAGGATCGTACCTATTTGCTCTTGCAGCTGTGAAGTTTATAGTCTATCAGTACTCCTAAATCTTTCTCTAATGAGAATTCCCCAGGTTCTTTCCCATTTAGTGTATATGTAGCAAGTTTGTTTCTACAGCCCAAATGCATAACCTTACATTTATCTACATTAAATGTCATCTGCCCCTTTTCTGCCCATTCACTCATCTATTTCTGAATCCTTCTGCAGAGAAAAAACATCCAGCTCTGTACGTATTTCCTTACATAGCTTAGTGTCATCAGCAAAGATTGAGATGCTACTTTCAATTCCCTCTTCTAGATCATTAATAAACAAATTAAAAAGCTTTGGGTCCAGGACTGAACCCTACGGAACCCCTCTTATAACTTTAGACCAATTTGAAAAAGTTCAATTTACAACAACTCTCTGCCATCTATCATTTAACCAGTTCTCTATCCATGTACAGATAACACCACCCAAACTGAAGCCTTTTCATTTTGCAATAACCTGTTGTGAGGCACTGTATCAAAGTCTTTTGCAAAATCCAAGTATACTACATCAACAGCAATTCCCCTGTCCAAATGACTACTTATTCTTTCATAAAATGCAAGTAAATTAGTCTATGATCTATTCTTCATGAAACCATGCTGATTCCTACTAATAATATTGTTTATCGTCACACAGTTCTGAATAGTGTCAGTTAGTAACCCTTCTAGTATCTTGCCCACTATGGAAGTCAAGCTCACTGGTTTGGATCGTGCTCCCTTTTTAAACAATGGGACTACATCAGCTTTCCTCCAATCACAGTTCACTATGCCTGATGAAAGTGAATCAATAAATAATAACTATAATTGTCTTGCTATTACTGAACTAAGATTCTTAAGTACCCTTGGGTGTATACTGTCAGTTCCAGGTGCTTTATTCACCATAACCCTCTCCAGTCTCTTTTGGACCTTGTCCTCAGTAAGCCATGTAAATAATGGAGGAAATACAGAGCTGAGGGGATAATTGTGTGTGCTTGGTGTACTTTTTTTTAACCCTTTGAGTGCCACAGGGGTGAGCAATGCATATCCCTAAGGCACTCAAAGGGATAGGGAGTGATGCTGTCCATGACACTGAAAACATTCTCTCCACTCCCCTACTGGGGCAGCAGAGAGAATGCTCCTAGACTTCAGGATGTCATTATGCTGATGGCGTGTGAGGGAGGACATCCCTTCCACATCGACAACTGTTCACAACCCTCCCTGCTTGTGATTGACTGAGGGCTGTTACTGCATAGGAAAGTACAAGGAGATCCCAACTTCGCCAACCTCAGGTAGGTGAAGTTGAGACTGTGAACTCCGGCAGCAGAGGCTGCTATCGGAGTTTAGTGAATGTGTCGAAGTGCCACATTAACATATCAACACACCTCTTTGCATACAAAACTGGCTCATTATCCTGCATTGCCATGTGGAAATAGGCCATTGTCTATGTGATGAGTGGAAATTCGTAAACCTGTTAGATGGATGTAGATGTGGGCAGATTTTTGTCAGACTTTAGTGAATACTGTCCATGTGCCTTTGACAGGACATCGACATTTTCAGCCCTCTTCAAACTTTAGTGAATCTAGGCCGAAATGTCTGAAGAAGAGATCATAATATATATAAGCTGTCGGTTTCTCATGTTAACCAAAATTCCAGCAGATGCACAGTTTAGGAGATATTCACAGTGAAAATGTATTCGCAAATGACACATCACTGAAACCTTCATTAGCGTATGGAACATCACTGATAAGGTTTCATTAGCATTTGAAATGTTACTGAAATGCCTAGTTGGCATATGAAACGTCACTGGTAACACTCGAGTATGAATATATTCTTAAAGGGATAGTAATACTTGCAAATTACTAATCCCCATATTGTAGCTTTGTTAAAAAGAAACTTATTGCCCCCAGTGTCTTCTCTCAAACCCTTATGGTTTGAGAGATGATAGCGCTCAAAGTTCCCCCCTCCCTCCCCCTTCCCTGACTGAATGCTGAACGCTGACTGCAGGGATATCCAGTATTACTTGCATCAGGCGGCTCTGCAGCATTGCCGAGATCGTGTTTATAAAAAAGAAATCTTTCATTAAAATGGTCTTCTACGTGTACTTGCAAACGTAGAAGACACAGTCAGCGTTCAGTCAGGGAAGGGGGAGGGAGGGGGGAACTTTGAGCGCTATCATCTCTCAAACCATAAGGGTCTGAGAGATGACACTGGGGGCAATAAGCTTCTTCTTAACAAAGCTACAATATGGGGATTAGTAATTTGCAAGTATTACTGTCCCTTTAACTATACATTTTCTGGTCTTTTGGCAATGCATTGGACACCTTTATGACATACAAGGGGTGAAAAATCTCTGTTCAAGTGCATGGGAAGTTAGGAATTTTTGTCTCCTATAGAGCAGTTGGTTTACTCCAGAATAACTCCAATTAAGAAACTGACCTATACTTTTAAAAGCAAACTGGAGTTATTCTGGAGTAAACCATTGGATTGGGAACAAATTCCTGTTACATTATTTTGGGCTTTTAACCTCTTGAGTGCTAGTGAGGTCGCTAGCATTTTATGCGGTTAAACATCTCTATTAAATGCATGGGAATTTAGGAATTTTTATTTGTCCCCTATTGTGCAGTTGGTCTAGTCCAAAATGAGCCTAGTTTGTTTTTATATTTGGGCAAAAGGGTCCATATATATAATTTTATAATAAAAGTAAACTGAAAGAATTCTGGAACAAATCAACTGTATTTTAGGGGAGACATACACATCCCAATATTCCCATTTATTTAAAAGGGGACATTTAAACCCATGAATGCAAGAAAGGCAGTGGATTGGAGACCTTTCTAACATTCACGGTGTTAAAAACCTTATTTAATTCAACAGGAGGATTTCTTTCTACCTGTGGGGCAGATGGTTTGTGCCAGAATTGCTGCAGTTTGCTTTTTTTCATAAGGCACTAACGAAGTATTAATTGACAGGAAAAGGTGGCTCTTCGAACTGCCTTCCAGAAAGGGAATTTAGTTCTATCTCTCTATTTATCTATCTATCTATCTATCTATCTATCTATCTATCTATCTATCTATATATATATCTGTCTGTCTTTTATATCTATATAAAAATCTAAGTGGTTTGTAGTTTGCTGTCAGCCTTGCCCCAGGGTGGCAGGGGCTGAGATTGACATGCAGTGAAGCAGAGTGGTGATTTTCACAGGAGTGGGTGGGAGCATTGTCCCCACCCATTCCTGTAAAAATCTCTGCCACCAGACTCACCAGTATAGTAGTCCAGTGGGTCCCTGCCATGCCCGATGTCCCTAATTGCATAGGCAAAGCTGTGCACCATTTAATAGTCTTGAATAAAAATAATAAAATAATAAGGAATGCAAAGTGAACTTGATGAGAGTGGGGGGTTCAGTCATCTCTTCTTGGTAGCAGTTTAATCCACTGAATATCAAAGGGGTACACCCACTCTGGTCCTCAAGGGGTTAATTGCTCAGTGGAGTAGTTCCGACTGCACAATATAGAACAAATAACAAAAATCCCACTGTTTAATTTATTCAAATGGGCTTTGAACCCCTTGAATGCTAGTGATCTCCAAAGCTTGGTATAGCAATGAGTGGAGACCTCAAGAAGTTTAATCCACCCTTTGTAAATCAATAGGAATTTTATATTTGTTATGTTATGTTTGATACAGCTAGTCTTCCCCAGATTTGTTCCATTATTCCTAGTGTATCAGTTTCTTTTCAACCACTTGTCATTTTCTTCCGCAGATTGTCTTGAATTGCTCTGGCTGATGGCGTACACATACACCACACCTTCTGCTGGCCCCGTGGGGACTCAATACTGTGTCTGCAGGGTAGAACTCTCTGTCTCCTGCCAAAACCTTCTGGATCGTGATGTGGCCTCCAAATCGGACCCATTTTGCGTTTTATTTTTGGAAGTAAATGGAAAATGGACTGAGGTACACTGAATTGTAAACAAAAAAAAAATATGTGACACATTATTGTGTTGCTTTAGTGAAATATTTATGACTAGGTTAAAGCCCGTCATTCGACAGGGTCTAGGTCATGCAGAAGCATTTCTGTTCCTCTGCATGGCAGTGGGGGAGGAGGACAGCGGCGGTATTGTGGTGATCCCCGGAGTGTGCTGCTGTACCTCTGCTTTCCCCTCCGCCGCCGCTGCTTTCCCTTCCACTGGCTCTTCTGTTCCTCCGCATGCCGGTGGGGGAGAGGGACAGTGGTGGTATTGCAGTGATCCCCGGAGTGTGCTGCTATACCTCTGCTTTCCCCTCCACCGCCGCTGCTTTCCCTTCCACTGGCTCTTCTGTTCCTCCGCATGCCGGTGGGGGAGAGGGACAGTGGCAGTATGGCAGTGATCCCCGGAGCGTGCCGCTCTACTGCTGCTTTCCCCTCTACCTCCGCTGCTTTCCCCTGAACCAACGCACACACGCAATTTGCTAGGAGGCATTGCTCTCTGTGTCCGTGCGTTTTAAGCACACAGGGAGCAAGGCATCCTAGCAACTTATAGATATATATATATAGATGTTTTGTGAAGTGACTTATTTCCATCATCAAGCTAAACAGGTGCATTTCTGGAGCAATTGTTGTAATGCAAAGAAACCTCCTTGGTATTCAAGGGTTTGAAAGCACCATTTAGATTAAAGGGAATTTTTATTTCCCCCTATAGTTTAGTTGGTTTGCTCCAGAGCTGTACCTCTTTAGCAAGATAAATAGGGGCACAGTGCTTAAAAAAAGTTGTTTGTCTATGTAATACAGAAGAGGATCTTGACTGAATGAGTACATTTACTCATTGTATAATAATAATAATAATGCAACATATAGTTTAAATGGTGTTTCTCTGGGGAAATCTACAAATGGAAAGGATTTGGGAGTAATGGTAGACAATAGACTTAGCAGTAGCGTGCAGTGCCAGCTGGCAGCTGCAAAGGCCAATAAGATATTGGCATGTATTAAAAGGGATATTGACTCAAGGGAGGAAGATATAATTATGCCTCTTTACAGGTCCATAGTAAGACCCCACCTAGAATATGCTGTTCAATTCTGGGCGCCCTTTCTGAAAAATGACATTATGGAACTAGAAAGAGTGCAGAGGAGGGCTACAAAACTAGTAAGGTGAATGGAAAGTTTTAGTTATGAAGAAAGGCTAGAAAAGTTAAACTTGTACACACTAGAGAAACGGCGTCTTAGAGGGGATATAATAACACTATATAAATATGTTCAGGGCCCATACAAAGGGCTCCCCAAAGACCTGTTCATTAACAGAACAGTACACAGGACAAGGGACCACCCGCTTAGACTTGAGCAAAGGCGATTTAATCTACAACAGCGGAAGGGTTTCTTTACAGTAAGGACAATAAAGGTATGGAATTCACTGCCTGAGGAGGTGGTGCTATCGAATACATTAAATCCCTTTAAGAGGGGCCTGGATACTTATTTAAAAGAGCATAACATAGAGGGCTATGTACGTTAGTATTGGGATTAATATTTAGTTAGGGATTGTTGATCCAAGGAGAAATCTGATTGCCATTTGGAATCAAGAAGGAATTTTTTCCCCTCATTCAAGGCAGAATTTGAAATTGCTATATTGAGGGTTTTTTTGCCTTCTTTTGGATCAACGATGGTAAACAGGAATAGGAAAAGGGTTGAACTAGGTGGACGCAAGTCTTTTTTCAACTTAAATTATTATGTTACTATATTTATGTGTCAAATCTTAAGACCAGTGTTCTCTGTTGTTAGCCAATTTCAGTGCTAAAGGAAAACTAAAACCATGCTTACCATAAGCTAAGTAGAACATCATAATGGTCACTGAATCAGTTCTGTATCGATTGTTTTTTCACGGAAGCAGATATGATTTTCTTGATATCATATCCATGGAGGCAGACATGATTCTTTGTTTCAAGACCACGAACATCTGCCATTGAAGACTTTAAAGAATATCGATATTCCACTTTCCACTGGTAGTCCCAGAAGCACATATTCACTGTCTGAGACCTAGCCAGTTTCTAATGTCTAGCTGGAAGCCATAGAACCATATATACACTGTCTGAAACCCCAGGTATTAATGTCTGGTAGACGTAGAATGACACATTCACTGTCTGGCACCTTGTTCCACTGTCCCACTGTTAGCCGTAGAACCACCCCAGCTTTGTTCCACTGGTAGTCATAGAACCATACATATACTGTCTGAAACCCCAGTAATTTTCCAATGTCCACTGGTAGCTACATAGTCACACATGTACTGTCTGGCAAACCAGCCTTCTTCCACTGGTGGCACAAGATCCACACCTGCACTCTCTCAAACACCATATATAGTGCATATATATATATATATATATATATATATATATATATATATATATATATATCCTTTTATAGCGAATCTCCTTCAGGCTGCACTGTCCAGGAGGCAGCACTGGATTATTTTTTGGTGTTGTGGCTTTATTCTATATATGTATATATTTTATTTAGTGTATGTAGCATTTTCATTTTAAGCTGCCTTATTTGTTATTGAAGACAAAATGGTGTTAAAAACGTTGTTAATCTCTGTGCACGCAAGGTGTGGTGCTGAAGCCTGAGCACATCCTCTCCACTTCCACAGTGGGGGGCAGAGAGTATGGATTCAGGCCTCAGGGCTGCTGGCAGTGTGTAAGGGAGGGCATCAGTTCCACATCTCCAGCAGTTTAATAACCCTCCTTTCTAATTGTTAGATTCCCCCGCTTGAAATGTTTTTTCCAAATCTGACCCATTTCTCTTTTGTAGTTTCTATATAATTCAACTTTTGCACCTGCACATTTATACAGGCTTTGGGTAAGTATCTGATAGATTGTGGGAGTCTTTGAGCATTTTGGGGACCTCTGCTTGCTTGACGGGCCGGTGTAGGTCTAGGGGCATACCTACTAGTTTTTGAACAGCACTTTTTTAATGTCAAATCAAGAATTTGAGACACAACCTCAAAATAAATTGCTGTGGTTCATTTAGATTTTAACCCTTTGAGTACCAGATGGGTACGCAACACATTGCAAAGCAATGCCTTGAGTACCTCTCTGGCACACAAAGGGTTAATTGAGTGGCCAGTTCTTTTCATATGCTTCAGGGGACATAGGGGAAAGATATTAATATCAATTCAAAACAGTCTAAAATAGACTTTTTGTACTGTAACTGATTTTCAGAATGGCCAATTATGAGGCATAAATGACAAACATGGCAAATATCCTCTTGTTGTTACTAATTTGAATAGAGACCCTGTGTTTCACTTGTTGTCCCTGGTTGCTTGAGTTTCTAAGCTTTCCTGAGCAGAAACATTTCAACATTTGTATTGGTTTGTATGTCACAGAGACTGATATACCAAGAAGAACTGGGCCGAGATGCACTAAAGTTCGATGAGGGCTCCTGATGGTGATGTTGTGTCAGATCTTTGTCTAAGGCACATCTTCACTATGCACTAAAATGTCTTTGTCATCATAGTGGGTATTACAGATGCCAAAACATGTTAGGTGATAACTAGGGTGTCCCACTCTTTGTTGTTTGTTGTGGGAACTTCAAGTGTGAGTAGCCGGTATGGTGGGCACTTCTGACTGATACTTTCTTTTCAGTCATAACATTCCTTTTTCCCCCTCCAGTAGTTAAGGTAACTTTTTTTTAATAAATCAGATGATTTTGTGGGCCATTATAATATAATTAGTATTTTCAGGAGAATTCTGTATACATAATGGTGAGAGAAATATAAGTACCATAACTCCCTCTCTCAGTTTTCTTTATTATGATAAAGCTAATATCCTCAATAAGACATTTATCAGCCACCTATCACAATTATATGTTAAAGGGGATCTGTCACCAGGGCCAGATTTACATATCAGGAGCCTGTAGACACAGAAATCTGAAGCACCCCCCCATTGGCCATCTCCACTGGACACCTCCACAATGCTCCTAATCTCCACATTGCCCCCATCATCTCCATATTGCCCTCACATTGCCCCATCAGCTCCAACTTGCCCCCCATCAGCTCCACATTGCCCCCATCATCTCCATATTGCCCTCACATTGCCTCCACCATCTCCAACCTGCCCCCATCAGCTCCACATTTCCCCCACCATCTCCATATTGTACTCACATTGCCCCCCATCAGCTCCAACTTGCCCCCCATCAGCTCCATGTTACCCTCACATTGCCCTCCATCAGCTCCATATTGCCCCCACCATCTCCATATTGCCCCCCTTCAGCTCCAACTTGCCCCCACCATCTCCATGTTGCCTTCCCATTGCCTCCCCCCATTGTCCGTTTCCTACCTCTCTGGCAGGCAATCTATTGTCTGTGCCTCCTTTGGCACAGTCCTGTAAGTGCTGGAGCTCCCGCGCGGTCTCCTATTCAGGAATGCAGAGTGCTGGGAGATGATGTCATCTCCCAGTGCTCTGCATTCCTAAAGAGCCAACGAGGGAGCTCAGCACTTACAGGACTGTGCCAAAGGAGGCACAGACCTGTCCTGCCAGGGAGGTAGGAAATAGACAGCGGGGGGGGGCAATGTGAGGGTGACATGGAGTGGGCGCTGGCACAGCCAGCAAGGTGGCTATTTTTTTTTTTTTTTTTTTTTTTTTTTTTTTTTTTTTTTTAAAGAATAAAAAAAAAAAAAAAAGAATCCCAATGGCAGGCGCCCCTCGGTGGCGTGCGCCTGTAGGCAGGTGTCTACTTTGCCTTATGGCAAATCCGGCCCTGCCCCTATACATCTTGGTCTAAATAGTTAGTTTATGTAGTGACTAGATGTTATAACATTTCATTTTTTTAAATAAAATCACTATTTTGTTGAAATTAAACTAATAAATATTGCCCTGCAACCTCCTTCCAGACAGTCCACGGTTACCAGATCTATACCGCAGTCTGTCACACTTCCTCTACTCCCCTCCCTCGATTCAGCCTCCTCAGATGACGGAGGATTTCTGCGTGTAAGCTGGAGCGCTCTCATTGACCAGAGAGTCTGGATAGAGGGAGTGGAGTAGAGGAAGAGTGACAGACTGCAGTACAGAGCTGGTAACCACGGTCTGTCTGGAAGTAGGGTGCGGGGCAATATTTATTCATTTAATTTCAGCGATTTTTTTAACTCCTTATGGACCGGGAAAATATGAGGTGGATTTCACTTAAGGACCGGAGCAATTCTGACCTTTTTGACTATGTCTTTGTTCAAAAGTGTTTTCCCTCAAAGTACTTTATTTTACTCATGAAAATTATATACCGTTTTTTACGCACAAATAGGGCTTTCTTTTGATACCATACTCATATGGATAGCCCAGCATTTATTTTAGTAAAATTAAAGAAAATGGTAAAAAAAAGATGTAAAAAAAAAATGCCATTTTTTTTTTCTCTTGGGATCATTTGGATGAAATGGGTTAAATTTTTATATAGACTGCATGAAAGGTATGACCGGTTAGTCATACCTACAAAATGGCTGGGTTAAGTGGGCACTGTCCCCCTGGTTGAAAATCCCCATGTCCCTTTTTCTCACCCTACTTTCCCACTTTTATTATTGATTAAATTTGGAGGTGTGTATAAATGTATTACATGGCTCCACAACAATCACACTTCCACTTTTGGTAACTGACATATTGTTTTTTTTAAATACATTTTTTTTTGTAAACAAAAATTGTGTCTTTTTTAATAAAAAAAAAAAAATCAAAAGTTGATTTTAGCAGGTCAAAAATTGACCTGCTAACAGCCAGCCTCCAGCAGAGCAGTGAAGGGTTTAATACCCCCAGCTTCTGATTTTTTTTAGACCAGTAGGTGTCTCGTCTATGATTCTCTGTCCTTTATGTTGCTGGTAACAGACGGGTTGAGGAGAGACTCTGAGACAGTGTGTGAATCGCACCGTCTCATTTACTGAGAACGCCGGTACATGTGATCACTGCTTCAGTGATCAGATGACCAGGCACAATTGAGAAGGGCTGAGACTGAACGCTCCGTACAGTCTCAGCCTGGAATAAATAATAGCGTTGTGCACATAGCCACGCTGCTATCATTTATCCCATGACGGTCCAGGACCGTCTTGGGTCCTTAAGTGGAATGTACCCATGACGGTCCTGGACCATCATGGGTCCTTAACGGGTTAAAAAAATGAAAACATTATAACATCTAGTCGCTACATATATTAACTATTTAGACCAACATGCACAGGGGTGATAGATCCCCTTTAAGCATTAATACTGCCATAATATATTTTTTACTTGATTTCTATTGATAACATGATCCATCATATCGTGCAGCAATTGTCTGTGCCACATTCAGCTACTAATAGATGTGTAACTAGAGTGTTCATATACTTTAATATTGGGAGAAATTGTTGTGTTTCCTGACTAGAACAAATTGTTCTATGTGGCAGTTGTTATGCTTTTGAGATGTGCTTATCACATTGCTTGTTTTGTCATCAGCTACATTTATAATGGTGATAATTCAGTATATAACACTTTATAATTGAGATTAACACTACATTAAAGAAAGAAGCTGTTGCATGACCTATGTATGGTATAACTCATAAAAATTGTGTGGACAGGGTGCTTCGACTGGAGGATAACTTCTTACTCATTTCTGTGCCACAAGGGTATGCAATGCACATCCCTATGGCACTGAAAGGGTTTGTGGTGCTGTTTATGGCGCAGAAGTCTGAGCACATTGTCTCCACTCCCACAGTGTGTGTGTGGGGGGGGGGCAGAGAGACTGTATTCAGGTTTCAGGGTGGCAAACTGCAGGTGATATGTAGGGGAGGTCATCATCCAGCAGTTCGACAGCCCTCCTTGCTAATGAGGAGATTCACCCCCCTCCCCTTGCGTCACTAATGCTTAGTGCATATGGCGTTGTGTGTCTATATCACCAAGGCCACACATTACCAGACACACATCACCACAGCATTGACCATTAGCGTATCTCTCTCTGGAGTAATTCTGGGGCAAACCAACTTTACCATAAGGGGAAAAAATAACACTCCTCAAATTTCCATTAAAGGGATAGTAATACTTAAAAATTACTATCCCCATGTTGTAGCCAGTAAAAAACTGAGTTAAATGAGACCAGCGGCATCTCTAAAACCTTTATGGTTTGAGAGATATCCACTTTCAAAGTTCTCTCTCCCCTGGCGTCAGCATTCCAGCTGACAGCAAGGGAATCTGATCCCAGGACCGGCGGAGGCTCTGCAATAGAGCAGAGATCACATTAATAAAAAATAAATCCTTAACTTAAAAGGTCTTCTACGTGTGCTTGCAAACCAAGCACACGTAGAAGACCTTTGTAGTAAAGGATTTCATTTTTTATTAAAGCGATCTCAGCTCTGCTGCAGAGCCGCAGGCTGATCCTAGGAGAGGATTCCCCTGCTCTCAGCTAGAACGCTGACGTCAGGGGAAAAGCCAAAAATAGGGAACTTTGAAAGTGGATATCTCTCAAACCATAAAGGTTTGAAAGATGCCGCTGGTCTCATTTAACTCTGTTTTCTACTGGCTACAACATTGGGGGATAGTAATTTTTAAGTATTACTATCCCTTTAAATTAAATGGGGCTTTAAACACCTAGATTCTGATGCCATCCTATACTAGGCCTGATAAAAAGGCTCCAGACTTTCTTTCTACATTAAAGAGTACCTTTCACCCTAAAATAAATGTATTTAATATTAAAGAGAAGTATAAGACTACCTATATGAGGTGCTAGAAATCTGTTTGCAGTATAAGTAGGTTTTGAGAACTTAACCTTTATTTGTTGTTGGCACAGTCTGACACTATTGCAGTTAATAACTGTGTTGGACCAATATTGCCACACACTATGCTATGAATGAGTCTAGGCAGAGCCCACACACCAGGGCATTTATAATACCACAGTGAGGTGTAAATCTGGCCTGGAACAGAACTAAATAGCATACGGTCCAGGTGATTTGCATATAATACCTGATTGTGCCACCAACACATAAAGGTTAATTTCTCAAAAAGGATTTCATTTACAGAAAAAGAACTAGTACAACATACAGGCAGATTTCAATTCTCTTTAAAATAAACTAACCGTGTCTTAGGGTTACAGATCCACTTAAAGGGATAGTAACGTTTAATTTTAACTTTGTATAATATTGTAGGTATTAAAAAAATAATTAAATTGATATATCCGGTCTCTCAAACTTTTGTGGTTTGAGAGATATAACCGCCCCCCCCAGGCCATTTCAGAGAAGTCTTCCCTCTAGCTGACAGCAGCAGATTCTGCTCGTGGGACCGGCCGGAAGCTCTTCAGCAGAGCTGAAATAGCGCGATCTAGAAATAAATACTTCATTGGAACAGTCTACTAAGTGTTCCTGGTTTGCAAGCACACTTTGTAGACCGTTCAAATTAAGTATTAATTTCTACTTTGTGCTATTTCGGCTCTGCTGAAGAGCCGCAGTCCAGTCAGATGACTGGAATCTTCTGTCAGCTAAAGTGCAGACTTCTCTGAAACTGCCTGGAGTTGGGAAGTTTAGCTAGTTATATCTCTCAAACCATAAAAGTTTGAGAGACAGAACTTATATCAATTTAATTCTTTTTTTAATACCTACAATATTAAAGGGGAACTACCACCCCACAATAAGTTTACATGAATGCAGTCTTCATCTGGCGACTAGCTGCTTAGTAGCGCTAGTCGCCAGAAATATTACCTGGTTCCAAAGATTTTGCCGTTTTTCTGAGGCTCACAGGAGCAGGAAGCACGGACATCTCGTCACAGTGACGTCCGTGCGCCTGCGCTGTCAGTCCCTTTTGGAGCCAAGTGGCTCCGAAAGGGACTGACAGCGCAGGCGCACGGACATCACTCTGACGAGATGTCCGTGCTTCCTGCTCCTGTGAGCCTCAGAAAAACGGCAAAATCTTTGGAACCAGGTAATATTTCTGGCGACTAGCGCTACTAAGCAGCTAGTCGCCAGATGAAGACTGCATTCATGTAAACATATTGCGGAGTGGTAGTTCCCCTTTAAACAAAGTTAAAATTAAACATTACTATCTCTTTAAATGACCAGTAGATTTTATATGATATTAATAAAAAAAAATCTTATTCTAATACTCAACTCCAGGCATAAAGAAATACACCTTTTTCGTTCAGTGATCTTATGCAACATTATCAGAACATCTGCATCTTTACTGTACAATTCCAGTATATAGTAGCCAGTATTTTCAGAAACAATAACAAAATAAACAGGAAAATTGTCCATTGTTCAGAACCTCCATCCTTGCACTCTGCAGAAAGTCGTGCCTCCTTGTTTACTCGTATAATAATAAAACTACATTTTTGCACCCAAGAAACACTACGCCTAATGGTTACATCGGGGTAATCAAGCTTTGGCTGTGCGGTAGTTGCAGAATATAACTCCTACCTGTTTGGGGATGATGGGAGTTGTAGTCTCCAACTACCACAGTGCCAAAGGTTGCCTACCCCTGGGTTAAACGTATGAAACATACAAACTGTTCTCTTTTCTCCTATTTTTCATTGGATAAATGTGGACAGAGAGAGCAGCCTGATAATCTTTTGCGTGGGCAGCTTTTCTTGCACAAAATAGTACAGTAAATTAAGTCAGCAGGACCGTTTACCCTCACAGTTGGGCTAATTTTATGGTAATGTCACTTAGGTTCTTGCACGGGCAAAAGCATACGAAAGAGTGACCTTTAAATATAGCTCTAATGGAACCTACTGGTGCCTTTATGAGTCTTATAAAAGTATTTTTCTCTTTCATAAGAAAGCAAAGTGTTTGCAGAATGGAGAAAGAGTACTGCTTAATAGCAGTCTGCCTATTTGCAGCATATTGTCTGTGTGACTTGAAATTTTCTCAGGTTTAAACCCCTTCTTTTGTTAATTGACATGTCTGTGATGCTAATTCATTCTTTAGAGTATACCACAGAGTCATTTTCCCTATTACAGTATTATAATTTATTTGTAAAATGCCAACATGTTCTATAGCACTGTGCTTTTGAGGTTGTGATGCATGTACGGTAATAATTACAAAATAAATCAAATGCAAATAATATCAATAATTGATCGGTACTGGCACAAGTGGCAGTTAAGATCCCTAGGTAGTGTGGTCCATGACATAGCTCAGTGGTAAGTTCCCTGACTATGAAGCCTGTTCAAGCTGCAAGGTTGCAGGTTCAAATTCCAGCAGGGTCAACTCAGCCCTTCATCCTTCCGAGGTCGATAAAATGAGTACCATTGATTGGGTAATAATAACACCTATTATTTCAGCTGCCGATTTGGTTAGTTCCAAGAGTGTGCACTGAAAGCACTTTGAATTCCACTGGGAGAAAGGTGCTATATGAATACTAGTTATTATATACTGGACAATCAGCCCCTATATATTATTGAGATAGCCCTGCTGGACAGTGACAAGTCATGAAGTTGGGATATTTGGCTGATTGACCAGTCAGCATGACTCTGTACGATAACAGATGAATTTCTGCCACAATGATTCTGTGGGGGTCCGTGCTTTCTGACTGGACTGTGGACCAAGCCACTTGCTTAGACTATGGGTCATATTCCCCCTCCCTGACTCCTTGATCAATCATTTCAAATGACAAGTTATGCAAGAGTATATGTATCTAAAATATGTGCAACTCTTTTATTCCTGTATAGTCACTATTCCACTTGTGCTGTAGCTGTGCCTACTGTTTCATGGAATCTTGAGAATGGGGTATTGTTGGAATTGACTGGGAGTGCAACACAAAGGGTTTTTGATTCTGTGCTGGCTCTCAAAAGAGTAGCCTGTAAAGACAGTTTATATATCTCCCAAAACAAATGTACTAAAGAGTTGCACATTACAGAAATATAGTGAACCACAATCACATATTGAATAAAACTGGTCACATGTTTCACATACAACATAGATTATATAGACGGGGTGTGAGTATTATGACAAGTACCCCAAAACTGGGACCCTGTTTTGGTGAATGTATGTGTTGATGCCTTGCCCTGATATATTTTTTGTCATAAATAGAAGTATCTACTGAGGTTAAATAGAATTGATGTCTAATAATTATATACTGAGAAGAAAAAAGGGGAAAAATGCAGCTCTGATGAGCACCCCTACATCCAGGTGAGAATACTAATCATCTGTGACGAACGGAACCCCCAGTAATAGCAAGAGACCAGTTCGGTAAACATGGAGGTGTTTGAACACTTATTAAAAAGTAACTTTTATTAGTGAATAATAAAAACAATGTAAGGGTGTTAAAATTAATATAGTACACCTTCTAAAAACACAGTGCTATATATATCGGTTCGTGAATCAGTTAATAGTATGCAGGATCACACTATTGATTACCTTGGTGTAGACCAAATATAAGCCTGGGCTTTAGATATTAATGGTTGAGAGATGCAATACAATTTAGTTTACAATTGACTCTTCATGTTCTCATCTGTAATCTGTCATGAGACCTAAAGCTGTGTACACAATTATAGCAGATATAATATTAAATCGTGAGTGCCTAAATAGTTAACTGCAGACGCTCTGCTGTGCACATATTATGATTCATTCATTGCCGATACGTGAAAATCATGTGTGTACCTGCAGATGCTCTGCTACTATGCTCTCTCTCACATATATGTATCTACTTATACACATCGCTAAATGAAGGTTATCTCCTGCAAGCGCTCTGCTAAATATGTATAATTGCCCTTCGGGCTCTTAGTATAGAGACCGGAATTAGCAATAAGCCAGTAGTATGCAATATGTACCGCCGGCTGGGATAATAGTATCGTCCCTCTCTTGATACATCTGCAGATGTCCTGCTGATAGTAGTTAATTAACATATAGATGAATTTTATTTTTTAGTCGGCCACCTGAATCATGGTACATCAGTGACTCACTAGACACCCACCCGTTAACCTTTGCATGAGTCCTGTTATTAATATGAATTGGCTTAAGTGACCTTTGATCCATGACATCACTGACAACATAGAAGCCTTCATCAGTACTATTTAACAGCTAGTCGCCAGACTTCGCACCTCCCCCTCCCACCAAAATCTGGAGAGTAGGTGCAGCAGGAAAGGGGTTTTGTAGATGTAAAAGACTGAAATGAAACTGGGAGTATCTACAAATAGACATATGCTGAGAATAGACTTGAAAGTGGAGCATAATTATAGGAAGCTCCAAAATGTAATACAAGTACCATGGAGTTGAGTCCCTCCTCTGGAGAGCAGTACACATCTCAAAAGACAGAGTCTTGTAGGTGGAGACTCCCAGCCACTTAACCTCTGCCCCTCATCTATAGCCCCCAGTATGAATGTGTCCTCTAGAGGAATTGGATGGAGTAGAGGCACTCTTAGCTTTTTATCTTTCTGTTAGATACGGGCGGGTTACCATTACAGGCCTTCTCCTGGAGTGGATTAAGCAGACTGGTCTTGCTCTCTTCACCAGATTAACCCTTCTCCTGCCAGATAAGTGATTTTTGGGCTTTCTAGGGTGGATTATTAGTCTGGGAAATTATTACTGGTTATTCAGACTAGTGTGAGATACTTTTACTACTATTTAGACTAGTGTGAGACACTTTTACTGTCACAATGTCAGATTCTAAGGGACATGGGAGTAAATCTAAGACATGGGAGTAAGTCTAACAGTAAGGAAGGACCTCCTTGCTTACTGTTCCTCCTGTCAAACAGGGCTCCCAAGAGAGTATTCTGGATCTCTCTGCCCCTACTACACCAGGGTCCTCAATCACTGACCTAGAGCCAGCTTGGTTAAAAACGCGGCTATCCTCCGTGGCCCAAATCCCTTTTCCCTTCCTGGGGTCCTACAATCTTGGAAGCCCCCACTACCTTTAAATATGTGACCCCTACCTCTCAGAGTGTCCCTCAGGTTTTAGGGGTTTCCTCAGAGGAGGAATTGTCAGAAGGGGAGGCTATGGATTCTTCCTACTCCTATGTGGACTCTTATGAAAATGACCCCCTTCCTATGGCGAGGGACTTATCAGAGCTGTTTTGGAGATGCTTCAGGTCTATGACACCTCTGATGAGCTGTCTTCCTCTACAGATATTTTCCAGAGGCAGACAAGTGTCTGTCTATTGCCAAAAGGTTCTCTAAGCAGTATGCCTCTGAAAAGGAATACTGCTTAGAGACCTTTTGGTGATAAAGAGATGCTTGTCTGGAGTCTTCCTCACATCCAGAAGGACCTGGTCAAGGATAGCAATAGGTGTAAAAAATGCTAAAGATTTCTTATGCCTCTGGAAAATATCTGTAGAGGTAGATCCCTCGTCAGAGGTATCATAGACCTAAAGTGTTTCCAAAACAGCTCTGATGAGTGGGCCTCTCTTCCACTTTACTAATCCCTTCACCTCTGTTGTGTATTCGCTATGGTCTTCTCTTTGATAGGATTAGTCTGGTGTTCTGATTGCCTGTAACCCCTGTTTCTATTGTACTGTTTTGTTTGTATCAGTCCCACTGTATTGTCCCATTGTCTTGTGTATACACTCTATTGTTCCATTGTCTGGCCCAGTGTTTACTATATACACCACCATTATTCACCATTGTTGTATTGCCACTGAATTCTGCATAAAATGTCCCCTGTCCCCTAAATAAAGAGGTAGTCGTTTGGAACTAAGAAGCATCCTGTTGTCTTCATTCCTGAGTGGTTTAAAGGGACCCCTCTGACCCCCAGTCAGACAAGCTATGTTCCAGTGTTCCAGACATCTATCCAGATTCACCGGACCAGCTACACATTTGTAGCCGCTTGAAGGAGAGAGGACCCTGGAACGACGGCTAAGAACAACCCGGCGTCCAGGGTTTCTGTTACACTGGTGGCAGCTGTGGAATTCTCTCTCCTTTTAAGAAATACAAACCACCACCTGGGATCCAACCGGTGAAACATGGCAGGTCTAGAACCCATGGGCTCTGCTGGGCCCAACTGGAAATGTATAGGGAATCTGTTGGAACTCCGATGGACGTTCCTGGGAAGGGATGGAGGCTCTGACCCTGTGGCAAGTAGAATGTGGAAACTATGCCCCTCCTGGGATCAAATCTGTCTGTAAAGATGGTGAGCAGACATATGAGAGCAGTGGAGCAGCGTTACCTCCGCGAACTCAAGGAAGCTCATACTGTTGCTCCTGCCCTGGGTAGTGGAACCAAGATCCTCCCCAGTGGCCCTGTTACCCCTGGCCTGGTAAGAGGGAATGCAATCCTCACCAGCCCCTGTTGCACCTGCTGTGATGAATGGGACCAAGGTCCTCACCAGCAGCTCTGTTGCCCCTGCCCTGGTGAGTGGGACCAAGGTCCTCACCAGCCACTCTGTTGCCCCTGTCGTGGTGAGTGGGACCAAGGCCCTCGCCATCAGCTCTGTTGTCCCTGCCCTGGGGAGTGGGATTAAGATCCTCCTCAGTGGCTCTGATACCCCTGGCCTGGTGAAGGGAGTACGATCCTCATCAGCCAATGTGTTGCCCCTGCCCTGGTGAGTGGAACCAATTGCATCTATGTCTGTGGTATTGACCTACTGGTATACTATTTTTCATTTTGGTGGTGTGTTCACTAGAGGCTTCAAGTTAACTATTTGTTGCTGTAATTTTCCTGTATCTAGCAATGATAATTTCAGTAACCTACTCTAGGGGTGTCTCTGAATTAAACTAAAATAATTTAACGATAATAAAACAATGTAGTAAATTATGCTAAAAAGAAATGCTCGTTAGCAAGTCCTCAAGCAAAGCCCTATATATCCATTCAGGGTAAGAGGTTAATTCCACAGCCATATATTTCTGTGATTAGATTCTGAGAATAATTTCTTCAAAGTACTGTTTCAGTAGAGGAAATGCACGTATGATGGTTCCAGCACAATCAGGAGCTTGGGGAAATTACAGAAATCAAGAAGAAAGTGCAGCTTCCTTAGGTACACTAAATTAAAATAAATTGATCAAAATATTTACAATCCCAAATATAACACTAATGATTTATATAGGTTTAACTAGTCTTTTGGGAGAAGAGTGGAATATATCCCTCCTTCATCTCAACACTGGACTCAATCTGACGTATAACAGACTGCCCATCAATACTTGTGTGTGAACTCATGAAGGTTTTAGAGAGAGCAAGATGAGCTACAGTGCCTTTCAGCAGGACTGGGCAATGTGCAGTCCTCCAGCTTTTGCCAACAATTGCCAGCAATTGCCAACCTTCCAGTGAGTTTCATGAGGTTAGAGTATTCTTTTGCACATTAGCTACTTTTTTCTTTCACCCACTGTGGAACCCAGGAACCAGGGCTCAACCAGGTCCAGGAGCCAGGTCGCCATGGTGACTAGAAATTGGGACCTGGAGCCTAGCAAACTTGCCCTGCATGTAGGGAGTTTACCTACACTGTATGTCATGTTTTAACACTTCAAAATATACTTGATCAATCCCATGAGCATGGACAGAATCCTGTACATATTAAAACAAAGCCCAAAAAATCAGACCTTGTTGGGGGGGGGCATTGAGATACCTCCTGATGCCCCCCCCCCTTTATTGATCAAGTATTTGGCAAGATATTCGCTAAATGCTGTGACAAGCAAAGGGATCTCTGCCTTCCCTCTACATCCATCACCTTAACCAGGCACTATATGAATGTCTGTTGTGAGTAGGAGACCCTTTAAGACCCACATGATGCTAATGGGCCTTGAAAGTCCTCCTACTCAATCTGAACATTTATAGAACTCTGGGTTGAAGAGGAGGTAGAGGAAAGGAGGCAATCGCCTTCCTGGTTGCAGCAATGCCAGGGGGTATCAGGAGGTCTAATTTGAAAACAAATCAAACAAAAAACACCATAAAAAAATATATAAAATAAAATTCCCCTACCCAGCCTGCCTCCATGGCAGCCATACACTGTTTGTCACCCACCACCAGCCTTGTTCACTTGCTGACTGGTAGCTAGAGATCCCCACATAAACTGCCTGAGCCCTCCAAGTTTTCTTACCTGCCCACTGGTAGCCACAGATCCCCACATATACCGAGTGACCCCCTAGCCAGGCCCCACTGCACCTGGTAGCCATAAATACCCCCTATACACTGTCTGACCCCTCCCCCCGCACCTGGTTCCAGTGGTAATCAGGAAAACCCACATGTATTGTAGTCTCCACAGCTGGTTCCACTGGTTGTCACAAAGCCCCCATGTAGACTGTGGTTCCTCTAGCCTGTTCCCACTTGTAGTCACAGAACCGCACATACACTGTCTGACCCCCTAGCCTGGCTCCACTGCTCCTGGTAACCACAGATCCCCATATACACTGTCTGACTCCCCTAGCCTGCTTCCAGTGATAGCCACAGACCCACAATTTACTCTGTCTGACTGTTCAGCTTTGTTCTATTGGTAACCAAAGACTCACATACACAAACATTTTCTGCTTCCCCATCCTTGTTCCCCTAGGTCTAGAGGGAAGTCCTCCACTCTGGTGCAGTCTGGCTCCTAACGTTTTGGTCTGACTTCTTGAGTGAAACCAAATTTGTCAAGCCCTGAGGTAGAGCATCCTCTGGTCAGGAGGGCAGGACACTTGCCTAAAATGTATATCTGAAGGTGCAGACTCTTATCAGCTATTTTGTGCAGTAGGATGACTTCTGCATTTTTCCATGATTCAGGCATTTTGCAGAGTAGTATGCATTTTTAAAATAGTTTAACTATGGGTTTAAATAATGGTTTACCTCCTGCTTTCAACATTTCAATAGTAACTTTAGAAGGTCCAGTTGCTTTTCCATTTTTCATTGATTTTATTATAGCTTTTTAATTCGTCTACCAAAAATTCTGGCACAGTTTCAGTCTCTGGCACACCATTCAGTTGGTGACCTTTATCCTTATAAAGATTTGAATCAAATTCTTCCACTCATTTTAATATTTGTTGTTTAGTTTTTTGCTGTTTTACCATCTTCAAACTTTAATGCAAACATTTTGCTCCTGTGTGTGGCCATCTTTCATTTTGCTTTCTTTATCCCTTGATTTTTTTTTTTGCAGTGTCCTTTTGATGAGCTCAACATTGAACTTACAAGTGTCTTCTTTAATGCTAAATAAATAAAATGCACTTCCTTATGGTTTTGCACATTTCTACATATTCTACTGTTTCTAATATAACTATTTTGGTTCACTTCCTGTAGCTTTTTTATCATGGCAACTGTTTCTTTTGATAATGTGGTTGTTTTTTCTTGTTTTACAGTAGGTGCAAGGGCATGGACAGTGTCTACGGTAGTCTCAATAACTTTTTCATTGTGGGTTGAGAAATGTGTCTGCGGCTAGAAGGTCTTACAGCACACAGGGCCGGATTTTAATAAGGCAGAGTAGGCATCTGCCTACAGGCGCACCCCACAGTGGGGCATCTGTCATTGGGATCCTTTTTTTTTTTATAAATTAGCCTCACCACGCATCAAGCTACTGCATGGGGGTGATGAACTCCTTGTTCTCTTCCCTCTGCGTGCTGTGGCCAGATGTGAGTCATGAGAGACAGAACTCGAAGAGCAGATCTGAAGCTGGAGTCACGGAGGCACATTACTCCTATACCTCCTCACTTGCTGGAACTGCCCTGCCCTCTCCCAGACACTGCAGGGAGCCCATGAACAGAACAGCAACAGTTATGATTTTTGCTCTTACTATATGATGATCACTTCCAGTGTTAAAATGATTAAGTAGTCAATGAATATAATTTTATTATTTGCAAATATAAAGTCGATTTCACATGTATTATCATTAGAGCTTTTCCATGTCCATTTTCTCTGGACCTTTTTTCCTGTAGAATTTTCGAATTCCATGTGGTCCAATCAATATTTCACCAGTTCTAGCACTGAAATCTACCATTATAAATTTGTAGTGGTAATTGTCATGTTTTTAGAGGCGTAATAAATCAGCATACAATTCTTCAACTTCTTCACCACTTGTAGTGGTGTAAACTTGAATGATTTGTAGAACATAGCGACTGTTTAGCTTGATAGCACAGGTAGCGATTCTTTCAGAAATACTTTCTAGTTTTACAACAGAGTCTGTCAGTCTTTTGAATCAAGAATCCGCTTCCTCCACATTGTCCATCATTGGTTCCTTTATACTACAGCCAGTGTCCATCTTCCAATTTGACAAAACGTTCATTTTTTTGTCTCACAAAAGCCGATAATGTCCCAGTTGATGTTATTTAGCTCTTGTATGAGTTCTCTAAGCATGAAACCATACTCATAGATCAAATTTTAAGAGTCCCCATGTCTGAAGACCAAAGGCAGCCTGATAGAAACCGGAAACTCTTAGCACCCTCTACCATTGAGCTGGTCTTTCCACTGCCGTAGGAAATAACTTGTAAGCCTCTGGGAAATGAGGGCCGTTGTTTTTGCTGTGAAGCCATACTGAGGTAATGGACCATAATCTGCCACGCTGGTCCAGTGTTGGATTGCAGATTTTGGATAGATTTAGTCTGCGGTCTTAGCTTTGATATGGCCACTTTGGGTGACCCTGCCAGGAGTATATGCTCCTGACTGCATAGTTCTCAGCTTATTTCACACATGCAAATACTCCTGCCATGATAAGGCATTGACCCATGGGAGTGCATATAAAGATTTAAGAGAATTTCATTATTTAGAGTTCTCCGTTACTGTGTGTATGTCCTGTCTATGTTTTAACCACATTCAAAATGGTTTGTGATAAACACGTTAATTTTGCACTCTGCTCTTCCTTTCTGTTTACTTGAATTGTACGAAGGGGTAAGTAATAATTTGGACAAGGCAATTACTGTTAATATAGTATACTTGGATTCTACAAAATCCTTTGATACTTTACATCAGAACAGGTAATTTATCACCACTTAGTGAATCTCCCCGGTAGTCTCTCAACAGCTGAAAGACAAATATCCTCCTCTTGGGTTAGTCTCTTATGATGTCAATACTGTCATTATGTTTTGGTGTAATTACATGCATTGTTGGTAAATATTCCTTTTGTTTGTGCTTTTTTATTAGATTGACAGATCTGAGACCACAGTAAACAACCTAAATCCAGTATTTGCAAAGAAGTTTACCATCAACTATCACTTTGAAGAGGTACAGAAGTTGAAATTTGCTTTGTTTGACCAGGACAAATCAAGCACCCAGTTGTATGAACATGACTTCCTTGGGGAATTCTCATGCACACTTGGGACGGTGAGTTATTACTGGTGCTATTTCTTTTTTTAAACCAAAGCTTGATTAATCCTTTAAGGACCGGAGCCCCTGTAGTCCTTAACAGGTTAAAGAATTTTCATATAGAGCAGGGCTGCTTAAAGGGATAATATTTCACAATAAAAGCAGCTCCAGTTAATCTTCATAGTATTTGGGCCATGGAGAGTGGTATTTCAATACTGTCAGAGTTGTAGTTCAAGAGTAATTGAATTATAAAGTATTCCCCTCCTGCCCCTTTTACTGACGTAACACTGCTCAGACTATGGTACAGATCCGGTCAACACTGTCTGCTAGAGATGCACCGATACCAATTTTTTAAGACCGAGTATGAGTACTGATACTTTTTTCAAGTACTCACAGATACCAATTACCGATACTTTTTTTTGCGGTCATTTGCCAGTTTTCCAAGTACCTAAAGTATATATATATATATATATATATACTAGTTGAACAGCCCGTTACATGGGCCACAGTGCCTCTGGCAGCCGGTCGCGGGGCAGTCACGCGCAGTGGAGACTGCCCGCGCCAGGCTGATACAGAGCTGGACACTCCTTCGGAGCGCCCAGCTCTGTATCAGCCGCGGCGCGGGCAGTCTGTACTGCGCATGACTGCCGCACGCGCAGCAGTGTCTACTGCGCATGTCGGCGCGTTACACACAACTTAGCGAATTATTATATAGGGGATATATATATATATATATATATATATATATATATATATATAACACTCCCACCTAATCTGTGATCACGGCGCCTAATAACACAACGGTCAACTATTACACAACTATAAACTATAGTGTAATCAAGCGCTTCAATCCAGACCCTGTCAGTGTAAAGGGTCAAACCACAAAGTAAATAAATAAATATAACACCAAAGGAGAGCGCTAAGAATGCACTATAAAAATACAAACTTTAATACATATACAATCGTCTTCAACAGTGTATACCATATAAATGCGCTAAAGTAATATTAAAAATAATAGCTCCGGAGCTATAAACACGTGCACTTATGTAAACACTTATTTAAAACAATAAGATGCAACAATGTCTTTAACCATAGAATAAATCTGTAACGTGAATAGCAGCAACAGCAGCAGTAGCGCTACTAAATATCAAGGTAGAGCGGGGATAACAGTAACACTCTATTGGGAAGCTAAAGGTAACGTGTCGCGGGCAGGTCAAAATTCCATTGATAAGCTGGATGTATAGTTCGTGTACATATCCCGACAAGTAATTCCGGCAAACACAGATATAATATAGTAGCCGTCTATTTCAATAGAGGAACTTTCCTCCGCCACACTGTATCTACTAGTGGCTCACTTCACAATCAGGGATAATACTTGCGTTACAGCTCTTCCGGCTTTAGTTTCCTTACACAGCTTCACCAAATAAGACCTCCCGTCCTTAGGCACCTTCCTCACTTCAGCTTCTGGTTACTCTCTCCAGTGTAAAATAAACTCCACAGTACATCCGCTCACCGATATACCATAAACAGAGATATATTTTCTTGAAATTCTTCAATCACACTGTAGCATCATAAAAAATTAGCGCAAACAACAGCAGCAAATTCCAACGCGTTTCGTCCTGTATAACCAGAACTTCATCAGGGATTTCGATGTGGGTATGAACTAGCGTTCTTTTATTTTCTTTGGCGTCATTTTTGGCGCCATTACTACATGAAACTTTTAACTCTTTCTCCCACATCTCAGATGTTAACCCTTAGAGGCAAGAGATATAAAACAAGGAGTATATACACAAAACAATAAAAATAAAAATAAATATAAATAAAAATATATACTAAAAATAAAATAAATACATATATATACAAAAAAATATAAAATAAAAATAAATATACAAATGAAAGAAAATGAAAAATATGAAAAAAATAAAAATGATACAAATACAAACTAAAAAATAAAAAATAATAAATAGAATAAAACAAATCATAATAAATAAACAATCACCATATTCAGAACTATTAACCATTGCATAAGTTCTTATTTTGTTTGGATGGAACCAACAATAATTCAAAAATCTTCATAATAATCATTTAAGTGCTTATATAAGTATGAACATCTATTTTATCATTCAATCCATTAGGAAACAGCGTTTGACATTTAAAGATCCAGTACGTCTCTCTCTTACACAACACACTGAACCTTTCACCATCATTTAATGTATCCGGGATATGTTCCAATGCCATAATACTAGTATCTTTCATTGATTTTTTATGATATTTCTGATAATGCTTTGTTAGTGGATATTTAGTATCAGAATTATTTACAGCCCTTCTGTGTTCCAAAAATCTATCTTTCATCTTTCTTTTTGTTCTTCCTATATAACTTAACCCACAAGGACAGGTTATTTTGTATATCACATATGTACTATTACATGTTATATGTTGTTTAATATCGATCTTATTATTTTGATAATCCAAAAAATATGTTTCTTTATGTTTTATATAACTACATGTGATACACCGATTCATCCCACATTTGAATACTCCATTTTGTTTTAAAACAAAATTATTTTTCTTTCCTATATTATTTTTCATTCTACCAGGTCTTTTTCTTGATAATATTTCTTTTAAATTTTTATTCTTAGTAAACACCACCTCAGGACCACTCCCCAAAACTTGTTTCAGTGATGGGTCCTGAAGTAGTATCCGCCAATGTCTCCTCAAAATATTTTTTATCTTATGATGTGAATTATTATATTGTGTAACAAATATTGGAGTATTATTAGTTATCTTATTTTTAATCTTTTTCTCTTTATTAAATACCAACATTTCCTCCCTCTTCATATTCATCACATCCTGATAAGTCTTTTCCAATTCCTCCTCAGGATACCCTTTCTCCCTAAACTTATCTTTCAATTCTATTGCTTGTACTTTATAATCTGTCATTTGTGTACAATTTCTTTTAATTCTCTTGAATTGCCCTGTTGGTATATTTGTCTTCCATTGTTTTAAATGACTACTATTATAATGCAGATAGTTATTAGTATTTGTAGGCTTAATATAATTCTTAGTAATAATTTTATGTTCCCCACCTTTTAAAGTAAGATCTAAAAAATTAACCTCTTTTTTACTAGTATTATAAGTAAATTTAAGTCCCAAAAAATTATTATTCAATTGTGACAAATACTCATCTAATTCCAACTGATTTCCATTCCATATAATAAGGAGATCATCAATGTATCTTCCATAGAATGCCAGCCTTGCCCCCAGCCCCGCGCCCCACACATGGGTCATCTCCCAATATCCCATATATAGATTTGCATAGCTGGGGGCAAAGCTGGCACCCATGGCAGCTCCCCTGGTTTGTATATAAAATTCATCACCAAATTGAAAATAATTATTATACAATATAAAACGTATACTGTCCAATAAAAACATTTTTTGTTTAACTGGTATATCAGAATCCGCCTCTAGAAAAAAACGTACAGCTTCTATCCCTTTTTCATGATCTATATTAGTATACAGAGAGGTGACATCAACCGCTGCCCAGATATAATCTTCACACCACTCAAAGTGATTTAACTGATTAAGTATAGATTGAGTATCTTTGATATATGATTTCAGAGAAACTACATATTTCTGAAGAAAAAAATCAATATATTCAGACAGCCTCGACGTCACCCCACCCATACCTGCAATGATCGGTCTTCCTGGGGGTTTTTCTAGGGTTTTATGTATTTTGGGGATTATATAAAAATAAGGTATTTTTGGATGTTTAACTTGCAGAAATTCTTTTTCTTGTTTAGTAATTATACCTTGTTGACCTGCTACATTTAATATATCATATAGATTATGTTGGAGCAATAAAATAGGTTCCTTCTCTGTTGGCCTATAGGTATCTACATCACTTAACAGACGTTTTGCCTCTTCTATATAATCTTTCATATACATCACCACAGTTGCTCCCCCTTTATCTGCTTGTGTAATGTATATTTCCTTATTTTCTTTTAAATTTTTTAAGGCTTGCCATTCTTGTTTCGTTAAATTATATTGAATATTACTTTTTGTATTGCACAACTTCTGAAAATCTTGCATTACTAAATTATAAAAGGCTTCAACATATGGACCCTTGCTTTGATAAGGATAGAACACTGATTTAGGTTTAAAATGAGTATGTATATACATATTATCACACTCATTTTCCATAATCTCTTGTTCAACATTAGTTGTATCCTCATTTTCTTCCAACAACATCTCCAAATCTCCCAATACATCATGATCATTACCTTTCAATGCAAAATGTCTTTTTAATGTAAGAGTTCTAACATATCTATTTAAATTCAAAAATAATTCAAATTCCTTTGGTTGTGTGGTAGGAGCAAATTTTAGTCCTTTACTAATAACTGATACTTCATCTTTACTTAAAACATAGTCTGTCAAATTATATATATCTTTCAGTGCTTTAGTAATATTAACCTCTAATTTAAACTTACTATATCTTCTACCTGCTCTACTTCCCCTTGTCCATGATCTAATTCTGGTGACTGACTTCTGCTTCTTTTTAACGTGTGTTTCCCCCTTCCCTGATGCTTGTCCAAAAAAACAGTTGTGTTGTTAGTTACCACCTGCGCATAACTAGTACTTGGCTGTGGCTCCATTTCTGATTCTAATTGTATCAAAGGTGCATATGTGTTCTTCAATTCTACCTGTTCTTGTGTATCAAATTCCAACAATGTATATTTATGCTGTACCTTATTTTGTACCTTTATAGGTATTTTATCTTGACATTCTTTTTCTATTGTGCCTACAGTCTTATTATCTTCCATAGGATTTCTTTTGGGAACACTATGATTCCTTTCCTCCTTCTTACTAACATTTGATATCCTTGGAGTTTGATATTTATAGGTATTATAATTCCTATTACTATCTTTATTATACCATTGTTTATGATTATTCTTTGTTTCCTTAAATGCTCTATTATTTCCATTCACATAATCCGTATGATCTCTATAGAACTTATTTTGCTTTCGTTCAAATAAGCTCTTTTCAAATGAAATAATCTTATTATTAGTAGTTCCATCCAATTCTCTAAATAACACAGTATTCGAATATGGTAAGAGTTCTTCCTTAATTTTTTCTATACGTATACCAATTTTTGCTAATTTATCCTCTCTATATTGTATTATACTCCTCATAATCTGAAATGAGCAATTGTCTAGACATTTATTCCATACTTCCTGGAAATTCACATCTTGAAATCCACAAGGTTTATTAATTCTTAATCCTCGTGGTATGATATTAGAATCCAGGTACTGCTGTAGTAGAATTGTGTCCAACCAATGGCTCATTTCTTCTTTCAATAAACCCTCCAATGTATGGAAAGTCTTCCTAACATCATATTTCACATCTCTCTTGTTTTCTCCTTTCTGCTGTTTATTAAAACCCATCTGTTGACGATAATTATTTCTTCTTTCTGTTCTGAATATGACTGAAACATTATTAACAAAATCAACCAATAAAAGTATAGTAAACTCGTGTGTTATAGTCAGCCTTCACAGTAACACTGACAAACACTAATACACAACACTCCCACCTAATCTGTGATCACGGCGCCTAATAACACAACGGTCAACTATTACACAACTATAAACTATAGTGTAATCAAGCGCTTCAATCCAGACCCTGTCAGTGTAAAGGGTCAAACCACAAAGTAAATAAATAAATATAACACCAAAGGAGAGCGCTAAGAATGCACTATAAAAATACAAACTTTAATACATATACAATCGTCTTCAACAGTGTATACCATATAAATGCGCTAAAGTAATATTAAAAATAATAGCTCCGGAGCTATTCCTGTGTAAGGAAACTAAAGCCGGAAGAGCTGTAACGCAAGTATTATCCCTGATTGTGAAGTGAGCCACTAGTAGATACAGTGTGGCGGAGGAAAGTTCCTCTATTGAAATAGACGGCTACTATATTATATCTGTGTTTGCCGGAATTACTTGTCGGGATATGTACACGAACTATACATCCAGCTTATCAATGGAATTTTGACCTGCCCGCGACACGTTACCTTTAGCTTCCCAATAGAGTGTTACTGTTATCCCCGCTCTACCTTGATATTTAGTAGCGCTACTGCTGCTGTTGCTGCTATTCACGTTACAGATTTATTCTATGGTTAAAGACATTGTTGCATCTTATTGTTTTAAATAAGTGTTTACATAAGTGCACGTGTTTATAGCTCCGGAGCTATTATTTTTAATATTACTTTAGCGCATTTATATGGTATACACTGTTGAAGACGATTGTATATGTATTAAAGTTTGTATTTTTATAGTGCATTCTTAGCGCTCTCCTTTGGTGTTATATTTATTTATTTACTTTGTGGTTTGACCCTTTACACTGACAGGGTCTGGATTGAAGCGCTTGATTACACTATAGTTTATAGTTGTGTAATAGTTGACCGTTGTGTTATTAGGCGCCGTGATCACAGATTAGGTGGGAGTGTTGTGTATTAGTGTTTGTCAGTGTTACTGTGAAGGCTGACTATAACACACGAGTTTACTATACTTTTATTGGTTGATTTTGTTAATAATGTTTCAGTCATATTCAGACAGAACAGAAAGAAGAAATAATTATCGTCAACAGATGGGTTTTAATAAACAGCAGAAAGGAGAAAACAAGAGAGATGTGAAATATGATGTTAGGAAGACTTTCCATACATTGGAGGGTTTATTGAAAGAAGAAATGAGCCATTGGTTGGACACAATTCTACTACAGCAGTACCTGGATTCTAATATCATACCACGAGGATTAAGAATTAATAAACCTTGTGGATTTCAAGATGTGAATTTCCAGGAAGTATGGAATAAATGTCTAGACAATTGCTCATTTCAGATTATGAGGAGTATAATACAATATAGAGAGGATAAATTAGCAAAAATTGGTATACGTATAGAAAAAATTAAGGAAGAACTCTTACCATATTCGAATACTGTGTTATTTAGAGAATTGGATGGAACTACTAATAATAAGATTATTTCATTTGAAAAGAGCTTATTTGAACGAAAGCAAAATAAGTTCTATAGAGATCATACGGATTATGTGAATGGAAATAATAGAGCATTTAAGGAAACAAAGATTAATCATAAACAATGGTATAATAAAGATAGTAATAGGAATTATAATACCTATAAATATCAAACTCCAAGGATATCAAATGTTAGTAAGAAGGAGGAAAGGAATCATAGTGTTCCCAAAAGAAATCCTATGGAAGATAATAAGACTGTAGGCACAATAGAAAAAGAATGTCAAGATAAAATACCTATAAAGGTACAAAATAAGGTACAGCATAAATATACATTGTTGGAATTTGATACACAAGAACAGGTAGAATTGAAGAACACATATGCACCTTTGATACAATTAGAATCAGAAATGGAGCCACAGCCAAGTACTAGTTATGCGCAGGTGGTAACTAACAACACAACTGTTTTTTTGGACAAGCATCAGGGAAGGGGGAAACACACGTTAAAAAGAAGCAGAAGTCAGTCACCAGAATTAGATCACGGACAAGGGGAAGTAGAGCAGGTAGAAGATATAGTAAGTTTAAATTAGAGGTTAATATTACTAAAGCACTGAAAGATATATATAATTTGACAGACTATGTTTTAAGTAAAGATGAAGTATCAGTTATTAGTAAAGGACTAAAATTTCCTCCTACCACACAACCAAAGGAATTTGAATTATTTTTGAATTTAAATAGATATGTTAGAACTCTTACATTAAAAAGACATTTTGCATTGAAAGGTAATGATCATGATGTATTGGGAGATTTGGAGATGTTGTTGGAAGAAAATGAGGATACAACTAATGTTGAACAAGAGATTATGGAAAATGAGTGTGATAATATGTATATACATACTCATTTTAAACCTAAATCAGTGTTCTATCCTTATCAAAGCAAGGGTCCATATGTTGAAGCCTTTTATAATTTAGTAATGCAAGATTTTCAGAAGTTGTGCAATACAAAAAGTAATATTCAATATAATTTAACGAAACAAG
Source organism: Rhinophrynus dorsalis (assembly GCA_037306005.1). NCBI lineage: Eukaryota > Metazoa > Chordata > Amphibia > Anura > Rhinophrynidae > Rhinophrynus > Rhinophrynus dorsalis. Next base: position 343,344,035 of record CM074722.1, on the reverse strand, counting down.
AATGGCAAGCCTTAAAAAATTTAAAAGAAAATAAGGAAATATACATTACACAAGCAGATAAAGGGGGAGCAACTGTGGTGATGTATATGAAAGATTATATAGAAGAGGCAAAACGTCTGTTAAGTGATGTAGATACCTATAGGCCAACAGAGAAGGAACCTATTTTATTGCTCCAACATAATCTATATGATATATTAAATGTAGCAGGTCAACAAGGTATAATTACTAAACAAGAAAAAGAATTTCTGCAAGTTAAACATCCAAAAATACCTTATTTTTATATAATCCCCAAAATACATAAAACCCTAGAAAAACCCCCAGGAAGACCGATCATTGCAGGTATGGGTGGGGTGACGTCGAGGCTGTCTGAATATATTGATTTTTTTCTTCAGAAATATGTAGTTTCTCTGAAATCATATATCAAAGATACTCAATCTATACTTAATCAGTTAAATCACTTTGAGTGGTGTGAAGATTATATCTGGGCAGCGGTTGATGTCACCTCTCTGTATACTAATATAGATCATGAAAAAGGGATAGAAGCTGTACGTTTTTTTCTAGAGGCGGATTCTGATATACCAGTTAAACAAAAAATGTTTTTATTGGACAGTATACGTTTTATATTGTATAATAATTATTTTCAATTTGGTGACGAATTTTATATACAAACCAGGGGAGCTGCCATGGGTGCCAGCTTTGCCCCCAGCTATGCAAATCTATATATGGGATATTGGGAGATGACCCATGTGTGGGGCGCAGGGCTGGGGGCAAGGCTGGCATTCTATGGAAGATACATTGATGATCTCCTTATTATATGGAATGGAAATCAATTGGAATTAGATGAGTATTTGTCACAATTGAATAATAATTTTTTGGGACTTAAATTTACTTATAATACTAGTAAAAAAGAGGTTAATTTTTTAGATCTTACTTTAAAAGGTGGGGAACATAAAATTATTACTAAGAATTATATTAAGCCTACAAATACTAATAACTATCTGCATTATAATAGTAGTCATTTAAAACAATGGAAGACAAATATACCAACAGGGCAATTCAAGAGAATTAAAAGAAATTGTACACAAATGACAGATTATAAAGTACAAGCAATAGAATTGAAAGATAAGTTTAGGGAGAAAGGGTATCCTGAGGAGGAATTGGAAAAGACTTATCAGGATGTGATGAATATGAAGAGGGAGGAAATGTTGGTATTTAATAAAGAGAAAAAGATTAAAAATAAGATAACTAATAATACTCCAATATTTGTTACACAATATAATAATTCACATCATAAGATAAAAAATATTTTGAGGAGACATTGGCGGATACTACTTCAGGACCCATCACTGAAACAAGTTTTGGGGAGTGGTCCTGAGGTGGTGTTTACTAAGAATAAAAATTTAAAAGAAATATTATCAAGAAAAAGACCTGGTAGAATGAAAAATAATATAGGAAAGAAAAATAATTTTGTTTTAAAACAAAATGGAGTATTCAAATGTGGGATGAATCGGTGTATCACATGTAGTTATATAAAACATAAAGAAACATATTTTTTGGATTATCAAAATAATAAGATCGATATTAAACAACATATAACATGTAATAGTACATATGTGATATACAAAATAACCTGTCCTTGTGGGTTAAGTTATATAGGAAGAACAAAAAGAAAGATGAAAGATAGATTTTTGGAACACAGAAGGGCTGTAAATAATTCTGATACTAAATATCCACTAACAAAGCATTATCAGAAATATCATAAAAAATCAATGAAAGATACTAGTATTATGGCATTGGAACATATCCCGGATACATTAAATGATGGTGAAAGGTTCAGTGTGTTGTGTAAGAGAGAGACGTACTGGATCTTTAAATGTCAAACGCTGTTTCCTAATGGATTGAATGATAAAATAGATGTTCATACTTATATAAGCACTTAAATGATTATTATGAAGATTTTTGAATTATTGTTGGTTCCATCCAAACAAAATAAGAACTTATGCAATGGTTAATAGTTCTGAATATGGTGATTGTTTATTTATTATGATTTGTTTTATTCTATTTATTATTTTTTAGTTTGTATTTGTATCATTTTTATTTTTTTCATATTTTTCATTTTCTTTCATTTGTATATTTATTTTTATTTTATATTTTTTTGTATATATATGTATTTATTTTATTTTTAGTATATATTTTTATTTATATTTATTTTTATTTTTATTGTTTTGTGTATATACTCCTTGTTTTATATCTCTTGCCTCTAAGGGTTAACATCTGAGATGTGGGAGAAAGAGTTAAAAGTTTCATGTAGTAATGGCGCCAAAAATGACGCCAAAGAAAATAAAAGAACGCTAGTTCATACCCACATCGAAATCCCTGATGAAGTTCTGGTTATACAGGACGAAACGCGTTGGAATTTGCTGCTGTTGTTTGCGCTAATTTTTTATGATGCTACAGTGTGATTGAAGAATTTCAAGAAAATATATCTCTGTTTATGGTATATCGGTGAGCGGATGTACTGTGGAGTTTATTTTACACTGGAGAGAGTAACCAGAAGCTGAAGTGAGGAAGGTGCCTAAGGACGGGAGGTCTTATTTGGTGAAGCTGTGTAAGGAAACTAAAGCCGGAAGAGCTGTAACGCAAGTATTATCCCTGATTGTGAAGTGAGCCACTAGTAGATACAGTGTGGCGGAGGAAAGTTCCTCTATTGAAATAGACGGCTACTATATTATATCTGTGTTTGCCGGAATTACTTGTCGGGATATGTACACGAACTATACATCCAGCTTATCAATGGAATTTTGACCTGCCCGCGACACGTTACCTTTAGCTTCCCAATAGAGTGTTACTGTTATCCCCGCTCTACCTTGATATTTAGTAGCGCTACTGCTGCTGTTGCTGCTATTCACGTTACAGATTTATTCTATGGTTAAAGACATTGTTGCATCTTATTGTTTTTAATAAGTGTTTACATAAGTGCATGTGTTTATAGCTCCGGAGCTATTATTTTTAATATTACTTTAGCGCATTTATATGGTATACACTGTTGAAGACGATTGTATATGTATTAAAGTTTGTATTTTTATAGTGCATTCTTAGCGCTCTCCTTTGGTGTTATATATATATATATATATATATATATATATATATATATATATATATATATATACTCTTGAAATATATATACACACACACACAAATACATACACAAACCACCTCTTGACTCTTGATTCTCCCTTTTGCCTCTTGAGCCCCCTCCTTTTGCCTTGGCTTTTTCTCTCCCTTTTGATCCCCCTTTCTCCCCCTCCTTGACTCTTGATCCCACCCTTTTGCCTCTCTGTCTCCCTCCTGATCCCCCCTCCTTTTGCCTCTTCTTGGCCCCCTCCTTTTGTCTCCTGAGCCTTCCTCCTTTTGCCTGTTTTTTTTCTCCCTTAGTCCCTTTTGCCTCCTTTTCTCCCTCTTGACCCCCCTCTCTGCCTCTTTCACCACCCGCTCTTGATGCCCCGTCTTGCCATCTTTTTGCCTGCCTTACTCTCCTCTGCCGGGTGCTCGCTGTTCTCTCGCGAGCCCCGGCAGAGGTCAGTGTCTGAGCATTGCCATTGTAACCCGCGGCAACGCTCTGACACTGCAGGAGGGAGAGAGGCGACCGGGGAGCATTGTGAGCAGCTCCCCGGGCTCCCTCTCTGCAGCAGCGACCCTGACTCAGGATATCGGTGCTGGCATCGGCCGCATTTGCGCGAGTACGAGTACTCGTGCAAATGGCAGTGTCGGCACCGATACAAGTATCGGTATCGGTGCATCCCTACTGTCTGCTGGAAGTAGGTACAGAGCTCTCGTACTCGCGCAAATGCGGCCGATGCCAGCACCGATATCCTGTGTCAGGGTCGCTGCTGCAGAGAGGGAGCCCGGGGAGCTGCTCACAATGCTCCCCGGGCTCCCTCTCTGCAGCAGCGACCCTGACACAGGATATCGGTGCTGGCATCGGCCGCATTTGCACGAGTACTCGCGCAAATGCCGGTATGGGCACTGATACCAGTATCTGTATCGGTGCATCCCTACTGTCTGGTTTTTAATTTCTCCAGACGAGAAGATTTTTTTAAAAAGAGGATATACTTTCCATTATTTATCATTTATAAGGAAATGATTTAGGCTAGGTTGTGATGGGGGTAAACATCCCCTTTAAGGACCAAAGGGGTTTGAACTGCTTTGCTTTGCAATACGTTGCACATCCCCCTGGTCCTTAAAGCATTAATTCAGAGCTGCTGCTGTACGTAAGATGAGGTGTTTCAGTTAAGGCAGGAGTTATGATAAATGTATTTACCTGCAGGACCTCGGTTTTAACACATGCTTACCCTAGAAAACTGGTTCCCCAGTCTGTTTTATTTCAGTGGAACGTACTTTGCTTTTCTTGTGAAGTAACAATCAAACAGTACATTTTTAGTCTTAAAAGAAATAGTTATTTTTAGAGACAAAACAATAACGAATTGAAAATTTTATTCTGCGTTAGCCTTTAAAAATGGCATTATATCTAACTGACTAGTGATTTGATCCCAAAGTTGTCATAGGAAAACATATATGAATTGTACATTATGTATTCAGTCTATGTAACCTATAATTAGTGTAAATTGTATGCAACATAAAATCCAGTGTATAATGGATAGAATTTATATGTATAGAACACTAATGTGTTTAACTCTCTGAGTGCCAGAGGAGGGGACCGACATATTTCTCCTTATTGTGGTGGACACCCCTCGGCTACGCAAAGGGTCAAAGTACATCCTATGCAACACACAGGCTGATGTATTAAGAAGAACTGGAGTAAAATATTTGTGAGTTATTTAGTTTGATAAATGATGGTAATTAAGTCATGCTGTAAGGTGCTTTCTTTCTAAGTGTTACTTTACCTCTCTACTCACTGACACTTAACCTTTTCATGGATAGGGGAGCAGCGTCCATGAGTGGGGAGGCAGGAAAAGTCTAACCCCCAATACAGGAAGTGTTTAGCCCCCAATACAGGAAGTGTCTACATGACATGTCTGTAACGAACACAATCTACAAGCCAATTTAAATCAAACACTCAAACTCGTTTTCAAAATGGAAAATACAACATGTGAGTAATGTTGAAAGCTCTTTCAAAATCACGAAATTTGCTTTCCGCTTATAGTGTTCCTTTAAAAGCACCATATAAATCAGTGGGATTTTTTATAATTATATGTGTCCCGTATGATATAGTGTGTATAATTGTTCCATTTCTTTTAGTACATCTGCTTCAAATAATGTCTGTATTAAAAATTATACACAGAGCTCTATTAAAGCGGATCTTTCACCTTCTATAAAGTCGCCCTCCAATAATTAGGCATATGGCGACTAGCTTCATAATAGTGCGATTATCTCTCATAAATACCCGTTTCTGAAGTAATCCTTATTCTTCAGAGACTGACGGCCAGGCTTCTTGGTTTAGAGCCGTCTTTGCACCTGCGCCTTCAGTCTCTTCCGGTACCATGCAATGCCTCCCAGAGGAGACTGGGATGGACAGTGCAGGCACACAGATGTCTCTAAGACAAGATGTCTGCGTGCACGCCTGGCTACCGGTCTCCGAAGAATAAGGATTACTTCAGAACCGGGTACTTGTGAGAGATAATAGCACTATTATGAAGCTAGTCGCCATATGCCTAATTATTGGAAGGCAAATTTATAGAGGATGAAAGTTCCGCTTTAATCAATCCTAAGAAGAAGAGCAATTATATAGCAAACCAAGTATGCTGTAGTGGGGATGAAAACTCCCATTAAATTAAATGGGACTTTTAACCCCTTGAATGCTAGAGAGATCACCTGCGCATTCCTTTGTAATTATTATATGGTAACTTGCGGAATTTCCATTTCAACCCTATAGTGCAGATGGTCTGCTCCAGAGTTGCACTTGTTTAGCGTGATAAATAAGTCCTATTGTGTATAACCGAGTAGTCACTTGTTGGGCCAATTCACTACCTCTTGTGTTTAATATGATGCTTAATGCTTACCTCTTTTTAAATTGTGAACTTTATTTATAATGTGCATAATATACACAACATATAGCGTATATAATTCATACTCTAGCACCATATGATAAAGAGGTTTGAAATATTCTAATTGCCTCCCATTTAATTTTTTACATAAAGCTGTTGTTGTGTTTGATTTCTCCAGATTGTATCAAGCAAGAAGATAATTCGACCTCTGGTTTTAGGGAATGGAAAGCCAGCGGGGAAGGGAGTCATAACGGTAAAGAGGTTTCTTTTTCTGTACTGCATGTGTCATTTTAAAAGCTGTTTGAACTTCATACTGAGATAATCGTTTGATTATTCCACTGGTAGCAATCATTCTGTTTCTAGTAAAAGCCCAAAATGTGCATCGTAGCAACTGTAACATAGCAACAAGATATCAAAGCGTCAGGATAACAATATGTTGCAAGTTCCTCTATGTATGAGGCAGACTTGAGTACACTGATTGTTTTATTATTTCATCAATGTTGTAAACAATGTAACATATAATGGCTCTGCACATAATTTTCATTCTGAAAGTTTTAAATTAATCCCTTCAATGCAAGAGGGATCTTTAATGCATTGCTCTCCTCATGCTGATGGCAAACAGGATAATTTACCATCATTCCTAATAAAATTGTTTTCCCTTGATTTTTCATAACCAGATACACAAGGCACTGCAGTCACTCACTAAGTAAATAGCAGCAAAGAAATTGATTTCTCTCTACATGCCATCACCACCAAGTCCTGCAGGTTTTATAAAGACCAACTATACCCTTGGAATAATATCTATGTAGGTGTTCTTCAAACAGCAGTCCAGTATATCAATATGGGATACCTTTTTTATGTGCGTTTGAACCGTTGTAATCCACTGCTACTTGTTTATCTCATTAAGGAGCAGGGGGGTATGCAACGCATTGCTGCACACCGTGCCAGTCCTTAAAGGGCTCAAGTGGTTCTATCACGACACACGTTTTAATCACATATATAGATTTTTTATAAACTGCCTATACCTTGTGATTTTTGTTTTATGTAACCGGAGAAAAGCACCGTTTTCTGATGTTTTTGGATCATCCTGTATAATTACTTACTCACCTGTCCAGAAATTGTTTACTTTCTCTGTACCCCTCCACCTAAGGCTTCCAGAACATTTCAGATTCCTCCAAACTGGTTGATTAAATGAATGGAGTGAAATAAACAACAAGTCTTACCAAGATTGATGTTCCAATTGGAGTGAGAATTTGGTGTCAGTTCTTCTTTAAGTTTACAATCTGATACAATACTTATGCAGGTGGCGACTAGCTTACTAATCATTATTTTACCTTTAAAAAATGTCCACAAATAAAGTTATGCTTAAGATTCCGAGACCGGAAGCCAGGCATCAACGCGGACATCTTGAATGCTAGCATGCGCAGTCACTCCTCTTCAGTCATCACAGGCATAGCACTGGCCCGGACGACTCCGGAAGAGACTGGCGGCGCAGGCACACAGGCTGCAGTAACTTGGCCGTCAATCTCGGAAACTTAAGCATAACTTTATTCGTGGGCACTTTTTAAAGATAAAATAATGATTAGTAAGCTAGTCGCCACCTGCATAAGTATTGCAGGGCGAGTTTAATGGAGGTGGTAGTTCCGCGTTAAGAACCATTCTTGTCTATTGAAGCCTATTGTTTGTTGCAAGGGAATGTGACCTATAGGCAGATTTCTATAGGGATCACCATATACTGGAAGCTACAGACATAATGCCAAAAAATAGATAGATATAGATAGATAGATAGATAGATAGATAGATAGATAGATAGATAGATAGATCTGATTCTTGTGTGAAGGATACCTAGGTAAGTTAATTGGTTAAACAAATTAAGAACCTCTAATTCCTAGGATACAGTTCTCCTTTATGAAATAACTCCAAGAAGCAGCCTTGTGTAGAATAAAAAGCCACCAAAACATTCATTTACTCCCACACTGTGTCATGCCTCAACTAAGGCAACCCCTGCTAATTGGCTTTCCCTGCTAGAGATTGTCTCTGCTCCAATTTAGCCTAAATGCTACTGTCAGGCTCATTTAACTCACTAGCTGTTCCTCGCCTGCTTTCAAACACTGCCAAAACCCTACACTAGCTTCCTATAGCCTCCAAATCCTCACAAAAGAAAAAAAAAAAACAAAGTGTCTGTATGTCAGGTTAACAGGCAGCATGGATATTTTGTACCTGAGTAGCTGATTGAATGTAATATGCCACCTTAATCCCTGCACCACTGCTGATTAAAGAAGGCCATGTGTTCCTGATTGAACAGAGGTGTGGCCCATCCTTGAGATAAGTGAGTTAGTAGTGGACAGTGGGCAGTTTTCCATTAATTGCTAGGCAACATTTAGCATCATGGATTACGTTTATGTATTGTCTTACCCTTTGAGTGCCAGAGGGGTGCTGTTAAAAATGTTGCGTATTCCTCTGGCACTCAAAGGGTAAAGAAACATCATAGCAAGTCAAAGACAAGAAATCTTAACAAGGGCAACAAAAAGAGGTAAGCAGACACATTGATCTCTTGGACTATGCTCATCATCTGGAAGATAAACCCGTTTTGTAGAGACCAAGCTAGCAGACATGGAAGACCACTGTCAAAAGAACAACCTGAGGATCCCTGACATTCTAGTAGTGGTCCTCAAGACTGATCTCTTCTCAACAATCTATAAAAAAGAGCGCAAAGAGCACCATCTAAAAGAAAATTACAAACTTTATTGCAAGCACGCAATATTTAAAAACACTTTCTGGATCCCATATAATACACAGCATATAACTCCCGCTCAGGCCAGATCTTTCCTCCCCTTGTCCTCTCTGTTACTCATGAACCAGCAGTGTCCCAACTGAACTGCAGCCTACTCTCTCTCACAGCATATACTGCAGGGTTGCCTCCAACACGGTCACCATCCACGGGTGATGATGCTCACAAGCCGGGACTTTCCAAGCCAGCACCCTCTAGCCGCTTGATCTCAATGCTGGGGTCAAATATGCTTATGAGGGAGTCAAAGCACTAAATGGGAAGCACATAACAACAACCCTATGCGTATTGCTGAAATTACAATCCGCTTCCTCAGGGGATACAGAGAGGGACTTTGAACCGTAATATATACCACACCTCTCTATTTCCAATCCACTTGAACCAATCACCTCCCTGTATCCTCTCTACACATGCCAATAATAATAAACATCTATCAATAACTTTATAAAACCTCCATACTATACCAAATGTTGCACATACCTATAGATATTTACTCAACCACATTCCAGTTAAAAGTAATACCACCTAATCAGTATTTTCGTCCTAAATTCCCATCTATAGTTTATGATATCAAAGAGAAACTAACACAGTGGCAGTCATTCTATGGCTACCAACCCACTATGAATTATCATCCGAGCTCATATTCTCCCTACTTCTATAGACAGAAACTAACTGATCTTTAAAGATATTTTACCTCAGGTTTTTGAGTTATTAATTTTATTTAAACCTTTTGAATCCGGATGGTAATCCTTCATACTAATATTACACCTCTGAACAAAAACATCGGGATACATCAAGACTGACTCATCTTACAGTAAACTACAATAAGACCAAAGGTAATTAATTAATCAAAAACTGCTAGATCCAACTCCATGTTAAGTCCAGAGGAGTAGAGGGTCCTAAGTTGGTGAATCCAAAAAGTCTGTCTTCTCCTCAGTTTTAATAACCTATCTCCACCCCTTCTATCTATGCCAACCTGTTCGATAACCATAATTGTTATCCCTTCTAACCTGCAAAGGAAATGTGCTTTTTGTTTGCCAAACTATAGCATAGAACATCTGCTGATTAGAATCCACTGGATTCCAAGTGCTCCAAACCAATGTAATTGCTAGGGTGCATTTATTCTTAATAAAAAAAAAACTATTTGGAAATTTACATCTACTACATTCTTTTCATGTAACAAAATAATTAGGCTATTCCATATGCTGTATCATTACCAGAAAGCATTATCCTAATCATACACTGAAAGCAAGGGAAGCCAACGCTGGTCCTCGAGCTAGAGACAGTTCATGATTTCAGGATAACTATACAGGTGGATCAATTAAAGTGATGAGCCACTGATTGATTTACCTGAAACATGCACTGTTGGTAGCTCTTTAGGAACAGGGTTGGCCACCTCTGACTTAAAGGAACATTGCCACATCCTAATAATAATCCCCACTTACCTTACCCTAAGGCAGAAAATCCTAATGGCCACTATGAAGCATTTCAGTGGGTTAAGTGACTATCATGTCAGCGGATACAAACTTGATTTATTTTACAGTACTCTAAGGACCCAAATTTCTCCCTCTGAAGGATTCCTAGGAAGGCCATGGTGGGAGGAGTTTGTGTGCCCTTGAATCCTGCAAAAACAACCACGTCCACCTCCATTATGAGGATGTCACTACTAATTACAGATTCATTTTGGAAAAGAAGTCATAGTAGCAGTTAGGATTTTCAGCCCAGTTTAAGGTAAATGGGGGTGATAGTAAGAGGTGTTGGTGTTCCTTTAAACCTTTTCTTAACTGTAAACCTAACTTGATTTTTAAAGGGGAACTATACCTTAACAATGTGCCTCTTAATGGAGCAGTAACTTTTTTCAATTAAAAACAAAAAATAAAGTCTCCTCCTTCGGAGTAAAACAAGAGTACTCCCAGTTTGCAGAGTTATTATATTAAACTATTTGTTTTTAGAACTTTTGAGTGTCAGAGTGGTATCCAGTGCATTGCAATATGTTGGATACCTCTCTGGCACTTAAAGAGTTAACACTAACTGCCCTCTTGTGGCCAGAATTCAGATAGTTATTCTGTTGTAGAAGTGAGTTACTGACAACAGTTCTCCACTAATTGTTTTAGTAACTGCTGATATGCCTTCTTGCAGTTTGAACTTTAACCCCCTTAAGCACGCGCGACCTGCCAGAACCGTCAAGCTTCTCCAGACACTAAGGACCCTTGACGGTCCTGGCACGTTGTGGTAATTTCTGATCACAGCTCAGCTACACGCAACGCACAGATCATGTATTTTGAAAAGAAAAAAAAAATGTGGCCTGGAACTAAGGTCTCCAGATCTGTTTCCACAGAGTGTAACAATTTTGAACTTTTAATAATTTTTAAATAAACCAACTGCCAGCAGTGGGCGTACTCCTGTTTTAACAGGAAACACCCTATAACATATGAAAATGTTCACTGCTCCTTTAAATTTGTTTATCAGAAGGACTTACCTATGTAAGTGTCATTTCAACAGCAGTGCAACTGATCAGACTGAAACTAGACAACTGGGGTCCCTTCTGAGTTCTTAATTTCTGTTGCAGGTTAATGTTTCCTGTGAGAGACAGACCTGAAATGAGATCACATATACTGGAAACTGCAGATATAATGCAAACAATACATTTATATGCCTGACTGTGGTATGAAGGACACCTACCTAGGTCAATATGCTAAATTAAAGTACTGCTGTGATCAGATAGTTACCCTCTCAGGAGATCTATTCCACTGTGAGCAGACATGCTGGTTAAGTTGATGCATTGTAAACCCAGAGCACCAACAGGGAAGCAGAATAGTGGAAAAGAGATGACCAATATTCCCTTGGTGTAACTATGTTGCATCATGCATGACTGTCGTCCATAATGTGAGTTCCCATGGCCTTCTGTACTGGCATGAAAGCCAATCTCAGCTGGTCCATGTGGAATTTTTACACAAACCAGGAGATTGGGGGTGAGAGCTACAGGCTTTCTGGTTGCATTCTAGGTGAATAAGCAAACTTTCTGCCTCCCACCTCCAACCCGCAAACAGCTGATATGAGCCATTATGGAGCCGTGCAGTGCATCCCTAGGCTTTTTATTGTCTCAGTGGAGCAGACTGAATAACGTGTTAATTGTCCTTTAAGAGCGACTTATTCCTATGGCATTGTTCCCCTTTAACACTCCCCCACAAGAAAGATAAAATACCAGATAAACCACAACTATGTAGAGATATAGAACAAACAAATAAGTACAGCGACATAATGTCAAATACCCAACCTCCTTTTCAAAATAACACATTTTTATTAAATGGGATACAAATACAGAAACAAGATAGATGTTATTGGTTGCCAGAAACTGACTTATATAAGACCTGCTGCAATTGTGGATCAATGCAACTGCATGAGAGGAGACAAACAGAAATCCCCATTGATTTAAATAGGACTTTTAACATCTTAAATGGTAGTTGTCTAGCGCATTAGTTTGCAAGATGTTGTAGAAGCCTCCCCCCCAGCACTCATTGGTTTAAAACTCAGAGTGTTAAAAGCTCCATTTAAATTAATGAGGCATTTGGAAAATGTTATTGGCCCTCTGTGGTGCTCTTTGTTTGCACCAGTGCTTTTTAGTAAGTCAGACTCACAGACTTCTATAATACATAGTCCCTGGTTTGCAAAAAAGAATAATACCTAAACACTAGTCTGTTAGTACTAACTTCAAGGATAGGCAAGGAGATACCGACTATTATTGTATAAATAAATCTGCACTTATTAGTACAGTATTACAGATACATGACTTTCATCCTGTGAGGGGAGGGCTGGCCTGGGGGGCAGGGGGGCAATTGCCCCCTGGGCTGGTCATATGTCTGGGCTGGTAGGCCACTGCACCTCACTAAATCTCCTGATTGCTGCTGTAAATGGATCTACACTAGTGATACCACAGAGGCACAATCCAAATGGAGCTACGCTAGTAGCATAAACCATTTCCCTTGTAAGCTCTGTAGTATCACTAGGTAAGCTTGACTTAAATTGTAAGCTTTGTAGTGGCGCACTAGTGTAGCCCCATTTCAACTGTAAGCTATGTGGTATCATGTGACTTACGTCACAACATTAATGCCAATTTTAAAAGTAACAAAAGGGGGTGGGCTGGGACAGTGGCCTGGAACGATAATAGAAATGGGCCACTTGAATGTATTTGACCCCTGGGCCACAAATTGCCAGCCCTCTCCTGATCCTGTGTGTAGCATGAGCCCACTGAAAGGCTGATGTACTAGGAATAACTGAAGCAAACCTGCTGTACCATAAGGGAAAAGTACAATTTCCCTAAATATCCATTGATTTGCAGCATCCAATGCATATCTTAGTGAGGCAGCATTTCACATTGCAAGATTTGGCACAGAGCTACATTTACTCTTTTAATTTCTCCAAACCAGCAGATTTTTTTTAAAAAAGGATACACTTTCCATTATTTATCATTTATAAGGAAACAATTTAGGCAAAGTTGTGAAGGGGGTAAACATCCCCTTTAATGGTACTAGTGGTTGAAGAGGTAGGGAAAATATGAAAACAAGTACAACAAGACATACAGACCTTTGATCTATCTTACAAAGAGACCCTAGTGGCAGACACAACCACCGACTTGGATAACAAACTCCAAACAGTAACAGCCAGCTACAAACAAGAACTTGTAACCTTTAAGAACAGCAAGCTGTGCAAGGTACAAGAAGATTACAAAGATAAAATAGTCTATAGCTGGCTTTTAGGCCAAAAACCTAGACCCACCCACCCTAAAAGGACTAAGAGACTTGTCAGACCGCAGGACTTGAGTGTAGTGGACCTGGCTCTGGTAACTCTTCCTCTGACACAGAATAACCTACAACCACAAGACAGATTACCCCTATATGTACTTCAGGCACTCAACATGCACAGGTTCCTTTTTTAGGGGTACAGACGAGGGCACACAGAAGAGGGGGAGGGGCCATAGACACCCACATCCAAGGCGTGGTGGGAGAAAACAAGAACATAGGGAGGCCCCCAATCATGCCCAGGAGCTATTCTTTAATCTCAGCAAAAGACCATTATCCCAAGCTGAAACTACTCTCTTATCTAAAGGACTGTCATTTGTCCGTAACAACATGAATGCTCTTTGACTAAGGAACTCCACCATCCTTATAGACTCTTGTGATGCCCCTCAGTAGAGTAGGATTTCTACCAGAAGAAACACAGTATTAGTGCTGTATAAACGGTATAATTACCAATATAATGTGGCTATGTAGAGGAGACTGCATATGTCTGAGTGACTATTGTTCATCTGCATATTGCTTTGTTGTGGCCCTAATACAGTAAAACATACCCATTTGGTTGCATACACTATATAAATTAACTATGTCTGCTATAGATGATACATTGTTCCCTAGTATGCAATTACCGAGCGTTGAGTTGCTACATCACGCTCTCAGTCATTCCTGACCGCTAATTATAGTAGCGATGATCTCCGCTACATTCCGCTGCATCTCTCTCCACTCTCCCCCAGGTTTGTGATACTTTAATATGTTATTTTATCAGTTCATCTCCTCTGTTCCATATTAGCACTTAGATTTATCGCATCCAAGTGCTCTGTACATAGACTAGTGCTGGGTCTCCAGCGCATCTCACAGCAGTAGGTGTGCACGCTTACTGACTGCTCATAATCAATGACCTATGCTTAGGACTAATACAGTCTCTGTACAGTATCTGGACATGTTATGTGGCCCCATATGGCTGTGTAGGCTGTTTCTTTATGATTATAAATAACTCTCTTATGGTGTACATATAGCTTTGCACGTCCAGTTCTTCTCTTTTTTAGACTTATGATTAAGTGCACACATAGCACATTATAGGACATTGAGACTACAATGTATTATGACCTACACCATATCTTATGAATTTTTGTGTATATTAAGCAGGATCTGTGACTGTAAATTTTTATATACATATGCTAATGTACTTGTTTTCATTGCACCAATCACAGGCACTATGTTTGGGGCCGAAACGTTAGAGTTAAGGGTTTAAAAGGGAAATTGTTTTACTCCACAATTTTCCTGACGAAGGCTGTCGTGGGGCAGCCGAAACGATGATGCAATAAACACTTGATTTTGTCACCTACTTCTCATTTAAGACCTGTGTGTGCTGTTGTTGACGTTGGATATATAGCAGTGATTCTCAACCAGGGTGCTGTGGACATCTACTTAAGGTGCCCAATGTTTTCTATGAAGACTAACAAAAATGGACTTTTAAGTAAAGATTTATAGAAATTATTATGCACAATATGTTTAGTTTTGTTATGATTATAAGACCTAACAATAATGGTATATTTTTGTATTGTACCCCTCTTATGCCCTTGATAAAGTACACAAAATACTTCAGGGGTGCAGTGAATGTTCTAGATTACGTGTTAGGGGTGCCCTGAGCAAAAAAAGATTGAGAACCACTGATTATATATACTGTATGTATATATATATATATATATATATATATATATATATATATATATATAAATAACTTTTATATAACAAAGAAGCTTTGACTGCATGAAAATGCCTCATTTATTACAAAGTGACTGTTTTTGTGAGAGTGTGGGAGCAGTGCTTTTAATGATTTTTCCTTTTTGTAGTGGCTCTGTTGCTGTCTAGGGACAACTTTGACCAACAGTTCAGCATTAGCAATAGTTCCACTGTAAAAAAAAAAAAAAAAAAAAAAAAAAAAATATATATATATATATATATATATATATATATATATTTATTTATATAAAGTGATCTTGTAAAATCTTGTAGGTTACATATGGTGCTCTGTGATTCATCTGTGCATTGCTGTCTTTCTGAAATGCGAAAATATCAACAGAGCATTCTGACAGGTCTTGTTTTTCAGGTAATTGCCCAGGAGCTCTCCGATAACAGAGTGATAACTCTTTCCATGGCTGGAAGGAAATTGGATA
This sequence comes from Rhinophrynus dorsalis, assembly GCA_037306005.1. Lineage (NCBI taxonomy): Eukaryota > Metazoa > Chordata > Amphibia > Anura > Rhinophrynidae > Rhinophrynus > Rhinophrynus dorsalis. The sequence continues at coordinate 343,328,272 of CM074722.1, read as the reverse complement.
AAAAGGTACACAATCAATATATTTACAATAATTGTTATTATCATTTGTTATTTTGAAGAGATAGTAATGTCACAATATAAATGAATCTTCGATTATTCTTTATACTTTTTTAACAATGCTCTGTATCTTCCAATCTGTTCATGTCCATATAGTTTTGTGTTAAATTTATTGTAAAGTTTCCTCGTCCCACCCCTTTTCCAGGCATCGCTCTTCTTCTCTCAGATCTGAAAGGGAAAATAATATATGAAAATAAACAGATCTCTGATTCATATTCATAGTTTTTTCAGCACGTTGAGCGGTATTTCAATAGTATGCGACTTGTAGTTCATAAGCAATTTAATTATAAAGGATCCCCCTTCCACCCCTTTTACCTATCTAAGCCGTCTCCCCTCATATGTAGAATCTGCTCATGGGACTGGACATCTAGCAGCTAGGGACAATCTTCATTCAGTGAGCATAAGGAAAACCCTGCCCCCCACCCCTTATAAAGGAGGGCAGGTTTTTCCTTATGCTCACTGAAGGGTGTCCCTCGCTTCTTAATATATAATCTTTTTGTAGATTGCTTTCTCTATCATTATAACAGTTTTTATTGTTCCTTCCTACAGGACCTGTTTGGGAAGTCTGATCCATTCTTAGAGTTCTATAAACAGGGGGATGATGGGAAATGGATGCTGGTTCACAGAACAGAGGTTCGTCTAGATAATTTAATTTGAAAATCCTGGATTTATTTAGTTTATAAAGTAGGATGTCCCATGGTCCTTGCTTCCATCAGAAAATAAGAGGTAAAGCCAAGATCACATGTGAATAACCATTCATACTTTTCATCCAGTCCCTGTTGGAAATTCACTAACTGATCACAAAACATCACAGGAAAACCTATAAAAATGTTGTATTTTTTCATACTTCTATATTATAATAAACTATACGAAGGGTTATATCCATAAATATGGCATCAAAAATAAGCCCTACTTATCATTTAAAAAAGCAGTTTATAATCTGTGTTTCTGTACTAAAGGAATAATACGGAAGTATGATATATATATATTTTTCTCTGTCGTCCAGTACAGGTTACTGGTAACTTTGGGTAGGCGATCCACCCCTTTAAGCAGGCAGGACCAATTTTAGAAGTGAATGCAGGGGGTGGATCTTACCTTCCCTCCTTGGCTGCAGCTAGCCAATCAGCTCCAGTAAGATCTGTTCCAGTGTTCTGTGGTACCTCAGTGAAACCCAGAACTGCCTAGAAGAGGCAGTGTGTAGGCTGTGGAACAGCTAAATTGCTTCTGTAAATACCAATGGGCTCTTTATGTCACAGTCTTACAATGGTTGGGAGTGGAGCCCTCTCAACAGATTTTATGGGGGGCCCTCAGCATTTTGTGCTACACCACAGGGTGGCTTGGTGTGTGAGGAGGAGTAGTCTGCTAAAGAAAATGGAGACTTTGAAGGAATGAAGAACACATAACTTGTAAAATGAGGGATGACAAGAGGGGAGGAAGCTTTAAAGGAGAGTAGAGGGGATTACGCATGAAGTGGGTAAAGGTAAGGGCAGAACAGGAGTAGAGAGGAGTTCATTGGGAAATAGGATGAGGTATGAAGATAGATGAGATGGTGAGGAGGGAGATTCACAGTCCTACAGGTTATTCAGAGATGACAGAGGGAACAAAAGTTGCAGCACTTGTTCCACTATATTTAGACCAAAGGCCATATGCTCAAATAAAAAGAGAAGCTATTCTGTGGAAATCATACTACACTCTTGAGCACAAATGTAAATTACCATTGATTTAAATTAGCCTCTTAGCCCATTGAATGCTAAAGAGGTCTCCAATGCATTGCTAACCTTTTTGTTTGCTATAGTACAATTTGTCTACCCCAGAACTGCAAGTGTGACTAAGGGGATATCTATCTAATGAAAACAGTATTGCTTGTATATTTATTTTTTTACTTATTGTCTGTATAAACACATTTTATTGTATCCTAAAGGTAATAAAATATACTTTGGACCCAGTGTGGAAACCATTTACTGTGCCCTTACAGTCCTTGTGCAACGGAGACATTGAGAAGCCAATAAAGGTAAATATAGCATGAGAAAATTGCATCATCTTTATTGACCCACACACTTTAATAATTATCCTGGTTAATCCAGCTTTACCTATATAGATGTGGCTTAAAATAACAAATGACTGAGATCCCGTGAGGCTTTGAAATGGACTTTGTGGTCTAATTGATGCACAAACTCAGTATTATAAGCGACTCAAACTTCCACAAGCCACAAAATACTTAACAGTTTGAGATCCACAGGCGAGAGCAAAACATTGTTCCACATTGCTTTTCTCATACTTTTGGCAATCATTGGATTTGCAGCAGAATTACATTTCACATTAGGTAGAGTAAACAACTTCCTAGAGCTTCAAGTTTTGGAGGGAGCCTCCTCCCACATTCTGAGTTGTGAGTGTGAATAGAACAGTCCCAATATCCCTGCACCAGCCAACCACAGCTGATTTAAGGTAGCTAGTTTATTTGCCAGTTTTATATACCAATAATATTGAATGCTAGAGAGGAAGAACCTCTCTAGCAGCCAAGGAGTTAGGAGATGTTTTCATATTTGTATATTATAGGCCTGGTATTCAATTGTTGGCCTAATATAGTCTGTGGGTATTTTCTCTGAGAGACACTTTTTCACTTGTGCTCAAGCAAGAGAATCCAGAAGATTCAAACTGGTGATCAGAGATGTCCACTAGGGAGGACGCAGAGTGCAAACTCTTTTAGCTCATAAGTGCCATACACAGAGAAGAAATATCCTGAAGCATATCATAAACATACTACGCAGACAACAGTCCCACTGTGAAATGCCAGGTAATTCCTCTATGAACAAGAGAAGCAGCCAGCCCCAGATGTACATTTCAGCCTTTTTAGGCCTCATCAGTAAGGCCTGGCTGATCTCTCTATGCACTTATGAATAAGGGGTCCACGCCTAGATTCTCCTATTACCCTTAAGGTGACCAAACCCAAAGGTAATTTACATATTACACTGTTAGGTGTACTTGAGGACCGTGGCTGAGAAACTCTGCAAATAGAGAACTATAGCTAGTGGCTCACCTCTCCTATAGAATTCAGTAGAATAGTTGATTAGGCTGAAAAAAGACATGCATCCTTCAAGTTCAGCTCATACCACATCACCCTGTTGATCCAGAGGAAGTCAAAAAACCCAGTTGAAGCCATTTACAGTTAAGCCCCATGTGGGTAAAAAAAAATTTCCTGACTCCATATGGCAGTCAGATATTTCTTGGATCAACAGCCTATCTGCTTTGAAACCAACTGTCATAATTCTCAATATTGTTCCGAGCTAGAAAGGTATCCATTACTTTTTGAAAGCAACCACGGTATCTGCAAACAAAGCATCATGAGGCAATTAATTACATAACTTTACAGGGTTACTGTAGAAAATTCCTGCCAAAAGCGCATTTCCTCTAGTCTTAATGAATTAACTTGTGTTTTTTACTCAGCTCTTTGAATAAATAGTTCCTTAGAACTAGTTCCCTTTATTTGTTTTTTGCTTGTCTTTCTGCACTTTTTCCAGTTCAGTAATGTCTTTTGTAAGAACCGTTGCCCAAAACTGTACTCCATATTCTAGATTAGGCCTTACCATAGATATGTAGCGATAGAATTATATTCTCAACCCATTGTCACCACGAAGGGGGTAGAGACCCGAGTGGTGCCGGCACTGGCTCAGTAGCTGGAGAGCGATGCTGGGGCGCGATGCTTGAGATCGGAGACGGCGTACCAGGTACTGCCTTGCTGCAGCCGAAGCTGGGTAAAGGTGCTGGTCGCGAAACCAGATTGTTCCACCCCATTTGAGCCGGGGTGCAACCAGGATGGGAGTGCCCTGGGTACCGTTAAGAACCAGGCCGACTAGACAAGCCGGAACCCGAAGAATGAGAACAAGCCGAGGGTCAGGAGCAGAGCCAAGGGTCAAGCCGGGGACTGGAGACAAGCCAGAGGTCAAGTTCGGAGCCAAGGGTCAAGCCGGGGACTGGAGACAAGCCGGAGGTCAAGTTCAGAGCCAAGGGTCAAGCCGGGGACTGGAGACAAGCCAGAGGTCAAGTTCGGAGCCAAGGGTCAAGCCAGGGACTGGAGACAAGCCGGAGGTCAAGTTCAGAGCCAAGGGTCAAGCCGGAGACTGGAGACAAGCTGAAGGATTAACTCTAACCAAGAGTCAAGCTAGAGAGAACTAGCACTAAGGAGCTTGTGGAACAGGCACCCTATGACTGGGGTAACCCGTTTAAATAGTAGAGGCAACCAATAGCCTGGCAGAGAGAGAGAGGCTCGACTGGGAGCCGACTATGGTAGGAGCAGCCTGACGAATAGCCCACCGGTCCGGGTGCATGCGCGGCTGCCAAAGAGAAGGCAGCAGGGAACCGCGCATGCGCAGCTGAGCCGAAACCCGGAAGCACCGCCGCAGAGAGAGACAACCGGGAAGCGGTGACACCGAGCGGATGCCAGGCAAGCGTGACACCCATGCATCTATACCCCCTTTTATGCAGGATAGTAACCTATTTGCTCTTGCAGCCGCTGAGAACACTGCACCCTGCTATGAAGTCTATTGTCTATCAGTAGTCCTAAATCTTTCTCTAAGGAGGATATCCCAAGTAGTGTCCCATTTAGTGTATGTGTAGCATGTTTTAACTGTAATACCATTTGAATGAAGCAACTTCTGGGAGTGGGAGTACCAATGTTTTATTCAACAGGAGGAGTGTTATAGTATATGTTTATTTTGCATCATATTTATTGCTTCTTTAATAATGTTGCAGTTAATGACCGCGGCACATTTTTTTGTTTTATTTTCACAGTGGATTCAGGGGTCCCCGAGCGGAGTGCAGCTGCAGGGGTACCCCTGAATTCCATGATGTGCCAGGACCGTCATTGGTCCTTAAGTGTCGAACCGACGTGATGGTCCTGGCAGGGGTTAAGCCTAGCGTAGACTTTAGACTTCAGGTAACACAAGTCATTTTTTACAGATCTATGTGCAGTACATAGTATTTATTTATTTGTTTAGAAAGAGTTTTACCAGTAATCCATTTCATTTTTTGGTGTAAGTCTTGTTTAATCAAGGTATTGTGGGTGCATCTGAAAGCAAATGTGTTTGCTGGCTCCTCCCTTTTGTTGGAATGCTTTCTTCCCTTCCAGTGGTAATTGCAGAGAGAGACCATCTTTATTCTTAATCTTCAATGACACATACATGTCTCTGTTACTAGAGGTCAGGATAATGAGCTTAGCCATTGAGTAAAAGTAACTGTCAGTCACTATGAAGTAAAGCAGGTATGGCGCTCCATACCTATGGAACTCCATACCCCTCTCCTTACGTCTAGAAAAATCCCCCTCTGTCTTTAAGTCTACCCTGAAGTCTTATCTTCTGGAGCACTAGGACCATGCACTGCCTTTGGCCAAACTCAGCACTTAATACCCTCTTACCCCATTGTATGTCTCCCTTTACCCATTTAGACTGTAAGCTCCTTGGGGCAGGGACCTCTCTCCCATTGTTTCTATGAATGTCGCACTTATTTCATCCCCTCTTATTTATTGTAACATATGTCTATTGTAAGTCGCTGCATACACTGTGTGGCGCCATATAAATAAAGATACATACATACATACATACAAAGCATGTGTGTCTTTCTGTTTTCCTTGAGAGTAACTGTTACAGAAGGGATAATATAGGCACAACTCAATAAATTAACATTTCTAGAGATTTAAATGGGACTTTTAACTACTTGCTATGAGAGGGCTTCAGAGCATTGCAAAGCAATGCTTTGGAGACCTCTTTAGCATTCAAGAGTTTAAAGGGATAGTAGTGTTTCATAATAAAAGCAGCTCCAATTAATCATCATAGTATTTGGACTTTGGAGAGTGTTATTTCAATTCTGTCAGAGTTGTAGTTCAAGAATAATTCAATGACAAAGTATCCCCCTCCCGCCCCTTTTACTGATGTAACACTGTTCAGCCAGATCAGAAGGGAGGTGCCCAGGTAGACTGCAGAGAGGGACAGTCTTCAATTAAGATAAGGGAAAAAACCTGAAAAACTTGTTAAGGAGGGCAGGGCTTTCATTGTTCTCATAGGAAGAATATTGTCCCTTGCTGTTATCTGTCTGGTCTATGGACTGGATTCCACATCTGAGAAGAGATGGCTTACACTAGGTAAAAGGGGTGGGAGGGGAAACTTTGTTTTGAATATCTCACAAACCATAAAGGTTTGAGAGATAAGACTTATATCATTCTTCATGTTTTTTTAATGCCTACAAAATCAAATAAAGATAAAATGAAGTATTACTATCCCTTTAAAAGCCCCATTTAAAACAATGAACATTTGTGGAATTTTTATTTTTGCTGTATGATATAAAGGGTTTTCTCCGGAACTGCACTTCCTCAGTTTATTGAATTGCACCTATGAAGGACTAAAGCGTGTATAGCAGATCCATGTACGTAAATGACTACCAGCGTTGAATGAGAACTTAACCCCAGAATCTTATCTGTAGAGTTCTTGGTGCTGCTGATCAGTATGGAATTTAGTTTAAGTACAAAGTTTAGCAGGGTTTGTCACCTTGAGCATATAAGAACCCTTATAAAGGAAGGTTTTAATGATTTATCTGCTTGTTTGCAGGTGGGTAAGTGAGAATGATCAAGCAATCCTTAAATCCAATGTAACAGGTTCGACCCTGCTACTGTTTTTGGACTAAAAATCCCATCATCATGAGCTGGCCACTGGCTAGCTAAGGATGATGATATTTGTAATCCAGCAATATAGAAGGGTACAGGTCATCAACTCCTGTTACGTAGTAATCACTACTATGATACCTTGGTGCATTAAGTACTGGTTGTCTTTTTTTCCTAAGGTCCTATGCTTTGACTATGATAACGATGGAGGACATGATTTTATTGGAGAGTTTCAGACCACAGCAATCAAAATGTGTGAGGCTCGTGATTCAATAGCGGTAAGTACCCCAAATCATCATTTTTACTACATTTTATTGCCTTCTCCCAGTGCCACATGAAGTCGCTAGTGGGTTCAGTACAGTATATAGCAGAATATGGAATGTGGAATGATTTTCTGTGGCCCTCAAGTCTGGACCTCAGTGCACATAGAGAAGTACTACTAGACAGAAAATGACCCATGATTTTACTTTCCTGCCCCTAGAGTTATTTAACCCTTTGAGTGCCAGAGGGGTATGCAACCCATTGCTTTGCAATGTGTTGCATACCCCTCTGGTACTCAAAGGGTTAACAGAGAAGCAGAGTGGTTAGCTGTTGGCAAGCTGCCAATCCCATGCATGTAAGGCATGATGTCTAAGGGGTCCAGATATGGACATACAGTATGCAGATAGTGTTTCACTGTTCCAAACCAACAAGAATTGATACATTCTCTGCACAGTTATGACTGTATAAAGTCACATTCTGTGACCAGGCAGCCAGTCATAACTCATGTCTCACCCTCTTTCTCTCACACACAGCTCACTCACTCCATTACCAAGGCACTTGAAGGGTTAAATCCTCTGACATCATGATCCTCACCATGTTGCTGTTTTTTCCCAAAATGCAAACAGGTGTCATTACTTTTATCAGACAAATGTGACTAAACCGCTTATAAAACGTTTTTGTAAACTAATTAGTTGTACTTCAATCTTCCCCATTCCAGGTAGAGTTTGACTGTATCAATCCCAAAAAACAAAAGAAGAAAAGAAATTACAAAAACTCTGGAATCATTCTCATTAAATCTTGTAAGGTAAGGGGATTTTATTGTTTGGAATACACATAGGGCTGTGTGTTCAAAAGAAAATTTGGGGAGTCCTGGGACAAACTATTTGCACTGTAGGGAGGAATGAAATATTCCCATTAACTGAAATGGGGATTTTAACCCCTTGAATGTTAGAGAGGTCTCCAACCTTTAGTTTAGTTTAGTTTTCCCCTGTAGTGAAAATGGTTTGCCCCACAACTCCTCCACTTTTCTTCTGAACACATGGCTCATAGCAGTCAATTTTATTCCGAGTGCTACCCTCTTTTTTAACCCATCTGGCACTTAATAAGTTAAATCAGTCACATAAACATAACTTTTATTAGTTAATCCTTAAAGCGGAACTTTCAGATAATAGCCAGTCGCCATGCATTCATTAAATGCATGGGGACTAGCTTGAAAATAAATGTCTTACCAAAAATAAATACTTGTGTCTAAAGGAATCCGTCCCGTTTCGGGACTGACGGGCAGGTTAGTGTGGTCTGTGAGCCTGCACTGTCAGTCCCTTCCGGTGACCATATGGTGCAAAGCAGTCTACTCTATGGAGACCAGGACTGAAGGCACATGCGCACAGACAAGATGTCTGCACTCTAGCCTCAGTTCTGGTCTCCAAACGGGACAGATTCCTTTAGACAAAAGTATTTTTTTTTTTGGTTAGACATACATTTTCAAGCTAGTCGCCATGCATTTAATGAATGCATGGCGACTTGCTATTATATGAAAGTTCCGCTTTAAAGCAATGCAGTCTTCTCTTTATGACCACTTATTACAAACAACTCTAAGGGTACACTGCAACTGAATAAATCATGTAAGTTTAGAAATAGGAACAGGTAATTGCCCTTGTCTTATGTGTGATACAGTCTTGGGAGATGAGTAGATGGATATTGGCTTAGGTGGGAGCCCAGCATGTTATTTTGTGATGAAATGGATGGACACACATAGTAAGTCAGTCTTTGAATTTGCTTTGTTGATGATGTGATGCTCATATGGACAGGTATCAAAGTGAAATTTGAAGAATTTGTTTAAAAAATAATTGAAGAGACAGACTCAGAAGTCAGATTAACATGATTGAAATCTAATTCTTGGATATTCTAGTTTACAGTATCTCATATGGATATCTGTGTATACCAAAAAACTGAGACTAATAATCTGCTAAAAGTGCACACCCAGAGCCAAGTAAAAGAGGTATACCTACTTTAGAATACCTGAGAGAGAGAGGCAAGGCTATGCAGTACAGAACAAGAATTTAAAACGGTCGAATGGCTGGCATTCTCAGGACCCTGTTGGAGATAGTTTTGGTACTGGACCGCCCTTATGGGTGGGATTAGTCTAATATGTATGTGGAAATTTCTCCTCTGTAATGGCACTAGAGAGCTAAAATGTGATGCTCTTGAGCGGTGACTAGCCGGAGAACAGGCCATTGTGCTTTTGTTCGTACTCAGAGCCTCTCACATCATTTTGGCTTGTTGAGGTAATCAGAGTATGCCAGGTCAGCAAGCAGAGACGATGGTCAAGAAACTAGCCAAAGTCAAAGCGGAAACTGGAGATCAGGGAATATTGGGTGGGTTTGTATCTGTTTACTATCTCCTAAGCTATAACATGAAGAATAGGTATTTTGAATTAAGTTTGCAGGCATTAAAATTGGGTTCAAGCAAGAGATCTATAGCAAATGTAAAATCAGAGACCCACTGACAAAATACATGACCAGATGTGTGTATCCTTTTGTTGTGGAGGCAGTGCTGAATACAAGCTTTTTGGTTTCAATTATAGATAATTAAGATGTTTCTTCTTGTTTCAGATTACAAGAGATTATACCTTTCTTGACTACATACTTGGAGGATGTCAGTTAATGTTTACAGTAAGTGTGATTTAAAGCAATCAGTGTAATGAATGTCCACCTGAATGCCCACCCTAGGCTCTATGTGTCATGTGATAGGCCAGAGGTACTCAAATGTTATTGTCTGGTTGGGGATGATGGGAGTCCCCAACAGCCAGTAATCGAGTACGCCTGTAATTGGCTAAGGTGCCCCAAAATATGACTAAAGTAATTATATGTATATCCCAATATGTTAAACATGCAGTAAAACTAGAAAAAGAAAGCCAATTGTTGGCACAAAATATGAGGAAAAAATGGAGAAAAGACACCAGTGTGCAGCCGGACAATGACCTCACTCCTACGATCTTTAGACAAATAAACCAAATAATGTGGTGCTCTACAGGCGATTTAGACCTCCCATACACATTCACAGACAATAACAATACTATGGTATTCGTATTGTTGTTACCTCTGAATGTGTATGGGAGGTCTAACATGTCCCCAAGACATTGAGGCTGATGTACTAAGAAGAACCGGAGTAATTGTGGAGCAAGCCAACAGCAAATGTGACAAACAGGTTCCTAAATGGGGCTTTTTAACTCCTCAGTTGCTAGGTTTTGGCTCTGTTCTTCAGCTTCTTCTCAGCAAAAACAAAAGCTGAAGTTCTGTTATGAACAGGAGGAGTTCCAGATCATACCAGCTGCACTATAGGGTACAAATGAACATTCCCTGTCTAGCAGTGTGGGGGTTAAATGCCCCATTTAAATCAATGGGAATTTTGGTAAATTATTATTTTCCCTTACGATACAGTTGGTTTGCTCCACTTATTCCTAGTACTTCAGCCTTACTGTTAGCTATTTGTACACCCAGGATGATATTCCTGTATCTGTAATATTGTAATAATAAATGCAGATGTATTTATATATTCATAATGGGCATCTCCTTCTCTATCACTGCACTTGGAATAGGGATAGAGGGGATGCAGTTAGGTTAGAGTAGTTTTTCTTTGTTCCTGCCATTACATGTGGTGTACTTGGACACTCATTTGAGTCAGCGGCCCATTTTATATGGCGGTGGGGCTCTTTTTGTAGGATCTGAGCCCAGCACATTTGTTTAAAATTGTGTATTGCACCAACTTAAACCAAAACAGAAATTCTTTCTGTATACTGGTGTCATTTTATAGCAATTTAGGGACAGTTTGGAGACATCTTGTCCTGATTGGTAGACTTGATGTCACATTAGCAATCCAGGCAAAAGTACCTTCCATTGTATTATATTATTTTTTATTTTATTTTTGGTTATTTTATATTATATTTGTTTATTTTATTGCGTTTTATTTATCGTGTACATGGACGCATGAAACGCTATTATAATAAACTTTATAGATCATTTGTTGTGTTTGTGGATCATTATTGTACTGTGGCACTGAAAGGGTTAGGGAGGGATGGTGTTTGTGGTGATGAAGTCAGAGTGTATCCCCTCCGTTACCTCAATGGTCAAGTGTGTGTGGGGGGGGGGCAGAGAGAATGCATTCAGGCTTCCAGTTCTGTCAGACTGTTTACGATGTATAATGGACGCCATCCCTTCCACATCACCAGCAGTTTGACAATCCCCTATAGTAATGAGTAAATTCCCCCTCTCATTTTACATCCAAAATTATTTTGTGCATGTGGCAATTTGTTTCTTCATCACCAAGGCATACGCACATTGTTACAGCATCAAACCTTAGTGAATCTCCTTCCGGTTCTTTGTACCAGCCTTTCCAAAACTTCTGACTATGACTGAGAAAATTGTGTTGCACAGCAATGAGGAAGATGCCTTAAATAAATCCTTTTCTCTTCCCCCTGGAAGAGCCTTGTGCCCCCCTCCCTCAAGGGAGGCATCTCACTTACCCCATTTTAGAATCACTGTTTTAATGTGGACCTGTCACGCTAAGTTACATTTGGTTAATTTTAAAGATAATTAGAAATTGTATTTATGTTGTGCTAGCTATAGGACCCATGCAGGGGGGAGTTGCCCGTCATTTTGGAACTGGACTGCCCTTTTGGGTGGGATTAGTATAATAGGTATGTGGAAATTTCTCCTCTGTAATAGCACTAGAGAGGTAAAACGTGATGCTTCTGGGCGGTGACTAGTAGTGGAACAGGCCATTGTGCTGTTGTTCATTCCCAGAAGCCTCTCACATTCTCTGTGTTTATTTTGAATACTCTTAGGGGGTCTCCCTAAAAGTGAAGGGTAATCCAGAAGTGGACCTCTTGCTCTCTGTGCCTAGGGAATCCAGCTGCACTCTCCTGATGAGGCCCAACTAGGCTGAAACGTACATTGGGGGTTAGCTGGTGTTCCCATGCAGGGGGAATTTGCCTGTCATTTTGGACCGCCCTTTTGAGCGGGATTAGTCTAATATGTATGTGGAAATTTCTCCTCTATAATGCCTCTAGAAAGCTAAAACATGATGCTTCTGGACTGTGACTAGCTGTAGGATAGGCCATTGTGCTGTTGTTCATTCCCAGAAGCCTCTCACATACTCTATGTTTATTCTGAATTAATCTAGACAGAGCCCACACACTGGAGCATTTCTTTTAGCATAACAAGCGATAACTGTCCTCAAACAGAACAGGTTTGTATACTTCACATGGCATTGGCACACAGTGCCACACTGCACCACCAAATATGCAGATTTCAATTCTGTACAAAACAAATGAAACTTGTATTAAGCTGACAAGTCCACTTTAACCCTTATAGTGCCAGAGGGGTGTCCAGCGCATTGCAAAGTCACGCATGATTTTTTCCATTCGTAAGGTAATGAAGTCATAGTAAGCTACTTAAAGGGATAGTAATACTTCATTTTATCTTTATTTTATTTTGTAGGCATTAAAAAAACATGAAAAATGATATGTCTTATCTCTCAAATCTTTACGGTTCGAGAGATATTCACAAGCAACGTTTCCCCTCCTGTCCCTTTTACCTAGTGTAAGCCATCTCTTCTCAGATGTGGAATGCAGTCCATAGACCAAACAGATAACAGCAGGGGACAATCTTCTTCCTATGAGAACAATGAAAGCCCTGCCCCCCTTGACAAGTTTTTCAGGTTTTTCCCTTATCTTAATTGAAGATTGTCCCTCTCTGCACCTCCCTTCTGCTCTGGCTGAGCAGTGTTACATCAGTAAAAGGTGCGGGAGCGGGATACTTTGTCATTGAATTTCTCTTGAACTACAACTCTTGACAGAATTGAAATAACACTCTCCAAAGTCCAAATACTATGATGATTAATTAGAGCTGCTTTTATTATGAAACATTACTATCCCTTTAATGATCTGGCTGCACACACTTTTTTGCGGTAATGCTGTAGGCTTTATATCGCCTAGAAAATCCAAATAAACATTGTGAAGTTCCTTTTGTACTTAGGTTGGCATTGACTTTACAGCATCCAATGGAAACCCACGAGATCCCTCCTCTCTGCATTACATCAACCCGATGGGAACAAACGAATACCTGTCTGCACTGTGGTCTGTTGGACAGATTATTCAGGATTATGATTCGTAAGTAAAACGGTATAAAACAAAAGCAGCTTTTCTCACATTTTTTTAATACAGACTTTAAGGCCTATATTCAAGAACGTAACCCTTTGAGCACCAGAGGGGTCCACAACGCATTGCTACCCCTCTGGCGCTCAAAGGGTTGAAGAGGTGCAAATCTGGGGCAAATAATTTGGGAAAAGTGAAAATTCCTCAGAACCCCATTGATTTTAAAAGGGTATTTTAACCCTTTGAATTCTAGAGCGGCAGTACGTTGACCTCTAGTATTCAAGGGGGATAAAAGCCTCAATGACATACTTGAAAGCAAGAGAAATCTCAGTGTATTCTTCCTTGTAAAGCATTTTCTAAAATAAATTAATTGACTTTTTTTTTTGTCCCATCTGGTGCAGCTGGTCTGCTCCAGAATTGCTGATCTTTAGTTTATTGAATATGGGTCCTAGCATGGTCTGAACTGTGCTTTGCTGTGGAGGCAGTGTTTCCGTTGTATTCTATCACTCTCCATTTCAAAGGAGCATTCTCCTGTTAGTAAAAAAGAGTCTATGAGTATCCTCAGATACATTCAACTGCAGACATAAAGCAGGGAATGTAGTCAATCCATTGCTGTTTAACACTGAATGTAAAGTAACACACTTAAAAATGTAATAAGCTGTATTACAAATCAGTCTATGTAAAAATAAATAGATAGATAGATAGATAGATAGATAGATAGATAGATAGATAGATAGATAGAATCCCTTCTTTCTGAAACCTAAAATTTCATCATTTGATATGCTGGGTGGAGGTTTCTAGTCATGCTTTTTGAAGGACTACATGACCTCATTAGCATAAATTTTTATTGTGTCTTTCCAAAGTGATGGTGCACTATTGTCTGTAAACATGAGAAGATATAACGCTTTCTGAAAAGAAAAGACACATGTTTCAGAGCCTCTTCCTCTGACCCATTAATGGGGCTTTTAACCCTTTGGATGATAGGGAGAGCTCAAGGCATTTAAATAAAAGGGAATTTTTATTTCTCCCCTGTAGTGCAGTTGGTTTCCCCAGAATTGCTCCACTTTACGTCAATGCGTTAGTCTCACTGTGGCTGATATAATAAGAACTGGAACAATTTTGAAGCAAACTAGCTTGTACCATAGGGGATAAAAAATCTACATTGATTTAAATGGCACTGTTAACCCTTTAAAGGGACAGTAATGTCCCATAAAAATCTTCTACTTTTGTAGATGTTAAAAAAATAAACTATGTGCCACAAATCTATCTCTCAAACCGCTATATTCGCACTGAAAGTTCCCTCTCCCTCCCCTTCTCCTGATGTCAGCTGTAAAGCTGACAGCAGGAGATTCAAGTGGGCCGACTAGAGGAGGCTCTTCAGCAGAGCTGAAATCACATTAATTAAAAATAATTACTTCACTGGAACGGTCTACAAAGTGTGCTTGCAAACCAGGTACACTTTGTAGACCTTTCCAATGAAGTAATTTGTTTGAAATAATGCGATTTCGGCTCTGCTGCAGAGCCTCCGGCTGGTCCCCGGTCCGGGATCTCCTGCTGTCAGCACAGAGCTGATGTCAGGAGAAGGGGAGGGAGGGGGGAACTTTCACTGTGATTATCTCTCAAACCATAGGGGTTTGAGAGATAGGATTTGTGGCACATAGTTTATTTTTTTAACATCAAGAAAAGCAGATTTTTTTGTGGTACATTAGTGTCCCTTTAAATATTAGAGAGGTGTTCAATTCAGACCTCTGTAGGAATCAGGAAGGGTTCAAGGTCCCCAGTTAAATCAATGGGAACATTGAACATTTTTATTTGTTCCCTATGACTCGGTTAGTTTGCTCCAGAATTGCTGCAGTTCTGCTTTGTGCCATTATGTTTCTGGACCTGTCAGCAAAACATGAGTTAAACTCTTAATTTATAATGAAATAACACTGAACAGTAGTATTTTGGGAAATTTTCCATGTGTACTCATTCGCAATGTTATTTCCAAATCTACAAATTTTATTTTGCCAATTTTAAAAAAATGGCGTGTCAGGAAGGTGAGCAACACTTTACTGTGCAATGTCTTGCCCTCCACTCTGGTGGCCAAATGTTAAGCAGATGTTTGTATTAACTTTTTTGATAAGATGAATTTCCTGAATAAAAATATGATTTATATCTGTATTTTTTTTCAATTTTAGCGATAAATTGTTTCCTGCTTTGGGGTTCGGTGCACAACTTCCCCCTGACTGGAAGGTAAATTTATTTTCACTGTGTATCATACAGGATTTGTACTCTGTGTGGTTGGGGTATTTAAAGTCATATTTTTGACTCACCAGAACCTTATTGATGGTTTGTGGTCAGTCCACTGGCCCCTCACTGAAGATGATAATGAGACCTATCTGTCTGTGGGTAGAATGGTTGGCTTGTGTATTCCCCATCCTTGTTTTGCTATATAAGCTGGGAAAATAGTAAGCATAAGCTAAGAGATACATATGTCTCTCTCTCTCTCGCTTTTTCTGTTAATCATTCCCTTTCACCTTTCTCTCTCACTGGCCCTCCTTTTCTCTCTCTCCACAAAGTGTCACCTAAAGTAGAGTTCATGCATTATCATGTATTACTATCCATCCTTCCATCTAAAGTGAGCAAAGGTGTGCAACCCAGGAATCAAAGCTTTAGATTTAATTCAGCTGTTCATTCAGAAATGCATTAGAATAATAGATGCACCCATGCAGCTTTGCCCAGTTTTAATTACACTTAACTCTTTCAGTGATGGGTTGCTCACCTTAGAGGGAATACTGTAAATTCTAGCAATTATTATTGCTGCTTAGGTGCATAATCCTTATTATATGTGATATAGGGCCATATACAGGAAACTAACTCTTTGCGTGCAAGAGGGACATCCAGTGCTTTGCGTCTTTATGGTTTGAGAGATATTCACAAGCAAAGTTTCCCCTCCTGCCCCTTTTCCCTAGTGTAAGCCATCTCTTCTCAGATGTGGAATCCAGTCCATAGACCAGACAGATAACAGAAGGGGACAATCTTCTTCCTATGAGAACAATGAAAGCCCTGCCCCCCTTGACAAGTTTTTCAGGTTTTTCCCTTATCTTTATTGAAGATTGTCCATCTCTGCAATCTACCTGAGCACCTCCCTCCTGCTCTGGCTGAGCAGTGTTACATCAGTAAAAGGGGTGGGAGGGGGATACTTTGTCATTGAATTACTCTTGAACTACAACTATGACAGAATTGAAATAACACTCTCCAAAGTCCAAATACTATGATGATTAATTAGAGCTGCTTTTATTATGAAACATTACTATCCCTTTAACCACTCTATACATCTGTTTTTTAACATTAGAGAAGAGACATCGAAAGGGTGATATGATTACCATTTACAAATATATTCAAAATCAATACAAAGAAATCTTCAAGAAAATGTTACTCAAAGTCCTGAGCAAAGAACAAGAGGTCATCCATTAAGACTAGAGTAAAGGAGCTTTTGACCAAAACAAAGGCAGGGTTTTTTTACAGTACGAGCAGTAAAGTTATGTAATTCTTTGCCTTGGGGCGCTGTGCTTGCAGATACTGTAATTGCTTTAAAAAGGATACCTAGATAGCACAAAGCAGTTGAGAATTATGACAGCTGGATTCAAAGCAGACAGGATGTTGAACCAGGGAAATATCTGACTGCAATATCAAGTCAGGAAGGAAATTATTTTTACACACTTGGGGCTTAATTGGAAATGTTTTTTTCCCTCTTCCTCTGGATTAACGGGGGTGATATGGCATGGCTGAACTTGATAGACACATGTCTTTTTTCAGCCTCATCAATAACGTTACTATTCCTATCCTGTTAACTTTTCCACCCCTCTTGAAACTAATAGGTTCTAATAGCATAACAGGGTGGAGCCAGATGACTAATGATGTCTTCCAAACATTCTGACACAACTGGTTAAATCCAGATTTATTCCACTTTTGTTCCTGTGGTCCAGTGAGGCTGATGTACTAAGAAAAAAGGTGTGGTTTTGGAGGAAACCAACAGCACCATAGGAAATAAATAAAATTACCAAAATTCATCTTGATTTAAATTAGTTGTTTAACCCCTTAACGACCAGCATTCCTGGGAAGTGGATTTCCCTTAAGGATTGCTTTCATCTCAGTCAGTGAGCCGGCAAATGTGACTGATCAAGTGTGCCAGCTCGCCAAAAGGGTATCTGATAGTGATCCCTCCATTGTTGGAGCTGTCAATTTCGAATCCCGCTAGTGCTCACAGCACTCCCGCAGGATAAGTCCTATCGGAAAGTTTTTCAATGGGGGTGTGTGTGGGGGGGTTATTTCTCACGTATGGTGCACGTGGTTTGCCCTAGAAATGCTTCTCTACATCAGCCCCAGTCTGTGTGTTTGTAAAGATTACTTTAGTTGTACTGACCATCATTAGGGCTCCAGTTACACAAGGTATGTTGTTTCCACAGTCTCTAATTTAGACTTTCCTTTTCAGGTATCTCATGAATTTGCCATTAATTTCAATCCTACAAGCCCCTTCTGTACAGGTGAGTTATCTGGATAATTTTATAGATGTTTTTTTTTAAGACAAAAAAATGTTATAGGGATTTTCCTGCTGAATAAAACAAGGATGCTCACTTGCTGGGAAAAAGCAGCATTACAATTTTAAACAATTTTTTCTACATCAGTGCTATGTGGTGTCCAGACAGTACACATACAGTTCATCTGGTATACAGACAATTCTACAGTAGTAATCACAGCTTCAGTCCTTGGGCGCACCTTCACTGAAATGGTCTTCTACATGTGCTTGGTTTGCAAGCGCACATAAAAGACCATTTCAAGTGAAGGATTTCTTGTTCCATAACGCTATCTCGGCTCTGCTGAACAGCCTATGCCGGTCCCGGGACTGGATTCCACTGCTGAGCACACGTAAAAGACCATTTTAAGTGAAGGATTTCTTCTTCCATAACGAGATCTCTGCTCTGCTGAACAGCCTCTGCCAGTCCTGGGACTGGATTCCCCTGCTGAGCACACGTGAAAGACCATTTCAGTTGAAGGATTTCTTCTTCCATAAAGCGATCTCGGCTCTGCTGCAGAGCCTCCGCCGGTCCTGGGACCGGATTCCCCAGCTGTCAGCTAGAACGCTGATGTCAGGGGAGAGGGAACTTTGAAAGCGGATACCTCTCAAACCATAAAAGTTTGAGAGATGCCGCTGGGCTCATTTAACTCAGTTTTTTACTGGCTACAACATGAGGGATTGTAATTTGTAAGTATTACTATCCCTTTAAAAACATAATCTGCTCTATCTAATTTATATGTGTTGACCATAGAGCCCGCAACCCTTAGGTTTGAGCAGATTCCACAGCTGGTGCAATAACCAACTGATCTATCTCACCAGTGATATAGTGAAGGCCAGAGATGTATTCAACACACTGCAACTCGTTTGATACCTATCTGGCACGTAAAGAAGTGCACCCTGTTGTTTGATCGACATGCTTTTTTCTGTTACTGTCTATGGGGAGATTTGAATCCTTGTTTCATTCAGCAGGAAATTCCCTACAACAAATGTTTTTTATGATGTAACATTACTGATCCCTTTAATAACACATTCATCCTAAGAACTTTGAGATACAACTTCCAGCTGTTCTTCAGAATTAGCCTGTGGACTTATAAGTAGCCTTTAAAGGGACAGTAGCTACAAAAGATGAACAGAACTCAAATCCATTAAAATACTATGTGCTCCCACATAGCAATTTTTTTTGTTTAGTTGGCAAGAATGTTCCAAGTCTTTCAAAATAAAAGGTTGAAATGACCACTTTTAGACACTTTTTATCAGGTCTTTTTAACAAAACCATAAACAAGTATTAATTGTTTTGAGACTAGAACCACCAAGTTCAGTTCACTGATTTTCTTATCTAGGATTTATTAACCTAAATCATGCCATACGTTGCCCTTATCACTTGTGTAAACAAAAACCTATTGTCCCATCTTGTCCACCCATTCCCTGTCTAGTTGTGACATATACTTACTGCTGATCACTGAGAAACACTAACATTTCATTAAGAATTCAACTGGGTAGAGTTCTAACAGAACATAATTGCATTGAGACTGTACATATTCATGATTATTTTGCTTATACTGCTTTACCTATAACAGTATCTCTGAACAAAGGTGCTTTCTTTCTTTGGTTTTAGGAGTGGAAGGCATCATTGAAGCATACTCAGCTTGTCTGCCTCATATTCGATTTTATGGACCAACAAATTTTTCTCCAATAATTAATCACGTTGCACGATTTGCTGCCCAAGCAACTCAGCAGGAAGCAGCAGCAGTGAGTATAATGCACAAGTCTGCCCTATGTCCAGCTATAGAGTCACATGGATCTGCATCGTAAGATAATTAGGGCCGTATTCAGCAAGATAAAGTGGTGCAATTCTTTTACAAACCAACTGCATCATTGGTAAAAAAAAATAAATAAATAAACATTCCCATTGATTTCAGTGGGGCTTTTAACACCTTGACTGCTGCTAGAGATGTATTGTATACAGAATGCTTACTTTTCTTTAACCCCTTAATGACCCTTGATGGTCCTTGCACATCATGAGTAGATTTGCGTTAAGGACCCGTGGCGTTCCAGGACCGTCATGGAATTCAGGGCTTCCCACGCGGCTGCATGCTGTTCGGGGAGCCCTGATCTTTCAAAAGATCAACGGTCTTCCTCAGGTCGAGTAATACTGAATAAAGTATATTAAGAATATTGTAAGCTTGTTATGTGAATGATCTGGTTGAGTATAATGGCATCCACTGTAGTACAGTCTCTTTTGATCATGATGTGTTATTGTGTGTTTGTGCTGGTTCATACAGTATTGTAATTCTGGCATGTTTCACCAATGTAACAGCAGTGGCGCTTATTCCATTCAATCATATATACTATGATCCTGTCTTGTAGAAAGTCCCTGTGGTGTGGATGGCTATGTTGGATTTGGTTGGTGTCATTGAAGAGTTACCTGCTTATTAACATACCTTCTAATATGTATGTGGCTACGTGGTATGCATGTGTTTTTTTTTTCTCCTTATGTTGCAGCAGGTGTTCCTGTGGTGTTCTAAGCCCAGAACTAATTGTACTGTGTAATGGTATTTGGTATATGGAGGCTCTAAATCAAACTTGTCATGGATATTTCTTTTTCAGAATACCCCACAATAGTGTACCTTATTACAATAATATATATGGGTTATGGGAGTCCTGTTGCCGTAATTTTAAAAAAGCATCCAATCACTCCTTTGTAATCACTGTAATGTATGGAAATGTGTATGTTTGGCGCTTGCCCTTCTCCAGTAATTTCAGCCTTTAAAAAACACAGAATATATTTACAGTATCCTTAGACCCATAGATATATAAATACTGACACAAATCATTATAGATATGAAAAATATATTTCTATAATATCCAATATGGAACACGGGTACCATGAGGCTGAGTCCCTCCACCTGGAGGACAAGTCACATCACAAAAGACAGAGCCTTTGGGGAGGAGACTCCCATCTCTTCCTCCAGCTCAACCCCCCCCCATCCACACACACACTAACTCCCAGAATTCATGTGTCCTACTAGGATCTGTTTTTTTTTTTAATTATTTTCTTATTAGATATGCTGCTGTATAATCCCCCAATATGCGAGTTTCCATCACTGGGCTTCCCTGGAGTGGCTTGACCAGTTCACAGGTGCTTTGTGGACCCTTTCAGCCCTGTGGAGGGAATCTTGCTGCCACGTTCTCCCTCATGTCAGGGTCTCTTGGGACACTGGCCTCGCTTTATCTTGGTAGCCTGAAGAAAGAAGAGTAGTGAGTAACCCTTTGAGTGCTGTGATCCACTTTATATCCAGCACTGTGTTACCTCTCCCTGCAGGACCTGATGTGTCAGGCTCTGGCACTCATTATGGGTATCTTTTCTCACTGTATGTTTTCTCTCAGAAGGCTTTGGAGTGAGGATGGCTGCATATTCTATGGGCGCTTCTTGGGCCTAGAAAAACCAGGCCTCGGCTGATCAGTTGTGCAAGTCCTCTTTGCATACTTTCACCAAGCACTACTATGTCAATGTATTGTCCTCAGCTGAGGTCAGCATTGGCTGGAAGGTCCTGCAGGTGGATCTGCCTATCTAGGGACCTGCACACTCTTTATACCAGTTGTTGTTCAGTAGTTTCTAGTAGTTTCTGAGCCCTGTTGGCTGTGTAAGTTCAGTCTCTGTTGACATTGTTGCTTGGGTTATTCATATACTGAATAGTCCTAGGGAATCATGGAGACATGCATATGATCCTTTTTCCTTTCCCGTCACTAGGAGCCTAGTGTTGGTATATACAGTGGGGCAAAAAAGTATTTAGTCAACCACCAATTGTGCAAGTTCTCCCACTTAAAAAGTTGAGAGAGACCTGTAATTTTCATCATAGGTTCGCTTCAACTATGAGAGATAGAATGGGGGGAAAGAATACAGGAAATCACATTGTAGGATTTCTAATGAATTCATCGGTAAATTACTCGGTAAAATAAGTATTTGGTCACCTACAAACATGCAAGATTTCTGGCTCTCACAGACCTGTAACTTCTTCTTTAAGAGTCTCCTCTGTCCTCCACTCATTACCTGTATTAATGGCACCTGTTTGAACTTGTTATTAGTATAAAAGACACCTGTCCACAACCTCAAACAGTCACACTCCAAACTCCACTATGGCCAAGACCAAAGAGCTGTCGAAGGACACCAGAAACAAAATTGTAGACCTGCACCAGGCTGGGAAGACTGAATCTGCAATAGGCAAGCAGCTTGGTGTGAAGAAATCAACTGTGGGAGCAATTATTCGTAAATGGAAGACATACAAGACCACTGATAATCTCCCTCGATCTGGGGCTCCACGCAAGATCTCACCCCGTGGTGTCAAAATAATCACAAGAACGGTGAGCAAAAATCCCAGAACCACACGGGGGGACCTAGTGAATGACCTGCAGAGAGCTGGGACCAAAGTAACAAAGGCTACCATCAGTAACACACTACGTCGCCAGGGACTCAAATCATGCAGTGCCAGACGTGTCCCCCTGCTTAAGCCAGTACATGTCCGGGCCCGTCTGAAGTTTGCTAGAGAGCATTTGGATGATCCAGAAGTCGATTGGGCGAATGTCATATGGTCAGATGAAACCAAAGTAGAACTTTTTGGTAAAAACTCAAGTCGTCGTGTTTGGAGGAGAAATAATGCTGAATTGCATCCAAAGAACACCATACCTACGGTGAAGCATGGGGGTGGAAACATCATGCTTTGGGGCTGTTTTTCTGCAAAGGGACCAAGACGACTGATCCGTGTAAAGGAAAGAATGAATGGGGCCATGTATCGTGAGATTTTGAGTGAAAACCTTCTTCCATCAGCAAGGGCATTGAAGATGAAACGTGGCTGGGTCTTTCAGCATGACAATGATCCCAAACACACCGCCCGGTCAACGAAGGAGTGGCTTTGTAAGAAGCATTTCAAGGTCCTGGAGTGGCCTAGCCAGTCTTCAGATCTCAACCCCATAGAAAACCTTTGGAGGGAGTTGAAAGTCCGTGTTGCCCAGCGACAGCCCCAAAACATCACTGCTCTAGAGGAGATCTGCATGGAGGAATGGTCCAAAATACCAGCAACAGTGTGTGAAAACCTTGTGAAGACTTACAGAAAACGTTTGACCTCTGTCATTGCCAACAAAGGGTATATAACAAAGTATTGATATGAACTTTTGTTATTGACCAAATACTTATTTTCCACCATAATATGAAAATAAATTCTTTAAAAATCAGACAATGTGATTTAATGGATTTTTTTGTCTCATTCTGTCTCTCATAGTTGAAGTGTACCTATGATGAATATTACAGGCCTCTCTCGTCTTTTTAAGTGGGAGAACTTGCACAATTGGTGGCTGACTAAATACTTTTTTGCCCCACTGTACTTATGGTACTTGTGTTCCATATTGGACGTAAGAGAAAGTAGTATTTTAGTGTTCTTACCCATTAAATGCTTTTCTCTTTAGTCCATATGGAACACAAGTCTCCCACTCAGAGAAAGGGACTTTCGTGATACTGCTTCCTGGGTAGAGGAGTCCCATTGGAGTCTTTCTCTCAGAAGATTTTCTTCTCTTCTCATATATATATATATATATATAGAAAGTTAATACAATTCATAAAAAGTTTAGAGAACATACATTTGAAGTGTACTGGTCTTATATACTGTGCCATAATTCTCCTGACCAGGAAAAGATATATATACAGTCCAGCAACGTGTTACCCCTTATACAAGTGCTTTATTAAGTGAAGGACACATTATAGACATCAACAGCTATGTAAAACTCCACTAATTCATTAATAAATAAATTAATCAATTAGCATAATCCTTCTACGGAGTCTCCTTCAGTATTCATTTCAACCTATACCCCTTATCTTCCCATACTAGGGCTCATTTTGCTTATAGTTTACACTTGAATGGTTGAATCCTTTCTAAACGAAAGCTCTCTATTCCTCTAAACAGAGTGACTTTGTCATGCCAAGGCCTGGAATGTATAATTTGTTTATTTTGTGTATTTTATTGTACCTTTTAAAGTGTTAGCTAAATTAGCTGAGTAGATAACATCTCCAGAGCAGGATGTAGGGCTTCTATAAAACGTATTGGAAGATCTGCTCTGATGGAGGTCATCCAGGGGACACCCAAATAACCTGAAATAGGAAGAACATGTATATATAGTGTAAAAAGGTTCAGTACAAATATATATTCAGAATGCCCAAGTTTTACCCTTTTGGTGGGTACCAAACATGCCAGGGGGAGATGTTCCTGCTATGAGTTACAAAAATAGCCACTTGGCAACCAGTTAGACCCAACATGTTTGGTGTCCAGATACTCACACAGATATGAGGAATATGATTATTATAACATTATAGAGGTGTGTTGTGGGTTGCATGTTTTGGGAAGCCTTATGATTTTTCAGGTAGAACTCTGCAGTAAGATCCCTGACAGGTCTGATTGAGTGGGCTGTAAACTGTCAAGCCAAACCCCTGACCCCAACAGGCAACACCCAGGGGGTTTGGCCTCTTAGAAGGAACTGTGGAAAGTATTTAATATGGGTTTTTTGGATAAAACAGGAAATTTCTCTGTAACAACTGAAGGGGGATATACCATCAAAAGTTCCCAAGGACTCTTAAAATATCAGTAATTGTATTTAAGGATTTCTTGTGTTTCTCCCATTTTATTTTATGGACTGTTTTGCCAATGTGTTATATTTATTTGTGTATGTCCCTTATTTCTGTATTTTTGTAACCAGCACTGTGAAGCCTTTTTTCATATTAAATGTTCAATTAATCAGCTCTTGTCTCTGTTCTCTAATATGAACTCACTACTCTGAAGGAAGCTCAGTTAGAACACGCTATTAAAGGTTTAATTCTATGTCTGATTATTAAGGTGATTTTTACACTGTATTCTGTTGTGTTTGGGGTAACCTAAGATGCCCAGATATAAAGTCTTGGTGGTGGCAGCAAATTGCAGTACTGGGGCAATAGTGCAGGAGGGATTCCAGGGGTTAATGTGGTGGTTGCTAGGAATAGTAACAGGTAACCAGGGGTCCGGTATTGTTAACCCATTCCCTCCCACACTCTCCCCACTGTCTCAGCAGGGCCCATAGCCTTTCCTTCTGACAGACTTCTTCTTATTTATGTTGCAATTAATGTGGAATATTTAGGCCAACCTTATTATTTACTTCTACATATTGTTTACTCGTTAGTTTAACCAAAATGTGGTTATGGTTAGAGTTAGTGTTTCTAGATCTGTGGTACTATAGATACTGTAAATATATTCCATTTTATTGCAGTTACTGGAGATGAGTCAGTGCCAACTGACTACAACGTTCTATTTCTCCAAGTCATAGACCGTTAGAGTATTAGACATTATTACAAACATTATATATATTATAGACCACTATGCAGGGACAAATGAAACTGTTCACTGCATGCTATTACTGTCTGGCTCTATGAACATATGGACACGTTCTAGTTTTGCACCTACGTGAATAAGCCCATATCAGTCTGAACAAGGGTAGGTCTGGTGCTGCTTTAGGATTTCTTTTGTCTTCTCTCCTGAAGAATTCTTCCAGATCAGAGGACAGTTGAACTTCACCCATTTTGGTGGTGGGACGGAATGATAATCCCTCAAAGAGGACTGAAATTTGAGGCTTTGACTGTTTGTATTCTGAAAGGTTTAATACACCAAGTTTTGCTGTAATTTCTTGTTGGTTTGCATTGGTGGTATCTCTAGCATCCAAGAGCTTAAAGGAGCAGGAAACTTTTTTTTATGAAAACACATATTTTACAGAGCATTTCCTGCTGAATAACACAAGGTCACTCCCACCTCTGTCAGATGTTTTATTCAAAATTTATAGCAGTTCAAATAATCAGGAAGTACATTTACTGTGTTTACTTCCTGATAGTTCTAACTGACAGAAAGTGACAGGCAGTTTCTATCACATTCTATGGAGAACTGTATGTGTCTGACTTTCCTCTCCATTAGAATCTAACAGGAAATCTAATTAGAATTTGACCACTAGAGGGCACTGCTAATGTAAAAAAACATGGGTTTAAACTGTAATAACTCTGGAAATATAAATCTCTCGGCAGTGGGAGTACCCTTATTTTACTCAATAGAAAAATCTCTACAATATATATTTTTTCATAAAAATAGTTTACTGCTCCTTTACTTCCATTATATTCATCCCCTTTTGCAAGATGCATAATTTATTCAGAAATATCTATATTTAACGTAACCTCCTTCATTCTCTTTTGCAGCAATATTTCATCCTTCTCATTATAACAGACGGTGTTATTAGCGACATGGATGAAACGCGCCATGCTATTGTGCAAGCCTCCAAGCTGCCTATGTCCATCATTATCATCGGTGTAGGAAACGCAGACTTTTCAGCCATGGAGTTTCTGGATGGAGATAACAGAGTCCTCAGATCTTACACTGGGGAGGAGGCATCAAGGGACATTGTACAATTTGTTCCATTCCGGGAGTTTCGCAATGTAAGCAATCTAATGTCAAATCTAATTCTTGTGAGACAGCAATGCTGATGTGCTAAGAGACACTGGAGCAATACTAGAGCATAGGGAACAAATAAACAATCCCTTAGGTTTAAATGGGATTTTATACCCTTGAATGTAAATGCTAGAGAGGTTGGCCTCTCGAGCATTCAGAGAGTTAAAGCCTCATTTATGTCAGTGGAATTTTGAAATTGTTTTGTCCTCTATTGTGTAGTTGTTTTTCTCCTTATTTGCTACAGTTCTGCTTAGTACATTGGCCTTATGGGTCTTATTCATGAAGTTAAAGAGGTTCACTTCTGGTGGAAACCAACTGATTCATATGGGGGGGAGGGGTGAAAGCTCTCACTGACTTAATTAAGGCCTTTTACCCCTTGAATACTGGTTACCTCTTTTGCATTCAAGGTGTTAACATCCCAAATTAAATCAATAGGAATTTGCAGACTATTAATTTCAAACTTATAGCACAGTATATTTGGTCAGACACGAGATATATAGTAACCATGGTGTACTGTGCTACCAGATACCTGGAGGTAGTAGCTCTTTCTGCCATCTCTGCTCCAAAGGTAGCTAAGGCATTGGTAACAGTCTTCACCCGGATTGAGTTACCAGTTCATGGCTGAGTTGGTCCGGGGAGTATAGCAAAGCTACAGACTCTGAAGTCTCCAAATGACCCTGTGTCGCCCTCAGACCTACAGTTTGTGCTGAAGGCATTTTAAAAACCAGAGGGAGACTGGGCATGTTAACTGCTGCATCTCCAGGAGGTGCCACAGGAGACTATTAGCTTCTTACACTTTACAGTCAGAAGGGGAGAAGATCTTTGACCCCTCTTGTGGGAATACTGAGATTGTCCCTTATGCATTTATAAGTCAGAGACAAGGCCCAAGCACATCTCCAGTCAATTTAGGCAAAGCTGAAGGCATGGTATGACCAGATAGCTCAAGCCAGAGAGAAGCAGGATGGTCAGAAAGTGTTTATGTTGTCATTAGAATGAACAGTTTAAAGTGGTCTGGAAGCTGACTCTCACAAATTATATGATTACCTTCCCTGTACAGAAGGGCCCAATTGTTGGCAATCTGCCATCTACTGGAGAGCAATATAAAGCAAGGGGATCTCAAAGTCTTAATAGCGGCAGCCAGTAGTGTAGGAACTGTAAGGGAAGTAGAGCTCTGTTCACAATTCAGCCCAATCCAACAGCAGATGCAAAAGGAACTTCTGGGGGCCTGGGATGGCCTTTTTACTCCCAGGCCAGATTTTACCACACTTTTGACCCACAAGTTAGACACCACAGGACAGTTGACCCTACAGAGATGTCCCTACAAGGTTCCAGCCTCTGTAAAACAGGCCATGCAGGACGGGATAGAAGATATACTAGAGTTGGGAGTCATTCAGCCCTCTAATTGTCCCTGATTTTGCTGGTACCTAAGAAAGATGGCACAAACAGACTTTGTATAGACTGTAGGAGGCTGAATGATTGTACCACTGCTGATACATACTCCATGCCCATGATGGACAACATACTGCAACAACTAGCCATGACCAGGTACACTAATGATACTGGCAGATTATTTTATCAGATTCAGCTAAGCCTGAGTCAGCTTTCATAACCCCATTCAGCTTGATCCACACATCAAACCCTGAATGTCTGGTGGCATATCTCAGTAGAAAACAGCTGGACCAAAAAGTGGGATGTGCCACCATTGAAAAAGAGTGTCTGGCTCTTGTTTGGTCTTGAAAGAAACTGCAGAATATGTAAAGTCAAAATAAGGTGAAACTGTCTCTTTACATAACTGGGAATATGTATTTGTTCCCTATGATGCAGTAGGTTTGCCCCATAATTTCTCCTTTTTCATTTTGCATATGTAACAAAAATTTACTCTCTCATGCAGGCAGACATGCATCAGGTCCATTGTTTGATTCCTGTTGCAGTTCTGTGATAAGTATTGCACACCTATAAAGATATAAAAAATCGATCAGAGATTTGTGCTTTTCAGTTTTTTCAGAGGAAATCTTTACTCATCTTTGACATTCCTTATCACTAGCATAACACTCCTTGAAAGCTTGTGTAATCATTACTGCTAACAATGTCTCTGTATCCCAGCAACAAGGATGTCTAGGCAATCACTGGAAGAGAAAATTAAATGGGAAATTTTCAGTTGGAATAAGTGGCTCAATGAGTGTGACAGAAGGACTTAACATGTTATGTGTCCTTCAATCAGAGGTTATATATATATATATATATATATATATATATATATATATATATATATATATATAAGCATCAAGAGTTGGCAGTGGCACTCAAAAATAAACATGAAAAAGTAACCACTTAGAAAACATGGTGCACGTCCCATATAGTGTATACATAAATGTACTTAACTACTACTGGAGCAGAAGAGACAGCACTCAAATGAAGAAATGAAGTTGCCGTTTTATTCCATAATGTCTCTAAATCACCAAACGTTTTCGGTCCAAACAAGGACCTTCATCAGGTCCTTGTTTCATCATCAACCCTGATGAAGGTCCTTGTTTGGACCGAAAACATTTGGTGATTTAGAGACATTATGGAATAAAACGGCAACTTCATTTCTTCATTTGAGTGCTGTCTCTTCTGCTCCAGTAGTAGTTAAGTATATATATATATATATATATATATATATATATATATATATATATATATATATATTCAGGGCTGTATTTACCATTTAGTACGAAACCTAGAGTACTATATTTTAAGGGGTTCCCCAGCTGTGCTGGCAATGCAGCATTTTGGGTGTAACCAGACTGACCTCAGTGCTTCCATCCCAGATAATTGTTTATGGTGTAAGGTGGTTATTTATATTTAACAATTTTATAGCCCTTTCATTTGCAATACATTTCGGACCTCTCTAGCAGCCAAGGGTGCCTTGCCTAAAGGCACCTGAGATGTAAATGAAAGACATTTAACTGGGGAATATGTGGCAAAAACTGACAGTTTGTTAGGTACGTCCAGAGCAGCTGTGTTCAAGGTTATGACAGCATACATAAATTATGGGAAGAAAACATCTGCTATTATTATTATTCTTTATGTAAATAGCACCAACTTATTTCACAGCATTGTACAATAGGGAATAGACTTACAGAGATATGAAATATCAAATGGAACATGGAAAACAAAAGGATCAGATGGCCTTGCTAGTCTACAGGGAGGTGCTAAGAGGAACAGTGGACGAGAAACCTAAAATAACTGAATGGGATTTCACTGCTATTCCCGTTATTTTGTCCATGCCTGTATGTATTTTTATTTGTATTGGAACTGTGTTGTATTCAATGACCAATCACTTTTGTCTATAGGATTTCTCATTCAGACTGTTCAAGTTTATTATATGTTATAAGCATGTTTCAATTAAAGGCAGATCTCAATGGAGATCATCAAACGCAGGCAACAGCAGATACAATGCAAAAGATATATAAATAGCTGTGACCTACGGGTGAGTTTGTGGGTTAAGTAGGCTCATGCACTCCGCCCGTTTCAGTTACAAAAAAACCTACAGCAACTGTCTGGCTGCCTGTCTCTATGGCCATGAAAGCCGGGACTGAATAAAGATGTTATTTCTTGAAACAAAAAACACAAGGTCATCATCCATAGGGGCTATTAAGATTCCCTGGACATAATATGTAATTGGGGGTTACTATTAGGTAGTGTTACTCCCACTTTAACCCTTCGAGTGCCAGAGGTAGTGTTCAGTTCATTTGCTCACGCTTCTGGCACTCCAAGCATTAAAGAGAGAGCATGCAAAATGATAAAAATTATATTTTAAAGGCACCATTTTTTTCAGTGTTTCTGTAATTTTCCCTTATTATATGGTGTTTGTTGCCATCATTAGCTTCAAACTTGAAACTCAAAAATAACGCAATATCAATTTTTTTATCTGATCGTGCAGCACTCTATACACAAAGCAGTTATAGTGAGATATCAGTCTAGAACAAGGGGCACAAAGAGAAAATAGAATCTAAAAGCACTATCTTTATTTTCTTTCAATTGCGCAAGAGATAGTGCTTTTAGATTCTATTTTCTCTTTGTGCCCCTTGTTCTAGATTGTGTATACCAGTAAGGGGTAAGGTCCCGAAGTTGGGGAGCAGCACTGGAATAGATCGGTATAAGCACTGGAAATAGTGGACAGATTGTCTTTAACTACATCCAATTTTCTCATCATTCATTCTTCATCATTTTCATTTCATTCTCCATTCATTGACCATTCTAGAGATAAGTACATTTTAAGTTGGTTAACCGATATTTTGGGACATTTGGACTGATGGTGTGTTTTTTCATCTGCATTCTTTTCATTTCATTTACTGTCTCTTTTTTTTTATATATATATATATATATATATATATATATATAATTTTTTTTTTTTTTTTTTTTTTAAAGACAAATGGGATATAATATTATTTTTTAGCAATTACTCTGTTACTGTTTGGCTATTTAGTAGAGTGTGGATATATATCCCTATTTTTATCTCCTGGTAGGCTTACACAGGGAACTTGATCTTAGACCCAGGTGCAGGATTTTGTCTGCACTGGGGTCCCTGATTGAGTGTTCATTATTTGTTTTGATAGTCAGTGGAGTAAAAATAGGGGTCGCACCTGCAACAGGGCCCGTCACTCTGAGGGGCCCGGCCGCCCCCTGCGACCTGCTCGCCACGCGCCCGCAGAAACCTATAGAACAAGGAAGTGCAGCTGATCTCCCGGAGGCCGGCGCTCTAGTCATGCAGAGCGCTGGGAGATGACATAATCTCCCAGCGCCCTACATTACTAACAACCTCGCGGGAGATCCAGTCAGAGGTCTGTGCCGAAGTCACACACCGCTAGACCACCAGGGACTCGAGGAAGGAGGGGAGGGGTCAGTTGGGGGCATTGTGGAGACTGAGGGGCATTGTGGATAATGAGGGGCAGTGTGGAGAATGTGGAGCATTGTGGATAATGAGGGGCATTGTGGAGATTGAGGGGCAACGTGGAAGGGGCATTGTGAGGGGAGCATTGTTGAAGGGGCAATGTGGAGAATGAGGGGCAATGTGGAAGGGGCATTTTGATGGGGGTATTGTTGAAGGGGCAATGTGGAGAATGAGGGGCAATGTGGAAGGGGCATTTTGATGGGGGTATTGTTGAAGGGGCAATGTGGAGATTGAGGGGCAATGTGGAAGGGGCATTTTGATGGGGGTATTGTTGAAGGGGCAATGTGGAGATTGAGGGGCATTGTGGAAGGGGCATTATGGAGAATGAGGGGCATTGTGATGGGGGCATTGTGGAGAATGAAGAGCATTGTGATGGGGGCATTGTGGAAGGGGCATTGTTGAAGGGGCAATGTGGAGATGAAGGGGCAGTGTGGAGAATGAGGGGCATTGTGGAAGGGGTAATGTGGAGGTGGCAAATGTAGTTGAGGGGGGCCAATGTGGTCGGTGGGGGGGGCCCATGGCAATTCTTGCACCAGGCCCCAGTGGCTTCTAGTTACGCCTCTGTTGATAGTGAGATATCAACTACTTTCAGTATGTAAAGAGAAAGTACCAGCTGGTGCTCTGTAACCTCAATTCAGTCAGAAAATAAAAGAAAACAAGTTCTCTCATACAACTCAGTGGGATTAAAGCCAGGGATGGGCAGTAAGACAGAGAGCTTTGGTGCCAGACAAAAAAAATTAGGAGCTAGTTGGGAGTATTAGGAGCCAGTGAAGTGGTAAATGTACACGTGTATATAGTACTGTAAAAAAGAGCCAGCTATGACATTTAAGTAGTTACATAGTAACATAGTAAATTAGGTAAAAAAAGACACAAGTCCATCAAGTTCAACCCCTGCCTCATAACCCAGTGACATGAGAATTGTATAACTTTCTCTGTCGTTCAATATAGATTACAGGTACCATGGGGAGGCAACCGCTCCACCTAGTAGATTGGAACAATTCTTCAAAGAAGTTGCAGGGTAGGAGCATCCCTCTCCTCCTTAGCAGGCTACCTAGACACTCCACTGCCCAGTTAAGATTTATTCCTTGTTGTGGTAGGAAGGTTGTGAACAGTTCTACTTACTTTTAGTTATTTTATTATTTTACTTATATATGGGGTTTCCAAATTCCACCATTAGGCAGATTACCATTACTGGCTTCCCCTGGTAGATTGCCCAGTTTACAGGAGCTGCTTGTGGACCCTTTCAGCCCTGGGAGAGAACCATGAAACCCATGTCTCCCTCTCCAGAGGAAGTCTCTCTCTGAGGCTTCTTCCTTACAATGTTAATCTGAAGAAAGAAAACCTGCAGAGAAGGTGAGCAAACCTTTGAGTGCCATGGGCCACTGTCCCACTGTTCCTTTCTGCACAGGGGTTTCCTTGGAGTTCTTTGTAACTCCTGCACTCATGTTGGGTATTATTTCTCTACTATGGCTGCTGATCTGGGGATCTTTGTTGCATTGCTTGCTATGTGGTACTTAACTCCTTCCCTGCCAGAATTGGTTAGTTGGGGATCTTATAATTATATTTTATTTGTTTCCTTCATGGTATCTGTTGTTTTATGTTTATTCTACGCTTTGCAGACAGTTTTTCTTTTTGTGTGTTTAAATTGAATTCTGCGCCCTTAACGGCGCACTTTAGCGCATAGCCACAATGCGCCATTGTTTTCTATAGGACAGCTGTTTCTGTGACATATCTCCACAACCGCTCTGAGTACCGAGTTGGGAGGTGGCTCATTCTTCTTGTCTCCGCTGCCCTGACTATCCAGTGGACATTATAAGTGTCTTTTGGGCCCTGGGGGAATTTGGTTCTGTTTTTGGTACTCTGTATTGAAGAAACTGTTTCCCATAAACATCCATTTCGCAGGCCATTTTCTGATTGGTTCCCTGTGCAGTCGCCATTTTGTTTTCCTCTCTATACGAGTATCATACACAGGGCTTGGTCTCCTCAGCTCTCGTCCTCAGGTTCTCGCCAGAGTAGTGCATTTTAGGCTTTCTGGGGTGAAATCTTTAATCTGTGTAACAGTATTTGGGTCTTCCTTTACTGTCTTGACACATTTTTCTCCTGTTAGGATAACAGATTCACTTGGACATGGGGCTAAGCCTAAGGCTAAGGACTCAGGGGTGTCTCAGAACCCCCCACGCACTGTTCTTCATGCCATTCAGGGCTTCCTATGGGGTATTCTGGGCATTTATGCCCCTCATGTACTGCGGCCCCTGCGTCTCTGCCAGGGCCTTCCAGGCATGACCAAGAGGGACTTCAAGTCCTCTCTGGCACAGTTTCCTCTCTCTATTCAGGGGGTTCTTCAGTCATGGAGACCCCCCACCTTCTTCAGGTGTGTGGCCAATAAGGCTCCTAACATTCCTGATTCATCTGATTCTTCCTTTGAGGATTCAGATGGAGATTCTGAGGATGATGTGTGTTACACCTTTGAGGCTGACCCTGAACCCTCTGCTGAGGGTAGGGTTGCACCGATACGGATACTGGTATCGGTATCGGTGCCGATACCAGCATTTGCGCGAGTACTTGTACTTGCGCAAATGCGGCCGATGCCAGCACCGATACCCTGTGTTGGGGTCGGTGCTGCAGAGAGGGAGCCCGGGGAGCTGCTCACAATGCTCCCCGGTCACCTCTTTCACTCCTGTAGCGTCGGATCGTTGCCGCGGGTTACCATGGCAACGCTCCAACGCTGACCTCTGCTGGGGCTCGCGAGAGAACAGCGAGCACCCAGCAGAGGAGAGTAAGGGAGGCAAGATAGGGCAGCGGGTGGTGAAAGAAGCAGAGTGGGGTCAAGAGGGAGAAAAAAAGGCAAAAGAAGGGGGCCAAGAAGAGGCAAAAGGAGGGGGGATCAGGAGGGAGAGAGAGGCAAAAGGGTGAGTCAAGGATAAGGAGGGGGAGAAAGGGGGATCAAAAGGGAAAGAAAAAGCCAAGGCAAAAGAAGGGGGCTCAAAAGGGGTAGAATGAAGCAAAAGGTAGGAATCAAGAGGGGAAGAAAGAGTCAAAAGGGGAGAATCAAGAGGTGGTGTGTGTGTGTATATATATTTCAAGTACTCACCAATACCAATTACCAATACTTTTTTTTGCAGTCATTTGCCAGTTTTCCAAGTACCTAAAGCATATAGGTACTTAGAAAACTGCCAAATGACCGCAAAAAAAAGGTATCGGTAATTGGTATCGGTGAGTTCTTGAAAAAAGTATCGGTACTCGTACTTGGTCTTAAAAAATCGGTATCGGTGCATCTCTAGCTGAGGGTCTCATTAAGGTGGTATTGACCACATGCTACTTCTGATGTCTTTTAAAAGCCTAAGAAGTCATGCACTGTTTTTCCACCTAATCCCACTTTGGATCAGATTATTGTGGCTGAGTGGGAGACTCCTGATAAGCTCCTTTGGACTGAACAGCTGGCTACTGCTGTACACAAAGGTGCCCCTAAGGCTGACTTTATTCCTTTTGGACA
Organism: Rhinophrynus dorsalis; assembly: GCA_037306005.1. NCBI lineage: Eukaryota > Metazoa > Chordata > Amphibia > Anura > Rhinophrynidae > Rhinophrynus > Rhinophrynus dorsalis. The sequence goes on along the minus strand of CM074722.1, from coordinate 343,293,658 downwards.
ACATTTCTGAGGCTCAGCATTATATTACTGATGCTCTCTTAGATGCTGTTTGGCTTGAAGCCAAAGCATCTGCTTTCTCTGTGACTGCTAGGCGCATGCTGTGGCTGAAGATCTGGTCTGTTGAATTGATCTCTAAGAAATCATTGATGTTTCTTCCCTTTCAGGGTTCTTCTCTTTTTGGCCCTGAACTGAAGACTCTCATCTGTGAGGCCACTGGGGGTAAGAGCACGTTGTTGCCTAAAAATCACCCCTCAGGCGAAGAGGCATCGTCTTTTTCGTCCCAAACAAAGCAAAGCATTTAGGGCGAACCCGGTGGCACCTCAGGCCCCGCGTTCCACCCCCAAGCCCAAGCAGCAGTGGAGGTCTAAGCACACCTCAACCAAAAACAAACCCAGCAAACCTTGTTTGGCATGACTTGCTGAACCCTAGTCCGTGACCAGTAGGGGGCTGCCTGCATCAATTTTTGAGTGTTTGGACAGGCTCCGTTGCGGATCAGTGGGAATTACAAGTGGTTTCAGAAGGTTACAGGATTCCCTTCAAACCCCTGTCCCCCTCAGGTTCTTTCCTTCTTGCTTCCCTCAGGGACAAGAAAAGCTCAGGCTTTTCAAAGGGGCAGTCCAGTCTCTCTTGGACAAGGGAGTTCTGGCACCAGTCCCACAACAGGAGAGAGGTTCAGGCTTTTATTTCATCCTCTTTGTTGTTCCCAAGAAGGATGTTGGCTGCCGCCTTATCCTGGACCTCAAGGCCCTCAAGATGGAGCACTTGTGCTCAGTCATCGCAGCAATGTGTCTGGGGGGATTTCTGGTGTCCTTGGATCTTCAGGATGCCTATCTGCACATTCCTGTGCATCCAGACAGTCAACAGTACCTCAGGTTTGCCTGCGAACTGGGTCATTTCCAGTTGATTGCTCTCCCCTTCGGGCTCACAACAGCTCCTCAGGTATTCAGTCGAGTTCTGAGGGCATTGATTGCCTTCCTGCACACCAAGGGGATTCAGGTAATGCCTTACATGGATGACCTTCTCCTCAAGGTGTCTTCCAGGGACCTTCTGGATCGCCAAGTCCAGTAATGTGCTTAGATCCTCCTCCAAAACGGTTGGATTCTGAATATGGACAAGTCTGCTCCAGTGCCCTCACAGAACCTGGGATTCCTAGTTCTTTGCTTCGATACTCGGCGGAGTATGGTCTACCTGACTGAGGACTCAATTCAACAGCTCACCTCCAAGGTGTCTCCTGTCCTATCTTGGACGTCAGCTCCAGAGAGGAAGTTGTCCTCCCTGGTGGGGAAGATGATATCCACCATGGAAGCGGTTCCTTTTGCCATGGCTCATGCCAAATGAACTTTAGAGATTTGTGATCCGTGTTTGTAGAGGGAACCTAGACCTTCTGGATCAACCTGTCTCCCTTGCTGCGGAGGTAGCACAGAGCCTTCACTGGTGGTTGAACCTCGCCAACCTGGAGAAAGGGGGCAGTTTGTGATCTCATACTGGACCATAGTGACGACGGATGCCAGCCTGCACGGTTGGGGCGCAGTCTTGGGTGACCTAAGTGTTCAGGGCCATTGGTCGGAGGAGGAGACTCTTCTTCCCATCAACATCCTAGAGCTCAGGGCGATTTCCCATGCTCTGAAGTATTGGTCTTCTCACCTGATGGAGTGCCCAGTTCAAGTCCAGTTCGACAACGCCACAGCCATGGCTTACATCAACAAGCAAGTAGGCACCAGAAGTCCCGCTGTTGGTTAGAGGTCAAGGGTATTTTAGCATGGGCAGAAGATCATATACCTGCTATCTCCGCATTGCACATCCTATGCGTAGAAAATGTTCTAGCAGACTTCCTTAGTTGTCACACTGTGGACCCGGGCGAGTGTGAGCTTCACCCAGAGGTGTTCGATCTCCTAGTACAGATGTGGGAGCTTCCTTTAATAGACCTGACTGCTACCATGGACAGCCGGAAGGTTCAGATGTTTTGCTCATGCTGGAGGGATCCCCTAGTGTTTGTGGCGGATGCTTTTCATTACCATGTAGATTTCATCTGGCTTGCATCATTCTTCCTCTCCTGCCCAGGGTGCTGCAGAAGATTCGAATGGACGAAACTTACACTTCCTGACTGCTCCATATTGGACCAGACAGCCTTGGTTTCCGGAATGACTGACAATATCTGCCCAGGCACCATTTCCACTTCGCCAGAGGTACCTGTGGAAGGAGGATGTGGACAATCTGGCTTTGACGGCATGGCTGTTGAAGCCTCCATCTTGAAGAAGGGCTATTCTCTGGAATTGGTCTCCACTATGATTCAGGCTAGAAAACCTAAAGCCTATCATAGGGTTTGGTCTATCTTCCATGCTTGGTGTGTGGACAGGGATCTGTCCTCAAAGGAATTTGATCTTCCAGTTATCCTGTCTTTTTTCAGGATGATGTGAACAAGCGCCTTAGCCTTAGTTCCTTAAAAGTTCAGACCTTGGCCCCCTCTGTCTTTTTTCAGAGATGCATTGCCACCTTTCAGGATGTCACTCATGCTTTCCCTTGTAAGTCTCCTACGCCTCAGTGGGACCTTAACATTGTCTTGGGAGTTTTGCAGCAGCCTCATTTTGAGTCCTTGGCTACCATCCCCTTGCGTCTTTTGAGATGGAAGATGGTTTTTTTCTTGGCTGTGGTCTCTGTCCGCATGGTGGCTGAGTTGCAGGCTTTCTCCTGCAAGCCGCCTTTCCTTGTGTTTCACAAGGATAAGGCTGTTCTCCATACCTCCCAGGAATTTCGTCCTATGGTGGACTCTGAGTTCCACGTCAATCAGGAGATTGTTGTGCCTTCCTTTTGTCCTGACCCTAAATCTGCCAAGGAGAGAGATCTCCACTTGTTGGATGTGGTGCACTGTCCGTTGGACTGATGCACTTTTTGTCATCTCTGAGGGTCCCAGGACTGGTAAGGCAACATCCAAGGTGACTGCTGTGTCTTGGATCAAGTCTACCATTCGCAAGGCTTATGAACTCAGGAAGAAACCTGTTCCCTTTCACGTCACAGCGCATTCCACTAGGTCCATCGGGGCCTCCTGGACATACAAGAATCAGGCCTCTGCTGATCAGCTGTGCAAGGCAGCCACTTGGTCTTCTGCGCACACTTTTGCCAAACACTATCGTGTTGATGTCGTGGATTCGACTGAAGCCAGCTTTGGTAGGAAAGTCTTGGAGGCAGCTTTGCCTGTCTAGGACTTTACTTTCCTGTGCCTTATATAGTTCTTTTATCATTTTGAGCCCTGTTGGCTCTTGTTCTGTGTGTTGTGTTACAGTTATTCAGTGTCCATTGACACTTTGTTAGTTTGGGCTGTTCCATGGGAGCACTGGTATCAAGGGGACCGGCACTTGGTCCTCGCCTTCATTTTACCACCCTGGGAACTCAATGTTGATACATCCCCATGGTACCTGTAAGCTATATTGGATGACAGAGAAAAGAGGAATTTAGTCTTACCTGTTAAATCCTTTTCTCTTAGTCCATATAGCTTACAGGTCTCCCACCCAGTGAAAGGGACTATGCTTGGTCCCCTGTGGCTGGACGTGGGAGTCCTATTGGGTCCATGCTCACAGGAGTTTTCCTCTTCTTCTTCTTGCTATCTAGCTCAGTAGGTTTTATGTCACAAATCTAACTGGGGAGGGGAGTGACTAAGCAGCCTTCTAAGGAGGAGAGGGCGGCTCTGCATCTGCAACTTCTTTGAAGACTTGTTCCAACCTACTAGGAGGAGCTGTTGTCTCCCCATGGTACCTGTAAGTTATATGAACTAATTGAAATGGAATTAACAGGTAAGACTAAAATCCTCTTTTCCTGTTACAAAATAAGTTAGTCTTTATCAGACCTTCATGTTTTGTCTATTAACACACAGTATAACCCTGTATGTTCCCTTTTGCAGAAATGTATCTAATCTTCTCTTAAATTTATCCATTGTATCTGCCATAACCACATGCTTCGGCAAGGAATTCCATAATTTAACAGACCTTATTGTAAAAAAAAAAAAAAGCCCTTCCTCTGCTGAAGTCAAAACCTTCTTTCATCTAATCTCAAGAAGTGTCCCCTGGTTATTTGATCAGGCCTTGGAATGAATACCTAACCATAGAGCTGCTTTTATTGACCTCTCATATACTTGTACTTTGCGATAAGATCACCTCTTAGTCATCTTTTCTAAGAGTTCTGGCTCTTGGGATTTTTCCACTCCAGAATAAAAACCCCATTCATTAGCACAAGGTTAAATAATCTAAGCAGCTCAAAACATGTATATACCTTATGTTATTAAAATGGAAATCACAGCATATGGATAATATTTAAAGTGCCTTCCAAATCACCTAAGCCAGGGGTTACCAATGTGTGGCCCTCAAGCTGCTGCCAGACTACATCTCCCAATATTCCCCTTTTTGCAATGTGTTTCAGTCCAGCTTAGTATTCAAGGGGTTAAAAGTCATATTTAAATCAAAGTGAATTTGGAGAATGTTTATTTCTTCTCTGTGGTGTAGTTGATTTGCTCCAAAATTTTATTTTGTGTATACAAACCAGAACGCTAAATTTAATAACAAGTGTTTTAATATATCCTGTTTTTTCTTTTTCCTTCAGGCACCTAAAGAAACTCTGGCCAAAGCAGTTCTTGCAGAACTTCCCCAGCAAGTGGTAGATTATTTCAAGAATCACAATCTGCCCCCTACTAAGCCTGAAGCCGTGTAGCCATCAGTCAGGTGCATATACAACGAGACCGGAGTGCTTCACTCTTTCTACTCTGTGTATTTCACTGTATTAAAGCATTTATCCACTGCCGACCTTTCACAACATGCCTTCCTTCAAGTATCTCTGAGGGTTTGTGTAGTATTAATCCATTTGTTAATTTATTCTGCATTGCCAACATATATACTTCAGGGGTAGGCAGCTCTGGTCCTCAGGTGCCCCTCAGAGCAGGGGCAGTGAGCTGTAGTTCAATAACAGCCAGGGTCTGTAAGTTGCCCTCTCTTGTTGGGGGGGATCCTTTCCCCGCTGAGTTAAACAAGGTGCATATATCATTTTATTGATAATAGCAAAATAAAACATTAATATTCATTATAGCCTACTTTCAGCACAAAAACAGGTTAACCCTTTGAGTGCCAGAGGGGTGTGCAAAGGGTTAAATGGTCTAAAGGATCTTCTAACTATAGGTACATTACTGACAGCTATGGGAATTGACTTTCTTTTGCTTCAAATTCTCATTTCCTCTATGAGGCCCCTGTAAACTCTGTGTTTGCAAGCCTGGGTAAAGTTAGCATTTTACATGGTGCTTATGGGAGATTTCTATCCTCTTCATTTAAGCCCATAGATTGAACATTTTCTGACAGTGTTTCAGTGGAGAAGATGGGATTTTGCTTCATCTCCCATAAGCACCAAATAAAGTGCAGAGTTGCCCAGTTTTGCAGCTCCTTTCTGAGAGGAGATCAATACAGGTCCTGACGACCTTCCTCTCCACTGAGGTATAAGTAACCCTTTAAGGACCGGAGGCAGTGTGCAACACATTACTTTGTAATATGTTTTCTAGCCATATGGTCCTTAAATGGTTAAAATATAAACATTATCCTTGCACAACCACTCCAACGCCTTTTCTTTTGATAAGCCTAAGGCTACTCACAATCAAATATCAGCACTACACGATATAACTAAAAATCTATATATCTATAGATTTAAAATGTAAAATTGGAGCGTCACTTATTCACAACTAGCCAATATTGAAGCGTATCAAAAGGATATTTATTAAAAACAATGGAAATAAAACTAAGACTCGCATATCCCTTTAAGAGAACAAATGTAAAAATATCTACTACACCCTTGCTATCAGAGAGAATGGAGACCCGTGCACACCCACTGTAATGGCACCTTAGTAAATATTTTTACATTTGTTCTCTTAAAGGGATATGTGAGTCTTATAGGCAGTTTTATTTAAATTGTTTTTAATAAATATCCTTTTGATGCATTTCAATATTGGCTAGTTGTGAATAAGTGGTGCTCCAATTTTCATAGATATATAAAATATAACATGTTGGAGGGGACCCACTAGCTGATTCTAGCTCTAAGCTGTTACATGATGCACCTGCAGGACGTTGTTTGCCCCTTTACCCCTAGCCCCCCCTCCCAAAAAAAAAAAAAAAGATCACTGGGGTTTGGTCTGTTGAGGCAAGACATACAGGGATCTGATTGCTGGGTGATTTTACCAAATTGACCAAGTTTGGTTGGCCAGTCAACCAGGCCCATACACTAGCCAACATGGTCATTTTTGACAAAACTAGGCAATTTTCAATGACCAAATTGCCCTGTGTGTGGGCACATTAACAGTAGCTGGACGTTGCCTACCAGTTTGAACGTTCTCCAATTCCCAAGTTATTCACTTGAGTTTTTTCACATTTTGTTTTCATCTTCTCCAAGAACACCATTACATACTCTATTTGAATATAAATATTTAATTGCAGCCAATATAGTAGTACTAATATTAATCAACAATTATTTTTAAAACTTAATCGGTTTGCAGTACTTATTATACAGTGTCATATACTGGAAAATCAGCTATTACAGTGTAGACAAGAGGTGGACATATGTCCTATTTCCTACGCCATAGTATGTATATATATATATATATATGCTTGTGAAGTATAACTTTTATATCGAGCAATTTGATGCACATGTTTTTAGCTCAGAAAAAAATATTTTCAGTTATTCTGGCACTGTCAACAGTAAGGTTTTTTCCTAAAAAAATATAATGTTTTATATGTGTATAGATATAACTTGTAATACATTCTGCGTAGTTGTATTGCTGAAATTGCAAAAGAAAAAAAAATGAATAAGCATGACTGCTGTGTGTTAACCCTTTGAGCGCTTGAGCGTTGCAATGTGTTGGCTACCTCTCTGGCACTCAGAGGGTTAAAGGCTGTATTCAGGGAGCTAAGGAGGAGAAATTCTGGAGAAATCCAACTGCACTATAAGTGGCAACATTCCTATTGATCTATATAGGGCTTTTAACCCTTTGAATGTCAGAGGGGTATCTGGCAATCAGAGGGTTCACCACCTGAATGTTAGAGATATTTCCAACGCATTGCTAAACGATGCATTGGAGACCTCTCTAGCATACAATGGGTTAAATGCCCAGATTTGAATAACGAAGAATTGTCATCAGTAGGAATTAGGTATCCAAAGAGAAACTGAAAGGCGATATCCTTTTAAAAGGTCACATGCAAAAGAACGTGTGACCATGTGACTAATTCACCATGTCACCATGATCAAAATGGTGACATGACAATCTTGCACTGCATTACAGTGTGAGATTGTCATGTCACCTACTTAATGGTCGCATACATTTTAACCCATTCACAGTCGAATAAATTTCACCTTTATTTCATTAAAGCAACTTCTCTTGCCTTTATTCTTCCAGCCAAGGTTTCTTTCGCCTCTCATAACATCACTTAATAAATCAAATCAGTAAAACAAAACTACTCTGAGAAAGCAACTACCTGTAGTAATTATGTCAGGCACTCATATCCTAACTCCGGTCTCTCACTCCCCTTCTCTGCGTGCAGAATGACAGGGAGGAGCGGAGAGACCGAAGCAGCTTGCTTTTTCAGAGTGATTTTGTTTTACTGCTTTCATTTAGTAAGTGATGTTATGAGAGGTGAAAGAAACCCTGGCTGGAAGAATATTGTGGTGTGTTAAAGGCAAGAGAAGTTGCTTTAATGAAATAAAGGTGAAATGTATGCGATAGTGAACGGGTTGAAATGTATGCAACCATTAAGTAGGCGACATGACAGTCTTGCTCTGTCATGCAGTGGCGACATGGTGAATTAGTTACAGGGTTGCACGCTCTTTCGCATGCGACCTTTTAAAAGTGAACCCCAAGAGGCTGATGTACTAAGTGTAACTGGAGCAATTCAGAAACAAACCATCTGCACCATAGGAAACAACAAAAAATTCCCATTGATTTCAATTGTGCCTTTAACCTGTTAAAGGCTTGTTTGACTCCTATAGTACGGTTGATTTACATTCAAATAGTTTTTTTGCTTTCTGCACATGGCACTAAGTCTCTTTGTTCTCAATTAGCCATTCACAATGTCCAGATTCAGGCTGGCAGATATTTCTGGTCCTGTCACACACATACATTTATACTGTAGACTTGAATAATCATTAAAGGAACTAGCATAGCATTCTAAGGATTGTATGAATCCATGCACTACTAGAGCCTTAAATCTGGGTGACCGCAATATTGTTTCATATAGGAAACTAGTAGAGTAAAAATGATACGTTTATTGGTTGAGGGGCTCACTGAGCCACTCAGCCAATGAAGGTATCATTGTTACTCTACTAGTAACACAGCACCAAGCTTTGCCCTTACTTCATATAATCCTGGGAATGCTGTACTGTTTCTTTGATGAGTGTTCATGAGCGGAACAGGCCATTGGGACAGAGATCTGCATAAATGTATGCACTGGATTGAAATATATTGACATTTTATGTGTTACTGTGAGTTGCAATTTACACTGTATTTATGTTGTATCTTTGTGTGTCATAGCGATGGTGTCGATTACACCATATTTTATCAGATTTCTCTGTCTCACATAAGCGAGGTAGGGAAATAGCCCAATTTGTGATGAATACTTCAAAGTATTGTTCAACAAGTGTGGCATTAAGCAGTGTATTGAATCTGCTGCTTTTCCCACTCTAACATGGAAGTATGTGGTGGACCTGATACAAGCAAAAAGTAGGCGAAGAACAAGAATTTTCTCCTTTAGCTCCTGTTTTGTGTGTAAAAGGGGTTTTACACCTTTTAGTGAATTCTGTTTTTATCACATTTTATCAGTTCAATCCAGTTGCCAATTACAAAGCTTGGAATTCCACTGTATAAATACACAATCTTCTTCTTGCCAGACAAAACAACACCTGCCACTTCTCAGGGTCTAATCCAGGATTTTAAAAGAGGTGTTTCCAAAAATAAAATAAATGTTCAGTACTAATATTTAGATTGTTTTATGTACTCCTACATCCAAAAGCCATTGCATCATCTTCGACATAGACAAAGAGTGAGTAAACAGTAGCCTTCCAGGTCTTGCTAGACTATAGTTTCCATCATCCATAGCCAACCAGTGGCTGGCTTTGATTGATGAGGGGTGTTGGCCAATAAGTGCTGGAAGAATGCGACAGGCTGCCCACCCATGTTCTCAGCCAGGCATTTTGGTGTACCATGAGCACCGAGTTAGGCATGACACTTTCCTGTACAACAGAAATGTTGAGTTTCAGATTTGTAGTTATAGAAATTGTTATGCATAAAATGCATATTGTCATTCTGCTTGTGAGACATACTATGTATTTAAGTAATGTCCTCTTTATTACATTCTTGACAAATTACCTATAAAGGGTGCCCTGAAAACTCTAGTCTGTGTTATAGGGGTGGTAAACAAAAAAACTTGAGAACCACTGGTAGAAATATGCACACAGCAGCAGCAATATTTCTCATTAGAGGACGCTAAAACTTTGTGGAGCTAAAGCTGCAATGAAGGGGGGGAGTTCTGTGCATTTGGAAACCCGTCAGTTCCCCTTTGCTTCTATTAAAATTAGTGTATCTGAACAACACAGTGTTCAAAGCCAACTCTTTTCAACATGGAGGCGTTTCTTTCTGTACAAACATTGTTAACACTTTGGATGCTAGAAATGTTGCCAGCTCAGTGCAAAGCAATGTGTTGGAGATGTCATTAACATGTGCTAGAGGGATACGGAACACATTGCAAATCATACCCCACTGGCACTCAAAGAGTTAATATTGTTTGCAGCTAAACTTAAGGAAACTCACAAAATCTTATTTAATTTCTTCACAAAGTGCCAATATTTTCTGTATAGCTGTATAATGCAAAAAGCTAAGCATGTATATGTTTGTGTATTTATATCTCAATAAATCTAGATATATTCAAACGTATATTTAGATAAAACTTTTAAATAGAAATGGGTCATATACATATATATCTGTTGTAGTAAGAATTGACCATGTGACTGAAGGAGCTGCGTGATGATTGGTCCTGCCTGATCCCTATATGGTTTCACATGCTCCTTGAACAGAACATTGATATGTTCATAAATCATTTCTGTTCAAAGGAAATCTATGAAGGAATGTATTTTTACACCATTTGAGTGCCAGAGTACACTGGATTCCTCTCTGGCACTTAAAGGGTTAAAGGAACACCTCCTTGTAATAAACCCTCATTTATCTTAATCTGGGCCGAAAAGCCTAATGGCCTCTTTGAATTAATTTGGTGGGATTGTTTCTCCAAAATGAATCTTCCGTCAGAACTGGATATCATGTTCAAAGACATAGACGTGACTCGTTGCAGGACTCCATGATACCAAACTTCCCTCACTGAAGTGTTCTTAGGAAGGAAAACCTCAGTGGAAAGAGGTTTATGTCCTGGAGGCCAGCCGCATAGTAGCATTTTTTAGGGGGTTGTTAGTGTTCCTTTAAATGTAAACTACATGTTGTAGAAAATTGTAAGTACCAGCCTTTTATTCATTTAAAGGTTTACTGATCTGGATGACCTTCTGCCTCTCCCACATGAAAGCAATAAACATGAGGACGCTATTGTCCAGGATTGATTTTTCAGGAGGATCTGATGTTCACATGGGTGGGCACAAGGTATACCTAGGGTTTAAAATTTAAAGTTCTCATTAATTAATATAACGTTAGGGACAACTGGATAGCCCAACTGTAGCTATGTTACTAGTAAAACCTGACACTTCCTGACTTTATATTTCCATAACCTCAATAGCTGACTAGGCCCAAGGGCCTCACAAGCTCTTGCATAAACTTTCCTTTCAGGGGTTATAAAAATTCCACAATCATATGATGAAAATGCAGACATTCCTTGAAGGGGATGGGGAGATACATATAGCAAAAGATAGAGGACTTTATTTTAAGTGTATATGAAACTAAGAACTACTGTACTTTATGGTCACCTGGATAAAACAACAAACACACAGAGGGGCACCCAATAGTGCAGGATGTTCCACTCCAGTTGTCAAAAATACAAATATAAATACTCACAGTTATGTTGGTCAAAGTAACAAATCTAGCTTGCATGTTGTGAGTGATATGCTGCCATGCTGGTCTCCCGATCTCCAACAGGAAAATACACAGCTTCCCACACTGTATGATATGCAAAAAATACTTACTATAAAATACAAATAAAAATTAGTGATACAAAGTATAAGTATCAATTGTATGATTAAAAAAAAAACTGGGTGCTGACATGTGTTGTGGCTGTAACACTGCTGGCCACTTGGTATGTGCAAATTAATAAGTGGCCAGTAGCTTTGATAAAGCGTCATTACAACCTCGAAACTCGGCAGAGGCCAGTTCTTTTAAATCATACAATTGGTACTTAGATTGTATCACTAATTTTAATTTGTATTTTATACTATATATTTTTGGAATATCATACAATGTGAGCAGCTATGTATTTTCATGTTGGAGACTGGGAGACCTGAGTGGGGGCAGGATATCACTCCCCACATGCGAGCTATGTCAGATTTGTTACTCTGACCAACATATTTGTCAGTGTTTATATTTGTATTTTTCATAATTGGAATGGAACATACTGCACTATTGGGCGCCACTCTCTGTACGTTTGTTGTTTTAGCCATATGATCATTTCAACCCCCCTGTTGGGAGGTGAATGAATATGAAACTAGTCCTAGTCAAGCCAACTTAATTGTACAGATGGGTCTGATTGTTTATCCTGTTTAGTGAACAATGTAATGCTACAAACTGTTGCATGAATTACCCATCCTCATTTGGTGCAATGGTCAGCATTTTGAATACCAATATGCTTTCAAATTAAATGATGGTCCAATATTATTCTCAGTTCACATGTTTACATTAAGTAGTTACTACAATTTCTCTATATGCCAAAGGTGTGTTACAAGTGAAATACTGATAGTGGAGATAAGCTAGACCCGGGTAGGCAAACTTTTGAGACAACACCATTCACCATCCCCAATCATCCACTGGGCTTTGGCTAGCCAAAGGTTGTCTACCCCCAAGCTAGACACTTGGGCATTTAATGTACATGTGTAAATGTTTGTATATGAACTTGTCTCCTTTGTTAGGATTCCAGCTCTCTTAGAGTGTATATGCTGATAAGTCTGTAACCCTTTTACTGCAGTGCATGACAGAAACCATATTTCTTTTGCTTTACTGGCTGCTCAAGCAGTACAAGGATTAGAGCTCCTGTAAGAGGCAGAGAAATGCTTGTAAGTAGGTGTTCACTATTGTATTTTGCCAACTTGATGATTTCTTTTTCTCTGTGAATGTTTCTATATTTATGTATTTCTTATTTGTTATTCTTATGTTTATGTGAATTTTTGTATATGGAATACTAAAAAAAAATTCTGTTGCGGAATAAATTCTTGAAAAGATAAATTTTAACTGTTCTTGCAGTGTCTTTTTTCAGATTTATTTTTGTCATCTGTTTACTAACAGGAAACATCTTGAGGTTGAGTTGGAGAATCACTCAATTCCTGTATTGTGCTATTTATTTAGTAACCAAGGGGTTAAGCAGATGACTTAGTTAAGGAGGGGGAGCTTAGCTTGCCACTTCGGTCCCCCACAAAATGTAATTTTAACCTGTGGGCCAAAAGCATTTTTCTTCTGTTAAATGTGGAATACCATGGAGATTGATCTTCCTTTGTAGATAATAGGCTGTTACAATTCCCCCATTAGCAGGGGGAGTGGATTGATCAGTGTGCAGGTGCTGAGTGGACCTTTCCAGCCTCGTGGAGATAATCATGCAACCCAAGTTTTCACTCCTAGCAGGACCTTTCTGAGGCTCTGCTCTCTTCACAGTGGTAACCTGAAGGCAGAAGAATGGTGAGTAACCGTTTGAGTGCCTTGGTCCACTTTGTCCTTACTTGTACCTCTCCATTCAGGGGTCCCTATGAACCACTGGGTTCTTTCACTAATGTTGGGTATGTTATTCTCTTCTTCGCATGGGTTATGGAGCATGGATAGCTGCTTTGGGACTATTTAACCCCTTACCGGCTGGTTTCTCTTGGGCATTTCCCTTTAGAGAGCCGTCTTTCTCTGTCGTCCAATATACCTTACAGGTACCATGGGGAGGCAACAGCTCTTCCCAATAGGCTGGAACAATTCTTCATGAAGTGCAAGGTGTAGCCTCCCCCTCACCCATACAAGCTACCTAGCCACTCCCCTCTGCCAGATAAGATTTGTTCCATCACCTAGTAGGAAAGCTGAGAAAAGTTCTGCTTAGTTTTTTTAGTTATTTTATTATTTTTTCTTAGATATGGGGTGTCAAAATTCCCCCATTAGGTGGGTTACCATTACTGACTTCCCTTGGAGGATTGCTCAGTTAACAAGTGCTGTCTGCGGAGAACCATGCAGCCCATGTCTCTCTTTCCAGAAAGAGTCTCTCTGAGGCTTCTTCCATTATAATGGTAATTTGAAGAAAGAAGACCTTCCAAAAAAAGGTGCGCAACCCTTTGAGTACCATGGCCCACATGTCCCGCTAATCCCCTCCTCACAGGGGCCCTTCTGGAGTTACTCATAACTCCTGCACTCATGTTGAGTATTTCATTATTCTGTGCTTGGGGTCTTTGGAGCATTTTGAGCTGTGTGGTAATATTTAACCCCTTCCTTGCCATGTTATTCTGAGTTCGGGATTTTGTATCCTATTTTTCCTTTGTACTAATGCGTTTGTTTAACTTTATTACGTGTTTTATATGTGTTTTGACACTGTTAGAAATAAATTTTCTTCTAATAACTCCAGGACCATTTCTACTTTATAGAGAAATTTTATTATTCAAATTAATCTGTGGTTTTCAGGCAGGTACAGCTCCCTCAGTCTATCTCAGCAGCAATATATCTCCATTGTAGACTTGGAATCATGCATACAAAGAACAGGAGATCATGGATAATCTTATATAGTTTCTGAACAAAGGGTTGCATGCTGGACACTCCTATCTACACATCTGGTCATATATGGACATTTGTATACATTAAGGAGCTTTGGAAACATTCCAATAGCATGAGCTCGCTTAGCCACCATTACACACATATACACTGAAATATTCCAACAAAGGCCTGCATTTCATCCATTTTGTATAACTGCAGCCATAATGTATAATACAATTCATCAATTCCCCCTTTGATACATTAATATGCATCACTTCCAGCTATACTTGACATTTAACAAATTATACAAATCTTGTGAACAATGGCGTAATCTTTGTAGCTTAGATGGTAACCTGAATCTTCACCTAAAACAAATTTACAGTAGAATATAAAAACAGCTATAATTGATATTATGATGTTCCATTAATACTGTAAGTACCATAAAACCACATACCGAAAAATTTATGAATGTTAAACAAAAAAGTAAAGTTTAGTCCAGAATCTATATGAAATGAGATGTGTTCACAGTTCAGTTTATGATCTGTATCAGTTCACCAGAGGTATTGTTGTAGAACTGTGTTAAAATAATCATTCTCCTGTAGTCAATTGAAATTTTAATTTTTCTTTTATCCATGGAATAGTTCCTCAGATGTATCAGCAAAGTTTCTTCTTAGATGTAAAGCCCAAAAGCAATATGTATAGTCCACTTAGGCCCTGGAATCCAAACAAATAAACACATAGGAGGCTTGTCAGTTATCTGAAAGAAACAGGTGCAGCATCATTTTCTAACCAGATAACACCTTACATTTATCAATATGCACTAGACTTGTCCCTTGCTTCCTGACATCTTTTGAGGGGCTAACACATCTCTGTACTTGTACTACTGTGTCCCCATATTTTTTTAGTAATGATAAATGCACAGTAAAAATTAGCTTGCCATGGACCCTGTTTCCTGAAGTTCTTTATCATAACCTTTACTTCTGGTGGAAATTTGTCTGCAGCATTAGGCCAGTCCCTCAATTCCCCCTTTGGCCCCAAATGAGCCATATTACTGGCAGCAAAATGCAAAATCTTAGAAAGATTGGATTGTAAAAGACTCAACCATGTGTTATGTTCCACAGCCATCTTCACTGTATTAGGTAAATGAACTTCATGAGGGAAGTGTAATGGCATGGAGTTCAAAGGGTGAGACCTGTGTCTTGGCATTGGGTGTAGCCCTGATAGACATAAGTACTGCAGGCAAATAATGTACCAAGGTGTTCGCATAGGAAGCAAGTGTTTTATCAAGTCTGGACTATCTATTCATTCTCTCTACTACACCTACTTTTTGTGAATGGGAGGGTACATTGAATCTTTGCTTTATTCCCAAAAGATTACAAACATGTTTCATGATTTCTCCAATGAAGTAGGTGCCATTATCTCTCTTAAGGACCTTTGGAAATCCCTATTAGGCAAATACATATTTCCAAAGAGCTTGAGCAGTGGTTACAGCTGTGTTAGTTCTTAAAGGAACAGCATCCACACATTTAGAGAAAACATCAACCATAAGACAATATTTTAGACTACATTTTGAAACGGAGAGGTCCAATATAATCAATTTACAACATTTGCCAAACATCATTTGATATTGGGATCCCTTGTAGAACTGGTCTTTAGCCTTGTGCTGTATTGTGCACATTCTGTAAGACAGTAAATTGCAAATCCAGTTCTAAAAAGAGCCATCCAAATAACCCTAGCACTATCAACATACAAACCAGGTGCTTCCTGTGGCAAATGTGAAAAACGTGATATGGCCTCTGACTGTATTTCACTTGTACAGTCACGCTATTTCCCTTCATATTGAATTTGTTGTGATACTTGATACTGGTTACAACATGCAATTATTTTCCTGAAGCTTAGTTAGCCATTTGGCTATTCTGTGCTAATTAATTTCTATGTGGGTTTGCTTAAATAAAAACGTCAGGGCTGTGCATGATGTTTGCACAATAATTTTTTCAACACGCACAATATGCTTAGTTTGTTCCACAGTAAGCAATTGCTTAACACATCCATACATCCCTTTTTCCACAGGTGTGAGTATCCTGGAAGAATATAACAAGATCCTGACATTTGATCCCTGTTTCTACATGAGGACATATGAGAATGATTCCTTCCCTTCATAACATTATATGATAAATAATAACAAATTTATGGGAGCAGCCAGGGCAAGCACACCTTTACCATGACTGCTTTCAGAGATTCCCAGCTTGTGTGGTAACATCGCTCCACAATAATGGTTCTTCATTTGCAGGTGATTTTAACAGGTCATAGAGAGATTTGGCCTTTCCACTCATATCCTTTATGAACTCCCTGCTGAAATGAATCAATCACAAACACTTCCTCAAGTCTATTATAATATCAGGTATAAACAATTTCCCATTGTCTCAATCCTCTTACGTCTGTGTTTTCTCCCATCTGATAATATCTCAACTCCTAGAAAGGCTACAGATTTATCAGCTTCACCTTTCTAGTGTTGATCTTCAGCCCAGCAGCCTGTAAGCTGTAAATAAACTTGATAGTATATCAGGCACGTGCACACATAGACACCAAGGGGGGGCTTGAGCACCTGCCCTTTTTGTCCAAAGTGCCCTCGTGCCCTTTTAACAAAAAAAACAAAAAAAAATTGTAATCAGTCCGAAGTGCCCTTTTTTTCATTTGAGCCCCTGCCCCCCAAAATGTCTGTCAGGTCCCTGTGGTATATCAAATTTTTCTTCTGGAGTGATTGCATGAGAAAGTTATCCACATACAATAACACCTTACACTCATAATCCAGAGGCTCTAAACCTTGTGCTAGGGCTTTGCTGAAATAAACTGAGGAAGAAATGATACATTGGGATGACTTGGCAAAGGTATTGTTATAAAGATAAACTTATATTGGCAATCTGGAGTCAAGTGTACTCTAAAAATCAATTTGAGATGTCTAAAACACTGAAATATTGTGCCTCTCCTTTAATCTAAGCCATTATATTAGGAGAGGAGGCTACTAAATGTACAGCAGGTGGGGTATATTTATTTACCACCACTACAAATCTCCAGGGATTATCATCTTCTTACCAGGCCAAAATGGAGAATCACACCTTGAATTTCCTTTTTTGTAACACCCTGTAACTCCAGTCTGTCAGTAATTTCTACCATAGGTTCTTCTACTTCTTCAGGGAACCTACATTTTCATACTAGTGGATTTGGTCTTTCATATAACACCTATAAATCCATTTATCCACAGTCATGTTTATCTGTAGCCCAGCAATCTGAATATACTACTTTTAATTGTGAGAGTACATCAATATTAATCATGGCTACTTTTTCTTTGCACACAGCCATTACTCATATGAAGAGAGTGGATCTTATTATATAATACAGCCTTTAATTGGGCCTGAAGCTTGCCATAAAATCATATGAATAAGATCAACTAACAATGAACCATGACTGATGCAATCTATAGCTATAATAGTTACCTCAAGGGAGGGTTGTACCCATAAATCTCTTCCAATATACCTTCCTCTAATTCCATTTTAACTTGGGAAACATTACATATTTCTATTTGAGCACCATTGAATCCAATTAAATTAGTAAAAAGACATCATGTAGTATCTTGAGAGCTAAACCTGTCAAACATACTAATGCACCTGTATCAATTAAAATAACTGTTTCCAATCCATCCACTCTTCCTTGCACACCTGAGCCTGGGACAGTTTAGCAAAGAAGATCAGAGGAGTGGGGAACATCCCTATTCTTCCTGACTCCCATTTGAAAGGCTGAAGTTAAGGATAGGGAGGCACTAACTTCGCTCATCTTATGTTCAGCATCTTACAACACATTCAGAATAGGCATCTTGCATGCACTCTCTCTTATCCCCATCTGCTGGAGGTGCAGAAGGCTGAACACTGTTTTACCATGGATACATCATTCCCTATAGGGCTGTTGTCTGTCTCCTTTAAATTGTGTAACATATTTTGGTAAAAGTTTGAACAATTACTTCTGATGTGACCTTTTTCTTGACATTGTAAACATACTTTTCTCTGTCATCCAATACAGGTTACTGGTAAATCTGGGTAGGCGATCCGCCCCTTTAAGTATGCAGGAACAATTCTAGAATTGTATGCAGGGGGTGGAGCCTACCTTCCCTCCTTGGCTGCAGCTAGCCAACCAGCTCCAGAAAGATTTGTTCCTTGGTGAAGATAACACAGGCAAGAGAACAGTTCTGCTATAGCTTTAGAAGTTTTTTATTTTTCTTTTAAAAATGGAATACCACCATTAGGTGGATTACCATAACTGACAATGCCCTTAGATGTGGCTAGCTCAGTGGCCAGGTGCTTTTTGTGGACCTTAAGCTCTGGGGGGAAAATTTTGGCTACAAGTTCTTTCCTCAGGAGTTGCCCACCGAGACTTCTTCTTTAAACATGGTAATTTGAAGACAGATCTGCAGGAAAGGTGAGCAACCCATTGAGTGCTGCAGTTCCACATGTCCCACAGTGCCCCTCTGAAAAGGGTTTTTTTTTCATATGGAGTTCCTATTGCACACTCCAGCACTCATTTGGTCTATCTGTATGTCTGTTGGGTGTTTGGAGCAGGTTTATGTTGTATTTAACCCTTTAGCTGCTGGTTTGGTATTCATTGGGGGGGGGGGTTCTGACACTTTTCCTATTGTTTCAGTGTTTTTGGGTATCCTAACATGTTTTAGTGATGTTTCATGTCTTTTAATATTACACCTTCAATTTTGTAAAATTTGAGTTTGCTTTACCACATAGGCACCATTGCTCCATTCACTCCTATGGGACTGTACAGTTTGGGACATATCTCTGTAACCGTTTAACCTAGCGACTTCAGAGATGGCTCATTTTACTTGCCTGCCCTTGCTCCATCATCCGGTTCATGTTTCTAGTGCGTTGGGGGGCTCAGGGGGCTTCGGGCACTGTTTGGGGTACTTTTCTGGGAAAACTACATTTCCCATGAGCGCTTGCTTCACACGCTCATTTCTGATTGCCTCCCGCCGTGGCAGCCATTTTGTGCTATTTCCAGAATATGTATCCTACGCATTGCTTGGACTCTCCATCTCTCATCTGCTGATTAACCCTTCACCTGCCAGATGTCTATTTTAGCGATTTCTGGGGTGAAACTTTAATCCTACACACTGTCATTGGGTGATTTCTTATGCAGTAAGGTTATTGACATTGTGAGAATGTCTATATCATTGGAACTTGGGGCCAGACCTAAGACTAAGGATGCTGGGGTCTCTGTATTCCCTATTGCGCATTGCTCTTCCTGCCATTCAGGATTACCTAGAGAATTCTCAGGTCCTTTTTCCCAGCATGTTCTGATGTCCCTGAGAGTCTCCCAGGGACCTCCAGCCATGCATTAGAGCCAGTTTGGGTGCAAGAGTTCAAGGCTTCTGCTAGGGACCTTAGGTCCACTTTGCAACTCTTTCCATCCCAGTTACAGGGGTTTTTTCATTCTTGGCAGATTCTTCAAGTCTTCCCTGCCAAAGCATCAGGGTGTACCTGACGTGTCAGATTCCTCTGAGGTGGAACTGTTGGTGGATTCAGATGTTGAGCAATGTTCTGCTGTGGGCTCCTCTCAGTTTTTTGTGAACCCTTTTGAGGCTGATCCTGAGCCCTCGGCTGAGGGCTGTTTTAAATACCTAAACATTCCCTTAGTACAGGAGGTTCCTTCTGACCCTTCTGATGTCTTTCAGGAGCCTAAAAAGCCCCTTATTTGCTTTCCACCCAACCCCACTCTTGACCGCCTTGTGTCCGAAGAGTGGAAGTCTCCGGACAGGAAACCTTCTGTCTCCAAGAAATTTGCTAAGCTTTATCCCTTTTCTGAGGCTGCACTTGCTCAGTGGGTTTATCCTCCTAAAGTGGATGCTCCTATCTCCAGGCTATCCAAGTCTACTGCTCTGCCAGTGTCTGATGTGTCTGCTGTAAAGGACTGGACTGGCAAGAAACTTGAGGTCTGCCTCAAGTCCATCTTTGCCATTGCTGGTTCTGCCGTGCGTCCAGCATTCGCAGCAGCATGGGTTAAGCGGGCCATTGCGGTCTGGACTGAACAGCTCACTCTTGCTGTCCATCAGGGTGCTCCTACTTTGGATAAGTTGCGCCTCCTTGCCAACATTTCTGAGGCACAGCACTATGTTTCTGCTGCCCTATTTGATGCCATCCGTTTGGTGGCTAGGGTTTCCACCATGTCTGTGGTTGCCAGACTGGCTCTTTGGCTCAAGATCTGGACTGCTGATACTGCTTCCAAGAAAGCGTTGCTCTCCTTGCCTTTTCAAGGCACTTCTTTGTTTGGGCCAGATCTCAAGGATCTGATCAGTGAGGCTACAGGGGGTAAGAGTACACTTCTACCCTTAGTTCCTAGGAAGAAAACACAGCTTAAGTGTAACTGGTATTTTGGTTCCTTTCAGAATTAGACACATCCGGGGAACCAGATGGTTCCCTCAGCTCCGCGTACCTCCTCCAAGCCCAAACAGCAATGGAAGCCCAAGGTCTCCCCCAAGCCCAAGGCTTCCAAGCCTTCTTCGGCATGACTCACCGAACCCGGGTCCACACTCTGCTGTGGGTGGTCATCTGCGTCACTATCACAGTATTTGGGAGGATTCAGTGACGGACCCGTGGGTTTTGCAGGTAGTGACGGAAGGGTACAGGATCCCTTTCATCTCTCTTACTCCCTTTCTCTCTTCTCATATGCCTCAGTGCACACTGAAACACCGTCTGTTTGACGGCACTGTTAGGGCTCTTCTGCACAAGGACGTTCTAGAGCCGGTTCCAGTTCAGGACAGAGGTATGTGTTTTTACTCAAACCTCTTTGTGGTCTCCAAGAAGGACGGCGGTTGTCATCCCATCTTTACGGGACGGTGATTGCTGCCATGTCCCCGGGGGAATTCCTTGCATCTCTGGATCTTCAGGACGCATACATACACATTGCCATTCATCCAGAGAGCCGGCAGTACCTCCAATTTGCCTGTGACCGGGGACATTTTCAGTTCTCAGCTCTTCCGTTTGGTATGACAACAGCTCCTGAGGTCTTCAACCATGTCCTGGGAGCCTTAGTGTCAGTCCTCCACCAAGACGTAATCAGAGTTACTCCATACATGGACGACGTGCTTCTGAAAGCCCCTTCTGTGGAACTTCTTCATCAGCAGGTTCAGCAATGCATTCATGCTCTCACCCATCACCGATGGATCATCAACTTGGACAAATCAAATCGTGTCCCATCCCAGCATCTGGTCTTCCTGGGCCTCCTCTTCGATACCCAGAAGAACATGGAGTTTCTCACCGACGGGGTGACTCACCAGATCGCCCACAGGGTTTCTGCGATACTGTCTCAAGATCCAGTTCCAGCCAAGAAGCTGTCATCTCTCGTGGGGAAATTAATTTCCACCATAGAGGCGGTACCGTTTGCTATGGCTCACACCAGGGAACTCCAGAGGTTTGTGATCCAGGTGTGCAGGGATCAGCCGGACCTTCTGAAAACATCAGTATCCCTCCCTCTTCATGAGGAACTGAGTTTGTCGTGGTGGCTCGACCTCTTCAATCTGCTGAAGGGCAAGTCGTTCCTGGTATCCTTCTGGACCACAGTGATGACGGATGCCAGCCTCTCCATCTGGGGAGTGGTCCTGGGTTGCCCGAGTGCTCAGGATCGGTGGTCTTTGGAGAATTCTCTCCTTCGAGCGATATTTCACGCTCTTCGTCATTGGACATCTCAGCTGGAAGACTGTCCAGTCCGTGTAGAGTCCTACAACGCCACAGCCGTGACTTCCATCAACAAGCAGGGCGGAACAAGAAGTCTCGCCGCTTGGTTAGTGGTCAAGGCTATTTTGTCCTGGGCAGAAGAACACATTCCTGCCATATCCTCAATGCACATTCCTGTCGTAGACAACGTCATGGCGGACTTCCTCAGTCGACACACAGTGGACAGCGGAGAGTGGGAGTTGCACCCGGAGGTGTTCCAACTCATTGTTCGTTGATGGGGTCCCCCTTACATCGACCTGATGGTGACAAGACACAACAGGAAGGTTCTGAGGTTCTGGTCTCGATGGAGGGACCTAGCTCTGGCGGTGGATGCGATGTCCATTCCTTGGTTATTTCCTCTGGCCTACATCTTTCCTCCACTGCCAATGTTGCATAGGGAGTTACGGAAATTACGATTGGAGCTGTGTCCAGCCATACTGATTGCTCCGTACTGGCCTCACCAAGCTTGGTTTCCAGAGCTTCTGGATCTGTCAGTGGAGGAGACATTCCGGCTCCCTTGCCTAACAGATTTTCTTCTACAAGGATACCTGTGGAAGGAGGACGTTC
The DNA here is from genome assembly GCA_037306005.1 of Rhinophrynus dorsalis. NCBI lineage: Eukaryota > Metazoa > Chordata > Amphibia > Anura > Rhinophrynidae > Rhinophrynus > Rhinophrynus dorsalis. Next base: position 343,271,395 of record CM074722.1, on the reverse strand, counting down.
ATCGGCTAGCCTTGACGGCTTGGAAATTGAATCCTCAATATTGAAGAAAGGTTTTTCTTCTGGTGTGGTGGCTACTATGTTCCGTGCCGCAAGCCTGTTTCTTCCAAGATCTGCCATCGCGTCTGGTTGACTTTTCTATCTTGGTGTGCTGATAAAGACCTGTCTCAGGAATTTGATCTGCCTACGGTCCTGGCATTTTTGCAGGACGGTGTGGATAAGGGCCTCAGTTTGAGTTGCCTTAAGGTTCTCTCTGTTTTCTTTCAGAGGCGCATTGCTATTCTTCCTTATGTCAAGGTTTTCTTCCAGAGCGTTGCTCATCCTCGTCCTGTCTTTAAGACTCCCGCTCCTGAGTGGGATATTAATTTGGTGTTGGGCGTCCTTCAGCGCCTTCCCTTTGAGTCCTTGGCTACTCCTGCTGAGGTGGAAAATGGCTTTTCTCCTGGCGATCCTGTCTGTTCACTGTGTCGCTGAATTACATGCTCTGTCTTGTAAACCACCCTTTTTGGCATTTCACAAAGATAAGGCGGTGCTTCGCACTTCTCAGGAGTTTCTCCCAAAGGTGGTCTGTGAATTCCACATTAATCAGGAGATTGCGGTGCCTTCTTTCTGCCATGACCCTACCTCTGACAAGGAGAGGGATCTCCACTTGTTAGATGTGGTACGTTGTCTTAAGTTTTATGTACATCACACCGAGTCCATTAGACAATCTGACGCTCTGTTCATCATTCCTGAGGGCCCCAGGGCAGGAAGACTTGCATCCAAAGTGACTATTGCATCTTGGATCAAGTCCACTATTCGTAAGGCTTACAAGCTGAGGAAGAAACCCGTTCCCTTTTGGGTTACAGTTAATTCTACCAGATCTATTGGGGCTTCTTGGGCTTACAAGAATAAGGCCTCTGCTGATCAGTTGTGCAAGGCTGCCACTTGGTCGTCTGTGCACACCTTTTCGAAGCAGTACCGTGTTGATGTGCTGGCATCTGCTGACGCCAGCTTTGGGAGGAAGATCCTGGAGCAGTCTTGCCTGTCTAGGATCTTCTTCAGTTCTTGGTGCTTCCTTCACTTTTGAGCCCTGTTGGCTCTAGTTCCGTGTGCTGTGTAACAGTTCTTGGGGTTTTGTTACCCCTGTTCAGTGTCTGTCGACACTTCAGTTGTTTTATTGGGCTATCTCTGATCTGATGATTCATATCTGCTCTGGTGACTTTGGGGGCCTCACAGGAGTCTTCCTTACACTATCAATAGTGTCTCAAATCTTTCTGGAGCTTGTTGGCTAGCTCCAGCCAAGGAGGAAAGGTAGGCTCCACCCCCTGCAATAAATTCTAGAATTGTTCCTGCCTACTTAAAGCGGCAGATCGCCTACCCAAAGTTACCAGTAACCTGTGTGGACTACGAGAAAAAGGATTTAACAGGTAAGACTAAAATCCTCTTTTTAATAAATAGACTTCCCAACTTTAATTGTACCTAATCCTCAAAGCTGTTGTTTGTAATTTGTTATGCTGTATTAAATGTTTTTTTTTTCAATAAAGATTGCTACAATAAATGTCTGTTTAATTTGTTATACATGTATATATATATATATATATATATATATATATATATATATATATATACACATATACACACACACATACAGTTCATGGAGAAAGATGGCACTCACAGGACTTCGATGTGGTATAAAATGATGTTAGATTTTTATTGAGATCGACGTTTCTGCTATCAGCGTAGCCTTTATCAAGATATCTTGATACGCTGATAGCCGAAATGTCGATCCCATTAAAAATGTTACAGCGTTTTATATCACATCAAAGTCCTGTGAGTGCCGTCTTTCTCCATGAACTGTATGTATCATCTGTATTCTCTGATGAGCACCCAAGCTTAAGTAATCTATCCACAGTGTGTGCATTCCTACCAAAACTACTAATATATATATATATATATATATATATATATATATAAATAAAGTTCAAGTTGGTAAGCACTCACTGTTTAAATGGTCCTCATGCCGGGGTGCACGTTGGGAGAGCAGAGCATAAATACAACAATCGGATTAACGGCAATCACAGGTCGTTTTCAAAGTTCAAAAGTGGAGCAGTTTATTTGTATCGACGTTTCGGCTGTATTGCACTGCCTTTATCAAGGTAACAACATGCAGTCACCAATGGCCCTTAAATAGCCAGGGAAGTGTTTAAACTGAAAAGGCGCCACAATTAGCGTCCTGTGCTTAATTGTTTAATTGCTGTCAGTCTGGCAAGTGAACAATCAAGCTAATAAGCGCAAACACTTAACCCTAAAACACCATGCAATGAAATATACATGTACATAGACTGGGTGATTAGTTAAAAAACAAGTAACATAATAGCAACGATATAGAGAATATAGATGACAGTAAAACATACAGTCTAACAATGTAAATATCAAAGAATAAGTGCAATCCCCATCATTATATCAAACCAATAAAATGCATGTAGAGAATGTACCACACAGCATGAATACACTATTGTACTCACAGTACTCATGCACATTGCAACGCGCTTGTCATACCTCATAAGAGGTCAATAGCAGCGACTGCAATTATTGCAACGATGTAATAGTGTAATAAACAAAATGTATCTGATGCTGTTTAACTCACCATATGCCATTTGTCAGTACAATATATCTAGCTCGTATGCCTTGTACATACTGAGAGCCGACATCACTTTGGCCATGGCTCATATACTGTATGCCTAATTACAGGATAAGGTGATTAGCTATTTATGTACGGACAGTGACTTTAGGAGAGACAGGGTTGAAAACTCATGCAATAGATGGTAATACCCGATGTGGATCTAAAACACCTATTCAGTGCTGAAAAAGGGATTGAATGATATAAAACTTAGTGGTGATTAGAGTACAAGTTGGAAATTCAGATGATGTTGTGGGTGATCAAGTACCGTTATTCCGTATTAAACCTCTCTTTACCGTGTGCACCGGTATGCGCTAATAATTCCACTACATAGAATATGTAGAATAATTTGTAATCCATGGTCGGTGTAAATTCGATTCTCATGATGGAAAAAATTATGGAAAAAATGAAAAGTACCAAGTTTAGTTTTGTAATCCTCATTTGTATCTCTAATGATTGTTCATCTTCATAGTTGTTCGTGGATAGTAGACAGTGGTGTCAATGGACTTCTGTTAGAGATGTGTAACAAAACACTGTTGTACATATCTGGAATTATCTAAAGACAAATAACTCCTGTACAGACTAGGTTGAAGGGCCTACCATTACTGTGTAATCCACCTTGTTAAAATGTAATTATCAGAAGTGCGTTGAAGGGTATATTTAAACGCCAAAGTAGTATGAGCCGAAATGGAAGGGGTACACTCCCAGTTCATTTTCATTCTCTGGAGATAAACCCTAAACACATTATATGTTGCTGTTACAAGGTATATTATGATTACATAAATGGCTGCCCATTGTTACTTAAAAAATAATCAGTAAAAACATGCATATGACACCTCCTGCCCCGACCCCTTCTGAGGCGCACAGCCTCGAGTTTAACCAGACTAAACAGAGTTTGAAGAAGTATGTCCCTATATTAACAGGAGATGAAAGGCTGAAACCAGTTGTAGAGAATGGCTTTAGTTTTGTTGCAAAGAGAGCTCACACTTTGGGAAACAGATTGTCACCAAGTCTTTTCCACAGTGAGAGGCCTCGTCACCCCACTTGGCTCACCACTGTGGTGGTAAGTGCAATGCTAGGAGGTGTGTTTCCTGTGAACATGTACAGGTGGGCAATATATTTACTAATATTATTACAGGTAAAGAATATAAGATTAATCAATATATAAATTGTTGGACCTCTAATGTCGTTTACCTGATCACATGTGGAACATGCCATAAACAATATGTGGGCCTTACGAGTCGAACCCTAAAGGAGAGGATTAGAGAGCATATTAGGGCTATTGCAAATCAGGATTTAACGAAACCAGTGGCACAACATTTTGCTTTATGCAATGAGTTTGATCTCTCTAAATTTATATTTCAAGGTATTGAGAAGTTCTCTCTACCTGAGAGAGGAGGTGATCTTGACTTATAGCTTGATAGATGTGAGGTTAAATGGATATATTATCTGAACATTAGGATACCTCACGGGATGAACTCTAATCATGATGTAATTTTATTTACATGGCAATAATGTTATTAATTGGGGGTAAGAAGTTTAACTTTGGGAATGAGTTTATTATTGCGATAGAACATGTTTATTTAATCCCAAATGAATATCCTATAACTTGCCCATGTAGGGTTTTGTTAATGCTGCACTGATTTATGTTTTTGAATGGTTGCGATCAGTGATGTATTGTGGTGTCCTTTTCATAATTGATCCCCATTCAGTTGTTGATTACATGAATGCACTTTAGGTATTGTAACAACAGGGAAGAAGGTTGTTATTATGGTTGCCCTGACTACTATGATAGGCAGACCTAATGACGTAGGTAAGCCGTCCTGACCAGATGAAGCATGGTGTGTTTAAACTATCATCTGCGTGCGGAGCGTGCTTATACAGGCGTGCTGTTTTTGTTTTAATTAATTTAACATGGTGGTTAAGGTAATTATGTTTGCAATTGGTTTGGAACATATTATACCTTTATATATATATATATATATATATATATATATATATATATATATAGTCTCTGTATTATTGGCATTTGCCTATGATTAAGGATGTCTAGCATACACGAAAAGCATTAGGCGTACGTGACAGCATCATTATATCCCCATGAGGGTTTTTGTTTTCTTTTTTCCGATACATGTTTGATGATTTTATAAGCGTTTGTTAATAAACTTTGAAGTTTTATATAAACAACTGGAAGTGGTCACATTATTGCTGTGGTGGTCCTGTGAGCACTCCCATCCTGTGGTCTTCTCATATGTTGAAATCATTTGCTACGATTGATGGGGGCAGCGCCGGGACTACTGACCCCTTGAATAAAGGGTGAGTGCAATCTGATAATCATTTCAGGAACTTACTACAGTGCTGAAGCAATCGCTTTCTTTTTCTTTGGAATGTGTAGTATATATATATATATATATATATATATATATATATATATATATATATATATATATATTCACTGTCATTTGTTATGTTGTATGAAATTATATATATATATATATTTTTTTTTCTTTTCAATAAAGGTTGCTACAAAGTTCAAACCTTTGCTATTTTTTTGTACTTTTGTACTTTATTGTAAATGTTTTTCTTTTTTCCAATAAAGATTGCTACAAACTTCATAACTAGTTTTTGTACATTATTTGTAATTTTTAGTTTAAATATATATTTCATGTTATCTAATAAATGTGTCCTTATTACGCTCTTAATGTGCCCTTATTGAATCCTTACTGTGTGCCTTATTGCATCCTTAATGTGTGCTTTACTAAAGATGTGTTTGACATTTTGACGCAGCCGACATATACAATGCGACAAGTTGAGCAAGGCGACATATTGAATGTGCAAATTTTCGACATGCGACATTGTGAATGCATCATTCACAAGTAGGCAACCAAATAAAGATGACATTTTAAGACACACGATGTGGCATGCAACATTTCAAAAGTGAACCAGGCATTAATATGTCCCCTTACCTGGATGATCTTTTGCTCAAGGCTCCTTCGGAGAAAATCTTGGCTCAGCAGGTCCAAGATTGTGCTCGACTCCTAGTCTACCATGGTCGATTCTTAGAATGTCGACGTCTACTCCAGTGCCATCCCAGGAGCTGCTGTTCATTGGCATGAGGTTTGACTATCACCTGAAGAAAGTCTTCCTCCTCGAGGACAAGATCCTTAAGATAGTGCAGGATGTATCCCAAGCTCTGGAGTGGCCCTCAGCTCCAGTCTGGGAGGATATGCGGGTTCTGGGCCGCTTAGTGTCTACCCTAGAAGAGGTGTATTATGACCAGGTACATTCCAGGGAACTCCAGAGACTTTTTATCTAGACATGGGATCTGCAGTGGTGATTGCAATGGAACAACCTGGACCTGGGAAAGCCATTCATGATCACGGAATGGACTGTGGTAACAACAGTTACCAGCCTGAATGGCTGGGGTGCAGAGCTGTGTCACCTAGGAATCCAGAGCAGGTGAACTACGGAGGGCGATCCACCTTGCTCTTGTGTACTGGATATCTCAGTTGAAGAGCCATCCAGTACGGGTCCAGTCAGACAAAGCCACGGACGTGGTTTACATAAACCATTAAGGGAACACTCAAAGCGACACCGCCTGGTACAGGTGAATTATATTCTAGACTGGGCAGAAGCCCACGTTCCGGCCATCTCCACTGTTCACATTCCAGGAGTAGAACATTTCTGGCAGACTTTCTAAATCTCGAGGATGTAGATCCAGGAGAGTGGGAACTCCATCTGGAATCGTTCAACCTGATTGTGGAAATCCCCTCTGTTGCACAGATAGACCTAATGGACACAAGAGACAACCAAAAGGTTCCGGTGTTTTGTTCCTGTTAGGGGGCATCCTCTGGCCTTTGCCACGAATGCAATGGTGATTCCATGGCGCTTCCACCTTGCTTATGTCTTTCCTCCGATTACCCTCATTCTCAGAGTGCTCCAGAAGATAAGGATGGGCAGTGCAGCTGTGATCCTGGTCGCTACTTATTGGACCTGCCTTTGAGTCCCTTGCTACTATTCCTTTGTGTCAGTTGACAGGGAAGATGGCTTTTCTTCTGGCTGTGATCTCAGTCCGCAGGGTTGCTGAGTTGCAGGCTTTGTCATGCAAGCAGCCTTTCCTGGTTTTTCTCAAGGACAACACTGTTCTTTGAACTTCTCAGGAATTCTTCTGAGTTCCACATCAACCAAGAGATTGTTGTGTCTTCTTTTTGTCCTGATCCAAAGTCTGACAAAGAAAGTAATCTCCACTTATTGGATGTGATTCGGTGCCTTAACCCTTAAGGACCGGCTCGCGCACACGCGTCCCGCACTTGAGGGCCATGGGGCTTTTTTATTCGGTTCAGGGCTTTCGGAGAAGCGTGACGGTCCTGGCACGTCAGTTGTCGTTAAGGGGTTAAGTTCTGTGTGCACCATACAGAGCTTTATCGTAGGTCTGATTAGCTTTTTGTCATTCCTGAGGTTCCCAGGGCAGGTCAGGCTGCTTCCAAAGTCACTTGCCGCTTGGATCAAATCTACCATTTGTAAGGCATACAAACTCAGGAAGAAACCTGTTCCCTTCAGAGTTACAGCACAATCCACCAGGATTTTGGGGCTTCCTGGGCCTACATGAATCAGGCCTCAGCTGAGAAATTGTGCAAGGCTGTGACTTGATCCTCCTTGCATTCCTTTGCCAAGCACTATTGTGTGGATATTCTGGTTTTGGCTGAAGCCAGCTTTGGCAGTAAGGTCCTTCAGGCAGTTCTGCCTGTCTAAGGATCTTTCTTTTCCTGTGCCTGTTGTTCATCTGTTTGAGCCTGGTTGGCTCTTGCTGTACTAATATTTCAGTGTCCGTTGACACTTAGTTTGGTTTGGTCTGGTCCAATTCTGGATAATCCTAATGAACTTTGGTATCATGGGGACAAGATTAAGTTTGTTTCTCCTTCTTCCCACCTCTGGAAGGCTACTTTTGATATATCCCGATGGTACCTATATTCCATATTGGACGACAGAGAAAATAGGATTTTAGTCTTATCTTGTTAAATTCTTTTCTCTTAGTATATATGGAATACATGTCTTCCACCCAGAGAGAGGGACCTCAATTGGTCTTGCCTGTCTGGACCTGGGAGTCCGTCTAAGGTCTTTCTTGCAGGAGCTTACTTCTTTATCTCTTGAAGTCCTTAATTGGCGGGTTTGTCTCATGCCAAAAACTGGAGGTGGGGCTAGGCTGGCCTGCAGGAGAGGTTAGGCTCCACCCTCAAGAACTTGTCTTCTGATGTGTTTCACCTTTCAAAGGAAGAGCAATCCCCATGGTACCTGTATTCCATATGGACTATGCAAAAAGGATTTAACACGGTAAGACTAAAATCCTATTTTTTAGCCCGGTTCAAATGGAGGTGCTGCATCTGGTAAACAGGCTATTACAGTATCCCCTTATAACATCTTTCTTATGAATTTTTATGCACACTGGTATGTGAGAGAAAAAAATGTAACTACTGTTTACTAAATATCTTTCCATGGTGGCCTGTTATAACATTCCACTAATTTATAGAGCCTGGGTCAGAATCTGTTTGATCTGCCTGCATCTTTGAAGAAACTTTGTTTCCTAATATGTTGTTCACATGCCCATTTACAATGAACAGCTTTGTTTACCAGTGTATTCTTATGCTGCCATCCTTGTTTTAACGATTTCAAAGATTGTAAAAGGCGTGAAGCAACACACTAGAATGGTAAGTACAGCACAATGCTCACTTAGAAGAAATTCTTGTCTTCAGCACCATTCGTTTTAAGAATCCCTCTGCACACATCCAGTATGCTTTTAGAGGGTGCACTAAGCCCTACTCCCTGACATCATAACTGGAGCTTTCTTGCTGGTTTCAACTAGTGTAAGGCTGCTACTCTCTCATTAAAGGATCACTGCTGTTATATACCCCATACTCTGGGCTAGTTTATTGAACATATAGGAAATCCTGTCTTAGAAAGAAAGGTGATCACCTGGAAATTATAACCATCTATTGGTGGCTCATGGGGCATTACACAAAGAAATTTTAATTCTTCTTTTCTTACCGTCCAATATGACATAGAGGTACCACGGGGAGGAGACTTCCTTCCTAGTAGGCTGGAACATTTCAAAAGATAAGGTCTTGGAGGTGGAGCTTTCCCTTCTCCTCATCAGGCTACCCTACATCCGCCTACTCAGTTTTGACATGTTCCAAGTAGTGTGAAGTTAGGAACATTTCTGCTTACTTTTTATTTTATGCTCAGATATGGGGATGTCACAATTCCCCCATTAGGCAAGTTACCATTCCTGGCTTCACCTTGAGGATTGTCCAGCACGCAGCCCAAGTTTCTCTATCCTAACTTGGTCTCTCTGAGGCTCTGGTTCTTCCTAATGGTAACCTGAAGGCAGAAAATTGGTGAGTAACCCTTTGAGTGCCATGGTCCACTTGTCCCACTTGCTCCCCTTCCTACAGGGGTTATCTTGGAGTCTGGAACTCCTGTATTTCATTCTGGTTTGATTTTATTCTGGAGCTTGGATGACTGCATTTTGGGTAGTTACTCCTTAGCTCCCAAACCCAGTTAAATCAGCAGATATTTCCTGGATTTTCATTTCTGGGCCATTTATTTTTATACCTTCAACTCCCCCCCACCTCCACCCGTTTCCTTGATCTTTAGAAAAATTCTAATTTGTAATGTATAGCACCTTCAAGGCACGCTTCCTGAATGGCCACACTTACTCCATTGACGTCTATGGGACAAACTGCTTTGGAACATATTTCTGCATACGTTTGTTTTACAGAGTTGAGAAAGGGCTCATTCTTCTCGTCTCCTCATGCCCTAGCATCCTGTTCACATCCCCAGTGTCTCAGGGGCCCCATGAGTGCAAGTTCAGCCATTGCTAGGATACAGAAACTGGGAAAGACTACAACTCCCAGAATGCCCATTTCCTGACTGGCTGATGTTTTTTTTACAGGCGCCATCTTATCCTTCTTGCTTATCCTACATAGAGGATGGTCTCTCCTTGCTCGCCTTCTCAGATTAACCTTTCACCTGCTAGTTTTAGAAACTATTCCTGTTAGGATGTCAGATCCAAAGGGATATTAGGCTAGACCTAAGGCAAAGGACTCTGGCATCTCTGACCCCTCATTGCTTATTGTTCCTCATGCCAAGCAGAACTCCCCTTATGCGCTTTTTCCCCCACAACACCACTGGGCCCCCCAGACTTGAACAAGAGCCAATATGGGTGGAAGACATAAAGTCTACTATGGCTCACTTACCCCTATCTCCTCAAGGGGTTCTCCATTCAAGGAAACCCCCTACCACCTTCAGGTTTGTGGCCCCTAAGGCCCCAAGTATACATGCATTTTGAGGACTCCTCCTTTGGGGGTGACATGGAGGAAGGGGAGTGTGAAGAAGGGGATTCTACCTATAAATTTGGTGACCCCTTCAGGCTGACCCTACTCCCTCTGTGGAGGGACTCAGTAAGGCTGCCTTGGTTATCCTGGATGAGTGGAAAATGCCTGATAGGCGCCTGTCTCTCTCTAACAGATTCTCTAAGCTGCACCCACTCTCAGAGGCAGCTTTGGTGCAGTGAAATTATCCTCCTGCTGTTGATCCCCCAATAGCCAGGCTCTCTAAGTTCACCGCTCTGCCCTTGGCTGATGCTACAGCCCTTAAGGACATGACTGATAGGAAGCTAAAAGCTATCCTCAAGTCCAATTTTGCTGCCATTTGTGCTGTGTTGAGGCCTATTCTAGCCTCTGCCTGGGTCACCAGAGCTATTGCTATCTGCAGTGAACAACTTACTGATTCCATTAGAGATGGCAACCCTAAGGAGGATCTTTTAGCCCTCTTGGTCAACATGGCTGAGGCTCAGATATAGGACACTGATGCACTTTTTCATGCTGTCAAGTTGTCTGCCAAAGCGTCTGCTTTTTCTGTGATGGCAAGATGCACTCTGTGGCTCAAGATTTGGTCTGCAGACCTTTCATCTAAGAAGTCACTGGTTTCTCTCCTTTTTCAAGGTAAGTCTCTTTTTGGTCCTGAGCTTAAGCAGATCATAAGCGATGCTATTGGGAGTAAGAGCATCCTGTTAAAGTGATAGTAATGTTTCATATTAAAAGCAGCTCTAATTAATCTTCATAGTATTTGGGCCATGGAGAGTGTTATCTCAGTTCTGTCAGAGTTGTAGTTTAGGAGTAATTCCATGATAAAGTATCCTGCTCCCACCCCTTCTACTAATGTAACTCTGCTCAGTAAGAGCAGAAGGGAGGTGCCGAGATAGACTGCAGAGAGGGACAATCTTCAATTAAGATAAGGGAAAAAGCTGAAAAACTTGTCAAGGGGGGCAGGGTTTTTATTGTTCTAATAGAAAGAAGCTTGTCCCCTGCTGTTATCTGTCTGGTCTATGGACTGCATTCCACATCTCAGAAAAGAGATGGCTTACACTAGGTAAAAGGGGCGTGAGGGAGAAACTTTGCTTGTGAATATCTCTTACACCATAAAAGTTTGAGAGAAGACTTATATCGTTCTTCATGTTTTTTTAATGCCTACAAATTAAAATAAAGATAAAACGAAGTATTACTATCCCTTTAAGTCAGGTCTCCAAACACTCTAACATTGCAAGGAAACAGTGTCTTTTTCATCTCCGCCAAACAGAGGAACAAAGGCTGAATCCAAATGTGTTTCAAGCCTTCACCTAGCATCCTTCCACCAAGCCCAGACAGGAGTGGCACTCCAGGCACCCCGCTGCCAAACCCAAGCCCGGAAAGTCTGCCTACGCATGACTTTTAGAATCCTGGTTCGCAGTTGCCGGTGGGTGGGCAGAGTCCATTGAGGACCAGTGGGTTTTGCAGGTGGTTTTGGAAGGGTACAGAATAGGGTTCAAGTCCCTTCTTCCCTTCTGTTTCTTCCAGTCCAGGGTTCCCTTGGGCCAGGAAAAGTTATGTCTCTTTCACAAAGCTGTTCAATCTCTTCTGGTCTGGGGGTTCTTGTTCTAGTTCAGGTTTTATTCAAACCTGTTTGTGGTGTCCAAGAGGGGCGGCAGCAGTTGCCCTATTCTGGACTTCAAGGACCTCAGTTCTTTTGTGGAGAATACTCGCTTCAAGATTGAGTCCTTACTCTGTCATCGCAGCTATGTGCCCAGGAGAATTCTTTGCATCTCTGGATCTGCAGGAAGCATACTTCCACATCTTTATTCATCTGGACAATCAGAGGTACCTTGGTTTTGCTTCAGGCTCAGAGCACTACCAGTTCACTGCTCTGCCCTTTGGCAAATGTATGAGGAGCGGAGGTAAACCCAGAGTTCTGGGGGCCCTGATTGCCTTACTTCAAACCCAGGGGATTCAGGTGGCTCTTTACATGGATGACCTTCTGCTAAAGGCTCCATCAAGGGAAATCTTGGACTGATATGTACAGGAGTGTGCTCAGATTCTGCTCCACCATGTGTGGATTCTCAACATGTCAAATTCTTTTCCGGTTCCCTCTCAGGAATTAGTCTTCCTTGGTCTCAGGTTCAATACCTGTCTGGGGAAGGTCTTTCTGACAGAGGACTCCATTCAGAAAATTATGCATCTGGTGTCCCAAGATTTGGAGTGGCTCTTGGCTCCGGAAGTTCATAACACTTGCGGGCTGCACAGTATGCACCATCAAGGTGGTACCTTACTCTATGGCCCACACCAGGGAGCTCCAGAGACTCATCAGCCTCTCTTGGCTTGGGAATCTGGATCTCCTGGATCTGAAGGTCTCCTTATCTCCAGAGGACTGACAGGATCTTCATTGGTGGTAGAACAGGAGCAACCTGCAGCAGGGGAAACGGTTTGTGATTCCAGAGTGGATCTTTATCACTACAGATGCCAGCCTGGGGGGCTAGGTTGCAGTTCTGGGTCACTTAGGGATCCAGGGCAGATGGAATTTGGAGGAGTCCCTTCAACCAATGTTCTGGAGCTCAAAGCGATCTGGCTAGTACTTGTGTACCGGGTCCCTTAAGCTGAGGGGTCATTCAGTACACATCCAGTCGGACAATGCCATGGCTGTGGCCTACATCAATAAGCAAGGTAGCACTCGAAGCACCCCTGCTAGGTCAGAGGTCAAGCCTGTCTTGGCTTTGGCAGGAGATCATGTTCCAGCTATCTCCACCATGCACATTCCAGGAGTAGACAATGTCCTGGCAGACTTCCTCAGTCACCAGACTATGATCCCTGGAGAGTGGGAGCTCCACTCTGATGTTTTCAACCTTGTTGATGCAATGGTGGGGTCATCCTCAGATAGAACTGATGGCCACCAGGAACAAAAGGAAAGTTCCAATGCTTTGTTCTCCTTTGGTATCTTCTGCCCTTTGCCACAGACACCTTGTATATCTCCCCTCCAAATCCTCTCATCCCCAGATTACTTCAGAAGAGTCAGATGGATGCCCTGCAGTCATCATGATTACCACCTATTGGACCAGGAGGCATGGCTCCCCAAGCTGGTTTGCCACTCCATTCGGAATCCGTTTCCAATGCCACTAAGACCGGATCTCCTTCTTCAGAGGTACCTCTGGAAGGAGGACGTGGAGCTCCTGGCTTTGACGGCATGGTTGTTGAAGCCTCCATCCTCCATCTCTACTATAATCCTGGCTAGTAAGCCTGTTTCCTCTAAGTCCTACCACAGTGTTTCATCAATTTTTCATTCTTGGTGTGTTGACAGGGATCTGTCTAAACAGGAGTCTAGCATTTGATTGTGTCCCGCCCATTCTTTCTACATGCTTCAGTACTACCCTTTGGTGAATAGGCTGCCATGAATGACCAAGAAAAGGGAAATGTATTTCCTACTTACCATTATTTTCCTTTCCTGGTCATTTCAATGGCAGCATTCACCAGATTCCTTTCCTCTATTTTTTCTTTGGCTTGATAATTTAGACACTTGGCTGTTCCAGAGGGGTGGGATTTATAATTTTACTTTGACATTTGTTTCCTATCTGATTGGTTGTGGACGTAATTTAACCCTTTGGTGAATGCTGCCGTGTAAATGACCAGGAAAAGAAAAAAAAAACTGTAAGTAGGAAAAAAAAAATGTCCCTTTGTGTTTTGTTTCTAGCAGTCATATGTTTTTTATGGAACCTAGAAGAAATCCTCTCTTAGAAAGGAACATAAAAACCTTGGAACTATAACCATATCTTAGTTGTTCATGGGGCATTACACAAAGAACGTTAAATTCTTCTCATCCAGGTCAAAGAGGCTGATTGAAAAACCTGGGGATAGTCTGGAGCAAACCAAATGCTGCAGAGGGGGACACTTGAAAACTCATCAAATAATAAAATACTTTAAGTGATAGCTTTAAAATGAATAAGACAATGGTTCTCAGATTACCTTGTTCATTAAGTATATGAGACATCTTTAGCATTCAGATGGTTTAAAATCCAATTAAATCAAAGTGAATTTCTCTTTCTCCCCTATGTAACAATGGTCTAGCCCAGAATAGTCCCAGCATGCACTGGTCTTTTAACAAAGTCATATGCAATTAAAGGGATAGTAATACTTAAAATGTAAAAAAAAAATATATATGTTGTAGGGTTTATCCCCGAGTAAAACAAGGGTAAGGTGTTTTATTCAAAAGTTATTATAGCTCAAAGCTGAATTTTTTAGGTGCAATATCACAGTGGCCTGAAATTGTACAGTGGCGCTGGTGCTTCACCATCCTATGGAGATTTATGGTCCCAAGACCAGAGCTGTCCATAGGATGGTGTAGCAACAGTGCCACTGTACCATTTCAGGCCACTGTGATATTGCACCAAAAAAAATTCAACTTTGAGCTATAATAACTTTTGAATAAAACACCTTTCAGTAGTGGGAGTACCCTTGTTTTACTCAGGAAGACAAACCCTACAACATACATATATATATATTTTTTTTACATTTTAAGTATTACTATCCCTTTAAAGCATATTCAAAATAAAAACAGCATTTTTTTTCTTGGATCAGATCTAGTAAACAAATTGTAATCATCGATTGCTGTCAATTTGAGACAGCATTTCTATTAAAATGTATTCAAACCTACCTACCAGATAAAATAAATGTTTACTTGTGCTTGCAAAACATTTTTTTTTTTTTTTTTTAAACTAAATGAATATGATCTTTCATGAACTATTTGTGCAATATCTAATGGTGGGCTGCAGTGTGTTCTGAGTTCAGATCCACAACATATCCTGAAAAAAAAATAAAAATAAATAAAAAGTACCACGGGCGTTAAGGTGACAGCGGCGTACGCACGTGGCTGTCACTAAGGGGTTAAAGCCCACACACCGCCTGAAACTCACTGTAACATTGATTCTGAAAGTCATCTGAAAATCACCTTGAGAAATAAAGGGTTTCAGTTAGAAATGCTTTTTGTTTTGCTATTAGCAGTAATTTTTTTGTGGAACCTAGAAGAAATCATCTCTTAGAAAGCACATAAAAACCTGGGAACTATCGCCATCTATTGGTTGTTCCGGGGTCATTCCACAGAGAAAGTTAGTGTCTTCTTATTCAGGTCAAAGAGGCTAAATGAAAGACCTGGGGATAATCTGGAGCAAACCAACTGCTTCAGAAGGGAAAACTTAAAGAATTTGATTATTTGATTTGTTTTTAAGTGATATCTTGTAAACTCATGAATGCGACAAAGGTTCCCAAATTACCTTATTAATTGGTTTAAAATCCAGTTGATTTAATTTATTTTTCTACCCTATGTAGCAAATAGTCTAGCTCAGAATTGTACCAGTACACACTGCTATTTTAACCAAGTCATATGAAATTAAAGCATATTCCAAATAAAAATCAGCATTTTTTACTTGGATCATCGATTGCAGTAAATTTGAGACAGTATTTCAATTAAAATGCTTTCAAACCTAGCCACAAGCTTAAAATGTTGTAGCTGCAAAACAGAGGTATTTCTATCCATCTAATATCTCCATCCATCCTATCTATCTCTAAATGAATATGCCCTTTAACGAACTTGTACTTTCTCCCCCCATATCCAAGCAGTCACTAGAACATGTTGCTTCTTCCTAAAAAATATTGCCAAAATACATCCTTTCCTCTGCTTATCAACTGCAAAAACTCTCTCAGGCACTCATTCTATCCAGACTTGACTACTATAACATTCTACTCTCTGGTCTTCCAGCTACTCATCTTTCTCCACTTCAATCTGTTATCAATTCAGCCGCAAGAATCACCACATTAGCTCCCAGATACCTGCCCTCTCATATCCTCCTGAAATCCCTCAATTAGCTACCTATAAAGTATCATATTTCTTACAAAATTCTCCTGTAAGTCTTTGTGTTCTTCAGCACCCTCTTACATTTCTGCTCTTACCTCCCGCTGCACCCCTTCCCGTACCCTACAGTCTTCCCAAGGGTTCTTCCTGTACTCTCCATACACAACTCGAGCCATCTCTCAGCTACAAGCTTTTTCACTGGCTGCCCCTCGACTTTGGAATGCCCTCCCTATCTCCATTCACCAGTCATCCACAATCATCACTTTCAAGCATCTCCTCAAAACCCACCTGCTCAAGGAGGCATCTCAATAGCAATTTCCTCATCCTTGCACAACGATAGTGACATCAGAATCTTCCTGCACTTCCTTCACCAGACCTTGTACTTGCACTTCTAATCATCCTCCTACTGTCTCTGTATGTCATCATGAACTCTAATTAGATTGTAAGCACCTTGGGGCAGGGTCCCTTTCCCAGTGTATGTTTCCCTTACTGCACTTTCCCCCAAATATAATGCAATGATCGCACTTTAGCTTAATGCTCTTAACCCTGTTCTGTAATTCTTGTATTGTATTATTTCAAATTCTGTTAAGCGCTCTGTACATGTATGGCGCTATATAAATAAAGATACATACATACATTTGTGTAATAGCTAATGGTGGGTTGCATTGTGTTCTCAGTTGAGAGCCACAACATACCCTGTAATAAACCTAAGTCATTACTCTAATAATAATAATATTTTTAAGAAAGCAGCTGCATGTCAAAGGAGTACATACAACACAATGGTAATTAAAGGATTAATTCTACTTCTGAACCTTTAACTCTTATGGTCGTATGTTCAAAAGAAAAATGGAGTAGTTCTGCGGCAAGTCATTTGTGCTATAGAGGAGAACTAAACATTTCCCTTGATGTAGATGGGGATTTTAACCCCTTAAATGCCAGAGAAATTTCCAGTGCATTGTGAAGCAATGCACTGGAGACCTCTAACATTCAAGGGGTTCAAATTCCCTATTCAAATCAATGGACATTTTTGGAATTTGTAGTTCTCCCCTATAGTGCAAATGGTTTGCCCCAGAACTACTCCAATTTTCTTTTGAACATATGGCCCTTAAAGTGTTAGTAATGTCAAAAAAAAAGTTTTTTGTATTTAGAAGAGCTTAAAGGGATAGTAATACTTGAAAATAAGTGTATTTTATATTGTAGCCCTTAAAAAAACATGAAAAATGATACCTTTATGGTTTGGGAGATATTCAGAAGTAAAGTTTCCCCTGGAGTGACGTCATTGCTCCACCCTTCAGATTAGGAATCCGGTCCCAGGACCGGCTGTGCCTCTCCAGAAGTGCTGAGATCACCATCTTTAAAAATAATTTCTTAATTGGAATGGTCTACAAAGTGTGCTTGCAAGCCAGGCACACTTTGTAGATAGTTCCAATTAAGTAGTTATTTTCAAAGATCGTGATCTCGGCACTGCTAAAGAGCTGCCGGTTGCTCTGTGGACCGAATTCCAAATCTGTCCACTAGATGGCAGACTTGGCTGAAACAGCCAGGAAAAGAGAATTTTACTATATGCTACATGTGAATATCTCCCAAACCATAAAGGTTTGGGAGATAAGACTTATATAATTGTTCATGTTTTTTTAAGGGCTACAATATAAAATAAACTTATTTTCAAGTATTACTATCCCTTTAAAAAGCTGAGCTAAATGCAAAAAAAAAAACGTATCTCACAAACCGCTATGGTTTAAGAGATACAGGCGTTTAAAGTTCGCTGTTTCCTACTGACAGCTGTAAAGCTGTCACCAGGAGATTCGTGTCGGTCGACACGGAGGCACTCGAGAAGTGCCGAAATCTCGTTACTTACAAGGAATCCCTTCATTGGAATGGTCTAAAACGTGAACACCAGGCACACTAACATTGTTTATCAGTCATTTGAAAATCACCTTGAGAATTAAACAAGGTTCTCTGTTAGAAATGCATATTGGTTTTTTTTTTAGCAGTCATTTGTTTTTTTATGGAACGTAGAAGAAATCCTCTCTTAGAGAGGAACGTGAAATCCTGGGAACTATCGCCATCTATTGGTTTTTCATGGGTCATTACACAAAAAAGTTAAATTCTTCTTATCCAGGACAAAGAGGCTAAATGAAACACCTGGGGATAGTACGGGGCAAACCAGTTGCTTCAGAGGGGGGGGGGATACTTAAAAACTCTAATACTTTAAGTGATATCTTTTAAACTCATGAATAAGACATAGGTTCTCAAATTATCTTTTTCCTTATGTATATCAGACATCTCTAGCATTCAAATGGTTTATAATCCAATTAAATCAAAGTAAATTTCTCTTTCTCCCCTATGTAGCAAATGGTCTAGCCCAGAACTGTACCAGCATGCATTGCTCTTTTAACAAAGTGATATGAAATTAAAGCAAATTCAAAATAAAAGCAGCATTTTTTTTTCTTGGATCAGATCTAGGAAACTAATTGAAATCATCGATTGCTGTCAATTTGAGACAGCATTTCTATTAAAATGTTTTCAAACCTACTCACAAGTTTAAAATTTTGTGATTTGTGCTTTCAATACAGATGTATTTATTTAAATACATGAATGTGACCTTTAATGAACTGATATTTGTGAAATAGCTAATGCTGGGCTGCAGTGTGTTCTCAGTTCAGATCCACAACATATTCTATAATAAACCTAAGTCATTACTCTAAACTCTAATAATATTTTATAACAAAGCAGCTGCATGTCAAATGGGTGCATACAACACAATCAAAGGATTAGTTCTACTTCTGAACCTTTAACTCTTAAATGAAGACTAGATTTTAGTAATCCATCCTCCCAATAACTACAATCATCTAACACCTAACCCTAATTTTAGCCCAAACAACCCTGAAACTCTAACCCTAACATTGGTTTTGAAAGTCATCTAAAAATCAACTTGAGAATTAAACAAGGGTCTCTTTTAGAAATTAATTTTGTTTTTAGCAGCCATGTTTTTTTATGCAACCTAGAAGAAATGCTCTGTCAATGTATTAAGTAAACTAGAGCAGGTGATAGAGGAATGGCTTGTACACCGCTCCTTAACAGAACAGATCTGTATAGAGGGAGATGCCCCTGCTCACCAGATGTAAGTCTGAGAATATGCTGTATACAAGAAGGATGAAAATCTGATAAGAGAACACTATCTCAATTACCAACTCTGTTGGATTGCAGGACCAGCCTAAAAGATGGCTATAGATAAAATCGCACTTTATGAGGGACACACCACAATAAAAATAGTGTGTTTACGTCACATATATTAATGATAAGACCATATTGCTAGAATTCCCTCCAACAGGTACCATATAGTCTTGATCAATAACAGACTAAGGGACCCTGCACCATATAATTTGCCTGATGTATTCTTTAGAGTTAATCCAAAAAGTTAGCCACCAGGTGCCTCAGCCAACTCCACCTTTCCTCTGCTTCCTGACACTGCTGTGGAACCCTCTCTCTGCGTCTTGACGCACTTCATGTCAGTCAAAAGCATTTCAAAGCTCCCTCGCCTCTTCTTCAGCGTGTAAAAAGTAGGCATGGCTTTCGTGTGTCCCAGAGTTCTATTTATAGATTGCCAAATGTCAGTCTTCCCCATCAAGTCGTGTTTGGCAGCTGTGTGTTATACAATATTCATTTAAGAACATGTATAAAAAAATGTAATACATGTGCCTAGCAAGAAGAATACATATCGAACACATCACTAGACCACACCTTCAACCCAGTACAAAGTACAATACATAATAAAATCCCTTTAGTTAAAACCTGATTAACCAACTGATTATATGTATACATTATAAGTAAATAAAAATGGATTGATAAAAAATTGGCCACAGTGAAGACCTGACACTAGAAATTATACGCAGAGTGTAAGAGTAAATATTCTAAGTGTGCTGGGGTGAACATATAAACCTATATAACCACATACATAGACACACACACAGGATGCCAGTACAAAATTATAACAGGATATTAGTCTCACTTTGTTAAATCCTTTTCTCTTAGTCCTTATGGACTACAGGTACCATGGCAGGTGATCTTCCTTTGGAAGGCAGAACATATCTTAAGACATGGTCTTGAGAGTGGAGCCTTCCCTCCTCTCTTCTACAGGCTGACCCTGCCCCCCCCCTTTCCAGTCCGAGACAAGATCACTAGTATAGGATAGCAAGAGAAGCTTCTGTGAGAAAAGACCCAAAGGACTCCCACGTCCAGACAGTTGAGACCAAGAGAGGTTCCTTTCTCTGAACAAGAGCCAACTGGGCTCAAAAAGTTGAACAGTAAGGCATATGAAAAAATAGGTCTGCCTTAAAGGCCAGATGATACCCCCAAGGGGAACAAAACACTGGAACTTTCCTGTTGTACCTTGTGACCATCAGGTCTCTCTGAGGTAGACTCCACTTTTGCACAATCAGGATGACCACTTCTGGATGAAGTTCCCACTCTCCCGGATCTACATCTTGGTGACTTAGAAAGTCTGCCAGGACATTTTATACCCCTGGAATGTGAACAACGGAGATGGTCAGAATGTTGGCTTCTGCCTATCCCAGGATGTACTTGACTTTGAATCAGGGGATAGCGCTTCAAGTGCCCACCTGTCAGTTGATGTAGGCCACATTGTTCAATTGGACTCATACTGGATGACCCTTCAACTGAGAGGTCCATTACACCAGGAGGATCACCACCATGTTCCAGAACATTGAACAACTGAATAGACTCCACTGCAGTCCATCTGTCCTGGGTCACCAGGAGACCCAGAACTGCACCCTATCCGCTGTGACCAGGGTCCATTCAGAATCAAGAACGGCTTCCCTGGGTCCAGGTTGAGAAGTTGCAACCAACACTGTCTGGCTTCTGGAGAGAAGGAGAGCTGCCGATCTAGGAGATTCGGATTCCCGTGCCATGTCTGGATGACGACAGCCCGGAACCCTCATGTACTACCAGACTGGAGCTGAAGGCCACTCCAGAGTTTGGGACACATCCTGCATGACCTGTTAGGTACTGAACTGCATCCCCAGGAATAACAGCTTCTGGAAAGGGACTGGGGAGAACCTAAACATATTCAGGATCCACCCATCATGGACCAGAATCTGAGCACATTCCTGGACTTGCTGATCCAGGAGTTCCTCCAATGGAGCCTTGAGTAGAAGGTCAACCAGATAAGGAGTCATCTGAATACCCAGTGTGAGAATGAAGGCCTTCAAGGCTCTGTTAAACACCTGGGGAGCAGACCCAGCCCAAAGAGCAAAGCGGTGAACTGGTAGTACTCAGAGTCGAAAGTAAAACTCAGATAGCTTTGACTGCCCAGATGAATTGGGATATGCAGGTACACAACCTGTAGGTCCAGAGATGCCAGGTACTCCCCTGAGCACATAGCTGCGATGACGGAGGGGAAAGACTCCATCTTGAAGCAAGTAGTCTCCACATACACATTGAGTTGCTTGAGGTCCAGAATGGGACGGCAGACAGGTTTGAATAGAAACCTGAACCTCTCTCCTGAGGAGGTACTGGAACTAGAACTCTCTTGTCCAGAAGAGACTCACTTTTTCTTGAATATTCAGTTTTCCTGTTTGGCTTGAGGAACAGTAAGCAAAGGGTGGTGGGGGGGGGGGGTCAAAGGTGTCCCTGAGTCCTCTAAAGCCTTAGGTCTAGCCCAGTGTCCCTTTGGATCTGACCTACTGACAGGAGTAGTGTCTAAAACAGTATTAAATACCAGTAATAGTTCCCCAGAGTAATAATTTTCCTTAGACAAACCCAGAAAGGTACTTATCTGGCAGGTGAATGGTTAATTTGAATAGGAGCAAGGAGAGGGTGCATCTCTGTAGGATAAGCAAGAGACGTTTTATGGTGACTGAAAAACAGGCAACCCATCATAAGAAAGCTTGTGAAATAGGCATTCTGGGTAATATAGTCTTCTCTATTGCCTGGTAATGCCTACAACTCCAATTGTGGGCCCCCCAAGACACTCTGAATGTGAACTGGATGAAAAGGCATGAGAAGACAAGAAGAATGAGCCCACTGTCAATACTGTATGACAAACTGTTACAGAGATAGGTCTCAGAGAAGTTCTCCCATAGAAGTAAATGGACCAAAGATGGCTAAGGCACGGGAAGCATGTCTTAAAGGCACCAAGTACCCAAAAAACAGAACATTTTAAAAGTGACCCAAAACACCCAAAGACCCCAGGGGACGTGTACGTGTATAATAAAAAGACACAATCCTTAAGGGAAAAGCCCCTAACCCTGAGAAACCAGCAAGGAAGGTGTTAACAAGTACTAATGCAGCCATACATACTCCATAACCCAGGGAAAGAACACAAATGAGTGCAAGAGCCCAAATGCGCAGAGACAACCACTGTATGGGTCTAAAAATACTTTTCATACTTTTTCCATAGCATTTGATCCTCCCAAAAAGCCATTAATAGGCTGGCATAGATAGAGGAGATTTTAGCTCCCATGGCCATACCACAAACTTGTAAATAATTTTGGTTTTCAAATATAAAATTATTGTGATGTACTATGAAGTGGATTCCATTAATGATGAAACTTGCCTGGTTAGAAATCCTCTTTGTATCTGCTCTGAGAAAGTGCCTGACTGCTCTAAGACTCAGATCATGAGCTATAGAAGTATGAAGTTCTGTAACATCACACGTAACCCATAGGAGTTCTTGTTCTCACACCTTTCAATTTATTCAGTACGTCCTTGGTATCTTTGACATAAAATGGTAACTTGAAATAACAATTGTAAATGAAAATCTATTCATTGGAACAAGTTACTGGTCAATAAATCAATCCATGATATCATTGGTCTTCTTATAGACTTACAAATTTTTGGCATGTCGTAGTACGTGGTGCATTTGGAAATTCCCTTTTCAGAAAATAAGTTCTTGTTTTGTAATTACAGAATCTGCATAAATTTTAATAATAAATTGTATTCTGCTTGAAATTATTGTTAAGGGTTTATTTTCAACTTCATATAAAATGTAGCATCCTCCAAATCCATCTAGCCTCTTAAATATTGTTCTCTTGTTAGTATCACTAGTCCACCACCTTTACCAGTCTCACGAAAGACTAGATCTTCATTAGTCTTCTGAGACTCTCCTCTTGTTCCTTTTTTTGTTAAGGATATTCTTATATTGTAGACTAGAAAACTATCAAGACTATTCAGCTAAGTGACTATATTTGTTTGGATATTACATGTGCACTCTGTAATGTTTTTGACTGAGTTATCACACACTCTTTTGAAGTACTGGTGATTTATATAGATTTTATGGTACACCACTTGATCAGTCACTGTAATTATCAATTTATTTATATACTAAAATCACATTGTTTATCTTTACAAATGTAGTTTGGAAGACAAGTTTGGTAGACTGTTTGGCCTAATTTTCTTTGCTTTAGTATCTCACTAAGGGACTATTAGTTAAAGCAGTACTCCAGACTCTGATTCTCCAGGAATCTCCTAATAAGCCTTCCGTGGGCAGAAAGTCTGCATTGTTTCAGAAGAAGCCTGTTGCTTTTTCATTACATTCTATAGTATAGGATCCTAATAACACAAAGAGAAAAGGGAGAATGGCTGGTAAATTTATGATAGCCATCCTAAAACAGACCCCATGCCCTGGAAAAGTTTGGACCCTGTACATATCCAAAACAGCAGGAAGGAGAATGGGAGCCCACCTAATGAAGGATGAAAGCCCTATATATGTTACAAAAATAAACTAAAAGATAATCTTCATAGTACTTGAAACTAAGGAGGGAGTCTCCTTGAGAGAGAACTCTGCGATTCAAGTGCCCTACCTCCTACAGGACACTACTTTACCCATAGCCACAGCTTTCCACAGTGGATGAAAGAGAAAGTGTACATCAATAAATATAAATGACTGCAGTTTGAAGGACAACCGCCTAGGTAAACCCTGTTAAATTACAAGACACTTATTCCTGGTGCATAGTTCCCTCTTAAGATAAAAGGGAGACTGTACATACTGTTTACAGAAGCTTGCGGGAAACCTTGTACCATTATCACATCCTGCATTGACTTACATAGTAGCGTGCACCCCCGATAAAATAAGTGAGACTTACAAAGCATAATGTTTTCCCCATGTCTATTGAGAAACAGCACATACACAGTCTTCAAACGAACCGTCACCTTAAAATAAGATTTTAGTGAACTTACCATTAAATCCTTTTCTCTTTAGTCCATATGGAAAACAGGAACCTGGAGATTGGCAGGAATCTCCAGAGGGGCAGGGCACTTCAAAAAGACAGAGTATTTGGAGTGGAGACACGATACTCCTCCTCCTGCAGCTCAACCACCCACCAGCCACTTTCATTTATGGTAAGTACCACAGAAAAAGGAACCAAAGCGGGGAAGAAGGAAGCCCCCTAGACTAAGACCCTAAGATGACTCCTCTGCCTGGAGAGCACAGGTAGCCTTTTCTATGGGTGGGAGTACTGTGTTCCATATGGACTAAAGAGAAATGGATTTAACAGTAGATTCACTAAAACCGTTTTCTCTTACGTCCAGTATGAAACACAGAACCATGGGAATATATAAAAGCATTCCAAAGATTCCGGGGGTGGGAAATGAAAAAAAAAAACACATACTTTTCCCCTAGGATACCAGTATTACACAAGACTAATCTAAGTGCATCAACAGACACCAAATTAGCACAGCAAACCAAACAAGAGCCAACGGTGCTCAAATTACTGACTTTGGGGTGAATTTGCTGGGATGTCCACTCCTGGGAAGATTGGAAGCTGTCTTGAATGTTTTACACTTTTGAATAATCTTTCTCACTGTAGAATAATGAACTTTAAATTGTTTAGAAATTACCTTATAACTCTTCCCAGATTGATGGGTAGCGACAATTGCTTCTCTTAAGATCATTGCTAATGTCTTTCCTCCTTGGCAGTGTGTTAACACACACCTGAATGCTCCAGAACAGCAAAACTGCTAAAACTTTTATAGAGGTGGTCACACTTGCTGATGATCAATTAATCAAGGCCATATGATTAGCAGCAGGTCCGCTACTTAGCATCTTAATCCCGATGGAAGCAGTAAAGGTGTACTTAGATTTTCACACATGGCTTCTCCATTTTGCCTTTATTTTTGTTAAATAAATCATGACACCGTGTAATATGTCTTGTGTTGTTCATCTGAGGTTGTATTTCCCTAATTTTTAGACCTGCTAAGGAACAGATTATTGTTATTATGTCCTGATATGTAAAACCACAGCATTCAAAGAGGGTGTGCTTTCTTTTCTCCCAACTGTATGTAAGGAGGACCAACATGATAGTCCCTCCTTTCCATTTGCCACCCCTCTCCCTTTCACTCATCTCTTCATTCACCCACTGTTCCATTCACCACTTCATTCATTTGTTTCTTCATCCCCCCCTTCTATTCACCACTTTGTCTCATCCTCCCATTTCATTCCCTGTTTTGCATCCCCCTTACAGATAAAAAAAAACAATCATACCTTGTGGTGTGGCATCAGGACCCCTCCTGATGCCACTCCAGTTACTGATCTCCAAGCCGTTTTGGCAGAAGGCTGAATAGAGGTTACTCAGGAGAGTAAGAGAGCTCCCCTGCTTCCATTCTACCCAGAGCACTGGCAGGATTGGCAAACCCTCTGTTTATGAGGCTTTCCCTCATTGACGTGAGATAGTTTGCCGATCCCACCCACTCATACCCGGATGGGGAGAATGGAAGCAGGGGAGCCTTCTTAATTACCTGTGTCACATTTATTGATCTCCCACCCAAATCAGCTGGGAGATCAGTAGCTGAGGGGCATTAGAAGGGGTCATGATGCCTCAAAACAAGGTATGAACTTTAAAATAAACATTTGAGTTCCACACAGGTATCCAACACATTGCAAGTCAATACGCTGAATACCTGTATGGCCCTCACAGGTTCATTGCATGGGCAAAGCAGTGTAAGAACAGCTATATATTTTAACTGATCACTACTTTTATAGGTACAAATTAAATCAAATGTTTGGTAGTAATTTAGTATTCTTAGATCAAGGTCTTAAAATTTTATGATATTCTGTTGCTTGCTGGACTAGGTGCAGCATACGGGATAGTGAGGTGCCAGTATTTTGTAGTAGGCAGTTAGAGCAATACTTTCCAGCGGTCACACATCTATTTTGATTTAGGGTGATATTTTATTTCATTTAGGGATTTATATCCTTTGTATAGCATATGATAGTGGGAGAGATCATTGTCCTCCACCATGTGCACAAATCGGCACACCTTGCACGTACGTCGGTGGCCAACCATTTTGGCTATCACCGATCTATTCCTTATTTTAGTAGATACACTGCTGTATTAAGAATATTGTCTATTTAGGGTATACTTCTATTGTACTTATATTAATTTTATCTAGTTTTAATAAACCTTTTTTCATTTTAACATTTAGGTGTGGTACATCATTCAGCAGGAGACAGGTACTTTGCCAAACTTATTGGAGTTATTTTATTTGGCACATCACACTATATTTATATATTAGAGATGTGCCCTGCCCTCAACCCCATGGTACCTGTGTTCCAAAATGAACGTAAGGGAAATCTGAATTTGCCATCAATCTCCTTGCATATATTCAAGGTCATTTTTAAGTCTTTTCAGTCTCTGAGTAGACTCACACTGGATGCGTTGTGGAAGGGAGACATCCCATCCGGTTTGAAACTGTGCAGTGCTAGAAAGTCCTAAAAGGAGCTAAAATATGTGGGATATACCATATACAAGGAGGCCGGAGGGGAGTACAAACCCATCAGACTGCACTTCTAAAAGGTTGTACCTGGAACAATATGATGTCATGCAGAGGGAGACAGATAAACCAGACTGCTTACTGAATTGGATCTTCCACCTAACCAGTGGTCACCCTGAATATAGTGTGACCTTAAATATAAGGAAAAGTTGTTTTTTCGTGCTAAACTGCAAGAAAAACCCTTTTCTTATATACAAACAACTATAGTAACACACAAAATATGTAATTTTAAAAGAGAATGTTAAATTGCCAAATAGCTTACGTTTGATCATAATATGTAAAATTTTACAAATATTTAATTATTTAAAAGGAGCAGCAAAGTGATATCGTGTAAAAAACATTATACTAGGATTTTTCCTGATGAGTAAACCAAGAGTAGTCCCACTGCTGGGAGAATTTTCATTCCAGCTACCACAACTCA
Source organism: Rhinophrynus dorsalis (assembly GCA_037306005.1). Taxonomy (NCBI): domain Eukaryota; kingdom Metazoa; phylum Chordata; class Amphibia; order Anura; family Rhinophrynidae; genus Rhinophrynus; species Rhinophrynus dorsalis. The sequence goes on along the minus strand of CM074722.1, from coordinate 343,244,318 downwards.
AAATTATTATTTATGAAAAGGCAAACTTTTTCTAATACATTCTATGGAAGAGCATGAGTCACAGACTAAGGCCGCATATATGTTTACATAACAAAAAAAAAAAAAAAAAAAAAAAAAAAAAAAAAAAAAGTTTACTGTTCCTTTAAACTCATGTATTTTTTTTTTTTATATCTAACATTTAAAAAATTACATTCATTCTACCTTTTTTAGACCAGCATAGAAACATGTATATATGATAAAGTTGTTTTTAACTTTTAGTAAAGTTGGCTGTTAATTTGTACTCAGGGTTTAAAAGCCTTACCTTAATTAAAAAAAAAAGCTTTTCTGTAATTAACTGTAGAAACAAAGAATGTTATTGGAAGTATATTACCACATCAGGAGGGAATCATTCTTGTACAACATGTACTTCACAACATCAGTGACTGTCAATTTACAGAACAACCATCAGTACAAATGTGTATTTATATATTTAAAAGGTTGGTCACAATGTCAAAAAATTCTTAAAGTGGACCTGTCAACTAAGATGTTTGGCTGAACACTATATTGGACTAGAAATCTGTTTGTAATATAAGTAGTTTTTGAAAAATTAACATTTATGCTGTTCCAACAGTTTGGCATTTTATGCTAATTTGTTTGTGTGTGGTAATATTGACGTATCAAACAGAGTGTTAAAGCTTGCTTTAGACCACAACTAATGCATACTGTGCATGGTATTAACATAAGATGCCACAATGTTTCACTAAAACACAAAGGTTCATTTCTCAAAAATGGATTATTTTACAGAAAAATGGTTAATACAACATAAAGAAGTATATTGCCTGTTAGACCAACTAAACTTGTCTTGAGGTCACAGGTCCACTTTAACTTCGTAGTTTATTTATAAATATTGAAAAAGGTTTCCAAGTCTACAAAACACTAATGTGTACACACATTAAAAAAACCTGAATATTTATACCTTCATTTTGCATTATTTTGTAGATAAAACCAACATTCTTTGGAATTAATAAATTAAGCCCTAAAAGTTGCCCATATTAATAACAATAACTTGCCATGAACATTTCATGAAGAAAACCACTGACCAGCAGAAGGCTAGACGAATAAAAAAAAATTGGTCAAATACTGTATTTTTTTCTGGCAAAAATAAACACTTTTGAATATTGTACAATTTGTTACAGCTTTTGCAAATACAATGATGCATAACTTTAGTGCAAAACCTTTCCCCCCCAAACTAAGGGCCTTTGCAGAAAACAAGATGAGCGATTTGGAAGCAAACCAATGGCACCATGTGGGGATGGGGGGGGGGGGGGGGGAAGTCCCCAAATCCTCATGGGGTTACATTGAGTTTATACTCTTGAATGCTAAGAACCCCAGTACACTGCTTTGGAATGTGTTGGAGATCTATGAAGCAATACAGCAGGATAAACAAGTCATTTAAACAAGGGAATTTTAATGTATTGGTATACCCGGGCGTTTGCAGAGAACCTCCAGTCTCGGTGGGGCCTCACCTTGGGCTTCCAATAGCCCCATTTTTACAGAAAGGTGCTAATTTAATCCTTTGGTTAGGTGGCCAATGAGGAGTGAGGCAGTTCTGGGTGCACAACACGTAAATGTGGATACTTTTCCCACAAAAAGGAAGAGGACGGCTAGGACTAAATTTAAGGGTCCTAAATGTTAACCTATATTGGAGGGGGCGCTCCATCCACAATTCTGGAGTGGACCTCAGGGGTTATTAAAGCTGTCCTGCATCTTAACATATGGTAATCTGAGGAATTTTTATTGCCCCTACATGGTGCAGTTCATTTGCCCAGATGTATAATGCCCTTAATGGAGCAAAACAAAAGGACCCCCAGAGTAAATAATTGGTTTGAAAACAAAGAAAAAACAAATCTTCTGACGTCGATGACAGATTTCATTCTTTGCTACAAAATATGGCCATTTTTGTTAAGTTAAGCAGGTACAAAATATTTGCAAATAATTGCATGTATGCTTGTCATTCATTTTGGGGGAAAAAACTGAATCTCTGTATTTATTCCAAAAATGTCAAGAGATGTGGGAAATCTGTCGGACTCGAGTCTTTATTTCTTGTCGACACAATGGACAGGTTTCAAGCTGCAATGCACATTCCATGCAGAGATCACTGTGAAACAAATAAGAAAAAAAGATATTGCTACAGCTCTACATATTCTTTAGATCCACTTATAGGAACACATTTACAAGGATAAAGTACATACAATTCCCATGGATTCTGTCAAAAGGCTTACAAATGAGGTTACTTTCTTTTCACTTAAATCTAATTTAAGGCCCCTGTTCACACAGTGACCTGTGCTCCCAGCTGGTTTTAGGCAGGTGTCAAGAATGCAGTGCACCCAGCACTACTGCTTTACCAATGAACACTTCTGGTTGACAAGATAAGACATATTGCCCCTAATCATTCCATACAGGTCTGTGCCTATTCCAGCACGTATCCCATATAATAATTCGCTAGGATGTTTGTCAGAAGCCGTCATGCGCAGTAGAGACTGCCCGAACACACAGAATGCTGGGAGGTGTAGGAATGCAGGGAGTTCTGTGCTGGGAGCATTCTGTGCTTTCGGGCAGTCTCTACAGTGCATGACTGCGTCGGCGGCAGGATGGAGAGCAGGACCAGCCTCTTAACATTGCCCGGACCTTGGCCCGTGTACAGGGGCTTTTACACTAGTGTCTCTATATCCAGCTTACTCAGAGAAATAATGCAGAGCGCCAGGCTATGACATATTCTGGTGTTTTGTATTATTGGACAGATAGAACACAGAAAGGGAGCTGCACTCTGGTTAGAAATGCTGTTTGACCACCTGGGATTACCATGAAGCCCACCACTTGTGCCAGTATTGAAGGAGAAAGAAAGGAGGGAAAAAAAACAAAAACAAGGGAAAAGACTGAACAGGTGAAAAGATTGGGGGAGTTTGAGAGACGTAAAATAACAAAACAAAACAGAAAAAAAACACAAAACCAGGAAAATACTGGAAGACAGAGAGAGTCAGTGTATGGGTGGGTCTGTGAAAACCAGTGGACAGCGGAAAAAAGCTGGAACGTCTCTATATGTGTGGGTATGTGACTACCAGTGGATAGTAAAACAAATGTGAGATGTCACTGTATGTGCGGTATTGCAATAAACAGTTCACAATGGAACAAGGCTGATTTGTCATACAGCATTCACCTACGGTGTACTGGTGGAAGGAGAACACGTATACTGAGAGAGGAGAGGTTAAAAAAAACTAGGAGAGTAGGCTGGGGGATAGAGAGGTGGGACTGGACAGGAGAGGAGGTAAAACTGGGTGAAAGAGAGGGGAAAGACTGCAGGATAGAAAGAGTATAAAAGACTTGTGGAGGGAAAGCAGGGATAAAAGGCTGGTGGAGAGAGAAACAGGTATAAAAAACTGGGGAGGAGTAGAAAAAATTTCAGGATTGAGGGTCTAATGGTGGTCATGTTAGATTCCTATAATGATGTATTGCCCTGCTGTTATCCTATAATGGAAATTGACCTGCTGGTCTCCAGTAATTTTGTGTTGCTCTACTTTCTCTCCTGAAATGGTGTGTGTATGTGCATGTATAGGAGTGTATACGGGAGTGAGTGAGTGAGTAAGTGTGCATGCATGTTGTGTAGATGTGTATATATACGATACACATGCATTTTAATTAAATTAAAAGTCAAATATCATCCCCAAACCCTATACATAAAAATTAGATAAATACCCACATTTAATAAATGGAGAACTACACTCTCAAATTAAGATTCTCCTGACACCACCAATATCAAGTGATAGTCATACATTAGGTACTAGGGCATATTTTTGTAGAGTGTACAAGGGTTCAACTATCTAATCTGTGGGCCAATGGAACATCAAGTGGGACTGTGGCAGTGTTTTTCACCCATTGGTCTAAAGACCAGTGCTGGGACTTGGCTAAGGAAATACCATTTATTGGACATTCAAAGCAATCCTTGGCAGTTTTCGGAACATACACAATATAGAAACAAAAATGTGAATTGGAGCACCAACACAATAAAGTCATCTAGGTGCCTAGTAATATTGTAGCGTATGTGTGGCCGCTGTGCACCTAGGGCTTGATACTATTAAAGGCATTGTGAATTCAGCTCTCTTATTCTTAGTATGCCTGAAGAGGAGATCTAGTTGTCTTGAAAGCTTGCATCAAAGCCACTTGGGGAGCATAAAAGATCACATTCTAAAAGCACTATTTATTTATGAATAAAAGCACAAGGAGTATAACAAGAACTCTCCAGATCCTCAATTACAATAAGCATATCTATCCCCAGCCAAAATAGTCACATGTCCTCAGAATAGATCGATGTTGTACGTGGATACAAGATGCACGTTTTCCTTCTTCGGTGACAAGCTCACCAATATTTTATTCCAATATAGTCCACTCCTGACTCTATAGTACTGTTCCTTTGTATATCCAGGGATACGGTCTCCAACTCTGCAATGCTTGTCCACTTGAATGTCCTAGAGGCTGGGGTCTACTTCTATACCTAGAAGTAGTGTCAGAATGTACACAAAATGCATTGGAATATTTAGTTGGAATATTTTATATGTACCAATTCCATATCTTATGTCTGAACTTTATTAAAAGATTGTGGAACAAACCAGCCGTCCACTGCCTGCAGTAGAGATAGAGACACCATCTGCCAGCTCACAGACCCCAGCCTATAGGACATTCAAGTGGACAAGCATTGCAGAGTTGGAGACAGTATCCCTGGATATACAAAGGAACAGTACTATAGAGTCGGGAGTGGACTAGGACATTGAGAGGAGGTAAGGCCGGTCTAAACTGGCTATTTTTCATCATATAATGCCATCTCCATTTATCATCCATGTCTTTCATCCACATCTAACATCATTATTAACAGTGGAAAGAAGTCTTTACAATGATTATACTATATGAACATTATATCCATCTGTATATGGAATAGTTATCTGTTCATTTACAGTGTTGATCTTATATTATTAATTATATTTTTAATTATTTACTTAAGGGTACCCTTTAAATATGTATTATGAATAAATGGTTATTTGATTAAGATAACAGCTCTCTTCTCTTTACACCAGTTTTTCGGGTTTACTATAGTTCGCTACAGGAGTGTTTATAGAAAAGAATTTCCCTGAAGAAAGGGTCTGGTTGATCCTGAAACGCGTTGGAAACCTGTCTGATCCCAGTATCATCCTGAATTTGATAAAGAGAATACATATTGACCAACGTATATTTTTTTTAGTCCACAAACTGAATTGAATAAAGAAGAACTAACAAACTCTACTGCGCAAGAAGACTAGGATGAAAGATGCCAGCAAAAGAGCAGGACATAGTATTCCCCAGTGACAAGAATAGATATTTAAAAAAGACATCCAAACCGGGAGTTACGGAATGAAATTTGTGATGTGTAACAAACTTCCTACATGATCACTAAGGATAAAAAGAAGATCTTAAAACCGTGAGTGACCAGCAAAGTGCTGAAGCCTTTGAAGTATAGAGGCCACTATAACTGCAACCAGGCTTCAGTGACCACAAGAAAGTATAAGTGTGTGGTTATACTAAAATGTGTCTTTGATCCAATACTGTGTGGAGATCTGGCAAGGTTTTCACAGTGGTCACTTAATCTAGGCACTGAAAATAAGTGAAGTGTGAATAACACTGCCGTTTGTGAAGTATGATATACACAATAGTTAAGAGTAAACCTTTTGAACATCTGCTGTTAAGGATGATGCGTTCCTGAAACTGGGGTACTGGATATTAAGTTGGAATTAAAAGTGGACAAACTCAGCATACATAACATTTTTGATTATCTGGACAGATTTTGCAATTTTTTCTTTAATATTTTCATTGTTTTTATGATTGATCATATGATTTTTGTTTTACGTTTTTTATATATAATTTTTTTTTTAATGGCTCTGGTGGACATATGTAGTGGTAGAGATCTCAGCCCTTGCACTCTTGATATATGTAATACTGTTATATTCCATCAAACCAGTGAGTGCACTTGTGCTGCAACAACCAACTGCAATTAAAGCAATGAGATAGAATTTAAAGGGATAGTAATGTTTCATAATACAAGCAGCTCTAATTAATCACCATAGTATTTGGACTTTGGAGAGTGTTATTTCAATTCTGTCAGAGTTGTAGTTCAGGAGTAATTCAATGACAAAGTGTTCCCCTCCTGCCCCTTTTACTGATGTCACACTGTTCAGCTAGAGCAGAAGGGAGGTGCCCAGGTAGATTGCAGAGAGGGACAATCTTCAATTAAGATATGGGAAAAACCTGAAAAGCTTGTCAAGGGGGGCAGGGCTTTCATTGTTTTCATTTGAAAGAAGACTGTCCCCTGCTGTTATCTGTCTGGTCTATGGACTGCATTCCACATCTGAGAAGAGATGGCTTACACTAGGTAAAAGGGGCGGGAGGGGAAACTTTGCTTGTGAATATCTCTTAAACCATAAAGATTTGAGAGATAAGACTTGTATCATTCTTCATGTTTTTTTAATGCCTACAAAATAAAATAAAGTTAAAATGAAGTATTACTATCCCTTTAAGGGATTTGTATTTTTTTTTTTTGCCTGAGGATATAGATATTTATGATACATTGCAGTGGTTGCTGTGGGTGTTTTTAATATAGAATATGTATTTGGATTGTGATTACACCGCCAGAAACAGACCATTGTGGCGATATGCCAGATGCCATCACTATAATATATTAAAAGCTTGATACTGGACTTTTCTCTTTGTTATACTTGGATCATGGACACCTGATCTGGTTAACATATAATAAATCTTGTATATTTTATACAGTTGCGATATAGTCTATTTGACTTTTATTTTTTTTAATGTTAATCAATATTTACCACTGGAATTGCCGGATAGATGTGTTTATAATTTTGTTTTTTTCTTGGGACCCGATAGCAGAGGTTCTTTCCAGGCAGCAACCATTAGGTAATTTGGAACTTCTCTCCATACAGCTCCACCATTTGTTCTATTTTTATATATACCAGGAGTGTATTTAACATATAATAATCATAGAAATACAATGTATGCTTGGTAGGTATTGTACCTGGCCATCTGGTGGGACTCATAGCATATACTGATCTGTTGAGTGCAGCACACTGTAACCCCTGAGGAAGTGGCAAGGCAGACACGATAAGCATTGGGTCTGTATTTCTCTTACCAGATCTAATTGTGGTAATTGGTATCCCTGGTCACTCCTTCTGTCGGCTACCTGTTGCAGTAGCAAGGGGGCTGAAGCACCTCGACGGTGCAAGTGGATGCTTTGCCCTGGGTGTGGAACAACTTCAGACCATATAGGATGAAAAAAAACTTATACTTCTAAGTGAATTGGTGAGCTTGTCACAGAAAAAAGGAGATGAGCCTCCAATATCAACATATAGCATCAAACTATTCTGAGGCAGGCAGCGGTGGCCATTTGAGATATAATGCTTACTGTAATTCAGGATCTGGTGAGTTCTTTTAACGTACAAATGCCAGTATTCTTTTTTAAATTACCTGCCTGCAATAAGATGGTCATAACCATTACAGATAATGCAGGAAAGGTAGGAGAGGTGTACCATTTTGGAAAGTAAGTATTCACCCACATCAAATGAGGGGTAACTTGCCTTTTTACATCTAGACTGGTGTGCACAACTGTTTCCAGAACACATAAAGACAAGGTCTTTGGGTAGAGACTCTCCTCTCCTCTCACTATCCAGTACCGGACGAGCACAAACCAAAACTACTGAGAAGTTCCAAAAACACAAGAAAGAGGGGAGAGTCTCTGAAAGTGATAAAATTGACATTTATAAGTAGGCAATTGCTTAAATACACTAACAAGAGCGATAGAGGGTTAAATTATACTTTTAATTAGCAGCTTGTTCTACATGCAGAAGGTTACTTGCTGCCCTTCCCACAGGCCTTCATGTAGGAAAAGAGATCAGCATAACGTTTACTGTTGCATATAGTTGTAGAATGTCCTTGACTACACTTCCAATAGAACAAAGAGATGTGTGTTAACGGTTAACTAGATGTGCTCCATACCCTCTCCCTACTTCATTTCCTTGTGACCAAATTTGTATGATCTTTAAAGAATGCATTAGGTGAAATTTGTAATTTTCTACTCTGGAGACCCTCAAAGTTTTTGGTATATAAGTTCTGTGTTTGGTACAATAAAGTTAGTAGTGTTTTTTTGCTTTGATACTTGTGTGGTGTCAATTCATTTAAACGCTCCTCCAGGCGCTTGAGGCCTGTATTCCGGGGTGAAGATCTGGAGGTGTAGGAGAAAACATTTCTCAGGGAGTGGTGAAAGCCTTTCTGCAGAAGAGGTGTCCCAGTCACCCTAAAAGGGAAGAAGTTTAAAGTGGTCCCCTTCAGTCTCACAGTGTAGATATCCAAAGATCGGCGTATAGATAAAGATATATATTCACATAAATATTGTGTCATGGACTTTTGGTCACAATGACAAAGAAGGTTTGTGGAGGATATTCAACTGCCTCCACACAGATATCCAGATCCTTCACCCTCGATCCTCACCAAATATCCTATTCCTAACAGGACTTGGAAAAAAAAAAAAAAAAACACAAAAAGAAACAAAGTACAAGGAGAGCTATCCTGTTTTGCTAAAACAGCATGTGTATCGAGAGAAAATGAGGATACTCACTTAGATAGTATAACCCTGTTTGTATTTTGTATCTTTGCACTAGCAATATATACTTTTTTCCTCCTAATGAAGTAGCACGTGGGCCATAAAACATGTTGAGGATTGTTTTAGTTTTTTAAATACATTTTAATATCTTGTTCATCTGGTCTGCTGTCCTTTTGGATATTTTACACATTGATCTGGTGTTTGATGCGAGCCTGCATGGTTACATTGTGGAGAGAACTAGCATCAGAAATCCAAGCTTGCTTTAAAACCAGTTGCATGGAACTGTAGCCGGTTATACAATCTAAATAAGCATTTATCCTAATTTTCTCTCGATAAATATGCTGTTTAAGTGAAACAAGATAGCTCTCCTCGTACTTTGTTTCTTTTTGTACTGAAAAAGTTGCACAGCACACAAGAAACAAGAGCCAACCAGACTCAAACAGTTGAACAACAGTAAGGCACAGAAAAAATGAGGTACTTAGACAGGCAGAACCGCTGAAGGACCTCCTTGCCAAAGCTGGCTTAAGCCAAAGCCAGAACATCCACACGATAGTGCTTAGCAAAGGTATGCAAGTAGGACCAAGTTGCAGCCTTGCACAATTGCTCAGCTGAGGCTTGATTCTTGTAGGCCGAGGAGGCCCCAACAGACCAGGTGGAATGTGCTGTAACTCTGAAGGGAACGGGTTTCTTCCTGTGTTAGTAAGCCCTACGAATGGTAGACTTGCTCTAACAGGCAATAGTGACCTTGAAAGCAGCCTGACCTGCTCTGCCCTCAGGAATGACAAACAAGGAATCAGATCAGGATCAGGATTAAGCGTTTTATACGCGAAACGCGTTGATCAGATCGTTGGGGCATCTCTCTGTTAGAGTCACCAGTGTATAGCTCTGCCACACAGCCCATCACCACCTTCACTGTGATTTTACTACAACAACAATAAAGGTACGCAAAGATGATTTTATTCAATCCAAGAGTGAGTGTTTTCTTTTGGTGCGGTCATGTTTGAATTCGGATATGCGTGTAAGGGTAAAGAGAGCCCTTGACCGGCACATCGGGAGCACACTCTCATAGTTGTGATTGTGAAGTACTACAGCATTTTATTTGAATATATGGCTTATTTTTTGAAGTTCCGTTGAAACATTGGATCCGCCAATCATGTGAAATGTTGTGTGTATTCCTTTTTGAAGTGAACAGTCTCCACATCCACATTTGAGGTTCAGTATGGGACGGCAGCCACCGATCCTTCAGAACCAAACATAGGGTGGAATAAAAAAAACAAAAAAAAAAAAACATGAACCTTGCTCTTCGGGAGGTACTGAAACCAGAACGTTCTTGTCTGTCAGTGACTGCACTACTTCCTGGAACAACTGTAATTTGGCAAGAGCCGCAGGGACACTGGACAGGAAAAAAACAAAAAGGAGGAAGGGAGTTGAAAACTATTTTGTAATCTTCTGAGATTCACATGCAAAACTCACTGGTCCAGAAAAAGGCAAAGATGTTCCCCTATAACAACCTGTGGACCAGAATTCCACTAGTCATATGGAGGATGGCTTGACAGACTTAGACCTTGAAGCTGTTCGCTTGGGCAGTCACTGCAGTCTGGGCTTGGCAGGCAGGGGGCAGGATGGAGGCCTGCAAAGTTTGAGGCCTTTGCGCCTCAGTTTGGCTGTGGCGAAAAAAAGAGGATTTTAGTCTTACCTGTTAAATCCTTTTCTCTTAGTCCATACAGGTTACTGGTAACTTTGGGTAGGCAATCAGCCCCTTTAAGTAAGCAGGAACAATTCTGAGAAGTGACTGCTGGGTAGAGCCTACCTCCTCTCCTTAGCTTGCAGCTAGCCAATCCTCTTCCAGTAAGATTTGAAAACTAACTATTGACTATGTAGTAAGTAGGTAAAGGAAGACTCCTGTGAGCATGAGCCCAAAAACCCCCATGTCACATGAGAGCCAAGCATGGTCCCTTGACAGGGTGGGAGACAAGTAACCTGTATGGACTAAGAGAAAAGGATTTAACAGGTAAGACTAAAATCCTCTTTTCTCTGTCGTCCAATACAGGTTACTTGTAACTTTGGGATGTCCAAGCATTAAGTTCCTCAGGGCAGGAAGAAAGGCAAGGACCAGGTTCAGGCCCCCAAAGTCACCAGAGCACAAATGAACAAACGGTTCATGAATAGCTCAACAATAACCGCAAAGTGTCAATGGACATCGAACAGGGGCAAACACAGACCCCAGGAACTGTCACACAGCACGCTGAACTACAGCCAACAGGGCTCAAAGGTGAAAGAGTACTGAAGAGACAAAGGAGATCCTATAAGGCAAGGCTGCCTCCAGGATCTTCCTCCCAAAACTGGCATCAGCTGATGCCAGCACATCCACACGATAGTGTTTAGAAAAGGTATGCACAGACGACCAAGTGGCCGCCTTGCACAACTGATCAGCAGAGGCCTGATTTTTGTAGGCCCAAGATGCCCCAAGAGACCTCATAGAATGAGCTTCTTCCTAAGTTTGTAAGCCTTACGAATAGTGGACTTGATCCAAGAAGCAATGGTTACCTTGGAAGCAGGCTTCCCTGCCGTGGGACCCTCACAAATGACAAAAAGTGTCAGACTACCTCAACGGCTCAGTGCGATGCACATAGAACTCGAGATAACGCACAACATCCAACAGGCAAAGATCCTTCTCCTTGTCAGAAGTAGGGTTAGGGCAGAAAGAAGGAACCACAATCTCCTGATTAATGTGGAACTCGGACATCAGCTTCGGGAGAAACTTCTGCGAAGTGCGAAGCACCTCCTTGTCCTTGTGAAACACCAAAAAGGGTGGCCTACAAGACAAGGCATGCAGCTCCGCAACACGGCAAACAGATACAATCGCCAGAAGAAAAATCATCTTCCACGTCAGCAGACAGAGAGGAATAGTGGCCAATGACTCAAAGGGAGGGCGCTGAAGGACGCCCAAAACAAAGTTAAGGTCCCACTGAGGAGCGGGAGTCTTAAACACAGGACGGGTATGAGCAATGCCTTGTAAGAAAACCTTGACATCAGGAAGAATAGCAAGGTGCCTCTGAAAGAAAACAGAGAGAGCAGAAGTCTGAACCTTAAGAGAACTCAGACGGAGACCCTTATCCACGCCATCCTGGAGGAAGGAAAGGACCGTAGGAAGATCAAAATCCTGAGACAGGTCCCTATCAGCACACCAAGATAGAAAGGTAGACCAAACTCGATGGTAGGCCTTAGAGAAACCCAGCTTACGGGCACTAAACATAGTAGCCACCACACCAGAAGAAAATCCCTTCTTCAAAATTGAGGATTCAATCTCCATGCCGCCAAAGCCAGACGATGAACATCCTCCTTCCACAGGTAACCCTGTAGAAGAAGATCCGGCCGGGAAGGAAGCTGAAGAGGTTCTACCACTGAGAGTTCCAGAAGCTCTGGAAACCAAGTCTGAAGAGGCCAGTAAGGAGCAATCAGAATGACTGGGCAGTGCTGCAGTCGCAGTTTCCGTATCACCCTGTGCAACAGGGGAATGGGAGGAAAGATGTATGCCAGATGGAAATTCCACGGGATCAACAAGGCATCCACTGCTAGAGCCAGGGGATCCGCCCAGCAAGAGCAAAATATTGGAACCTTCCTATTGTGTCTTGTTGCCATCAGGTCGATGCACAGAAGACCCCACAACTGGACAATGACGCCGAACACCTCTTGACGTAGTTCCCACTCTCCGCTGTCCACTGTGTGTCGACTGAGGAAGTCTGCCAGAACGTGGTCTACGCCAGGAATATGAACTGCAGAAATGTCAGGGACATGCTCCCCTGCTCAGGAAAACATAACCTTGACCTCTAGCCAAGCTGCGAGACTTCTTGTGCCGCCTTGCTTGTTGATGTAGGCTACTGCTGTGGCATTGTCTGACTGTACCCTGACCGGGAAATCCTCCAGCTGATGTGTCCAGTGTCTCAGGGCATTGAATATCGTCCGAAGCTCCAGGACACTGATGGGAAGGGGAGATTCTTCCTGGGACCACTGGCACTGAGCATTCAAGTGCCCCAGGACCGCTACCCATCTGGAGAGGCTGGCATGTGTCATCACAGTTGTCCAGAATGGCACCAGGAAGGGCCTGCCTTTCAAGAAATTTTTCAGGTTGAGCCACCACAAGAGGCTCAGCTCCACGTGAAGAGGGAGAGATAGGGACCTCCCAAGGAGATCCGGTCAAACCCTGCATGCCAGGATTAGAAACCTCCAAAGTTCCCTGGTATGAGCCATGGCAAATGGAACCGCTTCTATGGTGGAAATTAACTTCCCCACCAGAGATGACAGCTTCTTGCCTGGAACTGGATCCTGAGATAGGACAGCTTGGACCTTCAGTGTTATCTGATAAGCCACTTCGTCCGTGAGAAACACCATCCCTTCTCTAGGTCTTGAAAAGGAGGCCCAAAAACACCATCCTCTGTGAAGAAACAAGGTCCGACTTGTCCAGATTGATGATCCACCCATGACAGGACAGAGCATGAATGCAATCCTGCACCTGTTGATGAAGGAGTTCCAGTGAAGATGCCTTCAGAAGGAGGTCGTCCATGTACGGGGTAACTCGGATGCCGTCCCGATGGAGGACTGAAATCAATGCTCCCAGGACTCTTTTGAAGACTTGTGGAGCAGTGGTCAGGCCAAAGGGGAGGGCTGAAAACTGGAAATGCCCTCAGGCGAGGCCAGAAATTCCCCAGGGGACATGGCAGCAATCCTTTTGACAGACGCCTTCTTCCTCTGGACCACTGGCAGGTAAGTACTCTTCCCTCGAGTGGCTTCACTGATCAGATCCTTGAGATCAGGCCCAAAAATAGTGAGGTGCCCTGAAAGGGCAAGGACAGGAGAGCCCTCTTGGAGGCCGTGTCAGCAGACCAGATCTTGAGCCAAAGAGCATGTCTGGCTACCACAGACATAGTTGATGCCCTGGCTACCATACGCACAGCATCAAACAGGGCAGCAGAAACATAATGTTGAGCCTCAGAGATGTTGACAAGAAGACGCAACATGTCAGCAGTAGGAGCCCCCTGACGGACAGCTGAAGTGAGCTGTTCAGTCCAAACAGCCACAGCTCTATTCGCCAACACAGCAGCAAAAGCGGGGTGCAGGGCAGAACCAGCCGTCGCAAAAATAGCCTTGAGAGCAGTCTCAAACTTCTTGTCAGTCCAGTCTTTCAGAGAAGATGCATCAGCCACAGGCAAGGCTGTGGACTTAGAAAACCTGGAGACAGGTGCATCCACTTTGGGAGGATGAACCCACTGAGCTAGGGCTGATTCAGAGAACAGATAAAGCTTAGCAAATTTCATAGCACAGATGGTTTCCTGTCTGGAAAGAGTGGGACACGTGGACCTCAGCAATCAAAGGGTGCTCAACTTTTTCAGCAGATCTTCTGTCTTCAGATTACCATATATCAAGAACTCCTGGGGAAAGAATTTGCAGCCAAGATTTCCCCCCAGGGCTTAGGTCCACAAAAGCTCCTGGTAAAAACTGAGCTATCCACATTTGGGTGATTGGAATTGTCAGTGATGGTAATCTGCCCAATGGTAGTATCCCATATCTAACAGAAAATAATAAAAAACTAAAACTATAGCAGAACTGTTCTCTTGCCTTGTGTCTTGACCAAGGAAGAAATCTTACTGGAAGGGGATTGGCTAGCTGCAAGCTAAGGAGAGGAGGTAGGCTCCACCCAGCTTTCACTTCCTACAATTGTTCCTGCCTACTTAAAGGGGCTGATCGCCTACCCAAAGTTACCAGTAACCTGTATTGTAAGACAGAGAAAACACAGTTTCCTCGCCATAGTACGGAGCTTGGTGGACATCTGAGGCAACAAGGTGCTCTTGCCTCTAGTGTCATCTCTAATAATCTGCTTTAGCTTGGGTCCAAACAGAGTCTTGACCTGAAAGGGTAAGGAAACCAGTGACTTCTTGGAAGACTAGTCTTCAGATCAAATCTTAAGCCACAAGATTTGTTGCGCAGTAACAGAGAAAGCAGAGGCTTTGGCAGACAGCCTGACCGTCTCAAACAAGGCTTCTGAAACATACTTGTTAGCCTCCAAAAAAGCCAACAAGTTCTCTTGGGAGAATCCGCATTCCGTATCTGTCCAACCTAAACAGCAACCGCTCTGTTGACCCACGCTGAGGCAAAAATAGGCCTCAACGCAAATTAGACTGGAGGATGGAATTAAGTTTCTTATCTGCCACGTCTTTGAGTCCAGCTGCATCCGCCAATGGCAGAACAGTGGACTTGGCTAGTCTGGAAATAGAGGGATCAACATAAGTGTGAGAGGCCCACTGCACCAAAGCTGCCTCAGAAAAGGGGTACAGCTTAGAAAATCTCTTAGAGATAGACAAACTCTTAACTGATGCCTTCCACTCATCCAGAAGAATCAGATCAAGAGTGGCAGCAGCGGAAAATACAGTTGAAGTTTTCCTGCGCCTTTGGAAATATCTGTAGACGATGGATCCTCATCAGAGGTGTCAGAGACGTGCATGGTCCTCAAAAGCACCATGATAAATCCCTCAACAATGTTTTAACCCAAACTAGCTCTTGTTCAGTGCTGGAGGGGCCCAGTGGAGTAGTGAGGGCCACAGCACATGAGAGGCAGAGAGATCCAGAATACTCTCTAGGAAACCCCTTTGACATGAGGAACAGTAAGCAAGGGGGTGGATCAGAGACACCCCTGAGTCCTTAGCCTTAGGTCCAGCCCTGTAGGTTTCGATATCCTGTTAGAAGTAGTGCCTAAAACTAGCAAAAGTACTAGTAACAGTTCTCCAGACTAATAGTTCACCCAAGAAAATACGTATCTGGCAGGTGAAGTGTTAATCTGGAGTAGAGAGTAAGGAGAATATGCCTCTGCATAGGATAAGCAAGAGAGAAACAAAATGGCGACTGAAAAATTGGAAGCCAATCAGAAGAAAGCCCGTGAAACTGGCATTCTGGGCAATGTATTCTTCTCTGTTGCAATTGCCTAGCAATGCCTACAATGCTGTCCGTGTACATGAGGAGACTAAAAGACAGAGCCCACTCTTACCTCTGTATGACAAAAAGCTGCAGAGATGTGTCCCAAACATGGCGGCAGCACGGTAAGCGTTTCTAAAGGCACCGCGTACCAGAAAAAAATGCACAATATTAAAGGTACCCCAAATTATTAAAGACATCGGCCCCTAAAAGGAAAAAGCTCCCAACCTGGAGAAATCAGCAGGAAAGGGGGTTAACTAGTCCCAATGCAGCAATCTATGCTCCATAACTCAGGTAGGAATATAACATAAAATACCCAAAATGAGTGCAAAAGATTCAGAGGAAAACCTTGTAGGAAGAGGTACAAGTAGGGGCAAAGTGGACCAAGGTGCTCAAAGGGTTAATACTATCTTCATTTTATGTCTTCAGGTTACCACTGTGAAGGCACTGCTGGGAGTGAAAACTTGGGTTACAAGATTCTCTCCACAGGGCTGCAATGGTCCTACACTGGTCAATCCCTCCAAGGGAAGCCCAGTAACGGTAACCCTCCTAATGGGAGAATTGTAACAGCCCTATATCTAAGTAAAAATAATAAACTAAAAGTAAGTAGCAGTGTTCAAAGCAGTCCTCACAGTCTGAAACACACATCATAAACTGGAGGCAGGGAGGGGTTGGCCTGCAGAGGGAGAGTAGAGTCTTCACCCACAAGACCTTGTCTTTTTTTTTTGTGTGTTCTGCCTTCCAATGGAGATCAACTCCCATGGTACACATGTTCCAATTGCTTATTGGTTCAAGAGATAACATCTTCAATCAGTTTCAAATCAATGGAGAAAAGCATGGCAATTCCAAGCAGGACACAAATTACACCCACTGCACATGATAATCTTAAGCCTTTAAGGATCGGGTGCATGGGGGAATGAAACACAGTAAGTGTGTGTGTGCTTCTTTGTGTTTGGTTTCTTTTATTATGTGTGCAGAGGTTGACTTCATTTGACTCAGATTAATTTCCAGCGCACACTGACAAAGTCAGAACATAGTTTTCTCAGTTTGCTCAAGGGAAGACTGAATGTTCATACATCAGAAGTGAAACAAAGCACAATAACATCCTTACCTGTGTCCACATGGCTTCAGTTCTGTGTCCGCTATGTCATCACAGCATAGTGTGCAGCAGTTTTCTCTAATACTCACCTGCTTTAACAAAGCTAACCGACGGTGTCTGAAAAAAAAAAAACAGGTCAAGTAATTGGTTTCCATTCATGCAACAAATAAGCAACAAATAAATACATTATTGGCCTTTTAACCTCTTGAATGCTAGAAGAGTCCCCAAAGACTGTTTAGTATTAAATTGTCACCAGCAACAAGGCTAACCTAAAGAGGGCGGAATCAAAATGTGGCCCGCTTGATATGCAGTGACATATAACTGTTGCCTGCTTAAAGGTCGCCCTGACGTGGAATTGTACTGAATTGATTAACAACTCACTGTATGAAGGGGTTATCAGAACCTTTTGACTGCCTCTATGGCATGCAAAGGGTTTAATTACACTCTATTTCCCATGTATTGTATTAATAAAATGAAACAGAGAAAAGCAGAACATGGAACTTATGGCTAAGAATGGCTATTTCAGAGCGGCATCTGTGTGTATATATGGTGAGCAAAGTATAGAGTCATACAGTATGCATATGTACACATGTGTTGTGTACAGATGCTGCTCTGAAAATGCCATGCTCAGCCGTAAGTTACACGTTCTGCTTTTCTCAATTTCATTTTATTAAAATCTTCGAAACAGGTTCACACAGAGAGGCTGGGAGTGACATGTATGCAACATAAATGTGAGAGGGGCATAGGCGGGGCTAGGAGGAGAGACAGAGCAGGCTGAGCTCAGAAAGGTATCCTACTGAAATGCCGCATCAGGGCAACCTTTAAGCAGGCACCAGAGAGAGGATTGAGGCTGGGAGTGACAGGTATCCAAGACAAGAATGAGAGGGCTGTAGGCGGAGCTAGGAGGAAAGAGAGCAGGCTGTGCTCGGAACTGTATCCTATTGAGATGCCGCATCAGGGTGACAATTATATGTCGCCGCATATCAAGAGGACCACATTCTCATGCTGCCCTTTTGATGCTGGTGATATTCTGATGTCGCCCCTTTTCAGGGTCTCCTCGTTTCTGGCGACATTTCAATAGCATACCTCCAAAGACTATGAAACACACAGCTGAAGAGCATGCATTTCTTGTGATAATGCCCCATTTAAAGAGGAACTTTTATCAGATACAAGTATGGTCATATAGACATATAGACTAAGTAGATAATAACAGTATATATACTCTGGTTCAAATAATAAAAAAAAATATACATATATATATATATATATATATATATTTTATTTACACACACTATCCCAAGACCTCCACAGCAAGAGACACTCCAACATGCCATTTAACCCTTTGAGTGCCAGGGAGGTAGACAATGCATTGCAGAGCAATGCATTGCCTAACCTTCTGGCATTCAAAGGGTTAAAACTTGCTGATTTTTTTTTTATTTTTTTTTTAAGGGCACGCATAAGACAGACTATGTATGTTTGGACTTGGAAGGGACTGACTGTTAGGTATAACAAACATAATGAAGTTCACTATATCTTTGCTGTGGAGATTTTGGGATAATATATATCAGTGATGGCGAACGTTTTCTGGACCCAAATGGCCAGTTTTCTGAGGGTGCCTAGGTCAGAGATGTCAAAGTGCCAGCACTGAAAATGTAACATACCAGAGAGGTTTCTTTGGTGAATACACATTTAAAAAGAAAAATATATGTAGTGTTTTCTAAGTGGGGCTTTTTATATAATTGCCTTCTAAGTACCTTATACATCTCTAGCACTCAAAGGGTAAACACCCTGTCTGCCTGAAGGGGGAAATTATTTATTTATATATATATATATATATATATATATATATATATATATATATATATTTCTACCCCTTGGCACTCAATGGGTTAAACATTAACCGTTTGTGTCTGTGAATGTCCCACACACATAACACACCTTTCCCTGTTCTCACTGGCAAGAGATCGCTCCAGCTTACAGACAGAATGCCTCCGTCATTGGAGGAGGCTGGATAGAGGGAGGGGAGCAGAGGCACAGTGATAGGCTGCGGTACAGAGCAGGTAGCCGCGGTCTGTCCGAAAGTAGGTGCAGGGCAGTATTTATTCTTTAGTTTTCAACCAAATAACAATGTATAAAAAAAAAATTAAAACAATATAACACATTCAGGAACACCCCTGAATCCATAGCCTTAGCCCATGCGTTTTAGAGTCCAACGTCAGTAAGTGTCCCACACTAGTACAAACTACTAGAGATTACTCCCAGACTGAGTTATCCAAAAAGCAGAGGTATGGTTTGTATTTCATGAAAAGTGTGATAAATGTAGAACAGGAATACCAAGATTTGTTTGTCTACATACTTCCTTACTTTACTAGAGTGCATTCATAATACATAAATACAATTACACAGAATGAACATTTTAAATAATAAAAAAAAAAAATGTACCTTGGCAAAATGACTTTTTCTTCAGGTGCTAGAAATGCGTATTCATTAAAAGTGCTACATTTGCTTGCAGGTGGATATTTGAAGGGTTTCGCGCCAAAATTAAACTCACATTGTTGATAAGACATGAAACTTGCTGCAGCAAAAAACCCTGACCTAAGAAAAAAAAAAAAAAAGTAAAGAATATTATTAAGAGGCAATATTATCTTTTCCATACTTTAATTTCAGGGGCCTGAATTCCACAGTTGAGCACTTATACAGAGGGGGCATATCCATAAAGTAAAAAGCAGAGCAATTCTGGATAATAAAACAACAGTGCCATGTGTAACATATAACATTACTATTTGCTTTTATATTATATATATATATATATATATATATATATATATATATTTACTAGCCACTGCAAGCCATAACATACCCACCAGGGCTAAATTTTCATTCGCCATTGGCTAGTAGCAAGTCGAAATTTTGAGCCGTGTGTGTGTGTGTATGTGTATATATATATATATATATATATATATATATATATATATATATATATATATAAATAAAACAGAGAGGGAGGCAGCACCAGTGGGTCTTATTGAAAAAACGTATTAAATTATATCATTATTATTATTATTAAGGTGATGTGGGAACACTGGGGGGGGGGGGGGGGGGGGCACCAAAAAACCTCCACAACCCATGGAGAAAAATAACCAGCTGTATAAAAAGCAGAACTGCAGAGAAAGGGTCAAGACTGCAGTGATCTGTACCCAAAGTCTAAGAGAGGGAGTAAGAGCTAGACATGAGTGCACAAAAAAGGCTCAGAATTGGACATACAGTGGACCATAGCACTCAAAGAGTTACTCACAAGTCTTCTGTCTTCAGGCTCCCATCTCAATAGGGCAGAATCTCTAGGATACCCTCCCATAAAGAACAGACTTATCATAAAATCAGCCTTCACAGGGAAAATGGTCCACAAATCACCTGTGAACTCCATATGCAAATAAAAATAATACATTCCTAGAAAACAGGATTTTAGTCTTACCTTGTTAAAGGGTCAGTAATGTCCCATAAAATGTTGTTATAGTTTTGTAGAGCGTTAAAAAAAATTAAGAAATAGGCCACAAATCCTCTCTCTCAAACCACTATGGTTTGAGAGATATACCCTTTCAAAGTTCCCCCGTCCTTCCCCTTATGTCAGCGCTGTGCCAACAGCAGGAGATCCCAGTCCGGGGGCCAGCTGGCAGCTCTGCAGCAGAGCCAAAGTCGCGTTATAGGAAAATAATTACTTCATTGGAAAGGTCTACAAAGTTTGCCTGTTTTGCAATCACACTTTGTAGACCATTTCAATGAATTAATTCTTTTTAAATAATGCGATTTCGGCTCTGCTGAAGAGCCTCCTCGAGTCGCACGACTCGAATCTCCTGCTGTCAGCTTTACAGCTGACATCAGGAGAAGGTGAGGCAGGGGAAACTTTGAAGGCGAATCTCTTTCAAACCATAGCGGTTTGAGAAATAGGATTTTCATCATATTAGAACAACAGGACTCAACATAGCAATGAATAAAATGAACTACACAGTCAATAAAAGTACCACAGAAGCAATATCTATGAGATAGCGGTTATAATGTGAAGGAATCGGGTCACAGAATATGTGCATCATGGTCAAGAAAGAGCAGTAAGACCAAATACTTCACAGAGCCAGTAGAGATGAAAAACTGTCTAAGGTAAGATGAAAAGAACAACAGACAAGGTGAGAAAAGAAATGACGTGTCTAGCAGAAGAAAAACAGGATCCGTAAGGAGGAGAAAAAAAGACAGAGGAAGAGAAGGTAAGAGAAAACGTGGACAAGGACAACAGGCCACAGGGCCTGAGCCTCAGTCGGACATGCACATAGTGGCCAGAAAGGCCCCGGGGGGGGGGGGGGGGGGAATGTTTACAGTAGGTGGAAAGATGGACCTACATGAAACCTGCAGTGCTGGCCACACACATCAGGAGTTAAATAATTAGTGGCAGACTGTATATCAAAGTAAACATAGTGATTGCATAGAAGACAGTATAGCTGCAGTAGAAAAAGGTATATTTATAAGACAGTCCACATACCATATAAGCAAATATACAGAAACACATAGTGCAAGGTCAGAGGTCTCAGAGTGTATGGCAAGCAGTGTTACACTAAGAGCTGTGGTAGAGCATCCAAATCCCTTATACAGACTAGCAGTACAGTTCCATAACAGTCAACAAACAGTCAGGGAATAGCTGGACAGAGGCAAAGCTACCCCATAATGTAAAAAGGTAAGTGTACCATATAATAAACTAGTTTACCTGGAGAGTAGTGAGGGAGGTAAACAAGTAAAACTGCTAGTGTTGCCGATCTATAGGTGTTATAAAGGCAATGGCCAAGGACAAAACACCCAGGCTAGAAGTGAGCCACAGTGTCCCTGTATTAAAGCCTCATGGATCAAAAACAGAGGTAGCATTGTATAACATATAATACACAGTATAACTTTTGAAACTGTCGGGGGCCCAGAGGGTCCCCCTGAGATCCTACACCATCCCCATGATGCACACGACACCACCATACCCACTGGGGAATATACAATCCACCAAGCTGTACTCGAACAAACTGGGTCCAGGAAAAGTAACAATGTTTCATAACGGATTTAGTGGAAGTATACCAGATAAAGTCATATCATCAGTCGTCACTGCCGTCCATATAACAGTCTCCTTAAAACCTTCTAAAGTTGAAAGCAGATGTACATGTAAAAGATATAGGAATAAGATCTGTATGAAGCAGGGAAAGTCCACATCAATGGCTTGTCACAAACAGCTGGAAAATTTTAGACAAGATATTCCGTGTAGGAGTCCAACCCCACACTGGGGGAATACAGGATCCTCAGAGTCTGATATAGGCACATGTAGTCACTTCATCCACGCTGACAGATAAACATAACAGAAAGGTATAGCTCCAGAGGTCATACTCTAGATCCATTTCAGAGAAGCATAGAACAGGGATCCCTGGGTCCCAAACCGTTATTGTAGCTCTCAGATAGGAAAAATGCAAGGCACTCTCCTCTCTTAGCAATGCATTGGCACAAAACAGCATCTGTGGAGTAGCCAGTACAACCCGTAGTATGCTCACCAGAATAAAATCCACAAACGCCACCTTCTTTGACTCAGGAACAACCCTGGGCAAGTCACGACCTCGCGTTAACCCTCCTCGAGACTCCTCACCTGGGGCAGCCATGTTAACCATAAGGTGTTCAGAGGTCACAGCAGGGGGCTCAACATGTTTTCTAATAGTACAAGGGAACAATCCAGGTCCCCCTCTCTCTGCTCCAGGGTCGAGAGAGCCTGACCCGAGTGCCCATATTCTGGCCGTATGTCCGCCAGTGTTTCCCGAACAGCAGCTCTTATCCCCTCAACCAAGGCCTGAAGGTCTTCCTTGGATGCCAGATGCAGAACATCTTCCCTCATCAAAGGAGCTCCAGATGTCATCTTGCCCACCTTAGGCACTAGGCCCGAATATCGCTCAGAAAAGAGAGTGCCAAAATCCTCTTCTCCTCAGGTCGGTTTGTCACTTTCCTCTATAAAATCATCCAGGACAGAGCTGAGGAAGATCCCCAGAAAAAAAGTCATATAAATAAGCAGTACCATAACAGCTAAATTGTAAAAGAACATCGGTTCGGCCTCGGAGCGGAGTTAAACGCGTCCATCTTCTAGAACAGGTTGCACTGCCCCCCAAAACTAGAACCATTTTTTATGGGACACTACTGTCCGTTTAAATCCTTTTCTCTTAGTCCATATGGAATACAGGTACCATGCGAGGTGATCTTCCTTCCTTGGGATGCGGAATATTTCAGAAGACAAGGTCTTGAAGGTGGAACCTTCCTTCCCTTTCAGCAGGCTAGCCCCGCCCCAGCCTTTACAGTTTTGATACAAGACAAGCTCACTAGATAGGACAGCGAGAAGAAGAGGTAAGCTCCTGTGAGAGCAAGACCCAAGAAGGATTCCTACGTCCAGCCAGGCGAGGCCAAGAGAGATCTCCTTTCTCTGGGTGGGAGATCTGTATTCCATACAGACTAAGAGAAAAGTATTTAACAAGGTAAGACTAAAATACAGTTTTCTCTTTCATCCAATATGGAATACAGGTACCATGGGATATACAAACAGTAAGATCTCAGTGGTCGGAAGTAATAGAAAGGACCCAGCGCCAGTCCCCATGATTTTGGGGTTCCCTAAGACTATCCAGAACTAAGAACAGCCCAAACAGAATGAAGTGTCAATGGACACAGAAACAATAAGCACAGCGCACAAGAATAAGAGGCAATCGGGCTCAAACAGTTTAACAACAGTAAGGCACAGGAAGGATGAGGCCCTTAGACAGGCAGTACTGCCTGAAGCACGTTCCTGCTGAAGCCATAACATCCACACGACAGTGTCTGGAAAAGGTGTGCACGGAGGACCAAATCACAGACTTGCACAACTGATCAGCAGAGGCCTGATTCTTGTATGCCCAAGAGGCCGCAACAGACCAGGTGGAATGTGCTGTAACACTGAAGGGAACAGGTTTCTTCCTAAGTCTGTATGCTCTACATATGGTAGATGTGATCCAAGAAGCAATGTGACCTTGGAAGCAGCCTGGCCTGCCCTAGGACACTCTGGGATGACAAATAAGGCATCTGTCTTACATAAAGACTCTGTACGGTGCACACAGAACTTAAGACAGCGCACCACATCCAACAAGTGGAGATCCCTCTCCTTGTCAGACTTAGGGGGACAGGACAAAATGAAGGCACAACATCTCCTGATTGATATGGAACTCAGAGACCACCTTAGGAAGGAAATACTGGGAGGCCCTAAGAACAGCCTTGTCCTTGTGAAACACCAGGAAATGCTGTTTGCAGGACAAAGCCTGCAGCTCAGCAAGTTTGCAGACAGAGACAAAAGCCAAAAGAAAAGCCATCTTCGTAGCAAGGGACTCAAAGGGAGGCCTCTGCAGAACACCCAAAACCAAATTACGGTCCCACAGGGTTGTGGGAGCCTTACAGGAAAGCATGGACGACCCCCTGAAAGAACACCATTACATCTGGCAAGATAGAAATCCATCTCTGGAAAAAAAGAGAGAGAGAAGTCTGAACCTTCAAGGAACTCAGACGGAGTCCTTTGTTCAGACAATCTTGCAAAAAGGACAGGGCCACAGGCCGGTCAAACTCTTGTGAAGGCAGATCCGTCTACACACCAAGAATGAAAAATGCCCCAACCCCTCTGGTAGGTCTTAGAGGAGACAGGTTTATCACAGTGGAGGCTACCTCAGGGAAGAATCCCTTTCTCCTCAGGATGGAGGCCTCAACAGCCATACCGTCAAAGCCAGCTACTCCACGTTCCCCTTTCATAGTTACCCCTAAAGGAGTCCGGTCTAGGTGACAGTAGAAATGGATCCTGAATAGAAAGACACACCAGTTCCGCAAACCACTCCCTCTTGGTTCAATTAGGAGCAACCATAATGATAGTCGGACTGTCCATCCGTATCTTCCCGACTACCCTGGGAATGAGAGGGATTGGAGGAAAGATATAAGCGAGGTAAAAGCAACACGGAATCGCTATTGCGTCCATGGTAAAGCCCAGGATGTTCTTGACCTTGGACAAAGTGTCAGTGTAGGGGCCACAGAATAAGGAACAGAATGCAGCAGCAGAGTCCTCAGAAGTCTAGTCAGACATAGTAAAATAGCTGATGAAGTCCAGCCCATGCCAAATAACCCCAATGAAGCAGGATAAAAAAAAAAAAAAAAAATGGAATTTCCAAATAAACCGAAACTACCACCCAATAAAAATATTGCCCCACATAATTGCCCATCTGGCGACTAGCTGCTCAGTAGCGCTAATCGCCAGAATTATTACCAGATTAAAGAGAAATCGCTATTCTTCCTGGACTAACAGCAGGATGGAGCTCGGACATCCTGCCATAGTGACATCCGCGCACCTGCGCTGTCAGTCCCAGCTGGGTCTAGGAGGCGTTGCTAGGAGCCTGCTGGCTCCAAAAGGGACTGACAGCGCAGGCGTGCGGACGTCATTATGGCAATATGTCCGCGCTCCATCCTGCTGTCAGTCGGGGAAGAATATCGATTTCTATTTAATGTGGTAATAATCCTGGCGACTAGCTCTACTGAGCAACTAGTCGCCAGATGGGAAGTTATGTGGGCCAATATTTTTATTGGGTGGTAGTTCCACTTTACGTGCCAAGTGGGTAAAAAAATTCCTTTCGGACTCCAAATGGCAGTCAGATAGTTCCCTGGATCAACAACCTATCTGCACTGAAGTCATCTGTTATAATTCTCAATATTGTTTTGTAAGAAGGTATCAATTTTGTCTTAGACAACATGAGGGACAAAGCGATAATAGGGAAATCCCCGATCCCCTGGTAACATAAAACTTGCTCATTTCTAGATCTCCCTTCGTCCAAACATAGCGAGGACACCCCAAAGAAAGAATACAGGAGAGAAATTTAAAAGAAACTACTCACCTGATTAAAGCAAAATGCAAGGAGGCAGACTCGAGTCCCATGTGTCACATGTTGCAGGAAAAGCGGAAGCAGGTGAGAATAGAACCTCCCCTTCCTTCTCGCTTAGACAGGGGAACTCATAAAAGGGAGCAGAATAAACAAATCAATTCTGAGTTCTGAGTCTCTCTCGCTCAGTAATTTGGATGAAACTCCACTGTAACGGGGGTATGCGGGCTTAAGCAAGCAGTAAATTAGATAAAGCTCCGGCAATAAGGATTATGGGAGTTGTATTGCAAACTACAATAGGTATTATTGCCAGAAAACATCCTGGACTACAGTAATTTGGATCAAGCGCTGCTTCAAATTTCTCTTCTGGAGAATATATGACAACACACATCCTTCCCTCTCTCTGCGTGCTCCGCTCAGGCAGTCTGCACACAGAGAGAGAGGGAAAGAGAGCCTGGAGAAGAGCTCATATATTCACATATTCAAGACCTGCAAGAAAATATCACTGACCGGTGCCCAACAGCCAATCCCATTACCCCCGCACGTCCCATGTGCCAAGAAAATGGGACAAACTGAAATGCGGGCAGGACAGCGGGGGCTTCAATTTCCACTCTCCCTCACTCAATTTCTCCTCGCCAAATGCGAGGAGGAGAGTGGAAATTTTGAGCCTTGACATATACCATGCTCAGTCAAGCAGATAAAAGAGTGAAAAAAGCAGACACAGCAAGTTCTCCTCTAGCAGACCCAGGTCCTGTACAATATGCCCTCTGGTTGAAACCAACAAGGAGGCCAGAGATAGAAGCCTACCTAATTGAGGGTTACATACCACCATGTACGTTAAAAAAAAAAAACAAAAAAAAAAACGATTGCAGGCTTGTTAGAGAAAGGCATGACAAACCGAACTGCCACTTTCTAAAAGAGAAGTGTAAGGAGCAGAAGAAGGAATGCAACAAAACGATAAAACACATTGATGCTTTTACAACTTACGTTGCAGATGAAAAGACTTGTTTCTCAGGAGGAAGTTGGTTTCCATTTAAAGAGAAAATCATCAGCTTTTTGTGCAAATCCAATAAAAAGCCTACTGTGTCACCTGAAATTAAAATAAAATGTTACTCATTACCTCACAAAACATACATTTCAAGCGATAATCACCCTTTATTCTGAATTTATTATGTTAAAACAAGATAAAGTAAAATTAACGGTTAATTGTTATTATTATTATTATGTTTTTAATGCTTAACACTTTTCTGGAAAGCAGGGATATGCTACCATTGCTTCTGCCTGAAAAGACTGGAGGGAATGAGCTACTAGAGCTCTTTCCATTCAGTCAGCCCTTACAAAATACAGTGCATGCAGAGGCGACCATTTTATGATGTCCTTATATGGACCTTTTAGACATCATGCCTGAGTTCTGAGGGATGCCCCTCAGTTTTTCCTGATTGTGTTCGTGATACAAACAAGGATGTCTATGTGTATTGCTGCTGATCCTACCTCTAATTCAACTTATAGTAGGGTCCCAGTGCCTCCAGGGGGCAAAAAGACACACACACACACACACTGCTACACTCAAAATGCTGTATGAACAATTAAATACATACAATAATATGAGTTATACGCAAAATGCTACTCGCAAAACACTACACAATATGCACAATGCTAAACACGCAACTCTATGCTCAAAATGCTGCATGCAACCACCATGACAAACGTGCTCACAGTGGCCCATGCAGCCATCAACCTGGTAGTGGACAGCCACCTGAAAGCTTTTTTTTTACGTGCCGAGTTATCACCGAAGTGGTGCGTTTTGTGTCTGCTGTTGTGACATACACTCCACTGTCCAATGAAACACTGATGTCTATAGGAGGCAGTCTTACCGTATTTCATTGGACAGAGGAGGAACAGCGTAGCCATTGGTCCTGTCTGGTGGCCAGGTCTGAAGAGCTGGAATAGCAAGGGCCCTGGAGCACAGCACCAGTCTTGATAGGTCTCTGTATATATGACAAACAAACCAGTGTTGTGTGCCTGTTAATCATCTTGTCTGCACACTTGAGCATGTCTGCATAGATCAGTGTTGGAATGCACACCTCTCTGGTCCTAAATAGGTAAAATTAATTTACATCATGTTTTACCAAAAGCAGCGCTGTGTTTTTAGTACACACATTGACGTAAATTGAGTTTATGGATCTGGGCTTTTTTTTAAACACCCTATATACTGTATTTAGTTGCTGATTAACAGCTCAAACTATGCTTTTTACAATACTAGCTCATGAAAAAGGGATCTGTTTGCATGTTATCAGCAGCACAACTAAAATCTGTTTCAGGGAAGAAATGAATCTTGGCCAGCTGCTATTAATCAGACACAAATATAATATTTAAGAGCAGGATAAATATACAGCCAACTCAAATTGGCAAACATCACTACTACCTTAGTACTATTAACCCTTTGCATGCCAGCTAGAGAGGTGTGAAATGCGCTACTTGACCACAGACCAAATTCTGCCTCACCTCAGTGTTTGTTTACATTCCCAAGACACACGCGCGAGAGCAAAGCACTCTGGGTATTAGAACCCTTGTAACCAATTGCCTCTAAAGCGCTATTGACAAATGAAGACAAAATAATTATAGGCTCGCTTGATATAGTACAATGGTGTTCCTCATAAGTCTCGCACACACTCAAGCTGGTCTTTCATGAGCTAATTTTACTACAGTTCTCACACTGGTTGGGTTGGCAATATCATGGGATCACGGGTGCACTGGCTACTAGCCATTGTAGTTTTCTTATTGTCTAACTTGGCAGTGCAATCTGCTCTCTCCAGCGGTTTTTAGGGTTGAAAGAAAATATAGTTCAGCAACACTGGAGGGTCACAGGATGCCCATCCCTTGTACTTAGGAATATGTTAGAAGAGCACAGATCAAACTAACTTAAACTTTATTTACCTGAAAATGCAATGCAAATACAATTTATGAGTATGGAGTGCTAAGCATACCTGGGAACTCTTAGGGTCTCATGGTGAAGGGCCAAATTTTGCAGATGACAGAGAGTCTAGTGTTTCCTATTATCTAATCTCCACTTAACTACTCTAAATTGGTGGTTGCCACTTGTACCAGGAAGGCAGAGGAAGAAGTCCTGCTCGTCTTGTGTGTTAATGCAACAATATCTTTAAATTGTTTTATGTCAATGGTTCCTTGAGGACTGATTGGAGCACCTCTCTATTACAGCTCGTATGGACATATAGCAATAGTAATGATTTATTGTTGTTGCACATATTTTTATGCGATTAATGTATGTATTAAGCACACTGTACCACTTGCACAACAGATCTTCTAGTGTGGCCACCAGAACATGGCTGGTACCGTCTGAGACTGAACTGCCCTGTAAAGCCTGTCTCTTATGATCATACCTGGGAACTTTCAAAATGAGCTGACCCTGAGATTGTGTAACCCATAAAATTCCCATAATATAGATTATCCGCGATGTATCCCCGATCACTGTAATCGAGAGTCGCTCCAATCAGCATTCAAGGAGCCATTAATGCACAACAACTTACAGATATCTCTGCTTGAACACACAAATGAAGCAGGACTTCTCCCTCTGCCTTCCTGGTACAAGTGGCACCAGTTCAGAGACTAAAGAAATAGTTAACTGGAGCAGAATATATAACAGGTAGCATTGAACTCTCTCACCCTGAGATTTTGGCTCTTCACCCTGAGACCCTGAGATATGGGCCAAAACCCTGAGTCTCAGGGTCAAACCCTGAGAGTTCCCAGGTATGCTTATGATTTTTAAATATTTTGGGGTTTCAGATAAACATAAGGTTTTTCGCTAAAACTACCTATTTCTTTAGTGATCTCTCCTTCCGCAGCAGCTGGCAAAACAATAACTAACTGAATCTATGTTTAATGTTGATAAATATTGGCGTGTTCAGAGAACACAAAAGGAAGTATGCAACATAGAAACCAATTAATCGAGAAACTATTGAATCGCGTGTTGGTAAATCCACACAAATTTACATGTACTAAAGTAACAAGACTGAGCTCATACGTTATAGATGCAACCAAAATCAAAGGCATAAAATAAAATTAGACAAAAATAATGCAACAGAAACAAAAGAAAAGAAGTCTTGCAACAAGTCCTATCGTGTCTCATGATGGCATAGGAAAGGACTTATAAGTATTCAAAATGTCAAAGTAGTAGTAGTTGTAGCAGTAGATGAAAAGCAACAAACATGAAATAAGGAGAAGAAATGTGATTGTTGATTGTGCATCAAAATTATTATATATATGTTAGCACTCTGACAAATTTCTGAATCAGTGGCAGCCCCACCCCGGGGGCATCCTTACTGCCAGGGGCCAGCCAGTGGGTTGATTTAGAAGGAGGAAGAGGTGGAAGGGGGCAAAACAAAATACACAGTGCCTGTTGGCTAAGGAGGTGGGGGAGACTTGAAAAAGGAAGCATCGCTCTCAAAAGCTTGCCCCTAAATTTGAAGGCTAGAGCAATAAAAAAATAAATAATAATAAAAAGGATTTTAGTGTTTTTACCTGTTAAATCATTTTCTATTTAGTCTAAATGGACCACAGGTATCATGGGGGTTGAGTCCCTCCTCCTAGAGGACAGGATATATCTCAAAAGACAGATTCTTATGCGTGGAGACTCCCTTCTCCAGCTCAACCCCCCACCCACTAACTCCCAGAAGTCATGTGACCAAAGGAACACAATGAAAAGTAGACAGGGAAGAGAAGAAGAAAACCTCTTGAGAGAAAAACTCCAAGAGGATTCCTCTGCTATTCAATTGGTGGGAGACCTGTGTTCCATATGGACTAAAGCAAGGAGGATTTAAACATGCAACAACTCTAAAAATAGGATTTTAGTCTTACCTGTTAAATCCTTTTCTCTTAGTTCATACAGGTTACTGGTAACTTTGGGTAGGCGATCAGCCCCTTTAAGTAGGCAGGAACAATTCTGAGAAGTGACTGCTGGGTGGAGCCTACCTCCCCACTCCTTAGCTTACAGCTAGCCAATCCCCAACCAGTAATATCTGCAGACTAACTATTGACTAGGTAGTAATAAGGTAAAGGAAGACTCCTGTGAGCATGAACCCAAAAACCCCCACATTCTGCCACAGGAGAGCCAAGCATGGTCACTTGACAGTGTGGGAAACCAGTAACCTGTATGGACTAAGAGAAAAGGATTTAACAGGTAAGACTATTTTCGCTGTCGTCCAATACAGGTTACTGGTAACTTTGGGATGTCCAACCATTAAGTTCCCCAGGGCGGAAAGAAAGGCAAGAACCAGGCACAGGCCCCCAAAGTCACCAGAGCACCAATGAACATACAGATCATGAATAGTTCAACAATAACCGCAAAGTGTCAATGGACACTGAAGAGGGGTCAAACAAACCCCAGGAATGGATGCACAGCACACTGAACTTGAGCCAACAGGGCTCAAAAGTGAAAGAGTACTGAGAGACTAAAGAGATACTAGACAGGCAAGGCTGCCTCCAGGATCTTCCTCCCAAAACTGTCATCAGCCGATGCTAGCACATCCACACGATAGTGTTTAGCAAAAGTATGCACAGACGACCAAGAGGCCGCCTTGCACAATTGATCAGCTTAGGCCTGGTTCTTGTAGGCCCAAGAAGCCCCAACAGACCTTGCAGAATGAGCCGTGACTCTGAAGGTAACAGGCTTCTTCTGAAGTTTGTAAGCCTTATGAATCGTGGACTTGATCCAAGAAACAATGGTTACCTTGGAAGCAGGATTCCCTGCCCTAGGACCCTCAGGAATGACAAACAGAGTGTCAGACTGCCGCAAAGACTCAGTGAAATGCACACAGAACTTGACACAACTAACAACATCCAACAGATGACGATCCCTCTCTTTGTCAGAAGTAGAGTTAGGACAGAAAGAAGGAACCACAATCGCCTGATTAATGTGGAACTCAGACACAACCTTCTGGAGACACTCTTGTAAAGTGCGAAGCACCATCATGTCCTTGTGAAAGATCAAAAAGGGTGGTCGACAAGAAAGGGCATGCAGCTCTGCAACTCAGAGAACAGAAACAATCGCCAGGAGAAAGGCCATTTTCCACGTCAGCATATGAAGAGGAATGGGAGCCAAAGACTCAAAAGGAGGAAGCTTAAGTACTCCTAAAACCAAGTTAAGGTCCCACTGAGTAGCAGGGGACTTAAACACCGGACGGGTATGAGCAACCCCCTGGAAGAAAATCTTGACATCGGAATGATAGCAAGACACCTCTGAAAAAATACAGAGAGTGCAGAAGTCTGAACCTTAAGATAACTCAGACTGAGACACTTATCTACACCATCCTGGAGGAAGCAAAGAACTCTAGGAAGGTCAAAATCCTGAGACAGGTCTTTGTCAGCACACCAAGATAGAAAGGTAGACCAAACACAATGGTAGGCCTTAGAGGAAATGGGCTTATGAGCACTAAGCATCGTAGTCACCATACCAGAAGAAAAACCTTTCAAAATTGAGGATTCAATCTCCATGCCATCAAAGCCAGACGATGAACCCAGCGAGAGCAGAACATCGGAACCTTCCTGTTGTGCCTTGCTGCCATTAGGTCGATGCATGGAAGACCTCACTGCTGGATGATGAACACCTCTGGATGTAGCTCACACTCTCCTCTCTACAGTGTGCCGACTGAGGAAGTCTGCCAGAACGTTGTCTACGCCAGGAATATGAACTGCGGAAATGGCAGGGACATGCTCCTCTGCATACGATAAAATATGCATTGACCTCTAGCCAAGCTGCGAGGCTTCTTGTGCCACCTTGCTTGCTGATGTAGGTTACCGCTGTGCCGTTGTCAGACTGTACCCTGACCGGGCAATCCTCCAGCTGCCGTGTCCAGTGATGTAGGACATGAAATATCTCCCGGAACTGCAAGACATCGATGGAAAGGCGATACTCCTCCTGGGACCATCGGCCCTGAACACTCAAGTGCCCCAGTACCTCTTCCCATCCAGAGAGGCTGGCATCCATTGTGACTGTTGTCCAGAAGGGCAGCAGGAAGGGTCTTCCTTTCAGGAGATTGTTCAGGTTGAGCCACCACGAGAGGCTCTGCTCCACGTGAAGAGGGAGAGATAGAGATCTTTCCAGGAGATCTGGTCGACCCCTGCATACCAGGATCAGAAAACTCTGAAGTTCCCTGGCATGAGCCATGGCGAACGGGACTGCTTCTATGGTGGAAATTAACTTCCCCACCAAGGATGACAGCTTCTGGACCTTCAGTGCTATCTGATGAGCCACTTCATCCGCGAGAAATACCATTCCTCTCTGAGTGTCCAAGAGGAGGCCCAGAAAGACCGTCCTCTGGGAAGGAACAAGGTCTGACTTGTCCAAATTGATGATCCACCCGTGATGGAAGAGAGCATGAATGCAGTCCTGCACCTGATGATGAAGGAGTTCTGGAGAAGAGGCCTTCAGAAGGAGGTCATCCATCTATGGAGTCACCCTGATGCCGTTCCGATGTAGGACGGAAATCAATGCTCCCAAGACTTGAGTCATGCAGGAGGAGGTTTGGAATCCTTGGGCTTCGCGGAGGACTTGGATCTCCATTGCTGCATAGGCTTGGATGGGTCGCTTGGGGCAAGTCTGCCTGAAAGGAACGAAAGAGCTGATTCCTTTTGACAGGCGCCTTCTTCCTCAGGACCACTGGCAGGTAAGTACTCTTCCCTCCAATGGCTTCGCTGATGAGATCCTCAAGCTCAGAGCTCTGAAAAGGCAAAGACAGGAGAGCCTTCTTCTTGGAGGCCGTGTCAGCAGACCCGATCTTGAGCCAAAGAGCACGCCTGGCTACCACAGACATGGTAGATGCCCTGGCTACCATACGCACAGCGTCAAACAGGGCAGCAGAGATATAATGCTGAGACTCAGCAATGTTAATGAGAAGTTGCAACATGTCAGCAGTAGGGGCCCCCTGATGGACAGCTGAATTGAGTTGTTCAGTCCAAAAAGCCACAGCCCTATTCACCCACGCTGCAGCAAAGGCAGGGAGGAGGGCAGAGCCAGCCGTCGCAAAAATTGCCTTGAGAGAGGTCTCAAGCTTCTCATCAGTCCAGTCTGAGAGCAGAGGCGTCAGCCACCGGCAAAGGAGTGGACTTATAAAGCCTGGAAACTGGGGCATCCACTTTGGAGGGATGGACCCACTGCATGAGGGCCATTTCAGAAAACGGGTAAAGCTTAGAGAACTTCCTAAACACAGATGGTTTCCTGTTTGGAAACCTCCACTCCTCAGATACCAAGAGGTCAAGGGTAGGATTAGGTGAAAAACAAGTATGGGGCCTAAGAGCTTCCTGAAACACATCAGAGGGGTCAGAAGACACCTCCTGTACCAAGGAAAAGTTCAGGGTGGTTAGCACTCAGTCGAAGCAATGGGGTCAGCCTCAAAGGGGTCCCCAAAAAACTGAGGTGAAGTAACAGCTGAACAGTCATAGTCAGAGTCCACCAATAATTCCACCTCAGAGGAGTCAGACACATCAGGTACACCCTGTGGTTTAGACTGGGAAGATCTGATGGGGGTGGGGGCCTGCCATGAGTGGAAGACCCCCTGTAAAGTGGATGGAAGGAGTTGTAAGGTGGACTGGAGGTCTCTGGTAGTAGCCTTAAACTACTGCATCCATACTGGCTCTAGTGCATGGCTGGAGGCCCCTACAGGGGGATTCAGGGGCAGCAGCGCATGCTGGGCAAACATGACCTGAGTATTCACTAGGTAACCCTGAGTGACATGAGACGCAATGAGAAATGGGGGAAACAGACACCCCAGTGTTCTTAGTCTTAGGTTTAGCCCCAAGGTCTAACTGAGTAGACATTCTCACAGAGTCAAATGGTCAAAGTATCAAAACACCCACAAAATAGTATGCATGATAAATAAATTCACCCCAGAAACGCTAAATAAGACATATCTGGAAGGGTTAAACTGTGGAGGAGAGAAGGAGAGTCCAAGCGCTGCGTATGATACTCGATCTGTGAATACACAAAATGGCTGCAGCGATGGGAGCAATCAAACGATTGCGCGAAGCGAGTGCTCATGGGAATCGTAGTTTCGCTAATGGCATACCCAAACAGTACCTGAAGCCCCCTAAGGCCCCCATCATGCCCACAACATTGACTGGATGACAGAGCAAGGGCAAACCAATAAAATGAGCCATCTCTGACCTCGCTACGTGGAGCGGTTGCAGAGATATGTCTCAAACTGTAGAGTCCCATAGAAGTGAATGGAGCAATGGTATCTATGCGGTAAACGCGAGCTAAGGCGAAGAACAAAGTTAAAGAGGTGAATATCAACACGTAAAACCACTCAAAAGCCCACTAGAATTAAACAGTAGAACCAATAAACACTTTCCCTACTGGGACCAGTGCCCAAAACCCCCCAAAACTAGCAGAAAAAGGGTTAAGTTGCCAAAGAAATTTGCTCCAAACACCTCACAGTCATACAGATAAACCCAATGTGTGCATGAGTATGTAAGAGGAACTCCAAATGAGACCCCTGTGAGGAGGGGAAGCATGGGACATGTGGACCTCAGCACTCAAAAGATGCTCACCTTTTTTCAGCAGGTCTTCTGTCTTCAGATTACCATATATCAAGAAGAAGCCTCAGTGGGCAACTCCTGAGGAAAGAACTTGCAGCCAAGATTTTCCCCCCAGGGCTTAGGTCCACAAAAATACCTGGTAAACTGAGCTATCCACATTTGGGTGATGAGAATTGTCAGTGATGGTAATCCGCCTAATGGTGGTATTACATATTGAACAGAAAAATAATAATACAGTTAAAACCATAGCAGAACTGTTCTCTTGCCTTGTGTCTTGACCAAGGAACAAATCTTACTGGTTGTGGATTGGCTAGCTGCAAGCTAAGGAGAAGAGGTAGGCTCCACCCAGCAGTCACTTCTCAGAATTGTTCCTGCCTACTTAAAGGGGCTGATCGCCTACCCAAAGATACCAGTCACCTGTATTGGACGACAGAAAAATACTATTTTCTCTTATGAATAATATGGAACACAGGTATCATGGGGACATACAAATACTAAGCTGTTTGCAGTATCCTAGACAGGCAAACTGTCTGCAAGACCTTCCCACCAAAGCTGGTCTCAGCTGAGGTCAGGACATGGGCACGTTAGTGTTTGGTGAAGGTATGCAAGGAGGACCAAGTCTCTTCCTTGCACAGCTGTTCAGCTGAGGTCTGGTTCTTGTAGGCCCAAGAGACACCCACAGACCTGGTGGAGTGCACTGTGATCTTGAAGGGAACAGGTTTATTCTGGATCTCATATGCCTGGCGCATGGTAGCCAGCCTTGATCCAAGAGGAAGTGGTGGCCTCAAAGGCAGCCTGACCAGCTCTGGGATCCTCAGGGACAACAGTCAGCCTTACAAAAAGGCTTAGCATGGTGCCCATAAAACATAAAGGGATAGTAATATTTCAAAATAAAAGCAGCTCAAATTAATCCTCATAGTATTTTGGCCATGGAACCATTATTTCAATACTGTCAGAGCTGTAGTTCAAGAGTAACTGAATGATAAAGTATCCCCCCCATCCCTTTTACCTAGTGTAAGCCACCTCCCCTGAGATGAGGAATCTGGTCTCTTGACCAGAGGGGTCTCAGCGAGGGATAAATCAATCTTACTGTGAAAGCCCTTGACTGTGAAAACCCCCTTCACAGGTTTTTCCTTATTCAACTGAAGACTGTCCCTGTCTGCAATCCATCTGGACAGTCTTGCTGCTCTGAGGTGAGCAGTGTGACATCAGTAAAAGGAGCAGGAGGGGGGCACTTTATCATTCAAATATTCTTGAACTACAACTCTGACAGTATTGAAATAACGCTCTCCATGGCCCCAATACGATGAAGATTAATTAGAGCCGCTTTTATTGTGAAACATTACCATCCCTTTAAGGCAATGTACCACATCCATCAGACTTAGGGTTAGGATAAAAAGGAATGTACAACAGTCTCCTGATTATTGTGAAACTCAAGAGACCATTTTAGGAAGAAAGTTCTGAGAGTGATGAAGTACTGTCTTATTCTGATAAACCACCAGAAAAGGAGGATTACAATACAATGCTTGTTACTCAGGGGCTCGCCGCACCAAGAGAAAAACCATCTTGAGATTTAAGTACTGAAAAAAAAAAAATGGAGGCAATAGGCTTGAAAGGAGGCCGATGCAAAACAAACAGAACCAGGTTAATATCCCACAAAGGAGTGGGTGCCTTAAAGGAAGGGAAGGTATGAGCCAACCCTTGAAGAAAAACCTTGATATCTGGAATAGTGGCAATGCGCCTCTGAAAAACCATAGAAAGTGCTGAGATCCGAACCTTAAGGGAGCTCAAACAGACCTTTGTTCATACAGTCTTTGTAGAAAGACAACACCAAGGAAAGGTCAAAATCCTGTAAGGACACAGCCTTGTCCATGCACCATGTATAAATGACAGACCATACTCTATGATAGGCCTTGGAAGATATGGGCTTCCTGGCCTGAATCATGTTGGAAATTACCTCTGCGGAGAAACCTTTCCTGCTCAGGGTGTTGGCTTCACGAGCCATGCCGTCAAAGCCAGTTTCTTCGCTTCCTTGTGCCCCAGGTAATCAGTCTGGAAGGAAGGAGTGAATGCTGAAACAGGAGACTGACCAGGTCTGCAAACCACACCCTCTTGGGCCAGTAAGGAGCAATCAGAATAATGGTCGCCCAGTCCATACTGACTTTTCAATGTATCCTAGGTATGAGAGGAATTGGAGGAAACACGTGAGGTGCAAGTTCCACTGAATAGTCATCGCATCCATGACAAAGGCCAAGGGTCTCCCATTCAGAAGCAGGAGGTTGACACCTTCCTGTTTTCCCCGTTTGCCGTGTGATCTATCGTAGGCACATCTCACTGTTGCACAATCAAGTAGAATACATCCATATTGAGTTCCTACTCTCCTAGATCTACATCTTGGTTATTGAGAAAGTCCGTCAGAATGGTTTTCTACCCCTGGAATGTTGATGGCTGATATGGCTGAAACGTATGCCTCCTCCCAACACAGGATGCTTCTCACTTCGCTCCAAACAGCATCACTGCAAGTACCTCCTTGGAAACAGATGTAGGCCACAGCCATGGCGTTGGAGATCGACTTCTGGCCAATCAGAGTGCTCCAGCTTAGAGACAGACAGCCTCCGTCATCGGAGGAGGCTAGATAGAAGCTGAGACTACGTTACAGATCCGGTCAGCACTGTCTGCCGGAAGTAGGTACAGAGGTACATTTAATCTTAGAATTTCTGCAAACGGGCAGATTTAAAAAAGAAAAAAAGAATACAATTTCCATTATTTATTATTGATAATGAAACAATTTAGCCAGAGTTGTGAAGGGCGTAAACATCCCCTTTAAGATGTAAAAAAAAAAATACATGTTGTAGAGTTTATGTTCCCGAATAAAACGGTATCCATTTGAAGTGTTGCATGTAAAGTTTTGCGTCATAAAATTACGCATGTGTTTTGCCGAGTCATTTGAAGTGTTGCATTTAAAGTTTTGCATCATAGTGACACAGATTCTACATTTCACGTCACTCCGAATGGCGCATTTACCATTTTGTGCTTTAACGTGTCGCAATATGGATGCAATATTGACGCATTATGGATGCAATAGGGGTGCAATAAGGATGCAATAGGAGTGCAATAGGGGTGCATTATTAACGCATTATGGGTGCAATATGGGTGCAATATTGATGCATTATAGGTGCAATAGGGGTGCATTAAGGAAGCAACATGGGTGCAATAATGACGCAACATGGGTGCAATAATGACGCAACATGGATATTGACGCAACATGGGTGCAATGTTGAAGCAAGCAATGTTGACTCAATATGGGTGCAATAATGACGCAATATGGGTGCAATGACGACGCAATATGGGTGCAATGACGACGCAATATGGGTGCAATGACAACGCAAATTGGGTGCAATATGAGTGCAATAATGACACAATATGGGTGCAATGACGACACAAATTGGGTGCAATGACAACGCAAATTAGGTGCAATATGAGTGCAATAATGACACAATATGGGTGCAATAATGGTGCAATATGGGTCTAATATTGCACCCAAATTGCGTCAGTATAGCACCCATATTGCATCCTTAATGTGTCCTTATTTCACCCATATTGCATCATTATTGCACCCATATTGCATCACTATTGCACCCATATTGCATCACTATTGCACCCATACTGCATCCATATTACATCCATATTGCACCATTACTGCACCCATATTGCACCATTAATGCACCAATATTGAGTCCTTAATGCTGCGAAATGTTAATAAACGATATAGTGAATGCACCATTCGGAACGACGCGAAATGTAGAATTTGTGACACTTTAAGAAGCATAACTTTAATTGTGACACTTTAAGTGACGCGGCCAAATACATGCGGCATTTTATGACGCAAAACTTTACATGCGTCACTATGATAGTAAACTGAATAAAACAAGGGTACTCCCACCGCTGAGAGATATTTTATTAAAAAAATTGCAACAGCTCAAACATTAATTTTTTAAGTGCAATATCACAGTGGCCTGAAAATTTACAGTGGAGGTGTTACTACACCATCTTATGGAGATTTATCATCTACAGACCAGAGCAGTCCATAGGATGGTGTAGCAACAGCGCCACTGTAAATTTTTTTAATAAAATCTCTCTCAGCTGTGGGAGTACCCTTGTTTTATTTAGAGGGATAAACCCTACAACATATATTTTTTTACATTTTAAGTATTACTATCCCTTTAACATTAATGGGAAAAAAACATTCCTAGCAATAATAAGCAATTTGGAACATGTTTCACAGATGCAGCCCGTCAAGCAACACACCTCCATCCACATACATGTAATGGATTTAAATCCATAGAAATAGCTATAAACTATTAAAACGTATATGTAGTGTAATCTAAGATATAAATAAAACTATACTGAAAACCCACTTTCCCAAATAGAATAGGTAATCATAGTTGAAATACAAGTATGTAACTATATAATCATAAACTAATATGGTATATAAAAAGCAAATATGAAAAATGACATGTTTATATGTGTAAGAGTGTGATTCGAATAATCATGGGGTGGAAAAAAAAAAGAATTTATACCAACTTAAATATACATACAATGCACACTCCCCCCACAAAATGTGCAACATACAACTATCAAAAACAAACACCAACAGGATAAGTAATTGATCCAATCAAACAACAGTCTCAGTATACTCATTCAAGCCCACCATGATCAGGGCTCTATGCCTTTTAGGATAGGAGAGTAGTTTATCTGGATTTAATTATCCATTAACATTTTTTTAAAATGGCATAGAAAAATAAAGCAGATTCCTACCTTCTTTCCAGCAGGGATGTTGGTGTGCCTTACTTTTTGCATTATACCAGATTAGCTGCCGGCAGCCATCATATGCACAGGAATACTCATCATCCCCAATGCCATATCCTTCCTAAACATGATGAAAACCATATTAAACATAGAGCTTGGGAGCAAGTAAAGCAGGGTGTGCATGCAAAGGCAGAAGGGAAGGCAGGGTTGTCTGGTTCTGTGGCCATATGTAAAGTGTGTGGACACTTGGCATATGGTGATTTCTTCACTTACAGTATTACTTTTATAAGTTTTTTTTTGCACTGATTCCCTTTTCTTTTATTTCTAAAAGATATTTACATAATGATTTATATACTGTTAACACTTTTCTCCCCCCCTTCTGTATTGGGTTACACTGGGTTGCCATGTAATGGTAATCACACACAGAGTTAAACATACACAACCTTGCACTCTCATAGTGAGGTCACATACACATACTCAGGCCTAGACACTCACAATAACACTGAGACACAGTCACAAACACAACGTGACAACAGGTACAAGAAGAACCTCCAGTAACATAGTAAATTAGGTTGAATAAAGACACAACTCCATCAAGTTCAACCTTTGCCTCATACCCTTGTGACATGAGAACTGTATAGCTTTCCTGCTACCAAATAAGTTAGTCTTTATCAGACCTTATCATTGCCTACTAATATACAGTATAACCCTGTATGTTCCCTTTTGAAAGAAATGTATCTAATCTTCTCTTAAATGTATCCATTGTATCTGCAATAACCACCTCCTTGGGCAAGGATTTCCACAATTTAACAGACCTTATGGTAAAAAAACCCTTCCTCTGCTGAAGCCTAAACCTCCTTTCCTCTAATCTCAAGGGGTGTCCCCTGGTCACCTGATCAGGCCTTGGAATTAATAGCCCACCACAGAGATCCTTGTATTGACCTCTCATATACTTGTACAATG
The DNA here is from genome assembly GCA_037306005.1 of Rhinophrynus dorsalis. Classification (NCBI taxonomy): domain Eukaryota; kingdom Metazoa; phylum Chordata; class Amphibia; order Anura; family Rhinophrynidae; genus Rhinophrynus; species Rhinophrynus dorsalis. The sequence goes on along the minus strand of CM074722.1, from coordinate 343,203,322 downwards.
TGATAAGATCTCCTCTTTGTACAAGTATATGAGAGGTCAATACAAGGATCTCTGTGGTGAGCTCCCCTCCCATCAGATTCCACTGAGGTCTAGCAGGATAGTCATTGAATTAGTGATTACATTTCTCCTCTCTCTACTGTCAACATACTCACTGTAAGGAGGAGATCTGGGCATAGATTAGAGCAGGTGGGGGGTTGGGGGGGGGGGGACTGCTAGCAGTGGTTCAGAAAACGGACCCAGAACCAGCAGCGGGAGGGAACATATCTAATGGGGAAAGGCAGGCATGGAGACGACATGTGAAAACAGGGAGTGTGATGAGTGAAAAGTTCCTCTACGATACACTTCCTTATGGGGTGTACATGAGAGTCTTAGTCCTCACCCACCATACAGGACACATGCAAACTGCTTTGAGTACTCGGACTGCTGGGAACAGTTGGGCAGCAGCAGTCTGGGGAATAGAAAAGTGGAGTGTATGTGAGGGAAGCGACAGAGAAAAACAGGTGAGGGGACTTAAAGATGAGAAAGTGGAAGCAGAGACAGTGGAATATTGGGATGGTGTGTTGGTGGGCGAGGGTCCTGCATGCGTACAAGCACATACACACTGACCAAGTCATCCATTCACAAATTCATACACACACAGACTATGTAATAGACACAGTGACACATGCTCACTACCACATACACAGAGACAGTAGTACACACTAGCTCTCTCTGTCTCTCACTCGCTCTCTCAAGCAATGCAAAGGAGCATGAGCACAGTAAAGGGAAGCAGCGAGAGGGAAGCGAGCCAAAGGGAAGTGGTAAAAGCGATGGTGGGAGGGCTAAAGGGTGATGGCTGAGGAGACAGGGTGCATTTCAGTTGGCTGTTCCTTTTCCAGTGAGAGAATGTGTGCACATCAGTTGGCTCAACCCCTGGTTCCTCCTGTGCCAATGAGCGTGTGAGTGTGCATTTCAGTTGGCTGCGAAGGCAGGGGCACACCTATGTCAATGAGTGTGTGCATGGGCCACCACAGTGTGCATTTCTGTTGGCCAGTCACTGTCCGTCTGACCGCTGTCAGCCACATCTCATTGGATCACAAATGGAAATTCTGCATAACCCTGCCTTCGTAATGCTCCAGGGTGTGGCTGACAGCAAATACTAAACAATAAGAATTGTGTGTGAGCAGCCCTCTTTGGGGAAAATGTTGAATATGCGGCCCTTGACTCTATTTGAGTTTGACATACCTACATCAGAGGGAACACCTGGAAAGATAAAAACTATGCAGATACATAGAAGTGGAAAAGAAAATCAAAGGACAGTGCCTTTTAGTGGAAAAACAAGTTATTAATAAACACAGCATTGGTGACACCCTATACCTTGAAACATGCATTTAATTTTTTATATTATTATCCAACTCTGAACTTCTGCCCCTTTCATTCTCCCAAGGAGGACATTAAAAGACAGGCAACTAATTTAAATTCAATATAAACTCAGGGCTGAGAGAACTAAGGGGATCATATGAACTATCATCACAAGAGAGGAAGAGACAGCAAAAACTCTTCTCATGTTAAACTTTTTCCCCCTTTTTGTACATGAATAAGAAATGTGATTCCCTTAACATATTACTGCCTTATATAAATACTCTACGTTTTGAAAGAGTTCCTGGCAGGGCCTGAAAGGACAATGTAGCAGGAGGCAATTTCAAACATGCTGCCCACTTCCTTGCCAGGACCAGTCTTCCAATACATAGAGAAAGTGAAATTCAAACATCCTGAACGCTTGTTTGGTTGTGTTGAACAGATGTTCTTCAATTTTTTTCCCAATTATCTAATGTATAATAAGAATCCCCACTTCATCTTAGTTGAAAAAAGGGGAAAAAAAGAATTATAACCAAGATTTCTTGTTACTTACATGATTGAGAAATTTGCTGTCCTTGGTTGCCCAGCCTATCTGCATGACTCCAGAGGTAATAACCGTCACTTCATAGTACCAGACACCAGAGTCGACACAGAAAGTGCAGCGAACACTCTCGAAGGAGGAAGCATCACAACGGGCCTAAGAAATTAGGATAAAAAAAAGTCATCACTTTTATATTATACTCAGTATGAGATGGTTTCAAAGATTTTTTGCTCAACTGAAAAAATATATTTTTTTGTTTACGTATGTATTTTATATAAATATATGTATAGACAAGCACACATATATATTTATGAATGACTACTATCATGCTGTATAAACCACGGAGTTGTAATAATAAGCAGCTTAAAGGGATAGTAATACTTTCTTATTACTATCCCCCATATTGTAGATATTTGTAAAATAATTTTATAGCCCCCAGGTTCATCTCTCAAACCTTTATGGTTTGAGAGATAACCGAAGGCAAAGTTCCCCCCTCCCTCCCCCTTCCCTTAAGTCCGCATTGTGCTGACTGCAGGGGAAGTCTGTCGTACAACAGGCTTGTGGCTCTGCAGCTGAGCCGAGATCCCGTTAGTGAAAAATAATTATTTCACTGAAACTGTCTTCTACATGTGCTTGTTTTGCAAGCACATGTAGAAGACCGTTTCAGTGAAGTAATTATTTTTCACTAACGCGATTTCGGCTCTGCTGCAGAGCCGCATGATGAAAGTCAGACCGGATATCCCTGCAGTCAGAACAACACTGACTTCAGGGAAGGGGGAGGGAGGGGGGAACTTTGCCTTCGGTTATCTCTCAAACCATAAAGGTTTGAGAGATGAACCTGGGGGCTATTAATTTATTTGGCAAATATGTACAATATGGGGGATAGTAATAATAATAAAGTATTACTATCCCTTTAAAATGGGGGGGGGGACTTGCCTACCCACATTTCATTTTGTTACAGTGAGCTAAAAACAACAATGACCTGCCCAGGGCTAAGGAGAAAAATTGTGGTAAGAGATATGAAAATGTATAAGTCTTACTTCTAATCCAAAAGGAGAGATCTTGAGGTACTCGCTCACATCATTACTATTAAGCATGGCATTGATTGACGTTAAGTCTGCTTTTTCATAAGTCAGTTGTCTGCCTTCTTTTAAGACTGGAAAAAAATTAAATAATAATAATAATAACAGGACCCATTTACAATGCATAAAAAAAACAAAAACAAATTTGTCAAATCCAGAAAATCAGAACAATATATTAAAATTACATTGAGACATATATAAATCAAAATGATAGGACATTTAAACCACTTAATAACCAGAGGGTGCTTCTCGATGCATTGTGCTCCCCCCCCTGGTCTTTAAGGGGGTTAATGATCCACGGTAAAAAGAAACTTAGATTATATATTAGGACAATTCATAGGATTGAAAAAAAAAAAAAATAGTGAATAGGAACAGTTATTACTCTCGGCTCCACGATAAAACAAAAATAACAGAAGAGTGGCTGTCAAAACCACCACCAAGCAGACCCCAGGTCCTAGAATAGGCTGCCCCCTGTTCCAGTTCAACAGCAAGGGGAATAGGAGCCTACCTAATAAAGGATGAACACCCCTTAAATTAGGAAAATAAAGCAAATCAAAGACAATCTTCACCCTGCTGTTTCCCCAACCAGAGAGGTTAACAACCTGCTCTTAACACTCAACCGGATGTTCAGGGAATACCAGGGTGAGGAGGAGGTGGGTACTGGAAGACAGCAAGTGGCTTCCAGAAACCACTATTAATCTCTTATACAATTGTGTAAGTATTAAATACCTGGGGGTTGTTTGTCCTTACTGATCAAGTACTATACAGAATACCTTGCTGAAGTGGCAAGATATATGTATTAGCTGTATTTTAACAAAAAAAAAAAAAAGAAGTGTTGCATTTCTCTTTTATTTATATCATGAGAGCACACTGTAGTCAGAGTGCAAACAGAGTTGGAGGGCTTAATGACATACAGTAGAATATCTACTCTCTCCACAATGTGCCAGGCCATACAGAATGGGTCTTGTAATACCAAACTAAGAAATAGGAAGTACTTACATAAGTTGTCTAAGCTCCACTGGGCACAAAATCCGACCTGACGCTTTAAGAAATCCCCATTATTTGTCCATGTCTCCAGTAAGAGAAGACGATCACTAATCCTTGCCTCAGAAACAGTGATTTTATTTTCACCTGTAAACAAAAACACGGGGGGTGTCACTAACTGCAAAAAGCTCCTGTTAAAAAGCCAATTTGATTTTAAAGTGGACCTTTCACATTATCTCAATTTACGTGAGGGATAGGCAACCTTTGGCTCTCCACCTCTCTCCATTTTGCTGTAAATAATTTATTATAAAATGTCATAGGATTTTTGTGCACTTACCAATAAATCATTTTCTCTTAGTCCATGTGGAACACAGGAACCATAGGGTAAAGTATCCTCCCACATTAAAGCAGGGCACCTGCATAAAGGAGAGCTCTCTGGAGGCACATACTTTCTCAGTCATGCTCAGTTTGAACATGTAGCAACAATAATATTAAAAGAGGAAATCTACACAGGCACAAATGCCTGGAGGACCTTCCATCCAAAATGGGCTTTGGTCGAAGACAGGACATTGACTCAGTAGTGTTAAGGGGAAAACCACATGGCCGCCTTATGCTCTGCCGAAGACCAATTTTTACAGACCCAGGAAGAATCCATCTCTCTGGAGGAATGAGCCAGGATCTTACAGAGCACAGACTTTTTCCCCAAGGACAAAGGCCCGGAGAATAGTGACCCTGATCCAAGAAGCCACTGTCACCTTAGAAACAGCTTGGCCCTTAGGAATGACAAAAGGTGAATCCAATTTTCAGAAAGGTTCCATGTGATAAAAGTAGTACTTAAAGTACCTAGCTACATCTAAACCACGAAGCTCCTGCTCGTGTCTGTTAGACAGAGCTGGACGAAGAGAAAGAACAATCATTTCCTAAGGGAGAAAGCCTATAGGAGTTTGCAAAAGCTCCCAAAGAGTATGAAAGAAAGCGCGGGGGGGGGGGGGGGTTACAGGATAAAGCCTGCAATTTGATCACACACACCAATTAAACATAATGCAAGCAGAAAAATTAAGAGTTTTGATCTGAATGGAAACAAGAAAGAGGCTCAAGTCCTATGGAGGTGTGGGAAACCTAAAGACTGGTTAGGCATTAGCCACCTCTTGCACAAAGGTCTGGCAATAAATCTCTGAAAAAGCACAGATAAGAGTCAAGTCCATCCAGAAGAAAAGTGAAAACTGTTGGAAGACTGAAGGCATGTGGCCATGACCTCTGCTCTTCACACCACTTGTAAAACAAGAACGAAACCCATCAATATGCTTTGGATGAAACAGCATTTGGGCTTTCATCATTGTAGCAATAACAGAATCAGAGAAACTTTTCTTCTACAGAATGCAGATTTCAACAGCCAAGCTGTCAGAGCTAATATTTCCACCTCTGGGAAACAGGGGAGATCCAAATTCAGGAGGTACAGAAATGGATGATGACACAGTGTCTTTCCAGAGACAGTAGATCTGAGAATTATGCCTGGCAAGAACAGTAAAGAGCAATCAGGACAGCATGAGCTCACTCCATCCTGACCTTAGTTAACACTCTGGGAATCAGAAGAAAAGGAGGAAACATATACTCCTTGGTAAAATGCAACAGAATGCCCACTGCATTCACAGAGAGCAAGAGGGCACCAGGTCCAGGAAAAAGATAGGGAACCTTGCGGTTCACCAGAAATGACATCAAATACACAACCGGAATAACCCATACATGTACATGGAATTGATCACTGTCTGGTTGAGTTTCCAGTTCCTGGAACCCGCACAATGACAACTTGGACAGTCTGCCGGTGTGTTGCATACTCCTCCTGTTATGTGATTGTCCAAGATAACTGAACAGGAGCTTCCTCCTAAAAGAGAATCAGATGAACTGACTGCTTCTGGTTCCTTCTTGGCAGCTGAGATAAGCCAAAGCCACGTTGTCAGACCAAATCTGGTCAAGCAGACCCCAGAATAGCTAGGACCAATGCAGGAGAGCAAGGCAAATCACTTGAAGTTCCAATACAGTGATGAACAAAAGAGACTCTCAATGTCAAACCAAAGACTCAGAGCTGTCAGCCAAAAAGAGGCTCTTTAACCCTTCAGGCTGGCATGTATCCCACTCTGAACCAATTCTATATGACCAGTGGATGACCCAGTCTCAGGTGAGAGTCCTGAAGCCACCAACTAAGATCTGTCTTCATCTGGCCAAAGAGAGATCTCACAAGAGAGAAATGATACTGCTGTCTGAACCAACGCCTGAGAATACCCAGCTGCAGTTCGAGTGTGAAATTGGTCAAGGAACTGCCTCCAAGGCAGAGACCAGATACCCCAGTACCTTCATCTTTACACTACCGCTGGGAGGTTGTCCAAGGGCTGAGACACCAGCCATGATAACATCTGAACCTTACCTTCTGACAGAATGATCAGTCCCTGAAGAGTGGTGAATCCCATGCAGAGAAAGAGAGAATGTTAGATCCCCTGCAATCTGGATCCACCCTCATCAGTACATCAAGACTGCCCTCACTAAAGTGGCCAATGATTTGCTCACCGTCCCATGGCAAACTAAAACTCCTTTGGGTTTGATAATCATCTCCTCTATGCTGATAACATTCAAATCTAGCTTTCCTCCGCAGACCTCTCCCCTTCCCTCCTGTTCTGGGTATCCAATTGTGTCTCTGCTGTGTCTTCCTAGATGTTCTCCCTTCATTTAAAACTTAACCTAAGCAAAACAGAATATATAATTTTCACTCTCTATCCAGCCTGCCTTACTTCAGATATTGCCCTCACACCAACCTCTGCATCACGCTGCCTAGGGGTCAACTTGGACTCCGCCCTATCCTTCAATCTCCAACTCATGTAGTCTCCATCTTGGTAACATCTCTAGAATTCAACCTTTTCTCATCCAAGATGCTAATAAAATTGTAATCCAAACACTCACATCCCGTCTTGACTACTGTAACTCACTACTAATTGGCCTTCCTCTCACAAGACTAAACCCACTACAATACATAATGAAATCTGCAGAATCTAACTCACATATCACTCCTCTAATAACACTCCTCTTTGCCAATCCCTTAACTGAATCCCATTAGAATAAAATACCAAATTCTAGTGCTAACTTACAGAGCGATTACTAACACTGCACCCCCATATTTAATTTCTCATTTCCAAATACACTACCACTTGTTATCTTCACCCTGCATATGAACTTCTCTCTGCAGCTCTTATTACATCCTCCAACAATTCCTGTTTACAGGACTTTTCTCCCATGTAGAATCTGAGCTCTGGAATTCCCTCCCCCATCCCACGAGACTCTCCTCCAGCCTTCAGACCTTCAGAAACTCCCTGAAAACTCATCTCTTTAGGGAAGTCTATCAACAGCCTGTCTAACTTCTGTTCACCTCATTCCCTTCTAAAATCAGTCTCCCACCTACAACCCCATCACAACCTCATTGTTCAGATAGTCTTTCTCCCAAACAGAACCACTACTTGCCTGGACCACTGCACTCAAAAGCACTTCTTTCTCCCACCAACTGATTGGCAGTTCATGTAGCAGGGGACATTTACACCCCATAGCACTTATTCCTTCTGTGCCCCTACGTTCTCCTAGACTGTAAGCTTTCACGAGCAGGGCCCTCTGGTCCTTTTGTTTTCCATGTTCCATATCTCTGTAGGTCTATTCCCTATTGTAAAGAGCTGTGGAATATGTTGGCTCTATTTAAAGTATAATAATGATAATAATTGATAATAATAGAACCTCTGATAAGACCAGCTAGGATATATTGAAACTGATCACGCAGCCCTGCTGCTCCAGTATGGATATACATGCCTGAAGATGAAAAAGGTGTCTGCTTAACGAGCATTTAGTAAAAGGTCCCTGCAAGGGAAATCCTCGGTGAACAAATATGGGCAGACAACAATTCCATACCTTTTGTGATGAGTATAAGGCTAAGTAATTTTGCAACGGATAGACTATCCTAAAACCACGTCCAGCAAGGCAAGTAAGGAGAAAAGAGGATTATATGAGTGTGCTTCATCCTGGCATTCCTTAACTATCTGGTGATCAGCAGAAAAGGAGGAAAACACATACACCAAAGAAAACTGCTTTGGAATGCCAGTTTCATACACAGAGAGCAAAAGGGTCCCCGGAACTGGGACAAAACAGGGGAAAACTTGCAGTTCAACAAAGATGTCATCACATCAACAGCCAGGAGACCCCACAGATTAACTATGGCGTCAAACAGTCTGAGATCCCAATTCTATTGATCCAGAGATTGATAGCTGGGAAAATATGTCACAACACCATCTATCCCTGCAATGTGAATGGCTGAGAGAGCTGGAAGCTTCTGTCCAATGGACAATTAGATGAACTTTGAACCATGTGTCTGCAATCCTGGGCCCCTGTTCGCGGTTCACATAAGCCACTGACATTGCATTGCTGGACGAACCCACACCAACAGACCCAGGAGAATCTGGGAATAATGTAGCAGAGCAAGGTGAATTACTCGCAGCTCCAGAACATTTGATGAACAGAACACGCTCTCTCGAAACAAAGGTCTTGAGCAGGGATGGGCAGAAGCTGTCGCCTCCAGAAGAAAAATGGCACTTTTCGCTGAGCGGCAACTTTTCGCGAAAAGTGCTGTTTTCCCACTCCCACTCATTGAACTGAAATCAATGGGACGACCAAATTTCTACAGAGCATATGGCAAATTTCCTTTATTTTCCCAAAAGCATAAAACAAAAACGGGTGGCACCACCGCTATGGTTTGAAAGATATAGGGATTCAAAGTTCCCCCCTCCCTCCCCTTCTCCTGATGTCAGTGTCTAGCTGACAGCAGGAGATGTCGGTCTGGGGACCAGCAGGCTGCTCTGCAGCAGACCCAAAAATTGCGTTACTTAAACAGAATTCATTCATTGGAATGGTCTACAAAGTGTGCTTGCAAACCAGGCACACTTCGCAGACCTTTCCAATGAATTAATTCTTTAGCAATAACGTGATTTCAGCTCTGCTGCAGAGCTTCCTCAAGTCGTTCGATTCTCCTACTGTCCCTTTAACTCATGCAGCTTTCTGTTCAAGAGAGGTGGGACCCGGAAGCTGCTGTGTAGGGGCCACAAAACAAAAGGAACATAATGTACTTGTAGAGTTCCTAGGAAGACCAGTCTAACATGAATAGCAACCCCCCCCCCCCCGAAGCCCTGGTGGTCTTTGACTTGCCCATGTCTCCCTATTGCTTAGCCATAGCCAGGAGACTCCTCTCAAAAGAAAGAATACAGGACAGAAGAAAAAAAAGAAAAAGAAAATGCTTCTATGCCTGTAATGGGTTAAAAATAAAATGCCAGGAGTTTCAGTCTCAGAACAGAGCTGGAAAAAAACAGTGCTTCAAGGGTTGCCCATTTCATTGAAAGGGAAGCATAGGCATAGCACTTCCTCTTTCTTTTTCCTGAGGCTCACAGGATAAAAGGCCTCACAGGAGACCGTTTTCCCTCTGAACTGGTCTGAATGGTGTGTTGGCTATCCAGCCATAACAAACGGTCACAAGCCAAGTGGTGGAGGGAGACACTGAAGGTTTCCCTTCCTCATAGTCAAAGGAGAGATGAATAAGCCCCTTCCAACACACTGTACCCCACCTCAGTGCCGCAGGAGATGCAAACTGAAGCCAATAGCCCCATCTAATATGGCCACAGTGAGCACCTGTTTTCTTAAAAGGTGCAGTGGCCCAATAAACAAAACAAATAAAAAAACCCCAAAAAAAACAAAAAAAAAACCACAACAAACATACATACATAATAAGAGGAAGATACTGACACAGCCGGGAGCAGGCAAAAGGGCTGACAGAAGGACAAACCAGAGTGCCAAAATAGCCAGATCACCACATACCTCAGAATGTGACTGCTACAGAGACAGAAAGAGGAGCATACTTACAGGAGAGGTGCACTCTGATAACTGGAATACTCTTCAGTCTTCATGCTCCCATATGAGAAGAGAGAAACAGAAAAATGGCTAAGTGAGAAAGCCATCATCTAGCAGACCCAGGCACAGGGATAGGAGGGCCCTCACCCAGCGGCAGACTGAAACTCCCCATGTAAGATAACAAAACAAAGAAAGCAAGCCAGGAGAATCTTTGTCCTGGCCATCTCCATCGGGATGACTAAAAATGGAGCATGTCTGGTGGAAGTAAATTGAAGTAGAGAGGGATTTTCCCATGTCTAGAGAGCTCTTTTTATGGCAAAGCCCCTGTGAGAGCATACCTGATGTCATGGTTCCTTTGTTCTACATTGCAGGAAAGGGAAATAGACAGTTTACAGACTTTTGCTTTGTTTTTTTTTTTTTTTAAATAGTTAACTATACACCCATTATTTTGAAAAAAATGAAGGTGACAGGTTCACTTTATCAGTCACATGTTGTATTAGTCTTAATTTAGTTTATGAGTTATTTACTACCATTCCGTTATTCCCTGTCTTAGCCCTAAATTACATCCCCCATTCATTGACTAACCCTTTTGATACGCAATGAACTAGTATAAGTGTATGTGAGGTAATGTAGGACTAATACAGGAAGTGCTTGTATTGCATGCCTTAATTAGCATAATCTACAAATATAAATGTAAAATCTAGATTTAAAAAAAAAAAAAAAATGAACGTATAAGCAAACTAGAAAAGCTTTTTAAAAATTGCCAAAGTTATAGGTTGCCATCAAATACTACAATAGAACCTGTCCTTAACAGTAAAAAATACACATTCACTTCATATCATCCTCACAACTCTCAAAGAATGACTGTAATGGACACTTACTTGTTTGTGAAAACTTTTCCAGTGCAATAAGTGCAAAGAGAATGACCATGGGATGAAACTTGAAATTCTAAAAGAAAACGACAGTATATAACATTCTGATGATAGTCTGCCCATAGATTACCCCAATAGCTTATTTTTATTGTGTATCACATATGCTTTTCATTTCTAGTTACTTGTTTAGAGAATAGACTTTTTGTACTACTATATGTGTACATGAACCATGAGGCTGGTCTACTTTGAAGAACTGTAGCAATTCTGGAGCAAACCATTTGCACCATAACGGTAATGTTAAATTTCATATAATTCACACCGATTTAAATGGGGTTTTTTAGCAGCTAAACGCCATGACTCCAATGCACAGATAAGCGCATCGACCTTCACGGAATACATAACTCTTTTCCTGGCATACATACTCCTATACAGCAATGCACACAGACCCACATACGTCCCCCAACAAACACACAAAGGTCCACGGGCCCACCCTTCACAAGTCCATGTGGACGGCCGTGCACATGGACACACACGTAACACACCACCACACAGAACCCCACACACACTTTACGTACATAAGTACAGGCACAAACACGCACATCATATATGCGCAGGCCACATACACACAAGCCTACAATGACAGACACATGCAAACACCTCACCTAGTTTTTTGCCAATTTCTTCCATGTGGTAAAAACCTTCAATCTTTTAGAGGTCTACAATATTCTGCAAAGAAATACACTTCAGATCACTCGCATTTCATGAGGTTAAAAGCCCCATTTTAATTGGTGGGAACTTGGAGATTTTCTATTTGTTTCCTATGGTGCAGCTGGCTTGCTCCAGAATTGTTCCTCCTTCCTTTGTGCCCATAGCCCCAAACCACCCAACATGTTCTATGCCCAGCCTAGTCTGCAACTACTTGTGTATGTAAATTGACAACTACTGTATGTGCTTATCTCACCATATACTGAATGCCTTATTATTTCTTTTTGTTTGACTTTTATGGGTGTTAGCACTGTAAAACAATCAACCAAATACACACTTACCAGACTTTCTAATAAATACTCCAATATCCCAGGGCCTAGTAAAGAGATGCTGGCAGGACCTGCAAAGTGAAAGCAATATTAACATTAATAAAAATATAAGGGTCATATGAGATAACGGGGGAGGTGTTTGAAACTGCAGTTATAAAGAAAGTGTCTCAAAGTGACATAATAGATGTAAAAACATTTAACAACTTTTTCTCTAAGTGCTAACTCCAGTTAGTTGACCAGGGCCCCCACCCTTCAGTGGGAGCCATGAAATAGGAGCAGCGGGCGACATTCTTGCATTCATCGCCCGCTTCTTCCGGCTCCTGGAACTCCTCTGAGCATCCGGGATGCCCTATCAGGACCCACTGAATCTACAGTAGGGCCTGACAGGGCAACCCAGATGCTCAGAGGAGTTCCAGGAGCTGGAAGAAGCGTGCGGCGAATGCAAGAATGTTGCCTGCTGCTCCTATTTCACGGCTGCCTCCGGAGGGGGGGGGGATCCTGGTTATAAAGGTGGGCAGCATGGATTGTAAGGTAGTAAGGTTAATGGTTAAAGGGATAGTAAAGTTTCATTATAAAAGCAGCTCTAATTAATCATCATAGTATTTGGACCTTGGAGAGTGTTATTTCAATTCTGTCAGAGTTGTAGTTCAAGAGTAATTCAATGACAAAGTATCCTCCTCCCGCCCCTTTTACTGATATAACTCTGCTCAGCCACAGCAGAAGGGAGGTGCCCAGGTAGATTGCAGAGAGGGACAATCTTCAATTAAGATAAGGGAAAAACCTTATCTTTCATTGTTCTCATAGGAGGAAGGTTGTTCCCTGCTGTTATCTGTCTGGTCTAGCAACCAGATTCCACATCTGAGAACAGATGGCTTACGCTAGGTAAAAGGGGCGGGAAGGGGAAACTTTATCCTTCAATTACTCTTGAACCACAACTCTGACAGTATTGAAATAGAACTCTCTATGGCTCAAATACTATGAAGATTAATTGGAGCTGCTGTTTTTGTGAAACATTACTATCCATTTAAGGTACATAGATTATACCTAGGGAATTGTTTTATGGTGGATTAGAAGTGTGGATAATCTGAGGAAAAGATGAGGTAGAAAGAGTTAAAGATTAATGTTGGGTGAGTTACGTTGTGGAGTGACCGGATGTGATGTTGATCTATTTAACTCAGAGAAACAATGTAGTCTGTAAGCCCTGAGGAAGTAGACAGTTATGCCCGCGATACGCGTTGGCAATTAAGTTTTAAACATTTGTTGTATCTGATGAACGAGTCGATTCTCTCTCAGCAGTGTCAGGATTCCCCATAGAGAATAGTGGTATAACGATTAAGCAAGAATAACACGGACATCTAGGAAAATACAAGAGTGCTGGTGAGAACTCTATAAACAGCCAATTGGTATATGCGGAGCTCGATTAAAAGTTAATGAGTGCTGATTCACTCTACTGTTTTTTTTCTATATAGCCGATGACTACTTTGGAGGAGAAGAGTGAAGGGTAGAACTCCGGAGACAAGACTTCTGAGAGAGATAAGCTTGCTATATATTGTTATCTTGCACATGGATCCATTTCATTGTGTATGTGTAGATTTGATTAAACACCACTTTTAGATCGTCCTGTTTTGCGCTTCCATTGTGTGCATATAGAGCGCAGGAATGCCGTCTGCTGCCTCCAGATTTGGGGGGGGGAGGACATGTCAAGGGGGCTCTGATTGCAGAAAAGGGGGCAGTCAAGTACTAATATTGAGGTGGGGGAGGCTGGCTTTTTGGGTGTACGTATTATACATAGGAACTCATGATTTTACCTAAAATCTTGGGTATAATTTACACCTGCGTATTATACCTGAGATTTTACGGTATAGAATACCACTGTGTGTGCGAAAGTATATTCGCAGGTGCTAATTTCCTCAGAATATTCTCAGATAGACATGTTTATAAACGTGACTTTACTTCTTTATAAATAGTACCAGGTTTTGTGAATTTTAGTGATAATTCTTATGTATACATTAAGAAACCTTTTTATACATCCCCCCCACCCAAAGTGCTGCAACTGTGGGGCAATCAACAAATAAAACCCCCCACTGATTTATATTGGTGTTTTAACCCACTGAATGCTTTAGAGGTCTAAACACATTACTACATAATGTGCTGGAGACCTCTCTAGCATTCAATTTAACATCAGCTGGAAATTCTGTCCCCTGTGGAACAGTTGCTTTGCCCCACATTTTCTTTAAACATATGGCCCTATGAGGAATTAGCCATGTGTCTGGCAGTTTTCCTTAATAGAGGTGGAGGACAAAACATGTGCAGCAAATGGGAATGTTGGACAGGGACTATGTAGAAAGGTGGGGGAGACAGACATGCTACACAGAGAGGAACACAAGCCAGGAGATGGTTTGTGAGATGACGAACACATGTAAAACAGACAGAGTGAATAAATATTTAGTGAGAACACATAGAAATAAACAAGAGCAGACAATGGAAATCACTAATTAGACTTGCTTGTCATAGAAAGAAAAGCAAATGTACAGACAGAGTGGAACTGCAGCTCACAAATATTTCAAATCATTATCCTATAATATAAAAGGCCAGAATGTTTGTCCGATGCAGTCATGCACAGTAGAGACTGCCCAAACGCACAGAATGCTGGACCTCTATGGCATTCAAGAGGTTAAAAGAACCATTTAAAATCAATGGGCAGTCGCATTTCTCACTTATGGTGTGGTTGGTTTACCTCAGAACTGTTCTACTTTTTCACGGAACTCAAGGCCCATAGAATTGTTGTTGGTACACAACAACATGTAAACACATAGGGCAATATGCAGATGAGAAACTGGTGACCAACAAGCTGCTCCAATGGGAACAAATAATTTCCGAAATGACCTCCACTTTAAAATAGGGCCTTTAACCCCTTGAATACTAGAGGTCAATCAGTATGCTCCAGAATTGCTCCATTTTAGCTTTCTCCATAAGGCTCTAACTGTAACAATAAGGTTTTAGACAGATAAAAACACTCACCTGCCAGCTTCTCAGCCAAGCAACCCAACACTGCAGTTGTATTGCGGTGTTTGGCAGGATTACAGGCATCTTGGATTGCTGTGGACCCACTTAAATGCAACTTTTCTGTTAACTTCTGGAGGGCATCCTTCAAAACAGAAACTTGATTGTGAGCATTAAATTGTACCCGTTACCTACATAGCTTTTAGTCTCATTAAATCTATTTAAACTGCATATACCTTGTGCTCATTTACATGCCCAGTCTACAGAAGTAGAACACATGTACAGGTTTACATTGTATATATAGAAGTGACAGGACTTATATTACAATCTGTGGATCGCATCAAAATTATAACATTTTTTTAAGATTCATTTTCTCAGCTTCTGAAATCTCTGCATAAACCCAGCATTCTGAAAACAAAATATGACCCCAAAATTGTATATTTTAGCAAACCAGACAACCCAAGCAGTCACCATGTTTTCTTTTACTTTTCACATTTGCTGTAATTGTGCAGAGGAAATGTTGTAAATAACAAGATAAAGTATGTTCATCTGTGCTGACAAACACTACATGTATTTAGGTTTAGCCTATGTATTTGTGGCAGGTATAGGGCCCAGATTAAAACAATATATCTAATAATAATTATATGTATGTATGTATATATACTATATTATAAATTTGCTAAAGACGTTTGTCAGAAGCCGTCATGCGCAGTAGAGACGACTACCCGCGCCACGGCTGATATGGAGCAGGGCGCTCCGAATTCAGTATGTGTATGCTGAGCAACAGCTTTAAGACACAACTCAGGAAGAGATGCAAAGCCAGTGAACCACTCATGGACAGCCGTTTCATTGTTAATGGAACTCATCAGCATAAGGTTGGTTTTACTGGCTTGCTATTGAACCAGCCTCATGATGATGAGTTGCATTAACAACGAAACGGCTGTCCATGAGTGGTTGACTGGCTTTGCATCTCTTCCTGAGTTGTGTCTTAAAGCTGTTGCACAGCATACACATACTCTAAGGAATCCATGTATAAAGTGGAATCTGAGGCAAAAAGATGATTCCTTGTTAAACGTATTTGCACTTGCCTACCCAGAATCCCTTGCAGTAGTAACAAACACTGCAAATTGAGATTTCTGTGGGAAAAACAAATCTTACGGCTTGACTGGTGTGTCAAATTTTTGTTTAACATTGTATCTACCACATTATATTATATATATTATATATATATATATATATATATATATATATATATATATATATATATATATATATATAAATAATTTGGCTGAACGCTGAACATGTGGTGGGTCCTGTACCTCTCCCCTACTTATCTTCCTCCTGGTACTGTGCCCTATATATTCCCTGTAGAAATGTTATTATTCATAGCACACAACATTTTACTACAATTTTATGTTTTTTATTTTTTAACCCCTTAAGGACTGGCCGATCGTACATGCGGCCGGCACTTAAGGACCACTGACCTTTTTTATTTGCAAATCAGATTCAGGACTCCCAGGAAGGCATGCAGCCACACAGGGAGCCCTGAATTCCACGACGGTCCTGGCACGTCATGCGTCCATATGGTTTGCCGACACATGACAGTTCAAGGGTCCTTGAGGGGGTTAAATAAGTGAATAAAATAAGAACAAACTAGCAATGCTAGGCCAGTGATTGCTGCCCTGGTTGGTCCTATATCTCCTCTTATGGGTCTTCTGTTGCCATGCCTTTGACTCTGGTATCACATGGTCTGCGAAGTCCATAACGAGGAGACCACCAGGAGCTTTAGGACCACCAAGGGCAACAATCATGTCCTTTATTGTGAAATAATTTTTTGTTACTTCCACTTTAATTTTCAAATCTCAATTCAGTAATTCAAGCTTCAGGAATCACTCAAAGTAGTGCCTGGAGATTAACTGGGCCCCACGCTATAAATTACATCATGGTTTCCAGACACTGCAGAGCATGTTGGGGGCAAGATAAGCGTCATTAAAACCATATTTATAGTCTTGTACATATACAAGCAATAAGGGTAGGTAACATTATAATTTGCAATTTGTTTAAGTGGTACAGGATACTTTAACTCTTTGAATGCCAGAGGGGTACATAATGCACAGTGCAGCATTTTATGTTCTACTAGGTGATGTGTGACACAGCTTCGCCCAGGCGGCGAACTTTTTTAAATACTTTCAGTGCCAAAGAGGTATCCAAGAGGATACCTCACTGACACTGAAAGCATTAACTTGAATTAAAATCAGACCTCGTGGTAGGGCATCAGGTCACCTCCTGATGCTCCCCAGCTACCAATCACCCAGCTGGTTCAGCTGGGAGATCAATAGGAGCAAGACAGCTCCCCTGCTTCCATTCTACCCAGAGCCACCGGGTAGCAGTGAGAGGAAACCCTACCTCACTGATATGAGAGGGTTTGATGATCCCGCCCAATCCTACGTGGTGGCCCCAGGTAGAATGGAAGCAGGGGCCCTGCATCATCCCATTGATCCCTCAGCCAAGTCATCTGGGGATCAGTAGCCGAGAGGCTGATACAGCTCAGTAGCC
Organism: Rhinophrynus dorsalis; assembly: GCA_037306005.1. Lineage (NCBI taxonomy): Eukaryota > Metazoa > Chordata > Amphibia > Anura > Rhinophrynidae > Rhinophrynus > Rhinophrynus dorsalis. Next base: position 343,185,987 of record CM074722.1, on the reverse strand, counting down.
AATGCCCTACCACGAGGGCTGACTTTTTTTCATTCATTCATTCAAAGACTCACTGGGGGCATTTATAAAGTCCTGAAACATAAATAATTAGATGCCAGTCTGTCCCTTTAAACTGTCTCTTAGCACTGCCAGTCATAATTGCAGCTGTTATATACTTCAACTTCCTTCTTACCTACATATGATCTGGTGTTCCTTTTAGTTTTCATTAAAGTTGTGTTTCTAGTTTCAGCTATCCCCGTTGCTGACAATGCTACATTCCTGACTATCCATTTGCCTCCTGATTCTGTCTCTCTAGACTTTTCCAGTGGTCGACCTTGCTACCTTCCTGACTATCCGCTTTCCCTTCACTGTTCCTGGGCCTATAATTCTGGTTAGAAGGTGATCCGCCTGTGTATCAACCTCTCTCTCTGTGGCTCCCTTCAGTCGTCTGGGAGCTTGGATCTCCAGTCACCATTGTGCAGGTATCCAGGGTTCCAGTGTAGCCTTCTTGGCTATACTTCTACTGCTACCTCCAGGTTCTGCCAGGTATGCATGCACTAAGCTTGCCTATTTCTTATCCAGTTCCCAGTCCACCTAGCTTGGCTTTACCTCCCTCCACCTGTTGCTGAGTACTAGTATATCTTTTCCATTTTTTTATTTTTCCAGAGCTATCCATCCCTTTGCGGGTGATATTTGGCTCAAGGGCCACTCCCAGTGGCAAACCCTAGCCCTTGCTCTCTTACACAGAAGAGATTGTGCTTCTCCCGCTCTAGCTATCCTGTATATTTGCTAGTTCCACTGGGGAGTACTATCAGATTTTGAGGCTGGCAACCTTATACAGCCCTTGCTGCAGCAAGACCCAGTAGGAAGTAGTTCACACTAACTAGCCACGAACCGTAGCACTACTTCCAAGCCCTTGCATTTTGTGGGTTCTCTGACATTAGCATACAGTACAGGGAATTAACATGAAGTGCCACAAAGGCACACAAACACTAAGTCTGGAATTTACGGGGAACTCCTAGCATTTTATATGTCATTTGCCAAGAAAGCAGAGGAGTGTACAAATAAATAAATATGCTGTCATGTTTAGGTCTCATGATCGGAATAACAAGAACATATTTAGCATAACAATATCCATAATTTTGCATCTGAAACTCAACAATCACATTTTTGTCCAGATTTTCCAGAGGGAAAAAACAGGGCATCCTAAGTGGATGTCCATGGCACATTTAGACTGACATTAATTATCTGTTACACAAACTGAACTTGTGTTATAACAGTTCTCCTTTAAATGATTAGTAATCATTTACAAAGTAAAGGAATTCATGCTTTAAATACATTCAGTGATCGAGTAATGGTTAGAGGCCTTGCACACAATCTGCAATCAAAAGGGGAAAACATGAACCACGAGTGAAGGATAGTGCAGGTCACAATATAAGGATGATATTATGCATTAAGAAGAACTGGAGCTAGCCAACTGCCCCATAAGGGACAAATACATTTCCCACCCTTATTTATACAGAACTATTACCCACTGAATGCTAAAGAGGTCACCAACACAGACAATGGGTTCCAAGCCTGATTAAAGGGATAGTAATGTCTCAAAATAAAAGCAGCTCCAATTAATCTTCATAGTATCTGGGCAATGGAGAGTGTTATTTCAGTTCTGTCAGAGTTGTATTTCAAAAGTAACTGAATGATAAAGTATGACCCTCCCGCCCCTTTTATGGATGTAACTCTGCTCACCTCAGAGCAGAAAGGTGGTGTCTTGATGGCTTGAAGAGAGGGACAATCTTCAATTAGCATAAGAAAACAAACAAACTGAAAAACCTGTCAGGGGGGATGCAGGGTTTTCATTGTTCTCACAGTAAGAAGATTCTCCCTTGCTGTGAGCTGTCCAGTCTTAAGACCAGATTCCACATCTGAGAGGAGGTGGTTTACACTAGGTAAAATGGGGATGGAGAAGGATACTTTATCATTCAATTACTCTTGAACTACAACTCTGACAGTACTGAAATAACACTCTCCATGGCCCAAATACTATGAAGATTAAATTGGAGCTGCTTTTATTTTGAAACATTACTATTCCTTTAAAAACCAATGGGAATTCCTGTTACCTATGTTGCAGTTGGTTAGCTCCAGTTCTTAACAAATCCGCTTCAGCGAGTTCATCTGATCATGAACCTCCATATTTCAGATATGGATGTATACGAGATGCATGCCCTGGACCATGCTGTTAGCCTTCCTTATACAAGGACATATAAGCAATAGCCGAACACCACAAATGCACTGATCAATATACTGCTGAGAGCTCTAGCACTGAATCTACTGGAAATGGTGCTGGCCAGCCAAAAAAAATGTCCTGAAATGTATACTGATGGTAATTTTGGGACAGCCAGCTATTCTCACAGGCTGATGTACTAATGGAAAGGTGTAAAACACTGAGGGAAGCAAATTGCACCACAGGAACAACATTTCCACTCATTTAAATGTGCTTTTTAACCCAGTGAATGTGAGGAAAAATTGTGAAGAAACACATTGGAGACTTCTGTAGTAATCATGGGGTTAAAAGATTAATTGAAATTGTTTAATGTTTATTTGTCCCTCTATGTTGCAGTCGCCTTGCCCAGAATGGCACAACATTTTCCATTAGTAAATTAGCCTCATAAAGGGCTAAATTTCATTGTAAATGATAACTTTATGAATGGTTTTAATCAAGATATTTTCTTGTACAGGCTTCAGTAGGAACCTGTAAACTAAAACCCAGTGTTAACATTTATCATCTGTAATGAAATTTCACCCCAACATGGATGCAGATGAGATAGATTGATTTAGTGGGTTTGGCGACAAAATTCATTAAGAGATCAAGTTTACTCAAAATTTTTTTCTGGCTGATGTTCCCATAACCATATATCTTACTGGAGAAGTAATGAGGGAGATATTTGCTGTCCTGGGGGGATGATGCACTAAAGGTTGATCTTATGGTGAAGTGTGTCCTGCAATGTAGTTCACTTCGCCATGGAGAATAAGACAGGCTTCGCCATATGCACGAAGACTTTGCTAAGCAAGGTGAAGGGGGGGATTGTGATCATTAGCATATCATTCTGTTGCAAAGGTGTCAACATTTTGGGGAGGGCTGGGGGAGCAGAGAGATTTCAGCACCCCTCACTCAAACTTTTGAGTGCCAGTAAGATAAACAACACATTGCACGACTATGTGTTGCTTACACCGTTGGCACTCAGAGGATTTAATTGCTCATGTCTGCTTTGAAGTAAAGGCTACAAATCCCACTGATTAAAGGGATAGTAATGTTTCATAATAAAAGCATCTCCAATTAATCTTCACAGTATTTGGGCCATGGAGAGTGCTAGTTGTAGTTCAAGTGTAATTAATGATAAACTATCCCCCTCCCACCCCTTTTACTGATGTAACATTGCTCAGCTCAGAGCAGCAGTGAGGTGTCCAAGTGGATTGCAGAGAAGGACAAGGGGAAAACCTGTCAATGGGGGTAGTGCTTTCATTGTTGTCACAGTAAGAAGATTGTCCCTTACCGTGAGCTGTCTGGTCTGTGGGCCAGATTCCACATCTGAGGGGAGGTGGTTTACACTAGGTAAAAGAGGTGGAAGGGGGATATTTTATCATTCAATTACTCTTGAACTACAACTGTGACAGTATTGAAATATCACTCTCTATGGCTCAAATACTATGAAGATTAATTGGAGTTGCTGTTTTTGTGAAACATTACTATCCATTTAAACCCTTGAATGCCACAAAGATGTGCAACAAATTGCTCTGCAATGTGTTCCTTCCCCTGCTGGCACTCAAATGTTAAAAGAGCAGTAAACTTTTTTTTATGAAAACACATTTTATAGAGCTTTTCCTGCTGAATAAAATAAGGTCACTTCCACTGCTGTTAGTTGTTTTATTCAAAAATTACAGCAGTTCAAATAACCAGGAAGTGAATTTCCCGTGTTTACTTCCTGATAACTCTAACTGACAGGAAGTGACAGGCAGTTTCTATCACATTCTATGGAGAACTGTATGGCTCTGACTTTTCTTTCCATTAGAATCTAACAGAAAATCTAATTAGAATTTGAACACTAGAGGGCACTGCTAATGTAAAAAACATGGGTTTAAACTGTAATAACTCTGGAAATATAAATCTCTCCGCAGTGAGAGTGCCCTTATTTTACTCAATAGGAAAATCCCTACAATATATATTTTTTCATAAAAAAAGTTTACTGCTCCTTTAAGGAAGGGCTGTGAAGATTGTTGAGGCTAAAGAGATCTCAACTTTGACAGCCGTTGCAGCTATAGGAATTTAGCACTTGTGGTGAGGTGCCATGTTAAAATATAAACACACCCAAGGGAATATGAAAATGGCTCATTAGTCTGTATTTCAATATGCAAATGAGCCACTGTCAACGGAGTTACTTCAAAATCATAAAGTTGGTGAAGACACTGTGGATTTTTGTAGATGATGACGTATTTGTGGCAAATTAACAGGAATTTGATGGAGAAAACACCTTAGTGCATATCTCAAGAGGTCATCTAAGAAAATATATCATATCTCCACAGTTGGCCCCTTATTGAACCGTAGTGCATCACCACCTGGACAGCTACAGAATACATCTAGCGGTTACATACTTTTGTTGGCAGCGGACATTCATCCAGTAGTAACGTAATAACAGCTGGACCCAGAGGATCTTCTAGTGGAATTACTCGAATCAGAGACTGCACCACATCTAGCCATCCATTATCTGTCACCAGAAAGCAAAATGCATGAGGTGAAACGAACAATACAGTCATGCAGAACAAGAAACAATGGCCGTATGAGAAAAGAAATATGGTGTTATTTTGGGGCAAACCAACAGCACCATACAGAAAGTATTGCCCCAAATGTATTTTGATTAAACTGGTACTTTTAACCCTTTAAAATTATATCAATGTCTTCAACACATTACTTCATCCTAGGTTGAAGATCTTTCAAGCCTTAAAGGAGTTAAAACCCCATGTAAATCAAAGGACATTTGGGGAATATTTTGTTGTCCCTTCAGGTGGTTGGTTGTCTCCAGAATTCCTAGGCTTTTGGGGCTGAATTCTATTGCTGGTGCTAATTTTGTCTCTGCGTTTATCTCCAGATTTCTCCATATACTTCAATAGAATTATGCTTGATAAATCGAGTGTTAACATTTAGCACCTACAATAGAATCCAGCCCCTGGTCTTTAAATGTGGTTCATGAGTCCTTATCCAGCAGGATACAGAACTGCACTTCCACAGCAACCAAACTACACCATAGGGAAGAAGTAAAAACTCCCCACTGAATTCAATGTGGCTTTTAACCCACTGAAAGCTAGAAATGTCTCCAAAGCATTGAGCAGCACCATTGATACAACCATTTAAGGGGTGAAATTCCCATTGAAGATTAATTGCAATTGTCATTTCCCCTATGGTGCAGCTGGTTTCTTCCAGAATGCATCTCTTTAGCTTGATGTATACTGGTGTCCATACACAGGGCAATTTGGTCACCAAAAACTGTCTATTCTGGTCAAAAATGGCCAGACTGGTTGGTTATCGTACCTTGAAGCCTGTATTCATCATGCTAACGAGGTGCAACTCTGTATAAACCCCCTACACTACAGGGTGATGACCTCTCTAACATTCAAGGACTTAAAAACATCAATATTAACTTAAGTTTCTCCATATTGTGCAGTAAGTTTGCCTCAGATTTGCTTCATCTTTACCCTTCTGATTATGACTTTATAAGCAATAATGAGAGATTCTGGGTCAAATCAAATGCACCATAAGGGGAAAGAAAATTTCCATTGATTTAACCCTGTGAGTGACAGAGGTGTCCACAGCATTGCAATGCGTTGGAGACACCTTTGTTACTCAAAGAGTTAAACAGGGCTTTTAACCCAATTAACGATATAGAGGTAGTAATGTGTTGGAGACCTTTCCAGCATTCTAGGGGTTACACACCTCATTTAAATCAATGGACACTCATTTGGTCTCAGATTATTTACTCCAGAATTGTTCTTTTCTGTAGACGACTCTTCCAGTATACTAGAAGAATTGGTAAGGCAATTTACTTGGCAAGAAATCAGTTTGAACATTAGGAAAAAGTACACAAGGATCTGTGAGGAAAAAAAAGCTGCAAGGATAGATGGAAGCATTCATGTGTATCAATGCGGTGAGGAATAGTACCTGTTTCTGCCATCTCATGCAGAGTGATCATGGAATAAGGTGGCTCCTGGTCACTGAAAGGCAATTATTACAATCTGGAATCATTCGCAAATTGTGCACGAGGAACAAACAAAGGAATTGTAACAAGGCAGTGGAGGACCAGGCTGGTTAATTTGCAAAACAGACAAATACTTAAAGGGATATTAATACTTAATTATTACTAATCCCTATATTAAAGTCATATTAAAAATAAATGTATTGCCCCCAGTGTCATCTCTCAAACCTTTATGGTTTGAGAGCTAATCACTCCTAAAGTTGCCCTCTCCCTCCCCTTCCCCGAAGTCAGCATTGTAGCCGACTAAAGGGAAATCTGTTCTTACGATCATCAGGCGGCTCTGCAGCAGAGCCGCGATCACGTTAATAACAAAAAAAAAAAAATATTTCACTAAAACGGTCTACTACGTGTGCTTGCAAACCAAGCACACGTAGAAGACCATTTCAGTGAAAGATTTCTTTTTTTATTAACACGATCTTGGCTCTGCTGCAGAGCCGCCTGACGGTCGTATGACAGGCTTCCCCTGCAGTCAGCTAGAACGCCGACTACAGGGAAGGGGGATAGAGAGGGTAACTTTAGGAGTGATTAGCTCTCAAACCATAAAGGTTTGAGAGATGACACTGGGGGCAATACATTTATTTTTAATATGACTTTAATATAGGGATTAGTAATAATAAGTATTACTATCCCTTTAAAGCGAAATATTTCTTAAATTATTATTTTAAATAAATATTGGCCAACATAATTATAGATGATTCTGAAAGCTCTTTGAAAATCATGTGTTAAAGTACTCGTTCCATTCACAGGTTATTAAGTGCTGTGTGATACTCTCTCATTGGTTACTAAACTTGTAAGTCTTAAAATCAAAAGGATCCTAGCTCTAACTTTTTTTGCAAGAAACAACAAAGCGGACATTATACATTTGCAGAACACATATTTCACTGTGCGGAGGTCTTCAAAATTCTCTAACCCCACATTCCCTATATTTTGCCCTTAGCTTCTGCCAAAAGATGAAGGGTTGCAATTGTGATCCACAGAAACACTGTGTAAAGAGATGTTGGTGTTTTTGTAATGGCAAAAGGAGAATATTTTAAACCTTTAGTGACCAATGCTTCGCAATGAACTGCAAATCCCCTCTAATCCTTAACGGATTAAATTAATATTAATGGTTGATTATTCGGTACTCTATGTCTACTGTTCTAAAGAGGACAAAAATTTTAAGATCTGGTTGTACTGGTAATTCCTGACTGCTAATAACTTTACCATGGCCGCTCACCAAAAGGTAGATAAATCTTTCCCCACCTGGTAACTCCCTGGCAGATCCGCAAAAAGTTTACCCTCTCAGTTCAGAAAATGGTGGGCTCAGCATTCCCTACTTGATGCCCAGAGATCCAAGAAGCCCTCAACCAATGATTATACTATTTATTCCTATACACGCCTTTCCTATTCTAAGACTCCATCACGTCCATTTCAAGGTCCTATCATACATGCTTAAAGCAGAACTTTCCTAAGATGAACATAGAGGCTGAAATCATAATTACATTAGTGATATGCCTAGAAATAGTTGTCTTTTCAAGTATAATCGCTGCATTAAAGAAAAACAGAACCTTCTATGCAAGGTGGCACCGGCAGGGATCTTGCATCAGGCACTCTCTGTGCCTGCATGGTCAGTCCCTTCCAGTATCTTAAGGCACAAAGGCATTCAACTCACCAATCATGGAGTTGAAGGGGACGGACAGGGCAGAAGCAGAGATGCCGGCTCTGCAGGATGTCTGTGCTGTTCCCCGCTGCCTGTCTGCTGAAAATATTCTATTTTTCTTTAATGCAGCAATTATTCTTGAAAAGACAACTACGTCTAGGCAGATCACTACTATAGTTACTATTTAAGCCTCTATGTCCATCTTTTGAAAGTTCCGCTTTAATTTAAGTGGTACTCCCTTACAAGTATACCTAATTATGTTCCAGTACATGACTGTTACATTTGTATGAATGAGGACTATGGATGTACATTCACTCAGAACTGTCAATGTAAAGGTACCCAATTATTTTACTTCTGTACACACTTTTTTTTTTTTTTTTTTTTTAAGAAAAGATAATCCATGTTTTGAAAATCCTGCAAATCCCCATTTATTTAAATGGGGCTGTTAACGTCTTGAATAGTAGAGAGGTCTCCAAAGCATTGATAAGCAGTGTGTTGGAGAGCTCTCTTGTATTCGAAGGTTTGAAAGACCCAGTTAAATTCAACAGCAATTGTCATTTTCCATGTGGTGCAGTTATTTTCTTCCCCAATTGCATCACTTTAGCTCGATGAATACAGGTGCCAGTGCATAGTTACATAGTAAATTAGGCTGAAAATAGACGGCGATCTATTATGTTCCAACATCTGCCACTGTATAACCCAAAAAATTAGATTTACATAATCCTTTCTGACTCCAACATTCATGTTGTCTAATTACCAGAACTTCCTGTTTAACCTATTAACATACAGTATAACTGGACCATTTTCAATCACCAAATTGCACTATCTGGTCAAAAAGGGCCAGGGCACCTTAAAGTGATAGTACTGTTTCACAAAAAGAGCAGCTCTTATTAATCTTCATAGTATTTGGGCCATGGAAAGCGTTATTTCAATAATGTCAGAGTTGTAGTTCAAGAGTAACTGAATGATAAAGTATCCCCCTCCAGCCCATTTTACCTAGTGTAAGCAACCTACCCTCAGAAGTGGAATCTGGTCTCTTAATCGGACAGGTTGCAGCAATGGACAATCTTCTTACTGTGAGCATAAGGAAGACCCTACCCCCTTGACAGGTTTTTCCTTATGCTCACTGAAGATTGTCCCTCTCTGCTATCCATCCGGACATTGTTGCTGTTCTGAGGTGAGCAGTGTTACATCAGTAAAAGGAGCGGGAGGGGGGATAAGTTATCATTCAACTACTCTTGAATTACTGCTTGGACAGTATTGAAATAACGCTCTCCATGGCCCAAATACTATGAAGATTAATGAGAGCTGCTTTTTTTTTGTGAAACATTACTATCCCTTTAAAACCTGTATTAATCATGCTAACAAAGTGAAACTCTCATCCTCAATGCACTAAAGGGAAGAAATTAAAATTCCTCAAATGCCCATTGATTCGAATGAGGTGTTTAACCTTTCGAGTGCCGGAGGGGAATACAGCGCATTTGAGAAATGCGTTGTGTACCCTCTGGCACTCAGAGGGTTAACCTCATGACTAATAAAGAGGACTCTCTAGCATTTCTAGAGTTAAAATAAATAAATAAAAAATATGAGTTTGGATTTTCACTAGTCTAATAACTGCCAGTTTGTTTCTGCCAGAATTGCACCTCAGTAGCTGGATGTATAAGGACCTATACAGGTTTTCTGCACAGATTATGATAAATGAAAGACTCATTAGAAGGTATAACTGCTCTTAAAACCTCATCATGTATTAACCCTTTGAGTGCCAGAGGGGTACACAAAACATTGTTTGGCAATCATTTTGCAAGCCTAGGGCATGCAAAGGATTAACCCCTTTGGAACTCAAGTGGTTAAACTCAATGGGGTGCCTAAAGAGAAAACAAGAATTAGGAATTTATCATATTGTGTGAAAACTATATTATGGCCAAAGGGACAATCTTAACATTCTCAGTTAATACAAGCTTGCACTTAACATCAAAGAGGATTTATCACGAACAGACAGCTTGAGACTTGGGATCCCAGGCACAAAGATTTCAGCTGCAGGAAGTTGTAGTAAGGGTATTAATGTGACACTAGAGGACACTACTGAACTCCAGGTGATACGTGCTTACTTGTCTACTAGAGTTCTAATCACAGCCAAAGTATCCAGAACTAGTCCGTCTACGCTAGTCTTCTTTCTCCTTGGCTCATGTGGTCCTCTAACTCTTCGTGGTGGTCTTATAGGGTCTCTTGGACGGTTTCTAGCTTCATTTGCAGGTATGATGCGGTTCTCAGTCTGCTGACTTGGAGAATCAACATTGTCCTCCACACCGCTATCCTCTCTGCATACACAGGTGTTTCCCATATTAGTGGCTCCCAATTGTTCATTTAAACAAATTCTTTGTTGCACCAAACTTAAAAGGAAACCCTGTATTAGGCTTCTGCTGGCATAAAATGCAATCAAAGCAAGTACAATCATCTAGAGGTTTGTATGTGCCACAGGTTCATTATCTTGAAATTTACATTTTTCCATCCTCCTCCAAATATTCATGCGCAGGGATTTTCAAGATCCAGTATTATCTCAGAGAAAAATAGCCATCTCTTGAGGAAAAGTCTAAACAAAATAAAAAGGAGACAACTGTAAGAACAAGAAAAATTTACAGATCAATCTAACACATTCTCATGTAGGTAGGATAGTCAATCCCTCACAGAAATATGGTATAAAATATGAACAGTTATTAGACAGAACTCTGGGAACACACCATTGATGCTAACAGAAGATGCACTGCATGCGCTGCTTGATTAATCATGCTGAGGGGGAAAAAACTGTTGTCTGGCTCATCCTGAAATGATATACAAAATGTGAGAGGCTTCTGAGAATGAACAAACAGCACAAACGTGATGCTCCTGAACGGTGACTAGCCGTAGGACAGGCCATTGTGTTGTTTGTTCATTCTCAGAAGCCTCTCACATTTTGTATATCATCCTGAAATGAAACAGAAATGGAACATGCGGACATTTCACAGTGCAGGTCCCACAGACATAAAAAGAGTTGTTTCCGATAAGCTAAAGTAGTGCAATTCATGAACACCATAGGGAAGAAAAGAGAACTCCCAATGAGGTCAGAGAGGTCTCCAACACATTGCTTCTCACTGCATTGAGAACTCTAGTATTAAAAGAGAAACTCCCCATTTAAAAGTGACCATCAATCAATCACTCTTTTTGACTTTAACCTTACCTTTTCTGGCAGTACATAATAATATGTAATTTTTTTAATAACGATTTTTATTGGGGAGACAGCAAAAAGCACACGAGTACAATTAGCAAAGAAGAATAATCATCATGTAAATAAAATATAATTTACAAGACATTTCAATATACTCTATAATAGCTATTATACCGCCACCTCCCACTATCATCCCAACATTTTTGAGTTTTATGAAAACAACCCCACCCCTAACTGGGGACTAAGCCCCCAAACAAACAAAGCCCTAAATACTAAAACCTAAACTAAGACTAGTTTACTGGTCGAGGACTCCCCCCCCCCCAGGCACCCCCCCCCCCGCATCCACTATAAGTCAGGATTGGCGTTATAATTTTACTAGTTTTAAAGACTGTGTACATGGGCCAACACTGGCAGCGCTGTAGTCATGCACAGTACTGACTGCCAGCACCGCGGCTGATACAGTGCGGGCGCTCGGAAATCAAACCGGAGTCTTCTCTGCGCACCTTCCTGGAAGCGGTCCCAGGATAGTGCGCAGAGAGGACTCCGGTCTCCGTATCAGCTGCGGCACGGGCAGTCAGTACTGTGCATGACTGCAGAGCGCTCAGCTATCCTTAGCGAATTATAATATAGGATTTTTCTTTTACACCTATGTCCCTGACAAGGAGCTCCCTTGATCCACTTCTAGAGAGCTTTCTGCCTTGAATGGTGAAAGCAGGACAGGGCAAAGAATGTAAGGGTAAAATAAAAAGCTAGTGATATAATGTAAAAAAAGACTGGCTCTACAACATAAAAAGCAGTACTGACAGAACACTCTCTGTAAACTCCAATTCAGGGAGCACATTGTCAGTGACATAAGTGTAAAAAAAATAGGTGAAGACGAAGGAAAAGAAAGTATAGGCAATTTGACTTTACATATTATGCATGTGAGGAATAAGTAATAATTAAAGAAAAAAAAGGAGGTTGACTTACTTGAAATCATTGGACTTTTGGGGAATTTTTATTTGCCCCATATATGGACCTCTTTAGCTTAGTGAATACAGCCTTAGGTGTCATGTCTCCAAAACCTGACACTTGCTGCCTATGCAGACAAAAGTGCAATAAATGAAACCCATTGCTTCAAGGGGGATTATAACTTTAGAACAAATGGATCTTATTCAGATTAGATAAACCTTACCTAGTTTGAATCAGTCATTCAGAAATCCAGTATATTCAAACCCTACTTTATTTATGAACTCTGCTGTAGTTGTGGCATTTTATCTGCAGTTGCAAACTGAAACCAACTAGAATTAGACTTCAAAGGAGATCAAATGTAAACCAATATAAAGTATACAGATATAATTCACAGACTGGTGTAGTTTTCCTTTAAGTAAACATTCTGACAGACGTTCATCTGACTTTTTATGACAGGTGGAAAACTTATTTTGTTATATAAGATGTTAAAGGAATAACGCTTCTAGTGTGTGTGTGTGTGTGGGGGGGGGGGATGTGTATAATCTATATGTAAAAGAAACAGCAAAAAAAAAAAAACAAAAAAAAAAAACTGTCCATATCAGAGGTAGCCAACTCTGGTCCTCAAGAGCTACTAAGTACATGTTTTCAGGATCCCTCTAAATATATATAGAGATACCAATTAAAGTGACTGAGCCTCTCTAGTATTTAAGGGTTTAACCCCTTAAGGACCCATGAAGGTCATGGGTTGTTATACCCTTAAGGACCCATTATGGTCCTGGACCATCATGGAATTCCAGGCTGCACGCTGTTCGGGGAGTCCGGAATCAAATGGGTAAAAAAAAAAAAAAAGCTCCATGGTCCTTAAGTGATCTCCGTGTGAGTGGCCGGTCATTAAGGGGTTAAATACCCGTTTAAAATCAGTGGGAATTTGTATTTGTCTACAGGTGGTGCAGCTGATTTGGCCCCAGGTTTTTTCCCTCTCACTACAGGGCCCATACATATCCACACAATATCCCATAATTTTTTGTCAACTTCTCAAAGTCATTTTCAGAACTCCAGGGCTATTATAGCAGACAGAATTCTATACATAATGTGTCCCCAATCACCTTAGAAGTATCTTACGGCCCACCAATAAATTAGCCCATAAATCCATATCTGAGAGCCTAATTTATCAAAATAAGAAAATTAAACTCATATACCACTTTATTCCTTACTAACCAATCCATCTGATCAGGAAAATATGCAGCACATGAAAAACAAATAATCCAACCTTGGCAGACAGATTCATAGAGATGAATTGACATGGACTTTACTCAAAGCCCATAAAGTAACAGTATGCACCAACCTGGTGTCAACCTGAAAAGTCATTATCTAATTATCTCTGAAACCCTTTAAGCACCAGACTTTTTGCAAAGTAATCTCATGCACACCCTACTGGCCCTTAAATAGGAACATACGTTAACTGTGCTGACATAATAATATGAAGCACAATCAATTTGTACTCAGTGCTGTACACAGAATATTTAGGTACAGCAAATCCCTGCTGCATACAGCTTATTATCTACTTTGGGTGCCAGAGACTCAGTGAGAAAGTGGCTTACATAAGACCATAAAGAGCTGACATAGGAACTGAACCCCGTTTTCCTGTTTCATAGCCAGTGCCTTGGATTTCAAACTAGTCAATTAACCAGTTGATCCACTCCTCTCCTCTCTACCATACAGGGGGTTTAAAGTTTAAGTTAACTCAATGGGTGGTTTATTAAATTTAATTTGCCCTCTATGATACCACTGGTTTGTTCCCAAATATCTCCCTTTTCTCTTTTTGCATAAAGCCCTAAGGGACATGACTTCAAAATAGAACTGATTTTACTGATAAATTGATTCCTCCTTCTCCAGAGGTAGCTATACTAAACATGGATTGATGGCTCTCAGTGTTAGTCCTCAGGCACACAGGTCAGCTTTTGAAGATGCCTGTGATTAATGAGGGACATACTGACAACCTGACCTGTTGGTGTGTCCCAAGTACTGGGGTGGAGAATTGCTGGTCCACATCCTCAATGAACACAGGCTAGCAATAGTGAGAGAATGGAGAGAGCGGAAAGAATACCACCCTTTTCAGCAAAATAAATACCTAACATAAGTTTCAGAAGTGAAACAGAGCAAATGACAGCCACGTTGTTGGACAAGGAAGGTAATCATAGAACAATTTGGTTATCCTGGGGTGTGATATATTAAGACTATGGTAAGTAAAGACACTGACAATGGTCAAAGAATGATGTAGCAACTCTATTCTAATTGCTAACAACCAATACTCAGAAGGTATTCCAACATCTCGATGATGCACTGACTTTGCAAACAGCACTCTTAACCATCCAACTGCTGAAGTGGAAAAAAACCTGATTCTTCTCCATCCAGCATTACCCTGTACAACATCTACCTCTACTGCTCATCATCATACTTCATTTAACCCTACACTGACTCCTACCCTCATCAAATACTTCACAACTCTGCAACTGTCTCTCCTCATCCAGCCTGACATCTACACCCTGGATTGACCCTTGAACGCAAAGTCACCCCACTCCCCTGGACTACAATCTGTTGCTCAAACTCCACTTCCGCCCCACACATTAACCCCACTATGGCCAATTTGGCTCCTTGCTTTTTCATTGCCATCCTCGCCTGCTTTAGACTCTCCTCCTCCTGTGTCCACATTAAGTGCAACTCCATCCACATTGCACCCTCACTTCTTCCCTCACCGCTTCTCTGCACCCATGAACTTTTCTCATTCCTCCAGTCCCTATCACTACCATCTCCTTCAACTGCTGCCAAAAAGCCCCACTGCTTCAAATCTCACTTCCACCTTACTTCCCTGTCCCTTCTCCTCCTGCTTGCTGCAGGTGACATCTCACCTAACCCAGGCCCCCCTTCCATTCTGTCCTGTAAACCAACACCCACTCAAACACGCAACATCCACAACCTACTAACTGTACCACGCCACCTAATCTCCTCCCCCCCTTTCTGTTTTGGTCTCTGGAACGCCCGCTCTGTGTGTAACAAACTAACCGCTGTTCATGACCTATTTATTTCTCACTCCCTAAACCTCCTAGCCATCACTGAAACCTGGCTCACATCATCAGACACTGCCTCCACAGCCGCACTCTCACATGGCGGCCTGCACTTCACCCACACCCCTAGGCCTGGCAACAGTAAGGGGGGTGGAGTGGGCATCCTTCTGTCCCCTAACCACACTTTTCAGATAATCCCCACTGTCCCCTCTCTCTCCTTCCCTACCTTTGAAGCTCACACAATTCGCCTCTTCTCTCCCTTCCCCCTGCGCGTTGCTGCCATATACAGGCCACCCGGTCCTTCTGTACAATTCCTTGACCACTTCGCTTCTTGGCTCCCTCATTTCATGTCCTCTGACGTCCCCACTCTCATCCTGGGAGACTTCAACATCCCTGTTGATAACCACAACTCCCACCCTGCCATCAAACTCCTTTCTTTAACAACCTCCTTTGGCCTATCACAATGGACCTGCACTCCCACACACAGTGATGGTCACTCTCTTGACTTGGTCTTCACTAACCTCTGCTCAGTCTCTAATTTCTCAAATGCTCCCTATCCCCTCTCTGACCACCACCTCCTCACTGGAAACCTCATCATACCACGTAAATCCATCCCTTCCACCGGGATCAAGAGCATGCAGAGAAATCTGCATACGCTTGACCTCCAACAATTTTCTGCTTCCCTGCAACCTCTTCTGAACCCCATCCTCACACTTACTTGCCCAGAACAAACTGCTACTCTCTACAACAGCATTCTCACAAAAGCCATTGACACAGCTGCACCTGCTACTCCACGACACCCCCGCACAACCCCACTACAACCCTGGCACACAAGACAAACGCGATACCTCCAAAGGTGCTCACGCACTGCTGAAAGGCACTGGAGGAAATCGCACTCAACAGCTGACTTCATACACTACAAATTCATTCTACGTTCTTATAGCTCTGCACTATCCCTGGCCAAACAGGCATACTTTTCCTCTCTAATTTCTAATCTTTCTTCAAACCCAAAACGCCTTTTCTCAACCTTCAAGTCACTTCTACGCCCACCAATGCAAACCCCTGCCACCAACTTCTCGGCCCAAGATCTCGCCACTCACTTCAAGGACAAGATCGACTCCATCCGACATGACATCTCATCACTTCCACTCCCACCCAGCCAGCCTAGATCCCCCACCCCCCACACACACTCACTAAGCTCCTTCTCACCAGTCACAGAGGACGAAGTTTCCCTCCTCCTCACTCGCTCAAATCTAACCACATGCACTCTTGACCCAATCCCATCTCAACTTACTCAAGAACTTTCACCTCTACTAACGCCACCCCTTACTCACTTATTTAACCTCTCTCTATCAACTGGCACCTTCCCATCCTCTTTCAAACACGCTCTAATCACGCCAATTCTAAAGAAACCCTCCCTGGACCCAAACTCACTGTCAAACTACCGGCCCATTTCCCTACTCCCGTTTGCCTCCAAACTCCTTGAGCGTCTCGCATATAACCAGCTCACTAAATTCCTCTGCTCCCATTCCCTGCTAGACCCCTTGCAATCTGGATTCCGACCTCATCATTCCACCGAAACTGCCCTCACTAAAGTGGCCAATGACTTGCTCTCTGCCAAGTCACTAGGCCACTACTCCCTACTTATTCTCTTGGACCTGTCTGCTGCCTTTGACACAGTAGATCACCCACTCCTCCTCCAAGCCCTCCACTCTCTAGGTCTCCGTGACACTGCCCTCTCCTGGTTTTCATCATATCTCCGCAACCGCTCCTTCAGTGTGTCTTACTCTGACTCCACCTCCCCACCCCTCCCACTGTCTGTTGGAGTGCCTCAAGGCTCGGTCCTGGGCCCCTTGCTCTTCTCAATTTACACTGCATCCCTGGGTAAACTAATAAACTCCTTTGGGTTTCACCATCATCTCTATGCTGATGACACCCAAATCTATCTTTCCTCCCCTGACCTCTCCCCCTCCCTCCTGTCCCAGGTATCTAACTGTCTGTCCGCTGTGTCTTCCTGGATGTCCTCCCGTCAACTCAAACTTAACCTTGACAAAACTGAACTAATCATCTTCCCTCCCTCTCCTAACAGTCCTACTCCAGATATTACCCTCACTGTCAACAACACTATCATCAAACCAACCCCTACAGCATCTTGCCTGGGGGTCACATTCGACTCCGCCCTATCATTTATTCCTCACATACAGTCAATCTCCAAATCGTGCCGCCTCCACCTCCGCAACATCTCTAGAATCCGACCCTTCCTTAATGAAGACACCACTAAAATTCTAATCCAAACACTCATCATGTCCCGTCTTGACTACTGCAACTCACTACTAACTGGCCTCCCTCTTGCCCGCCTAACCCCACTACAGTCCATAATGAACTCAGCAGCACGACTAATCTACCTAACCAACCGCTTCTCCAACACCAGTCCCCTCTGCCAATCCCTACACTGGCTCCCATTAGCACACAGAATTAAATTCAAAATCCTGGTGCTCACCTACAGAGCCCTTACTAACACCTCACCCCCCTATATCTCATCTCTCATTTCCAAATACACTCCCACTCGCCATCTTCGTTCTGCACAGGACCTTCTCCTCTCCACATCTCTCATTACAACCTCCCACTCCCGCCTACAGGACTTCTCCCGTGCTGCACCCAAGCTCTGGAATTCCCTCCCCCGCCCCATCAGACTCTCCCCTAGCCTTCAGATCTTCAGACGCTCCCTGAAAACTCACCTCTTCAGGGAAGCCTATCAACTACCTCCATAAATATTATCACCAAGAACCAACCATTCCCTGGACCACTGCACTCACTAGCACTTCTCACTCCCACCCACTGACTGGCAGCTCATGTGGCAGGAGACACTTACACCCAATAGCACTTACTCCTTCTGTGTCCTACCCACCTTCCTCTAGACTGTAAGCTCTCACGAGCAGGGCCCTCTGATCCTTCTGTTCTCCACATATGATTTTTACTATTTAATATCCCTGTATGTCTATCCCCTATTGTAAAGCGCTGCGGAATAAGTTGGCGCTATATAAATAAAGATTATTATTATTATGTAGTCCTCCCTTACCTATGCTAACTTTACGTTTAGTTCACACAGACAAGTTGGCTGCACTCGATCTCAAAGCATGCCAAGCCATTCAAACTAACTTGCCTGCGATGAGTTCCTTTCCCCCTGCAAGCCTCTCAAATGGATGGCAAACAGAGGTATCTCAAGGATGGCCCACTTGGGTATCTGCTATACATATAAATAGCCGATGCCTACATGGGTTAGCTCATCACTGGAGGATGTGAATAGCACTGCATCTTCCAGAAATACTGGTGCAAACGACATACAAGCAGATCACCATGCTGCAACTTGGACTTGCCCAAAGCATGAGAATATCCAAGTTGCAGCATGCGATGCGGTGCATTCTGCAAGCTGGAAATTTCAGGTGTGAACAGCACCAGAGAAACATAATTGTTTCACATGGATGCTATTAAAGCAGAATTTTTATCTCTGTGCTTAAGTCACCATGTGAACACAAGCTAACGGAACAGTAAACATTTTTAATGAAAAAATATACATATATTTTTATCTTATTTCTTAAACGTAAACATATTCTGCAGAGGTGAAAAATAATGGGAACGACCATTACAAAACATAGAATTGACTTTCACTGAAACAAGTGGTATAGAGTGTTGTCATGCAAACTTACAATCTACAGGAATGGGAACAGAACAGAGCACGAAGTGTAGGAGTTGAAGATAGATTACATACAAATGAGTGGGGAAGAATGGAGTCAACAGTTGTAAGGAATCATATAAAGGATTAGTTGAGAATGATGTGAATGATACCAGGATTTGGGGAAATGCCACTGTAGAGTACAAGAAGCGGCAAAGACAGAGAGGGAGAGAAGAAGAAAGAGTTGCAGAATTTCATTTACATCCTCAAATGAAGGGTAATAGTGTGGCTGTTGACAATGGGGATCCCGAAGTTATTTCATTCAAAGTGATATCCAAATATGAATTGAATGAGAGGAAGGGTGATTTGGACAAAACCCTGTTAATATCTGAAGCGAGATGGCTCTACCATTTACAGAGAAGAGTGCCTAAAGGACTAAATGAAGGTTTCACATTTCTTGCATTTGTAAGGCTGTGGTTTTATGGTTTTATCCATTTAGTGAGATTCCTTAGTACATTAACCCTTATGAAATAGGGTCACTTGAGGCATTGATGGCCTCTTGAATTTTTAACACCATGTATTTTGTGCCAATTTGGGCTAATAATTAACCTCATTGAGCACTATAGCCAACAATCAAGTTCCCTTGTCGCTGATGTTAAGAGATCTTTATAATTAGTCACTGGAGGGGCAGATGAAGCCCTAAATATTTTATTTATAAATATTCTGTAAATATTTAAGACTTAAGTATACGTTTGCTCACATATTTTTTTCCACTGTAAAAATATCCATTTCTTTCATTGCATGTGTCATATGACAGCATAATAGCAATCAAGACTGTCTCTTGAAAATGATTCAGTCCTAAAGCTGTTACTAAAATGATGCTGGCTGCTTGACAACAATGAATATCTTGCCTTACATGTCTTCTGCGTATATACTAAGTATACAACCAGTGAATTATTTTAATCTGTATTAGTTCATTGCATACTGCCATATGAACAGAATACTAGAAATGAGGGCTGTCTATGAAAGAGTTATAAAGACTGAGGTTAACTATGCATGGTCTGTTTATGATTCATGGAAGCAGTTGTTACAAACTCTTACATCCTTGACAGCATAACTCCCAACATTTTAAATGGGCAATGAAGGACGCTTTTCTTTTAGGGGGATGTTGTTGGGGGTGTGGCTGATAGGCGGGAATTATCAAAAATGGTAGGTAATTTTATGACCTACTGACACTTCTTTGCATAATTGAATAAATGATTTAGAGCAAGACCAACATATTTTATAAACACAAATATTAAAGTTTAAACAAGCATTAAAGTGAGTTTTATTATTGTGAAACAGTGTGATACATTTATATATACACACCACACAGTCGGATCTCCTAAAAGAGGGACACAAGGGTGGGAGGGACTATCCCTCCTAAACAGGAACACTTGGAAGGTATTTGACAGCGAGTTCTCTAGATCCCTGAATCCGGACGTTTTTTATTCAGCCAACCATCAGAGCAGAATAATGAAACAGTGTGACTGTTCCTGCTCTGTATTCTCTTATTTACACATAAAAGTGGAAACAAAATAGGGAAAACATAATAATAAAAAAGACAAAAGAAAATAGTAAAAAATATAGGCGGTTTGACTTTAAATAAGTATGCACTTGCTGTATATGTAAATTCTAAATAAAAAGTTACTATCCCTTGAAGGAGGGGTGTCCAATAGGATTGCCGAAATGAAAAATAATTTAATGTGAATTCTTCCAGTTAACAACCAAAAATGCAATTGACAACCACACTGACATTTCTGGGAACTATCATATTTTTATTAGCACCTTAATTGTTTTGCAGACACCTCCCAGTTTTAGCAAGATTATTAGATTCTGTCAATAAATTTAATGATGACTGGTAATCCTGGTGACCAAATAGTAAAGCAACAAATATAGTCAATACAACATTTATTTCCAGTCCAATCTGCCTTATCCCCTTTTAGGAAAAAGGGTCTTCAAGTGGAGGTGCTGATCTCCACATGTTTCTTTCAGTGGATCAGCAATTTTCATTGTCACACCTACACTCAAGCAGCAGAATCCTTCAGAGCAGATCCACATTTACAACTGAATGCAGCACCAACAAGCAGTAGGACAGATCACAAATTTCCATTTGGCATTTACAATTATGACTAGAACCACTGCTAACAACAGGTTATTGATTCCTATTTAACTCTAGATTTTCAAGTGTAAAGAAAAATGTGCTAAACCCTTGAGGACCAGAGGGGTGTACAACGCATTGCTTCTCCACAAGCTGTGCACCCCTCTGGTCCTCAAAGGGGTTAAAAAGCAACGGTCCCTGATCCACATGAACAGTCCTTGGTTCCACATCTTTGTCTCTGGAGCCTGCTGTCCCTTTTTATGTTTCTATCCACCTTATTTAAATGCCAATACTTTATCGACATCAATATTGCTTATTATGTCATGTGCTATTTAGGCGTGGGCAAAGTATATTATGCTGTAGATGCGCAGCTCTAATTCACTGATCTATGATGTTTTCTGTTGATGTCGCTCTGCATGGTAGTATAGACCACTTCTCTGTAATGTTACTACTCAAGGAACATAACCCTTGAAAATGTTAAGTGTTAGCAAGTATGCAATATATAACAATTTAAAGGGTCAGTAGGATTTATTATACGGAGGTACAAACCTCTTTAGCGCCTCGCACATATACATTATGGCATGATTTGCCTTGTACAAATAAGGCTGCACACGCCATCAGATGAATAATACTCTTTAAAGACACTGCATATATTTCCCTTTGTCTTGGACAGTGCAGGAGAGGATCTCCTATAATTATTTGAGGCATCTAACACTAACAGCAGGTGTTTATTCTGTCTAAACACGCATAAGACAGAATCCTGAGAACTGGATTTGTATGATAATGCATACACTCGTGTATAGTCCCATTACGTTATATACACAAGAGCATTCTTACCGACCCAGGTGTCGTTACACGGCCGCGCACTTCCTGTTTCCTTCTCCTCGCCCTGTAGCTGGAGCCGTGAACAGAAGCCAATGAGTACAAGAGGTTTCCGGAAATGATTAGGTACAGCGCAAGTTTCTGCGCATGACCGAGTGCTTTTTCCGTATCGTTTGTAGATGAAGGCGTAATAGCCATCTTCACTTAGGGCAAAAGAGGTGCATTGCTATTGGTTGGAGGTAGCCGTAAGCTGCGGATTCACTGGATGGATGTATTGGTAGAGGCTGGTGTTGCTGTTGGCCACTGAGCTGTACCAAACAGGGACGAGCAAAGTAGAGGTAAGACTAAGACCCCCCAAAAAGGGTAGTGGTGTGAGGGGGTTTCATGATTGGCCATGCGGAGGTGGCTGGGGTATTGTGTTATGAGGTGTACGAGGTAAAGCTGCCTAACATCCAAGAAGGAGAGGTGCGAGAAAAGGAGTGGATAGACTAGGTAAAAAGAAGGAGCTTGGAAAAATGGAATGACATATTTATGTTAAAAGGTGCTTGCATTGTAAAAGTTGTCCTGGGCTCCCTAGTTGTCGTGCTTTGCGTTGCCTCCCCTTTCTTTGTTTAGAGTTAGCATGTTTTTACAATATAATTAGGTTCGTACGTAATTATAATGTATGGCAGGCGTTCACACATGTCAGTGAGAGTCCAACTTACTAGTAGTGAACCGTGCTTTGCACAGTTCATTAGTCCTGGTAGCATGTACAGTGCAAAAT
The DNA here is from genome assembly GCA_037306005.1 of Rhinophrynus dorsalis. Taxonomy (NCBI): domain Eukaryota; kingdom Metazoa; phylum Chordata; class Amphibia; order Anura; family Rhinophrynidae; genus Rhinophrynus; species Rhinophrynus dorsalis. The sequence goes on along the minus strand of CM074722.1, from coordinate 343,163,451 downwards.
TATATATACACCAGTTTATGCCACTATTTATTTTTTGTCAACACATTTGAACCAGACATATAGTAGTTGCACAAAACCATGCTCCATGCTTAAACACCATATGTGTATCATATATTGTGTAAGTAGACTTTTCCTTTACTGCAGGAGGCTTATACCGAACATACACTGCAGAGTTACAGTGGCTCCTGTGCAGTCCTTCTGAATCTCCTCATTTTATAAGCATCTGGCATTTAAAGGGATAGTAACACCTAATATGTAAAAAAAAAATAAATATAATATATGGTTATGCTCTTGAGTTAAACAAGGACACTCCCACTGCTGAAAGGTGCAGCTCAAACTTGAATTTTTAAGTGCCTTATCTCAATGGGCGGAAATATTGCAGTAACATTGTTGCTATACCATCCTATGTATAGCTCTGACCAGTTGACCATAAATGTCCAGGGTATGGTGTTGCAACAGAGTCACTGCAAAATTTCTGGCCATTGAGATATGGCACCCATATAATTGAAATTTCTCCTTTCAAAATCTGTCGCTGAGAACCTTATACTTTCATGTGGAGAGTCAGTTTTCTGGCCTCCTATCAAACATCTGATATAAGCTTTTTAGAAGATGCACAATGCCTCCCATATTTTATTACTAATTCTGCTCCCATAGGTTCAGGCTTAGTAAAACATAATAATTGACATGAAGTCTTTAAAAGCGGTGAGAGTGTTCTCCCTGTATTCAGACCCCCTTTAATCAGTACATTAAAGGAACAATAAACACTAATATATTAAACTACCTGAAACACTGATTTTGTGCCTCTGACTTTTGCTAACACTCCAATAGTTCAGGAGTTAATATGTATTGAATCTCATGTCCGATCCCACACCATTTCCCTAAGACAAGAGAGAAGGTGTTTCCAATTCCTGTCTCTAATGGGTGACTGGATCTCTGGTAGCTGAGTCCGATGACTCAAGTCCCTATAGAAGCAGTTTGCTTGTTCAGCTCTGTGCAAGTGTACTGTCCCAGTCTCTGCACTCATAGAGTTGGTGACCCGTAAGAGAAAGGAATTGGATCCCGCTTCACAATAGTCTTAGGTAAGTGGTGCAGGCTTGGCCATGTGATTTGACACGTATTAATCCCATAGCTACTGGAGCATTTTGGCAGTAGTCAGGGGCACATAACCATAAGGTCTAAGCTGTGTAAACCATTTCTCTTTATGGTGTGAGTAAATTAAGAGCAATATGTACACAAGATGAAAAAACACAGAAATTCTGGGTCAAATCTAATCTGCTGTAAGGAACAAATGCAAAATACCACTGTAGGAATATAGGGGCTAAAACACTTTAGTTGCAATTATTTTGTCCCCCATGTTCCAGCTTGTTTGCCCCACCTCTCTTGCATATGGCCATATGTGTGCACTGAAATTTGGTCATTCACTGTTGTTTTGTGCGATCACCATTCCGTCAGTGATCTCAATTGAAACTGAACTGAGACCACAGTGGACTTTGAAGGTAGGGGGAATAATACACTACAAAGACAGCTAGGGTCTGTTCGTGGCTTAAAGTACGTCATGATCATGAGTGTCCTACAGCCATGTTGTTATGTAAAAGGCTCATAAGCTTAGGCCCCGCGTACTTCAATAACATACAAGTTTCTTATTCTACTTACCTTTATTTCATTTCATATAGGAGTGTAATCATGGAAGGACAGCAAGGGGATGTTGGTATGAACAAAAGATTTGTGACAGAATCAGAATTGGCGGAACGAAGAAAGAAAAGACAAGAGGAATGGGAAAAAGTGCGGAAACCAGAAGATCCAGAAGGTATTTCTGTTTTTATAATTTACTTAAAGGTATAGTAATGTTTCAAAATAAAAGCAGCTCCAATTAATCTTCATAGTATTTGGGCAATGGAGAGTGTTGTTTCAGTACTGTCACAGTAGTTCAAGAGTAATTGAATGATAAAGTATTCCCCTTCCACCCCCTTCACCTAGTGTAACCCACCTCCCCTCAGATATGGGAGGTGAGCAGTATTAAATCAGTAAAAGGGGCGAGAGGGGGATATTTTATCATTCAGTTACTCTTGAGCTACAATTCTGACAGTATTGAAATAACACTCTTCATGGCCCAAATACTATGAAGATTAATTGGATCTGCTTTCATTTTGAAATATTACTATCCCTTTAAGAACAGTTTCTTACTCTAAGGGGCATATGTGGAAAAACAGATTAGCAATTCTAGAGCAAACCACCATATGGAATATAAATATTCCTGTTGATTTAAAGAGCTGTTATTATGTTTTACATGGTCTTCTCCTATAAAAGCAGATTTTGGTAAAATTCAGGGCTGCACTCAAAAGAGCTCCTGAGCAGTTTGGGGGTCAGAAAACCGTTCCCCTTGGCAGGCCGCTGACTGAAGTGTATCCCGGAAGACTGTGGTTCACAGCCAGTTGTTTGTACACAATGCCGCAATTTACTGCTAGTGCTGGATTGAAAGCCTTTTACTACCATCTATGGGAGCTGCTTACACAGCCTGAGACAGAGCTGCAAGACTTCAGAGTCTCAGGTTAGTCTGTGTAATGGAGCCAGCAAGACTGCATTAGGGTGTCTCTTTTCAGACCCCTGTCAGGTCCTCTGCTAATCTGCCAGGTCTCACAGTGCAAGCCCAGTTTTACAAGAGGATCTGCTCCCAAGAACACTATCCATGTAATAACTTCCCTTTAAATGGGTATGTTAATGCCTTCACTTATAGAGTCAAGTCATTAACAAATCCATTCAAAGGGAAACTATGGATTAGATCCTGGGAAACAGACCCTTTGTCAAAAAAGAGACTGGTCTCATTACCCTTCTCAGAAACCAAGGTATTTGGAGACCAGCTTGAAGAAATAATTATGAAATCATCACGAGGTAAGAGTCCCTTCTTGCCACAAGAAAAGAGGACCAGAAGCCATTCTGCCAGGTCTGGACAATATAGACGTAAGTCCTTTCGTGAAGTGAGAAGATATCGGCCAGGCAGAGGGTACAATCAGAAGAAGAGCGGGCCCCCCCAGACTCAAAGATCTGGAAGTAGTAAAGATTTCCAGCAAAAAGGACAGTTCCAACAATGAAGCCAGACTATCACCTTCTTCTCCTCCAGTAGGGGGCAGATTGAAGGGCTTCCATCAGGCCTGGAATCTTCGTTAGCACAACTGGGTCCTGGAAGTAATAGACAGAGCATGCTCTGGAGTTCCAACCTGTCCCAACAAAACACCAATTTAGAACATCCAATATGAGACACAAAACAAAGGCACAACAGATGCGACAAGCAATACAGAACCGAGTGATAGAAGAGGACCCTCTACATCAGAGATTAAGTGGCTTCTATTCCACTTTTTTTTTTTTGTAAAGCCTGCTGGTGAACTACACCTCATCCTGGACCTGAAGAAACTGAACTCTCTTCTGAAGAGATCGAGACAGTGGCATCAACACTGAAGCTAATACAGCCACAAGCCTCAGGAGGATAGACTTGTGAGACGCATATTATCATATCCTCATCAGGGAGGCACACAGAAAGTCCTTAAGGTTTCACATCTTCGTTCATTATTACCAGTACAGAGCCCTTCCATTTGGACTGGCATCTGCACCAAGAGTCTTCATCAAGATCATGGCAATAGCAATAGCAGTACGTGGGCAAAATCATCAGATCAAGGACAAGGGCGACATCCTGATTGTGATAACTTTGTACCAAAGGTCAATAGACAACACAAACACTTGCATGGATCTTCACAGGTTAAGATGGATCATCAACCTTCAAAAAAGCTCACTCTCCCCAGCTCAGAACTTGTTGTACCTGGGAATAGAGTTCAACACCAGCATGGAACAAGCAACCCTGTCACTGAAAAGGCAGCTGCATGTAAGGAGCAGAGTATCTACTTTTCTTCAAAAGAAGTACCACAGTCTAAAATACTTCCGAAAAACTTCTGGTGCATCTGTCATCAACCTATCAGATCCTACCTTGGTCCAAGACTCACTCCCGCCTGACTCAGGAAACCTATCTCAGCTATTACGAAATAAATCCTTTCAATTTCAATAGTAGTCCAATACCTGCTAAACCAGGGAGGAACAAGGAGTGCCCAACTGAACAATCTAGCATTACAGACCCTCTTCTGGGCAGTGAGGAATCTACTGACATTGACAGCAACCTTCCTGTCAGGCCATCTGAATGTCCAAGCAGACTTTCTAAGTTGACAAAAGATAGATCAAGGAGAATGAGTCTAGGCAAAGGGTTCTTCCAATCAGTAACAGAGATCCTGGGGAAACCCTCAGTAAACCTGATGGCAATGGTGTCAGGCTTATGTATCCAGATGGAGCAAACCACAAGCTCAGGATGCCCTTCGTGTTCCTTGGACATTCCATCTGGCCTACCTGTTTCCTCCTCTCTCTCTGCTGACGGAAGTGGTAAGAAAAATAAGAAAAGACAGATCAGAAGTCATCCTTATCGCTCCAGATTGGCCTCAGAAACCCTGGTATGCCAACCTGCTTCAGATGTCAGTCAGGCCACCCATGACCCTGCCTGACATTCTGGATCTGCTTATTCAGGAACCTCTCTTCTATTCAGATCCAACCTTCTTCCACCTCAAGGTTTGGAGGCTGTGGGGGAATCCTTGACGCTACAACGGATATCGGATCCTGTCATCAATATGATCCTAAGAGGAGGGAAACCTTCCTCTACCAAGATCTTCTACAGAGTCTGGTCCATCTTCCATAAATGGTGCACTTAACATAATTTGGATTGTTTATCCATCTCTGCACCAAAGATTTTGGATTTCCTACAGTCAGGATTTCAGAAAGGCCTGAAACCGGCATCCTTGAAAGTTCTACTGTCTTGCTTTATCAGCTGTTTTCACCACTCCATGTGCAGACAATTATTTTATTAAGAGATATATCGCATCCATATTGAAAATTAAACCTACCATTTGGGAAACCATTCCACCCTGGGATCTGAATCTGTTTCTCCAACAGCTGTCATCTCATCCATATTTCGAGCCCATGGATGAAATGTCCTAAAAACAGTTTACTCCAAAGACTGCCTTCCTTACATCCATAACATCAGCCAGAAGGGTGAGTGAACTACAAGCCCTGGTCTGTGTTCCACCATTTCTAGTTTTTCACCAAGACAAAGTGGTCCTTAGCCCTAGGGCATCTTTCCACTCAAGTTATTTCCCAGTTCCATCTCAATTAGGAGATTGTTCTGCCATCCTTCTGTCCCAATCCATCACATGACATTGAGAGAAGATTGCATAATCTGGACCTCATACGCTGTCTACTGATTTCCATTAACAGAACCCAGCTTTTGCACAAATTGGATGCATTATTCATCCACTTCTTTAGGAAATTCAAAGGAGTTGCAGCCTCCAAACCATCCATTTCACGCTGGATTCAGTTCGCCTATGAATCAGCTAACTTCGATCCTCCTCATGACATTAAAGCTAACTCTACTTATGCTGTATCCACCTCATGGGCACAGAAAGCCTCAGCACCTCCAGAAGAAATTTGCAGAGCCGCAGCCTGGTCATCAGTCTCTACCTTCATTAGAAACTACAGAGTGGACCTTCAGGCATCAGCTGATGAACTCTATATCTCAGCCCTTTCCAATCTTCTGAGGTACTTCTCTGGAAACTCCCACAGTATGCCATAGATTAGACACAGAGGAAAAAGGTGAAATTTGTTTTTCCCTCAGTGTCCTTCCATGGCAACCCTCCCTGGAGATTGTAAATTGGTAACTGTATCTTTTCCATAAGATTGGACATATTGTGCATATGCTTACTGCTGTGTATTTTATAGTAGACTATCTCTAATCTGTCGTATTTTGCAGTTTAGACAACTGTATAGCTCAGTGGTTCTCAACTCCTGTCCTCAGGACCCACTAACAGGCCAGGACTTAGGGATTTCTCTGCTAGAGCACAGGTGTAGTGATCAGAGACTCATTCACACTGATTAACTCACCTGTGCTCTAACAAGGAAATCATCAAATCCTGGCCTGTTAGTGGGTCCTGAGGACAGGAGTTGAGAAACACTGTTATAACTGCACAGGGAAAGTAGCAAAGGACATTTGAAGAATTTTGGATTGGTCCTACCAGCTGGAAGGCGAAGGCAATTTTTTTTTTTTTTTTTTAATTGTATGCTTCAGAACTGCTCATTTTTATGTATTTATTTTTTCATCTTAAAATATTAATCGGTAAAAGGTTACTTTAATCATAATACAGGGACTTGTTTAGCAAACACAGATTAGATCTCTCAAAGTGCATAATTTAAAATGTTGCTATTGCTAGATCTCATTTCTCTTGATTCGGAGAAAGGCAAAAGGTGAACCTGATGGACATTTGTGTTTTACAGCCTTGCCATATATGTGGAAGGCTAAGTAGTAGTGTGACAGCTCAGCATGCCTGCTGCCTTTACTCCTCATTATATACAAATTCAGAAGAATATAGTAATACTTAAAATGTAAAAAAAAAAAAAATATGTTGTAGGTTTTATCCCCCTGAGTAAAACAAGGGTACTCCCACTGCTGATAGGTGTTTCATTCAAAAGTTATTAATTTTCAAAGTTGAATTGTTTTGGGTGCAATATCACAGTGGCCTGAAATTGTACAGTGGTGCTGTTGCTACACGATCCTATGGACAGCTCTGGTCCCGGGACCATAAATCTCCATAGGATGGTGTAGCAACAGTGCCAATGTACAATTTCAGGCCACTGTGATATTGCACCCAAAACAATTCAACTTTGAAAATTAATAACTTTTGAATGAAACGCCTTTCAGCAGTGGGGGTACCCTTGTTTTACTCAGGGGGATAAACCCAACAACATATATATTTTTTTTTTTACATTTTAAGTATTACTATCCCTTTAAAAGGAGTCTATGATGATTTACGGTTCTGTCTGGTTAAATGATTCTAAGAATACATTATTGTTGTTGTTGTTTTTATTATCCTTTATTTAGTTGAGAATTAACATATTCCTCAGTTCTACACAAATAATGCAATAGAAGAACAAACAATGGCATACAGAGCCTGATAGAAACTAATAGTAGTGAAGACCCTGCACTTACAATGTAGGGGGTGAACATAAGAGAGAGGATTGAGGATTAATGGGCTAAGTAATTTAGTCTGTCAGCTGAATTTTGTATTGACTGGAAGTGGGGAGAGAGAGAGAGAGAGAGGCAAGTTAGTGGGAGTCCAGAAGATAATTTTTAGTTACAGTGCTAAAAGCAGCATTACAGGTCATTCAAGGAGATGTAATTTTCACAAATACAAAAGAAAGATGGAATGTGTCCAGAATGCTTTGGGATAAATACTCGTCAGCAAATGCCACTGGAGATTAAGTACAAATACAAAAGCAATGGATAGGATAGTCTAAACATGCACTGAAAGTTAATGAGACATATTTTAGGGATCTAAAAGTTTTTTTTTTTCCAGGTGCAAGCTGTAAGTTCATGGTATTTTATATACAAGCTGAGTTTTGGAAGAAACATGCTTTTAAATTGTATGTCAAAAGCATCAGATGTATTATTTAAAAATGCAACAGGTATATTTTAATTTATTGTGAAAGCCAGCTTTCTGACCCACTAGTAGTTTTCTACATTACTGCCTCTGGCTTCAAGGGTTAGTAATGCCCATATTTAGATTTACTCAATATTGAAGATGTTTAAAAAAAAAAAAAAAGGAAAGTATATGGAGAAAGTCCCATCTCTCAAACCTTTACAGTTTAGAGAGATTCGTAGCTAAAGTTCCCCCCCCCCCCCCCGTGTCATGTCAGCTGTAAAGCTGACAGAAGGAGATCCGTGTCAGCTGACTCAAGGAGACTCTTCAGCTAAGGTGAAATAGCATGATTTAAAAAGAACTACTTCATTGGAACGGTCTACAAAGTGTGCTTGCAAACCAGGCATACTTTGTAGACCGTTCCAATGAAGTAATTCTTTTCCAGTATCACTATTGCGGCTCTGCTGCAGAGTCGCCGGCTGGTCCCCGGACCGGGATCTCCTGCTGTCAGTAGAGCTCTGACGTCAGGAGGAGGGGAGGAAGGGGCGAACTTTAGAGGTGAATATCTCTCAGACCGTAAAGGTTTGAGAAATGGGTTTTTCTCCATATACTTTATTTATTTTTTTTTAACATCTACAATATTGAATAAACTTAAATATGGGCATTACTAACCCTTTGACTCCCTGTGGCAGTGCAGCAGCAAGTTAGTTCTAAAATACACAAATGCTCACCTTTTCAGTGCCAGATGCACAATTATAATCTTTACGTCTGTCTACTACTAAAATAGTATTAAGGCTTGTAAATAATTATTTGTTTAATAACTGAGATTGTTACACCCATTGGCGTTTGTTTCTTTTACAGAATGTCCAGAAGAAGTATATGACCCACGTTCTTTATATGAAAAGCTCCAAGAGCAGAAAGAAAAGAAGCAACTGGAGTATGAAGAGCAGTTTAAATTCAGTAAGAAGTTTGTCCTTATCTTGTATCTTCTTAGTCAGTCGGTCTCTCTCCCTACACTGTTTAGCTTATCCTTCGGTAAAACTGTTATGGGACATGGGAAAAAAAATAAATAGATGTTGCCCGGGGGGGCGGAGCTAACGCTGTACTGAACAGACGCATGCATTGAAACGAAAAAGAAATAGATGTTGCCCAGATGCCCAACATGTTTCTAAATATTCTCTGATTATTTTTCTTTATTCCACCATCTAGTGGAAACTGATGGGTTCTAGTAGAATAAGAAGGTGGACATGTGAGGAATTAATTATTCATGATTTATCATACATATCGGAGAGCAAAGATATGCTGAGTTTAGATTCCGCAACAACTAAATCCAACAGATCTTAAACTATTAACCTGCTTGTAAAACAAGAAGCTTAAGGCATAGTGCGTTTTAAATAGACTAAAAACTGTATAGATAACACATTCACTTAAGTTAAAGGAGCAGTAAACTTTTTTATGAAAAAATACATATTGTAAGGAATTTCCCACTAAGTAAAATAAGGGTAGTCCCACTGGAGAGAGATTTCTATTTCCAGAGTTATTGCAGTTTAAACTCATGTTTTTTTTTTTTTTTTTGTTTTTTTTTTTACATTAGCAGTGCCCTCTAGTGGTCAAATTCTAACTGGAATTCCTTTTAGATTGTAATGGAGAGGAAAGTCAGAGACATACAGTTCTCCATAGAATGTGATAGAAACTGGCTGTCACTTCCTGTCAGTTAGAACTATCAGGAAGTAAACACAGTAAATTCACTTCCTGGTTATTTGAACTGCTATACATTTTGAATAAAACATCTGACAGCGATGTGAGTTCCCTTGGTTTATTCAGCAGGAAAAGCTCTATAAAATGTGTTTTCATAAAAAAAAGTTTACTGCTCCTTTAAACAAGTTCTTGGTCCAAAAATATCAGAGTTGTCTGCTCTACATTAGGATGTCAGTTTTTTCCTAATACTTTTCATATGTCATTTTTTGGCTGTTTGTGCACTGCATGTTCTATATACATTTTATGTAGATCTGTTTTCAATAAAAATGATTTTATTTAATTTTTTTTGTCCTGTGATGAACGCAGAAACCATAGTGTGAAGAATCTACCAGGAGATAGTGCACTTAAATAGTTAATTTAAAAACAGAACAGTAACTCATCCCTCTCTTCTGCCCTACCTTACCCCTCACTCTCCATCTAGTGTATAGTATAACTCTGGCTTCTCAGTGTATTGGAGATCTCTCTGGCACACCAAGTGTAAAGTGTCCTCATTAGAAGACAGGACTAAGTACTTCTCTGGAGCCTTAATTTTATATAGTTCTATCTCTTATATTTTTTATTCTCTGTTCATCTGGATCCTTGATAATCCTCTGAGGGTGGCTAGAGACAGGCAGAGTTCCTCTGATCCTCCAACATGGGAAAGCTCCATCTGAATCCCTCAGAGGCAATCCTGATTGGATTAGGGTCTACACAGGCCTTGCCCATATAGGACAGGCCTCCCCTGAGGTACTGAGCTTCTTCAGTCCCATGCCTGTTGGGTTCAGTGAGTAATCTGTGGAGCTTTTCAGTTACTCTTTACCTCTATAATGTACACTAAATGTATAACAAGGATGTTTTTATCTGATTTAAAGTGTTGTAGGAATGTGTGCTCACTTTGTTTGAAAGTTTTTATGTCAATAGAGTTTGTTCCATGATTCCTGCACATTCATGCTATCAGACTTAATTCACTAATTGTCATGGTTTATTTTTCAAATACAGGTTAATGTGTTTGCTTTGGTGGATGCCATTGGCAAACACTGGTTTTGCAAGTCACAGTTGTTTGTACATATTTTTTTTTCACCCCCTCTCTGTGTTTTTGGGGCAGCTTTGGGATGTCTCCACGATCCCTGTATTCCCCACTGGACGCAAGAGAAAATGAGATTTTAGTAGTTACCGATAATTGCTTTTCTCTTAGTCCATTGGGACACAAAGGGAATCCTTCCCTGAGGGGGGTGGGGGGAACCTTATTCTCTATCAGGGATAGGGTTGTCCTGCTGTTCCCGGCTTCTTTGTCTTGGTGTTTTCTACCTACCTATGCATTGCAGTGTGTAAACTAGCCACTAGGTGGAGAGTAAGAGGTAAAGTAGAGCAGAGGAGAGGGGAAAGTTGCAGTTCTATTATTAAGTTAACTGTTTTTGTGCCCATCCTCCTGGTAGAGGATCTTTTACCCCATGGTCATCCCGTGGACAGAGAATGATTGATCAGTAAGTATAAAAATCCTCTATGTCCTCTCCACGGCATAACACATGGTATTGACGACTCTTCACAGGTGATAGGACCAATAGCAAACTTAAAAGGTCAGCCCAGATACAGCTTTCCCAGTTATCTTGCTCTTATGGAGCTGGGGTATGGAGGTCTCTACCTTCTTATGTTGAATATGTTACAGCCTTTCTTATTGTAAAGTCACATGCTTAAAGGGATATTAATACTTCCTTTAAGGTGGCTATAATATTGTAGGTATTTAATAAAGAACCAATCCATCTTTGTCTTTTTGTTATAACTTTTATAGTTTGAGTAATCGCTATGTAAAGTTTACCCTTCCTGCCCCTTTAAGCTACATCAGTGCTCTATCTGTCAGACTTGGATTCTGGTCCGCAGACCGGACGGCTCCTCTGGAGAGCCGAAATAGCAGTACATACAAAAAAAAATCTTCATGACAACGGTCTACAAAGTGGTCACGGTTTGAGGCAGTAGACAAACCGCATATGCTGGCATGACGTCATTCAGTTCACAAATAAAAATGAGATGGCATGCGTTCCACTTCTGGAACACGTGAAGAGTTCTAATAGATGATGCTGCAGCAAGTAAGCGATTTTATATGTTTATGTGTGTATATATATAATAATATACAGATTAGGCTATTCAGTGTATGTCCTCTTCTGCTAAACCAGTGGAATCTGAAAAATTTAAGGCATCTGAACCTGTACCTCCTAAGGCTCAAAAGACTGGGTATGCTCTGGTTGTGATACCATGTTATTCCCCAACAGATTCAACCAAGCTTTGTGGAGGCTGCATGGAAAAAGTGGCCTGTAACGATGTTCCATTATGATTTAAAGATTTCCTGTCCTGGATGAAATGATCTATGCAGGAATCTGCCAGAAAAAGACACAGACTCTGAGACAAGCCCTTCTAATATTCAGGATGAAGATAAGGATGGTAGTGTAATGGAGTATGAGTCTGCCATTTCCTCTGCAGAAGAAGGGGAGTTGATAGAGGAAACTGTGATCTTTAGCCTCAAAAAATTCTAACTGGATCAATGAGGAAAACAATAGGCCTCACAGAAAGATATGGACATCCATGATACTGTGTTTTTGGACAGAAGAAGGCAGCATTACATTTTCCAATCCATGACTCCATACAAGAAATTGTTAAATTTGAATGGTCCCAAAGGGACTTCTTAAAATGAACCCCTTTTCTGAAGAAGAAACTGATTTCCTGAGTTGTGCCTTCTAAGGTGGATCTTGCAGTGGCACAAACTTCCCTCAGGACAACAATCTTGCTGGAATATGGGACCACACTCAGGGATTCCATGGATAAAAAAAAAAAAAAAAAGCAGACAGTGCTCTTAAGAAGCAATTCTCCATTCTTGAGCAGAATTTAAAAACTAACACAACTACGTCATGCATCTTTAGAGTCTTACAAATCTGGCTGATGGAGTCGGGGGCGGGGGGAATCTTCAATATCCAGGTCCAGTCATCTCAGGGAAATGGCTTCAATCTAGGAAGCATTACATTTTTCTAGTGACCCCTCTCTAGACGCCATTAAACTTCTGGCCAGGGCTTCATCTCTGTCTGTTACAGCCCATAGATCTTTATGAATTAAAGCTTGGGAAACTGGTGGTTCCCCCAAGAATAGACTGGTATCCTTTCCTTTCCTGGGAACTATGCTATTCGGGACCAGCTAGAAGAAATCATAAGTAGGTCATCAGGAGGAAAAAGCGCATTTCTTCCCCAGGAACGAAGAGATAAAGCTCACCTGAGAGACCCTCGAACTATAAGAGACAGTCCTTTTGGGAGGCCAGGACCTACAGGTCAGGGTTAGGCTTTTACCAAAAAAGAAGAGGTCTGGCCCATAATGTCAGATCTGGAAATAGGATTTCCAGAGGAAATCTCTTTTTCCTGAAATTCCAAATGGAAGAAAGGAGACCCCTATCTCCATCCAAAGCAGGTGGCAGTCTGGAGTTGTTCCAAGATGTTTGGTGGACTGTGCAGTCAGAGAGAGGGTACAACAAGTGGTGCAGATGGGGTATTCCCTACAATATTATAAAAAACAAAGATTTGGACAGCAGTCCAGTGTTAGAGAAGGTACCGACAGAGCAGAAGGGCTCTGGGATTTACTCCATTCTTTTTCCAGTCTCAAAACCCTCAGGAGGTTTGAGACTGATACTGAAACTAAAAAGTTTAACCCTTAAGGACCAGGAACATCTGGGGTGGATTGCACTTAGGGGCCGGTGCAATTCTGACCTTTTTGACTATGTCTTTGTTCAACAGTATTTTCCCTCTAAGGCTTTTATTTCAGCCACACAAATTATATACAATTTTTTTCACACAATTAGGGCTTTCTTTTGATACCACACTTATATGGATAGCCCACCATTTATTTTATTAAAATTAAAGAAAACGTTAAAAAAAAAAAATTTAAAAATACACCATTTATATTTTTTCTCTTGGGATCATTTAGGTGCAATGGGTTAAATTTTTATGGAGACAGCATGAAAGGTATGACCTGTCAGTAATGCCTACAAAATGGCCAGTTTTAAGTGGACACTGTCTCCCCCCCCCCCCCCGGGTGAAAATACCCATGTTCCTCTTTCCCTGCCTATTTTCCAACTTTTTCATTTATAAGATTTGTTGGCGTGTATAACTGTATTACATGGCTCCACAACAATCGCACTCCCATTATTGTTTAAATTTAGCAGATTTAGTTTTTGTTTAACATATATAAATATATTAACATATCTTCTTTTGGTAATTCATTAAAAAAAAAAAGTTGCTTTTAGCAGGGCAGGCCAAGGAAAACTTGGTATGCGCATTTGGTGGGAATGTCTGTTCAGTCTTCCATTCATCTTCTGGAGATGGTGGGCCTGTTATCTTAGGGCCCCGTTCTACATCTTATGGGTGCTGGGATATCTTTTTGTGTGCAATTTATTTAGGAATGCCACTTTGTTTGCATAATTTGCAGTGTATGGTGCTGGGACAACATTTTGATAACCCCCCCCTCCCGATTGCTTAAGGTAGTTAAGTGTGAGAGAGGCTCAAAGTCTCTGAGCCTTCTCACACATCGCTATCTCATGCATAACTACCTTATGTGGTCAGTGGAGTTCACTATCAAAATGATGTCTCAGCACCATATACTGCAAATTATGCAATCCAAGTGGTATTCCAGTCCTGTGTACGCTATACCCTGTGAGCAATTAATTTAGTATTTCAGAGCCAAAAGGTTCAAACAGCTCCATGGACCCGCCGTGGTCCTTACCTTGTGTGGGCCGTAGTCTGGGTCTGGCACACACACAAGTCTAACTCCAGCTCTAGAAAGGAACTGGGTGGGAGCTCTCAGAGCTTACAGCTCTGCTGCTCCACCACCGATGTGTGACCAACTCACAGGTGCCTCCACTCCCATATATGCGCATGCATCAGGATCAGAGTATACGAAGAGTCCTGACACATGTGCGCTTGGCAATAAGCAGTGCTGCGCTGAGTGCTGTGCTAAAGGACAACTTGCCAAGCGTTGGTGGACATTTTCATGTGGGGAAAGCCACATTGTATTTGCTTTTGTTTATTGTGCTGGGTCATTCTTTTATTTTCATCCTGCTCCTTTAATAATTTGAGTGCCAGAGGGGTGTCTGTTGCATTGCTGTGTAATGCTCTCTGGCATGCAGAGGGGTAACCTGTTTTCTAACAGCTGCAGCAAACTAAGAGCCATATTTATAAAAGCAAACTGGAGATATACTAGAACAAACCAACCACACCCTAGGGGAAGAATATAAATTCCTGTTAAATGAAAGTGTGCTTTTAACCCCTTGAATGCTTGAGAGGTCTCCAATGCAAGACTTCTTTAGCATTCAAGGGATTAAAAAGTGCATGGGAGTTTATGAATATGCGCATAGATACTGAGATGCAATTATGTGGTAAATCAGCTTTGCAGTGCGTTGCGTAAACCTCTGCCACTCAAAGGGTTAACGTTCAAGACGTTTGAAGCCCCATTTGAATCAATGCATTCATTTTCCATTATGGCCAAGCAGATATGTGGATATTTTTCAACCTTTGAATTAGTTTTGCCTTTTTTTTTCTTGTGTTTCAAAAATTGCAGCAGATGATTTGGGCTATGTTCAGATTTCCCATGAGCTGAAAGTGAGTGATTTAAATTTTAAAGTGGACGTGTCTCCCTAGGCTACATGTAGTCAGTTTTAGCAAGAGAAAAAAAAGGCCTAGTTCTTGGTGTAGCTATTTGTGTGTATGTGTGTGTATACCAGGGCTGAATTTCTACTCGCCTGGGCTAAATTTTCACTCGCCATTGGCTAGTGGCGAGTGGAAATTTTGAGCCCTGTGTATATATGTGTATGTATGTGTATGTATGTGTATGTATGTGTGTGTGTATATATATATATATATATATATATATATATATATATATATATATATATATATATATATATATATATAATATGTGTGTGTGTGTGTGTGTATATCTATCTATCTATCATTTTAATTTATATTTATTTATTTATTTTTTAATTAAGTTTTGCTAGCGGTACTTTATGCTAAGTCTATTCTGTGTTGGACCGATGTTAACCATACAGTGTGCTTTGAATTAAACTAGGTAGAGCCCACTCACTAATGAGAGCATTTGTAATAGAACAGTGAGTGATTAACTTTGGCTGCAAAACTTAATTAATTGGCATAGTCTGTAGAGAATTAAAATAAAGTACCACCAATACAAAAGGTTCACTTCTCTGCAGCAATCTATTTTACAGAAATAGGACTAGTGCAACATAGAGGCAGATTTAGTTCAATATAAAACTAAGCTTATCTTAAGTCTTTGAGCGTCAGAGAGGTATCCAAAGTGTTACAACGCAATGTGTCGGATACTTCTCTGGCACTCAGAGGATTAAGGTGATAGGTTTACTTTAATGTTTTCTTCCTTGTACAGCGATTCGCAAACTGGGGAGAAAGCCTCCTTAGGGAGAATGTAGCTTTTCTGGTAGAGCACGGGGCTTTGCTTCAGCACTAAACGTCCACATTTCTTCTATTTGACACAACAGTATCAATACTGACGTAAAGTTATTGCTTGCAGGTTTAGGAATGGCTGCTTCACATAAAGACTGAGAGCAACACTGTCTGCCATGTTTATACTTGCGATATGTGGACATTTAGGGCCATATGTTCAAAAGAAAATTTGGAGGAGATCTCGAACAAACCACTTGCACTATAGGGGAGAACTAAATATTCCAAAAGTTACCATTGAGTTAAATTGTGATTTTAAACCCTTTCAATGCTTGAGAAGTCTCCAACACATTTAAATCAATGGGAGTTTTTTTATTCTCCCCATAGTGCAATCAGTTTGCCCAAGATCTCCTCCAATTTTCTTTTGAACATATGACCCTTAGTAGAGATCCTAAAATAACATTTGGATAATATAATTTACATTTGCAAAGCAGTTTATTTCATTTAAAATGGGGGGTGGCATCAAGGTTGAATGAAAATCATAGGGAATAGTTTGAACTACTTTTCTAAAAAAAAATTTGATAACTAAATGGACTTTGATCTATCATTGTACCTTCTTCCTTTTCAGAGAATATGGTAAGAGGTTTGGATGAAGATGAAACCAACTTTCTTGATGAGGTTTCACGAAAACAGGAGTTAATAGAAAAGCAGAGAAGAGACGAAGAAATTAAAGAATTGAATGAATTCCGAATATCCTTTTTAACCTCTGTTGTAGTATTTGTCCCACTGTAAGAGCCGTTCTGTTATCAGCAGATTGTTCACAGATCTCTGAGCTGGGACTTAGGGCCATATACAGAAAGGAGAAGGGTAGGGGAGGAATTATGGTGCATACCAAATGCAGGATGGGGGAACAACTAAGAATTCCCCAAATTCTCATGGAATAAACATTTTTCTTTATTATATATTATACAGCTTTTCTTGCTGGTAAAATGGTCGTATTCCTACAGCTGGTAGATTTTTCATTCAAAAGATTATTACAGCTCAAACTTTTTAATTGTGGTGACAAGGGGGGAGATGCTCTAACGGGAGATACTATGGCGATGTGTGGTAATCACTTTGCCATGAAGAATAGTATACCTTATCATATCCAGTAAGATAATTTTTTTATCATTTGCATGTATGGTTGTCATAAAACTGGCTATGTATTACAGAGGGCAAGTTAGTGAACAAATAGGGGTCATTCATACATCACTGCCATTCAGTATAGAGGTTATGCTCCGGTTTCAGTACCACAGCCACCATTGTTCTCTAAACCTTTAAGTACCATATGAAATACGTGATGAATCAGCTGATCAGTGGGCTATCCACCAATTAGCTGATTGAGGTAAAAGCAAGCTTCACAAGGCACTCCATTGTTGAACAGCTGATTTAGTAAGTACAAAACTGCAGAAAAACTGTTTTATTCTATTCTATGTTACATGTTTG
Organism: Rhinophrynus dorsalis; assembly: GCA_037306005.1. NCBI lineage: Eukaryota > Metazoa > Chordata > Amphibia > Anura > Rhinophrynidae > Rhinophrynus > Rhinophrynus dorsalis. The sequence goes on along the minus strand of CM074722.1, from coordinate 343,146,287 downwards.
AGAGATGGGGGGCAGGTCATTGCATTTATATTTTTAATATCTACACTATTAAACTTTGTTAAAAGTAACCATTATTATCCCTTTAAGTGTATATAACCTCAGTTCATTTTTAGGTAGTCTTTTATTTTAAAATGATACAGTTTGTTGTTTGGTCATCTGTTGGTGCTGTTTTTATTAACCGTTTAATTAAAAATTATTTTTTTTTTAGCTTTAATAACCTTTGGATGGAATTACTCTTGTTTTACTCAGCAGATAAAGCTCTGTAATGCAAGTTTACTGCGCCTTTAAAGGGATAGTAATACTTCATTTTGTCTTTATTTTATTTTGTAGGCATTAAAAAACATCAGAAACGATATAAGTCTTATCTTTCAAGCCTTTATCGTTTGAGAGGTATTCACAAGCAAAGTTTCCCCTCCCGCCCCTTTTACCTAGTATAAGCCATCTCTTCTCAGATGTGGAATGCAGTCCATAGACCAGACAGATAACAGAAGGGGACAATCTTCTTCCTATGAAAACAATGAAAGCCCTGCCCCCCTTGACAAGTTTTTCAGGTTTTTCCCTTATCTTAATTGAAGATTGTCCCTCTCTGCAGTCTACCTGGGCACCTCCCTTGTGATCTGGCTAAACAGTGTTACATCAGTAAAAGGGGTGGGAGGGGGGGATAATTTGTCATTGAATTACTCTCGAATTACAACTCTGACAGAATTGAAATAACACTCTCCAAAGTCCAAATATTAGGAAGATTAATTAGAGCTGCTTTTATTATGAAACATTACTATCCCTTTAAATAGAATTGTTAATCCTTTAAATGCTAAAGAGGACCTCTTTAGCATTCAATGGATTTAAAGTCCCTTTTAAATTAATAGGGATTTTTATTTGTCCGCTGTGGTACAGCTAATGTGCCTCAAAATTGCTCCAGTTCTCTGTACATGTGGCCCTTGGTTTGAACAGTGGGTGCTTTAGATTTAGGCTGGGTTTTCAAATTTTGTCCTTAATGATATCTTACAATGCCCGTACAATGGCTGCTTCAAGCACAGACCTCAAGAAGAGAGATACTGATAAAAAACCTTTATCAAAATCTATGGACAGCAAGAATAAGTTTTCTCAGTCAAAGCTGCTTGCAGGAGCAGTCAGGCACAGAAGGTAAGTTCAGCACTAACATCTAAGAACAGAAGAACTACTACATTTCCCTTATCCTAGGAGTCCGACTCATTTAGGGCCAAAACCCATTTTTAGAGTTGTTTCTGCTTATTACTGTGAAAATGGCAAATAAGCCATTCTGTTACAGTCAACCTACATGATTCTGGCTTGTAAATAGGTGTGAAGAACTTCAGTTGCACAGCTTACCATTCCAGTGAAGTTCTAACATGCCAGTCTACATTCCATTTTCATTTCATGTCATCTAGGCATGCTGGAGATGTTATTCATGATTGTAACCCTTATCTGACCTGCTCTGTTCGGGGATGTAGGGGTCATCAAACCTCTGTTCTACCTCTCATGATGAGAGAGGACATAAAATGTTATGGGGTCCTCATTTTAAAATATATTGACCCCACGGAGCTCATATGACCTCTGTCCATCAATTTACTATTGATGTCCTGGAAACCTTGTTAATCCATAAACTGATAATAATTGCCTAAATGGGAATCCATGGACTCTCTTCTTAAGAGGTGGTGGGTGATAAATGCTTAAAATGGATCTGTCACGTTACAACTCCCCCCCCCCCCCCCCCCAACTTTAAACCTCCTGTGAAACCTATACAATTTTCCCCCAGACTGAAAAATCTAACCTTATCCCTCTTTGATAGCAAGAAGGAGAGCACTGTCATCTTAATGCTTAGAATGATTGGCAACGCACTCTCCACACTCAGCTCACCAATGTGATGCTGCCTTGGATGGGAAGCCTCCTCTAGCCCATCTGAGCTTGTTCCTGGAGCATTTTTTAAAGGTATAGTAAACCTTAATTGGAACTGGCTTGCAAGCACACTTTGTTGACCATTCCAATTAAGAAATTCTTTTTAAAGTGTGTGATCTTGGCACTTCTGGAGAGGCACAGCCGGTCCCGAATTCCAAATCTCAGAGCTAGAACGGTGACGTCACTCAGGGGGAAACTTTGATTCTGAATATCTCCCAAACCATAAAGGTTTGGAAGGTAAGACATATCATTTTTTTTTTTTTTAAGGGCTACAATATAAAATAAACTTATTTTCAAGGTTTACTATCCCTTTAAAATGCATGTTCCTATTTCCCCTAATGCATAGCTTTATTTGGGCAGCCAGATTCAACACCCTAACATTATAAGACTTGCGCATAATTGCTATCAAATATATAAAGGCTATGAAATGGAATGATATGCAACACGGGGCTTGCAAATCACAACCCCCATCATCTTCATATGACTGAGATTGAAGGAAGTGTAATTTAACATTAGCCTGAGAGTCACAGCTTGCTTTTCACTGTTTCACAAAGTGGAGTATTACAGATCCCACTGAAAAAGTATTAAGTACTTGCTGTGAATAGGAAGACCCTGTAATCCTCTCCTCCTTCAGGATGTTAGTCTTTCAGCACCACTGCATTTCCTATTATATCCAGTACTAGAAAATATGGCACCCCATTGGTATGGGTTTACTTGCTGTAGTGGAAGCCAGGAGCATGGCCAGACCATATTTTTGTACCCTTTTTTAAAAAAAGTTTTCTAGCCACAGTAAGATAAGTGGGGGTTATTATTTGGGGTATTTAGTATGTATGTATGTTGTGTATATATAATATTTCTCTATTTGTATTAATATGCATCTCTTTACTGTAAAGTCTTCAGGACATTCTTGAAAACAAGAAAAATCTCAGTGTATTCTTCCTGGTAAACATTTTCTAAATAAATAGTATAATAAAGACACATATATATGTATATTTACAGTTAAATATTGTTTTTTGATCTAAAAATATGTGTGTGTGTGTGTGTGTGTGTGTATATATATATATATATATATATATATATATATATATACACACACATAATATTGTTATACATTTATATATTTTTACATTTACTTTCTTTTTTCAAGCTATGGATAACTAACAACCATGTATATCCTTCTCCAATTGTTGCCAACGTGAAGCCCTCCTGCTGATTATTCCATTCTTCCAAGGGGATATAGCCTCTAGGCCCTGGTACAAGTGCCATGGGCCCCCCCCACCACCACCACTTTGACCCCTCTCGACCACATTGACCCCCGCCACAATGCCCCCATCTCCTACTTCCAGCTCCCACGCGGTCCTCTTAGTAATGCAAAGTGCTGGGAGATGACGTCATCTCTCAGCGCTCTGCGTTACTAGAGCGCCGGTGGGAGATTGTGGGTGCCAGGCAGATGGGTCGCAGGGGGAGGCTGGGCCCCTGGAGTGCGCAGGCCCGGTCTCAGGTGTGACCCCTATAGTTACGCCACTGGATAAAGCCAAGCAGCAGCTGGAGGGTCTGACATTGCCCATCCCAGTTCTTCACCATTAACTGCATTATAAACATAAGGTAGAGAAGTTATTCCAGTGTGATACATGTACCTGGAAAATTATCATTTCTGCTACAGGCCCATACATTTGTGACGGCAGAACTTGGTTGTTAAAAAAAAACAACTTCAGAATTGTGCTTTTTTTTGTTAGCAATGAGCTGGACATCCCTCTGGCTCTCAAAGGGTGAATACATATTTATACACTGCCTGACAAATTATTTGATGCATTTTATCAAAATGTACACTTATCTGTTTATGGTTTTTATTTTAACAATTCTCACACATCTGTGTTGCTGTTTTCATATTTTCAGTAATTCTGAAAGCTCAAGTGCAAAGAAATCAAAGTTAGAACTTGAACACGAGAAATTAAAAGGTATGTATCTAAACACAAGAACTTCAGTTACTTGCCTAATCCACATGCAATGTGATTTTCTTGTAATTTTTGCAACATCATAACTTTGCTAACAGTATTTGGTAAAGTAGATGGCAATGATTAAATAAAACTACAGGCTTAATTTATTTGTAAAGATTTTTTTTTTACTGCCGGAAAAAATTAAGGGGCTCTGATAAGGAGCTGCCAATATTCATGTGCCTGCAGTCCTGCACTTAATAGTTTTGCAGCTACGGTTCATTTTGGTTAAAAGGTAGAAGCAACATTAATTGTAATTTCTGAGTACTATCAAGGTTTAATCCGCATGAATGGCTAAATTCCCTGGGTGAGAGTCCAACATTAATTACTATATGATCTGCACTACTTATTTAGTCTCTAAATTGGTGCTTCTTTTAAAGAAAGAGTATGAAGTCCTGCTTCTCTTGTGTAAGTTCAAGCAGTGATATATCTAAGATATAGCATGTTAAAGGCTTCCATGTGAACTGATAGGCGCTCCTGTAAGTTACAGTAAGCAGGAACCTATATCCTAGAATCTACATTGTTGGGAACTTTTAAAGGGTTAATATTTAAAATATCAAGCTCAAATGTATGCTAGTTATTAAATACTTGCTTTTAATTGAAAGAACATGTTTTATCATTTGTGTTTTTTTGCGTGTGTGTGTACTAATATAATATATAAAATATATCAATATTGTCCTTTGTCCCCTGCCAGCCAAACTCTGGGATGACAATAGGGAGTTATGTCAATTCCTTCCTACACCCTTATGCAGTAAACTGACAATAGCCCCAGCCAAGTCTCAATACAGAGATAGCTGGGGTGGTGATTTGAACATTGTCCAGCACCATCCCCTCTGCTCCCCCCCATCTGCTATATTTAGCAAAGAATAAAGGAAATGTACTCACAAGGTGTATGGGTCAGACGACCGGTATCAGGCATATGGAGGATCTTAACCTGTCTCTGTTTGGGTGATTATCATAGGAACATCTCTTCCTTTTTTATTCTGAAAATGAGGCAGGGACTTCATTGTTCAACAAAGTTAACCCCCTCAATGTCACCCAATATCATGGATATGTCTCTGAATGTAAAATACAGTCGTGTAAATGGCACAACTGCTCATGAACGAACGCCAAACATCAGGGGTAAAACATTGAATGAAGCTGTAGACAAGATCAACAGAATTACTATAAAAAATGAAGCAGAAATTAAACATAAAATATAAAAAAAGTAGGAATTGAAATAAAATAAAATGCTGAGTGGTTGTATCCTACTAGACAGCATATAACTCCCTCGTATGTCTATTCAGATGACAAACAGATAAAGAATGCTCCTGAAACAGATAAATAACCAATAACAAATACATAAAACTTGTACGTAAAAGAAATATACATCTCTAGACTAAGACATCCCAAATGTGTGACATAGTGATATAACGGAAGTAAATGGACAAATAATTAATAATATATGAATTATGATATACTAGTTGAACAGCCCACCCGGTCGCGGAGCAGTCACGCACAGTGGAGACTGCCTGCGCCACGGCTGATACAGAGCTGCACGCTCCTTCGGAGCGCCTAGCTCTGTATCAGCCGAGGTGTGGGCAGTCTCTACTGCGCATGACTGCAGCACGTGCAGCAGTGTCTACTGCGCATGTTGCTGCGTTACACACGATTTAGCGAATTATATAGGATAATAACCTAAAAAAAGACATATAATAAATAATATATAATGAACTGGTAGAATAGCATGAATAAGCCTCCATTTGCCACAAATAAGATAAGCGGCCGATGGATACCGATCCAGAACTCGACCACCAAAAATAATAATGAGAAAAATATACATATGTTAAACTCAGTGTATGGTGAATTCTAACGTGATCAACATAAAGTGCTAACAAAATATAGTTTTTACTTCAATAGTATAGATTTTAAAAGGATAGTAATACTTAAAATGTAAAAAAAAAAAAATGTTGTAGGGTTTATCCACCTGAGTAAAACAAGAGTGCTCCCACTGCTGAAAGGGGTTTTATTCAAAAGTTATTACAGCTCAAAGATGAATGTTTTTGGTGCAATATCACAGTGGCCTGAAATCTTACAGTGGCTCTGTTGCTACACCATCCTACGGAGATTTATGGTCTATGGGCCAGAGCTGTCCATAGGATGGTGTAACAACAGCGCCACTGTACAATTTCAGGCTGCTGTGATATTTCACATAAAGAATTCAACATTGAGCTGTAATAACTTTTGAATAAAACACCTTTGAGCAGTGAGAGTACCCTTTTTTTTTACTAAGGGGGATAAACACTAAATATATATATATATATAATATAATATATATATATATATATAAGTATTACTATCCCTTTTAACAAATCTGACATATATCATATCATGGCATATCAGAGCCAATATATCTAAGGAGCCTGATGTAGGTGGGCTTTTTCAATCAGCTGGAGAATCTATTAAAAACTGAATGTAACCAGTTGTGGGACATTGAGACATTGAGAAAATATCAGCAATTTAATTTAATTTATCCCTAGAGGATTAAGGATGGGCCTATTACCTACTTTTAAACAGGATCCTATGTTTGTAGGGTATTGGTATGATATTTTGGGTTCATATTCATTTTCTCTCATGCAGTTACTCATTGACTTTACAGAAGTAAAATGTTCAAACTAACAGAGAGTAAAATTTTGGAGATAGAAAAATGTAGATCCATTAGGAATTTGAGTTTATTTGAAGAGAGACTGAACAGGAATGTGAATGCTCATCAAGTCGAACTCAGAGCGTAACAAGAAGAAATTCCATCGAGATGGTAAACAATCCAGTCAGAAAGTGGAAAAAATCTTATGATCATTCCACTGGAGATAAAAAAAAAAAAAAAAAAAAAAAAAAAAAAAAATCAAAATTCAAGCTCCATGGGCTTGAGGAATAGAAGAGAATCTTCTAGTAGGAATAACACATCCACTATGTCTTTTAATCAATGTCAAAATGTTCCTTTTGAGAGACCCTCCCCTATATCTGGTGAAGCTGGTAAGGGGGTCAATTAGATGTCCTCACAGGTGACTAGGTCTGAAATATTTGAAGGGAATCAATTCAGCATTTCTCCTCCCATGCAACACGCTGTCCAGGTGGCCAAACCTGAAGTCTGTGATAAGAATTGATCTAGAATTGATCTAGTACTCCATCTACTATACAATTAGTCGTTCAGGCTGGTAGCAGCAATAGTAATGTTGATGATCCACAGCTCTCTACCTCCACTTCTGCTGTGTCTACAACTTTTTTTGGTTGAGGTCTGACACACGATCCGACTTGGTGGAGGGGACCATCCAACAGATTCGTCACACTCAAAGTCGACAAACCCATAAAATAGGTCAAGTACAGAGGATCCAGAGGAAGAGGCCTTAGTGGTAAAAAGGCCAAAAACAGATATTGTGATAGAAATGAATTAGGTGAATTAACTAGTAGAGAGAATTCTAGTAATGTTGTTATTAATCTTTCCAAGGGAAAGTTTTTTTATTGGCTTATCTTTTTTGTCCTTGTAATAAACCAAACCAATCTGAGCTTTTTGTTGATTTAAACAATTTTGTTCTTAAATTATCTCTGAAGAGGTACTTTGCCAAATAAGCCCCTAAGAACACACCAGGAGTTTCACCAATAATAACTGAGGCTACTCTTCTTGACAACCTAGCCAGAGAAGTGGTGCCATTTGTAGAGTTAGATACTAACACGGAGTATATATTGAGAAGGAGTGTTCCATCGGGTTTGAAGCCCAGATCAACCTTCTTTCTGAGCCAGTCAAAGGGCAGTTTTGTGGAAATATTTAGTGTAGTAGTTATGGTGGATTTTCAAGAACTGATGAATAAAGACTACACTTATGGTAATCTGAATAGAGAGAAGAAATTAGCTGTACAAAGTCTAAGAAACAACTTGCAGATTATAGTTAAAGCAGCGGATAAGGGAGGAGCAGTGATAGTGAAAAATGTGACTGGTTATCTAGAAGAAGCGAAGCGTGTTTTGGGTGATATCGGTACTATCAAAATTTAGATAGAAATCCAGGAGACCGCTTTACTGGTGAATTATTATTGAATAGATTGATAAGAATGAAAAATCTTTTATCTGTATCCCCAGTCTTTGTATGGCACTCTACTATCGACTCTCCCAAAGGCTCCCAGAGGTACATAAATCACTGGTTAATCCGCCCAGACGACCTATAATCTCAGGGGTTAATTCACTTCTAATTTGTCTGCTTTTATTGATAATCATTTGCAAAGACATGTTGTGGGTCTCTCCTCTTTTTTTGAGAGACTCACAGTATGTTTTGGATGTTGTGTGAGAGGAGGAGTTCAGCTGGGCTACCCTTGATGTTTGACCTCGCTGAATTCCAATATACCACATGAGGGTGGCATTAAGGTAGTTGAGTACTTTCTTTTGCAGGACTATCTAATGATCATTGAACAAACTGATTTCCATTCTTGAAGCCATCAAATTCGTATTGACCCACAATTTCTTCGAGCTCGATTGTGACCACTACCTCCAGATTAAGGGGATAGTGATGGGGACCAAATTCACACCACGTTATGCCAACTTATTTATGGTATACCTTGAAGATTAGTTGGTATATGACAATGGTCCCTTTGGTGTGAATTTGAGTTATATTGATTACATTTTTATCATCTGGAGGAGTGGCACCCTTGGACTGAAGGATTTTGTGGGTTATATGAATAACAATGTTTGGGGGCTGGAATTCACCAGCATGGTCCACAGATCTAGGATCCAATTTTTGGACCTAGAGCTTGAGGGAGGGTCTGGTGAGATTGTCCACTCTATGACTTGCTTTAAGTCAGGCGATAAGAACAGTTTTCTGGACTTTATGAGTTGTCCCCATAAGAAATGGCTCAGGAACGTACCCTATGGGCAGTTGAGGAGAATTAGACGGAATTGCTTTAACAGAAATTATTATGATACTCAATCTGAAATTTTATTTGAGCATTTTCTAAGCAAAGGTAATCCAGAACAACTAGTGAAGTATTTTAACATTAGGGCTAGGAATTTCGAAAATGCCACTACCGTGGGAGGAAGGAGTAAAAGTCTTCTAGTAAACTGATGAATTATTCAAGGGATTGTACTCCGGCCTTTATTGCCAGATTCAGTTTAGCGTCTAAGGATATGTACAGAATACTCAACAAACGCTGGGGAATTCTTTTGCATGATCCAGTTTTGAAGAAGAACATCATTAGAAGATGAAAAATAATATATAGAACGGCAGAAACCCTTAAAAATGTTCTTGCACCAAGTAAATTCACTAGGAAAAGTGATTCTCGAAACATAATTAAAAAAGGTGAACCCATACAAACAGAAAAACATACTTTTATTATACAAAAAAAAAAAAAAGACCAATATGGGTCAATTGTAGGTGCCTTAACCCCTTAACGACCAGCCGCGCAGGTACATGGCGGTCACTAAAGGACCATGGAGCATTATTATTTTATTTTATTTTTTTTAAATTTGGATTCCGGACTCCACGAACAGCGTGCAGCCGCGGGGGGAGCCCGGAATTCCATGACGGTCATAGTATGTCATGGGTCGTTAACTCAGATTTACCCAAGATGTACTATGACCGTCAAGGGGTTAAGATGTACAGGTAGCAGGTGTTTAACCTGCCCGTTTATAGTTGATAAATCCTAAGACTTTTCAGTCAAATGTTACATCAGAAATTTTTACTATAAAGCGTCTTATGAATTGTGCCACTAGTCATGTAATATATCTTTTACATGCCCTTGTGGCATACAGCACATCGGACGTACTACTCAGAATTTAAGAGCCAGGTTAGGCCAACACAAAAGAAACATTCTCAAGGATTTTTTTCAACAAAGTGTATCAAGACACTTTCTAAATTATCATATTTCAGAAAAAAGTTTAGAAAATGTATAGCTGCATAGTAGTTTCACTATAATTGTAGTTCAGACTGGGGTTGTATATAACTTACAACTTTCTATCCTGTTGTTGAATAAAGTTGAAAATTGATATTTAAAGAGTTTGTGCTAGTCCCTACAAATTTTGAAAAAGTGGTTCAAAATGGTTTCTTTGGGCGAAAAACCAAAAAGCTGTAAAAAAAAAAAAAAAAAATATGAGTCATTTCCTTCTTTTCATTTTTGTCACTGCTTCCTCCAAATATACTGAACAGATATCCACTAGATTTGGCACCAAGATAGATCTTGTAGGGTACTATTCAATTTCACTTACCAGTTGAGGATCGCTGTTCCTATTACTGACATATTAACATTTAAAATTATCAGTTTGCGCAGTACGTTTTTACAAACTAGGTTAACTAATTTCATTCACTTGCACAGTGAATAATTTGATTAAAGTGCATCTTAGACTGTTCAAGCACATTTATCATGCTTGTCAATCTGTGAAATCCTTTAAATAAGTAATAAGCAGAGTATTAAACATTTGTTGAAATGAACCTAACAGTATTTTTGTAAAAATTGAGCATGCTCTGAGAAATAAAATAAAACATCACAAGAAAGATGATAATGGTTGATTGTGCACACAAAATCTTGGAAAGAAAGGAAAATTGTGTCCTTAAGCATTTTTGATCAAACAACATTTAGCTAAAAAGCAATTGTGCTCACTAAGCTTACTCGGTCAAATAAAGTTTAAAGACAAAAAACTGAGCACTCGTACTTTGCATGCAAGATTATCTATTCAGTTGTGTGCACAAAGTGTGCTCTGTTAAATAAAAATTTACTTGAACAAAACTATGAATATTATCAAGTAAGATTCTAAAATTAAAGCCAACTTTCAACTCTTCACTTTATTGGCCTTTCTCAACCAAAAAAATGGATGGCTTATCTTGAACGCAACGCTTGGTCAGCTCTTTCTTTGAGAAAAGTGAACACTTTTTTTAATAAAGCAGAAAGCTAAAATTAAAGCAGTTTCAATAGTCTCACTCAAGATCAGAAGTATGGATATGCTGGTGGACAGCTGGAGAATTTAATTCCTCAACCCACATATACTTTGCTGTTATCAATTATGTTAGGAGTTATATAAAATACAAAGCTCATGGGTGTTTGCAATGTTAAAGTTTGGTTGCTGTAATGTTGGCTTTGATTTTAGCATTTTGGCTTGTATATAATATTTATTTTGCATATCTGTGGTATGAATTAATGTTTTACTAATTTCTCTATTAAACAGAAACTCACTCAAGCTCAATTGGAAGCTCCTCAGGTGGCTCTCTACTTCACTGCCCATCAGCCTCTGTTTGTATTGGAATTTTGCCTGGATTGGGAGCCTACTCAGGAAGCAGTGATTCAGAGTCAAGTTCAGACAGTGAAGCCACAATAAATTCCATGGGAAAAATAGTCTCCTCTGTGTTTCGTACTGGCACATACCTTGATGCTCCTTAAATTGCAGTTACCAATGGCAAAACATTCAGATTGGATAAATCTGTACAAGGATATTTTCTGTTAGAAGTTAAACATGGACTGAACCTTCTCCATACACGGACTGAAGCATATGGTCTAATTGCCCATGTCTTGAGCAGTGTATTTTTACTCTCAACACTTATTAAAACTTATTAAATCAACCTAGCTAAGTTTGTACACTATTAGGAAGACTCATTGTCATAACCTTTTTCATAATTCTTGAGGGAGTACAATTTAACATTATAAAAAGTTGTGCATATGCTCTTTTTATTTTCTTATCTTAATGTACTTTGCAAGAAACAGAAGGTTATGTATGTAAAAAAAAAATATAGACCGTATTAATGTCTGTGTTTAAGTATACAGTCACAAGTTTGAAATTATGTTAAAAAGTGTATTTGTAATACTGCAAGTAAATTACAAAAAGTCAGTCGGGGAATCTCATATACTGAAATTTTAATTAACTGAAAGTATTGTAGGTGAAAAGATGTATCATTACTTTAGCAGTTTTACTCTTCCAAATTAACTGGTTTTCTTCAAACATGGTGATGTCACACTGTTTTAATGCTCACGGTATATTCCCATAGAGCCCACATTAATCCTGTATCAGCGATATTCTGCTCTGCGCAAACTGGTATAACCAGGTAAACCTCTTGAACTCAAGCTATCAGAAAAATGCTCTGTTATCTTTTTAACAACGTTTGAAAGGAAAATCTCTAAGGATTGGAAATGCTCTTGTTTTACTCTATAGGAAAAGCTCTAGAAAATCTATATTTATTCCATAATTTGTGTATACTCCTCTTTGAACCTATTCAACACCCACAAAAGTACAAAGTAACAATTTACACTCCTGGTGGATGATGCAAAACTGTAGAATTCCGTGGGGTATAATCCTGATACACAGCTGCTGTAATCAATGTAATCTGATGTCTGGGAGTGGTCACACTGTACTGAGATCACATGGATCATATAGTTCTAATGGAATAATTCTGCCATAAAAGCACATGTATATTATGTAAGTAGAGTGCAAGCAGAGGAAGATTTGTCAACTTTTCAATAGCTAATTGTGATCAAGATTAGTGATCATTGCATTGACAAAGCTTCTTCAGTTTGTTTTACCTGAAAAAGACCCTTGAGATTGTCATCATTCCCCTAATATAAAATCTACAATATCTTGAAATTATAAAATTTAGGTACATAAAAAAAAAACTGCTGAAGTAAAGCCTGAGATATACAGTACTTAATTCATTAAAACCAGTTGGTCTGTGAGAATAGCATTATAGTAAAATGTTAAAGGGATAGTAATACTTCGTTTTAACTTTATTTTCACTGTCGTTCAATACAGGTCACTGGTACTCTGGGAGGCGTAAGTCCCCTTTAATAGGCAGGAACAACTATGCAAATGATTTGCAAGGGGCGGAGCCTCCCCTCTTACTTAAGCCACCTTCTGGCCAGAGCCACTTAGATTGATTTGTTCCTGGAGTGCTTTGCACACCAGGTAGTAGAACGTCTATGCATCTAAGTGTTTTATTATTTTTATTCAAATATGGAATACCACCATTAGGAGGGTGACCATGGCTGTGAATTGCCCTCTTTAAAGTGGCTGGTGCAGCTTCCAGGGATTTCTTTGGACCTTATGCCCTGAAGAGGGAACAGCTTGTGTTGAGCAGCTTCCCTGCTGAGGAATTTACCTCTGGGTTATTCCTTATTCATCATGGTCACCTGAAGACAGACGTCCTGCAAGAAAGGTGAGTCACCCATTGAGTGCTGAAGGTCCACTTGTCCCCACAGTGTCCCTTTGATGGGCTTGTATTTGGGAGTTTTCAATACACTCCAGCACTCATAGGGTGTTTTTATTGCATTATTACTGTTTTATGCAATTTCTGTGGTATTCTCTGGGTTTTGGAGCTTGGGATATTCGTTTTCTTATGTTTCTTATGTGTTTTATTCTTGTTTGAGCACTTTTTAATGTTTTCTTAAACTTTATTAAAAATTGAGTTCCGCGCCTTTAAGCGTGGCTTTTCCCGCTCAGACGCAATGGCTCCTTTACTCTCTATGGGAATTCACAGTGTGGGACATATCTTTGGAACCGCTTGTCACAGCAACTCCAGAGAGGGCTCATTTTACTGCTAGGCTCCTGCTCTATCATCCGGATTGTGTTTTATTTATGTGGGGTGTTCAGGGGGGCTTCGGGCACTGTTTGGGGTACTGGTAGAGGGAAAACTACATTTCCCATGAGCGCCTGGTTCACGCTCGTTTCTGATTGGCTGTCATGACGGCCGCCATTTTGTGGTACTTTTCCTATGCGAGTACACTACGCAGGGACCGAGCCTTCTCTCTCCTCTACAGATTAACCCTTCGCTGGCCAGATAAGTCAGAATTTAGACATTTCTGGGGTGAAACTTTAATCCTTTACACTTTTTCTGGGTGATAGTGTTCTTAGTGGGGTATATTGACGCTGTGAGCATGTCTACTTCACTGGAGCTAGGGGCTAGACCCAAGTCTAGGGAGGATGGGGGGTCTTCTACCCCCATGGCGTTTTGCTCCTCTTGCCACAGTGGGCTGTCTAGCGCTAATGTGGGGGATCTATGCCCTAATTGTACTGGTCAAGATAGCAACCCTGGGCTTCCCAGCCATGCTATTGTGCCATCTTGGGTGAGGGAGTTTAAAGCTGCCACTAGGGATCTCAGATCCACGCTTCAACTCTTTCCCTCTCAGATACAGGGGGCTCTCCAGGTCTGGCAGACCCCCTCTACCATCAGGACCTCCCTGCCTAAGCCACAGGGGGCTCCTGATGTAACTGATTCTTCTGAAGAAGAACTCTTGCAGGATTCTGATGCTGAGGAACGTACTTTTATTGAATCTAACAGATCCATTGGGGACCCCTATGAGTGTGACCCTGAAGTTTCGGCTGAGGGTCTGATCAGAGCGGTTCTGAATACGCTCAACCTTCCTGTGACTCAGGAATCCACTTATGATCCTACTGATGTTTTTCAGAAAAAGCAATCTAAGCCAGTTGTTTGTTTTCCAACTAATCCTACTCTTGCTCGTCTAGTCTCTGAGGCGTGGAGGAATCCTGATAGATCTTCCTCTGTCTCCAAAAAGTTTGCTAAGCTGTACCCTTTTCCTGAGACTGAGCTGGCTAAATGGGTGCATCCTCCTAAGGTGGATGCACCTGTTTCCAGGCTATCCAAGTCTACCGCTTTGGCTGTCTCTGATGCCTCTGCCCTGCAGGATTGGACGGATAAGAAATTGGAACTTTCTCTTAAGTCCATTTTTGCCTCTATTGGCACTGCCATGCGTCCAACCTTTGCAGTGGCATGGGTTAACAGGGCTATCGCGGCCTGGACTGAGCGACTGACTGAAGCAGTTCGCCAGGATGCTCCAGTTTCTGAACAGTTACAGCTTCTTGCTAACATTTCTGAAGCTCAGAACTATGTTGCTGACGCTGCCTTTGATGCTGTGCGCATGATGGTGAGGGCCTCCACTTCTTCTGTGGTGGCTAGACGCGCCCTTTGGCTGAAAATTTGGTCTGCTGATACAGCCTCCAAGAAAGCCTTGCTTTCCTTGCCCTTTCAGGGGAATTTGCTTTTTGGGTCTGAACTCAAAGAAATGATCAGTGAGGCTACTGGCGGTAAAAGTACTCTTCTACCCTCAGTTTTTAAGAAAAAGTTTCCAGCCAAACGCAATCGGTCCTTTCGTTCCTTTCAGACTGAGACACGCTCCTCGGCCCAAACGGGTCCTCCCACTACGCGCTCCTCCTCCAAGCCCAAACAGTCCTGGAAGCCCAAAGTTGCCTCCAAGGCCAAGACCTCCAAGACTGCTTCGGCATGACTCGCCGAACCCGGGTCCGCATCCGGCTGTAGGTGGTCGTCTCCGCATCTTTCGCCGGACTTGGGAGGAGTCAGTGGCGGACCCATGCGTTCTTCAGGTGGTGTCAGAGGGATACAGGATCCCTTTCTCCACCCTTCCTCCTTTTCGGTTCCATTTTACTCGTCCTTCTCAGGAACCCACAAAAAGGCGTCTGTTCGACGACGCTATTCAGGATCTCCTGGACAAAGAGGTCCTGGAGGCGGTTCCTCAGGGGGACACAGGTTCAGGATTCTATTCCAACCTGTTTGTGGTAGCCAAAAAGGAGGGAGGGGCTCGTCCCATTTTGGATCTCAAAGATCTCAATGCCTATGTGGTGACTTCCCACTTCCGCCAGGAGTCCCTGCGCTCTGTGATTGCAGCAATGTCTCCAGGGGAGTTCCTTGCCTCCCTGGACCTTCAGGATGCTTATCTTCACATCCCTATTCCTCCAGAGAGCAGTCGGTATCTCAGGATTGCCTGCCACAGGGGACATTTTCAGTTTGCAGCGCTCCCCTTTGGGCTGACTTCAGCCCCTCAGGTCTTCCAGAGGGTGTTAGGCTCCTTAATAGCGGTGCTTCATCAGGATGGGATCAGAGTGACCCCCTACATGGACGATCTCCTACTGAAAGCCTCCTCAGCGGAGCTTCTCCATCAGCAATTACAGAAGTGTATGCACACTCTGAACCGTCATGGCTGGATCCTGAATCTGGACAAGTCGGACTTGGTTCCATCTCAGAGGCTTCTGTTCCTGGGTCTCCTGTTCGACACTCGCCAATGCATGGTGTTTCTTCCAGAGGATGTGGCTCACCAGATAGCCGTCCGAGTAGCTGGGATTCTGGACATGGACGAAATTCCGGTACAGAAGTTGTCGTCTTTAGTGGGGAAGTTCATTTCCACGATCGAAGCAGTACCATTTGCCATGGCCCACTCCAGGGAACTTCAGAGATTTGTGATCCAGACGTGCAGGAATCATCCAGATCATCAACATCTGGCCGTCTCTCTACCTCCTCATGTCGAGTCGAGTCTGCACTGGTGGTTGGATCTTTCTCATCTCCTGAAAGGGAGATCCTTTCTAGTTCCTCGTTGGACCACAGTCACAACGGATGCCAGCCTTCGGGGCTGGGGTGCAGTCTGGGGTCGCTTCAGTGCTCAGGGGAAATGGGGTCTGGAGGAATCCCTTCTCTCCATCAATGTTCTGGAACTTCGAGCTGTCCGGCTTGCCCTGAGGCACTGGGAGTCTCAACTGACCGGTCGTCCGATCAGAGTGGAGTCCGACAACGCCACGGCGGTGGCTTACATCAACAGGCAAGGCGGCACAAGAAGCTTACATCTTCCCTCCTCTTCCTCTATTGATCAGAGTTATCCAGAAGTTGAAGCAGGAGCGTTATCCTGTCATCCTGATCGCTCCAAACTGGCCTCGCCAGTCCTGGTATCCGGAGTTGATGGCCATGTCAGTGTCGGATCCGATCCCGCTCCCTGCCCGTCCGGATCTACTTCTCCAGGGTTATCTGTGGAAGGAGGATGTTCACTCTCTCCATTTGATGGCATGGTGGTTGAATCCTCGATTTTAGCAAAGAAAGGATATTCTCCTTCTGTGGTGTCGACTATGCTTAGTGCTTGTAAGCCTGTGTCCTCCAAGATCTATCATCGCATATGGTCAACCTTTGTTGCATGGTGCACTGATAAGCAATTGTCACTTGAATTTCATCTTCCCACTGTCCTGGCCTTCTTGCAGGACGGTGTTGATAAGGGGCTCAGTCTGAGTTCCCTCAAGGTTCAGAACTCTGCCTTGTCTGTGTTTTTCCAGGAAAGGATTGCTATCCTTCCTGATGTCAGAGTTTTCTTCCAAGGTGTGACTCATGTTCGGCCTGCCTTCAAGAGTCCTACTCCCCAGTGGGACCTCAATTTGGTGCTGGGAGTACTCCAGCGACCACCGTTTGAATCCTTGGCTTCCATTCCTTTACGTCTCTTGACTTGGAAAATGGCCTTCCTTTTGACTATTGTTTCGGTTCGCCGGGTAGCAGAGGAGTTACAAGCTCTGTCTTGTAAACCTCCTTACCTGGTGTTCCACAAGGATAAGGCTGTGCTTCGCACTACCAAGGAATTCTTACCCAAGGTTGTGTCCGAGTTTCACATCAATCAAGAAATTGTGGTTCCCTCTTTCTGTCCTAATCCTTCATCTGACAAGGAACGTGATCTCCATTTGTTGGATGTGGTGCGTTGCCTCAAGTTTTATGTTCATCGCACCGAGTCTATCAGGAAGTCTGACGCTCTATTCGTCATTCCTGAGGGGCCTAAGGCAGGGAGACCGGCTGCCAAGGTTACTATTGCATCTTGGATTAAAGCTACCATCCGTGAAGCTTATACGTTGCGGAATAAGCATGTTCCCTTCAGGGTGACTGCCCATTCCACCAGATCTATTGGGGCCTCTTGGGCCTATAAGAATCAGGCATCTGCTGATCAACTGTGCAGAGCGGCCACTTGGTCCTCTGTGCACACATTTTCTAAGCACTATCGAGTTGATGTACTGGCTTCGGCTGATGCCAGTTTTGGTAGGAAGGTCCTGGAGGCAGTTTTGCCTGTTTAGGTCTTCCGCTCTGTGATCCTCAGTGCTTCCTTGCTGTTGAGCCCGGTTGGCTCTGGTTCCGTGTGCTGTGTTAGTTCAGGGATCGTTTCCCTTGGTTGGTGTCCGTTGACACTTACAGTTTGGGCTATGTAATTAACTGGTTCATAGCAGTTCTAGCGACTTGGGCCTTGCGCCTGGTCCTTGCCTTACTTCCCGCCTCTGGGTCAGCTCAATGTTTGTACATCCCAGAGTACCAGTGACCTGTATTGGACGACAGTGAAAATAGGATTTTAGTCTTACCTGTTAAATCCTTTTCACTTAGTCCATACAGGTCACTAGTCTCCCACCCTGTCAAGGGACCAGACTTGGCTCTCCTGTGGCATTCAGTGGGAGACCGTTGGGGCATGCTCACAGGAGTCTTTCTTTTTGCTTACCTGAGGTCAGTTTTAGGGTCTCAAATCAATCTAAGTGGCTCTGGCCAGAAGGTGGCTTAAGTAAGAGGGGAGGCTCCGCCCCTTGCAAATCATTTGCATAGTTGTTCCTGCCTATTAAAGGGGACTTACGCCTCCCAGAGTACCAGTGACCTGTATGGACTAAGTGAAAAGGATTTAACAGGTAAGACTAAAATCCTATTTTATTTTGTAGGCATTAAAAAAACATGAAGAATGATATAAGTCTTATCTCTCAAACCTTTATGGTTTATGAGATATTCACAAGCAAAGTATCCCCCCCCGCCCCTTTTACCTAGTGTAAGCCATCTCTTCTCAGATGTGAATCTGGTTGTAAGACCAGACAGATAACAGCAGGGGACAATCTTCTTTGTATGAAAACAATGAAAGCCCTTCCCCCCTTGACAAGTTTTTCAGCTTTTTCCATTATCTTAATTGAAGATTGTCCCTCTCTGCAGTCTACCTGGGCATCTCCCTTCTGATCTGGTTGAACAGGGAAGGGATACTTTGTGAATATCTCTTAAACCATAAAGGTTTCAGAGATAAGACTTATATCATTCTTCATGTTTTTTTAATGCCTACAAAATAAAATAAAGTTAAAACGAAGTATTACTATCCCTTTAAGGTAGTATTCTTATTAAAACACAACCATCCCTGTGAGTCTGCTATATGTGACCACAGAGAGAAATATAACATGACAAAGTTAGATATATATAGCTTTTGTCCAATATAAAACTCTGGAACCATGGGATGTAGTATTCTCTATCCAACAGAACAGGGAATTAAAAAAAAAGGCCAATGTGCATTAACAATAAATGACTTGCGTTGAATTGAAGAAGTAGTGTACAAGAATGGCTAATGAGCATAGGCCCAACAAATCCACCTGCGTTGCACCTTTTTTCACATCACCATGCTTCCCAAACAACTGATAATTAACGCAAGATACATTTAAAGCCAAGGAAAAACATAAGAGTCAACATTCTGTAGCGACCCTGATTGTTGTCAAGATAAGTTCAAACTCACAGCCAATCACAACACACCAAAGTATCACATACATCCAAATACAACTATATATACACCCCAAAATAACTGACATATCTTTTCTGTGTTTTTGAGTTTTGGTGAGCTAGAGCACAGGACCCGGGAAATGAGGATAACGAATTAGAGAAAAAGAGAAGAGCATATACTGGAGGCCGGTAGAAGGATTTGGGAACGGCGAGAGTTGCACTAAAATCAATATAATACACATTTGCCACACACGCATACAAACACAGCTTCTTTGTTTCTAACACATTATGCAAATGTACCTTTTATTTTTGAGAATATAAATCAGTGAGTGATAGAGCGTGTGTCTGTGTGAGTGACTGGGTGCTTGATGGCGAGGAAAGGAGAGAAGGATTGGGAGAGTAGCAGGAGAGGAGATAGGAGAGCAGGGCATCCCCAGTCAGAAAAGGAGGCAGAGAGGGAGATAGCTGGGAGCAGGGGGACATGACCAAGGGCAGGTACATAGAGGCCAGAGACAGCTTCAACAGTGGGATGAGGAGTAGATCTTGGGGAGCACTCCACACAGTCAGGGGTAGTGCAGGCAGGCCATTCTATCCAGAGCTCCGACACCTCACAGGCTGGAGCTGATGAGGAGAGGCTTCGGGACCTCCGTTACACCTACAAAGAACAGGGTCCTCGTCCAAAGCATCCTGGAGAGGTCAAGTATCCTCTACCCGAGAGAGAGGGTACCTGGCCTGGCTGCTAGGGAGAAGGCCACCTGGAGTCAGGTCCTTAGCAAGGTGAATGCAGTGTCCAGTTGATGGTTGGAGCTGTACCATAGAGTCCCTCAAGAAGCGGTGAGAGGGATTTAAGAGGCTGGTAAAGAATAAGGTGGGTGAGGTCGGCCCCGAAGCACTAGAGGTGGTCCCACTGTCCATATCACCTTTAACCCCTGGGAGGAGATGCTGAGGCAGAACCTGTCTCCCATGTCTGTTGAAGGGGTCCCTGGAGGATCTGACACTGGGAACGACAGCATTCCTCCATACCATTGGTAAGTGCATCATTACATAACTACACACCACACTAACCCTCATAACCACTACAGCCTAACACAGTAACACCTGGACACATGGCCAGCATTGATCTACACAACTACACCAACACAGTACTGAGATGGTTCAAACGTGCAGAATACTAGACAATACAAGCAGAAAAGGAAAGGCTCAACAGGCCAAAGTCCCAGTTTAACCTCTTCATTGTTGTGTTGATCTATCAATCCACACAAACAATGCTTGCAATCAATTGTCCGATACAGATCTTTAATGTTCCTCCACAGTGTTATCCTTGGACCCACAGGGTAGTCAACACTTAACCCCTTGAGTGCTAGAGGGATGATCAACTCATCACTCCACATTGGTTACCTTTCTGGCACTCCAAGGGTTAACCGACGCCCAATACAATACAACAGGGCTACACTGCACTAGACTACAGGGATCATTTCATAAAAATGGTTTGTATGTATAACACACAGGCCTCAAAATAAACACCAGGCCTGCAAAGCAAAGAAATGCACTGTTGAATATAATGACAACTAGGTTGATTAAAGATACTGGTAATCAAATGTAATCTGAAGAGTGTGAATGGCAAGGAAGGGAATTGGTGTGTTTTGAGGAAATAGTGCTGTTGTTCCTTAGACCTATGCGTTGTGTATGCAATAGATTGCTTTCACTTGAACTGTCATGTTTAATATTTGGTTGTCACATGTATCCTGAGGAATGGGGATGGCAAGGAGGGGGATATCGGGCCATCCACTTTTATCAGGATATGTATGGGAACCAAACATCAGCTGCTGAAGGTTGCGCACATCAATGTAAAGCAGGGCTGTCTAAATTTAGTCCTCAAGGGCCACCCACAAGGCATGATTGAAGGATATCACTGATTGAGCACAGGTGGGTCAGTCAAAATGAAGGCGCTACTGATCAACCCACCAGTGCTTAATCAGGGAAATCCTTCACTCCTGGCCTGTTGGTGGCCCTAAGTACTGAACATGGACAGGCCTGGGGTACAGAATCCTGTCAAATTGATCAATCATTGATTGCCAGGGTGGTACCCGTTGCACCGCAATGCAACGCTTTGGATGCCATCCTGACATTCAAGGATTCACATGTCATTGTCGTAGACTTGCATCCATCCTGTCTTTGCTTACATCACTAATCACACCACATCATATCTCCACACAGCATACAGGCCTGCAGCACATCAGGAGGACCGTGAGGAGGTGGTGTATGTTGTCGTCGTCCCCCTCCCATTGACTTCCCCCTTGTGGAGCAGAAAGAGGGGACATGCAAGTGGTCACCATCAGCTTTTTTTCATCACCACCAGATCAACCAGCACCAGACTTCAAGCAGCCAACCACTTCCTACACCAGCTGGATGGCTCCAGGGGGGGGAGGTGGATGCCTTTGTCCACTGCAGGATATTATTTTATGGTACCACCACCATCCAGAAGGCACTGGATGCCTGGGACAGTGCCCACCCCACAATATGGGTCACATGGGCCCACAACAGGAAAACACCTGGATGGATCCCTAGCCTGGTCCTGGTTATGACTATACACATAATTGGGAGGGAGGCAACTACCAGTGGCCACACTATGACCAGTGGTCACTGGATTATGAACATTTGGCCCTGATTTGGGAGCCGCAGCGCCCTCTACAACAGGAGGCATTCACACCCCCACCACGTCTCCAATAAGAGGGCCAGTCATCCGTGACCATTTCAGATTGGCAAGATGTGGTGGGGACACAGGCATCATCTGGCTCTACACATGCTTAGGCACATCCAAGGGATCAACCATCTCCTCAGCAGCAGCAGCTGTGAAACAGCATGATGATATTGTGGAGACAACAACTCCAGCCACATCCCCCTTCCACCATTGGACACAGCATGGGGATGGAGAGGGATTGCATAGTCATTCAGAGAAGGCAGCTCAGGGAATCCTGGAGAACAAACCGGTACATCAGGAGGTTTCAAAGGGATTCCCTGAGGAACACAAGCCCCCTCCACTCCCTGAAAGTCCAGCACACAGTGTTGACCACCAAGCTGTGCCAATTTAGAACAGGCATGATGGGCCAGCTGCTTGTGGAAATGAGGGAACTGAATCGCAGGGAGAGCCTGTGTATGAAAAAGGAGCATCAATCTATACAGGGGTCCATTGCAACCACCTCCCCACACTAGTGTGACCAACCCCATGAACACCCAGGGTCATTCAAATCCTGTCTGAGACGTTTTCTGGTCATTAACAGGTTAAGTGGCAGATATGTCTCTAATGCATTGCAAAGCAATGAAGTGAAAACAACTCCTGCACACATTACTTGGTTGTTAAGTGTTGTGATATAGGTAAGTACACACAGCACACACAATGTTGTGCAATTCCAACTCACAATGCACGTAGTGAAACAAAACAACATGACCGTGTTGTTTGGCCATGATGTCCATACCAGGTGCCGAACTGTCAATAGTCATTCCCACCCATTGGCGTGGTTTTAAAGGTGTTATCCAAACAGGTATTTGACTTCGCTAAGTAACTTGCAAGATAAATTATCCAACAAAAAATATGCTGGGATTCACACTCTGACTCTGACAGTAAAACAAACATCACACACCTAGAAATGTTAAGTTGATTATGGGGATCAATATTGTGTTTGTATAGAAGACATGAAGAAGCCTCAGTTGCGGTCAATTGATTACACCAAGCCGGAGAAAACACTGTTGGTTATCCAGTAAGGTGTGGTAATGAATGAGTTGATAAGGTGGAAGCTGACTTCTCCATTGATATCACTCTTCCAGTTTGTATATTTGTCAATGGAGCCGATGTACTGAGATATGTCAAACTAGAGCAATCTAGGTACATTTGCTTAATTGACTAACAAGGGAACTGGGGACACAATATCACTGAGGAAATTATGTCCCCTGTTTCACCTCTTTATCACCTCTCAACACACCTTAGTGTATCACTGCCATCATCTCCTTGTATCAGTACATTACTAAGTCCACCCATGGTCAATCAATAAGTTGACTCCTGTTATTAAGACCACGCCTTCCTAAGTATAAGGTATACTTAACCCCTATGGTTCCATATGGAGATGTCTTATCCAACATTAAAATTTACAGACACATTGGATAGGGATTGCTATACTTTAATGTCTAACAGTTCATTAAAACATACATGTGTTTGTATATTACCAATATGCATTGAAGACTTGGAAGAGCAGCCAAAAGGTACATATAGCCTAAAAACTGGCTACTGAAGAAACACAGTTGCACTGCTCATGTGTTGTCCAAAAGGTATTGTAACTCTGAGGATATGCATTCTTATTATACAGGTTTGACACCTGTATGTTAGACAACACATATATTTGGGTATTATGTTGAAATGTGAATGTTTCAGTAGAGGTTTCTATGAACTTCCAGTTTCACATTTCATCACCAACTCAAGCACTTCAAAACATCACGAGGTGAGCTTTATGGAAGTGTAGTCAAGGCTTCAGGAGAGTCAAGTGGACATTCCTCATTCCATGATGGGTCATGCTATGGATGCCCGTGGGAAAGGATGACCGGGTTTGGAACTGCGCAGTCTAACTGTCTGTCATGCAACAGATAAACAATTCCCATCCCATTAACCTTTTGTGTTCCAGGGGAGTAAACAAACCATTGTTTTGCAATGGGTTGATTATTCCTCTTGAACGCATTAGGGTGGAAAAAAAGGGAATGCTAACCAGCCATAAGGGTATATGCCTGGGACATTGGATCAACATGTCACCAAGTATGTCAACAGAGACCCATGAAGCTGGGTTTTGATGTGCCAGTGTCATTGTGCTGTGCATGCACATATGAACACACAAGTCAGCGTGGTAGGCCTTGCAACCTTATCCACATAGTGTTACTGAGATGCTTTGAACACACAGCATCCCTCTGCTGCTCCTTTAGGCTATACCCAACTGAAACTCCCATGTTCACTCCAATACCCCTTTAACACCTGAAGTGACAGAGTAGAATTTGATGCATGCATTGGATATCTCTTTTGCGCCAATGGTTCCATGTTTGCTGTGGCTATGGTCAAGGCAATCTATTTGCTGCCAACAAACATTTTGAAGAAAAAAAAAAAAAAAAAAAAAAAATATATATATATATATATATATATATATATATAGTTTATTGAGGAAATAGAAGTACAGATACAGAGGGTTAAGTACAAATAGATAAACCAAGAAGAATTATACAGATCATTACTTACTTAGCAAAAACATGCATCGTGGGCTCAATAATGTATCCATAATCATATACTCTGTCACGGGAATAGTAGGTACATAGGTTTTGCAAACTCGAGCGTACCAAGAGAATAAGGTGGAAAACCCAACTGACCCAGGTTCATATTCGAGGAAAGTGGGGGGAGTCCCTAATGTGTTAATTGTATTGAAATGTGCTGCTCCAAGTGAGAAACTTTTTATAGAGTGTAGGTTAAAATAAGTGTACCTGAAAGGGGTAGAAGTGGTAACATTAATCAAGGTAAGACAAAAGTAGGAAGGGCATAGAAGTTTGAGAGGGAAAGGGGAGGATGTGGGGGAGAACAAACAAACAAAATGTGTATATTATGTAGTCTCAGGATCCCGGAGGAGTATTATTGTCCCATGTGCATTGTTCAGCATCAGGGGGACCCTCTATGCTATAGAATCTGCTCAAGAGTATGTATATTCTCCGAGTAAGTGGAACATGGAAAGTGGGTGAGTCTTTGAACGGTTACTACTGAGTCTGGCCGAGTGTTGCTTGCCAGCCATCTACCCCAGAGTTTCTCAAAGGTAGAGAGTGCAGCTGTAGCATATGCATGTCATTTTTCCATTGTTAGCATCAGGTCCACTTTCTGGAACCAGAGCTGTATGGAGGGAGTTGAAGTCTGCTTCCACAAGGTCAGAATGATTGATTTCGCCTCATGAAGGCGTGGTAATAGAACTTGACCAGCGCATTTTGTAAGAAGACCAGCTAGGTGTTGTCTGTATGAAAATAAGAAGAGCAGAAGTTCCAAGGGAAGATTAAGAAACAATTTAGAGTCTAGGAGGAACCTTACCACATCCCAGAATGGGATGATCTGGGGGGCAGGACCACCATATGTAGTATAAAGAGCCAATCTCTTTTTGACATCTCCATCATAGAGGTGATGTTGATAATAAGATTTTGGACACCTTGAGAGGTGTGTTGTACCATCTAATTAGTAACTTGTAATTCATTTCTCAAAGCCTTGCTGAACGAGTGTACTTATAGTTAGAATTGAAGATGCATTTCCAAGTCAGTATGTCAATGTTGCTCTTTAGGTCTTCCTCCCAAAGAAACAAGAAGTAAGGTTTAGATAGGGCTGTGGGGGATCTTAATAGATAGTATGAGAATGATAAACGGCTTAGGGAATGTGGGGGAGAGGAGATGGTTGTTTCAAAAGTCGTTAGTCCCCATCTAGTCTATCAAATCTGGAAAATCGGAACAACCAATCAATTCCTCACCTGAAGGTAGGACCTCCATGATATTTTGAACGGTATTAATCTCGCCTGGAGTTGATCTCTGGTAATAGGTTGTGGTAGAGCCATTAGAGATCGAAGTGTGTCCAGGTTCTTATTGTGCTGAAGACCCTCTGGGGAATCTGGATTTACCACCAGGGATTTAAGGGGAGGGAAATGGAGACAGGGACAACATAGCAACATCACGCCACATGCGAAGGATCACCGGATGATTCCAGAAAACCCCCAGTATTTGTTGTTTTTCCATCCAAAGGAGCTGTATAGGGTCTACCCCGCTTTAGTCGTCAAACATCCTTGCGTCCTATGATTTGCCATATCAAAAAATTTAGACATAGCTGAAGCCTGGTAATATCTTTGAAGATCTAGAAGGCTTAGACCTCCATATTTAGATGACCTTGTGATGAAAGAGAATCTTAGCCTTTTCCCAGCCCACACAAGTTTATATCCATTTGTAATTTTGTCAGCAGGGAAGGCGGCATTACGGATAGGGGTAGCATTTATTATATACACAGTATTTTGGGTAGTATCAACATTTTATACTACACAAATCATACCGGTCCAAGAAAGTGTTATCAGTGACCATTGCTTGAAGTCAGTCAGGATGGATTCGGAAAGGGGAGCTATGTTGTGGCTTGGAATGTCAGAGATATTGGGGAAAATGTGAATGCCAAGGTGTTTGAAGGAGGAGCTCATCCACCTGAATGGGGATCTCCTTTTAAGTCAGGTGGCTATACTATCTTCCACCTTAAGGGTTAAGATTTCTGATTTGGATATGTTTATTTTGGCTGCGGAGTAGTGGTTAAGTGTGTTGAGGATTGTCAGAGGCGACTATTCCATTTTGGTTACAGTAGAACATCATCAGCAAAGGCTATTGTCTTATGGGTGGTGTTTCCCACTGTGATCCCATGGATGGTGGGGTCTTCTCGAATAGTATTCAGCAAGGGTTCGAGGATCAGACTGAATAGGAGGGGTGATAGGGGGCATCCTTGTCTAGTACCGTTTTGCTATATTAAAAAAAAACAAAAAAAACTCTGAATAGCTTCCATTTACTTGGATACGTGCTGTAGGCGAGGCATATCGGCTCATTATGCATTGTACCAGGACTTTGCCAAATCCAGCGTTCTCTAGAACTGCTCAAAGCTAACCCTGTAAAATGTTTTCTCCGCGTCAGTGCTTAGCAGGATAGTGGGGATTCCCTTCCTGTCCACCAAATGGGTGAGTGATATTACCGCCCGCTATAAGTTTTAATACCAAGCCTGAAATTGTTTGGGCACTTGACAAAGACAGAGTCCTTGGGGTGGACACTCAATCATTCTCTTCCATTTCCCCTTTTTCCCTCTCCTCTTTCACCCCTCCCCCTTTTTTTACCTAAAACTTTTGCCCTTTTTTATTTTTATTATAATATTTTGTGGGTAGTGTGCGGCCCTGCTGTATTGTTGTCTCCAAGGTAACCATTGCTAAACATGGTTTAAGTCCACTGGCTGAGGGGTCCTCTTAGTCTTTGTTCATGGTTTCTTTCTTTTTCTCTCACTCATTTTATTTTGGGTACTTTGCTATACGTGAAATGGATGGGAAGTAGTAAAGCTGGAGGGATAGAAGGAAATATCCTCCTCAAAGGCCCAGCCTTTTTTGAAGTGCTCCGCCCTCCGGAGGAGGGGGAATTTTAACCCATGGTTCCTAGTGGTTCCTATGTTCTACATGGACTAAGAGAAAAGAATTTAACTGTAAATTCACTAAAACCCTCTTTTGTATGAAAGAGGGATATATTTTATTATTCCTGCTAGTACAGGTTTGTGCCGTGGGTGACTACTTACTCCTACAACCACCTGGGGCGCTCCCTACCTCGAAACCCAAACAGGCTTGGACAGAGAAAGAAGGCTGCCCAAAAGTCTCCAACTGACAAGTCTACCTCTGCATAACTCACAAGGATCTGGTCCACATCAGCCAATTGGAAGTCATCTGCATCTTTCATAGTATGTGGCCTCTCTTAGTGGAGAACCAGTGGGTTTTGAGGGTGACCATGGAAGGGTACTACTTAAAGTCTCTTCTTCCTCATCGCTTCTTCATGACCAGAGTTCCTCATGAACTGGCAAGAGGCCTTCTATTTTTTAAATGCAGTTTCTTCCCTGGCAGACATGCATGTTTTGGTACCTGTTTGTCCTCTGGAATGATTCATGGGAGTCTGTTTCACCCTTTTGATAATTCCCCCCTCAAAAAACGGGGCATGCCGTCCTATTCTGGACTTGAGGAGTCTCAACCATTTTGCTCTTACTCTACGGTTCAAGATGCAGTCATTGCGCTCCTTCATAAGTGTTGTGTTAGGGGTTGTTTTTATCTTCCCTTAACATACAAAACGCTTACCTTCATGTTCCAATCCATGCAGATCATCAGCATTCCCTGTGGTTTTCCTTCCAAG
Source organism: Rhinophrynus dorsalis (assembly GCA_037306005.1). NCBI lineage: Eukaryota > Metazoa > Chordata > Amphibia > Anura > Rhinophrynidae > Rhinophrynus > Rhinophrynus dorsalis. The sequence goes on along the minus strand of CM074722.1, from coordinate 343,118,141 downwards.
ACTGTCATTTCTGTTCACTGCCATTCCTTTCAGACTGGCATCTGCACCATGGGTTTTACAAAGATCTTAGCAGGCTTGGCTGCTCATATTCTCTCTCTTACTCCCTATCTGGGCAAGCTTTTGTTAAATGCTCTTTCAGCAGACAGTCTGCCTTCAGATTCATACTGAACAACACTTTTGGGTTTTCTAGAAATACTCTCTGGTTCCATCCCTAGTCCTTTTTTTTTTCTCGGCATGAGATTTGAAACTCTTCAAGGATGGGGCTTTCTGCTGCAGGACAAGATTCAAGTCGTTTTTGTCCTTAGATGTCTCAGGCCTTACTTCACCCATCCACAATGGTGCGAAAGTACATAAAAGTTCTGTGGTATCTGGTCTCTGCCTTGGAGGCAGTTCAATTTACCCAACTCCACACTTTGGAACTGTAGCTAGTTTTTAAAAGAATTGGTCCAGACTTCAGTTTCTCATATTCTGTCCCTCTCTGACCTTACAAAGTTGAATCTTGGTTGGTGGATTCAGATGGCCTATCTATTGATGGGGTGGACATTGGTCATTCTGAATTGTGTGATAGTCATGATGGATGCCAGCCTGACAAGATGGAGGAGGGCACTGTGGGCCCTCAGACAGCTCAGACCCTTTGGACAGAGTCAGAAGGCCTTCTTCCCATCAGTGTGTTGGATCTAGACGTGATTCACCTAGCTCTTCTGCATTGGCCTTATTTTAATGTAGCAGAGTTAGTTTGCTGGTGCAAATTGGGTCCAACAATACAACAGCAGTGACCTACATCAACCATCAGGGAAGGACCAGGAGTGCAGCCACAGTCCAAAGTTTTTCTGACTCTTGCTTAAGTGGAGGCTTACGTGCCTGCTCTCTCCAGAAATCACTTTTCCAGAGATAGACAATGTTGTGGCAGACTTTCTCAGTTTGGAGCATTTAGATTCTGGGAAGATTGTGGCAAGATTTTCCTGTTTTGCTTCAGATCCTCTGGCCCTCTCACTCTTGCTGTGGTGGTCATTCATTTTCCCCTGGCCTGTGTTTCATCCCCTTTCTTCAGGGGGATGGAGCGGACTGATGTCATTCTGATCGCTCCAGTCTGGCCTCGCCAGACCTGGTTCTAAAACTTCTCAGTCTGTCCATAGCAGAGCAGTTTCTGGCATCCTCTACTTGTGGACCTCTTGTGTCAGGGCCCTCTGTGTCATCTAGAGGTAGTGGAGAAATTAGTTTGACTATCTGACTCTCGATGCTAGCATTCTGAGAAAGGAAAGTTTCTCTGACACTTTCGTTACTACTTTTATGAAGGCTCGCAAGCGGGTATCATCCTAGGCATACTGTAGGATATGTCCCTTGTTCTACAAGTGGTGTGCATACCAGTTCTCCTTTGTACAGTATGGCCTTCAGAAAGTGCTCAGTCTTGGCTCTATTATGATCCAGTTTTCTTCTTTGTTTGTACTGTTTCTGAGGCATATCACCTTATTTCCAAATGTATAGACCTTTGTGCAGGGCTCAGCTTATGCCTGTCCAGTCTTTCAGAATTCCAGTCCTCCATAGGAGTGCTCCCTTTGATCCTCTATTTTATTTTTCCCTTTGGTTCTTGAGTCCTGCTGGCAATTGTCAAGTTGCCACATTTAAGGCATTGTACTGTAAACCTCCCTTTCTAAACTTTCAACCTCATAGGGTGATTTTGAAAACGTCTGTAGGGGTTCTCCCTAAGATTTTCATTGGGTTTTATATTTAATCAGGAAATTGTTCTTTCTTCTCTTTGTCCAGCTCCATCTAACAGGCAGGAGCTACATCTTTTGGATGTGGTTAGGTGCTTCAAATACTAAGCTCATCACATGTAGCCTTTTTTTTAAATTGGACTAATTTTTCTCATTCTTGAGGGGGCCCTTGCGCGGGCCAAGCTAAGGTGACAGTGTCTTCCTTGATTAAGACAACCTTTCACCAGGCTAATGTTCTTAAAAGTCTGTACCATTCAGGGTCACAGTTCATTCCACCAGATTGATGGGTACCTCCTGGGCCTACAAGAAACAGGTGTCTGCAGACCATCTGTGTAAGGCAGCGATTTGGATGTCCCTTCACACGTTTGTTAAAGGGATAGTAATGTTTCACAAAAAATGCCAGCTCCAATCAATCTTCATAGTATTTGGGCCATGGAGAGTGTTATTTCACTGCTCTCAGAGTTGTAGTTCAAGAGTAATTGAATGATAAAGTATCCCCCTCCTGCCCCTTTTACCTAGTTCACAGCACGGGACAATCTTCTTACTGTGAGTATAAGTAAAACCCTCACCCCTTGACAGGTTTTTCCCCTATGCTCATTGAACATTGTCCCACTCTGCGATACATCCGGACAGTCTTGCTGCTCTGAGGTAAACAGTGTTACATCAGTAAATGGGGCGGGAAGGGGATACTTTATTATTCAATTACTCTTAAACTACAACTCTGACAGTATTGAAAATAACACTCTACATGGCCCAAATACTATGAAGATTAATAATAATAATAATAATAATCAACTGCACCACACCGATGAGGCCCACATAGGCCTAAACATACGTCTCTGGTTTTACCTGAATCTCTCATGCAGGGAGTTTTTGACTGACATTTCGAAGATGGACTGTCTGAGGGCGGGACCAGTCTGATGTGAATATGGAAATTTCTTGTCTGCAATGGCACATGGGAGTGAAAAACGTGAGTTGTAGCACCACTGAGAGGCTACCATGCCTAGAACAAGACATTTTACCTTGTTCGCGCTTGATTGGTGCTCTTCACAATTGTTTGTCTCCCAAAGTATAAGGGCATCCCAAGCATGGGCCCTTGCTTCCATGTGCCTAGAGGGCATCAGCTGCACCACACCAATGAGGCCCACATAGGCCTAACCTGACATATTGGAGCTGGACTTTCTGAGGGTGGGACCAGTCTGATGTGACTATGGAAATTTCCTCTCTGCAATAGCACATGGGAGTGAAAAACATGAGATGTAGCACCAATGAGAGGCTACCATGCCTAGAACAAGACACATTACCTTGTTTGTGCTTGATGGGTGCTCCTCACAATTGTCTCCCAAAGTATAAGGGAATCGAAGGCATGGGCCCTTGCTTCCATGCGCCTAGAGGGAACCTGCTGCACCACACCGACGAGGCCCACATAGGCCTAAATGTATGTCTGTGGTTTTGTTGATTTTCTCGTGTAGGGAGGATTTGTCTGACATATTGGAGCTGGACATTCTGAGGGTGGGACCAGTCTGATATGAAATTTCCTCTCTGTAATGGCACAGGGGAGTGAAAAACGTGAGTTGTAGCACCAGTGAGAGGCTACCATGCCTAGAACAAGACATTTTACCTTGTTTTCGCTTGATGGGTGCGCCTCACAATTGTTTAATTACATCATATATGTTGTAATTCTATAGCATCATTTCCTCTAATCTGCTCAATTGAGTGGTTTTTTTTTTGTTTTTGTTTTTTTTTTGCTAGTTACAATTGAAGTGGAAGTAGGGTAGATTCTGGTGAGTGCTTGTCATATGCATTCTTTCTAAAACTTTGTTAACCCCTTAAGGACCGGCCAATCACACATGAGAATTTTTAAAAAAGTTTCCGCATCCAGTTCAGGGCTCCCTGAATGTTGTGCAGCCGCACGGTGAGCCCTGAATTCTGTGACGGTCCCGACACGTCATGGGTCCTTATGGCTCTCCATCCCATGACGTGCCAGGACCGTCAAGGGTCCTTACGGGGTTAATAGAGCAATGCATGTTGGTACAATTCTGGGTCACACTATTTGCTCCATAGAGGAGAAAGAAATTCACTTTGGTTCAGTTGGTGCTAATAACCATCTGAATGATGGAGATATCTCCATTGCCTAAAGAATAAAGTAATTTTAGAACCTATGTATTATTCATCAGTTGAAAAAATATCACATAAAGTATTTGGTTATTTAAAGTTTTTATGTAGCCCCCTGTGAAGTAATTGGTTTCCTCCAGAATATCCTCAGCTCTTTCATTTAGGCTCATTGACCTGGATGAGAAGAATGAAACTTTTTCTATGCGTGTCCAATAGAAACCCTTATTTAATCTGCAAGGTCATTTTCAGCTGAGGATCAAAAACAAGGTTAAGATTAGAGTTTTTAGGGTTGGGGAGCTGAAATTATGGTTAGGTATTAGAATTAGATGCTGGTGCTTAAAGTTAGGATGGATCATTAAAATAAAATTTTCATTTGAGTTAAGGAATCAGAATAGACTGCCCTTCTAAATAAAGTCAAAAAAGAAGACTCAGGCCCAGCCGCACCACCCATGTCACGTCTGCAACCGGCAAGGCAGAACACAACAGAGCAGAACACAGCAGGCACGAAAATAAAAACCCAGTGTCCAAACAGACACCAGGGAAAGACAGTCAAGTAAGGTGGCAAGAACCCATCAGCCAAAACAGCAATAATAACACAGACAAAACAAAACAAACAAATGTGTTAAATGTGCAGTTTTAGCGTTAAGTCAGATAGCCTAATAAAACCAAACAAAGTGAGCAGATGCAGACACCTAAAGATGCAGACCCAAGTCCAACAAAGTGAACAAATACACATAAAGCACTTATACAAGTGAAAAAGATACACTGACCTGTGCAGCTTGGTGTAAAGAGGAGGAGTCTGTGGAGTAGGGGTCTTATATGGCCTTACTTACTGTTTTCTGATTGATTATGTAAATTATCTGTGCTGCTATGGGTTTTCAGTAAAGGAAGTTAAAGCAAAATATGAAGCCTCCTGTCATTACTAAAATTAAAGGGATAGTAATGTTTCATAATAAAAGCAGCTATAATTAATCATCATAGTATTTGGACTTTGGAGAGTGTTATTTCAATTCTGTCAGAGTTGTAGTTCCAGAGTAATTCAATGACAAAGTTTCCCCCTCCCGCCCCTTTTACTGATGTCACACTGTTCAGCCACAGCAGTAGGGAGGTGTCCAAGTAGACTGCAGAGAGGGACAATCTTCAATTAAAGGGATAGTAATACTTCGTTTTAACTTTATTTTATTTTGTAGGCATTAAAAAACATGAAGAATGATATAAGTCTTATCTCTCAACGCTTTATGGTTTAAGAGATATTCACAAGCAAAGTTTCCCCCTCCCGCCCCTTTTTCCTAGTGTAAGCCATCTCTTCTCAGATGTGAATCTGGTTGTAAGACCAGACAGATAACAGAAGGGGACAATCTTCTTTGTATGAAAACAATGAAAGTCCTTCCCACCTTGACAAGTTTTTCAGCTTTCTCCCTTATCTTAACTGGAAATTGTCCCTCTCTGCAGTCTACCTGGGCACCTCCCTTCTGATCTGGCTAAACAGGGGGGGGATACTTTGCTTGTGAATATCTCTTAAACCATAAAGGTTTGAGAGATAAGACTTATATCGTTCTTCATGTTTTTTTAATGCCTACAAAATAAAATAAAGATGAAACAAAGTATTACTATCCCTTTAAGATAAGGGAAAAACCTGAAAGCTTGTCAAGGGGGGCAGGGATTTCATTGTTTTCATAGGAATAAGAGTATCTCCTTCTGTTATCTGTCTGGTCTATAGACTGCATTCCACATCTGAGAAGAGATAGCTTACACTAGGTAAAAGGGGCGGGAGGGGAAATTTTGCTTGTGAATATCTCATAAACCATAAAGGTTTGAGAGATAAGACTTATATCATTCTTCATGTTTTTTTAATGCCTACAAAATAAAATAAAGTTAAAACGAAGTATTATTATCCCTTTAAGAGTATCAGTACACTACGTTAGCATAATCTACAATTAATCCTTTGATTACAGTATGCTGTGTGCACCCCTCTGACACTCAGCTGCTTTCAAAAAATATTATTAGAGTTTAGGGTAATGACTTAAGTGTACTGCGAGAGACTTTATTGATGTGAATTGAGCACAAGCTGCATTCCAACATTAGCTACTGCACACATCAATCAGTTATTAAAGGTTACTTTTGTGTATTTAAAAAATTCTATTTTTCAAGCACAAATCACAAAATGTTAAACTTATGGCTAGGTTTGAAAGCATCTGAATAGAAATTCTGTTTCTAATTCACAGCAGTTGAGGAGTACAATTTGTTTCTAATATCTGATCCAAGGCACAAATGTTGGTTTTGTTTTAAATGTAATTTAATTTCATATCACTTTGTTAAAAGAGCAATGCAGGCTGGTACAAATCTAGGGCACAACATGGGGGAGAAAGAGACATTTACATTGATTTAATTAGTGCTTAATCTGAATACTTGAGAGGTCTCCAATGCCTAATAAATAATGTAATTTGAGGACCCCTGTGCATTACTTATGAGTTTAAAAGATATCTCTTAAAGTATTTGGTTAGTTGGTGAATATGTATGTATCCCACATCTGAAGCAATAGGTTTGCTCCAGAATATTCTGAGCTCTTTCAATTAGCATCATTGACCTGGATAAGAACAATTTCACTTTCTCTATGTAATGCCCCATAAGCAACCAATAGATGGCAATACTGCCCATGTGTGACAAAACAAAATGCCATGTCAAATAGAGACCCTTAATTTGCAAGGTGATTTTCAGATACGTTTCAAAAACAAGGTTAAGGTTACAGTTTTAGGATTGGGAAGCTGAAATTAGAGTTAGGTATTAGATCCAGATGCTGAAGCTTAGCATAATTAAAATTAAGTTTTTCACTTACAAGTTAAAGTTGCAGAAGTAGAATTAATCATTTGATTACAAGTATGTGGTGTGCACTCCTCTGACACTCAGCTGCTTTCTTAAAAATATCTATATATTTAAGGTTATTGAGTTAAGTTTATTATAAGAGATTGTATGGCTAGAATTGAGCACACACTACACCCCACCATTAGCTATTGCACACATGAATTAGTTCATTAAAGGTCGCAGTCAGGTATTTAGGAAAAAAAAAATAATAATAAATATATATATGTATATATATACAAATCACAACATTTAAAACTCATGGCTAGCTCTGAAAACATTTTAATTGAAATGCTGTCTCAGATTGACAGCAATCGATGATTACAATTTGTTTCTAATATCTGATCCAAGGCACAAATGCTGTTTTTATTTTGTATATCATTTAATTTCATATAACTTTTTTTGTAAAAGAGCAATGCATGCTGGTACAATTCTGTGCCAGGCCATTTGCTTCATAGGGGAGAAAGAGAAATTCACTTTGATTGTTATGGTGCTTTTAACCTAATTAATAAGATAATTTAAGGACCTGTATATTATTCAGGAGTTTAAAAGATATCACTTAGAGTATTTGGTTTTTCATTTAGTCTCATTTACCTGTAAGAAAAATTAAACTTTCTCTATGTAATGCCCATGAACAACCAATAGATGGAGATAGTTCCCAGGTGTTTAAAGTGGATCTATCACATAAAGAGAAGTAATGCTGATTAGTTAGAGCATTCAGAGAAAAAGTTTAACATGTTACTCATTTAAAAAAAAAACAAAAAACGTTATCTGTGCAAAAATTAATGTGAGCCTACCTCTGCTTGCCGCAGATTGCCACACAGAAGCTGCTCCCGTCCCACTACCCAGCATCCTCTGATGTCTGTCTCTAAACTGGAGCGATCTTATTGGCTAGATATTGATCTCTGCCAATGAGATCGCTGCAGCTTAGAGAAAGAAAGCCTCCGTCATTGGAGGATACTGGGTAGTGGGACAGGAGCAGAGGCAGTGCTGCAAGTTGGAAGTAGGCTGCTGGGCATGTTTTAAACATTAATTTTTGCACAGATAACAGGTATTTTAATAAATGAGTAACATGTTAAACTTTTTCGCTAAATGCTCCAACTAATGAGCATTACTTCTCTATATGTGATCCACTTTAAATTTCTTTCTATGAAGGGATTTCTTTATGTTCAATGAACAAAACATATGACTTCTAAAGACAAAATAAAATGCATGTCTGATAGACACCCTAGTATAATTTTCCTGGTGATTTTTTCAAATGAGTTTCAAAAACAAGGTTAGGGTTAGAGTTTTAAAGTTGGGGTGCTAAAATTATGGTTAGGTATTAGAAATAGGTACTGGTGCTTAGGTTGAAAATGGATTATTAAAATGAAGTTTTCATTTGAGAGTTAAAGTTTCAGAAGTAGATCTAATCCAGTGATTACCAGTGTGCTGTGTACATCCCTCTAACACTCATCTGCTTTCTTAAAGGAGCAGTAAACTTTTTTTTATGAAAAAATATATATTGTAAGGATTTCCTATTGAGTGAGATAAGGGTACTCCCACTGCAGAGAGATTTATATTTCCAGAGTTATTACAGTTTGAACCCATGTTTTTTTACAGTCAGAAAAGTCAGAGACATACATTTCTCCGTAGAATGTCATAGAAACTGACTGTCACTTCCTGTCAGATAGAACTATCAGGAAGTAAACAAAGTAAATTCACTTCCTGATTATTTGAACTGATATACATTTTGTATAAAGCATCTGACAGAGGTGGGAGTGACCTTGTTTTATTCAGCAGGAAATGCTGTATAAAATATGTGTTTCCATAAATAAAAGTTTACCGCGCCTTTAAAAATATTAATAGAGCTTAAGTTTATGGTTTTTAAAGTGGATCTATCACATAAAGAGAAGTAATGCTGATTAGTTAGAGCATTCAGAGAAAAAGTTTAACATGTTACTCATTTAAAAAAAAACAAAAAACGTTATCTGTGCAAAAATTAATGTGAGCCTACCTCTGCTTGCCGCAGATTGCCACACAGAAGCTGCTCCCGTCCCACTACCCAGCATCCTCCGATGTCTGTCTCTAAACTGGAGCGATCTTATTGGCTAGATATTGATCTCTGCCAATGAGATCGCTGCAGCTTAGAGAAAGAAAGCCTCCGTCATTGGAGGATACTGGGTAGTGGGACAGGAGCAGAGGCAGTGCTGCAAGTTGGAAGTAGGCTGCTGGGCATGTTTTAAACATTAATTTTTGCACAGATAACAGGTATTTTAATAAATGAGTAACATGTTAAACTTTTTCGCTAAATGCTCCAACTAATGAGCATTACTTCTCTATATGTGATCCACTTTAAATTTCTTTCTATGAAGGGATTTCTTTATGTTCAATGAACAAAACATATGACTTCTAAAGACAAAATAAAATGCATGTCTGATAGACACCCTAGTATAATTTTCCTGGTGATTTTTTCAAATGAGTTTCAAAAACAAGGTTAGGGTTAGCGTTTTAAAGTTGGGGTGCTAAAATTATGGTTAGGTATTAGAAATAGGTACTGGTGCTTAGGTTGAAAATGGATTATTAAAATGAAGTTTTCATTTGAGAGTTAAAGTTTCAGAAGTAGATCTAATCCAGTGATTACCAGTGTGCTGTGTACATCCCTCTAACACTCATCTGCTTTCTTAAAGGAGCAGTAAACTTTTTTTTAATGAAAAAATATATATTGTAAGGATTTCCTATTGAGTGAGATAAGGGTACTCCCAATGCAGAGAGATTTATATTTCCAAAGTTATTACAGTTTGAACCCATGTTTTTTTACAGTCAGAAAAGTCAGAGACATACATTTCTCTGTAGAATGTCATAGAAACTGACTGTCACTTCCTGTCAGATAGAACTAACAGGAAGTAAACAAAGTAAATTCACTTCCTGATTATTTGAACTGATATACATTTTGTATAAAGCATCTGACAGAGGTGGGAGTGACCTTGTTTTATTCAGCAGGAAATGCTGTATAAAATATGTGTTTCCATAAATAAAAGTTTACCGCGCCTTTAAAAATATTAATAGAGCTTAAGTTTATGACTTATGCTTATTGCAAGTGTTTCTATGCATTTAAATTGAGCACACAAACTGCATCCCACCATTAGCTATTACACACATCGATCAGTTCTTTATAGGTCACATTCACAAAAACAAAATCTGTTTTTCAAGCACAAATCACAATATGTTAAATGTGTGGCTAGGTTTGAAAAGATCTTAATAGAAAAGAGTTCTCAAAGTGACAACAAGCAATGAGTACAATTTGTTTCTAATATCTGATCCAAGGCACAAATGCTGGTTTTCATTTAACATTTCCTTTAATTTCATATCTCTTTGTTAAAAGTACAATGTTTGTTAGTACAATTCTGGGCCATACCATTTGCACCATAGGGGGAAGAGAAAAAATAACTTTGATTTAATTTAATTTTAAACAATTTGAATGCTAGAGAGGTCTACAATGCCTAATGAATAAGGTAATTTGAGAACCTTTGCATTATTCTTGAGTTTAAAAGATATCACTTACAGTATTGTTTGGTGAATTTTTATGTATCCCCTTCTGAAGCAATTGATTTGCTCAACAATATCCCCAGGTATTTCTTTTAGCCTCACTGACCTGGATAAGATCAATTAATCTTTCTATATGTAATGCCCCATGAGCAACAAATAGATGGTAATACTGCCCTGGTGTTTTTCTCTCCAAAAAGGGACAGGGCCGGATTTATAATAAGGCAGAGTAGGCATCTGCCTACAGGTGCACCCCACAGAGGGGCACCTGTCATTTGGACCATGTTTTTTTTTTTTTTATTAGCCAAGTTTAGGGTTACAGTTTTAAGGTTGGGGTGTTGAAGACAGGGTTAGGCACAAATGTTGGTTTTATTTTGAATATCCTTTAATTTCATATCCCTTTGTCAAAAGAGCAATGCATGATGGTCCAATTCTGAGCCAGACCATTTGCATCATAGGGGAGAAAGAGAAATTCACTTTGATTTTTATTGTTCTTTAACCATCAGAATGCTAAAAAGGTCTCCATTGTCTAATCCTATTAAATAAAGTGGTAGAATGCGTTGCTCACTGTGAGCCGTAAACGCACATGCACAATTGAGATTCTCTACTGTGCATGTGTGGTTTTGCACACAGGGAGCTTTGCTGTGAGCCGTCTGTAGTTCCCCGCTAAGGATCAGCACGTTCAGCGAGTCTCTACTGCGCATGACTGAAGTCGTGCAGTAGAGACTCGCCGAACGCGCTGCCCCGCTCTGGACGGCTCACGTCCTGTCTCTGCTCCTGGCTCTGGGACAGCTGGGTGCACTTTAGCCTGTGTATACGGGCTTTCATACTAGTTAATAATATAATCTAAAACTATGTGTATTATTCAGGAGTTTAAAAGATATCACTTAAAGCATTTGATTATTTGGTGAATTGTTATGTATCCCATCGAAGCAATTGGTTTGTTCCAGAATATACCCAGGTCTTGCAATAAGCCTCATCGACCTGGATAAGAAGAATTAAGCGTTCTCTATGTACTGCATCATGAGAAACCAATAGATGCCTATACTGCCCAGGTGCTTACCTTCTTTTCTAAGAATGGATGACTTATATTATCAATAAACACAGTATATGAATGCTAAAGACAAAACAAAATGCATCTCAAATAGAGACCCTTGTTTAATTTGCAAAGTGAATTTCAGATGAGTTTCAAAAACAAAGTTAGGGTTACAGTTGCTTTCTTAAAATATTAATAGAGTTTAAGTTAATTCATTTTTATTGCAAGATATTGTATGAATTTCATTTGAGCATACACTGCATCCCAACTATTGCACACATCAATCAGTTCTTTAAAGGTCACAATCTTGTACTGTAAAAAAAATGTTTTGCAAGCACAAATCACAAAATGTTAAACTTACGGCTACATTTGAAAACATCTTAATAGAAATGCTGTGTCAATTTGACAGCAGTCAATGAGCACAATTTGTTTCTAATAGCTGATCCATGGCGAAAATGCTGCTTTTTTTTAAATATTTCATTTAATTAGAACAAAGAGTGAAAATAGCTCACAGCACTAACTCCCCATATTATATACATATAGAAACTAAGATTAGAAAAGGGTCAAGTGACTAAGATATAGATAGCAGCAAGGAATGAGAGGGTTCTTCAGTCCCACAAACATTAGGCCAAAACCTAAAGTGCAAACACAAGACAAAAAACAGACCTGCATTCTATTTAATTTAATGCTGCTTTGTTTAAAGAGAAATGCATGTTGTTACAATTAGGGGCCAGACCATTTGCTCCATAGGGGAGAAAGATAATAAATTATCTTTGATTTAATAGGTGATTTTAACCATCTGAATGCTCTAGAGAGATTTCTTATAGGTTCAATAAACAAAACATGTGGACGGCTCATCCTTGAACAGTAACACATAGGAGTGGTAAAGTGATGCCAGTAGGTGGTGTCAAGTTATGTGACTGCTTGGACATAACCCTTCCATATAAAGCTGCAAAGTGTTCATGGGTGGCCTTGTGCTGAGGTTCCTGCCTCACATGTCTCTGTGAACCACTCTGAGTCTTAGAGGACACTGAGACCTTTCCACACCCTCTGCCCAGACTGCTGCTGTTGGTGGTGGCTGTTGTTGACATCAGTGCTGCCACATTGCATCCAAACTAAGGCTGTATGTGTACAGATGTTGGTTCATACTAGAATTGGCGAGATATTCCAACACTTCTCCCTGGCTCACTTACCTAGGACACAATTTACACCTTGCAGTGCACCCTTCTCCCACACTCTCAAAATGATCCCATGCTTTACTACACCATTCTAGGCCAGCCACAGCCCGGAATGAAATTGACAGGGAACTGCTGGTGCTTTTCTGAATGTCATTGTGAGTGGTGGAGGAACTAGTGGTGGTGGGGGAAGCACATGTAGAGGAATCGGTAGCAAATGGAGTCATAGGAGTAGATGTAAGAAGTAAGGTTCTCTTCTATCACCAGATCAGACAACATCAAGCATCCCTCCTTTTTCTGCATTGGCTGCATTGGCTATGGTAGATGTAGCTCTGGAGACACTGGCGGTGGTGGTGGTGGCACTAGAGATGGTAGTATTTCTGGTCTTCTGTGGTTGAGCATGACTATGAAATCATCTGTATACAAGTAATCTTTTTCTTCTTCTCTGACCCCTCCTTATGGCATTGATTGAAATTGAGCCTTATTTTGTTGGGTGGAATGGAGATTTTGACAATAGGGCCTGAAAGTTCACTGCTGTTGCTGCTTCCTGCTGCTGATTGTATTGCGGAGCAGAAAGGATTCTGCTTATTGGGGTGATGATAATGTAATAGTAGTATTCATCTATCTGTTTTCTCTTGGACACCTGCTGCCTGTAGACACCACGAGAAGTGTAAACACTCTCAGACATTTCAATTTCTAGAAAATGTATTAACAAAATATTTAACTGTTTTAAGTTAATTTATTTATTTTTACTTTTTTTGTTCTGTATTTTTTAATGAATATACTCAGGATCAGGAATAACAGGAGTAGTTACTGGAGAAAGCAGTGGAGTCTTGATGGAACAATGTGCATGCACATTGTCTATTTGTGTGCACAGTTGTACCCTAAGATTTCAACAGAAAATATAATTAGACTTTTTTTTTCAAATTGAATTACACACCCTGCTCATTTGTATGTGCATCTGTGCACTGAGGTTTAGACAGTAAATATGATTACACTTTTTTTAAAATTAACACCCCAAAAATTAAAAGCTTATTTATTGGAGACTGCAGTGAAGTCTGAATGGGACAATATTCATGCACACTGCCTATTTGTTTGAATAGTACATTTAATTGGACTTTTCTTTTAATTGCATGAACACACCAAAGAGTAACAAGCGTATTTGCTGGAGTCAGCAGTGCAGTCTGGATGGAACAATGCACATATACACAGTGCCTATTTGTGTGTGCAGTTTTGAACTTCAGTTTGAACAGCAAATTGAATCTTGCTTTTTTTCAAATTAACACACACACTCAACATTAAAGGGATGGTAATGTCAGAAAAAAAGTATTAACTATATGGTATATACAATTAAAAGAGAGTACTTGCACTTATTCATATCTCTCAAACCGTTATGGTTTGAGAGTTATAGGAAAATAAAGTTCTCTGGTCCCTCCCCTTTCTGCTTGACGAGCATCGCCGATATAATGATATCTAAAGATAAACACAATTTGGAATGGTCTAAAAAGTGTGCCTGGCTTGCAAGCACACTTTGTAGACCATTCCAATTAAGTATTCATTTCTAAATAGCGTGATTTCAGCTCTGCTGAAGAGCCTCTGTCTGGTCAAATGACTGGAATCTGCAGCTGTCAGCTAGATGGCAGACTTGAGTAAAACAGCCAGGAAAAGTTAACTTTACCAAGTCATATCTCTCAAACCATAAAGGTTTGAAAGATAAGATTTACATTGATGTTAAACTTTTTTAATGTCTACAATATTAAATCAACTTAAAATTAACCATTACTATCCCTTTAAAAAGTGTAGTTGCTGGAGACAGTAGTGGAGTCTGGATTGAACACTGTTGGTGTGCGCTTAAGTTTGAACAATAAAATACATTTTCCTTATTTTAAAATTAAGTTAAAACACACTAAGGAACAGGATTAGTTACTGTAAACAGCAATTAGGTCTGAATGGAATACTGCATGCACAGAGCTTGCCAATTTGTGTGCAGTGAACTTAACTTTGGACAGTTAAAATAATTTTAAAAACAGGAACATTAACACACAGTCAGTAATAACAGGTGTAGCAGATGGAAATATATTACTAGCCTATTATATTTACTAGCTAGCCTAGCTATTAATTCCATTATAACTTACCCAATTAATTATTATTACTAGCCAACAAAACTTTAGTTTCTGCTAAACTAAGTAATAGCACTACAGCCTCCATCAAAAAGGGATCAGAAGAAACAGTTTTGTTTCTTGACAATGCAGGCTGTTGATCACAAGTCTGTAACACACTGCTTCTATTCTGGCTTCTTTTGCTACATTTTGCATTCAGATTCTATAAGTTTGAGGGACCATCCCCTTTGAAATCTATATAAAACACTTCACACATAAAGTAGAGATTCACAGGCTGCTGCAGCTATCAATAACACCCATAACCAAGCTGTTCCTTCACTTCCTGCCAGGATTGTATTGGTTATTCTGTGTATCAATCACTTTCCCCTCTGAAAGGGCGTAAATGAAAAAAAAAGTATAAATGAATCTATTTCAACAAACCCTTTGAAATTGTTGTTCATTATTCTGTCACTTGGTTCAACTACCGCTTAGTATGTTGTTTTAGTCAGCAACTCACAAACGTGATTTTCGGTAAAATTTTTATGAATTAAAAATTGTGTGCTACAGACCACAGGGCTGCCACAGTCTTGCAGAGACTGTCATACACATGAGGGGAAACCCTGGACTGGGGTACCCCACCACAGTAGCAGCACATTGCACAAGTGGCTGGAGAGCCACCACTCCAATTTCTTTTTCTATACATGAAACCCTAGTTTACTGTCCTTTTTTTTCATTCATTTATTTTTTTATCATTGCTCACCCAGGAGGCACCATTCTTCAGGTGCTCTCCTTAGGTGGTCAGATTGTCTGTTCAGGGCTACTAACCTCCCTAAGAGATGCAGTTATTTTTTTCATTTACTACTTGTTACTTTCTGTCTATCTGGGCCATTTATTTGGGAGGTTTTAGATCAGAGGGGACGTAAGAAAGCCAAGGCCACCAGTTCTGTGTCAACTTCTTCTTCAGTGGTAAATTGTCTGCCCTGCAGAAGACGAGTATGCAGATGATTCATTCCTCACCCCTGGGGACTGTCTGGTGGAGGATCCCAGGGGCTCTGTGAAAGGTCTGACTCTGACAATGTTAGAAACCCTCTAGATTTTTGAGGCCTTCTTAGGGATATCCAGTCAGGACATCTTCTTTAGGAGGTGGAAAAGGAATTCTGTCCACTTTCCCTTTTCTGATTCTTTAGATCAGATTTTCTTGGAGAAGAGGAGATCTCCGTATAGCAAGGTCTACTTGTCTAGACGTTTTACCCTCTTGTAACGCTTCTCCACAGAAGAGATGGCACTGATAACCCTATCTCTCGCTTAACCAGAAAAATAACCCTTTACTAACTCTCTGGTTCTTAAAGGTTTAAACACCTCCTAGTGTACTTTTATAGGCTTAATCCAAGATCAGAGCTGTCAGAATGCAACAAATAACAGAAGCTGAGGTGATGAAGCATCACCACAGCTGGAGAATTCAGAAGGCGTACAACACCTAAAGCATTGTATACCTTCTGTACCTTGCACTAAACATGGGTTAAAGTACACTAACAATGGGAATACTCTTTCTTTGCTTAGCAGGAAAATCCATATTAGCATGCATGAAATAGGTGCAATTGCAGTTTGAAAGGGTAGTGCATTATAAGAAAACTTTAGAGACTGTGCCCTCTTATATGCACTAAAGCAATTAGCGCATGAATGAGTAGCACATATGGAGGAAAGGCTGAGATGTAGACAGTGTATAGTTGAACTAGACACAAGAAATAGCCACTATTTCACTTCATGCATGAGGTGTATTGGATGAATCTGCAACTATCTGGTGCTTTCTAAAACCATGCCCCCTTTCAATGAGCTCTTTTTTTTTTTAAATATGCACACACAGTAGCCGAGAAAAATGATTTACAAATTGAGAAAACTAGTGTGCAACGCAATATTTTTTAACCCCTTAAGGACCTATGACGGTCCTGGCACGTCATGGGTTGAACCTGAGATAAGGACCCATGACGTGCCAGGACCATCATGAATTTCAGTGTAACCTGGGCAGCTGCACACTGTTCAAGACCGCTGATTCAGAGAGTAAAAAATAATAAAAAGAAAATGCTCTGTGGTCCTTAAAGGGATAGTAATACTTAAAATGTAAAAAAAAAAATATGTTGTAGGGTTTATCCCCCTGAGTAAAACAAGAGTACTCCCACTGCTGAAAGGTGTTTCATTCAAAAGTTATTAATTTTCAGAGTTGAATTTTTGTAGATGCAAAATCACAGTGGCCTGAAATTGTACAGTGGCGCTGTTGCTACACGATCCTATGGACAGCTCTGGTCCCGGGACCATAAATCTCCATAGGATGGTGTAGCAACAGCGCCATTGTACAATTTCAGGCCATTGTGATATTGCACCTAAAAAATTCAACTTTGAAAATTAATAACTTTTGAATGAAACACCTTTCAGCAGTGGGAGTACCCTTGTTTTACTCAGGGGGATAAACCCTACAACATATATTTTTTTTACATTTTAAGTATCACTATTCCTTTAAGTGCTGGCTGCGTGCACATGCGGACAGTCCTTAAGGGGTTAAGAAGTGCTATTGTTTGTGCTTTCACAATAGATTTTGTTATTGCACATGCAGTTTTTATTAACAAAACATGTTCTCTTCTGTTAACCCTCTGAGAGCCAGAGAGTTGTTCAGAGCTTTGCTGAGCAATGCATTGGACACCTCTCTGGCATTCAAAGGGTTAAATCCCTTTCTGTACTTTCCATTTGTGGCCATAGTAGTTAATATCTTTATCAAGGATTATGATTGAAAATGGCTCCATAGACTTCAATGGGAATCTGTTAAATGAAACTAGTGAAAACACTAATCAACTGCAATAGAATCCAGGCTTGTGTTGTGGCTTCCGCTTCCTTTGCAGATTGGTTCCTGTTTTCATTTTAACCCTTATCCTTCTGCTTCAACACTTCCAGTAAATGCTCCTAACTTCACTGATTTTCACTCATGGTATGTTAGTGAAAGGGATGCATTCATTGATGGAAAATAGAGTGCATGAGAAATGCAAAAATGTGAGGAGAGCACGAATAAAAATGTAAGCACAGTATGGAGAACAAGGAGGTGCCTTATACTTCAGCCAAGTAAAGTATTTAACACATTTGTAAGCGAGGATCAGTGCCAACTACTGTAGATCTGATACTTTTATAAAGCTGACCTAAGCTGAGTTGGGCTTTGCTTTGCTCCTCTCTCTGTACTAGAGACAGGAGCTTCTGTGGTAGCTCATCAGTAAGTCTCAACAAGCAACATGGCACAGGCAGGACGTCTAATCTTTCTTTTCATTACTATACTTCTGTTGGATCAGACAAGTGCACAGTCTTCCAAACTAAAGACTCGGAAAGATCGCAGATCGAAGGAAAAAGGTGAGCATTTGTGGCAAGAGCAGAATAGAATTTGGGAGCTATGGCTGAAAGAAAACTGGAACAATTCTACAACAAACCATTTGCATCATAGGGAACAAGTACAATTCCCAGAATTCCTTTATATGTAGATAGGACTGAATGCTAGAGAGGTCACCAATGCATTGCCAAGTAATCTTTTGGAGACGTCTCTAGCATTCAAGGCATTGGTGTCTGTAGGGAGGCAATAGGGGCAATTGCCCCTCTATACTTGCCGGCCCCAGGACAGATAAACAGAAGGGCTGAACAGGGTGGCCTGTGGTGTATATTTTGGCTTTGCTTCCCCCCCATGGAAAAATTTCTGTGAATGCCCATGATTCAAGGGGTTAAAAGACACAAAATTTCCCCAGTTTTCTTTTGAGTGCCCCAGGAATCATGTACATAGTCATTTATGTGTGTATACCTGTATGTATGTATGTATGTATGTATGTATGTATGTATGTATAAATATAGATATTTGGTACTTTCCTGTTATCTGGAACCATTTTCAAAAACATTTTCAATAATTTTTCATACATTTTTAAACAAAATCTTTATTATAATATATAAATATAAATATAGATAAATCTTATAATATAAAATTATAAAACAGGACAGATTCTGACAGGAAACAACAACAGGAATTAGTTTTGAAAATGGTTCCAGATATCAGGAAAGTACCAGATATTTATACATATACATGTTTAGCACTAAAGAGCAGATAGACGCTCATGGGAATTTTTGATTTTAAAGGCATTTTTTTTATACTGGCCAATGTTTTCAATCACAGAGGGGCATGCAGCTCATTGCAAAGCAATATGTTGCATGTTCCCCTGGCACTCCAAGGGTTAACCCCATGAATGCTAGGCATACCACCATGGAATGGCAAAGAGCTGCATTAGAGACATCTCTATCATCCAAAGATAGATAGCATAAGACTCATTTTATGAAAGCAACAAGTATGTTTTATCAGTGCATATTTTATTATATTTTTAGCTCTTTCATTGGTGAGTGTAGATATTTCTGTAACAAATTAAAATTTATAAACATGGGACTTAATGGTTTCTGGTTATTAGAAAAATAAATTGTGCACTTCTCTACTATAGTCCTCATAAAAGGTGTAGAACAGATGCACTAAAGAGTGATAAAGAGGTGATAAAGCGGAGATAACTTCTCCAGTGATATCACTTCTTCAGTTCATATATTATTCTATGGAACCAATGCAGTACTATTTCTCCCTCTTTGGAGGTCTTAGTGCATAGGCTCTATAGGAACTGGAGTAGTCATCTCCTCTTTATCACCTTCTTATCACTTCTTAGTGTATAACCCCCCTGATATTCCAAAAAATGGCTATTTGGTTACACTGAGTATCACTCTTTTTGAACAGTAATGTATAAAAATGCAGTATCCCTTACTCACTTTGAAAATTGATGGTATTTGAACTGTTTTATCAGAAAATAATAAATGCTTTGAACTAAACACATTTTATGTAATATCTCTCTCTCTCTCTCTCTCTCTCTCTCTCTCTCTCTCTCTCTATATATATATATATATATATACACAGAGAGAGATATCCTTTTGAATGCCAGAGGGGTCTGCAATAGGGTACACCTATTGCTGGGATTTGGTTCAAAAAGTTATTGCAGCTCAGTTTATTATGTTTTAATGCTGTTCCAATCAATACTATGAAAACAGTAGCCTATGACACAAGCCCCCATATAGGGTGCAGTAAAAATTTGCCTTTTGCACAACAACTGGTACTTCTGGTAACAATTTGATCCAAAAAAGTTTGAGCTGTAATAGAGTTTGAATTAAAAAAAAACAAAGCAAAACATTTTTCACAAGAACTGACAATTTTCTGCTTTTTCCCGGAGAGTACAAAAGGAGCGTCAGGTTCCTGCCCCGTGTCATTCTGTGTTTGTAAGAGGTGTATAAGGCAGCACAAATGTTGAGCTATGTAGGATAGGCAAATAAAGTGAATTTGGAGTGTAGTTTAGGGAGTCTTGTGGGCACATAATTTATTCTCTGTGTTTGAGGAGTCTGGGTAGTGTGAAGAGAGAGAGAAAGGGGATTTATCCAAAATACTCTAAAATCTTGCGGGACTGAAACTGGCAGGTGATCTGAGTTCCTTCCTGATCTGGCTGTTCTCTATGTTAGGAGAGTCTTGGTGTACAAGAAGGGAGAAAAAGGGATTAACCCTGAATATCCTAACATCTTGTGAAACTGTGGAGACACAGGCAGCTATGATCCAAGTTCCTTTCAGCTGGCTGTTCTTTGTATTTAGGGAACCTGGGGGAAGAAGTAGTTGCACAGTGACCGTATTTTTTTATTAATTTATTTATTTATTTTCTATTGACTGTGATATGTACAGTTAATAAAGAAAATTACAAAAAATATTAAAAAAAATAGTTTGACTGATAGGGGACATAGACAAGAACTCTGACATGAGCTGTGACTGAAGAAGACAGATACCAGAAGAGAGAAAGTATTTTGTAAAGGGAGGGAAAGACATCACACACAATCCATTCTGTTGTGTACTTCACTGTTAAAATACGCAAATTAGTTTAACCCCTTAAGGACCAACGGTCCTGGGACGTTTCCGTCCCATAAGGACCGCTTTTATCCTTGCCGACACGTCGGTACACGTGACCTGTTGCGTGTATTGGCACACCGCTTCGGCCTAAGAGAGACCACTCCAGTCTTGGAACGGTCAATTTTAGGCCCTATTTTTACTTACAGCACTCCCGGTGGAGCTCTGTAAGTAAAAAGTATGTGACGTACTATGACCGTCATCGGTCCTTAAAGTGTTAGTAATGTCTAAAAAAAACCTTTTAGCATTTAGAAGAGCTGAAAAAGCTGATCTGAATGCAAAAAACTGTATCTCTCAAACCGCTATGGTTTAAGAGATACGGGCGTTTAAAGTTTGATTTCTCCTACTGACAGCTGTAAAGCTGTCAGCAGGAGATCCGTGTCGGTCGACACGGAGGCGCTTGAGAAGCGCCGAGATCTCGTTACTTACACGGAATCCCTTCATTGGAATGGTCTAAAATGTGTGCCTGAACACTAGGTACACAGAATCCCTTAATTGGAATGGTCTAAAACGTATGCCTGAACACTAGGCACATGTTTTAGACCATTCCAATGAAGGGATTCCGTGTAAGTAACGAGATCTCGGCACTTCTCAAGTGCCTCCGTGTCGACCGACACGGATCTCCTTCTGACAGCTTTACAGCTGTCAGTAGGAGAAATCAAACTTTAAACGCCTGTATCTCTTAAACCATACCAGTTTGAGAGATACGGTTTATTGCATTTAGATCAGCTTTTTAAGCTTTTCTAAATGCAAAAAAGTTTTTTTTAGACATTACTAACACTTTAAGGTTATAAGGACCACGACGGTCATAGTATGTCATGTAGTCCTTAAGGGGTTAATAATGTCCAGCAAACGTTCTAGGGTCAGGGGAGGGTGAAAAAAGTAGGATCAGTGCAGGTGCATGTTAGTAAAGTGGTAGTCTAAAACCTGACTGCAGCCATGGTTGCTGCAGAGTATGCATTAAATGATGATGATCCTTCACCTCCTGAGGAGGCTGTTTCTCAAAGTGTCATAAAAAGTTCCACCACCACCATTATTACTAATAAATGATCTAAGAACATTGAAGAAAACACAGAGTCACATTTTAGTGTTGAACCACCACCAGTATCATTAATAAACCATCTAAGAATATTAAAAAAAACACCCAGTCACATTCTAGTGCTGATGGCACTTCTGCATCTGACAGTGTGATAAACTAGTACAACACCTCTCCTGAAATTAATTGCGAACGTTATGAAAATCCCTGTAATAAAAAAAAACAAAAACAGCCTAAAGGAATATAAATATAGTGGGGAAGAAGCAGGTGCGTTAATGAGGATGACCTAATTACTAATGATGATGATGTTGATCTAGAATATATCCCTCCAGCATCCTCCTCTTCTTCAGATACAGATGAAGTTGAGAGTGAAAGAGATGATGACATGGTTAGGACAATTAAAGATGCTAACAAATACACAATCATCCTGTCAGTTATTATCAGCATAATCATCACCTCCAAGTCCAACCCCACTCAGCCACACACAGAAACACTGGTCATCAACAACATTCACAACCCTAGCTATGATGAGTGCCTCTGCTATTCTTGTAAGTGCAGCACCTTTGACACAGATTAGTATAACTGCAGCAACATCTAGCCCCAGTAGTAGTAATAGTATCGCCTATGGAAGCCCGCAGCCTAAAGAACTAGTGTGAAGTATTGCACGCCCCTGGCATATCCCAAGCCATAGTAAGGTTTCAAGGATGACTGTACCAAGAATTGTACAAGCAGGTGGTTAGTGTGTTAGGCAGAGAGATGGAAACCTCAGATGGAAAAAAAATTCACCTGACAACAGATACATGGACAAATGGGCAGAGTAGAGACTATATGACTGTCACTGCTCACTGGCTCACTGTTTTACTTCTGTCAGTAGGCAACATTAGCTTGCCTCTGGTTCTGGCAGTAAGATTAAGAGACAGCAGCAGATAGCCCATACCATCAGCACACTAGCTTGTGCATGCAGATCTTTGAGACAAAGTCACATAAAGCCATAGATGTATTAAAACTAGAAATTGGTGTTTCTCTCTCTTTGACCTATGCTGAATCTGATGAGGTAGCCAGGGGACTACGAAACATTGTTTAGCTAGTCTTTGTTATATATATATATCTTGTAATATATATTTTATATAATTTCTTATATTGTGTTACACACAATTAAAGGGATAGTAATACTTCGTTTTAACTTTATTTTATTTTGTAGGCATTAAAAAAACATGAAGAATGATGTAAGTCTTATCTCTCAAACCTTTATGGTTTAAGAGATATTCACAAACAAAGTCCCCCCCCCCTGTTCAACCAGATCAGAAGGGAGATGCCCAGGTAGACTGCAGAGAGGAACAATCTTCAATTAAGATAAGGGAAAAAGCTGAAAAACTTGTCAAGGGGGGAAGGGCTTTCATTGTTTTCATACAAAGAAAATTGTCCCCTTCTGTTATCTGTCTGGTCATACAACCAGATTCACATCTGAGAAGAGATGGCTTACACTAGGTAAAAGGGGAGGGAGGGGAACTTTGCTTGTGAATATCTCATAAACCATAAAGGTTTGAGAGATAAGATTTATATGATTCTTCATGTTTTTTTTAATGCTACAAAATAAAATAAAGTTAAAACGAAGCGTTACTATCCCTTTAAAATAAAAGAGTATTTTGAGAAACCAGCAGCATCCTTTGTATTCCATACTCCTGTCCGGGATTACCTGAACAGAAACAGGCAAAATTCTCTGTAAATCTGTAAAATTTGTTGTGCTTGGGTATAAGCCCCTCCACAACCATCACAACTGAGCATACCCTCTAATTTATTAAGTTAACTTAATTGTAAAGATAACAGGTACTATTGGGCGCCCTCTTGTTTGTGTGTTTTCTGTATATCTTACACTACTGGAGTGTTGTCTTGAGGAGCGACCTGCCACATCTGTAAATCCATACCGTTGGGGGGACAGTGCCAACATCCCCTAAGCGAGATCATCAGCTGACACATAGGTGTTTAGTTGATCATAATACCCTGTGAGTATGTTTCTTAAATTGGTGATGGGTTGGTGTCAAAATAACCTTTTGACGTTATTGTACCAGGAGCACCTTCCTTCTTTTGTCGTATAGATGTATTAAATAAGAATCCAAAATCTTCAAAGAAATGCTGAATATCGCGCTCAAATTCTGTTCCCATTTTAGCTGGTACTACAGTGGTTGCAATGCATTATATTCCATACAAGAGAGTAACAACTTGGCCCCCTCGCTAGCTAAAAACAGAGGTCCCTACCAAGTGGAATTCCCTATTCTACATGCCAGAGCATTTGTACAAGCAGAATAAGTCCATTAGCGAGTATACATTGCAAAACTGGAAGGCTTTGGAGGAAGCATCTTTGTCACCTAGGCAATAGCAACTAATGTGTGATCTATATGAACTGCTGAAAGCTTTTGAGGAGGCCATCTTGCTGGTTAGTTGCGTAGGGGCAGGAATTAGGAAGATTCTTTCACTGATAAGTTACTGCGGAAAAATCAGAGGCACATGGCTTATAATATGGAAACACAGGGATGCACCAGCTAGTGAAGGAAATGTTAGCATGCTTTGAACAAGGCATCATGCTAAGGCATGATGATTTAATGTCGTCATCATAATTATATAAAAGCAATTCATGTGTCTCAGAGGCAGCAATCTAACATTTGTGGGGGTATAGCTGGTGGTGGCACATCTCTATGGGACTTGCTCCCAGAGCATGGGTTGGTAACCGTGTAGCTCCTACTAGCAGTCCCGCTGCATGTGAGATGTTTACATTATACGTGCAGCATAGCTACATTCTAGGCAGAAACAATAACCTCATTGACTGCTGGCAGACAAAACGGTGTTTGTGTGTGGTCAGAACTGATGCGTACTGCAGTGGAAACCCTTAGTTGCCCACCAACAAGCGTGCAGTCTGAGTGGGTTTTAGTGCAGAGGGATTTATTGTAAATAACCATATGACACGGCTATGAAGCAGTAGTTTTGGAATACTTACATTTCTAAAAATGAAGCAACATCTGATACCATCTGATTATTAGGTAGCAGAAGGAGACAAAACTCACACCACATGTACTACTAACAGCAGCACTGAGGATGAGGAGGAGAGATTTGAAGAGTTGTTTCCATCTACCACTGTTGGGACCACTGCTATGATCACTGATTAATCTTTAATAATAACCTGAGACTGATGTAAACAAAATTAGACTCAAAGATTATTATGCTAATAATTGGTCTAGCTTTCAGCCCTATGAATCATGATGACCTATATACATTTACCACACCACACCAGTCTACTATAACAGTACACATTTGCCACTTTACGTGTAAGTTGTAATCTTATTTTTCTTTTAATTATCTCTTTGGAAATAATGTTTAACAAGCATAACATTAGGCGTACAGAAAGAAAAGACTGAAAAAATTGTTTCTGGGGGCTTACAAAAAGTTAAACATTTAAAATACTACAGCAAGGCTAAGCTTGAAAAAAATACATTGTGGGCTAGCCCTGAAAAATTTTATTGGAGGACTCGGACTTGCCAAAGAACAAGCCCTCAGAAAAATTTGTTTGCAGGCTTCAGGCTTGCAAAATACAAGCCCTGAGGAAAATGTGATTGCAGGCCTCATTCCTTCAGGTTCAAGTGTATTTAATTTGAAGATCCAGAAACTTTCACTTCTGGCCAATAACTGAAACCTGTTACCTCCTCTGCTGTTTGGTGTGATAAATTCAATGGCCGTGACTGTTAGATCTTCAATGCCTTTAAACGCTGTACACTTTGAACAGTGTCTGGAGACAGAGTGTTTTGTTTAAAGGGATAGTAATACTTCATTTTATCTTTATTTTATTTTGTAGGCATTAAAAAAAATGAAGAACGATATAAGTCTTATCTCTCAAACCTTTATGGTTTAAGAGATATTCACAAACAAAGTATCCCCCCCCTGTTCAGCCAGATCAGAAGGGAGGTGCCCAGGAAGACTACAGAGAGGGACAATCTTCAATTAAGATAAGGGAAAAAGCTGAAAAACTTGTCAAGAGGGGCAGAGCTTTCATTGTTTTAATTGTAAGAAGATTGTCCCCTGCTATTATCCGTCTGGTCTTACAACCAGATTCCACATCTGAGAAGAGATGGCTTACACTAGGAAAAAGGGGCGGGAGGGGGAAACTTTGCTTGTGAATATCTCTTAAACCATAAAGGTTTGAGAGATAAGACTTATATCGTTCTTCATGTTTTTTTTCATGCCTACAAAATAAAATAAAGATAAAACAAAGTATTACTATCCCTTTAATCACGTTGTTTTTGTGCTCTAAACATATCTTTTTGAGCACCCTTGTAGTTCGTTTGATGCATAGTTTACCACATTTACATTGTAATAAATAGATGATATTGTCTGAGGTACAGTTCATGAATTGTTTGATGGGCAACGTTTCCTTGGTGACATATGATGTAAACGATCTGCTCTTATTTTTAGTAAAAGTACAGGTAATGCAACAAGCGTGTCCGCACGCAAATTACTCACCATTGGGCTTAGATCCATGGGATTTTTTATTATTCCAGTTTTGACAGTTGTAGATTTTAGTGCAGATGATGCTAGTTTGTTTTGTACAATTATGCCTCCCTATACACACAAAGACAAAATGCAGGCAAGGTCTCAGTCTCATAGTCTCCAGAAAGATCACTATTGTTTGGTCCTTGCTAGCTGTGCAACCACTGGTGGTCATGTTTATGTGCTTGCATGCAGAAATTTTCACACCTTTGTACATGGGAGCATCAATGCATACACTTCCAGCACTGTGCAGCATTATGCCCATGCACAGGTTTTTGCACCAATTTTAGCGCACGTTTCATATTTTGGTTCTTAGTTGTTAACCTTAGCCTTATCCAACCTCTTGGCTCTCCTTTGACCTCTCTCCTGTTATCATTTGGTTTACCACTTTGGTTTTCTCTGTTCAATACTGGCCTACTAGTGCTTTCAACCTGGGGTCGGACAGTCAGTCTTCCTGCTGCAACAAGCATGCACTTATACACACTCCCAAGCTTCTGTCACAACCTTTACCTTCACACCCTCGTTTCTTTATTGCTGATACTGTCAGCTACCTTGTCCTTCCATTGGGATCCGGCTATCCTGAATATATCATATATATATATATATATATATATATATATACATATATAGTAGGAGAGGAAAATACACACTCACAGGACTTCTTGAAAGTTGCAATAAAGTGCTGATTTATTGAATCGACATTTCGACCCTAACTGGGGTCTTTCTCAAGATGAAAATATGCCTCAAAATCAACCATAAACTACTCAAAATAACAAAATCTTAAGATTTTGAAATGACCTTCACATTTCCCAGACTTAAATATTATTGAGAATCTGAGGGTAGATCTCAAACATGCAGCACATGCAACCTAAAATATTTTCTGAACTACAAGGATACTACAAGAAAGACTGGACAAATTCCTAAAGCAAGAATAAAAAGGCTAGCTAAAAGAAACATTTGGATGCTGTGATTTCTGCCAAACAGGGTGTTACTACTTACTAACTGATAGGGTGTCCAAACCTTTGCACATGCCCTCCTCCTTTTATTTCTGCAATCTGTTACATTCAACAAATAAATAGTAACTGTGCATTAAAATTTGAGGAAATATATGAAGTTTGTTTTGTTCACTTCAGACATTGTGTCTTATTTTCACTTAGAAAATCAACAAAACGTGCACAAACTTTTGCATACAACTGAATGTTATGATTATCAACTGCCTCAGTGGAATTCAAAAAGCTAATAAACTAAATTTGATGCCTAGGAGACCAAAGAGAAGTCAGGGGATAAACGGGCACTCACACACCAAGCTCACTTGGTCAGCATTCACATAAAAGAACAATTTCACAATTTTTTTTAAAGTTTGATCTATTCCTTATGCAGTTGAATCACCATCCACGTTAGTTTTATAAAAAAAAAAAAAACTGACTTCACACCACCCATCAGAAAATGAAACAATACAATTTAATTTGACTTTTTATTCTTTTAGCGTAAAGCTATGAAAAAATGTAAGTATGCATTTTATTTAATAGGGCCATTTATTAAAGGTTATATTAACATATTACTTTACTGTTCCTTTAATATATTTGAAGGCTTCAATCATATCAACCCTTTCCCTTCTATCCTCCAAGCTATACACATTGAGGTACTGAAATACATTCCTTACATATATTGTTTTTTAGTCCATGCACTAAAATAGTGATCATTCTTTCAAGTGTCTCTAATTTATTGATGTCTTTAAAACTACCATATGCTAGGTATGGTTGAACAAGTGATCTCTAAAGTAGAATTAGTTCCTCTCTTTTTCTACTGCTAATGCCTATTCTGACACAATCTGGCACCCTTTTGGCTTTTCCCATGTCTTTGCTGCATTGCTTGCCTACATTTAAATCATCAGTTAAAATTACTCCCAATTCCCTTTCATCTGCTTTTATTGACAGTAGAATACAATTAAGTCTGTATTCTGTCTTAGGGTTTTGCATTATATATGCATTTTGTGTCTTTAAATTTAAAATCCCATACTTTCATGTATTTCTCTAACTTTCTTAAATCACTTCTTATTTGACCTACCCCTACTGGAATGTCAACCCAATTAACGATTTTAGTATTATCTGCAAAAAAAGATACACCTTCCCAGTAATATCACTAATACATATATTAAATAGAAGATTCCCAAGCACTGATCCCTGAGGTACTCCACTAGGAACCCATTCTGAAACCGAATGCATTTCATTGACTATGATCTGCCATCTTCAGCCCTCAGCCAATATTTTATTCAGCCAACTACATTAGAATCCAGTCCCAAGGCCAAGCAATACAGCTTGTGAAGTAGCTATTTAAGTGGGACAGCATGAGTAACTTCACTAAAATCCAGGTAAGCAACGTTGATTGCCCCACCGTGGTCTATTATTTTAGTTTTGAAGTAAAATGATAATCTGTGAAATTTATTTGACAAGACCTTCCTGAAGTAAGTCAATGCTGACATTGATCTTGCAAATCTAATTATCTTTCAAAAGGGTTTTGATTAATTTTCTAACAACTGCTCTGTAGTTGCCAAAGTCTTGTGTACTACCCTTTTTGTAAAGAGGGACTACATTAGTAATTCTCCAATCATCTGGCACTGTTCCTGTCAACAGCACTGTGGTATTAATTTTATAGCTAAGTACAGGATGGTCCTGTTAGCTTCAGAATAAGCAGCTAATAAAATGCAACAAATAAAGCACAGCAGCAGGCACACAACCAAAGTCCTCCACATCACAGTATATGCTTATCTCTCTTGTTGTTGTTTTTGTGGATACAGGAATTAATGAATTTGTGCAACACAGTCTGTCAGGTTGTATCTTTTGTTCTTGTTCTGAATGGATCATGTATTGTGTCTAACTGTGTAGTATGTCACATTCAGTCTCAGTCAAGTGTCAGGCAGCTAAGGTAGAACTGTTGCTATCACTGTCACCTATCAGTTACATTTTTTTTAACTTTCCTTTCTCCCTTCACTCCCCGCACTCCAACTGTTCAGAGAACAACTGGCTACCATCAATACTCCTTAAATGAAACAACTCCCCCTTTTGTTCAGCTGCGGTAACACAGTGGGAAAACATTCACATTGATTTCAACGCAGTGAGAAAAGCAGAAAATAATCTATTTTCTCTGTAACTCCTGTTGAAGGTAGACAATGTTGTCTTTCACATGTTTCGCTTTTGTAGTGAATACTTTCTCCCATGCCTATCTACCACTTTTCTTTCATATTCCATCTTTTCTGAACAGACTGTAACATGGTATGAATATGTCCTATTTATTTCATTGCACCAAGACTCCCTTAGTGCTGTTCTTAGAATTTTCATTATTGGCTACACATGTCTAACTTGTATTCTTATTTTGTCTAGTATGCAAAATGCAGTCCATATACAAAGATGATTTACTAGACAAACCCTGTCCATTATTCTTGTCATGTTGTGAGACGCAAGTAGAGTTAACATTCCTCAGTGAACTGTCCCCTTATCCAGTGTAAATGATTGCCAATAAAGCACTAAAACCTCTGACAGTGACCCAGTTCCCTTACTAGATGGGTGTAAGAAGTCTCTCATAAAGAATGTCTTATCATACTAATCAACATTATGATAGCCAGTGATTCCAAATGCTCTCTCCTTGCACAATTTCCTTAAATATGTGTTAAAGTCCCTAATGTGAAACATCCTACCTTCTCCCTTCCTATGCACAGACAAAACCTCAAAAAATACACTGGTGAAGCTACCTGATTCCAATATTTCAATAAATGACAAAACTCTTTCTGTACCAAAAGGATATGAAGCCAGATCATTAGTCCCGAGGTGGACAGCATCTAACTCATAATCATTTTCTGTTGCTTCAACAATTCTTACAATATGCCTTCTATCTCTCGGAGCAGTAGATTCAGGAAGCCATCCAATTTCACTTTTTCAATCATTATCTTTCAAGTCAATATTAATTAGCAACTTCTTCCTCTGGACTTTTCTTCTGTCCTCAGAAACATAAACAACTTACTGACTTATCCCACAAACTTACCACTCTTCTGTCCATCAACTGCAGCCCAGGAATTGTGCAAAGGAACAGCATAAGTAACATTCAACTGATCCACCTTCCTCACCCTAACAAAGCCCACTGTTGCCCAGACTGCCTTTCTCCTAACTTTTCTCTGTGGCAAAGGGGGGTTCTAAATTAATAATTCAAAAGAACCAAAGGAAACAGATAACCTATCAATAGTAAAACACAATTTAGCAATTTATCTTGTTGATCAACTCGACTATCTCTTAGCTACCTTATTAAAGAGTCAAATACTATAAGAAGCACCACTTCAATAATGAGGCATACTCAGTCAGCTTCTCCTTAAATACATAATGCAATCAGAGGGTGAAATGGATGCTTAACAAGTTGCTAATTTACTCCACACACATGTCAGCTGCTATTGTAAAAATCTATATGCAACATACATATACGTAATGATTTTTTTGTAGACATGCTAAGGGCTCTTTCATTCAGGTGACAGAAATGTTGCAGCCCTCTGCTACAGTATTGTTACCCATGTGCTTTCAGTCACCTTCTCCTGTGTTTCATCGAAAATCTGGATGCAGGAGAAGCTTATCTGACAATTGGCTCATGTGTGAGGCGGACAATATTACTAGCTGGCTCCCACTTGGGACAGTCAGTCATTGGAAGATGAGCATTGCAACCAACATCTGTGCTTGTGGGAAAGGTCTGATGGCTGACCTATAGACACCATGCAGACCTTCTTTACTAAGTTACTACATGTTTACTACAATCTTATGGGAAAGCAGTAAAGGTGCAGTATGCTGGAGTTTTTGCTTTCATATGAGATATTTGCATGTATGAAGGCCACTATAGACCAGCATAGGGCCTTTCACAATGGGCAACATCAACCATTGATGTATTGGTGTCACCATATGAAAGAGGCTATACTATTCACTTGAACTATATGTGTCCAATTTTCACATTCTCTCATTGCTACACACAGGAAAAAAGATGGTACTATGTTAGCCAGTAGAATAGATGGGATTCAATGTAACAAAGAACTCACATGTAAAGGTGATAACTTTTAATGGCAAACTGAAGATGTAGAAAGTGCAGGCTTTCAGGACACCAAGGTCCCTTCTTCAGGCAGGAAGCACACCACCCAAAGTTCCACATCCGTTCTATTCCTGGATGTGGAGACTGATAGCTCTATGGAAGGTCAGACGGGTGATGAATGTACCCTACAGTCAATTCCTTAGACTCCAAAGGAACTACACACAAGAAATAAACTTCTTGGAACAAGCAGAAGAACTGAAGGGACAACTGATTAACAATAACATCCAAAATGCTACAGAGGTGTATTTATTCTCTTGGTATTTTTATACACATTTGGAGATGACCAACACAGGGATTCATTATGATTTCTGTACTCCTTTCTCTTCTATTTTTTGATACTATCATTATTTAAACTTTATGCTATCCGATCAATATAGTTTGCTGGTGCCTTGTTCTTTTTTACCAAAGTGCATTGAATCCCATCATTGCTACATTGAAATAACAATACATTTACCCCAAATCTACTAACAGATTTTTTGTTTTACTTTTTTAAATAAACTTTATTGGGAAACGAATAGTAACAGTGCATTTGTATCAGGAAGTGTCATTTACAGCAACTGAAATCTGTATTACACACATTAACAGGTAATTTAAAGTTGTATGTGCAAAAGAAGAGGAATAATTCTGGAGCAATCCAGCTGCACCACAGTGAAGAAATGAAACTTTCCATTGATTTAAATGGGACTTGCAACCACTTTTGTTGCTAGAAATGTTTCCAATTTTGCAATGTGTTGGAGAATCTGTAGCTTTCAATGGCTTAAAACCTCCATTTAAGTTTAAAATGTGGGGATTATAGGGATATTTGTTAATCACCTATGGTGTAGACTCTTCTTTTGGAATATGGCCCTTACTGTGTTAGAATCAGTATTTCTGTAATAGATGTTTGTATATAATAAGGGGATACATTCTTGTAGAACTCAATTATTTACTTTCTTTATAGACAAAAATGGTGATTTGAAGACACAGATTGACAAACTGTGGCGTGAGGTGAATTCTCTGAAAGAAATGCAGGCATTACAAACAGGTATGTACATGAACGCATTATTTTTATGCCACTACTTAATACAGTAATTTATTAGGCTAAAAGAAAAGTATTTTTGGAGAAACCCAACTGCACAACATGGGAGAAATAAACATGTCCATCTAGGGATGTTAACTCTTTTAGTTCTAGAGAGGTCTGTGACTGTGTCAAAGACCTCTCTAGCATTCAAGGGGTTAAAAGCCCTAATTAAATACATGGGAATTTTCATTTTTTCTTTTGTATCTGATTAAGCAGGGAGGTCGATCCAGAATATTCCATACTGCTTAAACCCTTCAGGAACTGTTCATTTTAATGTTTAAAAAGGGCAATTTTAAATTGTATTTTTAGGCCTAGATCACATTGCAGGTAATAAGTATTAGCATTGATTTTATTCAGTAGATTTGAGTTGAAATCTATGGAGAAAAATGCAATTAAAACACTTGATAATGTTATCAACTGCAATGGTATCAAGTGAAAACGTAATTCTAAGCAGTAAAAATACTAAATTTTATGAAAGAAAAGCTAGCTTACATAATTTAACCCCTTAATGACCGGTGCAGCGTGGTCAGTTAAGGACCACGGGGCATTTTTTTTTTTTTGCTCCTTTCGGTTCCGGACTCCCCGAACGGCGTGCAGCCACAGGGGGAGCCCAGAATTCCATGACGGTCATAGTACGTCATGGGTCGTTAACTCAGATCGACCCATGACGT
Source organism: Rhinophrynus dorsalis (assembly GCA_037306005.1). Classification (NCBI taxonomy): domain Eukaryota; kingdom Metazoa; phylum Chordata; class Amphibia; order Anura; family Rhinophrynidae; genus Rhinophrynus; species Rhinophrynus dorsalis. The sequence goes on along the minus strand of CM074722.1, from coordinate 343,085,204 downwards.
ACTATGACCGTCAAGGGTCGTTAAGAGGTTATGTCTAATTTTAGAAATAAACAGTGTCATTACATGTATAATTATAAATTCCCTTTAATCCTTTGATGCTATCACAGTAATTTCCAAGCCATTCTTCATGCTGCCTAACAGGCCTTATATTTAGGATGTCCCTGTGAGTGCTCAGGTGAGTAAATTAGATGATTGAGCCTCACACCAACTCACTTGTCTTGATGCAGGGAAATCCTAAAGACAAGGTACTAGATTCTATTGCAGGTGCTAAATGTTAACACTCATTTTAGCAAACAGTTTCCTATTGATGTCTATGGGGAAAACTGGAGATAAAATTGGCACTTGTAATAGAATCCAGGCCATGGTCTGTTAGGGGTCCCTAAGGAAAAGGGACTAAGTGGCCATTAATCTGTTAAACAAATTGATTTACCTCGATCGGTGTCCTTTATAGTGATCAGGTGTGTTTATATTTTTTGCATTGTATCTGCAATTATATGTATTTAGTGATCTCTACTGAAGTCTACCTATAGGTCACACCTCCTCAGAAAAAAATAGGCTTCAGTAGACATAAATGACTTGTAACGGTCACTAATCAGATGGTAACCTTTTAACCTTTAGCTGTAGACTAATACAGAGAACAAAATCAGTAAATATATAAAAAGCTGCTGTTTGTTGAACAGTTACATAGGTAAGTTGTTCTGATAAATGAAGAGCCACTTATTCTTTGAGTAAAGTTCCCGTTCAAGTTAGGAAATATCTTTCATGGAGATTACTATGTTCAAAAGACAAGTCGAGTAATTCTGAGACAAACCAACTGCACAACTGGGGACAAATACAACATTTCCACTGATTTAAATGGGAAATGAGCAACCCGAATTTATATTTGACATGTTAGTTTGCTGCAGAGTTGGCCCTTGTTTGTTACTTCAGGCCCAAAATCCATTATGTGATTGACACTAAAATAAGCAAGTCAGCCAATGACTTTCACTCAGTTGGAAGTTACTTTAGATAGCTCTGTCATAACATTCCAGGGCTATGTGGAAAAAAACACAGTGAAGTTGGTCAGTAAAAACATAATTATTTTAGTCTTTCAACTGCCGAGCTTCAGCCAAAAATAACATTTCAGTTGCTGCTTTAAGAAAGGAGGGATTATGTACTCTCCGTGAATATTTTACAAATTCTGAACTCTGAAGGACTAATTTCTTACATTTATTTACTGTGACCAGACAGGACTCTGTTCTTTGCTTTGGCACTGATATATTCAAAATATATAAAAAGTCTTTTAGAATTCTACTAATTTAACTCAAACACACACTTATTTTTCAGTGGCTAAGACCAACATGGTCTCACAAGAATGTTTTTTTCACATTAATCATGTTTAGGGATATTATGTAAGGTGTTGTATACAAGTCAACATTTAATGAGTTTTTAACTTTTTTCAGTGGTAACCAGAAGACAAATTTAGAAGATTTGGAGCCCAATGTTCAAAAGAAATTGCGGTGTTAAAGTCTGTTATTATTGCCAAAATGTGTTAACATCAAATTTTCAAAACATCAACTACACTATAGAATACAAATTTTACATTTTATTAAAGAAATGATCTTAAAACTGAGCATGGCAAAACATGGCACCAACGAAAATCATATGTTCAAAACAACTGGAGGTGTTAAGTTAGGTTTTAAGGTCTAAGAAATTACCTCCCTCCAAAAATCTGGTGTTAACATTTCCTTATGTAACGCTCTGGGTGAACTCTATGCAACAAAGCATCTTTAGTAGGTAGCTCATGAAAGTTGGCAGTCAAGGATGTCTCCTTGCTGTAGCTGAAGCAGGATTAAAGTTGCTGGCCACTAAGCCAGATATCTGACCCCTATTTAGCAAACAGGATTAAAGTTGCTGGCCGCTAAGCCAGATATCTGACCCCTATTTAGCAAGGACCAGGATAGGAACACCCATGTACCATATATATGAGAAATTTCCCAGAGTCACTAGAGTGATTAGCAGGAATTTGGATGGACTCACAGAGGTAGATTCAGGCTGAGGAATTGATAATGAATAGGACAGACCCCTACAGACAGGCTCTAGAAATACGGTCTGTCTCTGACACACTTTAGTAGATACTTGTCTTGCGAATGGGCTCAGACTGGTGATTCTCAACAGGCGTTCAGACTATGACACACTATGGTGAATGAGTAGCTGGTGAACAGACCCAGACTGGTGATTCTCGACTCACATTCAGAGTTGGGCAGATACTGGTGAATGAATAGTTGGTGAACAGACCCAGACTGGCGAATCTCAACAGGTGATCAGTCTCTGTCACACTCTGGTGAATGAATAGCTGGCAAACAGACCCAGACTGGGGATTCTCGGCAGACAATCCATCTCAGACTCACATTGGTAAATAAGTAGCTGGTGAATAGACCCAGACTAGCGATTCTCATCAGGTAATCAATCTCTAACGCACACTGGCGGAATCTTGACTGAAGGAGGAGAACATACTGGCGACCATCGCTTCTGTTGATCAACGTGAGAGCTCTAAACTGATGGAGCCCTGGTGAGCTTACAAAAACAGGTGAATCTATCTAGATGAAGAGGAGAGATGGCCCTGAAGGAGGACTAGCCTGTGGACTTACACAGATTGGAAAATTCACACTAAAATTGATCAGGCGAATGAAGGCCAGAGGATGTCGAAAGCAAGCGGAAGTCAGGACTGGAGAAACGTGAATGTCAAAAACTATCCGAGGTCAGGACTGGAGACAGGCAGATGGTTGAGTACAAGCTGAGGTCAGGACTGGAGACTGGAGAATGTTGAATACAAGCTGAGGTCAGGACTGGAGATAGGTGAATGGTTGGGTAAAAGCAGAGGTCAGATAAGGAAGAATGAGATCAACAGGAACTCACTCGATAATCAGGCGCTAAAGGATAGGTGCCAAGGGTATGAACAGGAACTTCTAACCAATGGGATGCCAAACCAAATGACAGGAGAATGGAATTTAGAAAGAATCAAAAAGGAATTGAATTATTATGTTATGTTTCTGGAACTATACCAGCTGAACCCCTGAGCTGTCAAAAGGCATACTTGAATTTTTAGTCTTGATTTTGTAACTTTTTCTCAATTTAATGGCAGAATGAGCCATATGCTGTTTAGATGACTATGGACAGGGAGAGAGGTTCATAAAGATAGGTGGTGGAAGGGGGCAAATATACATATAATCAGATTACAGTATACTAGGAGAGGGTACAGGAGCAACCAGTATCTTTTTCTCTCTCTTGGAGACACAAGACAAAATCACATCAAATGTTTAACATCTCAATCCATTCTCCGTCCTATGCTCTCACCGGATTACTTTTTTATGTCATCACTCGTTGATAAGAGCCATTAGGCCCAACTTGTCTGCCCATTTTTCCTGCTGTAAAAAAATAATTTCTTATTTGATCTTTGGCCTTGTTTTATGTTCAGGATAGCCTTATGCTTATCCCATGCATACTTAAATTCTTCCACTGTATTTACTTCTACCACTTCTGCTGGTAGGCTATTGTACCTATCTACCATATTCTCAGTAAAATCAAACATTCTTACATTACATCTAAACTTTTGACCCTTTAGTTTTAGACTATGTTCTATAATTTCTACTCCTCTGAAATTCACTTTTCTGCTGTACTTTGTTGAATCCTTTCAAGTATTTAATGTTTCTATCCAGTACTGTGCACAATACTCTAGGTGAAGTCTGACCAGACATCTCTAGAGTGGTATGATCACCTCCTTTTTTTTCTACTAATACCTCTAGCTATACAACTCAGCACACTGCTTGTATTCCTTGCTTCTTTGTTGCATTGCCTGTCTACATTAGTCATCAGAAAGAATTACTCCCCAGTCCCCTTCCACCCTACCATACCCTTAACTCTCTATTTTGCCTTTGGGTTTTTGTATGCCAAGAACATTATTTTATTCTTCTAATTTGCCCAAATTAATTGCCACTTGGCTTATTCCCCCAGAATGTCTACCCTGTTGAAGATCTCTGTATCATTGAAAAAAAGTATACCATACCTTTTGTAATAACACTAATAATGATATTAAAATGATATTAAAAAGAACGACACCCAGTACAGATCTATGGGGTAGCCCACTAGTAACATGACCTTTCTCTGAATATTTTCTATGAACTTTCTATTAACTTTCTATTAACCACACAGCCACTGCCTTATCCATTCAACTATTTTACATCCAAACCCAAGCACTGAATTGTATTAATGAGTCTTCTATGAGGGACAGTGTCACATGTTTTACTGAAATCTAGATAAGCTCTATCTACTGTTCTCCGCTGGTCTATTATATTAGCTAACCAGTCAAAAATAATCTAAAGTGTTAGTTTGACAAGATCTCCCTGGAGTAAACCCATGTGATTTACTACTTTGCAAGTAATTTAAATTCAGATATTTAATAATTATTTTTTTTAACACGGTTTCCTTTCATTTTCCCAGGACTGACTTACAATTTAGTGGTCTGTAATTGCTAGACTCTTCCCTGCTTACTTCCATTCTTCTGGAACTACTCCTGTCAATAGTGACTGCTTGACAAATTCTGTTAACGGTTTTGCTAGCACACCTCTAAACTCTTCTAATTTATCAGTGTGTGTGTACCACTGCAAGCTGAAGTAAACTTATTCCTCTGTAAACATGCAAGCTTCAGCTTCACCTTGCTTTGTAAAAAATGAACAGAAATATTACTTTTAGGCAATCAGCTACACCTTTATCCTCAGTTGCATGTCTCCCATCTTTTGACTTCAGTCTAACTATTGCTTGTTTCATTTTCTCCTTGTACTTGTAAATCTAAAAATGTTTTGTCATGTTTTCATTGACTGGGCAGTTTTCACTTCTGTGTGTGCTTTGACCCATTTAGCCTCCTTCAGCCTAGACTTGTATAGACATCTATCTTCCTACTTCAGAGTCTGCTTATTTTTCCTATATTCTACTCTTTTCCTTCACTATATTTGCCAGTTCTGGAGATTATCAAAGTGGTTTCCCTTTTCTTGTACTCTTACTGACATGTTCAATAAAATGCTCTGTTGCCTTCAGTAAAGCTCCTTTCAGAAAAATCACATTTCTCCTGGATTCCATCTAAAGATGTCCAGGCTGTTAAAATCTAACCTAAATATGCTTTCATTTTAGAAAAATCATCTTTACTAAAACCTGGAAACTTTGCTTTAGTTTGATGTGACTCAACCTCTGTCCTTATATTAAAACACATTGATTCATGTTCAGTGAATTCCAAACACTCCCCTACTGTTTCATTTTGAAAATAGGTCTCCATTTGTAAATAACATATCTACTTTGGCTTCCTTCCTAGTTGGCTCTTCTACTAATTGTAAAAGAGATAATTTCTGTAAAGAGCTTAGGATATCTTTACTCATGGCTGAACATGCTATTTTGTTTTTTCCAGCTCACATCAGGCAGATTAAAGTCTACCATAATGATAACCTCATATTTGACTGTCATCTTAGTTATTTTCTCAACCAACATATCATTGCACAGACAGTCTATAGATTACACATATATGAGTGGCCATTTTATATGCATATAGTGTCCCTTTCTGATAACATTGCACCAAGTTATCCAAACTGTCTCTGTGTTCTCATCCATACCTTGCATTAAATTACATTTAAGGATTAGCAAAGTCAATGGAAGATATAAATACATAAGAGAAATACAGAGAGAATAGTAGGGCTGGATGAAGGTCAAGGCAGGCTGAGTTCAATCAGGACTCAAGGACAAGTGGAGTACAAAAGGAAATGTCAAGGAGGGATATCCAGGACTAAATTCTTGCAAGGGTAATTGTTAGAATCTAGGAGAATCTTTAAATAGAAAATTAAACTCCAAACAAAGATTTACTTCCTGGATCAGTTTCTGTATTGGAAGTGGAGAAATCCAGCTCCAGCAGCCATCTTGGAAGAGGTAACAAAAAACAGCTAAACAGTGGGTGAAAACTACTTGTTGGAGGTGCAAACTGCACATGTTCTTCCCCCGCTTTCCCCTCTCAGAGTGTTGACAGGTTGCAAAGGAGAATGGTTACTGGGAAATCTGGCACTGGACTTCCAATGGAGAGTATGAGCAAGAAGATGAGAGGCAGGAACCCAGGAGCGCTTCTCAGGGCCACAGCACTTCCAGTGAGCCATATTTTCATGACGTGTTAATCCAGGATATGTTCAACTTCATATTCAGACTGACCTTTGACCAAAACTGACATAGGAGGTGGGGGCAGAGGAAGTTATTCTAGATCCATGTTTTGAACAAACAAAGATTTCAGAAGCACTCACCACTCTGAGGGAGCAAACCACTATCGATCACTTGGAAGTAAACAAAAAGATGCACTTCAGGCCATTCCATAGTAAAAAAACTTTATTATTTCAAGCTTTAAAAATTCCAGGCACTTGTAAAAACAGGGGGAGCAAGACACAATTGCATCTATCTGATGGCAGACACCCAAGGAACGTCTGACATGTTTCGCTCTAAAAAGCACTTAATCATAGACTAAGTGTACCAGTTTAGGAAATGTGTTTAAAAACCACTTCACTACATCCCAATTGGTCACTTAAAAAACACATGGGAAGTCGACCTATCCAAAAGCAAGAAAAAACTTCACCTATACATACACTGGGGCTGAATTGTCCGGACAGCGCAGTCAGCACCGATATCCAATGCAACCCATATCTTTTGGCATCACCACACATCACAGTAAAAAATGTAAGATACATCCAACAAAACCAATGTTGCTTCAAACCTCATTTTTTGAGCCATATGCCCCGATGCTCACACACAAGCGCATATAATGCTCTATCTAATTAGTCACTATCAATACATATATATATATATATATATATATATATTTATATATGTATATATATATATATATATCTGTGTATGAACATATAGATTTACATGGTCCGGGGGGGGGAGAAGATAGTTGGAGTTATACAGAGCCACCACTCTCCATATAACAAAAAATAATGAGTGGTAAAAATAATGAAAAAATCTGGCATACATATGTAACTCTTATTACATAAAAAACAATGGAGTGACGCGGCCAACCAAGGGCCACTACAATAAATCTATAACTCGCTAAACCCAATATTGAAGAGTGGGAAAACATAGAACACACCCAATTCCAAAAATATAACTCCACAATATCAAAAGATGTGTCCAATGTCCCACTAAGTATTCAGACCATGCGGAGCCGTGGTATCTAAGGTAAGGATCCAGTAGGCCTCCCGCTTATACAGAAGCCTAGACTGATCGCCACCCCTCCAGGGCAATCTCACTCTCTCTATACCAACAAAGTGCAGGCATCCCAAATTTCCTGCATGAGCGTCATGGACATGCCTGGCAACGGCGGAATCAAGGAGATGTTTTTCTGACTGATGCACATGTTCCCCGATCCTCCGTCGCAAACGGCGAGTGGTTTGGCCAACATACTGAATGAGACAGAGATTACAGGTGAACAGGTATATCACTCCATAGGTTCCGCAATTAATATAACTACCTATATTATACACCACCCCTCTGACTGAACTCTTGAAGGACTTGACATTGGTGACATATTTACAGGTCTTGCACCTAACCACTCCACACTTGTAAAATCCTATATGCTGTAACCAAGTTGGTCTCGATCTCTGTGTCATGAAGAGGCTAGGCGATACAATATTTCCAATATTACCCCTCCTAGCCACAAAAGCACAGCCTTCCTGCACAACCCTTCCTAATTTCTCATCTGCATAAAGCATAGGTAAATACTTTCTAACAATATTGCAAATGGTCTTGTATTGCATACTATAAGTACTAATAAAGCATATCTCATCCTTAGATTTGTCATTAACAACATCCCTCGATTTTGCCAGCAGATCATTTCTCTGTCTCTGTGAGGCTGTATTAAAAGCCTGAGACAAAAGTCCACCCCGATACCACCTAGTTCGAAACCTACACTCCAAATCTTTGGAGGCTGACAAAAAGCCCTCCTCTGCAAAACTGCCTTATATATTCAATATTCCACTTTTATTTGCTCGACGCCAATTGTAATAACCAAATACAACCTTAAAATATACCTTCTTTTCTTGGGGGAAGGGGCAGGAGGTGACACAGGATCAGCGGAACTAAGAGCTGGACACAAGGTGAAGCTACATATCCCATTTTCCACCCAGAATAGGCTATTTAACGCGAGGTAACTTACCTTTAGCCAATCATTTACCTTTAGCCTCCTCCAATCATTTTCAGTTCTGTCATCACCCTTTTTTCTAATTAAATCCTTTAACGCAGGCAAAAGTGATAAAAGGTCCAAAAATTCCCCTTTCCAAATTGTCTCTTTTATGCCATTTGATAGGTGGAAGCCAAGCAGAGAAACATTGCAAGTTAAGGCTTCTCTTAAACAAGTTTCACCTACACTAGATAAATTGTCCCTTCTATTATCCCACTGTATAATGTTTTCTACTGGGTGTTTCTCAATAACATTCTGCTCTGGCTCAATTTTAACCCCTTAATGACCCTTGATGGGTCGATCTCAGTTAATGACCCATGACGTACTATGACCGTCATGGAATTCCGGGCCCCCCTGCGGCTGTACACCGTTCGGGGAGTCCGGAATTAAAAAAAAAAAAAAAAAGCTCTGTGGTCCTTTAGCGACCGCTGCGTGCCTGCGCGGTCGGTCGTTAAGGGGTTAATAGCCCATACATTAGTCACATTATATTGTCTATCAGACATCCTTATTAAAAATGTTGACAGAGAGCTTAAGACTCTTGTCAAAGTAACATTCTCTTCAACAATCAAACACTCAACAGGCCCCATGTCTTCTTGAGACCTCTTTGCCCTGGTGCTGTCCTCTTCTTCCACTGCTGCACTTGCTACTGTCTTCTTTCTTCAGCAGTCCCCTTCATATTGCTTGGGGCTGCCTTGTCTTCATGTGATTTGGCTCGCCTTAGAGTCGCCTTCTGCTGGGCCTTGGTGGTAGTGGAACGCTAGCCTGCGTTCAGGAACTCCCGGATCCACTCACTGTCTTCGCTCTCCAGGGCTCTCTTCTGAAGCTCTTCAGCCAGCCTCAAAAGCTCCGCCGACATCCTGCACCCCAAAAGCCACTTTTTACTTAGGTGACACAGGATCAGCGGAGCTCAGAGGTGGCCACAAGGTGAACCTACAGGGGGATGCTCAGGGTCTTATATACCCCATATTCCTGCCCAGAATAGGCTACCTGGCTACCTTACCTTTAGCTAATCACCATTCCAGGCTGGAAAAAGGGGGAATTTTCCAGAAATTCTCAGCACAATTTATTATTTATATTTATTTAAAGGGGACTAACTGGACATAATAAACTATCCAACCCCCTAAGGGACCACCTATAGCAACTAACCTTTTTTAAAAAAAAGGGGGGGTTAGGGGCTCCCCAGCTCCATGGGTCCCTTACCCTAAAAGTACAGTCTCTTACATGATTTTCTGGTATTAATGGGATAGTAATACCTTAATTAAAGTTTAGCTCTGAGTATTATTTACAATTTTTAACAAGATTTGTAGTTCAAATGATATGCAAGATGAAAGGATCCCCCTCCCACACCTTCTGGCCACCACCCCTTAGATCTGTAATCCGGTCGTGGGAACGGATGGATGCAGCGAGGGACAATCTTCATTCAGTAAGTATAAGGAAAATCCCGCTTCCCTTGATGAGAGATGGCAGGATTTTCCTTTTGAATGTACGCGGGCCACAGTGCCACCCAGCAATGGCTGCGGTACACTCATGCACAGTAGAGACTGCCCACGCCGCGGCTGATACTGAGTGGGGCACTCTGAATTCAGAGCGCAGTCCTGCGGTCTGAATTCGGAGCCCCACTCCGTTTTCAGCCCCGGTGCTGGCAGTCTGTAGTGCGCATGACTGCAGTGTGCGCAGCTGTCTCTACTGCGCATGACGGCTTCTGACAAACACATTTAGAGAATTATTATATAGGATATGTTAGAGCTTTTCCTGCTGAGTTAAAAAAGGCCACTCCCACTGCTGTCAGTTGTTTTATTCAAATGTTATAACAGTTCAAATAATCAGGAAGTGAATTTACCGTGTGTTTACTTCCTGAAAGTTCTAAATGCCAGGACATGACTCAGCAGTTTCTATCACATACTGTGGAGAACTATTTGTCATTGACTTTCCTCTCAAATACAGTGTAACAAAACAACTAATTTGAATTTGACCACTAAAAGAAACTGTTAAATGAAATTAAAAAAACATGGGTTTTAGCTGTAATAACTCTTGAAATATGTATCTCTCAGCAGTGGGGGTAACCTTGTTTTACTCAACAGGAAAAGCCCTACAATAAATATATATTTTTCATAACAAAATGTTACTGCTCCTTTACACATTTCCCCTGATTATGCACAGGTGAGGTAATTAGTGCCATATTCAATTTGATTGGCCCACCTGTGCTCCTACAGGGAAATCCTTTAATCCAGGACTGTTGGTAGCATCTGAGGACAAAAACTGGACACAGGGCTGGTGCAAGGATTTTTGCCACCCTAGCAAAACCTAATTTTGCCGCCCCTTGGCTCCGCCCATTGTGTCCGACCCCTTTATACCCCACCTACTTATACCCCACCTCTTTTCATTATTGTTACCTTAGCACAATTTAATCCATCTGCATCATAGCAGAAAATAAAGATTCCTACTGACTTAACTGGGACTTTTAACCCCCTTGAATGCTAGAGAACATTATATTGTATTAGAGAGGTCTCTAACAAGTGCAGCTGGTTAAAAGTCACAGAAATGTGTATTTCCCCTGTATGTTGTTGGTTTGTTGACCTAGTATGAATATCAAAATATCTTTCAAAGACAATTTCTACTAGTAAATACCGTCATCAGGAAATAGTATCTCATCTTTTGTCTTATAAGGAGCTAGGTTACAGTGCTTTTTATAAGGTGACTCTTACAGTACACAAAATTACACATGTTCTCTGGTAGCCACAGAACCACAAATACACTGCCTGCCAATCCAGGCTTTCCCCTCTCTCTGCCATAAATACAATTCAGCCTGTGAAAGCCCTTAAAGTTCTTCAGGGTTCAATGTACCAGTCTGAGAACCAATGAAATATCACATTACAGAACTAGCATCGTGAATCAAATGAGTGCTTTATTATGACCATCTCTGGTTTATCCATCAGTAGTTTACAGGTTTAGGAATATACCTAGCGTGGATGTACTAAAAACATGAAAGACCTCTCAAAGGAGGGGGGAAAAGCTGCCAGTCATTCTATTGACACTGTCAGTCTGAAGAGGGTTTAGAAAATAACAAAAAAGGCATTCATATAATAACACAGGAATTTGAGAACTTTTATACTCACTAAACCTAGGACCTTTTTAATAATTTCCAGGTCCATTTCAAAGACAAATTTCTGTACTGGACCAAGAGTCACTACATGACTATCCCTAACTTGGTCTGGAGTTGAATTAATTGTTTCTCCCACTGAATTACTTATTTGTGCCCCAGGGGGGTTAACCATTTGGGTGCTACTGTGCTAGAAAGGAATCCAAAGCATTATGGAGGATATTTTTCATATTATGGATAAGATAACCCTTTGAGTGCTAATGTGCTACAGAGGTATCCAAAGTATTATGGAGCTATGGAGGATATTTTTCATGTTATGGATAGGGTAACCCTTTGAGTGCTACTGTGCTAGAGAGGTATCCATAATACTTTGGATACCTCTCTAGCACATTAACACTCAAGGGGTTAACCTATCCATAACATGAAAAATATCCTCCATAACGCTTTGGATTCCTCTCTAGCACAGTAGCACTCAAAGGGTTAACCTATCTATAACATGAAAAATATCATCCATAACGTTTTGGATACCTCTCTAGCACATCAGCTCTCAAAGGGTTAACCTATTCATAACATGAAAAATATCCTCCATAATGCTTTGAATAGCTCTTTAGCATAGCAGCACTCAAAGGGTTAACACCCCCTCCCAGGGGCACCATTGCACCATTCACTGGGAGACGAATAAATTGAATTCCATTCAAAACAAATAGACAGTGACATGCCAACGGCTGTATTGACAAGCTTAACCTGAACTTACTACTGGAGTGTCCGACACGATGTCAGCGACACTCCAAGTTCCAACAGACATGATGTGTGACAGGGCTTCTCTCCTCAGCAGAGCCAGATTAACACTCCACGGGGCCCCAGGCAAAGTATCAATTTGGGGCCCCGCTCCCCCCATATAATAGCCCCCCCATACCTCTCTAACTTTGGCTACCTATACATTGTTTAGTTTACACTACAATTTTGTGGGCACAGGCACTCAAAGGGTTATACTATAGTTTTGTGGGCGCTATCACTCAAAGGATTATCCAATGACTGGATAACCCTTTGAGTGCCTGTGCCCAAAAAACTGTAGTGTAAACTAAATACAGTGTAGGTAGTCAGGGTTAGGGAGGAAACCCTGGATAAATTAGTTAATTAATTTTTGTCCTCTCTCTGCCCCCTGGGCCAGTCTGCAGTCTGCCCCTGGTCTGGAGATGCCTGTAAGAGATGCCCCCCACCAGCACCAACTTGCCCCTACCAACTCCACTTTGCCCCCATCAGCTCCAACTTGCCCCCCATCAGCTTCACTTTCCCTCCATCAGTTCCAACTTGCCCCCACCAGCTCCAACTTGCCCCCCACCAGCTCCAACTTTCCCCTCACCAGCTCCACTTTGCCCCCGCCAGCTCCAACTTGCCCCCACCAGCTCCAACTTGTCCCCTGTCAGCTCCAACTTGGCCCCCACCAGCTCCAACTTGCCCCCACCAGCTCCACTTTGCCCCCTCAGCCCCAACTTGCCCCCACCACACCACTTTGCCCCCTAGCAGCTCCAACTTGCCCTCCACCAGCTCCAACTTGCCCCCACCAGCTCCACTTTGCCCCCTCAGCTCCAACTTGCCCCCACCACTCAACTTTGCCCCCTAGCAGCTCCAACTTGCCCTCCACCAGCTCCAACTTGCCCCCACCAGCTCCACTTTGCCCCCTCAGCACCAACTTGCCCCCACCACTCAACTTTGCCCCCTAGCAGCTCCAACTTGCCCCCTAGCAGCTCCAACTTGCCCCCCATCAGCTCCAGCTTGCCACCACCACCTCCACTTTGCCCCTATCAGGACCAACTTGCCCCCCACCAGCTCCACTTTGCCCCGTATCAGCTCCACTTTGCCCCTATCAGCTCCAACTTGCCCCCACCAGCTCCACTTTCCCCCCTCAGCTCCAACTTGCCCCCACCACTCCTCTTTGCCCCCTAGCAGCTCCAACTTGCCCCCTAGCAGCCCCAACTTGCCCCCCCTTAAACTCCAACTTCCCCCCATCACAGACCTGTTGCTTCTGGAGCTCCTGCGCGGTCTTTTCTTCAGTAACGCAGAGCATGCTGGGAGATGTTGACTCCCAGCGCACTCTCCATTACTAAAGAGCCATTGGCAATGAGGGAGCGCAGTAGCTACATAGACCTGACTGTGTTGCAGTGCATGGCTGAGGAGTCCTGCTAGCGGGAACGGCCAGCCCTGGGAGCAGCTCTTCTCTGCTGCATGCCTGCGCCCCCAGTACATGTGTGCCCTAGGCCGGCGCCTACCTCGCCTATAGGTGGCGCCGGCCCTGATTGAACACACCTGACTAAAGCAATGTAGTACATATACACTTGTTCAACTCCTGGTTTTGTAAGCCAATAATATTGCAACTGCAGTGAAAGATCTATACATTCACTCAAGCTATTCCTTGATTCAACTGCTGAAGCTGTGTTACCTGCATGCTGCCGCTGTGTCCTGGTTGCTCAGCATTCTTGTCTGATTTCCTGTACCATAGTCTAGTGCTTCCAGCATCAAATTCCTGTGACTCAGCACTGCTGCTCTGTTGAAGTTCCAGTCTCCTCTTGCAAAGTTAGAGCCTCAGGGTCATGCAGCAGACGGAGCTAGTATGGCTCTTTATAAAGAGTTTATAAACCACTTATTTTCCTATATACACAGGTGCTTATGCAACACTGATGTAGTTCATATACATTTGGACTTGGAGTACCCATCACACCAAAGTGTGTGTCTGTGTATATAAATATACACAGCATGTATTTATTTAATTATGTAAAATTGGAGCACCATGCAATGTATTGCTTTGCACCACAGTCAGGTTCATGAAGGGTAAAAGAAAGCAGCAGTTTTGAGGTTCCCTCTAAGAATGCTCAAGACCTTCATTCAGAATGACGTTGCCCGTTTGTTTGCTTGATTTTTAAACAATGAATGAATGAATGAATGAATATGTTTATTTATATAGCGCCACAAACATACACAGCTCTTTACAATTTAAGGGATTAAACAATAGAGGGTTACAGTTGTTTTGTAGAGTGAAACAATGGGGGCGAGTTGCCTGCCCGAAAGCTTACAATCTAAAGTGGTAATGGGAGACATACAGAGTACATAAGGGTCAAGTGCTGAATACAGTGCTATTTATGATGATGATAAAGGACATCAGTAAAGTAAATAATTTATAAGACCATTCATTGTACAACATCAGTGCCTTCTAGCATGTTGAGATTATATCCATGAGGTGCATTTTTAAGTGCGATTTGAAGGTTATCAGAGAGGTGCAGTGGGGCAGGTTGGATGGTAGAGCATTCCATATATATGGAGCAATGAGAAAAAAAGGTTTGATACGTGACAGGGCCGTAGACACAAAAAGAGCTGAGAAAAGACAATCATTGGCCGAACGTAAGTGGTGGGATGGGGTATAACAGGAGATCAGAGTGGAAATGTAAGAAGGAGTAGAGAAGTGTATTGAAAGAGAGAAGTAAGATTTTGTAGGATATCCAGATTCTGATAGGCAGCCATTGGAGAGTTTTGAGGAGGAGCGTGGCAGGGACAAACCTAGGTGACAGAAGAGTAATTCGTGCTGCAGCATTCTGTATAGATTGAAGTGGATGGAGATGGGAAGCAGGAATGCCAGACAGAAGAATGTTGCAATAGTCCATGCTGGAGAGGATCATTTAGCTTTAGAGGAGCAGAGGAAGGGACGGATTTTAGCAATGTTATGCAAAAGAAAGCGACAGGATTTAGCAATGGCATTAATATGAGGGGAGAATGAGAGAAACTTGTCAATTATCACCCCTAGACACCGCGCTTCTGATACTGAATTTATGGTAATGCCATTTACAGTCAACTGGAAGGGCGCTACAGGGCCAGGCCTAGGTGAGATGAGGAGTAGCTCAATTTTAGACATATTGAGTTTGAGGTGCCTATGAGCCATCCAGTCTGAGATAGCCGAGAGGCAATCTGTGACTTTAGCCTGGATATAAGAAGTCAGTCGAGATGCAGATAAGTAAATCTGGGTGTTATCTGCACAGAGGTGATATTTTGAGACCAAATGAGTTAATAAGATCACCGAGTGTTATTGTGTAAAGAGAAAACAGAAGTGGTCCTAGAAAGAACCTTGAGGAACCCCAACAGAGAATTGGACAGGGGAGGATGAGGAAGTGGCAGAGGAGACACTGAAAGATCTGTTAGATAGATAAGAGGAGAGCCAGTCCAGTGCTGTGTTACGGATTCCTAAGGAGTGGAGAATGCGGTGGAGGAGAGCATGATTAACAGTGTCAAAAGTTGCTGAGAGATCAAGCAGGATAAGTATTGAATAGTGACCTTGAGATTTGGCATTGTGAAGATCATTGACCACTCTTGTAAGAGCAGTTTCAGTGGTGTGAGCAGTGTGAAATCCAGATTGTAAAGGGTCCAGCAGGCCGTATGTGTTAAGGAAGTCAAGCAGGCGTGAGTAGGCTAGGCGTTCCAAGAGTTTAGAGGCAAAAGGTAGAAGAGAAACGGGTCGATAGCTAGAGGGTGTGTTACTGTCAGAAGAGTTGTTCTTGAGGATGGGTGTTACTAAGGCATGTTTGAAGTCATCAGGAAAGGTAGCAGTGGAAAAGGAGGAGTTAAAGATTTGTAATAGGAAAGGGATTAGTGTGGGGGAGAGGGACTGGATGAGGTGAGAGGGGAGTGGATCAAGTGCACATGTAGTAGATGGAGCGGAGGATAGCAGTTTGGTCAGTTTCTCCTCCATGACTAGTGAAAAAGAGTATAGAGTGCCAGGAGGGGAACGAGGGAGGCTAGGAGGAGATATACATGGTGGTATATTATCCCGGATGGAGTCTACCTTGGCTCTGAAGTAGTCAGCAAAGTCTTGTGGCTGTATGGAGTTTGTGGGGGAAGCAGATGGAGGGCGGAGGAGGGAGTCAAAGGAAGAGAAAAGGCATTGGGGGTTGGATTTATGAGTGTTGATTAGTTGTGAAAAGTAAAGGTTTTTGGCGAGGGAGAGAGAAGAGTTAAAGAAGGAAAGGAGGAACCTGTAGTGAAGAAAGTCTGCCAGAGAACCAGACTTTCTCCACAGTCGTTCAGCTGAACAGGTACAGGAGCGGAGGAAGCTGGTGTCTTTATTATACCATGGCCGCCCGTTAGTTCTGCGAGTGGATCGGAGAAAGAGGCACATGCAGGTTCAAAGAGGAGGATAGGACTGAGATGTATGTTTTGACAAGGCTGTTAGTGTCAGGATTAATGGGAATAGATGAAAGTCCAGTAGCCAGGGAGGACTGGAGAGCCGTGAGATTAAGGGATTTGAGGTTACACGTGCAGTGGGGAGAGGAAGCAGGGATTGCGGAAGGTGTATAAGTAGTTCTTAATGTTAGAAGATGGTGATCGGATAATGGAAGAGTAGAGATATTAAAATCCGAGAAAGCACAGCCTCTAGTAAACACAAGGTCTAGGACGTGACCATCTTTGTGAGCACTAGCATTCGTCCACTGGGTTAGTGCAAACGCAGATGTTAAAGAGATAAAGCGGGATGCCCAGGAGACGGAGAGATCATCCACATGGCAGATGAAGTCCCCCAGAAGAAGTGAAGGTGTGTCTGATGAGAGGAAGAAGGAAAGTCATGATTCAAAGTCAGATAGGAAGTCTGAAGATGTATATGTGGAGGTAGGTGGGCGATAGATGACTGCAACTTGTAGAGAGACTGGAACAATGATACAGACAGCGTGCAACTCAAAAGAGGAGAAGCAGAGTGAGGAGGGGGGAGAAATTAGTTTGTAATGTCAATGTTCAGAGAGCAGCAAACCCACACCTCCCCCACGTCCAGTTGAGCGTGGAGTGTGAGAGAAGGAGAGACCATCGTAGATCTCGATCTGATCTGCTCTAAAGCAGTGTCAGATCGAGAGAGCCAAGTTTCAGTAATAGCAAGTAAATTGAGGGAGCGGGAGAAAAAGAGTTCATGCACAGTGTTATATTTGTTAGTAATGAAGCAAACATTCCATGGAGCACAGGAAAAGGGAAGAAATTGAGGTTGAAGGTGGGGAATGGTGATTAGATTTGAATTGTTCCTATGCTGAGGCTTATTCAGCTTAATTAACAATCAAAGGCTGACCAAATGTCTGATCAGAGCTGATAAGCAAGTTAATTCACACCCATGTGAAAATAGTGACCAAATCAGACCTCAGTAAGAACACAGGATGAAGGGGGGGATTGATCAAACAGAAATGAAATCAATATAGCTGCAGACACACAGATGTGGGATGGTAAGAGTTAATATCACACCCAATAAACAGGAGATGAGATGTTAGCAGGGGTGCAGAGAGACAGATGATATGGGATGATAAGAGTTAATATCATACCCAATAAACAGGAGATGAGTAGTGTTGAGCGAGCATGCTCGGCCGATGCTCGGATCGGCTCGAGCATCGCTCTGCTCGGCACATGGCGGTACTCGTACGAGTACCGCATGTGCTCGCCCGCCATGTTCGGGTCTCCTCCCCGCACGTTTTGCGGCTGCTGCGCAGCCAATAAACGTGCAGGGAGGCTCTGACATCGGTGTAATGCCAGCAGCCATGTTGGCTGCTGGCATTACACTGATTGGCTGGCCAGAACCCGTGGTCAGGTGCTGTATAGCACCTGACCATTGAGTTCGGCTCAGTCTGAGCCAGGGAGAGCTGAGGATAGGAAGGGAAAGGCAGTGTAGGGAGGAAAAAACAAAAATTGTGACAAAAAAGAACCAAAAGTCCTTTTTAGGACTACTGTGTGTGGGGGCAGCAGGTTATATTGTGTGTGGGGGGAAAAAAACAAAAAAAAAAAAAAAAAAAATATTCTGTTTAGTGTGAAAAGTTGCAGATTAGAGCACATTCTGTTTAGTGTGCACAGTTGCAGATTAGAGCACATTCTGTTTAGTGTGCAAAGTTGCAGATTAGAGCACATTCTGTTTAGTGTGCAAAGTTGCAGATTAGAGCACATTCTGTTTAGTGTGCAAAGTTGCAGATTAGAGCACATTCTGTTAAGTCTTCAAACTAAAATATCAAAGTCACGTATTCCATTCAGTGTGCGTCGCCGCAGTTTAGCAGCACATTCTGAGTACTGTGCAGAGTTGCAGAATAGGAAGAAATACTGTTAAGTCTTCAAACTAAAATATCAAAGTCACATATTCCATTCAGTGTGCTTCGCCGCAGTTTAGCAGCACATTCTGTGTACTGTGCAGAGTTGCAGAATAGGAAGAAATACTGTTAAGTCTTCAAACTAAAATATCAAAGTCACATATTCCATTCAGTGTGCTTCGCCGCAGTTTAGCAGCCTATTCTGTGTACTGTGCAGAGTTGCAGAATAGGAAGAAATACTGTTAAGTCTTCAAACTAAAATATCAAAGTCACATATTCCATTCAGTGTGCTTCGCCGCAGTTTAGCAGCCTATTCTGTGTACTGTGCAGAGTTGCAGAATAGGAAGAAATACTGTTAAGTCTTCAAACTAAAATATCAAAGTCACATATTCCATTCAGTGTGTTTCACCGCCGTTTAGCAGCCTATTCTGTGTACTGTGCAGAGTTGCAGAATAATAAGAAATACTGTTAAGTTTTCAAACTCAAATATTCATAGGCGTGCGCAGCCAATTGCATTAGGGTGTGCACCCAAAAGCACAAACACACACGTGCGTGCGCGTATGTAATATATATGTGTGTGTGCTAGCTAAATAAATGATTGCCCCCCATCTGCTCCATATTGCCCCCATCAGCTACAAAGTATCCCCCATCAACTCCATATTGCCCTCACATTGCCCCCATCAGCTCCAACTTGCCCTAACATTGCCCCCATAATCTCCACATTGCCCTCAGCTCCAACTTGCCCCCATCAGCTCCGACTTGCCCTCACATTGCCCTCATCAGCTCCAACTTGCCCTAACATTGCCCCCATCTGCTCTAACTTGCACTCAGCTCCAACTTGCCCTCACACTGCCCCCATCAGCTCCAACTTGCCCTCACATTGCCCCCATCAGCTCTAACTTGCCCTCAGCTCCAACTTGCCCCCATCAGCTCCAACTTGCCCTAACATTGCCCCCATCAGCTCTAACTTGCCCTCAGCTCCAACTTGCCCCCATCAGCTCCAACTTGCCCTCACATTTCCCCCATCAGCTGCAACTTGCCCTCAGCTCCAACTTGCCCTCATCAGCTCCAACTTGCCTTAACATTGCCCCCATCAGCTCCAACTTGCCCTCACATTGCCCCCATCAGCTCTAACTTGCCCTCAGCTCCAACTTGCCCTAACATTGCCCCCATCAGCTGCAACTTGCCCTCAGCTCCAACTTGCCCTCACATTGCCCCCATCAGCTCTAACTTGCCCTCAGCTCCAACTTGCCCCCATCAGCTCCAACTTGCCCTCACATTGCCCCCATCAGCTGCAACTTGCCCTCAGCTCCAACTTGCCCTCACATTGCCCTCATCAGCTCCAACTTGCCCTCATCAGCTCCAACTTGCCTTAACATTGCCCCCATCAGCTCCAACTTGCCCTCACATTGCCCCCATCAGCTCTACTTGCCCTCAGCTCCAACTTGCCCTAACATTGCCCCCATCAGCTGCAACTTGCCCTCACATTGCCCTCATCTGCTCCAACTTGCCCTTATCAGCTCCAACTTGCCCTAACATTGCCCCCATCAGCTCCAACTTGCCCTCACATTGCCCCCATCAGCTCTAACTTGCCCTCAGCTCCAACTTGCCCTAACATTGCCCCCATCAGCTGCAACTTGCCCTCAGCTCCAACGTGCCCTCACATTGCCCTCATCAGCTCCAACTTGCCCTCATCAGCTCCAACTTGCCCTAACATTGCCCCCATCAGCTCCAACTTGCCCTCACATTGCCCCCATCAGCTCTAACTTGCCCTCAGCTCCAACTTGCCCCCATCAGCTCCAACTTGCCCTAACATTGTCCCCATAATCTCCACATTGCCCTCAGCTCTGACTTGCCCCCATCAGCTCCATCTTATCCCCATCACCTCCAACTTGCCCTCATCAGCTCCAACTTGCCCCCATCAGCTCCAACTTGCCCTCACATTGACATCAGCTCCACATTGCCCCCATCATCTTCACATTGACCCCTTCCATAATGCCCCTTCATCTCCACAATGACCCATTCATCTCCACAATGCCCCCTCCATCCCCTACCTTCAGTCCCTGGTGGTCTAGCGGTGTGCTGTAAGAGAGCTCTGTGCCTCCTTCGGCACAGAGCTGAAGCTCCCGCGCGCTGCTCTCAGTAATGCAGAGCGCTGGGAGATGATGTCATCTCCCAGCGCTCTGTATTACTACAGAGCCTGGGTCTCGCTGCGGCTTGTCACATAGATGCCGCGAGGGAGCGCTTGGTAGTTTAAATCAGCGCTCCCTCGCGGCAGATGTATTTAAAAAAAAAAAGAAAAAAAAAATCCCCAGCTTCCCTGGCCGGTGCGCACGGGGCCGATTAGGGTGTGCCTGGGCACACCCGGCACACCCCGTGCGCACGCCTATGCAAATATTAAAGTCACATATTCCATTCAGTGTGTTTCACCGCAGTTTAGCAGCCTATTCTGTGTACTCTGTACAGTTGCAGAATAATAAGAAATACTGTTAAGTTTTCAAACTCAAATATTAAAGTCACATATTCCATTCAGTGTGTTTCACCGCCGTTTAACAGCCTATTCTGTGTACTCTGTACAGTTGCAGAATAATAAGAAATACTGTTAAGTTTTCAAACTCAAATATTAAAGTCACATATTCAATTCAGTGTGTTTCACCGCAGTTTAGCAGCCTATTCTGTGTACTCTGTACAGTTGCAGAATAATAAGAAATACTGTTAAGTTTTCAAACTCAAATATTAAAGTCACATATTCCATTCAGTGTGTTTCACCGCCGTTTAACAGCCTATTCTGTGTACTCTGTACAGTTGCAGAATAATAAGAAATACTGTTAAGTTTTCAAACTCAAATATTAAAGTCACATATTCCATTCAGTGTGTTTCACCGCCGTTTAACAGCCTATTCTGTGTACTCTGTACAGTTGCAGAATAATAAGAAATACTGTTAAGTTTTCAAACTCAAATATTAAAGTCACATATTCCATTCAGTGTGTTTCACCGCCGTTTAACAGCCTATTCTGTGTACTCTGTACAGTTGCAGAATAATAAGAAATACTGTTAAGTTTTCAAACTCAAATATTAAAGTCACATATTCCATTCAGTGTGTTTCACCGCCGTTTAACAGCCTATTCTGTGTACTCTGTACAGTTGCAGAATAATAAGAAATACTGTTAAGTTTTCAAACTCAAATATTAAAGTCACATATTCCATTCAGTGTGTTTCACCGCAGTTTAGCAGCCTATTCTGTGTACTCTGTACAGTTGCAGAATAATAAGAAATACTGTTAAGTTTTCAAACTCAAATATTAAACTCACATATTCCATTCAGTGTGTTTCACCGCAGTTTAGCAGCCTATTCTGTGTACTCTGCAGAGTTGCAGAATAATAAGAAATACTGTTAAGTTTTCAAACTCAAATATTAAAGTCACATATTCCATTCAGTGTGTTTCACCGCAGTTTAGCAGCCTATTCTGTGTACTCTGTACAGTTGCAGAATAATAAGAAATACTGTTAAGTTTTCAAACTCAAATATTAAACTCACATATTCCATTCAGTGTGTTTCACCGCCGTTTAACAGCCTATTCTGTGTACTCTGTACAGTTGCAGAATAATAAGAAATACTGTTAAGTTTTCAAACTCAAATATTAAAGTCACATATTCCATTCAGTGTGTTTCACCGCAGTTTAGCAGCCTATTCTGTGTACTCTGTACAGTTGCAGAATAATAAGAAATACTGTTAAGTTTTCAAACTCAAATATTAAAGTCACATATTCCATTCAGTGTGTTTCACCGCCGTTTAACAGCCTATTCTGTGTACTCTGTACAGTTGCAGAATAATAAGAAATACTGTTAAGTTTTCAAACTCAAATATTAAAGTCACATATTCCATTCAGTGTGTTTCACCGCCGTTTAACAGCCTATTCTGTGTACTCTGTACAGTTGCAGAATAATAAGAAATACTGTTAAGTTTTCAAACTCAAATATTAAAGTCACATATTCCATTCAGTGTGTTTCACCGCCGTTTAACAGCCTATTCTGTGTACTCTGTACAGTTGCAGAATAATAAGAAATACTGTTAAGTTTTCAAACTCAAATATTAAAGTCACATATTCCATTCAGTGTGTTTCACCGCAGTTTAGCAGCCTATTCTGTGTACTCTGTACAGTTGCAGAATAATAAGAAATACTGTTAAGTTTTCAAACTCAAATATTAAAGTCACATATTCCATTCAGTGTGTTTCACCGCCGTTTAACAGCCTATTCTGTGTACTCTGTACAGTTGCAGAATAATAAGAAATACTGTTAAGTTTTCAAACTCAAATATTAAAGTCACATATTCCATTCAGTGTGTTTCACCGCCGTTTAACAGCCTATTCTGTGTACTCTGTACAGTTGCAGAATAATAAGAAATACTGTTAAGTTTTCAAACTCAAATATTAAAGTCACATATTCCATTCAGTGTGTTTCACCGCCGTTTAACAGCCTATTCTGTGTACTCTGTACAGTTGCAGAATAATAAGAAATACTGTTAAGTTTTCAAACTCAAATATTAAAGTCACATATTCCATTCAGTGTGTTTCACCGCCGTTTAACAGCCTATTCTGTGTACTCTGTACAGTTGCAGAATAATAAGAAATACTGTTAAGTTTTCAAACTCAAATATTAAAGTCACATATTCCATTCAGTGTGTTTCACCGCAGTTTAGCAGCCTATTCTGTGTACTCTGTACAGTTGCAGAATAATAAGAAATACTGTTAAGTTTTCAAACTCAAATATTAAACTCACATATTCCATTCAGTGTGTTTCACCGCAGTTTAGCAGCCTATTCTGTGTACTCTGCAGAGTTGCAGAATAATAAGAAATACTGTTAAGTTTTCAAACTCAAATATTAAAGTCACATATTCCATTCAGTGTGTTTCACCGCAGTTTAGCAGCCTATTCTGTGTACTCTGTACAGTTGCAGAATAATAAGAAATACTGTTAAGTTTTCAAACTCAAATATTAAACTCACATATTCCATTCAGTGTGTTTCACCGCCGTTTAACAGCCTATTCTGTGTACTCTGTACAGTTGCAGAATAATAAGAAATACTGTTAAGTTTTCAAACTCAAATATTAAAGTCACATATTCCATTCAGTGTGTTTCACCGCCGTTTAACAGCCTATTCTGTGTACTCTGTACAGTTGCAGAATAATAAGAAATACTGTTAAGTTTTCAAACTCAAATATTAAAGTCACATATTCCATTCAGTGTGTTTCACCGCCGTTTAACAGCCTATTCTGTGTACTCTGTACAGTTGCAGAATAATAAGAAATACTGTTAAGTTTTCAAACTCAAATATTAGTCACATATTCCATTCAGTGTGTTTCACCGCCGTTTAACAGCCTATTCTGTGTACTCTGTACAGTTGCAGAATAATAAGAAATACTGTTAAGTTTTCAAACTCAAATATTAAACTCACATATTCCATTCAGTGTGTTTCACCGCAGTTTAACAGCCTATTCTGTGTACTCTGTACAGTTGCAGAATAATAAGAAATACTGTTAAGTTTTCAAACTCAAATATTAAACTCACATATTCCATTCAGTGTGTTTCACCGCAGTTTAGCAGCCTATTCTGTGTACTCTGCAGAGTTGCAGAATAATAAGAAATACTGTTAAGTTTTCAAACTCAAATATTAAAGTCACATATTCTGTGTAAGATGAAGAAGGCGGGTAAAAAGGGACGGGGAAGTGGACGTGATCCTGAAAGTTCAGGGCGCGGGTCAGGACGCGGAGAAACTGTGCCTGGTGCCAGAGCACAAGAAAGAAAGACATCCACCATACCTAGCTTCATGTGTAATTTTACAGGGCGTCGCAGGACATCACTCTCGAGGTCCGACCACTGCGAACAGGTGGTCGGTTGGATGACAGCTGATACTGCTTCCAGTCGGTTAAGCACCACCCTGTCTTCCACCAAGTCCACTCTCAGTAGCCAAGAGTCTGGTCAACATAATCCTCACTCTGATCATCCTTCCTCCCACCATACACGGTCTGGTCAAAGAAGTGATCCCACACTGGGATATAGTGAGGAGCTCGTCTCATCACCAATCCTTCATTTGACCCTCTCTCCAAGCACGCTTGCAGAGGAACATGACATCTTGTGCCCTGATTCACAACCTCTAGAGGCTACCCAATCTCAAGAAGATGACAGATGTGAACGGCATTTAAGGTCAAAGGAAGTAGTGGATGATGATGATGATGATGAGACACAGTTGCCATTAAATCAACCACTATTTCCGTCTCAAGACCTTGTTGAGGAGAATGTTATACAGTTGTCAATGACTGAGTATGTGGTGGGATCAAGACTTGAGGAGGATGATCAGAGTGAGGAAGTGGAGGAGGACTTGGTGGACGATGAGGTGACTGACCCCACCTGGGAAGGTGTAGAGCCGAGCGATGACAGCAGTCCTGAGGGTGAGCCATCTGCAGCACCGCAACAGGCTGGAAGAGGCAGTGGTGTGGCTACAGAAAGAAGGCGGACCGCACCAAACCGGCCCGCAAATGTTCCACGGAGCACCCCCTTGCGTAAATCTACCTTGCCAAGGGGTAGGTGTTCCGCGGTATGGCGTTTTTTTAAGGAAAGTGCGGACGACAAAAGAATTGTAGTTTGCAACCTGTGCCACACCAGAATGAGCCGAGGCATGAACACTAGAAACCTCACCACCACCAGCATGATCCGACACATGGCATCCAAGCACCGTAGTAAGTGGGAGGAACGCCTGGATCGCCCATCTGTGTCTGCAGGCCACACCACTGCCTCCTCTTCCCCTGTTTTCGGTGCCGGCCAATCGCCTGTCGAAGGCGCAGGCCCGCATACCTCCCGCCCTGCACCTGTAGCATCTGAAGCACCATCAGCGACCACATCCACTTCCCTGTCCCAGCACAGCGTCCAAATGTCGTTACCCCAGGCATTTGAGCGCAAGAGAAAGTACCCAGCCACCCACCCACAGGCCATAGCACTAACCTCACACCTTTCCAAATTACTGGCCATCGAAATGCTGCCATTTAGGCTTGTGGACACTGAGTCCTTCCGCAGCCTGATGGCAGCAGCTGTCCCTCGGTACGCGGTCCCCAGCCGCCACTACTTTTCCCGGTGTGCCATCCCCGCATTACACCACCATGTGTCCCGTAACATCACCCGTGCCCTGACCAACGCAGTTACTGGGAAGGTCCACTTAACAACTGACACATGGACAAGTGCTTGTGGCCAGGGACGCTACATTTCCCTGACGGCACACTGGGTGAATGTCGTGGAGGCTGGGAGCGACTCGGACCCTGGGATGGCACGGGTGCTACCCACGCCGAGGATTGCGGGCCCTACCTCCATCAGGGTTTCCACCAGCACCTACGTTATTGGCTCCTCCTCCTCCGTTTCCACCTCCGAATTCTCTACACACACCGCCACTCCCCCATCAGCCAGTAGCTGGAAGCAGTGTAGCACTGCAGTGGGGAAGCGTCAACAGGCCGTGCTGAAGCTGATCTGCCTTGGGGACAAACAGCACACGGCCTCAGAGCTGTTGCAGGGGATTAGTCACCAGACCGAGCAGTGGCTCTCGCCACTCAACCTGCAACCAGGCATGGTTGTGTGTGATAATGGGCGTAACTTGGTGGCGGCTTTGGAGCTCGGCAAGCTCACACACGTACCATGCCTAGCGCATGTATTTAATTTAGTGGTGCAGCGATTTCTAAAAACCTACCCCAATGTGCATGATCTCTTGACCAAGGTGCGCCGCGTGTGTGCACATTTCCGTAAGTCATCAACAGCTTCAGCCGGCCTGTTGAAGCTGCAGCAGCGCTTACAATTGCCAGCTCACCGGCTGCTGTGTGACGTGAGCACGTGCTGGAACTCCACCTTCCACATGTTGGCCCGGCTTTGTGAGCAGCAGAGGGCAGTAGTGGAGTACCAGCTGTTACACGGTCGTCGCCTCTCCGTTCAACTTCCTGTAATCAGAAGTGAGGAGTGGGAATGGATGTCAGACCTCTGTGAGGTTTTACGCAATTTTGAGGAATCGACACAGATGGTGAGCGGCGATAACGCTATTATCAGTGTAACCATCCCACTTCTGTGTCTACTGAAACGCTCGCTGCTCACAATTAAAACCGACGCTTTGCATGTGGAAGAGGTGGAAATGGGGGAGGAAGAGCTTACACAAGGTGATAGCCAGAGCACCCTCACTTCGTCTTCTCAGCGACAATTGGAGGAGGCGGAGGAGGAGGAGGAGGAGGAGGAGGAGGAGGAAGACACGGTTGTCTCCGCTACAGAGGGTAGCCATGGAACTTTAGTTCCATCTCTTCAGCGTGGGTGGGCAGAAGAGGAGGAAGAGGATGAGGAGATTGAGAGTCATCCTCCTGGTGAGGACAGCGAAATCTTGCCTGTTGGTACTCTGGCACACATGGCTGACTTTATGTTAGGCTGCCTTTCCCGTGACCCACGCGTTACACGCATTTTAGACAACACGGATTACTGGGTGTTCACCCTTCTGGACCCCCGCTACAAAGAGAATTTCTCATCTCTCATTCCTCCGGTGGAGAGGACAAGCAAAATGGTGCAATACCAGAAGGTTCTTGTTGAAAAATTGCTCCAAAATTTTCCATCTGACAACGCTGGCGGCAGAGTACGTGCTACCTTGGCCAACCGAGAAGGGGAGAAAAGGGGAGCACACAGCAGTTCCGAGAAAGGCAGGGCAACACTCTCCAAGGCGTGGGACACCTTCATGACACCCCGCCAGCACCCTCACCCTGATGCGCAGCCTAGTGTCACAAGGAGGGAAAAGTTTTGGAAGATGGTGAAGGAGTACGTAGCAGACCGTGTCAGCGTCCTCAATGATCCCTCTGTGCCTTACAACTACTGGGTGTCCAAGCTGGACACGTGGTATGAACTGGCACTCTATGCCTTGGAGGTGCTGGCCTGCCCTGCCGCCAGCGTTCTGTCTGAGCGGGTATTTAGTGCTGCTGGTGGCATCATAACAGATAAGCGTATCCGCCTTTCCACCGACAATGCTGATAGGTTGACACTTATAAAAATGAACAAGGCCTGGATTTCCCCTGACTTCTCCACTCCACTGGAGGAAAGCCCCGGGGGAACATAAACTCACTTTATATATGTTATTTACAATGATGGGAATACTCTGTATTCCCATTCACCCCTTCCACCCAAAAAACGGGTATATGGTTGACTCTTAATCTTCTCATCCTCCTCCTCCTCTTCCATATGCCCTGGGATATAATTTTTATATAGGGCCAGCTCACCAGCGGGCCCTGTGATATAATTTTTATATAGGGCCAGCTCACCAGCGGGCCCTGTTTGACAATTTTTATATAGGTCAGCTCACCAGCGGGCCTTCTCATATAATGTTTTATTGGGTCAGCTCTCTAGCGGGCCCTCTCATATAATGTTTTATAGCGTCAGCTCACTAGCGGGCCTTCGCATATAATGTTTAGGATGGTCAGCTCTGCAGCAGACCCTCACCCATAATGTTTTAGATGGTCGGCTCAGCGCACGTTTCCCTCTTAATCATGGCCTCAGTTCAATAAAATCAAGGAAATTTTTGGGAGAATTTGCCTCTGTGCACGTTTCCCTCTTAATCATGGCCTCAGTTCTGAAAATCAAGGAAATTTTTGGGAGAATTTGCCTCTGCGCACGTTTCCCTCTTAATCATGGCCTCACTTCCGAAAACCAAGGAAATTTTTGGGAGAATTTGCAGATGATATACAAGTAAATATACAGCAAATATTGTTTGGTAACAATTTTTCGCCTAAAGTCGTTTTTATTTTCCTTTTTGTGTGTTTTATGGTCAGTCTGTAAAAATGGCGTACTACGGGCGAAAGATCGTTCCCAGCAGCGATGTTGGAGTCCAAGATGCATCCAGACATCCTCCCTATGCTGTCCCTGAACCATTTCTGTGGTGTTTCCATCCTTTTCTGCCCTTTTCCTATGGACCAGGCACCCTCCCCTCATCAGAGCAGGGGGTGCCTGGTGTAATGCTCGAGTCCTCCCATTGACTTCAATGGGGCTCGGGTGCTCGGCCGAGCACTCGAGCCTCAGGGGGTGCTCGGTTAGAGCACCCGAACACCCGAGCATTGGGGTGCTCGCTCATCACTAGAGATGAGATGTTAGCAGGGGTGCAGAGAGACAGATGATATGGGATGATAAGAGTTAATATCACACCCAATAAACAGGAGATGAGATGTTAGCAGGGGTGCAGAGAGACAGATGATATGGGATGATAAGAGTTAATATCATACCCAATAAACAGGAGATGAGATGTTAGCAGGGGTGCAGAGAGACAGATGATATGGGATGATAAGAGTTAATATCATACCCAATAAACAGGAGATGAGATGTTAGCAGGGGTGCAGAGAGAAAGATGATATGGGATGGTAAGAGTTAATATCATACCCAATATCTGGAGACGAGATGTTAGCAGGGGTGCAGAGAGACAGATAATATGGGATGGTAAGAGTTCCTTAAGTTTGGGAATGTTATAGAGCACCCCAAAGACATTGCTGTGTTTGTGGACCTGTAAGAAGCTTTCTTCCAGTGACTGGATAGCACAGTCTAGAACATGGTAAAAAAATTTACTTTAAACTGTTGTTTTGGATCGCTGGTGCATTCATCCTCTACCTCATAGTCAAAATGGGTTCTTCTGTGGCGAGCCCAAACTTCTTCAAGGGGAAAAGTTCGAACGATGTCAAGTTCCTCTGCCATGTTTTGTGCACTTTTCAAAACATTTTCAAAGTCCTCATCTGACCGATAAGCATACCTGGGAACTTTTGAACCTGGCTACCCGGAGGGTAACCCTGTCAGTGCCGACACGGAGGAAAATTACGCATTATTGCGTCATAAAAGGGGTGGGGCTTAGTCACGGGTGCGGGACAAAAAAAACACACAAAAAACCCCTGCAAAATGTATGCAAGAGGGCGAGGAATGGGAGGGACCGGGCGGGATGGAGCACAAGTGGGCAGAGTTTCTACTTAAACTCTGCCCACCTGGTGATTCACACATTGCCCCGGAGACCCGGTAATTCACTTTGAAATCCGGATTCTCTGGGGCAAAACCGGAGAGTTCCCAGGTATGCCGATAAGTCTGAAGGAATGACTTTGTCATGTCAAGTTTTTGAACTGCTGCAGAAATATCATCAATCCCTTGCAGATTTTTGCTTACAATGTTAACAAGGAAGAGTACATCATGCCACAACACTAGGCCACACAGAAATTTAAAGTTGCGTATATTCCTTGTGATTCCTCTCCCTTCTGCCACTGTTTTACCACATGCTGCTCCTGTTAAACCAGTATCCTCCATAACTGCAGTTATGGCATCATAAATTTTCCCAGTCTGGTTTCAGATAGCTTTCACTGCTTCCACGCGACTCTCCCATCTTGTGGTGCTCAATGCTTTCACTGTAATATGTGAATGTCCAAGATGATTTTTTAGGATTTGCCAATGGTGGGTAAATGCAGAGAAGAATGCATATACACTTTGTATCACATTAAAGAACTCCAAAGCTTCAGAACATGCAGAGGCAGCATCGCTGACTACCAAGTTCAATGAATGGGAACTGCAAGGGACAAAAAAGGCTCTGGGATTTAACTCCTGCACTCCGGTTTTTTCCCTTCATGTTGGCTCCATTGTCATTTCTCTGTCCTCTCATATCCTTAAAGTCAACTCCCATTTCTTCCAGCTTCTCAATAAGTGTTTTTCTCATCCCAGATCCTGACATTTACACCTGAGTCTGTTGCTGTTACAAAATGCACAATTAAAGTCATTTGTTCAGAGTGGCTTATATCAGGTGTACAGTCAAGAATTACAGAATAATATTTTGTAGCATTCAGGTTTGCCTGAATTTTCTGACTGATTTGTCCTGCCAGTAACTGGATGATTTCATTCTGAACAGTTTTGCCAAGATAATGAATGTGAGTTTCTTTACTGGTTACTCTCCTGAGATGTTCCTTAAGTACTGGCTCAAACTCCCCACAAATTTAAAAAAATGAGCATTGTTTGGCTCAAACAGCTTATCTGATGTACCAAGCAGTGCTAGATTTTGAGTAGCAAGGACTCTAACAATAGCAATGAGCCTTTTTAGAACATTTTCCCAGTGATTAGTTTCTGATTCTATATTCTCTTGATGTTTTGCATCTATGGTAGCCTTTAACTGTACTCTTGTATGTAGTTCTAGCCAGCTCATGATATGGTATCTTCTCAAGACATGCCAAATTCCTACTCAGGTGTTTCCAGTCCTTTGTTCCTCTAGAACGTAAAATGAGTTTTGGTTGGAACACTTTGCAGCAAAAACAATATGCAGCATTCTTGCTCTTTGAGTATGTGAGCCATGGCTCTCCGCTTTCTCCATATTGGGTAGTTTATGCCAATAATGCATCTGATGAAAGCTTCTTCTGTGTTCATACTTATCTTTTGGAAAGCTGAAACTTTTCACCCAGTGTGGACCATATGTTACCAGGAAGTTCCTCAGTTTACTGTTCATATTGGGCCTGAACCCTGGGTATTCTAAAAATAGAGAATTGAACTCAAAGCCAC
The DNA here is from genome assembly GCA_037306005.1 of Rhinophrynus dorsalis. NCBI lineage: Eukaryota > Metazoa > Chordata > Amphibia > Anura > Rhinophrynidae > Rhinophrynus > Rhinophrynus dorsalis. Next base: position 343,054,203 of record CM074722.1, on the reverse strand, counting down.
CATGCTCACATCTGCTGTGCTTTCCTCTTCAGGAACATGTACAGCTTGATCAGTTTGAGATGCTGATGTGGATGCAGTAGCAGTCATTTCACTAGGGGTCTCACTATCTGAAAAAAATAGTTGTCTCCTCAGTTGGAAGCTCCTGTTCCATAGGAGATTTGTCTTGACTCCTTGGTTTAATACATTACAGCATGGCTCCTTTCTGCTTAGATAAAAAAGCCTCCTTCGCTACTCTAACCTTTGCATATTGTGCACCAGAAAGACGTATGTGTTTCCTTCCACCACACATGGCTGCTGTTGTAAAAAGGAAAGGCAAAAGACAAGACTATAGCATTGTGTATCAAGAGGACAAATCACATGCTACATTCCCCCCAAATTACTTGCTACTTTGCCTGTGTGTCCCTGGGATCTAGTGTCCAGCACTCTTCATACTCCTGTTCTAACGTGCTAGTGTGTCAGTCAGAGCAAAAAAACACAGAGAGAGTCTGTTTCACAGTTTAACCACCCTAACACCTGATGTGTTGTCTGGAAGGTACAATTTATAAAAAGATCTCCAAAAATGTCTTTGTATTGACCTTGAACATACTTGTAAAGGTTTATCACACTCTAATGCAATTCAGTTAGATAATAAAGCTTGCACTCTAGTGTAATGTAATTCATTTTGCCAATTAAAGTAGAACTACCACCTGAAAAAACACTTTAGCTTAAATAACTCCACATCTGGCGACTAGCGGCTTAGTAGCGCTAGTTGCCAGAATTATTTCCTTGTTAAATAGATGAAACCTTTTTTCCTGGGCTCAAAGCAGGATGGAGAGCAGACATCTTGCCATAGTGACGTCTGTGCGCCTGTGCTGTTAGTCCCTTCTGGAGAGGAACGGCTCCTAGCAATGTCTCCTAGAGCCGGCTGGGACTGACAGCACTTTAATGTAATTCATTTTGCCAGTAAAGCTCACACTCCAATGTAATTCAGTTATGATCCCGAGAGGAGGAGAAGCTCCATGAAGCGTGCATTCAGGCTGCTATTTAAGGTGACCACATTTACTTTCTACCATTCAGGAACACTAATTTCACGTTCAAGTCGCAACAAAATCAGGCTTGGGTAACGGTAGGATTACTCTCCCAGATCTCAAGCTTAAACTCTGCGTATATCTTCACAGAATATAATTTCAATGTTGGTCATATGGTATGGTAACTTGGTTTTCATTAATTACATCCTATGGAATGTTAATATCACAGGATGTAATTAATGAAAACCAAGTTACCATACCATATGACCAACATTGAAATTATATTCTGTGAAGATATACATAATTAAGGGTGCCTATATATGTATATAAAGTAGAGAAATAATCACTGCATTGACAGTTGCTTATAAACGTATAAATTGAACAGTTGAAAACTATATTTGAAAGTATATCCATGACAGTTGACGTATATCCTTAGTGCAACAGTACTAGCACTACAAAGGGATATTGAATAACATCACAGACCTTTTGGAACTATTCAAAACATTTCATAAGCCCACCTAGATTGATATATTTATTCTCAACCTAGAAACGACACCCCTAGAAGTTAACTAATTTTACATTTTGATACTTTGTTCTCTACATATGTTTTGTTTTTTGCCTTTTATTTTAGGACTTCTAATAAAGATTATATGATTTTAGATACCCTGAATAGGTTCTCTTTCTCTGAAGTTCTCTGTTTTTGTTTCTTCAGAATAAAAAGTTTAAGCAAATTACCTATAGGCACCATCACCAAACTAACTTTGTATACTCTGTTTATACAAGGGGTTAATTGTTGGTGCATAGGCTTAAAGTCTACTCACAGTTTCAGCCAGGTTTCAGCTCAGTCAGAAGTTCTGGTCATCCGTCGTCGCCTCGCCAGAGTCACTCAATCTCACAGCCAGGCCAGCCACAGATGCACTAGGCAACCACCAGTCCAGAACACACATATACAGTGCAGTGTGACTCCCCGCTGTCTCACATACTGAACTGTAAGCACCCAAGCACCCCAACCAGCTAACCAATAAGGATGCCAGTCTGTGAGTGAGAAAAATATGCTCCTCTTAATTGGCTGGTTGCAGGCTTGCGGCGATGCCTGTGTATTGGCTGTGATGCGCAGGCAACACACTCCGGTGCCTGTGTGTCTGAGTGAGGTGTCAATGTCATCAAATGAGATCAGACATCTGAGTGACTCTGTCTAAGTATGTGTCATGGGCGGCCGCTGACAGTGTGACATGATACTCACACTTGTCACTGTGTACAGGCAGCCCAGCCCTGACTCACAGCAGACGCGCAGGGCAGGTGCGCAGGAGGGAGTGAAAACTCTTTGAACGCTTTGTCCCGGTGTGTGGACATGGACCTAGCGGCTGGCTGGGGTAAAAAATAACATACCTTGGGTGGCAAATTGCAACCCCTGTCAAAGTGCAGCCTGGGTCCATGGACCCACTGGGACCCATGTTAGGGCTGGCCCTGCTCACAGTAAGAAGATTGTCCCTTGCTGTGAGCTTTCTGGTCAAGGGACCAGATTCCACATCTGAGGGGAGGTGGCTTATACTAGGTAAAAGGGGCAGGAGAGGGATACTTTATCATTCAATTACTCTTGAACTACAACTCTGACAGTACTGAAATAACACTCTCCATTGTGTAATACCATGAAGATTAATTGGAGCTACTGTTTTGGGAAACATAACTATCCCTTTAAAAAAAGCTATCAATCACAATTCTGCTTCATGAAATTCCACACCTCCTTTATGAAACTGAATGATTAATGACAGGATGATAAATCTGTGGCACCAAATCTCTCGTTGAACTATATCCTTGGGGCAGATTGAGTTTTTCAAGCTTTTGGATGCCTTCGAATCAATGGCTCTTAAATACGTTATCAGATGTCCCCTTTAATGCAGGATACTTATGTAAAACATGTGCAGAGTTGTTCTGATTTTTAGACTTGCATAATTAACTTTTCATAAACATCCTGCATTATGATGGAGGTCTGGAAACCATACTCTTAACATAATTGTTGGTATACTTGTTACAGTCTATATATGGATTTTATGATTGCTGGTCAGTTTACATTATGCTATTTTAATATACAAAAATAAATCTGAGAACAATTTATAATAAAATGTGATATTTTCCCCCATGTGATGAGTAGACTATCACATGGGAAGGTGGCTGCAGGTGTAGTCTGTGATAGTCAATCCTAAGGAGGTCCAGTCACTTACTAATCCCAAGGAACACTGAATATCATGCTTAAGTAAAAGTTTATTCTATAATAACATTTGACGGAAGCATTTCCAGCAGTTGGAAAATCCTGTTTTACTCAGTGAGAAAAACATATTTTATATTTTTCATAATTAAATATTAATGTTCCTTTAACCATTTAAAGTACATCTGTCACCCTAAAAACTCCAGTTTCTTTGTAGAAACTTAAAGGGATAGTAATACTTTGTTTTATCTTTATTTTATTTTGTAGGCATTAAAAAAACACGAAGAACGATATAAGTCTTATCTCTCAAACCTTTATGGTTTGAGAGATATTCACAGTCAAAGTTCCCCCTCCTGCCCCTTTTACCCTGTGTAAGCCATCTCTTCTCAGATGTGAATCTGTTTTTACCACCAGACAGATAACAGAAGGGGACAATCTTCTTCCTGGCAATCTTCTTCCTGAGAACAATGAAGACCCTGCCCCCCTTAACAAGTTTTTCAGATTTTTCCCTTATCTTAATTGATGATTGTCCCTCTCTGCAGTCTACCTGGGCACCTCCCTTCTGATCTGGCTGAACAGTGTTACATCAGTAAAAGGGGCAGGAGGGGGATACTTTGTCATTGAATTACTCTTGAAGTACAACTCTGACAGAATTGAAATAACACTCTCCAAGGTCCAAATACTATGATGATTAATTAGAGCTGCTTTTATTATGAAACATTACTATCCCTTTAATATCTACCTATATGTTGTACTCAGAAAAAGACAAAGAGGTCCTAATAATGTAATAGACTTGAGCCTCCCCACATGCTCCAAACCACTTACTAGATATGTCTGTTAAAAATGGATAGCAAATATGGATGGAGGGTTCAGATTGCCTTCACTATGTAAATGTAGTTGGACTCACTGCTCCCCTAAAACGAAGGGCTTCCTAGGCTCCTTGGAAAATAGAATACCAGAAACTAATGGGGGCACTGACAACTGATCTCAGAGATAATTAGGTAGCAAATGAACATGAACCACTCACATTCATATGATGGTCAGCTCTGCACTGCACTAGCCGGCAAATTCTCAAACAGGAAAATAAATCCGTCCTGCTATGGTACATCTGTGTGGCTGGAGCTCCTCTTACTTTCACTGTTATAAAACACTGCCAGGCAATTCCAATATATAAAAAGATATTTGTTTGTTCAGATGTTTGAGGGTTCCTGAAAAAAGAGCATGTTGCTCAGGAACAAGTTGAACCTACCTCAGAACCAAATGTTTGATGTGAATGTTTGTTTTTTAATAAAGGAATCTTATTGATTATTATATATCAGAATCGCTTGGTAGTGTTTTATAAGTGGTTCATATTCATTTACTACCTATTTATCTCTGATATCAATTGTCAGCACCGCCATCTGTTTCATGTATACATTGTACTAATGATTTTTCTGTATAATAGAACTAATTCTCTGCGTAGTATGCTAATCAGGTATGTTTGAGGCCAGACCTGCCCCTCGCAATGCTAATTGAAACTACCCCAGTGTGTGGAATCTACCTAGGTTCAGCCATAGTATAGTGTGTGTGATAATACTGGCCTGGTACATAAATTAATTAACATAATGCTCTGCACACTACCACCAAAAATAACAGCTAATTTCCCAAAATCTATTTACATTACAAACTGTGGTTTCAGATTCATTATTCGTCCTGAGCCGGGGTGGCATGTGGGCAGACATTGGCTGCTTGCAGCAAATCTGGTGCAGTATTTTTCACAGGAGTGGGTGGGGGACTTCTCTGCTGCGAGAATCACAGTGGCCAACTGCATGGTATGCCCAATCGAACGGGCAACGATGTGCACCATTTGCTAGTACAAAATATATCCAGTTTTTAATTGTCCTCTGTTCTGTAAAGGGTTAATTATAAATTAAAATTCTAGAATTGTGTGAGTAAAACATAGAAAGACATGTTGCACTTTTATGGGTGTGAGGAGTAATGTATGCTATTGATTGCTATATGAAAAATGTGTTTTCTTTTTTACAGTCTGTCTGCGAGGTACCAAAATTCATAAAAAGTGTTACCTGGCATTTGAAGAAACTAAGCACTTCCATGAAGCAAACGAAGACTGCATAGCAAAAGGTGGAACGCTGGCGATTCCCCGAGATGCTGAAGAAAACAGTGCTCTTCGGGATTATGGCAAAAAGAGCCTTCAAGGTGCAGGAGAGTTTTGGTTAGGTATCAACGACATGGTGAATGAAGGGAAGTTTGTGGACGTTAATGGAATTGCCATTACATATTTTAATTGGGATCGCACACCAAATGGAGGCAAGCGTAAAAACTGTGCTCTTCTTACTCAGGCTTCCCAGGGGAAATGGGTTGATGAAGTGTGTCGTAGTCTAAAGAAATATGTTTGCGAATTTATTATCCCTTAAAGGTACCTATGTGACATTTATGCTGTATGATCACCAATTATGGAAAATGTTTAATTATGGAAAAAAAACCAAATATATATTTTAGAACTTCCACTGCTCGGAGATGCTGAAGTCCAGAGTTATTATAGTCCAAACCATCCTGATGAGATGGAGATGTTACTGTTAAATCTCTACATGGTCTAAGGATCAGCTGTCATTTGGACATCAGAGGGGTAATGCACTAAGGTTTGATAATGAGGTGATAAAGTAGAGAACACTTCCCCAGTGATATCATGTCTCCATTTCCTATTTTATTTTATTTTTTTCTATGGAGCCTATGCACAAAGATCTCTCACAAGTGAGAATCTTATCTCATAGGCTTCATAGAATAACTTAGGAATTGGGGAAGTGATATCACTGGAGGTCATCTCCGATATCTCACCTTTTTAGTGCATCTCCCCACCCCAGGTGATGCTATTACGTAAAACACTGGCAGTGTGAGGCAGAATAACTTTTGAACTTCGCTTCTTCTGGCACTGGAAGAACTCTAAAATATAGATCATTTTAAAAATAAAACTTTGCTGCTCCCTCAAGAAGGCATTTTAATCAAATGTTGTTAGAGCTGTGTCTAACACATTGTAAAGCAATGTGTTGCAGATATTTTCAGAATCTAAGAGATTAATCCTCTGAATGTCAGAGGGGTACTCAGCCCTTGTAAACCCCCCTGGCACTCAAAAGGTTAAACAAAAATGGCAATATTTACTACAGGGAGATAAACCCTATCCATTTGATTATTGGGATTGCTTGCTACCTGCAACCAAACATTTGAAAGCAAATTGAGATAAATGCAGTCATGTTCCACTGCGATCCACAAAAAGAATAATTAAAAAAAAAAAAAAACATTAACCATTTGAGGACCAGAGGGATGGCCAACACATTGCAATGCATGACATAAGAGACAGGAGAAATAATGATGCCAGCTAATAAACCCCCATTTATCTTACTGGCACCAGAAAATCCTTATGGCACTATAACATTTGCCTTGTTCCTTTGTTCAGTAGGCAACATCTTCAATCAATCATTCATGTCATGTCCAAGGATGTAGATATAATAGCTGCTGTCAGTGTATTTAAAATGTAGTGCATGAGCCAAGTTAAAGGGGTAGTAATAATTCACAATAAAAGCAGCTCCAATTAATTTTCATAGTATTTGGGCAATGGAGAGTGTTATTTCAATACTGTCATAGTTGTAGTTCAAGAGTAATTGAATGATAACGTATCCCCTCCCACCCCTTTTACTAATGTAACACTGTTCACCTCAGAGCAGCAAGACTGCCCAGCTGGATCGGAGAGAGGGACAATCTTCATTGAGGACAAACCTGTCAGGGGGAGCAGGGTTTTCCTTATACTCACAGTAAGAAGATTGTCTCTTGCTGTGACCTGTCCGGTCAAGTGACCAGGTTCCACATCTGAGGGGAGGTGGCTCACACTAGGTAAAAGGGGGTGGGAGGGGGATATTTTATCATTAAATTACTCTTGAACTACAACTCTGACAGTATTGAAATAACACTCTCCACAGCCCAAATACTATGAAGATTAATTGGAGCTGCTGTTTTCGTGAAACATTACTGTCTCGTTAAGGTTACCTTGTGCAGTGATCAGAGTCTGAGGTCCTGTGGTCCTTCTAGCAACTGTCATGTCCTCCCCTATGGACAATGCATCCAAAGCTAATTGACGAAGGTATGTTTTAAACAAAGGCACATAGGAGCTATTAGGATTTTCTGGCTAGAATAAGGTAATTATGTGTGGTTGGGGGTGTTATTATTAGGTGTTAGTTCTCAATTAACAGCATCAATCAACTGTATTAACCCTTTGAATGCCAGAAGGGTGCCCAACGCAGTGCAAAGCAATGAGTATTAAATACACATATTCATTTTAGTGGCCTGGGAGGTGCATTTCCTTTTAGAAGGAGCTTAATAAATACTGTGCTGCTAATCCACATGCATGTAATGGTATGATCAATAACAGCATTAAGTGAAAAATGTCATTTCAAAACATTATAAAGTTAGCAATTTAAATAAAGATACAATATATTATTTAAAATATTTAATAAAAATGTTCTATCCAGCGATGATGTTGTGTTTTTTCTTTCCACAGTCCTTAGTGTCTCAAAACCCTGCAATAACTCCCTACTTGCTGTAGAAAATGTGTGTGTGGTGTGTGTGTGTGGGTTGTGATATGAGACTCTTATGTTTTTAACCCCTTAAGTATTAAAGATCCCTCCAATACATTGTTTTGTAATGAGTTGGATCCCTTTTGAAAATCAAGGTGTTAAAGTGTGCTTGCCGCCAGTGCTGGATTTACATCCGAGTATCCCCTAGGCAAGGAACTCTAGGTGCCCTTAGCTCCACCCATGGCCACACCCCCAATCCTCATATGGGCCCTACTCCAATCCAACCTACAATTTCCTGGAACAGAAAATACCCTTAGCCTATAACAAGCAAGTACAAAAACATAGCTTTAATACTTTGGTTGCTAGAGACATCTCCAACACATTGCTCTGCAATACGTTGATGTTTCTAGCATCCAAGGGGTTAAATAAAAGCCTGAAAAGATGTATAAACTGGTGTAGGGATATAAAAAATTGTTCTGGTCACACCCACAATTTTGAATTTAGATGTGACCAGCACCGCTCTATGCAGTTGCCTACTCTGTCTATTGGGAAGCCTGACCCTATTTGTCAAGCTACGTTCAATTGCTAGCCATTTGTATGTAATATAAATAGTTTTTGAATATCCCCTGTTTATTTGTTGGTAGCACTATGCTAAGTAGTTTCTGTACTAAGCCAATGTTACCACACACTAGGCATATACAAACTAGTGGAATTTTGGGACAAACCAGCTCAACCACAGTGGGCAACCAATATTCTTATTGATTTAAACAGGATTTTTGACCCCTTGAATACAAGATAGGTATCCAAAGCGTTGATATGATGTTTATTAGAGTCCTATCTAGCATTCACAAAGTTAAAAGCTCCATTTAAATCAATGCCACTTTTTTACCCTACAGTGCACTTGGTTTGCCATGAATTGCTCCATGTTTCCCTTATACATAAGGCCCAGTGCGTTATAACACTGACATACAATTTGAAATTTTCAGAACACAAAGGGCCGTTTGTTCAAAAGAAAAGTGGAGGGATTCTGGGATAAGCCATTTGCACTATAGGGCAATAGTAAAAATTTCTAATATTCCCATTGATTTAAATGGGGACTTTAACCCCTTAATGCTAGAGAGGTCGCCAACGCATTGCTCAATAATGTGTTGGAGACCTTTCTAGCATTAAATGGGTTAAAATCCAAAAGACAATGTTTAGTTCTTCTTTATAGTGCAAATGGCTTGCCCCAGAATTCCTCCACTTTTATGTTGTACATTCAGCCCTACATAGTATTTTACATATATATAATTTCTCAAGCACTTAATCAAAGGTGTAATACATAAATAGTGTTATTATTATACCTCAGAGTCAGAATGGCATCAACGGGTGTATTGTGACCAACAATTATCAGAAATATACATTAGAAACTCAACTTTGTCTAACATCTATTTCTGTATTGTATTAAACCTCTACACTTAGATTGGATCTTCTTGTTTTGCACTGTTTTTTTGAGTTTTCACAGACCCAGTTAAATCAATGATGAGCTGGGGAATTATTTTTCCCATATGGTTACAGTTGTTTTTTCCCCAAATTATTCCACTTTTATTGTGCACATAGGGCCCTTCAAGATGTATTTGTACAACAAAACAAACATTACCCACACCAAAATAGCATATAATCTCATATAAATAAGAAATATGAACACATTTTGGGAAGTCCATAGCTATTAACTTTTAATAACAAATGAATTGTGCAGATAGAGTAAGGAGATACAGTTCCATTGTAAAATCAGAGACAAAAGCAGGGACAGCAAGATACAGGGGCAGTAGGTCAAAATTAGGGAATATCCTTGGAATTCTAGGACAGCTGGCCAATGTGATAACAGTGCAAATGAAGGATTTTCTTTATAAAGTGTAAATAATCATACAACAAGCACAAATGAACACTTACATTGTAAAATGTGCATACAAATATAAAGACGTAACACACACAAGATACTAAATAGCAAATACTGGAAATGTTATCTGGCAAAAACAGGGTTAAAAAAGGGGTTAAGGAGCAACATAGCAGATTGGCTAGGGGAGTGGATAGCAGGTATCAGTAGCAGCCAATCAAACGGATGCTGGGCTTACTCAGGGGAATGGACCCGAGAGACTTGGATGTCAGTAGTGGGCTAATAAAGGACACAGAATACAAGACAAGAAAATAGGAAGCTTGACTTCGTAATGTCACCAGAGCATGACCAGTGTGCTTTAACAGGTATGGGCAACCTGAGGCCCTCCAGCTGCCATGGACTACAATTACCAGTGGTTGTCTGTGGATGATGAGAATTGTAGTCCTCAAAAACTGGAGGACCTCAGTTTTTGCAGCCCTGAACTGTTGATCAACCAGTAGGCTAATCTAGGAAAAAATACGGCCATCTTATTGGTATTAAATATTGTATTATTATAATTGGATCTAAATTCAATATTTACTGTCCTGTGACTGTAAACTATCAGCTAGAAGCTGTAGCCCTGTTTGGCTAGAAGGCCATAGATGTAACTGCAGGGGCTGCAGAACATACAGTTGTGCTTGGGCCCAGCATCCAAGGGGTCCCATCAGCCTCTGAGTCCTACAGTTTCTAGTTATGCATCTGAAAAAATATGTTTGTGTTAGGGGCCCCAAAATTATTTGTCCCAGCATCCTAAAATGACTAGTTACATACACTGTAGAAGACTAGAAAATATACAGCTGTAAGGATATTAAGCTTGGGTATGGATAGGCCAACCAGTGGGTAATATGGATTACATAGAAGGAGTAGTCTAGAAATGAGCAGTAGTGTTAGGTAAGAAGATGGAGTGCTGAGCAGTAACAGAAAGACTAATGGCGCAATGCAAGAAATGTTCACATTGGATAAAAGCATTTTTGTACGCAGATAGATTTTGCGCATGTTCTACTCCAAGAAGCTACATACAGAGCGCTTCTTGAATTGCGCATAAAAAATTCCATTTTACGACAACAGTACACAGACATATAAATTCATTCGCAATAGCAGTTCTTGCATTAGGCGCATTCGCTATTCCACTCACACAGATTTATTAATCTTAGCCACGCCCACAAAATATAAATATACACACCCGTTCGCTAATCTTGAATTTTCATGCGCAATTCAACAAAATCATGCGGAAACCTATTCCCTAGTGGTTTTTACACAGGAAATAGCTATTGCGCACGTTTCTTGCATCACGCCATAAGGGCCTTTGCATAAATGACTAGTGGAGTAATCCTGGGGCAAACCAACTACACCATAGGGAAGAAATAAACATACTCAACATTCCAACTGATTTCAGGGGCACTTTTGAATGCTAGAGAGATCTCTGAGTTTAAAATCCCCACTGAAATTAACAAGTATTTCAATTTCAATTGGAATATTGTAAAGTAAAATTGTCACTTTGTAACAAATTGGTGATTTTGAAAAGTGTCCCAAATCACCCATATTTATGTTAGTCATTTTTAATTTCAAGCAGTAGTTTCTGAGATATTTAGCTTGATTTCTATGCCAGTTTATACAGCTGAGCAAGTACTTCCTGGTAGAAAGTGACAGTTGGTAATACAGAGCTATGTGGAATGTTTGAGTCCTTCAGGTGGAGAACTTGTACTAACTGTCAAAACAAGTAAAGCTAAATATCTTATAAACTCTTGCTTTAAGTAAAAAATGCCTAACATAAATATAGTTTCAAAATCACCTAATGACAATTCCATTTTAAAATTGGGATTTTTATTTCTCCCCTATGTGTTTGCGTCAGAATGGCTTTAATTTTTTGGTGCATAAGGCTGTAAGAGTCGTATTCAAGTCTAGAAGGAGAAATTATGGTGCCGCATGCCCTCACCACTTTTGTATGTGGTATGTTTGCTCATGTATGCTTTTACTACTTGGCCAATAAATATTTTGATTTTACTGCCATGAAAGTTGTGTGGCCTTACATCTATCTGGTTGTGTTGTTTGAAATTGTGCATATTGTTGGCTAAAGGAATAACCTGGTCACAGAAGAGGTTATTCCCCCAACCACATTATTAATTTTAGTCCTGCATGAGATTAAATTTCTTCTTATTCTACAATTGCTTTCATCTTGAATGCTACAGCTGGCTCCAACACATTACATCTCATAAAAAGAAACACTAACATCTAAAAATGAACTAGGCATTATATATACACTTAAATATCTTGCACTTCATGGTAGCATCTGTAAAGCATTATCTGTTTGTATACTGACGCCTAAAATGAAGTCTGAAGGAAAATACATTCCTGTCTTTTGCTGTGCTCCCACTGATTGTCCAGGATTATTTATAAATAGCTGTAGGATTATGTTGATGCTATCTAGACTAGTGTAATGAGGTATGGGTCTATCTCAAGGAGAAGACAACTATATCGATTTTAGAAAGGATTTGTAGTAAACAGAACTAGATTTACATTGCAGGTGCCCTAAATCTGCCCATGGCCGCACCCTGACACATGACCCCATCCTCAGTTTCATCCACTGCTTCCTGGCACAGAAATAAACAAACAAACAAAAAAAAGCTTTAAGAATGAAAAAAAAAAAAGCTTTAACCCCTTAGTTGCTAGTAAGATTGCTAGCATTCAGTTGCCTACTCTGCCCATAGGAAGATTCAGCCCTGCCAGTAAATCTATAGGATAGACACAGCCTTTTACTGTAGTTGCAGGTATCTGGTCATTTGTACCTGCTACATGGGTTCTAATGCTGCAACGAAAAATAAAATACAGACACACTTTGCAATTAAAAATCTTTAACCCCTTAAGGACCCTTGATGGTCCTGGAACATCATGGGTTGGGGAGTGATAAGGACCCATGACGTGCCAGGACTGTCATGGAGCTCAGGTCTCACCGTGCAGCTGCACGCCATTCGGGGAGTCCTGAATCGAATGCTGAAAAAAAAAAGTCTGTGGTCCTTAATTACCGGCCGGGTGCACGATTGGCCGGTCCTTAAGTGGTTAAGAAATCAAACCAAACATTTCATTCCTCTACAAAAGTACCTTCATCGGGGACTGAAACATTGGGTCTGATGTTCAGAAGAAAAGTGAAGTAATTCTTGTTCAAACCAGCTGCTGAAGGTTCAATGTTCAAAAACTTCTTTTCCCAAATTCTCATTTATTCATATGGAATTTTGCAATGCATTTGAGACCTCCATCATTCAAGGGGTTAAAACACAATTTAAATCAAAAAGAATTTGTATTTATCCCCAAATGGTGCAGTTGGTTTTCCCCAGAATTACTTCTTGTTTTTCTCGGAACATATGACCCAGAGTGACCAATGTTTTTGTCCCTGATAAAGGTCCTGCAATAGTAGACGGAAATCATGATCACTTGGATACCTCGCTGAAGATTAATCAAGGTGCTCTAACACCTATGTGAAATGCATCTCCATTAACCCACATCACCCACATTATGATGCAAATGGCCTCAAATTGGTCACTGCCATCTGAGCTGTCATTAATACTCCAGGGAGCTTGTGCTTAAATGCTCCAGGTATGCGTATGATCACTGTAGTGCATTAAGGTCTAATGCTGGCAGAGTGTGCATATCATAGGATACACTCTGCCAACATCAGACTTTAATGCCAGCAAATCCTGCATACCCAGCCACATAGCATGTGTTTCAAAATTAATAAGTAATGGCACCAAAGTTGTCTACGTCATGTTACTACATGGCAGAAATCTTGGTGCTGACTTGGCCACAAACTGTCTTCTTGTTTTCCCCTTGGCACAAGCAGTATTAAAGGGACAGTAATGTCCCATAATTTTTTTTTATAATTTTGTAGAGGAGAAAAAAATAAGCTGAATGACACAAACCCCATCTCTCAAACTGCTGTGATTTGAGAGATACAGGCATTGAAATTTTCCCCTCCCTTCTCTTCTCCTGACGTCAGCATCTAGCTGACAGCAGGAGATCCCAGTCTGGGGACCAGTTGCGGCTCTGCAGCAGAGCTGAAATCATGTTATTGCAAAAGAATTACTTCATTGGAAAGGTCTACAAAGTGTGCCTGGTTTGCAAGCACACTTTGTAGACCTTTCCAATGAAGTAATTATTTTTGTTTGTGCCATTCAGCTTATTTTCTTCTCCTCTCCACAACTATAAAACGTTTTTATGGGACATTACTGCCCCTTTAAGAGGATGCTTTATGGGTACATCATTTAGTAAATTGATATTAGGCAGGCATAGGGATTTCATAGAAATTCCAGCTCTTGACGTAAAACAGAATCTGTGTTGTACATTCGCCCTAGTGTATCAAAAAATTGAAATATTCTGGTATATAAACGAGGCTGCTGCCATCATTGTGGAAAGCTAGACCTCCTGACCTTAAACCACAATGTCAAAGCAGAATAGCCAATCAGAGATACTGCTGCAACCGGTGACAACTTCCAGTAGTCTATTGCACAAGAGCTTAATTGCACATGGATATTTACATGGATATAAATTTGCAGCTGGATGTTTTTTTCTTTCAAACACAGATAATACAAAAGTATGTCAGTGATAAAGATTTAGATTTTTCCATGTTATTTGATTAATTGGAAAATGTTGCTCATGCTACAGTAGTCAAATGTACAAGTAAATATAAGCTAGTCTGTTTTGTTTTAAGGTGTTACTTCCCCTTTAATTACAAAGATAGCTAAGTGTGCTTGTGCTTTCTTTTCCTACCTGGCTGTAGGTCCCACAGGCACCACTAAACTGAGGTAACCACATTCATTTTCAATATGTATTGTGAAAGGTGTGTAAACTTCTACATTACTGAGCTGCAGGTCTGTCAGATCAAACAGCAAGCTGCTTCTTTCTCCTATAAAGTCCAGCTGCTGGAACCATGGGAAGGCTTCCCACTTTGTAATGTTGATATTAGTATGACATTGCTGGCAGACTATAGTACTGTTTAATTCCCAGAGACCAATAAAATGCCTCCCTGTCTGGCTTGTACCAGGATAGACAGAGCTCCTTTATCTCACTGATGTTGGTTCTCCGGCACTCACCAATGGGATGATGAGCAAGTAACTATTGCATATATGCTGTATTTATATGTTCATTCAAACACTGAGGTTGCTAGTCCATTTAGTCTGAAATCCTCTACTACTTGCTTGGAGTGCTTTATTTTAGCTGACAGAGCTTCAAACACATCATTTTGGTCCATAGCTATAGCGACTTTATAAATGAATTCCTCTGTTGATTCCAGACCACGAAGTCCGAGGTTAATGCCACAACCTGTAAGTCAGAAGACAAGGATAAATAAGGAGAGATATATAAAAAACATTCTGAGTGTATGTTTAAAGGGATAGTAATGTTTCATAATAAAAGCAGCTCTAATTTATCATCATAGTATTTGGACTTTAGAGAGTGTTATTTCAATTCGGTCAGAGTTGTAGTTCAATAGTAATTCAATGACAAAGTATCCCCCTCCCGCCCCTTTTACTGATGTAACACTGCTCAGCCAGAGCAGAAGGGAGGTGCCCAGGTAGACTGCAGAGAGGGACAATCTTCAATTAAGATAAGGGAAAAAACTGAAAAACTTGTCAAGGGAGGCAGGGCTTTCATTGTTCTCGTAGGAACAAGATTGTCCCCTTCTGTTATCTGTCTGGTCAATGGACTGCATTCCACATCTGAGAAGAGATGGATCACACTAGGTAAAAGGGGCGGGAGGGGAAACTTTGCTTGTGAATATCTCTCAAACCATAAAGGTTTGATAGATAAGACTTATATCGTTCTTCATGTTCTTTTAATGCCTACAAAATAACATTAAGATAAAACAAAGTATTACTATCCCTTTAAGAATTGTCACAAATAGATCAATTGTTAAAATTTATAAAGAAGTAAAGGGATGTTTATAAATATGCTGCAACTTGTTATCTTGGAGAACTTGCTAATGAGTATGCTTTTCTATCATTTAACATCCTATATTCTTTCATTAAGAAAATGATATACCTGGTCTAAAAGGGATAGTAATGTTTCAAAATAAAAGTAGCTCCAATTAATCTTCATAGTATCTGGGCCATGCAGAGTGTTATTTCAGTACTGTCAGAGTTGTAGTTCAAGAGTAATTGAATGATAAATTGTCCCACTCCCGCCCCTTTTACTGATGTAACACTGCTCACCTCAGAACAAAAAGGTGGTGTCCAGATGGATTGCAGAGAGGGACAATCTTCAATTAGCATAAGGGAAAAACCAGAAAAACCTGTCAAGATGGCAAGGTTTTCATTGTTCTCACAGTAAGAAGATTGTCCCTTACTGTGAGCTGTCTGGTCTTAAGACCAGATTCCACATCTGAGGGGAGGTGGTTTACACTAGGTAAAAGGGGTGGGAGGGGGATACTTTATCATTCAATTACTCTTGAACTACAACTCTGACAGTAATGTGATAACTCTCTCCATGGCCCAAATACTATGAAGATTAAATGGAGCTGCTTTCATTTTGAAACATTACTATCCATTAAGATTTAACCCATTGAGTGCCAGAGGGGTGTGCAACATATTGCTTTGCAATATGTTGCGTAGCTCCTCTGGCACTCAAAGGGTTAACCACTGGAACTGCCTTTATTTTTTGTGCACTTAAAGGATTTCTTTATTCTTAAGGACCAGATGGGTTTGCAGTGTATTTGCTTTTCCTTAAAGGGTTCATTCAATGGGAATATTTATTTATTTGTTCTCTATTGTGCTTTACAATCCACTGGAGAAAGATCCAGCAATCAAAGGGTTAAAAGCCCCTTTGACAATAAGGGGAATTGTTGTTTATCTATAATGCAGTTGGGGAGTTTGAATACAGTTAGTTATAGTACAAAATGCTGAATGAGAAGCAATTCTGGAGCAAACTAATTGCCCTCTAAGGGACAAATAATAATACCCACTGATTTAACTCTTTGAGTGCCAGATTGTTGGACACCCCTATGTCACTCAAAGGCTTTTAACCCTCTGAATGCTAGAGATGGCTCCAACTCATTGATCCAATATTTGTTTTCCATTTGTTTCCTATTATGCAATTAGTTTGCTTTTGGTAATTGGTTTTGCCCTATGTATGAAAATAGCTGTGCATATATTTTCAGTTATATTCTGGCCATGTTGTGTGAAAATGATAGCAAACTAATCTTATATTTACTAAAAAGTACGAGACAATGGTGGGTTTAATAAAGAGGAGACAAATTGCAGATGACTTATCCAGTGATATCATTTCTCCAGTTCCTATGTTATCCTATAGAGCCTATGCACTAAGATCTCCAAAGCTGGAAAAATCTTACTGCTTTGGCTCCATAGAATAACATAGGAAATGGAGAAGTGATATCACTGGAGAAGTCATGTCCACGTCATCACCTCTTTATCACTCTCTAATGCATCTCCTCCAATGTTTACTAGCATTACTAGCAAAAGCAAACTATTCCAATGGTTCTTATAAGCAAACATTCAGTAAAGTGTTCAGAAAGACAAATGACATGCAAACATTTTCCATTGGTAATCTGTCATGTAATCAAGATGAGACAGAAAGTGCAGGTATTTATCTCCAATTGTAGTAAATACCATACACAGGGAAATGAACAAATACATTCTAAACACCACCCTAAACTGAGCAAAACATGTTAAATCACCCTTGAGTAAATCACACTCAGTAAGTGCCTAAAAGCTTCAACTGCAAGGAATACTAACACTTTCTGCTGCCTTTTCCACCACCAGAGGGAGCATAAGTACAGTAGTTTGTATGTCTTTTTCCATTCAGTTTTCATTAAGGAACACAATGACACTTAAAATGGGGTTGTATACATTGAAATATGCTATATTTCATACTCGAATGAGTAAACATTTTCCATTTGTTCTCTAAGGACTAAAATGTAATCTTGCATAATGCTGAGGGATCCTTTTCCAAGGATCCAAGTTCCACAGTAATCTCAAGGTGATTGTACAGGGTTGTCTGTAAATGGGTTTACATAACATAACAGTCTTTCGGAATACACAATCAATCATTGGTTACCAGGGGCAGACTGACAAGACCCAGGGCCCCTGGTCCAAAAAGAGGTCTGGGCCCCCTGCCCAATAACATCATTGGCCCCACCCCATGACATCATAATCCACAACTCCCACTCCTGGAGGGTAGTTGCGGACCTGGGGGAGTAGTTGCAGACCTGAGGGGGTACTGTGAGGTACTGGATGGCCTGGGGTGGGTACTGGATGGCCAGGAGGGGTTAGTTGGCTGGGTGTGAGCTGGCTGGTCTGGGGGTAGTTGTTGGCTGGCCTGGGGAGACACTGGCTGACCTGGGGGGAGGTGTTTGGCTGGCTTGAGGGGGTTAGTTCCTGGCTTGGAGGGGTACTTAGCTGACTTGCCTGGGCAGGGTAGTTGGCTGCCCTGGGGGTGAGTAGTTGGCAGGCCTAGGGAGTAATCGATGGCCTGGGGGGGTTGTTGGCTGCCCTGGGTGAGGTAGTTGCAGACCTGGGGGGGGTTGCTGGCCTGAGGCGTATTGGATGGCCTGAGCAGTACTGGGAGGTACTGGATGGCCTGGGGCGGGTAGTGGGTGGACTGGGGGGTACTGGATGGCCAGGAGGTGGTACTTGGCTGGTTGGGGGAGTTGGCTGGCCTGGGGGTAATTGTTGGCTGGCCTTGGAAGGCACTGGATGTCCAGGTGGGTAGTCGGTTGGCCTGGGGGGAAGTGTTTGGTTATCCTGGGGGGTTAGTTCCTGACCTGGAGGGGTACTTGGCTGACCTGCCAGGCTACTGGATGGCCTTGGGGGAGTAATAGATAGCCTGGTGAGAGAGTACTGGATGGCCTGTGACTGGTGTGGGGGGGGGGACTGGATAGCCTGGGGGGGGGGGGTTACTGGTCTACCTGTGCTGTTTGCACTGCACGGGTCTCCTCCACATTAAAAAATCAGAATGGGCAGTGGTCCTCCAAATGGCAGACAGGCTCATGCAGAGTAGACAGTACATTTTATACATCGCTGGGAGGTGGGCCACCCTCAGTCACGGGCCCTCAGTCCATGACCGAATGGTCAGTCCGCCCCTGTTGGTTACTAATCTCAATAAATTAACTCTTGTCTAATACTAAAATAACACACATGGAATCAAAGGCAAGTAATACTCTATTCTAAACATAACAAAGGGAAACAAATGTGTGCATGGATTCATCAGCAAAGATCTATGACATCAATGAAAGAGTAAAGCGCCTGAAATGGAAATGGGCAGGCCGCATAGCAAGACCTGATAGTAGATCAAACTCATTTTGGAATGTATTCCACTCGATATTAAAGGGGAACTATCACCCCTATGCAACTTCGGTTAAAAACTAGTTGTTTTGCCAAAATTAACTGTTTAAACATGATCCTGTGCCCTCCTTCCAGACAGACTGCCAGAGAGAGTTCCAGCTTACAAGAGAGGCTGGATCCAGACACTATGTGGGAGGCAGGGGAGGGCTGCCCTGGGGGGGGGCAACTGCCCCCTGGGCTGGTCATATGTCTGGGCTGGTGGGCCACTGCTCCTCACTAAATCTCCCAATTGCTGATGTAAATTAAGCTACACTAGTGATAACACAGAGCTTACAATTGAAATGGAGCTATGCAAACAACACCACAGAGGAACAATCCAAATGGAGCTACACTAGTACATAACCCATTCCCTTGTAAGCGCTATAGTTTAACTAGTGTAGCATTACTTAAATTGTAAGCTTTGTAGGAGCGCACTAGTGTAGCCTCATTTCAGCCGTAAGCTATGTGGTATCAGTTGCCTTACTTCACAACATTTATTTTAAAATTAACAAAAGGGGGTGGGCTGGGACAGTGGGCTTGAGCGATATAAAATGGGCCACTTGACTGAATTTGCCCCCTGGGTCACAAGTTGCCAGCCCTCCCCTGGTGGGAGGGGAGCAGAGGAAGAGTGACAGACTACGGTTCAGAGCTGTCTGTCCAGAAGGAAGACACAGGATCACATTTAAATGTTTAATTTCTGCAATAGAACTTTTTTTTTTTTTTTTTAAATGACAATACTATTCCAGCTAGTCCCTCTATAAAGTTAGTTGATAGCCAAAGTTGTGATAGCGCCCCTTTAAACGCCCATGAAGAAGACCAAAGACAAGATGGGTAGATGAAATTTCCAAATTTGTCGGTACACAGTGGCAACAAAAGACATAAGAACGAAGTAGGCTTACTGAGGAGGCCTTCATCCTGCAGTACTTCGACAATGGCTGAAGGTTATTATCATGGTGCCCATAATCTGGCCTGCTGGTGGCGTACCTGTCTGGTTTCCACAGGTAGACTACCAGCTGCATTGCTGGTTGCTGCTGGCCTGACTGCTGGCCTCTCTGACGTCACTGACGTTTGCGCTCGCTGGTTTGTACCTTCGGCACTGGTTGTATCCGGCCTTGTCTGACTACCTTTCCATGTGGCCTTGGGTTAGTCTGTTGTCTCCTAGGTATTGCCATTGTTCTGGGTATTTTGTGGGCATTGGTCTTGGACCCTAGAGTTCTAGGGTATCGCTTTCCTGCCTTGGACCCTAGCATTCTAGGGATCCGTGTAAGCCTCCTACCAGCCACCCTCGCTCCATCTTGGGTTGGCTGTGTTCACTCTCCTGTAGAGAACTATAGGCTAGACTCTCCGGGTAGGGGCCTTAATAAAGTGGTGTTGATCTTACTGTACCTGTCTTGTGTTCTTATTTACCTGAGCCACCATGACAGTACGAAAGGGCCATGAGTACTGAAGGTACAGGCAACCCACAGGCTCCTAGCATTCTGGCCAGAATGGACATACAGGACCAAAGTATTGATCAGTTATCACTGGCTATGCAAACGCTCCTTAACCGTACTGCACACCTTGTTCGGGCTGCCCGGCAAATGGTGGCCTCCCCAGGCTCAGCACCGACTGTGCTCGCTAACCCTGAGACTAGTGCTGCCCGAGGGTTGTCTGGTTCAGCTCCACCTCCTCAGCGCTACAAGGGGGAACCTACTCTCTGTTGTGGGATCCTTAACCAACTGGGCATTTTCCTGGTGTTGGTACCGCATGCTTTCTGAATGAATGAAGCAAGGTTGGCTTCATGATTTCGCTGTTGTCGGGTAAGGCATTAACATTGGCCAATCCTTCATGGGAAACGGAGAAACCCATAATTTTTAACTTTACGGAATTTGTGGCCACATTCTGTAGGGTCTTTGATGTTCCAGCCCGGGCAATCTCCACGGCCAAACAATTCATGAGTATCCACCAGGGCACACGCACAATAGCCGAGTACACAATCGAATTCTGTACTCTGGCGGCAGAAGTGGGCTGGAATAATGAGGTGCTAGTGCCCGCTTTCTTACAGGGATTAAGTGACTCGATTAAGGATGAGACGGCAGCCTGTGAGCTGCCAGGAGATCTGGACGAACTCATCACCTTTAGTAGTGGAGTTAGTTACTCCACTGGTTAGAAGAGGAGGAACTGGACTCTGTGGGTGCCGGCGCAGGAACAATGGGTACATTTTCTTGCATCCAGACCCTACCAAAAGAAGATGATGACGACGCAGGTGTTACTCTCATCATTGAACATGTGCTTCTCTTTTCTTCCTCTGGGATTTTGTCCCCATTCTTTATGCCATTGGGGGGTTTGGCTTTCACATGATTAGCATAAAAGTAATGTCTATGTTGCATGCACTTAATGAGAGCAGATTTGCCAAGGTATGCCCCCTCCTTTACCCTTTTCATTACTTTATTACACAAAGTGCGCAGTAAATTACTGATGACTGCCTGCCACAAGAGAAAAATATTCCTACACCCATGATTTCAGTGAGGGGAGAGATGGAGAAGAATGGCCTTCTTCTTCTATAGAGTCATCTTTACTGGTTGAGGCAGGTGATGCTGCTGCCTCAGCACCAGCATGAGGGCTAGGACCTGTAGTAGTGACATCAAGTGGAACCTGTACTAGTTCTAATTCATTGATTTCTAAATACAGTCCCATGGGGGCCACAGTGATATTTGGCACACTAGCCTGCTCATCATTATCCCAGGAATTACAGCAGCAAACTCCACACTTTCACTGCTGCTGGTGGTGGTGAAGCCCATCCCCGTTTACATCTCTTTGTCCTATTCCCTATTACTTTCCAACAAAAACACTCTCATACTCTCCTCCATGTCAGCTGCTCAACCATCACCCTCACTCTCATCACCACCAGTCTCTTGCTAACCTATGGGACTTGATGGGGATCACAAGTGTGATAGAGGGTTCCCTGCTGTCACAATTGCTATCTCCTCATAAGAAGGCATACTGGCAGCAATAGCAGCAGGCATATGCAGCTGATGTGTGCTTCTGCTGCTCATACACTAGCCAGTTCTTCCTCCTTCTTCAATATAGTTCCCCACATCCCAAGTAACAGTGTCGAGGGGCTGGACATCATTGGGTCAGGGGTATGTGGGATCCCTTTACCACTGGTGCTGCTGACTTCCTTTTTCACCTCTGTATCAGCATCAGGGCCCATTCAGCTTCTCTTTTTTGCTGACAACAGTCGTAGTGCTAGCCAGAACTTCATACAACATAATTTATTTTTATTTTAACATTTTATTTATTTTCTCTGTCTTTCTCTGTTTCCTTCCACTCTCTTTCCTGTCTATTCTACAAAATGTTGCATTATGTTGTTTTTTAGTATGGAGGAAGGAAGTTTCACCATCATTGAAAAACATAGACCAAACATGGAATCATTCTTGCAGGAAAATATGTGGTGTCAGCAAAGGGGTGGGAAATCTATGGACTTCTCTATGGAAAGGAACTCCTGGGGAAAATGTAAAAAAATCTTACTTTTTCATAAAAATGCATGTGGGAATAAAATTAAACTTTTCACCCATCCCTACTTTTAAATGGATGGGGTGGCCTTAACCTCAGGGAAGCCAAAAAAAAATCCACTATAAGCTGGAGGCATCTCTAGCATCTGAGATTATTATTATTCTTTATTTATATTATTCTTTATTTATATAGCGCCAACTAATTCCGCAGCGCTGTACAATTGGGGAATAGACATACAGTGGTATTAAATAGTACAATCAGATGTGTAGAACAGGAGGATCAGAGGGCCCTGCTCGTCAGAGCTTACAGTCTAGAGGAAGGTAGGTTTGATACAGAAGGAGTAAGTGCTATTGTGTTTAAGTGCCTCCTGCCACATGAACTGCCAGTCAGTGGGTGGGAGTGAGAAGTGCCATTGAGTGCAGTAGTCCGTGCAAGGGGTGAATCTTGGTGATGATGTTTATGGAGGCAGTTGATAGGCCTCCCTGAAGAGGTGAGTCTTCAGGGAGCGTCTGAAGATTTGAAGGCTGGGGGAGAGTCTAATGGGGCGG
This sequence comes from Rhinophrynus dorsalis, assembly GCA_037306005.1. NCBI lineage: Eukaryota > Metazoa > Chordata > Amphibia > Anura > Rhinophrynidae > Rhinophrynus > Rhinophrynus dorsalis. The sequence goes on along the minus strand of CM074722.1, from coordinate 343,031,141 downwards.
GGGAGGGAATTCCACAGCTCAGGTGCAGCACGGGAGAAGTCCTGTAGGCGGGAGTGGGAGGATGTGATAAGAGCTGTGGAGAGCAGAAGGTCATGTGCAGAGCGAAGATGGCGGGCGGGAGTATATTTGGAAATGAGAGATGAAATATAGGGGGGTGCAGTGTTAGTGAGGGCTCTATAAGTTAGCACCAGAGTTTTGAATTTTACTCTGTATGCTAACGGGAGCCAGTGTAGGGACTGACAGAGGGGTGTGGTGTTAGAGAAGCGATGAGTGAGGTAGATTAGTCTTGCAGCAGAGTTCATTATGGACTGTAGCGGGGTTAGTCGGGTGAGAGGCAGGCCAATTAGTAAAGAGTTACAGTAGTCAAGACGGGACATGATGAGTGTTTGGATTACAATTTTGGTAGTGTCTTCTGTGAGAAAGGGTCGGATTCTAGAGATGTTGCGGAGGTGGAGGCGGCATGAGTTGGAGATTGACTGGATGTGAGGAATGAAGGATAGGGCAGAGTCAAATGTGACCCCCAGGCAGCGTGCTGTAGGGGTTGGTGTGATGGAAGTGTTGTTAACGGTGAGGGTAATGTTTGGGATAAGGCTTGTTGTAGATGGAGGGAAGAGAATTAGATGTTCAGTGGATGTTATATATAAAGAGAAAGGAGGTCTAATTCTGCTGAAAACTAGCCCAGTTTTACAGGTAAAGTGAAATGTATAACTGATTTTAATGTTTTAACCCCTTGAATCTTAGAAAGGTTTCCAATGCATTACTTTTCAAAACTGATACCTCTCTAGCATTCCATGGGTCAAAGGCCTTATTTAAATAAATGGAGATTTTGAGAATAATTATTTGTCCCGTACAGTATGGTTGGTGTGTTTCAGAATTGCACCACATTCTTAGATATAAACTTTGACTGACCTGTATCAAAATTGAGGACTCGAGCAGCTTCCCCTTCTAAAGTGACCACAATGTCCTCTCCTTCAAGAAAAGCTGATGTCACCCTTCTATGGGACAGCATGATCTCAAAGAGTCTCCTGCTGCATTGCAGGTGTGGAAGAGTTAAATCGCTCACTCTGGGTTCAATGTCTGTCTTGTATGCATTGAAAGACTGATGAAATATGTTCTTCATGACCTGAAAGCAGAACAGCGGAGGAAATCAGTAGTAGGTGCAAGCATAGCATATTGCTTGAAATCAAGGTGGTTAAAGAATCTGGGAACTGTAGTTCTTTCAAAGGCCATTGATAGAAGTGGACAACTTGAGGCCCTCTAGCTGTTCTGGACTACAACTGCTATCATCCCCACTAGCCAATGGCTGGCAGGTAAAGAAGGGAGTTGTAGTCCTCAACAACTGAATGGCCCCATATTGCCCAATCCTGCCTTAGATGAATACAAGACATCAATTTTCTCCACCTTTGTTTGTAATTTATCCCAGGACATGAGTAAAATTCTATATTAAACATTAAAGGACTAATTATGTTCCATTATAAAAAAGTTCAAGGTGTTTTCCTTATAAATAAAACAATAATACTTCAACTGCTGGTAGATGTTTCATTGAAAAGTAATTACAGCTCAAATGTTTGAAAAAATGTATCAAAATTAAGCAAATGAAAAGTCTCAACTAGGTGGTGCTGTTGCTTTTTTACAGACAACAGGTAACAGTTGTCCAAAGGCAGGAAAAGAAAAATGCATTCTGTGGTCTGATTTGAACTGTGAGAATAGAATAGATAGCAACAGCTTTTGGATCAGGGGTGAAGTATCTCTATACTGTAGATTTCATAGAATGGGGAATTTCTGAGACACTACTGAGACCACTGAGAAGGTAGTAGATAAGTGGAATAGCCTACCAGCAGAACTGGTAGAAGTTAAAACAGTGACAGAATTTAACCATGTATGGGATAGGCATAAGGCTGTCCTTAACATAAGAAAAGACCAAGGACCAAATAAGGTTTGAGCTTTTTACAGTAGGAAAATGGTCAGACTAGTTGGGCTGAATGGTTCATATCTGCCGTCAAATTCTATGTTTCTATGTTACTATTACAACTAATACGTCTACTACTACAGCTACGACAGGGGCTAGAACTGAACTTCGAACAGCAGCAAAAGCTTATAATTAGGGTTGTGCGTGTTGATGGCCAGTGTTGCTGCTTAGTCAATAATGGAAGTGTTTATCTCTATAAATTGCAACTGTAATTGAACCACAATGCAATGGAAAGGCCAAATACTGCATTCATGCTACTCAATAGAGGAATCACCACTGTTTACTCAACAGGAAAGGTCTAACAAAATAAATATTATTTTCATAATAAGCTGCTGTCTCTTTAACCCTTTGAAAGCCAGCAGGTTCTCAAGGCATTGTGTAGTAATGCATTGCACACCACTCTACCACTCCAAATTTGCCTAATCCAGTGGTTCTCAACCTGGGTGTGCCCTGGAACAACCTTAGGTTGCCACAATTTCCTCTGAAGAATTTGACAAAAATGTCACTATTGAGTTAAAAGTCTATATTTATGGAAATTTTTATGCACAGTATTCTGGTATTTGATTGTCATTCAGATTGTGAGGTCTAAGAATAACGATATGTTTATATAGTTTTACCTTCATTAAGTTCTTAAAGGGATAGTAATGTTTCATAATAAAAGCAACTCTAATTAATCATCATAGTATTTGGACTTCGGAGAGTGTTATTTCAATTCTGTCAGAGTTGTAGTTCCAGAGTAATTCAATGACAAAGTGTCCCCCTCCCGCCCCTTTTACTGATGTAATACAGCTCAGCCAGAGCAGAAGGGAGGTGCCCAGGTAGACTGCAGAGAGGGACAATCTTCAATTAAGATAAGGGAAAAACCTGAAAAGCTTGTCAAGGGGGGCAGTGATTTAATTGTTTTCATAGGAATAAGAGTGTCCCCTTCTGTTATCTGTCTGGTCTATGGACTGCATTCCACATCTGAGAAGAGATGGCTTTCACTAGGTAAAAGGGGCGGGAGGGGAAACTTTGCTTGCGAATATCTCTTAAACCATAAATGTTTGAGAGATAAGACTTATATCATTCTTCATGTTTTTTTAATGCCTACAAAATAAAATAAAGTTAAAAATAAGTATTACTATCCCTTTAACAAATGGCCTATAACATGTTAGGGGTCCCTGAAAATTATACAATGCATGTTAGGTGTGCCTTGAGCAAAACAAGATTAAGAACTAGTGGTCTAATTTTTTATGCTTGTGGTCCTTTTCACTTATACTCTTTAAGACAAAAAGGTTTGAGTAACCATGTAACACATTGCAAAAGCAATGTACTGCACACCTCCTCTGACCCTTAAAAGGTACTCCTAAACTGTAATATAAATTCAGGATAATCCTGTTTATCCCACAGTTTGTTGACTTAGTCGCTGCTAATTCTGCAGAAAATTTCTGCCCTCATCTTCTACCCTTTTGTTAAAGAACTAGATCAGTGATTCTCCTTGGAGGCCTAATAGTACAGATGGACAATATTTTTTTTGCTTCAGAAAAGAAACAGGAGAAAAAATGGTTCTTCCCAAAGAGCTGAAAATTCCAGCAAAAAATGCAGATTTTTCGATTTTTTTCTACCTTTCTCATTGTATTGAGATCAATGGTAAGAATTAATTTTGCCCCGCATGGAAAGCTTCACTTTTTTCCCACTGGGATAGTATAAAGAGGTGTCAGGTTCCCACAATTAATGTCATTCTGTGTTTGTTAAAAAGAAAGAAAGCAGCACAGTTTTGGAGCTACTTAAGACCAGAGGCGTAACTAGAAGCCACTGGGCCCTGATGTAGAAACTGCCATGCCCCCCCCCTTGCCAACTGCCATTGCCCCTAGTCTTGACATTTCTCCCCCAATCTCCACATTGCCCTCCCTATCTCCACATTGCTCTCCATCTTTACATTTCCCCCCAATCTCCACCACATCTCCACATTTGCCCCCATCTTCACATTGCCCCCCAATCTCCACCACATATCCACATTGTTCCCCAATCTCCACATTGCTGCCACATTGCCCTCCCAATCTTCACATTGCCCCCAATCTCCACATTGACCCTACAGATCCCCCCAGTTGTCCATCTCCTGGTCTAACGGAGTGGCATGAGTGGCATGAGAGGGCAGAGCTGGAGCTCCCGCACGGTTCTCAGTAATGCATAGTGCTGGGAGATGATGTCATATCCCAGCGCTCTGCATTATTAGGCATCAGAGAGGGAGAAGGCACAGACTTACTTGCTTCGGGCACCAGGCAAAGGGGTCGCAGGGGGCGGCCGGGCCCCTGAGACCCCTATTGTTACACCAGTGTCTAAGACAGGCAAATAAAGTGGAGTTGGAATTGAGTTTAGTTTAGGTATACTTTTGGGCAGGCTATTTATTCTCACTTGGGGGTCTGGAAGATTTACCCAAAATACTTCAAAATCTTGTTTGACTGAGAAGAGAAAGGCAGATGATCCGAACTCCTTCCTGGGGAGGCTGAGCCCCTGTGACTTACAAATATGCTTTACAGACTGATACCCAAGAGACAAACAAGTACAACCGACACAGACTCCTACAATAGACAGAAGGTGAGGTACCCGCATATTATAAACTGAGGTCTATCTTCATCCTATACTGTAAAAAATTAAGACTATAGTGACAGTGTGAGAGACATCTTCCCTGAGAGGATACAGTTTGTCAAGGTCCCACCAAAAGTTCCACTACCACCAACACCAATACAAAAATAAAACATATAAGAAGTACACTGAAGAGGACAACGAGTCACATTCTAGTACTGATGATGGCAATGGCATAATGGAGGAAGATTTAGCAGTTGACCCAACTGCTGCATCTGACAGTGAGACAAACATGCATCAAAACACCTGTCCTCAAAGTAGTAGCAAACTTTGTGAAAGTAAAAGTAAAAATAAATTGTTTGACACCTCTATAAGCTTAGAGGAATATAAGGGTAGTCGGCAAGAAGTGGCAGGTGATGACCTAATGATAATTGATGATGATTATGAGCAGATCTAGAATTTTCCCTCCAGCATCCTCCTCCTGTTCAGATACAGATGAAGATGAGAGTGAAAGAGAGAGATGATGACATGGCCAGAAAGTTAGCTGAAAGGCAAAGGTACAATCTTCCACCATTGAAAAAGTGCCTGTTGACAAACTGTTTGAGAAAACTATTGGAAACTCTGACCCTGGAAAAGCAAAGATGGTAATAAGTATACAATCATCCTGTCAGTCATTATCAGCATGATCACTGCTTCTAAGTCCAAGTCCCACTCAGCCAATCACACTTGTGTAGAGTAACCAGCAGCAACAACAACAGCAACACAGGTTATTAACATCCACAACCTTAGCTATGACGAGTGCCTCTGCTGCTGCTGGAAGTGCTGCACCTTTGAAACCTAGTAGTAGCAGTAGAACTGCATCAGCATCAAACCCCAATTGTAGTATTAGCCCCTCAGGAACTCCTCAGTCCATGAAGTCAACAGTATGGAGGTACCTCACTCAGGATCCAAAAGCTAAGCATGTTGCTATATGTTTCTATCTGTTGTCAAAAAGCATGTGAGCAGGGGGAAATCAGGCTCCCACCTAGCCAGTGCCATTTCTTCTATAAAATCCCTCCTGAAACACAACCAAAGGTCTGACTGAGAAACACAGTATCATCGTAAGCACACATCCCACGAAAATGTAGCATGGGAACTATTTTGAACAGAGACAGGCCATATAAAAGCCAGTCTCTGTTCAATTTTCCCGCAGTATGGCCCGGGCAACTGCCCGAGAGGTAACTAAAGGGGTGTGTGACTTGACCTGTTTTCCTGCTGCTGCCAGCAGCGGTGACATCATGGAATTATTAATGTGATTTGTTTAGGGGACATCATGGACATATATTTTGGAAGGCATCATGGAGATATGTTTTTATATGTATTCTGGGAATGATGGACATATCTTTTTTATTTTTTGGGGGGCATATATATTATTGATTTTTTGGGGGGGCATCAATGATTTCATCCTTTTCTTAATTACAGTAGCACAAGATATATATCTGAAGAAAGAAGATAAGAAGACAACAATATGAAGAATGAAGATGAGAAGCAGACGGAAGATAGAAGATGACAGAAGAAGATTGATAGTGGATGACAGGTAAGTGTTACACCTATGGGGTAGGGGTGTTAGTATAATGTTAGGGCTAGTATTGTTTCACTTTTTGTTCATGTTAGGGGTAGTGTAGGGATAGTGTTTGGGAGGTGGGGGGAGGATGACTGTGTTTTGAGCTCACTCTCGTTGTTTGACACTGTGTCAACAAAGAGAGTTGGCTAGTTTCCTTTGATGTTCTCATGCTATTAAGCATGAGTTGTGCAATGAGAGTTTGGCTGCAACATAGGTTTTGGCCAACAATGCTTGTTGTTCCATGTACGAGTCCAGTTCTAGGATACCTGTGAAACACAAGTATGTTTCTTGTTCGGTGTTTGTTTTTCCATTACCACCTGTTTTAATGGTGGGCATAATATTATGCGCCATGGCTCCTGCCACTGTTCCATAAATGCAAAAAGTGGAGGAGTATGACTGAGTTTGTTGGAGGAAATTGCAAGAATCATAGAGTGCCCACACCTGCCTCTGCCACCACATCACCTCCATTGCTACATGTCATGTTGTCAAAGTAAAAAGCTACACAGTTCTTCCACTGTGTACTGCCATCCCACACTTACTGAGTTCAAAAATAATCCAAAAGTATGTCTGTGAAATAATAAACTTACCAAAATGCTGGTAGTTGATATGCTGCACTTTCCTTTTGTTGGAAACATAGGCTTTAAAGAACTGATGTCATATCCCAAGCTGTCGTTATTTTTCAAGGATGCCTGTGCTAGAGTAGTTCAAGTGGGTGGTTACTGTTGTGGGCAAAGGACAAAGGAACTCAGTCTGCTACCCACTATTTAAAGGCATATGTTGCTCTAGGACTCTGTCTGCTCATAACTTTTACTTTCAGCTAGGAATGGGCAAATGTTTTCACAAGAGAAAAATGGCACTTTCCACCAAGTGTGAATTTTTTGGCAAAAAATTGCAATTTTTCTGTTTTTTTTTGCTTAGCTCCTTCCATTGAAATTAGTGGAAAGACAGACTATCTTTCCACGACATGGCACATTTCCATTCTTTTTTCTCAGGCATACAAAAGGGTTTGAAAGCATGCCATTCTGTGTTTGTGAAAGGAAGAGAAAGCACCACATTTTTGAGCAAGAGAAGACAGGCTAATAAAGCTGATCTGAAGCTAGTTTAGGGAGTTTAGGGAGTCTTGTAGGCTGGAAATCTGTTATCTGTATTAGGGAAGTCTGGAGGACTCTGGAGGACAGGAATGGAGAAAGGAGTTTGACCCTAAAATTCAGTTTGACTTACTGGGAAAACATAGGCAGCTATGTTACAAGTTTCTTCCTGATCTGGCTGTTGTTTCTGTCGTATGGGAGCCTGGTGGTGAGAGTAGGGAGCAAAGATGTTTTACTCCAAAGACCCCGACATTTTGTGTGATCCAAGTTCCTTTTTTAGCTGTCTGTTATCGTTGTGTCAGAGAAGTCTTGGGGTGTGAGAAGGGAGCAAAGGAGAATTACCCCAAATACCCTAGAATTGTGTGACTGACTGGAAACAAAAAGGCAGCTATGATCCAAGTTCCTTCCTGATCTGACTGCTATCTCTGTCATAGGGGAGTCTAAGGGTGTGAGGAGGGAGCAAAAGAAAATTACCCTAAGCACCCCCAAATTCTGAGTGACTGACAGGGAAGACACTCTCAGACTCCTCTTTGATTTTCTGTCTCGTTTGACTCAGTGGGGCTTCCGTCTGGAGCTGATCTCCTCCCCCTTGTTTCCTATTGGGTCTCCTAGATGTTTAGTTCTTATCCACTTACCTTCTTGGTCCGATTATCAAGTTTTCCTCCATGTTGCGGTTCCCTGATTAATTTGTTACTGACTTTGCTTTCTTTTTGGTTTTTGGCTTTTCTGGTTGTTGAATCCCTGGCTCATGTCTGACTACTCTTTTGACTCTCTCCGTTGTTCCTGGTGCTCCTGGTATTTGACTCTTTGGCTTCCACTTTGACTCCGGCTTTTGACTTTAAGTGTTTCCTGGCTCTTGAGGCTCTTAGAGCCTTGTCCTCACCAGTGGCTTGTATCCTTGATCTCTCTCCTGTACTCATAGTGACTCAGGCTTTTCCTTTTTAGGAAGTAGTGGCTGCCATTGCTACGGAACTTATGCTATTTCGCTCCGACATTGTTTTCCCCGGTTACCTAGGCTTTCTTCCTATCCCTACATGCAATCGATTGGTTTGGGTTGGTGCTGTATCTCTATTGAGGGGAATTGTTGGTAGCAAACAGTATGGTCCGCTGGTACTGTTGGCATCTGGCATCCCCTTGTATATCTATCCTTTACAGTCTCTCACCTTATTTTGTGGGCGCTATCTTAGAATCGGTCGTACCCTGCTGGGCATCCTATTTAGGAACAGGCGGTATGGGAGATCCAGCGGCAGCCACACTTATCAGTGGTCTTAGCCCGCACAGTTATGAAGAAGTACTGGTCGAGTTGGATTAGATCCAGCACTGCTGAGGGGTTGGCCTTGTTTCCTCTAGTGGTTGCACCCCTCTTACTTTAGTCTCTGGTTGAGATCAGGACACTTGTAGGCCCTGCCTTGAGGCACTATTGACACTTGCTGTGCTCTTTGTGTTTCCCAGTTCTCCTGGCAGTTTCTCTAGTGCCGCTTGGGCATACCTGTAGAGCTCACAGTTAGGGGGTTCTCTTTTCCTTTGGAGGATGAGTTTCAGATATTTGTGGGTTTGTTGAGTATTTGTCCATCTCTGTTTATTGGTGCACTCTATTTGCCATCCTCGTCAGGGCCCCGGCTAAACTGGGGTTCAACATCTGGATTCGTGGCCAGCAACTTTAAAATGGTTGTTGCTGCAGTAAGGCAATAGAGTGGCTTGCACTGACCCCAAACCTCGTTTCACAGCACTGCTCTCTAGCTACCCCCGCTCCAGACCTCCTAAGGCCAATCCTGAAAGACATAGGCAACTGTGATCCAAGTTTCTTCTTTATCTGGCTGTTGTACTAGGGAGTCTGGGGAAGGAAGCAGTTGAACAGGGAGTATGTTTCTCTTTTGTTGGCAGTGATAGGGATAGGGGGGCAGTTAATTAAAAAATAATAAATACAATTACAAAAAAAATATAGGTGACAAAGACAGGGACTTTAATGTGATCTGTGACTGAGGCAGACTGATACTAGACAAGATAGAGTATTTTATAGAGATCCAAGGCAAGACATCACAATCAGATGTATTGTGTACTTTACAGTAAAAAGACACAAAGTAGTTGAGTAATGTCCAGCAAAAACGCAAGAGGTAGGGGGAGGATGAAAGGATTAGAAGCAGTGCAGGGATGTACGAGTTAAATGGTAGTCCAAAAAGTGTCTGCAGCCATGGTTGCTGCAGCATGTGCAATAAATAATGTTGATCCATCTCCTCCAGAGGAATATGTAGTTTGTCAAATTCTCACCAAAAGTTCCACCCCCATCAGCACCAGTACTATTAACCCCTTAACGACCCATGACGTACCAGGACCGTCATGGGTAGATGTGACTGAAGGACCCACATGCACGGAGAGATGGGACAGAGCAGACAGGCAGGCAAGTTTTAAAAAAAGGTTTTAAACCCAAAATTAAACTCTTGATCACTGTCACTGCAGTGATCAATAAAATCCACCCCCTCTGATCACTTTAAATAATAAATAATTTACAGAAAAAAATTTGCCCAAATATATACACCCCAAAAACAAATTAGTATAGATGAATCCCTAATGAAGTATAAAGGCAGGTTAGGGTTCAAGCAATACATTTCCACCAAGCGCTCCAAGTTTGGTGTTAAATTTTATAAATTGTGTGAAAGTGCCACAGACTATACCTAGGCTTTTCAAATTTATGAGGGCAAGGACAGCCAACTTGATCCTCATGGTTGCCCCGAATTTATGGGAACAAATGGGAAAATCGTTTGGGATCTAATTTAACCCTTATTAAATAAAGGTTATCAGTTATTTGTTGATAACTATTACACCAGCCCCCTTTTATTTAAGTCTCTTTTTTGTTTTGACACCGTGGCCTGTGGCACTGTTAGGAGCAATTGCAGGGAGTTGCCCAAACTTAAAACTGGGGCGTCCTTATCTTTGTGCCAAAAGGAGCTGCTGGCAGTTAAGTTCAAGGACAGAAAAGATGTCTACGTGCTGATCACCATGCATGAGGACAGAACTGTGGCAGTCACTGTTCGTGGCAGGAGAGGGGTACTGAGAAAGCCAGTCTGCATCAGGGACTATAATAAGAACATGGGGGGAGTTGATCTGTGTGATCAACTAATGCAGCCGTACCTCGCTATGAGAAAGTGTAGGGCATGGTACAAAAAAGTTGCTATCTATATGATTCAGACTGCAATACACAATTCATTTTTACTTTTCAAACCCCAATCCAAAATGTACTTTTTTACAGTATCAGCTACAACTTATTTCAAGGTGCTCCAGAAATCATTCCAGCAAGACCCGGGGTAGCACACTTTATTTATAAAATCCCCCCAACTCCCCAAAAGAACAAACCACAGAAGTGCTGCAGGGTTTGCTACAGCAAGGGAATACGGACAGACACCAGCACTTACTATCCTGAGTGCCTGTCCAAACCTGGCCTCTGCATTAGTGACTGCTTCAAGCAATACCATTCAGGCACAATGCAGTAGTGCTGTAAAACTTCTTTTATTATTTAGCCAATTTTCCCCCCTGAAATATCCTGTTATTTAATTTTTCAAAACACATCCCTCCTTAGATCTAACACTATCAAAATATAATGGGAAGCAAAGCACCCTAAGTTTTTTCCAACTCTGATAATGGAACACACATGCTCCCTACTGGGCCCAGTAGCTCCCCCAAAACCTGACAAACATATGATTATGGGACATTACAGTACTCAGATTATGTAATGTACCACTAATGTAAAGCACTTAAAAAAACCTGCAAATACCATCTGATTGAAATCCAGAGCAACACTAAAATGTGAAAGGAGGTTTTTGGAGGGATTGGTGATAGTGTGGCAGCAAGTAAAATTATAGAATGCAAATAGAATGAAAGCCAGGGTTGTCTACTCTTCTACAACATATACTTTTGGGGGTAAAATTCACTTCAGCATTGCCAAACAGCCCGAAATGAGACAAGGCACCAGCTGTAAAAATGACATGGCTGTAAAAGGAAACGCACATGTTCCAACTGGGCCCAGTAACTCCCTCAAACCCTGACAAACCTATGCATATGGGATATTGTCTTACTCGGAAGAAGGAGCTAAACACTAATCAATGCAGTTTTTAAAATCTACACCTATCCTGTGCTTGAAATTCCCATCAACATTGAAATCTAAGTGTGAAAAACGCTGAATTCTTTACTTGCGTCAAGTTTTACGAGGGATTGGTGGTAAAATGGTGGTGTAAAAAATTTGAAAACACACCTAAAATGAAAGATGGGGGTGTATACTTTCCAAAAATATACACTTTTGGGGGGAATCTTAAAGTGGAGCACTGGAACATAGCCCCAAATGAGAAATGGCACCAGTTAAGCAAGATGTGAAAATTCAATATTTACCTTGTAAATGTCAGAAAGGGATTGAAATACTAGGCATATGGGGTACTCTTATATTCAGGAGAAGCAAATGAATATATGTAGGGGTATGTTTTTGTAATGAACTAATAGTATGCAAATCTTGACAGAAAAATGTAAGCAAAATGTTGTTTTTTTGTATTTTTTTTCCTCTTCTTTTCTATTTTAATCAAATTAAATGATGAGGTATTCATATAATTGTGGTATCAAAAGAAAGCCCTACTTGTGCTTAAGAAAACAGTATATAATTTGTGTGGGTGTACAAAATGAATTAAAGAGAAAATATGTTTGAACAAAGATATAGTCAAAAAAGTCAAAATTGCTCTGGTCCTTAAGTCAAATCGAACTCAGATTTTCCTGGTCCTTAAGGGGTTAATAAACACCTATAAGCACTGAAGACGAGTCACATTACAGTGCTTTTGGCATAGTTCAAAAAGGTGTAGCAGCTCAACCTCCTGCTGTATCTGACATTGAGACAAACAAGCACAAAAACACCTGTCCTGAAAGTAGTAGTGAAAGTTGTGAAAATCCCTCAAAGGGGAAAAGTAAAAATAAATTGTTTGAGACCTCTCAAAGGTAAGCGAAATATAAAAGTAGTGGGAAAAAAGTGACGGATGATACTGAGGATGACCTAATGACTGATGATGATAATGTAGATAGAAAATATATCCCTCCATTGTCATCCTCTTCTTCAGATACAGATGAAGTTGAGAGTGAGACAGATGATGACATGGGTAGAAAATTAGCAGAAAGGCAAAGGTCAGTCTTCTACCATTAAAAAGGAGCACTATGCCTGACTATAAACTGAGAAAAGAATTGGAAAAGCTGACCCAGGGCAAGCAAAAATGGCAAAAAGTACATAGTCATCCTGTCAATCATCATCAGCATCATCACCGCTTCCAAGTCCCACTCAGCCCCACACACACTAATGGTGTAGAGTAACCATCAACAACACAGGATATCAGCAACTACAGCCTTAGATTTTAGTGTCACTGCTGCTCTTGAAAATTCAGCACCTGTGACACCTGGTAGTAGTACAAATTCAACAATTTGTAGTAGTAGTAGTAGTAGTAGTAGTAGTAGTAGTAGAAGCACCCTCTCAGGAACCTCACAGTCTATGAAGTCTACGGTATGGAGAGACTTCACTCAAGATCCAAAAGCTAAGCATATTGCTATCTGTAGTCTGTGTAAGAAGCATGTGAGCAGACTGAAAGCAGGTTCTCACCTAGGCATCTGATTCATGAGTTCTCACCTGAAGCACAACCACAGGTTTAACTGGGAGACAAACCATCAACAGGTCACAGGTGCTGCAACTAGCAGCAGCAAAAGTACTCCCAAATGTCCCCATGCTCTGGGGTACATAATAGAAGTGCTGTTGATGTGTTAGAGAGTATGCCAATATTTTCTGCTCCTGCTGCAGAGGAGTATGACTCTGAGTTTGTTTCTGGAGGTCACTACCCAGACTACCTCCACAAGTCATGTCATTAATGCAATAAAGTTACAAAGTTCTTATACTATGTACTACTATCCCACACTTACTAATTTCTTAGAAAGAAGTCAAAACCTGCACAAAAAGAAGCATGTGTATGGAATAGTAAACGAACCAAAATGTTGGCGGTTGACATGCTGTCCTTTTCTTTTGTTGAAAACAATGGCTTTAAAGAACTGATATAATATGTTCCACCCTGCTGGAATATCCCGGACTGCAGTTATTTTTCAAGGATGGTTGTGCCAATGCTACTTAATCAGAAAATTAGTGTTGTATGCATTTCTCCTGTTAACAATCTTTTCAAGGCATATGTTGCTGTAGGACTCACAACTTTTACTTTCAGCTACTTATTTCTCCACTTCAGCCCTCAGAAGAAGTAATATTATGGTGAGTAATGTTGCAGTCATAGAAAACAAGTTCTGGAAGAACATTTATTGGCAGTGGTGAAATGGAGAACATTTTTGTATTGTTTATGCGTGAAAACTTTTGCAAAAAATGTTTTTTTTTTTCCCTTGAAAAGTCCATCGGGAAATGACTCTGCTTTTTGCCCATCCCTACTTTCAGCTGTTGACATCTCGACTTCAGCCCTCAGCAGCAGTAGTACTGAGGCTGGAAATATTGCAGCCATAGAAAGCATATGCAAAAAACAACAATGTTCTTGTGGGAAATTTTTTTAAATTGGTGAAAAGGTGGACATTTTATGTATTGTCTAGAGGTAGGAATGTTGGTACGAAATTGCTAGTTTCCTATGGAAATACCTGTAAAAAATGTTTATTTTTGTCCATCCTTACCTAATAGGCCATGCCTTTAGGACTTTTCTTTTTGAATACTGGTGAGCTAAACAGAGGCTCAGTCATGTAATTAACTCCCCTCTGCAAAAGCAGGAAAATCCTGTAGGGTACCTCAGAGGAGAGGTTTGGGAACTACTGAACTAGAGGGTGCTACAATTGTCTCAATCTTTTCTTGGATTAGAATCAATACTAATACAAATTCATTTATTTCATATTTCCAATGAAAGCCCAGATTACATTGCAGGTTATGTTATAACAGGATTCATCAAATTCCTATTGAAGTTTATGGGAAGATTTGCATAAACAGAGATAATGTTATCAACTGCAAAGGAATCCAGCCTATGTATGAACACACACACACACACACACACACACACACACACACACACACACACACACACACACACACACACACACACACACACACACACACACACACACACACACACACACACACACACACACACACACACACACACACACCAATATTAACCTGTCATGGACCAGAGGGGTTCACAATGCATTACAAAGCAATGCAAAGGAATCTAGGCCTATGTATGTGCACATAGGCCTAGATTCCTTTGCAACACACACACACACCAGTATTAACCCCTCGAGGACCAGAAGGGTGCACAATGCATTGCGCCGTGGGTGTCTGAGAGGTCTCCAAAACATTGTGCGTTGAGCAATGTACTGGAGATATTTTTTCATCCAAGGGGTAAAAACACAATACAGTATACAGTATAAATAGGACACACACAAGCTATAGCATTTGTGATGTCATGCTATTCAATGTATGCAGTACATTAACAAATGTGCAGTACTGAGTAGGTATAAAAGAGATGCACCATCCATGCAGAAATATGGGAACCTGGCCGAGCAAGCTCTATTCAATACAGGGGACAGTAGGCTGTTCCCAGATCCTGCATAATTCCCTAAAGAGTCTGTGTATGATGTATATATTTATACACACAGGTGGGTCCCCATTCAATTTTGAAAACAAAAAAAGGAGTGGTGCCTGTTCTAATATACCGGCAAGCCTCCCAACATTTCAAATGGTCAAAGAGAGACACGTTTTTTGAGCTGGTGTTGCTGGGGGGGTGTGCCTGGTGGGTGTACCTGGTGGGTGTCTTTATGGAGAGAGTTTTTAGTTGACTTCCTGTCTGTTGACAGCTTTTTATCTTAATTAATACATGATTTTGAACAAGACCAAATTATTACATGTACATGTGATTAAGTTATAAACACATGTACAGAGGTTTAAACAAACATTGAGTTGTATTGCTGTGGAACCATGTGATTCACTTATATACACACACCACACAATTGCCTAAAAAGAGAGACATCAGGGTGGGAAAGAGGAATTTGGGCCTCAAAGAAGGTCTATCCCCTCCTAAAAAGGGAAACTTTAGAGGGATGTACTGACACTATACAGCAACACACAAGATATATGAGACCAGCAAAGCAATTTACTATTAAATGAGATCAACAATGTAAAGCACCTATACAAGAGACCAGTAATGCAGTGCACCATTAAAGGGATAGTAATACTTCGTTTTAACTTTATTTTATTTTGTAGGCATTAATAAAATATGAAGAATGATATAAGTCTTATCTCTAAAACCTTTATGGTTTAAGAGGTATTCACAAGCAAAGTTTCCCTTTTACCTAGTGTAAGCCATCTCTTCTCAAATGGGGTATCTGGTTGTAAGACCAGACAGATAACAGAAGGGGACAATCTTCTTACAATGAAAACAATGAAAGTCCTGCCCCCCTTGACAAGCTTTTCAGGGTTTTCCCTTATCTTAATTGAAGATTGTCCCTCTCTGCAGTCTACCTGGGCACCTCCCTTCTGCTCTGGCTGAAAAGTGTTACATCAGTAAAAGGGGCGGGAGGGGGACACTTTGTTATTGAATTACTCTTGAACTACAACTCTGACAGAATTGAAATAACACTCTCCCAAGTCCAAATACTATGATGATTAATTAGAGCTGCTTTTATTATGAAACACTACAATCCCTTTAAGTGAAACCAGCATTGCAGTGCACCATTACATGGAACCAGCAACACAGTGTATCATTACCTGACATCAGTAATGCAATGGTCCATTACATCAGACCAGCAATCAGACCAGAAAGACACTATGGCCTTTATGAATTTAAACAAAGTAGAGCAATTCTGGAACAAACCAACTGCTACCCAAGGGAACAAGTCAGATTTCCCCCTTTAATGCTAAAACAGCATTTTATAACTAGATAATAAGTATCACATGCATTTAAGAAAGCAAAATGCACTGAGTTGCAAGAGTTGCAACACCAGTGCAGCTATGTAATAGAAAAAAATTAAAAACAGTGACCAAAGGCACAAAAGCCTGCAAAACTGGAGGTTTTTTGAGCGTTCTTGCTCCTGTGCTCAGTATGTATAATGATATGAAAGTAGGAGTGTACACCTATATTTATTTATTCAGTAATACCATAGTTGCAGTGCACTGTTTCCATTATCCCTATCTCTGGAACATCTAGAGAGCTTTCCTTTATTGTTTATATTATTTTCCTGTAACAGTGTATTGCCCTGCTTATGTAATGCTAGGTAAAAATATGTATATTGGGTCATCAATCTGGAATGAAGGTCGTCTCTTGGCACTAGTGTAAGCTGAGCACATCTTACTGTTAAGGGACAAGTAGGTGAGCAACACATTACAAAACAATGCATTGCACACCCCTCTGGCCCTTAAAAGGTTAAAAAAAAGACTTATGAAAAATGCATATTGCAGGGTTAATTTGATATCAGTACAGTCCTACAGAGTAAATATTCCATACGTGTTCCAGGGGCCTGAAACTGCATCAGTGTATCCTATGTTTTACCTCATACCTCATTTCATACAATAGCACCCCAAGGATTATGCAAAAAAATGTAGGCAAGGTCAGGGGAGGAGTGAGCACAATATCACATTCAGATTTTTACTGACTTCCTAAATTCTTTCTAGAAAAGATTTTGTACCCCCTCCAAAAAAAAAAATATTAACTAAGGATGTGCAGAGGTTTCAGTTTCCTTCTCATGAGAGATTTCATGGACAAAGAGCTGTATTCCTTCATGAAGGGGAAGAAATGTAGGCAGGGGAGGGCTGGTAACTTGTGGCCTGGAAGGCAACTACAATCAAGCGACCCAATTCTACTATCATTCCAGGCCACTGTCCCAGCCCACCTCTGGCACTCAAAGGGTTAATGCTGGGAAGTACGACAAGAAATACTACAAAGCTTACAATTGAAATGGGGTTGCACTGGTGCAACTACAGAGTTTACTGTTGAAATGGGGTTGCACTGGTATAACTACAGAGCTTACACTAGTGATACCATATAACTTACAAGAGAAATGGGTTATGCTACTAGTGTAGCTTCACTTGGATTGTAGCTCCATTTAATTTGTAAGCTCTGTGGTATTACTAGTGTAGCTCCATTTCAATTGTAAGCTCTGTGGTATCACACTGTATCTCCATTTGGAGCAACAAGTGGGAGTGGCCCATGAGCCCAGACATATGACTGGCCTAGGGACAATTGCCCCCTTGCTCCCCAGGCCAGCACTCCCCTGAATGTAGGCACAATTTACATCCAAAAATCTTCTGTGTATGTATTCCTGAACCACGTTCCTCTTTCCTATGTTGAATTCTGATGTTGTTTCCATAATGATGTTAAAATGCTCACATGTACTCATTGGGGGAGATTCACTAAGGTGTGATAAAGAGGTGAGAAAGCAGAGATAACTTCTCCAGTGATATCACTTCTGCAATTCCTATGTTATTCTATGGAGCCTATTCACTAAGATTTCTCCAGCTTTAGAGATCTTAGTGCATAGGCTCTATACAATAACATAGGAACTGGAGAAGTGATATCACTGGAGAAGTCCTCTCAGGGGAGGGCTGGCAACTTGTGGACTTGGGGGGCAAATACAATCTACTGGCCCATTTCTACAGTCTCTTCAGCCCACTGTCCCAGCCATTCCCCTTTGGTTACTTTTAAAGGGATAGTAATACTTCGTTTTAACTTTATTTTATTTTGTAGGCATTAAAAAAACATGAATAATGATATAAGTCTTATCTCCCAAACCTTTATGGTTTAAGAGATATTCACAAGCAAAGTGTCCCCCTCCCGCCCCTTTTACTGATGTAACACTTTTCAGCCAGGGCAGAAGGTAGACTGCAGAGAGGGACAATCTTCAATTAAGATAACGGAAAAACCTGAAAAGCTTGTCAAGGGGGGCAGGGATTTCATTGTTTTCATAGGAATAAGAGTGTCCCCTCCAGTCTATGGACTGCATTTCACATCTGAGAAGAGATGGCTTACACTAGGTAAAAGTGGCGGGAGGGGGAAACTTTGCTTGTGAATATCTCATAAACCATAAAGGTTTGAGAGATAAGACTTATATCATTCTTCATGTTTTTTTAATGCCTACAAAATAAAATAAAGTTAAAACGAAGTATTACTATCCCTTTAATGTTGGCATTAATACTGTTAAGTAAGGCAAATAAAACCACATAGCTTACAGTTGAATTGCGGCTACTCTAGTGATATTATAGAGCTTACAATGAAAGTATAGTGACATGACTGATACCATAGAGCTTACAAGGGAAATGGGTTATGCTGGTAGTGTAGCTCTATTTGGATTGTAGCTCTGTGGTATCATTTGTGTAGTTCAATTTCAATTGTAAGCTCTGTGGATCAGTATTGTAGCTCCATTTACAGCAGAATTGGGAGATTGAGTGAGGCAGTGGCCCACTGGCCCAGACATGTGACCAGCCTAGGGGGCAATTGCCCCTCTGCCCCCCAGGCCAGCCCTCCCCTGAGTCCTCTCTGCTTTATCACCTCTTTATCACGCTTTAATGCATAACCCCCATCATCTCCCATACATACCGCATGAGACTCTAGCATTCAATGGGTTAAAAGCCCAATTTAAATGAAAGGGAGGCTTTTTATTTATGGCGAAGGTGATTTGCTCCACAATGATTTCAGTTCTGATTTCAGATTTCTACTTCGTATGTCAGCTTAGAAATGTTTTCAATCTACTGCAGGTGTAATAACTTATTGTTGTGTGAAGCTAGGTATGAAATGGCAGGATTCTAGGAGATCATTTTATGTAGGTCCAACATTGTGTTACTAGATCATTGTAACACAAGCTCATTGCATGCTCACTTTTAGCAGTAGAGCAAAGTAAGTGTAGTTATTATTTAACCTGTAACATGCTGCTAGATCGGCATCAGAATTGTGTAGGAGACCTTGCTAGCATCCACAAATAAAGGAATAGTAATCCTTTTTTCTGCATAATACATAAAGTACATAATACATAAAGTCAAACAAATGAAATTGCTGTATTGAGAGTTTTTTTTTTCTTCTTTTGGATCAACGATGGTAAACAGGAATAGGAAAAGGGTTGGTCTGGATGGACGCAAGTCTTTTTTCAACCTATATTACTATGTTACTATGACCTGTGCTTTTTATTATTTCTGTTTTTATCATTTTATAAATCTTCGCTTTATTTTATTTTTTCATTTTTATGCTCCCTGAATCTATTTCAGAGTGTTTTACAGTCAGTGACCATTAGAGCAGGACAGTGATACAATGTAACTCACTGCACTCTGTGTGCTACTTTTTTTTTAAAACTGTATTGTTTCTAAATTATAGCAGTATTTCTGCTTTCACAACCCCTGTCAGAAAGCTCTATGGAAATAGATTAAGGGAGCTCAGTGTCAGAGATATAAAAAATATTTGACTTTGCATATCACATACTTGCAGAACATGTAAAGTCAAAATAAAAGACTGCAACCCTTTTAAATTCATACCATCTGATCTGTTAGGAGAAGTACAAATAACATAAAATACCTTGTAATATTTTTGAGTTTTTGCTAAGGACCACAATGAATAGCACACCCCCTCTGGTCTTTACAGGGTTAAAGATAAATTAAAATAGTATGTATGCTTGTACCTCTCCCATGGTAACTTGGTAACCTGGTAACCAGATGAACCAATAGGTTTATAACCAAACAGACGTAATTCACAGTGATGACTCACCACACTATGTAGTGCAGTAATGATGCTGAAGACAGCCTGATGAGACTAATTATGCTAAGGGGACCAGAAAATTACCTTTAAGCACAGCAACATGCATTATCGTTACACTGTAGATTAAGGCAAAGAATAATTTATTAAATACCTTTTTGAAAACAGAACAGAAAGGTATCTGAATTGAAAGTGGTTTATTACAATTTTTCACAGGCCACATTACTGAGAGAAGGAAAGTCTCCTCCCTAAGAAACATACTCCTAACCTTTGGAGGGACACCCATTACATAGGACATACTTCTCCTGCCTCCCAGGCATTCTCTTAATCATTTGGATGCTAGGTACTTCTATTGCCAGAGGAGTAACTAGAAGCCACCGGGCCCTGGTGCAAGAATTGCCATGGGCCCCCCCGACCACATTGGCTCCCCTCAACTACATTGGCCACCTCCATATTGCTCCTTCCACGTTGCCCCTTTCACAATGCCCCCATCTCCACATTGCCCCTTCCACAATGCCCCTCATTCTCCACAGTGCCCGTTCATCTCAACAATGCCCCTCATCTCCATATTGCCCCTTCCACATTGCCCCTTCAACAATGCCCCTCATTCTCCACAGTGCCCGTTCATCTCAACAATGCCCCTCATCTCCATATTGCCCCTTCCACATTGCCCCTTCAACAATGCCCCTCATTCTCCACAGTGCCCGTTCATCTCAACAATGGCCCTCATTCCCCATATTGCCCCTTCCACATTGCCCCTTCAACAATGCCTCCATCACAATGCCCCTCTTTCTCCACAATGCCCCCATCACAATGCCCCTCATTCTCCACAATGCCCCTTCCACATTGTCCCTCAATCTCCACATTTCCCCTTCCACAATGCCCCCATCACAATGCCCCTCTTTCTCCACATTGCCCCTTCCACAATGCCCCCATCTCCACATTGCCCCTCAATCTCCATAATGCCCCTTCCACAATGCCCCTCATTCTCCAAATGTCCCCATCACAATGCCCCTCATTCTCCACAATGCCCCATCCACAGTGCCTCTCATTCTCCACAATGCCCCTACTGACCGCCCCCCTCCTCCTACCTCGAATCCCTGGCGGTCTAGCCGTGTGTGAGATGACAGATCTGTGCCTCATTCGGCACAGACCTCTGTCTGGAACTGAAGCTCCCACGTGGTTCTTAGTAATGCAGAGCGCTGGGAGATTATGTCATCTCCTAGTGCTCTGCATTACTAGAGCGCCGGCCGCCCGGAGATCAGCTGTGCTGTGCGTGCGTGGCAAGGGGGTTGCAGGGGCGGCCGGGCCCCTGAGAGTGACGGGCCCGGTCACAGGTGCGACCCCTGTGACCCCTATTGTTACGCCACTGCCTATTGCATAGGGCAGAAGTCTCCTGCACCAGAAATTCCCTTAATGCCATGGATGCTAGGGACTCCCACAGGGAATACTTCTGCATCACTGACATTCTCTTTACCCTGCACAGTATGCTAATAGTTCTGTTCAAGGCCAAGCATGTTGCTTGCTATGCTATTATAATTGCCAATGGAGAGGAGATCTGCTTATAATCTATATATATAAAAGAACTAGCAATGTGGGATGGTGCTGCCCGTCAGGCTATATAGGGAATTAATGCACACACACGGATGCAAGACTCAAACACACAGACACACAAGCAAATGCACACGAATGCAGTGAGATGCATAAAGAGCGACACAGTCATACACACATACATGCAGTGCACAACATGCAGACACATAGAGTGTGATACAGACATGCAACACACACAGTGAGGAGCACACAGGCACACACAGAGACACACACACACAGAAGTGAGTCATAAGGGGGTGACTTATGTGTCATTGTAATGAGTTTGTGTTTGTAAATATGCCTCCACTGTGGCATTCATTCAAATAATTGAAATGCATGTGGTAATTGCACATACTATGGTGGAAGGTGGATCCTGCTGGCTCCCGGGGTGGGAGTGATTGTGAGTGTGTGTGAGTGTGAGTGAGTGGCATTCATTCATGTAGTTGAAATGCATGTGGTAATTGCACATGCTATGGCGAAAGGTGGATCATGCTGGATCCCGGGGCAGGAGTGAGTGTGAGTAAGTGTGAGCAAGTGCGAGAGTGAGTGATTGCATGTGAATGATTGCGTGAGTGTGAGTGATTGAGTGAGAGTGTGTGAGTGTGAGAGAGTGTGAGTGGGAGGGTGTATGAGTGTGAGTGAGAGAGTGTGTGTGATTGAGTGTGGGTGTGTGTGATTGAGTGTGTGTGAGTGAGAGTGTGAGTGAGATTGCGTGAGTGAGAGTGCATGAGGGAGAGTGTGCGTGAATGTGAGTGTGAGTGAGAGAGTGAGTGTAAGTGAGTGTGAGTGAGAGAGTGTGAGTGAGAGTGTGAATGTGAGAGTGAAAGTGTGTGAGAGTGAGAGTGTGTGAGAGTGAGAGTGTGTGAGAGTGTGAGTGAGTGTGTGTGTGTGTGTGTGTGTGTGTGTGTGTGTGATTGAGTGTGGGTGTGTGTGATTGAGTGTGTGTGAGTGAGAGTGTGAGTGAGATTGCGAGAGTGCATGAGGGAGAGTGTGCGTGAATGTGAGTGTGAGAGTGTGAGAGAGTGAGTGTAAGCGAGTGTGAGTGAGAGTGTGTGAGAGTGAAAGTGTGTGAGAGTGTGTGAGAGTGTGTGTATGTGTGTGATTGAGTGTGAGTGTGTGTGTTTGTGTCTGATGTGTTTGTGTCTGTGGTGTAGGAGCGAATGGCAGCCATTTTTTTTTCAGTCACTTGGATAGTGGTGGGCGGGCTGGATAGTGGGGGCAGGCCAACTCCCTGCATGATTTAAATCACTCCCCCATTGAATCACCCAATGAGAGCAGTAACTCATCCTTACTTAAGCTGAGGTAACATATCAATATAACACATGGTGGCTCTTCAGTTGAGGCAACGTAGCAATATGCTGAGGGAACAAATAGAAAGTGGTGTTTGAGGCTTGCCCTCTGTAACATACAGCAAAGCATCTCTCTCCCTTTAAGGAGAAAGGGCGGGAATCAGAAAGCAGGAAGTGGAGGAGTGACAATTGAAAACAGACAGTTAGTGAGGTTGACTGAAGAGATGAAAAGAGTTAAATAAAAGAGTTGCTATTAAGTTTATTCCTGAGTTTGTATTTTATGGAAACATTACACCCTCGTACTGAAACAGAGTGTATGGAGGGTTACAGTTATCTGTGGGAGGTGAAAAAGTGTGTTTGTGGGGTCATGATCCTGAGTGAGAGTATCACGGTGCCCATGATTGCTGACTTCTGCTGTCAGTCAGGTGTGTGCACTCTCCATTGGCCGCCTGTCTTTTGCCCGCCCAGTATTGCCTATATAGACTGGGCTGAGGCACCCTTTGGTTGCCCTTTCGTGGTGTCTCTATGTCAGCAGTCACCTTCCTGTTCTTGTACCTGTTCCTTGGGCCTGTTTCGCTCTGCTACCAGTGTCAGCGCTCTCCAGTAGTCAGTGCCTCTCCTGCGTGGTTCCTGCCTCCATTCCAGATCCATTTGGGGTGCCGTTCCTGCTTCCATTCCTGATCCCGTGCTTCCGTTGTTCCTGCTCAGTTCCTGACCTGGGTGGCAGTCCTGTCGTTCCAGTGGTCGTCCTGGCTCGTCTGCTATTCCTGCTGCTGTATCCTCACTGTCATCATCTGGCAGCTGGGTCGCCTGGGTGACATTCTTATCACTGGTTTGCTCCACATTCACCGGTTGCTGATTCCGCTGTATAGAACCGGTTGGGCTTCACTGTTGTCCTATACACGGTACTGGTTTACTCCACATTCACCGGTTGCTAATCTCGCTGTCTAGAACCGGTTGGGCATCCCTGTAGTCCAGTACGTGGTACTGATTTAATTTACATTTACCGGTTGCTGATTCCGCTCATAGAACCGGTTGGGCCTTCCTGTCTTCCAGTATGTGGTACTGGTTTACTCCACATTCACCGGTTGCTGATTTGCTAGTATAGAACCGGTTAGACGCTTTGTTCCCCAAGACACGATACTGGTTTACTCCACATTCACCAGTTGCTGATTTGTTAGTATAGAACCGGTTAGACGCTATTGTTGTCCAAGACACGATACTGGTTTACTCCACATTACCGGTTGCTGATACACCTATATAGAACCGGTTTGCTATACTGTAGTCCAGTACGCGGTACTGGTTTAATCCACATTTACCGGTTGCTGATTCCGCTCATAGAACCGGTTGGGCATTCCTGTCTTTCAGTACGTGGTACTGGTTTACTCCACATTCACCGGTTGTTGATTTGCTAGTATAGAACCGGTTAGACGCTATTGTTGTCCAAGATACGATACTGGTTTACTCCACTTTCACCGGTTGCTGATTCGCTAGTATAGGACCGGTTAGACGCTATTGTTGTCCAAGACACGATACTGGTTTGCTCCACTATTCCATTTATTGCTGCTGTTCCATCTATTTAGCATTTGTGGAGCTGTCCTTCTGGCTGCCTTGCCCGGTATATTGGCAAGGCCGGTAGAGTCATATTCAGATTGATTGTTACCCTCCAGGCTGCCTTGCCTGGTATATTGGTATCACAGTGCCTGTGATCTAGCTGTCACTCTCTGCTATGTCAAGGGTGATTTGTTCACTTAGTTTGGCCCGCCCCTTGGTTTCCTTTTTATACCTGGCAATTCCATCTGTCAGGCGCCCTTTCGTGGTGTTTCTGAGCCAGTTGTTCTGTTGCTACGTTCCTGATTCCTGTGTACCGATTTGGCTAGCCCTGACCATTCTCCAGTGTTCCTGCTTGTGTATGACCCGGCTCGTCTGACTATCTCCTCCGGATCTCGACTCTGCTTGGCTGACGTTCCTGCTTGTGTATGACCCGGCTCGTCTGACTATCTCCTCCGGATCTCGACTCTGCTTGGCTGACGTTCCTGCTTGTGTATGACCCGGCTGGTACGACTACCTCCTACGTGCTCCGATCCGGCCTTGCTGACTTCCTCCCGCAAGATCACCTCCAACGTGTTCCAGAAGACCCACGTTCCGGTTTGTCGCCGTCGCGACATTATCATCCACTGTTCCAGTACTTGTGTGGCTGTCTTGCCTGGTGTTACTTCGTGCAGTGCAGTGTTACTATCGTGCAGAGCTGTGTGCGCCTCCCTCAGACCGCAGTGCTGTGCTACCGCAGAAAAGCCTTGTGTAAACGTGCCTTTTAACCCTACCAGTGCTGTCTCGGTCCCACTCTCCCTACTCCAGTGTGAGCCTCGTTCATAGTGAAACTCTTGCTGAGTTGGCCGCTCTCCATCGGCAACTCGATACCATCCCAGTAGAGTGTTCACTTCCTATTAGGCCGGTTGGGCGCTTTGGCTCTCTATCTCTCTCGTTGTATACACTGGGCGATTCCGTTATACCGAGTGGTGACGGGCACAGGCTTTAGCACTAGCATTCCGGTACTACTTCTGTTGGGCTTTGGGCCCTGTCTCATTATACTCAGTCCGGTTGAGTCTGAAGAGGCTTGGGAGCTCTTGCACTGCAGGCCGGTCCGATACACGCCCGTGGGGCTAAGATCACTTGCACCAGCAGTAGCCATTCCTGTAGGTACGCCCGTGGGGGGCTATTGGGCTCTGCTATACTACACACCGTGGTGAGACAGTCCCTATCCACTTGTTGGTGAACATTTCTTCAGCACCACTCGGTATAACGGAATCGCCCAGTGTATACAACGAGAGAGATAGAGAGCCAAAGCGCCCAACCGGCCTAATAGGAAGTGAACACTCTACTGGGATGGTATCGAGTTGCCGACGGAGAGCGGCCAACTCAGCAAGAGTTTCACTATGAACGAGGCTCACACTGAAGTAGGGAGAGTGGGACCGAGACAGCACTGGTAGGGTTAAAAGGCACGTTTACACAAGGCTTTTCTGCGGTAGCACAGCACTGCGGTCTGAGGGAGGCGCACACAGCTCTGCACGATAGTAACACTGCACTGCACGAAGTAACACCAGGCAAGACAGCCACACAAGTACTGGAACAGTGGATGATAATGTCGCGACGGCGACAAACCGGAACGTGGGTCTTCTGGAACACGCTGGAGGTGATCTTGCGGGAGGAAGTCAGCAAGGCCGGATCGGAGCACGTAGGAGGTAGTCGTACCAGCCGGGTCATACACAAGCAGGAACGTCAGCCAAGCAGAGTCGAGATCCGGAGGAGATAGTCAGACGAGCCGGGTCATACACAAGCAGGAACACTGGAGAATGGTCAGGGCTAGCCAAATCGGTACACAGGAATCAGGAACGTAGCAACAGAACAACTGGCTCAGAAACACCACGAAAGGGCGCCTGACAGATGGAATTGCCAGGTATAAAAAGGAAACCAAGGGGCGGGCCAAACTAAGTGAACAAATCACCCTTGACATAGCAGAGAGTGACAGCTAGATCACAGGCACTGTGATAATTGGCAAGGCCGGTAGAGCCTGTTTCCATTCCTTAGTGCCATCTTTCAGGTTGCCTTGCCCGGTATATTGGCAAGGCCGGTAGAGCCACATTCAGATTCGTGTAACCCTCCAGGCTGCCTTGCCTGGTATATTGGCAAGGCTGGTAGAGCCACAGTTTATTGTCGTGTTGCCCTCTAGGCTGCCTTGCCCGGTATATTGGCAAGGCTGATAGAGCCTACCATGCTGTATCTTGCAAATACTACTGTTTGTATCCATTATGTACGTGTGATTATGTGTATGTTCAGGACCCGTGAGGGTTCCCATTAAACTTTTCAATAAAGTTTGATTTTTATCTTACTCTGTGTCTGAGAGTCAAAACAAACCGTGACAGAGACTGTGTGTGGACCAGGAGAAGTTATTGATATCCCCTACTTTAGGATCGAGTGGCAGCTATATTTTTTTTGTCAGTTGGATAGTGGTGGGCGGGCTGGAAGGGACGGGCCAACTCCCTGTATGATAAACATGCCCCCATTGAATCACCCAATGGGAGCAGTAAAGTCCCCATTGAATCACCCAATAGGAGTTGTGTCTCCTAATGAGACATAAATTATGTAATGAGGTATTCTGTGCAATGTGTGTGTGTTTTCTGAGGAGACATAAATTATGTTCTGTGTGTGAGGAACCATAAATTATGCAATGAGGCTTATTCTTTTATTTATATATAGATAGATAGATATATACACACACACACCACAAGCAATGAACAATATACACATACCCACACTATATACACACAAGCAACACAAAAAAATATATACACAATACACACAGTGCTATTAAATTATGTTCTGTGTGTGAGGAACCATAAATTATGCAATGAGGCTTATTCTTTTATATATATAGATAAGCCTCATTGCATAATTTATGGTACCTCACACACAAAACATAATTTATGTCTCCTCAGAAAACACACACACACATTGAACAGAATGCCTCATTACATAATTTATGTCTCATTAGGAGACACAACTCCCATTGGGTGATTCAATGGGGAAGTTACTGCTCCCATTGGGTGATTCAATGGGGGCATGATTATCATACAGGGAGTTGGCCCGCCCCCTCCAGCCCGCCCACCAATATCCAACTGACAAAAAAAATATAGCTCCTGAAGTAGAGGATATCAGTAACTTCTTACTCAGAATCATGACCCCACAAACACACTGTTTCACCTCCCACAGATAACTGTAACCCTCCATATACTCTGTTTCAGTACGAGGGTGTAATGTTTCCATAAAATACAAACTCAGGGATAAACTTAATAGCAACTCTTTTATTTAACTATTTTCATCTCTTCAGTCAACCTCACTAACTGTCTGTTTTCAACTGTCACTCCTCCACTTCCTGCTTCCTCATTCCCGCCCTTTCTCCTTAAAAGGAGAGAGATGCTTTGCTGTATGTTACAGAGGGCAAGCCTCAAACACCACTTTCTATTTGATCTTTCAGCATATTGCTATGTTGCCTCAACTTAAAAGCCACCGTGTGTTAAATTGCTATGTTACCTCAGGAGGAGTTACTGCTCCCATTGGGTGGTCAGAAGGAATATATACTTCTTTTCCATAAATCGAGGGGAGGAGGATTACTGCAAATACTCACTGTGCTTTTTATCTGTAGATGAACCAAAATGAAAATGGACTATCTATATCTATTTCCTTAACATAAACAGATGTAAGGGTTTAGGCTGGAAACAGTTGAAAAAGGGATATGCAACGGCTTCACTAAAGCTGTTGAACTACAGTCCACATTATCCGCATTAGCCATTGGCTATAATGGCTATACCAGGGATAGGTAACCTTTGTCCTTCCAGTTGTTGGTGACTACAATTGTCATTAATCCCAGCCAACAGTTGATTGGAAAAGTAGGGAGCAGTACTGTGAAACAGCTGGAGAGCCAAATGTTTCCTATCCCAGATGTATAGATACAAGCACAGCGATTAACTGAAGACAGAAACCATACCTCCCAAGTGTCCCTCTGTAGGAGACATTAGGGGTCCATACCTCCCAAGTGTCCCTCTGTAGGAGATATTAGGGGTCCATACTTCCCAAGTGTCCCTCCGTAGGAGATATGAGGGGTTCATACCTCCCAAGTGTCCCACTGTAGGAGATATTAGGGGTCCATACCTCCCAAGTGTCCCTCTTTAGGAGGGACACTGCCTCTTTGAGACCCAAATCACAATGTCCTTCTTTCCCACCCTGGTGTCCCTGTGTTTAGGAGATCAGACTGTGTGGTGTGTATATAAGTGTATCACCCTGGTGTTCCTGTGTTTAGGAGATCAGACTGTGTGGTGTGTATATAAGTGTATCACCCTGGTGTCCCTGTGTTTAGGAGATCAGACTGTGTGGTGTGTATATAAGTGTATCACCCTGGTGTCCCTGTGTTTAGGAGATCAGACTGTGTGGTGTGTGTATATAAGTGTATCACCCTGGTGTACCTGTGTTTAGGAGATCAGACTGTGTGGTGTGTATATAAGTGTATCACTCTGGCGTCCCTGTGTTTAGGAGATCAGACTGTGTGGTGTGTATATAAGTGTATCACCCTGGTGTCCCTGTGTTTAGGAGATCAGACTGTGTGGTGTGTGTATAAGTGTATCACCCTGGTGTCCCTGTGTTTAGGAGATCAGACTGTGTGGTGTGTATATAAGTGTATCACCCTGGTGTTCCTGTGTTTAGGAGATCAGACTGTGTGGTGTGTATATAAGTGTATCACCCTGGTGTCCCTGTGTTTAGGAGATCAGACTGTGTGGTGTGTATATAAGTGTATCACTCTGGTGTCCCTGTGTTTAGGAGATCAGACTGTGTGGTGTGTATATAAGTGTATCACTCTGGTGTCCCTGTGTTTAGGAGATCAGACTGTGTGGTGTGTATATAAGTGTATCACCCTGGTGTCCCTGTGTTTAGGAGATCAGACTGTGTGGTGTGTGTATAAGTGTATCACATTACTCAGCAGCAATAAAACTCACATTAATCTTTGTTTAAACTCCAGGACATGTGCTTATAAATTTGCTTGTGTAAATAAAATACTTTGTTCTTGTTATGAATAATTTTCTCAGACAGAGAGGTATCAATAGGTCATGAAATTACCTAAACATTTTTGATAATGCCCCCAGCCCCCGCCCACCAGCCAAGCACCCAAATCAACACCACCACATAAAACACAAGTGTCCCTCTTTGGCCATTTGAAATGTTGGAAGGTCTAGATAAACTACATAATCATTGGTTTATTGAAAGAAGTATATTTAACCCTTTGAGTGGCACAGGGGTACACAACACATTGCTGACCAATTCATTGCATACCCCTCTTGCACTCAGTGGGTATAATGACAATTATCTCATTTTACTTGAGCACTGTACAGGCCCAAAATGGCTTCTGTATAAACTGAAAGTCTTTGGTTCTCAGACATAAATTCCTGGGTTTTGTACACAATCTCCATAGACCCACTAAGTCACTCTATGAAGACAGTTACAAATGGCCTATGGGGACCTGCGTCTCACAGGACAGGAAACTGAACTGTGAGATTTCAGTGATGTAGTTAAAAGTCTCTTCCCAAGGCAGCATCTGGGGTCTTTTCTCAGATACCCACTGTGCAGCTCCTTTCATCCACCAGTGGTCAGAATGAAAACACAGCTTCATCAGTAGGTCTGCCTATAGCTGGTGAAAGTGGCCATTTATAATTCCAATAAACTGACCATGCTCATTTCCGTTCCTTCTAAACAGTAAAACTTCAGAATGAAATAATCAAGAAAACCAAAAGAGTAGAAAAATATTGTTTTAATGCTAAACACATAATACAGTATATACACATAAGTAAAGACACAAAGATTGAGTTGTAGATTTTGTAAGTAATCCAGTACGTCGGTAAATCCCGCACCGTCTAGTTTATAGTAGATTACTATTGTTCTGTCAGGTCCATGTGTTGACTCCGAGTCCTCAACAAAGATCCAGTTATCACGTTCCTTACTAAACGTAAGATGGGAACAGTCCTCATTGCTGTTTATCAAAACCCTAGCCAAGAAGAACATGAAGATCCATTAACCTTTTGAGTGCCTGAGTGGTACTGGCACTCAAAGAGTTAGGACACGGGCATGTGAATCTCCATATTTCACACACAGAACCTACGGAATCTCAGATCAACCCACCAATCAGTGATAGCATTTACAAAACATTGTTAACCACATGAGTGACCAACACATCACTTAGCACCACCTCTAGCACTCCGAGAATTAAAGGAATATCTAATAAATACCTAACCATGAATTGTGGTAAATATATTTAATTAATACATACTTCAAGTTAGCGTTTGTGAAATTATCTGTGCCGTACAGGACATTTAAAATATGCCTTTAAATATGTCTACTGTACGTTCCTGGGGCCCTTTCCTGGATTACATATATGTATATAGACTCAAATTAATTTTTTTGTGTTATGTCTCTTTAATAGAGGTATAATAGGAGTGTAAAATGGATTGAGGGGTTGATATGCCAAGCAGAACTTGGGGGAAGGAGGGAATAAAGTGTGATAAAAAGGTGATAAAGAGGAGATGACTTCTCCAGCGAGATCACTTCTCCAGTTCCTGTGTTATTCTATGAAGCCTATGCACTAAGATCTCTCACACTTCAGAGCTCTTAGTGCATAGGCTCTTCTTATGGAGCAAATGAAATGAGAAAAAACTGCTCCACTGTGTGATTTAGGATTATGCTAATGACCTTAGGAAGTGCATACATACAGGGATATCCAGACATGACCCTTTATTTATCCTTTGTTTTCGTGCGGTAATAGATATTTGTAGATCCTGGATGTCTCCAACTCCACCCAATATAGATACACACGAAGAAAACAACGGATCGCACTGGAAGATAGTACTTCAGCAGTATAACACCACAGTTGTAAAATCCATTGAACTTTATTGCATAGAATAATTAAAATCATACCTCCTACTTCACAAAAAGATAGAATTGAAGGGAGACTTATGGAGTGGTAAGCGGTGCAAGGTATATGAGTCAACACGTTTCACGCCTTAGAGGCACTTAAACATGACTGTACAAAGGAAAGACCTCCAACATACTGGCATTTTGTCACGTTTTTTTTAAAGACTCTCAGACCAGTATGTAAAATAAAACACAGTTTTATTTAGCAATAATAACACATAAGGTCGCCCTCTAGTGGCGGTTGGGTGTACATAAATGATAGTGACTGGAAAATACAAAGTTAAATGCACAAACGGAAAGCAAGTACACATTTACCACCAAGGAAGGGGTATAACCCCGGAGGGTTAAGTCCTTTATAAATATTAGTTTCAAAGGAACTGTTTGGCCCGCCCTGGGTATGAGTAGGTTACGCTTAAGGTAACCACAAAGGGTAAAGTCCTTGATTATGAACAGTCTCTTAAGTGGATGCTTGGTACGCCCAAGGTGTAGATAAGCTGTGCTGAAGAAATGTTCACCAACAAGTGGATAGGAACTGTCTCACCACGGTGTGTAGTATAGCAGAGCCCAATAGCCCCCCACGGGCGTACCTACAGGAATGGCTACTGCTGGTGCAAGTGATCTTAGCCCCACGGGCGTGTATCGAACCGGCCTGCAGTGCAAGAGCTCCCAAGCCTCTTCAGACTCTACCGGACTGAGTATAATGAGACAGGGCCCAAAGCCCAACAGAAGTAGTACCGGAATGCTAGTGCTAAAGCCTGTGCCCGTCACCACTCGGTATAACGGAATCGCCCAGTGTATACAACGAGAGAGATAGAGAGCCAAAGCGCCCAACCGGCCTAATAGGAAGTGAACACTCTACTGGGATGGTATCGAGTTGCCGATGGAGAGCGGCCAACTCAGCAAGAGTTTCACTATGAACGAGGCTCACACTGGAGTAGGGAGAGTGGGACCGAGACAGCACTGGTAGGGTTAAAAGGCACGTTTACACAAGGCTTTTCTGCGGTAGCACAGCACTGCGGTCTGAGGGAGGCACACACAGCTCTGCACGACAGTAACACTGCACTGCACGAAGTAACACCAGGCAAGACAGCCACACAAGTACTGGAACAGTGGATGATAATGTCGCGACGGCGACAAACCGGAACGTGGGTCTTCTGGAACACGCTGGAGGTGATCTTGCGGGAGGAAGTCAGCAAGGCCGGATTGGAGCACGTAGGAGGTAGTCGTACCAGCCGGGTCATACACAAGCAGGAACGTCAGCCAAGCAGAGTCGAGATCCGGAGGAGATAGTCAGACGAGCCGGGTCATACACAAGCAGGAACGTCAGCCAAGCAGAGTCGAGATCCGGAGGAGATAGTCAGACGAGCCGGGTCATACACAAGCAGGAACACTGGAGAATGGTCAGGGCTAGCCAAATCGGTACACAGAAATCAGAAACGTAGCAACAGAACAACTGGCTCAGAAACACCACGAAAGGGCGCCTGACAGATGGAATTGCCAGGTATAAAAAGGAAACCAAGGGGCGGGCCAAACTAAGTGAACAAATCACCCTTGTACATAGCAGAGAGTGACAGCTAGATCACAGGCACTGTGATACATTTAAACAAATCTTGACCAATCAGGGATTGTGGAGAAGAGGCCAATTCTATTGTGGACAATTAATAATCACTGTCTCATAGTCCTTAACTTCACAGAGCCTTTAGCAGTTATGATTTTAATTATGCTATGCAATAAAGTTCAATGGATTTCACAAATGTGGTATTACACTGCTGAACTGCTATCTTCCTGTGCAATCCATTGTTTTGTTTCTGAGTATCTTCTTATGGAGCAGTTTGGGAGACAATCCAAATATACCTAGGAGACAAATAAAGCTCCCCCAAATGCCCATTAATTTAAATTTTAAACAGTTCAATGCTAGTATATATATATATATATATATATATATATATATATATATATATATATATATATATTGTGTGTGTGTGTGTCTCTGTTGCATATGTATATATTTTGTGTGTGTGTTCATTTTAGCCCCTGCATCTCCTTGCAGAGTTTTTGGCAGGCTTGGCCAGGCCCTGGCCACTCCTGTAAAAATTACACCCAATGGTTGGACCAATAGGACAGGCAGTATAGAGAAGAATTCAATAACTCCTCCTTATTGCTGCCCCCGGGTGTGCTGGCCAGGCACACACAAGTCTTCTTTTATTTACAGACTAGATGAAAAGCCCGTGCACATGGGCCACAGCGCCACCCAGCAACCTCAGCTGGTGGCCAGATCCTGCCTTCTTACTGGCTGCTCTGCAGTCATGCACAGTACAGAGTGCCCAAATGTGGTGCATTTGGGCACTCAGTACTGCGCGTGACTGCAGAGCAGGGCAGTCTCTACTGTGCATGACTGCGTTATGACAAACGTTTTAGCAAATTATTATATAGGATACAGCCCAATGAACCAATGCAATGTAAAGTCCATTTTTGTGTAGAGACTATTTTAGTGCAGAGGTAATTGTAGGGTTAATGGGTCCCACACCTAAGTAGTGTCAATGATCATCATTTGGTGCAGCTGGGGGATGTAGTTGACGCTACTTGTGTCGAAAAAGAGGCAGAACTTGCTGACGAGCAGGGACAGGACCCACTGAATGCACAGTCAGAAACCAAGCACAGTGAAAATGCAGAGTCAGAAACAAAGCAGAGTCAAAATGCAAAGTCAAAGAAAAATTCTGTGGGGAAAATCTGGAGAGTTTTCAAAAAGCAGAAAACATCAAAGACAAAGAAGCTACACCTCCATCACTCTACATCTTTCATTGGAGTGGTGTAAGATATGGAGAAGACCATGCAAATAAAGTTACCATACAGAGAGACATCTGACTCGGTTTATGTGTTATTTCTACTTTCAGGGTGACTTGTGTTGTCCTGACTTAAATGAAAATGTTTAGAAGTGTAAATGAGAGACTTGGAGGCAGAGAGCTAACTGGCAAGATGTTAGAACCTGGTGTTTGAATCTAAGACCTTGGGTAAAGTAATTATGCAAGTAAGAAGTGCTATAGAGTACAATGTCCTCTGGTGAAGGTTGGGCTATAGAACATGATTAGGACAAGACCACGTGACCAGGGCCAGCAGGCAGAAAATATGCCTTCTGAGAGGAGATGTTGTGGTTTGCAGATGGCACAGTATCTCCAAACCCCTGCATATGGGATCAGAGCTTGGACCCCTGACAGAAAAGGGTAGAGGCCCTGAAGAGGCAGTTACACATTGAGAACAAGGTCAGACAGGGGGCAGAAAACATCATCCAGATGTTTTCCAATGGCACTTCCAAGGTAAGCGAGGGCAGCAGATCAGATGGCATCTTACATATTTCTTCAAGTTGCAGGGGTAAATTAAAGGGATGGCAAAGTTTTTAACCCCTTAGATCACTGATTCTCAACTCATTTCCAATACAGTCCTGATTGTTCACTGTAGGGTAATCGGGGGCTTAGACACTTTTGATTGCACTGCCTGTGCTTAATTAGGGATTTCCTAAACCCTTTGATACGCAGAGATGTGTTGGATACCTCTCAGGCACTCAGAGGGTTAAAGCCTGACCTGTCGGAGTCTCTCGAGCACTGGAGTTAAGAATCATTCCCTTAGATGATACAGACGTTTGGCTGGGGATGATGGGAGTTAGTATCCATCAGCTGGAGGGCGAAAGATTGACTTACCCCTTCTTTAACCATTTAAGGACAGGAACACTGTAAAACCCATTGCAGAGCTCTGGTCCTTGAAGCATGGCTGTCCAAGTCCAGTCCTCCAGCGTCACCAACAGGCCAGGATGTAAGGATTTCCCTGATTAATCACAGGTGACATAATTCATTGTGACTGACTCACCTGTGCTTAAAGGGACAGTAATGTCCCTTAAAATGCTTAGAGTTTTGTAGAGATTAAAAAAAAGAAGCTAAATGCTAAAAATGTTATCTCTCAAACCACTATGGTTTGAGAGATATCCTCCGCTAAAGTTCCTCTTCTACTGATGTTGGCAGTAAAGCTGACAGAAGAAGATCTGTGTCAGCTGACACGAGAAGGCTCTTCAGCAAAGCCGAAATAGCGAGATTTAAAAAGAAATACTTCTTTGGAACGGTCTAAAAAGTGTGCTTGCAAACCAGGTACACTTTGTAGACCGTTCCAAAGAAGTATTTCTTTTTAAACTGCGCTATTGCGGCTCTGCTGAAGAGCTGCTTGTTGGTCCCCGGATGAGGAACTCCTGCTGTCAGCTTATAGCTGATGTCAGGAGAAGGGGAGGAAGGGGGGAACTTTAACAGAGGATATCTCTCACACCATAGTGGTTTGAGAGATAGGATTTGTGGCATATCGTTTATTTTTTTTAATCTCTACAAAACTCTAAGCATTTTTTATGGGACATTACTGTCCCTTTAATCAGGGGACTTGACTATGGATACCTGGAACAGGGCTGTCCAAATTCAGTCCTGAAGCGCCACCAACAGGCCAGGATGTAAGGATTTCGCTGATTACACACAGGTGAGATAATCAGTGGATCATTCATCGTGACTGACTCACCTGTGTGTAATCAGGGAAATCCTTACATCTTGGCCTGTTGGTGGCCCTTGAGGACTGAACTTGTACAGCCCTGGAACTGGGGGCAGGGTCATGTAAGGAGTGGGGGAGTGGCCATGGGTGGAGCTTCAGGAGCCTAGCCTTCCTTAACTATGGATGTCTGGAACAGGGCTGTCCAGGTTCAGTCCTCCAGCGCCACCAACAGGCCAGGATGTAAGGATTTCCCTGATTACACACAGGTGAGTCAGTCACAATGAATGATCCATTGATTATCTCACTTAATGTGCCCTCTTAAATACACTTTGTGTTTTGAAACAATGTAGAAAAGCCACTTCTGCAATATATATATATGTATAACTATCCCTGATTTCACAGTCCCTGAATGAAAGCTCACTGTACAGAAACCCAGGAGGATCAATGGTGGGGACATAAGTGGGGAAAAAGAAACTAATAATAAAAAGTATAAATGGCTAGACTTTACATATCATACACTTACAGATTATGGAAAATGAAAAAGGAGGTTGACTGTTTACTGTTGTAGTAAATGGCACTTCCCGTGGCTCCAGGCCATGAAACTTTAGTCTCTGCACTCTTCTCAACCATTACCCGAAGAAGGGAAGGTCTTTACTCCTCCCTGTAGAGTTGTGTATTACATTCCGCTGTGTTAATGAAAAGCTTTTCATTTTATTGTAGTAAACCCACAATGAGATTCTTTTCATTTCTAGAACATATTTGTTAGTCGCTAAAAAGACTTAAAATGTAATGGGTGTACCTTTTAACCTCTTGGCGACACACGATATTCCAGGACCGTCAACGGCTGCCTGGACATTAAAGACAGTTCCTTGCATGTCATAATAATTGTAACCCTCCATTCACTCTGTTTCAGTACGAGGGTGTAATGTTTCCATAAAATCCAAACATTCAGAGATAAACTTAATAGCAACTCTTTAATTTAACTATTTTCATCTCTTCAGTCAACCTCACTAACTGTCTGTTTTCAACTGTCACTCCTTCACTTCCTGCTTCCTCATTCCCGCCCTTTCTCCTTAAAAGGAGAGAGATGCTTTGCTGTATGTTACAGAGGGCAAGCCTCAAACACCACTTTCTATTTGATCTCTCAGCATATTGCTATGTTGCCTCAACTGAAGAGCCACCGTGTGTTATATTGCTTTGTTACCTCAATTTAAGTAAGGATGAGTTACTGCTCCCATTGGGTGATTCAATGGGAGATTGATTTAAATCATGCATGGAGTTGTCCTGCCACCACTATCCAAATGACTGAAAAAACAAAATGGCTGCCACTCGCTCCTACACCACAGACACAAACACATACACACACACACTCAAACACACACACACACACACTCTCTCTCACTCACTCACTCATACACACTCAATCACACACACACTCTCTCTCACTCACACTCTCTCACACTCACACACACATACTCACACACACTCACACACACTCAATCACACACACACACACTCAATCACACACACTCACTCAATCACACACACTCACACACACTCAATCACACTCACACTCACTCACACACACACACACACACACTCACACACTCAATCACACACACACACACACACACACACTCAATCACATACACTCAATCACACTCACACACACTCTCACTCACACACTCTCACTCACACACTCTCACTCACTCACACTCAACAAAACACTCACTCACACACTCACACACACTCACACGCAATCACTCACTCTCGCACTCACACTCACTCACTCACACTTACTCACACTCACTCTCACTCACACCCAGGGAGCCAGCTCGATCCACCTTCCACCATAGTATGTGCAATAACCACATACATTTCAACTACATGAATGAATGCCACAGTGGAGGCATAAGTACAAACACAAACTCATTACAATGACACATAAGTCACCCCCTTATGACTCACTTCTGTGTGTGTGTGTCTCTGTGTGTTCCTCACTGTGTGTGGTACATGTCTGTATCACTCTATGTGTCTGTATGTTGTGCATTGCATGTATGTGTGTATGACTGTGTCGCTCTTTATGCATCTCAGTGCATGTGTGTGCATTTGCGTGTGTGTTTCTGTGTATGTGTGTGTGTCTTGCATCCGTGTGTGTGTGCATTAATTCCCTATATAGCCTGACGGGCAGCGCCGTCCCACATTGCTAGTCAATTCATAAAATAACAAGGGTCCTGTACTAAGATGGACTGGAACAATTCTGGAGTAGACCAACTTCATCATAGGGGACAAATAAAAAATCCCTTTAATTTAAATGGAGATTTGAACCCACTGAATGCTAGAGAAGTCTCCAAAATATTTTGAAGCAATGCATTTTAGATCCTTTTAGCATTCAAGGGGTACAAAGCCATATTTAAATGAACGTGAATTTGGAGATTGTTTATTTGTATAGAAGTTGACTTGCTCGAGAATTGAACCAGTTCTTTTTAGTACATCAGTTTCTGTGTGGGAATATTGTCCCATCACAAAAAAAACAAATCATATAGTGTCACCGCATCATTAACAAAAAAATATTAATTGCTCAAAAATGATTAACATTAGAAATCAATATCTAGCACACCTCTTAGACCTGTGAATGTCTGTTGTTTGAAAAAGCTAAACTGTGGGACATTTCTGAGTGCATTAACTAAAATAACTGCACCCACTGGAAGCAATGAAAAACATTTTGAATACGTGATTCAGTTCCATGCGTTGGGTAGTAACATGCGTTAAGGGACTCCACTTTATCACCAAAAATCTGCCCCATCAAAAAGTAGGTGTTGAGTCCCCAATCGCATGTTAAAAACCACCAACAACAGAAATGAAGTGTAAGAAGTAACCAGTGAATGTATTGATATGGGGCCCTAAACCCTATATCATTACATCCAAAGTACTTAAAAAATGTGTGTAATGTAAAAAATAATGACCCTTTGAGTGCCAGTAGGGTATGCAATGCACTGCAGAGTGTTGCATACTCCACTGGCACACACTGGGTTAACTTCCCATCATCCCATTAAAATAAACACTTACCTGTAAGGCTGATGTCTAGCGGGGTCTTCAGTACCCTGGTCATCCACTGTAAATCGTCATCTGTAATCTTCTATTCTCTTCATCCGTAATCTTGTTTCTTCTTGATATCTTTCTTCTTCTTCCAAAAATCTTGTGCCTCACTGAAAAAAGAAATAAAAGTCAAAATCATATATGCCCCATAAAGTAATTTGCTCAATAAATGTACGCTGCCCCTATCCGCTGTTGCTGCTGGCAGCAGCAGGAGAAAAGCAGATGAAAAATCCCTCTCCCTCCCATATATCACTCGGGCTTTTGCCCGAGCCACGCTGAGACTGGTTTTTATATGGGTGAGGTCAATACAAGGATCTCTGCGGTGAGCTATTTATTCCAAGGCCTGATCAGGTGACCAGGGGACACCCCTTGAGATTAGAGGAAAGGAGGTTTAAACTTCAGCAGAGGAAGGGTTTTTTTACGGTAAGGTCTGTCAAATTGTGGAATTCATTGCCCAGTGAGGTAGTTACGGCAGATACAATGGATACATTTAAGAGAAGATTAGATACATTTCTTTCAAAAGGGAACATACAGAGTTATACTGTTTATCAGTAGGCTGATCAGGAAGGTCTGATAAAGACTAATTTAATTGGTAGCAGGAAAGCTATAAAATTCTCAGTTACTGAGGTATGAGGCGAAGGTTGAACTTGACGGACTTGTGTATTTTTTCAACCTAATTTACTATGTTATTATGTTGCAGCCCGAGAGGTATATGGGGGGGGTCATCTGATTTTCTCCTGCTGCCGCCAGAGGCGCAGCGACAATAGAGACAGCGTACATTTATTGAACAAATTACTTTACGGGGCATATATGATTTTAACTTTTATTTCTTTTTTTAGTGAGGCACACAGTTTTTGGAAGTGGAAGAAGAAAGATAACAAGTGGAAGGAACATAAGAAGAAAGAAGATCACAGGTGAAGGGGACAGAAGATAGAAGCTTACAGAAGAAAACGTGCAGTGGATGACATAGTGTTACAGCTATGGGGTATGGATGATAGGATAATGTTAGGGATAGTATTGTTTCACTTCATGGTTAATGTTAGGGGTAGTGTAGGGTTAGTTTTTGGAAGGGTGACTGTGTTTTTGAGCTCACGCTTGGTGTTTAATACTGTGTCAAACACCAAGTGTTAACTGTTTTCCTTTGATGTTCCCATTTCTAACTCTATTTAGAGTGAGTTTTGGAAGCTAAAAACACCCAACAATCGTTGGACCACAAGTTGGCTTCTATGTCCCAACACTAATTGTGGTACCTGTTGGTAGGGCTATTGGATTCAGACGGTACCAATGTGTGTATGTGTGTACC
Organism: Rhinophrynus dorsalis; assembly: GCA_037306005.1. NCBI lineage: Eukaryota > Metazoa > Chordata > Amphibia > Anura > Rhinophrynidae > Rhinophrynus > Rhinophrynus dorsalis. Next base: position 342,990,878 of record CM074722.1, on the reverse strand, counting down.
ATCTCTTGGGTGCTCTGTTTCAATGTGTAGTGTATATAGGGTTGATAGCTTATTGGGAGGTACTGGATATGACCCAACTGTCATAGTACATATTCATATCTCCCAAGTGTCCCTCTTTAGGAGGGACAGTCCCTCTTTGATACCCGAATTCCTCTGTCCCACTTCCCCACCCTGTTGTCCCTCTTTTTAGGAGATCAGACTGTGTGGTGTGTGTCTATAAGTGTATCACATTGCTCCACAGCAATAAAATTCACATTAATGTTTGTATAAGCGTCAGTATAAGTGTATATAGATTAGACTGGGTCAGTAAAATATTATGGTTTTGCTCTAAATAATTTATTCAGTTACACAAAGACGTGTCAAGAGGTACTAAAGTAACCTAAAAATCCTCGGTAATGCCCGACCCACCAGCTATACCCTCATCAAACCCACCTAAAACACCAATGTCCCATTTGAAATGTTGGGAGGTATGCATATTGCTACCAAAGACAAAATCATTGGGTGATGAAGGTCTTTTAAGAATTCATCAGGGATTTAGGCCATAAGCGTAGGCAAAGGATCTCCAATTCGTGTTCTCTGAAATTATCACAGTGCCCGTGATTTGGCCGCTTATTGTGTTACCTGTCATGTCCCCACTTGTGGACTAGCAGTGGCATTGCTGGTCGCTGCCACCTGACTGGCCTCTAGGTGCGGGTACACGTCTCTGACGTCGCGCTTGCTGTTTTGTACCTTCGGCACTAATTGGCCGATTGAGGTCCCGCCTTCGCCATTGGCCTTATATGCGGTCTGTAGACTGTGCTTCAGTGCCCTTTTGTGGTGTACCTGTGCATTGCTACTGTTGCCTCTTGTTTGACCCTTGCTTGGCTACCAATTATCCTCCGGCTCGATCCTTGGCTGTGTCTTACTACCTGCTCCGTGTTGACATCGGCCTTGTCTGACTAACCGCTCCGTGTATGACCTAGGCCTTTTCTGACTATCTGCTCCGTGTATGACCTAGGCCTTGTCTGACTACCCATTCCGTGCTTGACCCTGATTCAGGCTGATTACCCACTCTGTGAGTTCCATGGCTCTGGCTGACAATCTGATCTGGTTTTGACTTGTGGCTCTGTCTGACTACCCTCTCTGTGCATGGCCCTGATATTATCTGACTTGCACTGTCTCAATCGGCTGTTGCTGACTCTTACTCCTTACAGCCTAGAGTATCTGTACCTCCCTGGTACTGTGCTCCTTGTCCTCTGCTCGGCAGTCTCAAGGGTTAGTCTCACCTAAGGTATTGCTTGGTCAGTCTATGCTCTGGCATCCTCAGACTAGCTTTACCTCCTGGATACTACCTGCTGGTTACCCAGGTCTAACTCTTGTATCTGGATCCCTAGCTCTCTAGGCTTCCGCTATATCCACTCAGTAGAATCATTGTCTGGTTCTATCTCTTTGCTGCCTTGGCGATCTGTGGGCAGAGGTTGTAACTCAGTGTCAGCTCCTGGGTAGTGGACTATACACTGTCCTCATGCCTGTCCCTGGGAAGGTTGGGGAAGTGTATTTGCTCTTGTACTTTTATCTTAATAAACTGGTTAAAATTCATTTGTACCTGTGTTGTGTATTTCTTATCCTAAGTGTACCGTGACAGAAATACTATCTATGCTAAGTACAAGAGCTCTGGGCTCTAAATGCTGTTGTGGCCTAAAACTCCCAGCATCCACAATTAACCAATAGATAGCTGGGGTTGTTGTGATTCATGGGTGCCAACAGCTGAATTTTGCTTCCAGCAGGGTGCTAGACATTGGTTATGTAAGAGTAATAGCTATCAATAGCTGGAGATCCCACAGTTCAGTTCACCCAGACTTGGGCCCTTGGTACTTATGGCCAGTCCCTGTGTGCATTCAGCTGTGGCCTCACCAGCTGTTGGGGCCTTCCTAGCATGTCCTGATAGATATTAGCCATTGGAAGATGTGGGAAATACTATTCCTGGTGGACCCAGGGTTGAATTCACCCTGGCTTTAGATCTGGCCATATGTACTTAGGGAATAATACAGAGTATACTCAGCCATGGTTGTCAATTCATCTCCCAGCATCCATTAATAGCCAATTGGAGTTGGGAGTCATAGGCACCAACTGTAATAAAAGCAGCTCTAATTAATCATCATAGTATTTGGACTTTGGAGAGTGTTATTTCAATTCTGTCAGAGTTGTAGTTCAAGAGTAATTCAATGACAAAATATCCCCCTCCCACCCCTTTTACTGATGTAACACTGTTCAGCCAGATCAGAAGGGAGTTGCCCAGGTAGACTGCAGAGAGGGACAATCTTTAATTAAGATAAGGGAAAAACCTGAAAAACTTGTCAAGGGGGGCAGGGATTTCATTTTTCTCCTAGGAAGAAGAATGTCCCCTTCTGTTATCTGTCTGGTCTATGGACTGGATTCCACATCTGAGAAGAGATGGCTTACACTAGGTAAAAGGGGTGGGAGGGGAAACTTTGCTTGTGAATATCTCTCAAACCATAAAAGTTTGAGAGATAAGACTTATATCGTTCTTTATGTTTTTTTAATGCCTACAAAATAAAATAGAGATAAAACGAAGTATTACTATCCCTTTAAATCAGTATGAATGTTTAATTTGTGCTCAATGATGTGATTGGCTCTGTTCACACTAGCAACAATAGTACAGGTTTAATATTGTTCTAAACACCCAAAAATAAAACTTATTGAGCCCAGGGAGGTTCAGTATAGCCAATCGGCATGGGTACCATGGTTGTTTAAACTAGTGACAATTGAGTTTGTGATGCTCACTGCAATATCCAATGAATATCCAATGAATGGATGACCCAGGTGGTCATCACCTAGTGAAATATGGCTGACGCTGATGTGGGCGATCATTAATTACTCTGCCTCAACACCCCAAATGAGATGATTGCTAAGGAAATGTAGAATACAGCAGCTAAGTAAACAATTTGGAGAGAGCTATTTTGCAGCTCTGTTCAAGACACCAGTGTGAACAAGCTGTTGATTAAGGCACACTAGCGATTTGTTTGGTGTGCTGAAATCACTCACAAAATCACATAAAAAAACATGAGTGATTTGCATGCAACTTTCCATTGTGATTAAAATGGCATGAATCTCTATGTTTATACTCATAATGCTTTTCTTCAGATTCAATATCACAACTTCAACATTGAGCATTATTCAAATTAACCACCGATATTTGGGGCAATACCATTGAAACCAATACAATGTGCATATACTTCTGACTAAACACTTGGACCAAAAGTTACAGAAAGGGGCATTACCTTGCAACACACACTGTGTTTTGCAGCAGTGAGAACAGTCCAATAGGACATTTTACCAACTGAATGCATTTTTCATAGGCTTGAATCATTATAATTCAGGTACCAGTGAGAATTAGGCCTTAAGGGCAAGGCTCAAGTACATTAGGTTGGTTTTACTGTAAATAGGAAAATGGCAGATAAGATATCCCCATTTTTTATTATCTACTATGCTATATTTGTTTTTATCTGACTTAAATTACCTTGATTCACATGTAAGCGCAATGGAATTATCTTATCTTAATAATTATGGGGAGACTAAAACCAAATACATAAAACAAGTAGCAGAAATAAGAAAGCATTATAAAATACCATCCTGAATTAGCTTGAGTGTTATAATTTATATTCAAGGTAAATTCACTCAAAAATAATACAGCTAGCCCCAATGCTTTTGTTCTTACCTAGCAGAACACAATCAATGGGGCAAATGATGGGGAAACCCAAGTCTCATCATATTTGATCTGTATGACAGCCTATGGGCCGCTGTGTAGATAGGTCATACAAGTGATATTGGAGGTTGTTCATCACATCCTCAAATAACTGAATATCAACCTTTCTGAACTGAATAGCAGTGCACACTAATTACAAGCAATTAACTGATATCTCTTACCTCTCAATATGAACAGTGCAAACTACATTAAATACATTTTAGGATTATATTTAGGAATGTAACATTAATGACTAAGTTTTACATATGCTAGCTGTATGAATGTGATATTTAAAGTTCTATCAACCAATTACATTTTTTGGTGTTAGTGTTCCTGGAGACATAGGCCTATATTTATAAAAGCAAACTGGATATATTCTGAAATAAATCTGACTGCTTCATCAAGGATTAATACAGATTCCTGTTCAACTAAATTGCACTTATAACCCCTTGAATGCTAGAGAGGTCTCCAATGCATTGCAAAGCAATGTATTCAGGCCTCTCTAGAATCCAAGGGGTTAAAAAGGTCTATTAATGTGCATGTGGATGTAGGAATTTTCATTTTGTTCCCTATGGTCATACCTGGGAACTTCCAATTGAGGTCTGCCCAGAGGGGAGTCCTCTGGTGCAGCAGGGGGTGACAATAATGATGCAAATCGCATCAAAAAGGGGCGGGGTTGACACAAGTTGGGGGGGCAGGGCTTAAAGGTGTCACACAGAAATCTGGGGAAGGAGGAACACTGTGAGAAACAGCAGATGTGGGCAGAGTTTCAATAGAAACTCCCCACATCAGGAGGAATCTGCCTCTGCCCCGGAGGCCCGGTAAAGCTCTGTCAAAACTGGAGTCTCCGGGGCAAATCCGAAGAGTTCCCAGGTATGCCTATGGTGCAGCTGATTAACTCCAGAACAGCTCCATTTTATCTTCATACCGTATTTGCATGAATATAATGTGACCCCAAATGTAAAGCAACCCCCCCAGCTTTTGCTGTTCCGTTCTTGAAAAAAAGAAAAATACTGAATATAATCTGACCCTGTGTGTCTCTCTTACATGATCTTTCATGCTCCCTTCATCTCCATCCCTCCCTATATTTCATGTCTCACTTTATTTAATGTCTCTCTTTCTCTCTATTTGGCGTCTCTGTCTCCCTCCCTCTACCTTATCTTATATAGTTCTAAGAGACATCCTTGTTGTCGGAGCAGCAAGTAACACATTTAATTGCTGCCTGCCTCCATGCTAATTATGCCACATCATTTTCAGGTCCTTTCAGGACCTTCTATCATTGTGCAGACTCACCTCACTTCTAGTTTGAGCCTCCATAATGATAGAAGGTCCTGAAAATGCTGTGGGATATTAGTGAATTTAAACATGTCCCTGCTGTGTCACACTTCAACAAGGCTGCCACTTGAAATCATATATAATTAGGTAGAGGGAGGGAGACAGACATACATTGTGCTGACTACTGGATTGGCTCTTCTACCCATCCAAAGGGTATCCCAAATATAGGGCAACCTCAAATATAAGGAGAGGTCAATTTCTCATGCTGAAATCTATGGAAAAAACCCTGCCTTATACTTGAGCAAATGCAGTGAATATGGCTTTATTTTCCTCTACAATATCAGTGTATTTGATATTACATTTGCCTCACAATGGGGCAAATCTGCCAGTACAGCCATATGACATTAGCCTTTAACACCAGGAGCTGCACTTTAAGGGATAGTAATACTTAAAAATTACTATCCCCCATGTTGTTAATGAGTTAATGAGACCAGTGGCATCTCTCAAACCTTTATGGTTTGAGTGATATCCGCTTTCAAAGTTCCCTCTTTTTGGCTTTTCCCTTGATGTCAGTGTTCTAGCTGAGAGCAGGGGAATCCTCTTCTAGGATCAGCCGGCTGTTCTGCAGCAGAGCTGAGACTGCAGTAATAAAAACAAAATCCTTTACAAAAAGGTCTTGGTTTGCAAACACACGTAGAAGACCTTTTAAGTTAAGGATTTCTTTTTTTATGAACGCGATCTCAGCTCTGCTGCAGAGCCTCCGCCGGTCCAGGGACCGGATTCCCTTGCTGTCAACTAGAATGCTGATGTCAGGGGAGAGGGATCTTTGAAAGTGGATATGTCTCAAACCATAAAGGTATGAGAGATGCCGCTGGTCTCATTTAACTCCGTTTATTACTGGCTACAACATGGGGGATAGTAATTTTTAAGTATTACTATACCTTTCATGCAGTAGAGCACATAAGCACTATAGTCCATCCTATGATTGACATTAATGCCAGCAAGCCCCTTACTCTTGTTGTTTGTGCTAGTATGTAGAATTTGACTCTGAATAAATAAACATCCTAAAATGCCCTTAAAGGGATAGTAATACTTTATTATTACTAGCCCTCATATTGTACATATTTTCAAAATAATTTAATAGCCCCCAGGTTCATCTCTCAAACCTTTATGGTTTGAGAAATAACTGAAGATAAATTCCCCTTTCCCTCCCCCTTCCCTGAAGTCAGCGTTGTGATGACTGCAGGGATATCCGGTCTGACTTTCATCATGCGGCTCTGCAGCAGAGCCGCGATCGAGTTAGTGAAAAATAATTATTTCACTGAAACTGTCTTCTACATATGCTTGCAAACCAAGCACATGTAGAAGACCGTTTCAGTGAAATAATTCTTTTTTCACTAACTGGATTGCGTCTCAGCTGCAAAGCCACAAGCCTGTCGTACGACAGACTTCCCCTGCATTCAGTACAATGCTGACTTCAGGGAAGGGGGAGGGAGGGGGGAACTTTGCCTTTGGTTATCTCTCAAACCATAAAGGTTTGAGAGATGAACCTGGGGGCTAGTAAATAATTTTACAAATATCTACAATATGGGGGATAGTAATAATAAAGTATTACTATCCCTTTAAATGTCCATTTGCCATCTCCTTGGTGCAAGCAGCATTAATTGGCGCTAGGCAGGTACAGGCAGTAAACATTGTTTCCATTGCTTAATTTTAGTGTGTAATATGTATCATACATTCACCCCACAGTTCACTATAACCATGAGTCTATCAGATTTGCCCTTAAAAAAGTGATCATAAGTCCAGTAACAAGCTGATTTGACATATACACTGTCTGACACACAGACAAACAAATTCATTGCTGCAGAACCTTTTGGATAGCTTAGGCTAAGCAACCTCCAAATTTCTAGCTACTGGAGTCTACACCTCTGATCATTTTCAACTATCCAAGGGCCAGGAGCTGCCTATTATAAGTCAAAAGAGAAAAGTGAAACAAGGAATAGTTACACAGAAGACAAAAGATGGAACTTATGTAAATGAGGATAAAGGTCTAGCTGACTGCCTCAATATTTCTGTTTAGTTTTTACAGAGGAGGGTGAAGGGATGAGACCTCTAAAAAAAATATATAGCGAGACATTGGAAGCATGCATTTTTACAGAAGAAGAAATTCTACTTCAACTCTCTAAAAACAGATAAATCAATGAGACCAGATGGAATATACCCAAACTTATTACAATAACTTAGGAGACTCTGTCAAAACCTTTAACAGAATAATTTAGACAGTTACTATTGACAGGAATAGTTCCAGAAGACTGGAAGGTAGCAAATGTACTGCAGTCTCACAAAAACGTTAGCAAGGAAGAGACTGGAAACTACAGACTAGTGAGTCTTATGTTAGTAAGGGGAAAATTAATGGAAACATTGTTATTAAAAGAAAGAATTGTTAAATATCTGAAGTTAAATCACTTGCAAGATCCTAAACAGCACAGGTTTACAACAGGGAATTATTGTCAAACTAACATTTTTTTGACTGGGTTACTAAACTGATAGGCAGCTATTATAACTTATCTAGGTTTCAGTAAGTCATTTGACACTATCCATTCATAGAAGACTCATTAATAAATTACAGTGTTTGCATTTGAATGTAAAAATAGGTGAATAATGAGGCAATGTTGAGTGACAGGAGACAGGGATGTAGTTAACGGAGAATATTGAGGGGACGGTCATGTTACTAGAGGGTTACCTCAGATATCTGCATTGCGACCTATTCTTTTTAATATTTTCCTTAGTGATACTACAAAAAGGTCTTCAAGACTGTCCGGATGGATCACAGCAATGGACAATCTTCAGTTCGCATAAGGAAAATCCTGTCAAGGGGGCAGGGTTTTCCTTATGCTCACAGTGAGAAGGTTATCCCTTGCTGCAATCTGTCCGGTCAAGAGACCAGATTCCACATCTGAGGAGAGGTGGCTTACACTAGGTAAAAGGGGCGGGAGGGGGGTATTTTATCATTCAATTCAATTACTCTTGAACTACAACTCTGACAGTATTGAAATAACACTCTCCATGGCCCAAACACTATGAAGATTAATGGAAGCTGTTTTCTTTGCGAAACATTACTATGTCTTTAAGCATGCATGGGATAGGCATAAGGATATCCTGAACATATGACAAGACCAAGCACCAAACAGAGTTTGAGATTTTTACAGCAGGAAATATGGCCAGACTAAATGGGCCAAATGGTTATTTGTCTTCAAATGTTTATGTTTCTATGATTCTGTCATTGGGGAAACAGAACTATATGTTGGCCTTCTGCTTATTCATAGAGTGTAGCCTCTTATAGCACAATGGGTATGTTGGAGTGTCAGCAGAAGCATTGTTTATATAGTAGTTAGTCAGTGTGATTGATAAATGACCTCTGGTTGTGATCAAAAAGATAAACATTCCACCAGTTCTCTAAACAATCACTTCACTCACATGTCAGAGGAAATCAGTAAGGTGCAGTGCACCTTAACCCTTTCATGAACAGAGGGGTGTGCAATGCATCGCTTTGCACTCCCTTCTGGTCCCCAGTTGGTTAATGTAGAACTATGCTGGTCCTCAAGGGGTTAAAGGGATAGTAATACTTCGTTTTAACTTTATTTTATTTTGTAGGCATTAAAAAACATGAAGAATGATGTAAGTCTTATCTTTCTAACCTTTATGGTTTATGAGATATTCACAAACAAAGTTTCCCCCTCCCGCCCCTTTTAGCTAGTGTAAGCAATCTCTTCTCAGATGTGGAATGCAGTCTATAGACCAGACAGATAACAGAAGGGGACACTCTTATTCCTATGAAAACAATGAAAACCCTGCCCCCCTTGACAAGCTTTTCAGGTTTTTCCCTTATCTTAATTGAAGATTGTCCCTCTCTGCAGTCTACCTGGGCACCTCCCTTCTGCTCAATCTGAACAGTGTGACATCAGTAAAAGGGGCGGGAGGGGGACACTTTGTCATTGAATTACTCTGGAACTACAACTCTCACAAAATTGAAATAACACTCTCCGAAGTCCAAATACTATGATGATTAATTAGAGCTGATTTTATTATGAAACATTACTATCCCTTTAGAGTATAACTGTATGTAAAATATAATTATCTTCACTGTAAGCATACATGGCTTTTATGTAAAGTAAATTCCATTGCATGTCATTGATAATGCACATGGCTTCTATACAACATAATTCCCAATCAGTTCCGGTGTACGTCCACGTGGCTTCTATGTAAATTAACTCATAACAAATTCCATTGTAAGCACATGTGGCTTCTATGTAAAATAACTCACAGTTAATTCCATCGTAAACACACGTGGCTTCATTGTAATGTAAGATTTAGTTCTACTTTACATGTTTTACTTCTCTGTAAGACATTTCTCCCTTAATTCAATTTTAAGCACGTGAGCTGAGATGCACTATAGTTTGATTAAGGCTCTATATGGTGATGTTGTGTCCGATCTGTATTGAAGGCACATTGCCATTTTGAACTAACGTTTGTTCACCATTATATCCCCATCACTCTGCCACAAATCCAACATCCTCACCATGAATCCGCCATACCTTAGACAGCTTTACGACTTTGAACTTAACACATTGACAATGGGTAATTTACATATGGCAATGTAGGTTAATGAGCCACTGTCATATTCATGTGGGTGTAACCATATTAGACACACGCAGAAAGCACTAATAGCTGCCTTTGCTGTCAGAGTTCACTGTCCCAACATCTTCAACCTTTTTGTTCTCACCTCTGCTAGGAATGTAATCCCAATATTGACTATGGAAAATCTCTTAAAAGTTAAACACCTTTAATAAAAATGAATCTACAAACTCAAGACATAATTCCCTTCTGTGGATGATCATCCAACCATGGGCTCATATTGTAAGCAAATACTTCACCAAGCTGCCCTGCTGGCATCTGCTCACAGCAGTACATCTTGGGGAAGCATCTGCTCTCCTTGGCAACTAGTCAAGACAGTGTCTCAGGGGGTTTACTCAAGGTGGCTGCTCCGAGTGGCAGGGGTGACATCAATGTACAAGAACCTGTGGGCAGGGCGTACAAGAAAGGATATGCCTGTGTAACAACCCCCCACCGGGCAATGCAAAGAGACCCTGGGGACAGGACCTGGATATTGGGGCTTAAGTGTTATCTCCCTGCTTGGTGGATAGCAGATGGGCTAGCTGAGGCATGTGGTCTCAGTGTTCATACTCCCATGGAGAGGGCTCTCACCTGCGCTCCTGCTCTAGTCCTCTACACCCCCACAAAATGGAGGCAAAACCTGCTTTTGAAAATGTGGTGTGCAGAGAGGGACTGTAGAGGCTTGCAGGGCATCTTGATGAGTCATCAATTGCAGAGGATGGACAGTGATGGTGGGTGGCTGAGTGGTGTTCATAAGCTATGAGGAGCTGAGAGAGAGAGCCACATTGGCACCAGACAGGGACAAGGCATTGTGGAATGTAAAGGGACAGTCAGGTTGTGAAGTTGAAGACCTAATAGACTGGATAACACTGCTCCCTTCAAACCAGTTGGTTAATAGATTACTCAATAAACGTAGTGAGCTGTTGCTGCCCCAGCCACTACATATGTATGGAGTATTTGGCTACTAGATGAAGGTGTGGATGTGAACACTACAGAAAGGACACAGAAACAGAGATATGTCAGCACTGCAGTATGTGGCTATGTGAGAGGATGCCAGTGGGATAACTTCCCAAAGTCACATCTGCTCAGATCACCAGACACACTGCGCAGTAGATGTGACACCAAGCAGCAGAGCTGTCAGCCACTCATTTCTCTCAAATGCATTGTCCATGTTCTTCCTTCTGTGGGTTTTTGGTCCAGCTACTCTGCTCTGGTTCCTTCCCTTCAACTGCTTCAAAGACTCTCACTTGTAAGTCACCCTGGTGGATCTACCATCTCGCTTCCTCTGTAATCCACTGGGTATTGAATAAATGGGTATCTCACACAATTTTTGGGATTCTTCTTGAAATCAGTTTCACACAAAAACTCTCCCAGTGCAGCTAACTCATATGTGGTGTGAGTGTCAGCTTTGAAGCAGTTGAAGGGAACAATCCAAAAGAGTGGAGTGACTGGACCAAAGTCCCACAGAGGGAAGAGAAAATAGAGATGATGACCACTTAGTAGAACACTAATACAAGAATTGTTCTGGTAAATGCACCTCAATCACTTAGTGTCTTGAAGTTGGACACAAAAATACAGTTTAACAAGACATTCTCCTGTTAGAGCATTACTGGATGGAGGACATCTTCTAGGTTAATTTTTTGTAGCCATTACATACCTCCCCTAATTAAATTTAGTCTAGTTAGACTCATGGGTCCCCAATTAGGTGGTAACTTTCTCTAAACCCAGGGTCACTTACTTTAGTAGTCCCATTCTAGCTCCTCGTAGTCATGAGGGCTGCTGTTCTTGGTGCTGAAGTATCTCTGTATCCTCTCTGTTCCCACCATTCCTTCCCCAACACATCAACAACTTTACACCAGGAGGACATGCTAATGATCACAGTCTCTTCCCCTCCCCTTGCATCCCTAATTAATTCTTAGTGAATATGGCGATGTGTGTCTATCACCACAGAAGTATGCTCACAACACATCAATAGAGACACACTGCAATAGAATCAAACCTTAGTGCGTCTCCCCAGTGGAGTCTATGTAATATAACACAATCAGTTCCACTGTGAGTGCACATGGCGTCTATGTAATATAACTTACAATTAATTGCATTAATTCTGTTGTAAGTGCATGTGGCTCCTATATAACATACTCCCACTGAATTTCATTGTGAACTCATGTTGGCCCTATGTAACATAAATCACATCTGTAAGCACACGTGGTTTCCATGCAGAATCATTCAAGTTGAATTCCATTATAAGCTCACATGGCTAATGTTTGTGAATGAGCACAGCTACTCACATTGCTCCTATGACATTTATATTATTATTGATTTCTAGCAAATAAAACAAACATGGCTTTGAACAGTTTACCAGTACCGTGGCTTTTTCCATTATACATGAGCTTCATGTCATACTTACAGAGGAATTAGGAGTATATCGGAGAAATCGAACAACTTTGGCATCTGAAGCTGGGCATGCCAACGCCATGTATCGATTGCGGTATGTTCCATAGATTTTCAAGTGAAATCCTGGCTTCATCCCTGAAGGGTTACCCAAGATGGCTTCCTTTCCTGCACTGGTGAGATCGATTCCATAAGCAGACAGGTCAAAATATAAATTGTGAGCTCGTATCTCTGGAGTTGGCACCTACACGGATTGGAATAACAACTCATAAATTTTCACATATCTGAAAATTATAGCGTAGCACCTTCTGTGTGCAACCATTATAGACACCAGAGCTCTTTAACCTTTTCGGTGCGCAACTGACTGCCACTCTAATAACTAATGTAACCTGGTTAACCATTTCATGCCAGAGTGGAGGCAACACATTTTGAGACAATGGGGGAGATTCACTAAGTGATGGTAATGTGGTGATGAAGTGGAGATGACTTCTCCAATTTATCGCTTCTCCAATTCCTATGTTATTCTATAGAGCCTATGCACTAGACATAGGCTCCATAGAATAACATAGGAACTGGAGAAGTGATTAACTGGAGAAGTCACAAATTAGTGAATCTTCCCGAATGTGTTGGACCCCACTTTGCTCTGAAAGAGGTCAAAATTAATCTAAAGCAATAGTAAACATTCATTATGAAAACACATGACTCCAGTAGCAGTTTAACATAACACCCCCAATGGTTTGAACTGGAATAAGTTTGGAACAAGATATTATTCTCCTACTGCTAAATGATTTTTTTGTTCCAAACTTATTCTATTGCAGTCTATGGGAGACTGGAGTCCCTGACTAGAAGTCTTCACAGTCATAGTAACAGATCTACCATGTAGTGATTCAACCTCAGCTAAAGCATCTGCCAGCAATGGGAGCATCCTTGTGTTATTCAGCAGGAAAATCCCTACAGTATATGATTTTTTCATAATAAAACTCTACTTACCCTTTAAGAACTACCGCATTGATATGTCAAAGCAATAATTATCCTAAAAGCATATTTGAACTGTTATCAGCACACACACACACTAATATTTGTAATTAGGTTTGCAGATGTTTAATATCCTGTTCAGATCTACTCAGCATATTTTTTGATAACTGTACGAGTGAGTTTACACCCGTAATTATTCATAACAAAATACATATAAACAATTGTACATCATAAAGCTGCAAATGTTAAGCTGTTTAAATAAACATGATGGAAAAAGTATCAGGGGCAGAAGACAAATATTTGGGCACCGTCTGTTCAAAAGAAAAGTGGAGAAGTTCTGGGGCAAACCATTTTCACAATAGGGGAGAACTAAAAATTCCAAATAAAATCACATCGATTTAAATGAAGATTTTAACCCTTTGAATGCTAGAGATGTCTCCAACACATTACGGAGAAATGCACTGGAGCCCTCCCTAGCATTCAAGGGGTTAAAACCTCCATTTGAATCAATAGAAATGTTTAGTTCTCCCCTAATAGTGCAAATGGTTTGCCCCAGAACTTCTCCACTTTTTTTTTTGAAAATACAGTCTTTGAAAGTATATTGGAACACAGAGTATAATGGAACAAGCTACATCTTTAACCCTTTGAGTGCAAGAGGGGTGTGCAGCTGATGCTTACCGTCTCATTCTACCTCTGACGAAGCCACGCGTGTAAGCGGCGAAAAGCGTAAGTGTTTTCCAGGAGTGAACGCGGTCCTTCTCTCACTCTACAATACTACTCTTTAATAGAATTTTCATTACTTGTCTTTTCATGCCGATATTTACGGCATGAATTCACTCTTGGCTGGAATGTACCGGTAATGTGAAAGCTGAACCGGGAGGTAAATGTAGTGTCTGTCCTAAAGCACAAACAATAGGCACTCTTTTTCCTGGCTATCTCTTTATGCAGACAGGTTCATTTTACTATCTGACTGTTTCATTAAGAAAGTGCAACAGTATTTACAATAGTGCTAGAGTTACTAATTTAATCTTGCATTAGGACAATTCTGTCCAGTAAGAGTGAAGAGAGCATATGCAACCCCAAAACTGAATCTATGGTTTTAATAGACACTACAATGAGTTTTTAACCATTACCAATAAGGGTTATATTTAAAACCTTAGATTTCTACTAATAGTAGGATACTTCTCCAGCACTGAACTAGCCTTCTTCATTGCACAAAGTGTGGTTTGGACTACTCTAACCAGACATACATGCAAGAGAGGGCTGGCCTGGGGGGCAGGGGGGCAATTGCCCCCTGGGCTGGTCATGTGTCTGGGTCGGTGGGCCACTGCCTCACTCAATCTTCCACTTGTAAATGGAGCTAAACTAGTGATACCACAGAGCCTACATTTGAAATTAATCTAAATACAAATGATAACTCAGAGCTACAATCCAAATAGAGCTACACTAGTGGTATAGCCCATTTCCCTTGTAAGATCTATGGCATCAATATTGTAGTAGTATCACTAGTATCACTAATGTAGCCCCATTTCAACTGTAATCTCTGTGGTATCACTTGCCTTACTTCACAACATTAAGGACAATTTTAAAATTAACAAAACAGGGGTGGGCTTGGACAGTGGGCTTGGACGATAGTAGAAATGGGCCACTTGATTGTTTTTGCCCTCTGGGCTGTATGTTGCCAGCCCTCCCCTGCATACATGTTTCAATGCCTTTTCTCTCTCTTGCACATTATGTAGACTGATATAGCAACAGCACAACCCCAAAATAGCAGGTAATGAAAATGCTGCACCCAGAAAAATCAACATTTGAGCTGCAATAACTTTACACTGAAGGCTCTTCTAGCAGTTGGAATAACTTAGTTTTACTCTGAACAAAATGCAGCTAAATAAAACGGGATTGTAGTCTTCAATAGTTGGTGAGCCAAAGTTTGTCTTTTCCCGGTCAATGTATCCATCAATAGACTCTCAGTCTTCTAACACTCACTATCTGATTTGTGTTCCAACCCTTTAATTACTTTGTCCTATCCAATTTGCAGCACATCTGTTTGGTCCTGTAACCCCCCTTTCCTCACATATTTTTCTTTTTTTGCTTTTTATATACAAAGGTATCACCTGTTTATAAAATCCTGAGTGTATACATGAACTCATAGCTTACAGTAGTTTGAAAACTTCTTCCTGAAAAGGAGACTTAAGGTGGAATGCAAGAAAGCAGAGCATTCACTATTTTATAAAAGCCATAAATGTATGTGATATTTGCAGTTGATGCAAGAAACCTATTAACACCTTTATACTGAACAGCACGTGGTCATAAATTAACAGCAAAGTTAGCGAATGCTCCTAAATTAGGGGGACCAGACCTCACCTTTACATACTCAATTCAGTAACATTTTGGTGCTAATCATTTTGCCATCAAGGTAACTAGCCATTGCATGTGTTTCTTGAATTCCGCCCGAAGTGTCCTTAAAGTTCACAATGTAATTTTCTCCATTTAGCTATCAATGGTAACATCTCTAAATACTTTTGTTAATTTACTGTTAAAAAACTATTTTGCTTTTTCATCTAAAACAGTATAAGGCTAACATGGTGCCCTCTTTACTCAACATGAAAAAACTACAATACATATTTTTCTATATTATACAAGATTTTTCCTTAAACTTAGTTGTTCAGTTCTTGTCTACCTTTAACATCCTAAAGGGATAGTAATGTTTCAAAATAAAAGCAGCTCCAATTAACCTTTATAGTATTAGTATTTGGGCCATGGAGAGTGTTATTTCAATACTGAGAGAGTTGTAGTTCAAGAGTAATTGATAGATAAAGTATCCCCCTCCTGCCCCTTTTACTGATGTAACACTGCTCACCTCAGAATAGAAAGGTGGTGTCCAGATGGCTTGCAGAAAGGGACAATCTTCAATTAGCATAAGAGAAAAACCTGAAAAACCTGTCAATGGGGCAGGGTTTTCATTGTTCTCACAGTAAGAAGATTGTCCCTTGCTGTGAGCTGTCTGGTCTGTGGACCAGATTCCACATCTGAGGGGAGGTGGCTTATACTAGGTAAAAGGGGCGGCAAGGGGATACTTTATCATTCAATTACTCTTGAACTATACCTCTGACAATATTGCAATAACACTCTCCATGGCCCAAATACTATGAAGATTAATTGGATCTGCTTTTATTTTGAAAAATTACTATCCCTTTAAGGAACTTTGACATACAAGGACTGTCACACCGGTTCGGCACTTAAGGACCAGTAATTGTCCTGGTACGTCATGGAATTCCAGGGTCCCCCGAGGCTGCATACCACTAGGGGATCCCGGAATCTAAAGATGCAAAAAAAGAAAAAAAAAGATAACCCCTGGTCCTTAACCGCTGGCCACACACTGCCGAGGCTGGTTGTTAAGGGGTTAATTTTCAGTGATTTCAGTGTCCTCTACCAGGAATCCTTAATGACAGTCAGCAACTGAATAATATATCTGCAAAGGGTCATATGGTCTGTTTAACGCATTGGCTATTCAGTTATACAAGGATTGAGACACAGAAGGACTCAGCTTTTATGATCTTTTCTCAGTTATAACTGAATCATCTAATCTTTCCTATAGACTGCAGATAGAAGGTGACATTATCACTTAATTTTAAAGGAAGAGAATACATTAAATAGCTGAGTTGATGGCAGTACATCATATTAAAGGGATAGTAATGTTTAAATTTCAGTTTATTTAATATTGTAGGCATTAAAAAAAGAAGTACAACAATGTAAGTCTTATCTCTCAAACCTTTATGGTTTGAGAGATATAACTGGCTAAAGTTCCCCCCTCCAGGCTGTTTCAGACAAGTCTGCCATCTAGCTGACAGCAGGAGATTCTGGTCCCAGGACCAGCTGGCGGCTCTTCAGCAGAGCCGAAATCGCAATATGTAGAAATAAATACTTAATTGCAATGGTCTACAAAGTGTGCTTGCAAACCAGGCACACTTTGTGCACTGTTCCAATTAAGTATTTATTTCTAAATAGAGCAATTTCAGCTCTGCTGGTCCAGGGACCGGAATCTCCTGCTGTCAACTAGATGGCAGACTTGTCTGAAACAGCCTGAAGGGGGAACTTTAGCCAGTTATATCTCTCAAACCATAAAGGTTTGAGAGATAAGACTTACATTGTTGTACTTAATTTTTAATGCCTACAATATTAAACTTAAATGTAAACATTACTATCTCTTTAAAGAAAAGGCAAGTCAGTAGGAAACATACATTTACATCTGCTACTAAAATAATGAACATTAAAATCAAATGTTAATATTACTTTAATCCCTTGGATCATAAATATAATACTAGTGTAATGGGTCATATGTCAAAAGCAAAAATGAAAGAGTTCTAGGGCAAACTATCTACACCATTGGGGACATATACAAATTCCCACTGATATAACTATTAAAGGGATAGTAATACTTAATATAAAAAATATATATTGTAGTGTATCCCCCTGAGTAAAAAAAGGGTACTCTCACTGCTGAAAGGTGTTTTATTCAAAAGTTATTACAGCTCAAAGTTGAATTTTTTAGGTGCAAAATCACAGTGTCCTGAAATTGTACAGTGGAGCTGTTGTTACACGATCCTATGGACAGCTACGGTCCATAGACCATAAATCTCCATCGGATGGTGTAGCAACAGCGCCACTGTACAATTTCAGGCCACTGTGATATTGCACCTAAAAAAATTCAACTTGAGATGTAATAACTTTTGAATAAAACACCTTTCAGCAGTGGGAGTTCCCTTGATTTACTCAGGGGATAAACACTACAACATATTTTTTTTTACATTTTAAGTATTACTGTCCCTTTAAGGTTCAGAAGAGCATACAGTGCTTTGAAAAGCATTGGCACTTAGAGGGTCAAATGTGTTTTTAACTCCTTGAAAGCTAGAGATGTGTCCAATGCATTGCCTAGAAATGCGCTGGAGACATCTGTAGCATTCAAGACTTAAAAAAACACTTTTGTATCAATGTGCATTATGCAAATCTTCATTTCTTTCCCAAGCTGAGGTTGGTTTGCCCACAAATTGCATCCTTTTTTCTTTCTAGATATGGCCCAATGCCTCTAGCATGCAAGGAGTTAACACAGAACACATTTGATGCATGCCATCCATTTACAGTTAATGCAAACCCTTTTTTTTTACAACATGGCAAATGTGTTTTGTAAGATGAAAATTCTCTAGAGAGACTTTGTGTTGTTCCATGTCCTATATATTAATTCGCTAAATTGTGTGTCAGAAGCCATCATGCGCAGTCCTTGACTACAGTCTGAATTCGGAACGACCCGCTTCGTATCAGCCGTGGCACGGGCAGTCTTTACTGTGCATGTCTGCACCGCGGCCGTTGTTGGGTGGCACTGTGGCCCGTGTACACAGGCTCTTCAACTAGTATGCCATAATCACTTCCATTAACATCCATTATTGGCATTGGCAAATTTAGTACATGATATTACTTAACTTTATTTTGATCCTCTCCTCAGACAGAACAATCTCTTCGACTAGAGGTAGTCAATTTTTGGACCTACTCGTACAGCTATTTAAGATTACAACTCCCATTATCCCACCCAGCCAACAGGTGGTTGGGGATGATGGGCATTTAAGTTTCTAACAGCTGGAGGGCCAATGATTGACTACACTTGTGCTACAGAGTGAGAATTTAAATATAGTATTCCCTGGAGACAGTTATATCTCTATTTGATCTACTGTAACAACCTTAATCTCCTGTCTTCCAGGATTTGTTCTCATTTGTTGTAAATATTGGTAGAGCTGAATTAACAGAGAAGAAGTCTGAGATGCTCAACTAGGCACTCTGATGAAGTGTGAAAGTGAAACACGCGTCAGTTTAGATCGAGATTTGAACGGCAAATGTAGACTATGATAGAATAAGTTCAAGAACAGACTAGAATGTTATACCAAGTTTAGAACAAGATTTAGAACAGTAATTGTAGACTATGACAGAATGAGTTTAAAAATAGAATAGAACGTTATACAAGAGTCTCTCAGATAATCAAGGGTAATTTTAATTACTGTGAGGAGTCAAGACAGGCGAACAGTCCGAGACCTTAACCCCACAGAAAGTAACCCAGGCAATATTGAAATTGTATTAGGATGCTTTATTAGGGAAGGCCACTTTAATGTCATACTAAGCACTGTGAGGAGTTAAGATAGGTCAAGAAATTCAAAGAACACTTTAATTGCACCGGGGAAACCGCCAGAAATTCTATCGAGTTAAGCCGGTGACCCAGAGTCTATCATGGCACCCTGATCAGGGTTGTATGTTATAGCCATCTTATTCTCTTATGGCCTGCTGGGGTTAACTCATTTCATTAGCGGTAATTTGCTGCAAGCTGTAGTCTATAACTCATCAGTGTGTTCAAATCCCTACCTCCAATTCAATTTCGGAGACGGGGAGTTCACTGACCATAGTCCGACTTTACAATCTGCTTGTTCAGTATTTAAGCATTGAAATGGGTTTTCAAGGTTAATATAGAAAACAATTACAACTATTTTAACCAGTTACTCTCAGGACTGTTCGCCCCATAACAGGACAATACTACAATTTAGTAAAACAATCCCAATAAATATCACACGGACAATTTCAAATGAGATTATAAGCGAGTCATTTGATCAAGGCATTGGAATTGTTTGTCCTAAATCCAAAAGTATAACGATTTCTCTAATATCCCTTGTTCAGATAACTCCAATGAGTTTTGAACACAGCACTCAAATTCATGAGCAGATCAACAAGTGTGTAATGCACTTGTTAGTAATCTAATTAACCCCTTAAGGACCACTGACGTGGCAGGACCATCACGCTGGTCCGGCACTTAAGGACCAGTGACGGTCCTGGCACGTCACGTACTTTTACTCACCGCGCTCCTGTAGGAGCGCGGTGAGTAATACCAGGCACTGAAGTTGATCGCTCTGGAGCGATCTCTTCCAGTGCCCCGTTTGACGTGCCGCCCCACGTGATCAGTCACGTGGGACGGCACGTCAAAGATTCCTATGTGGTCCTTAAGGGACGGCACGCCCCGGGACCGCTGGTCCTTAAGGGGTTAATAAATTTTCAACAAGCTAACTCACTAGAGTGTCGTGACAACTGTGGCATTTAACGAATATAAAGTACATTACATACCATCAATAGTTGGGCTCAATTGAGTCACTTCCATGATAATTAGGTAGTACTGTTCCTGAATATATTCCTACCAATGATATAGTAACACTACAATAACTAACTGCAGACGTATTATAAGAACTACTAAGTGATAATAGCAGACGATATAATAACATATCAGCAGTATTTATTTAAATGTAGTAACAGATATAAATACATGGTATGTGATACGTGATAGATTACTTCTCTCATTTGGAGCCTGTTATAATGACCAGATTATAATATTCAAAACTGGTCTGACCATACAATACAGGCTCTTAAAACCAGTAATTCCCTTGTTTATAGTTCATTTTGGGAATAATTTACTTGAGATAGACTCCACGTTTTGCAATAAAAAAGTCTAACACAATTTATTCCATATAGGACCACATGATACTCCCTTTCTCTTTAATTTTTAATAAATCAGCTTTAATAAAATGTATTTTAACTCTTAAATTATTTTATAGTGGTTCATGTTCATTTTCAGGGCGGATTAATCTTGATCTCATGAGGAAATAGGAGTGCTGTAAATGAGATTTCTTTTTTGCTACTTCTTTTGTAGCTTTTTGTCAGTTTGGCTAATTTTAATCTCACTGCACCCATTTGCATCAAATATTTAAATCTATAATCCTCAAGTGGAGTAGTGCAACCATTAATCCTGAAGTAGGGTTAAATTGTGTGTTTTTTTTAGGCACATGAGCTTGCAAGGGTATGCAAAAAGCTCACTGGGACTGTGTCCTCGCACCCAGGGTGCAATCTCTATGCGTACCCTTGCAAGCTCATGATTCTAGTTGAGCATCTCTGACTTCTTCTATTTCTATGCAAATTGCTCTTAGGATTAGTCACCATAAGGGTAATGGGGGAATCCAGATGTGGACCCCTTGCTCACAAGTGCCTAGAGCAGTGGTTTGCAATCTTGTTTTTGATCGGGGCACCCCTGCCATGTAATCTACAACATTCGAGGCACCTCTAATATATTTAATGTACTTTATCAAGGGCATAATGAAAGGTACAATGCATATGTATGCAGTTATTATTAGGTCTTACAATCCTAATAACAAAACTAACATATTGTGCATAACAATTTCTATAAATCTTTATTTAAAAGTCCATTTTTGTTAGTCTTTATAGAAAATATGGGGCACCCTAAGTTGATGTCCGTGGCACACCAAAGTGCCACGGCACCCTGGTTGAGAATCACTGGCCTAGAGGGATCAGTTGCATCTCACCAACGAGGTACAACAAGGCCGAAATGTACATCTGGGGTTAGCTGTTTCCCTTGTTCAGAGAACAATTGTCTGGAATTTCGTGGCTGGACTGTCATTTTGGCAGAACCTGTATGATATGCTTCAGAATATTTATTTTCTGTGTATGCTAAAAGAGATTGCACCCTGGGTGCGAGGACACAGTTCCAGTGAGCTTTTTGCATACCCTTGGAAGCTCATGAGTCTAGTTGAACATCTCTGACTTCTTCTATCAGGGGAGGGCTGGCAATGTTTGGCCTGGGGGGCAAGTACAATCAAGTGGCCCATTTCTACTATCTCTCTAGCCCACCATCCAAGCCAATCTCTAGGGATACATAGCAAATAGATTACAGGAGGGTTAGAACTCTTTTAACTATCTAATGAAACAGTTTTCTTTGTAAAACAGTTGAAAACATTATATATATATATATATATATATGTTTTCCTCTTTCAAATGGAGATTTTTTTTTTGACAGATCACTCTAAAGTGGAACAATCACCCAAATTAAAGTTACCCCAAATAATTATGCACATATCCATATTAGTATTATCCAGAATAAGTCCAGAGTTATTGATGAATCCAACTCATTCTGAGATGGTCAGGCAAGCACCTTGCTGTAGAGGCATCTGTGCTTCTCTGCCATCAGTCCCTTCCTAGAGGAGACTGGGAAGGACAGTGCAAGTGTGCAGATGTCTCTTTGGCAAGATGTCTGCACTGATGCCTGCCTGTCCATCTCAGTTGGATTTGTCAATAATGATGGATTTATTCAAACTTATACTAGTATGGATATGCTTATCATTATGTGCATATTTATTTGGGGGGTAACTTTAATTTGGGTGATAGTTCGCTTTAACCCTCTGAGTGCTAGAGAGGTATCCAACACATTGCCTTGCAATGAGTGGGATATCTTTCTGGCACGCAAATGCTTAATGACTGCAACAATGAACAGTCTGTTGCTGCTTTTCTGTTTACATTTGTTTTCTGCAGTGCAAGAAGTAAAATGGACCTGCTTGGCACATCTGCCATCAGATCTACTCTCTTCTTTAACCCCATGAGTGACAGAAAGGAGAGCCATGCATCTCAGAGTGTTGCAACACTTTAAACCTTTGAGTGCCAAAATAGTATCTAACACATTGCAAAGCAATGCATTGTATAACCCTCTGACAATCAAAGGGTTACACCTCCTACCCCAATGCAGCTTTATACAGTGAATTATGAGTACAGAGAATTATGCCATAATATATCTGCTTTAAAGCACTTTTACATTTCTAACTTCACTCTAATTTATTCTGATAAGGCTGCACTTAGGTGGGAAATGTAAACGTGCTACAAAGCAGACAGTGATTTAGATAGATGTCAGAGGCTACAAGTGTAGTCAGAAACTCTCCGTTCTAACCCAATAGTGGTAAAGACAGAAGCACACAGCATTGCAGAAATATCCCTGGTGTAGGCAGTGGCAAAACACAAAATGCTGGGGCCCTCCTGCAAATTCTGATAAGGAAGTCTCCATCCCCACCCTGTAATTAGGCTCTTCCCACACCTTTACACCTCATCCACATAATAACAAAATTAATAAAACATCATACAACAGCACCTACAACCAATATTATACAAAGAAAAAAGATGAAGGAAGAAAGGAGACAGAGGAGAGATCAGGGAGTATTAAGATGGAAGGGTTGAGGGAAAATAACTATGAGAGGAAGGAATAAGATAGAGGGATGAAGCAGAGAGGAATGAAGATCTTGAGGGAGATGAAGGAAGAAGCTGGAGGGAGGAAGAAGAGGGAGGGAGGAAGAAGATGAAAGGAAGAGGAGAGAAACTGGAGTGAGGAAGTAAACTGAAGGGAGGAAGAAGAAGGAGTGAGAGGGATACTTTGGATGTGTAGGGGGAGGAAGAGAGAAGATGGAGGGATGAAGATGATGGCTGGATGAACAACATGTAGGGGGAGGAAAGCAGAAGGTGGACAGAAAAGTGGGACTGAAGGAGAAAGATGAAGGGATAGAAGAAGGAAGATGACAGAATAATGAAGTGAGACAGGGAGGGAGGGAGGAAGGAATAAGATATAGGAAGGGAAGGAGCATGAAGTTGGAGTAAGAAGTAAGTGAAAGGGAAAATATGGAAAGAGGAGAAAATAGGCATTTTTTACAATAATAAAAAAGTATATGTGAACTTGCCACTGAAGCTAGTAGAACTGTTTACACGCAGTGTTGCCTCTGTATATAATGATCCCATGCTGCCTGTGCTAGTTGGTGCTCTGGGACCCCACAATCACAGTATAGTAAGTGAGTGAGAATCAAATTTAAAAAAGTCTCTTTTAAGAGAGTAGGCACTCCAGAGCTCCTGTTATCTACTGTATATAGTCATTCCTCACTCCAGAGCTCCTGTTATCTACTGTATATAGTGATGCGTTACACTTGGGCACTCCTCACTCCAGAGCTCCTGTTATCTACTGTATATAGTGATGCGTTACACTCGGGCATTCCTCACTCCAGAGCTCCTGTTATCTACTGTATATAGTGATGCGTTACACTCGGGCATTCCTCACTCCAGAGCTCCTGTTATCTACTGTATATAGTGATGCGTTACACTCGGGCATTCCTCACTCCAGAGCTCCTGTTATCTACTGTATATAGTGATGTGTTACACTCGGGCATTCCTCACTCCAGAGCTCCTGTTATCTACTGTATATAGTGATGCGTTACACTCGGGCATTCCTCACTCCAGAGCTCCTGTTATCTACTGTATATAGTGATGCGTTACACTCAGGCATTCCTCACTCCAGAGCTCCTGTTATCTACTGTATATAGTGATGCGTTACACTCGGGCATTCCTCACTCCAGAGCTCCTGTTATCTACTGTATATAGTGATGCGTTACACTCAGGCATTCCTCACTCCAGAGCTCCTGTTATCTACTGTATATAGTGATGCGTTACACTCGGGCATTCCTCACTCCAGAGCTCCTGTTATCTACTGTATATAGTGATGCGTTACACTCAGGCATTCCTCACTCCAGAGCTCCTGTTATCTACTGTATATAGTGATGCGTTACACTCAGGCATTCCTCACTCCAGAGCTCCTGTTATCTACTGTATATAGTGATGTGTTACACTCGGGAATTCCTCACTCCAGAGCTCCTGTTATCTACTGTATATAGTGATGTGTTACACTCGGGAATTCCTCACTCCAGAGCTCCTGTTATCTACTGTATATAGTGATGCGTTACACTCGGGCATTCTTCACTCCAGAGCTCCTGTTATCTACTGTATATAGTGATGCGTTACACTCAGGCATTCCTCACTCCAGAGCTCCTGTTATCTACTGTATATAGTGATGTGTTACACTCAGGCATTCCTCACTCCAGAGCTCCTGTTATCTACTGTATATAGTGATGCGTTACACTCGGGCATTCTTCACTCCAGAGCTCCTGTTATCTACTGTATATAGTGATGCGTTACACTCGGGCATTCCTCACTCCAGAGCTCCTGTTATCTACTGTATATAGTGATGCGTTACACTCGGGCATTCCTCACTCCAGAGCTCCTGTTATCTACTGTATATAGTGATGCGTTACACTCGGGCATTCCTCACTCCAGAGCTCCTGTTATCTACTGTATATAGTGATGCGTTACACTCAGGCATTCCTCACTCCAGAGCTCCTGTTATCTACTGTATATAGTGATGCGTTACACTCAGGCATTCCTCACTCCAGAGCTCCTGTTATCTACTGTATATAGTGATGTGTTACACTCAGGCATTCCTCACTCCAGAGCTCCTGTTATCTACTGTATATAGTGATGCGTTACACTCAGGCATTCCTCACTCCAGAGCTCCTGTTATCTACTGTATATAGTGATGCGTTACACTCAGGCATTCCTCACTCCAGAGCTCCTGTTATCTACTGTATATAGTGATGCGTTACACTCAGGCATTCCTCACTCCAGAGCTCCTGTTATCTACTGTATATAGTGATGCGTTACACTCAGGCATTCCTCACTCCAGAGCTCCTGTTATCTACTGTATATAGTGATGCGTTACACTCGGGCATTCCTCACTCCAGAGCTCCTGTTATCTACTGTATATAGTGATGCGTTACACTCGGGCACTCCTCACTCCAGAGCTCCTGTTATCTACTGTATATAGCGATGCGTTACACTCGGGCATTCCTCACTCCAGAGCTCCTGTTATCTACTGTATATAGTGATGCGTTACACTCGGGCATTCCTCACTCCAGAGCTCCTGTTATCTACTGTATATAGTGATGTGTTACACTCAGGCATTCCTCACTCCAGAGCTCCTGTTATCTACTGTATATAGTGATGTGTTACACTCAGGCATTCCTCACTCCAGAGCTCCTGTTATCTACTGTATATAGTGATGTGTTACACTCAGGCATTCCTCACTCCAGAGCTCCTGTTATCTACTGTATATAGTGATGCGTTACACTCAGGCATTCCTCACTCCAGAGCTCCTGTTATCTACTGTATATAGTGATGCGTTACACTCAGGCATTCCTCACTCCAGAGCTCCTGTTATCTACTGTATATAGTGATGTGTTACACTCGGGAATTCCTCACTCCAGAGCTCCTGTTTTCTACTGTATATAGTGATGTGTTACACTCAGGCATTCCTCACTCCAGAGCTCCTGTTATCTACTGTATATAGTGATGCGTAACACTCGGGCATTCCTCACTCCAGAGCTCCTGTTATCTACTGTATATAGTGATGCGTTACACTCGGGAATTCCTCACTCCAGAGCTCCTGTTATCTACTGTATATAGTGATGTGTTACACTCAGGCATTCCTCACTCCAGAGCTCCTGTTATCTACTGTATATAGTGATGTGTTACACTCAGGCATTCCTCACTCCAGAGCTCCTGTTATCTACTGTATATAGTGATGCGTTACACTCAGGCATTCCTCACTCCAGAGCTCCTGTTATCTACTGTATATAGTGATGTGTTACACTCAGGCATTCCTCACTCCAGAGCTCCTGTTATCTACTGTATATAGTGATGTGTTACACTCAGGCACTCCTCACTCCAGAGCTCCTGTTATCTACTGTATATAGTGATGTGTTACACTCAGGCACTCCTCACTCCAGAGCTCCTGTTATCTACTGTATATAGTGATGTGTTACACTCGGGAATTCCTCACTCCAGAGCTCCTGTTATCTACTGTATATAGTGATGTGTTACACTCAGGCATTCCTCACTCCAGAGCTCCTGTTATCTACTGTATATAGTGATGCGTTACACTCAGGCATTCCTCACTCCAGAGCTCCTGTTATCTACTGTATATAGTGATGTGTTACACTCGGGAATTCCTCACTCCAGAGCTCCTGTTATCTACTGTATATAGTGATGTGTTACACTCGGGAATTCCTCACTCCAGAGCTCCTGTTATCTACTGTATATAGTGATGTGTTACACTCAGGCATTCCTCACTCCAGAGCTCCTGTTATCTACTGTATATAGTGATGCGTTACACTCAGGCATTCCTCACTCCAGAGCTCCTGTTATCTACTGTATATAGTGATGCGTTACACTCAGGCATTCCTCACTCCAGAGCTCCTGTTATCTACTGTATATAGTGATGCGTTACACTCAGGCATTCCTCACTCCAGAGCTCCTGTTATCTACTGTATATAGTGATGTGTTACACTCAGGCATTCCTCACTCCAGAGCTCCTGTTATCTACTGTATATAGTGATGCGTTACACTCGGGCATTCCTCACTCCAGAGCTCCTGTTATCTACTGTATATAGTGATGTGTTACACTCAGGCATTCCTCACTCCAGAGCTCCTGTTATCTACTGTATATAGTGATGCGTTACACTCGGGCATTCCTCACTCCAGAGCTCCTGTTATCTACTGTATATAGTGATGCGTTACACTCAGGCATTCCTCACTCCAGAGCTCCTGTTATCTACTGTATATAGTGATGTGTTACACTCGGGAATTCCTCACTCCAGAGCTCCTGTTATCTACTGTATATAGTGATGTGTTACACTCAGGCATTCCTCACTCCAGAGCTCCTGTTATCTACTGTATATAGTGATGTGTTACACTCGGGAATTCCTCACTCCAGAGCTCCTGTTATCTACTGTATATAGTGATGTGTTACACTCAGGCATTCCTCACTCCAGAGCTCCTGTTATCTACTGTATATAGTGATGCGTTACACTCAGGCACTCCTCACTCCAGAGCTCCTGTTATCTACTGTATATAGTGATGTGTTACACTCAGGCATTCCTCACTCCAGAGCTCCTGTTATCTACTGTATATAGTGATGTGTTACACTCGGGAATTCCTCACTCCAGAGCTCCTGTTATCTACTGTATATAGTGATGTGTTACACTCAGGCATTCCTCACTCCAGAGCTCCTGTTATCTACTGTATATAGTGATGTGTTACACTCAGGCATTCCTCACTCCAGAGCTCCTGTTATCTACTGTATATAGTGATGTGTTACACTCAGGCATTCCTCACTCCAGAGCTCCTGTTATCTACTGTATATAGTGATGTGTTACACTCGGGCATTCCTCACTCCAGAGCTACTGTTATCTACTGTATATAGTGATGTGTTACACTCGGGCATTCCTCACTCCAGAGCTCCTGTTATCTACTGTATATAGTGATGTGTTACACTCAGGCATTCCTCACTCCAGAGCTCCTGTTATCTACTGTATATAGTGATGTGTTACACTCAGGCATTCCTCACTCCAGAGCTCCTGTTATCTACTGTATATAGTGATGTGTTACACTCAGGCATTCCTCACTCCAGAGCTCCTGTTATCTACTGTATATAGTGATGTGTTACACTCGGGCATTCCTCACTCCAGAGCTCCTGTTATCTACTGTATATAGTGATGCGTTACACTCGGGCATTCCTCACTCCAGAGCTCCTGTTATCTACTGTATATAGTGATGTGTTACACTCGGGAATTCCTCACTCCAGAGCTCCTGTTATCTACTGTATATAGTGATGTGTTACACTCAGGCATTCCTCACTCCAGAGCTCCTGTTATCTACTGTATATAGTGATGCGTTACACTCGGGCACTCCTCACTCCAGAGCTCCTGTTATCTACTGTATATAGTGATGTGTTACACTCAGGCATTCCTCACTCCAGAGCTCCTGTTATCTACTGTATATAGTGATGTGTTACACTCGGGCATTCCTCACTCCTGTTATCTACTGTATATAGTGATGCGTTACACTCGGGCATTCCTCACTCCAGAGCTCCTGTTATCTACTGTATATAGTGATGTGTTACACTCAGGCATTCCTCACTCCAGAGCTCCTGTTATCTACTGTATATAGTGATGTGTTACACTCAGGCATTCCTCACTCCAGAGCTCCTGTTATCTACTGTATATAGTGATGCGTTACACTCGGGCATTCCTCACTCCAGAGCTCCTGTTATCTACTGTATATAGTGATGCGTTACACTCGGGCATTCCTCACTCCAGAGCTCCTGTTATCTACTGTATATAGTGATGCGTTACACTCGGGCATTCCTCACTCCAGAGCTCCTGTTATCTACTGTATATAGTGATGCGTTACACTCAGGCATTCCTCACTCCAGAGCTCCTGTTATCTACTGTATATAGTGATGCGTTACACTCAGGCATTCCTCACTCCAGAGCTCCTGTTATCTACTGTATATAGTGATGTGTTACACTCAGGCATTCCTCACTCCAGAGCTCCTGTTATCTACTGTATATAGTGATGTGTTACACTCAGGCATTCCTCACTCCAGAGCTCCTGTTATCTACTGTATATAGTGATGCGTTACACTCAGGCATTCCTCACTCCAGAGCTCCTGTTATCTACTGTATATAGTGATGCGTTACACTCAGGCATTCCTCACTCCAGAGCTCCTGTTATCTACTGTATATAGTGATGCGTTACACTCAGGCATTCCTCACTCCAGAGCTCCTGTTATCTACTGTATATAGTGATGTGTTACACTCAGGCATTCCTCACTCCAGAGCTCCTGTTATCTACTGTATATAGTGATGCGTTACACTCGGGCACTCCTCACTCCAGAGCTCCTGTTATCTACTGTATATAGTGATGTGTTACACTCGGGCATTCCTCACTCCAGAGCTCCTGTTATCTACTGTATATAGTGATGCGTTACACTCGGGCATTCCTCACTCCAGAGCTCCTGTTATCTACTGTATATAGTGATGTGTTACACTCGGGCATTCCTCACTCCAGAGCTCCTGTTATCTACTGTATATAGTGATGTGTTACACTCGGGCATTCCTCACTCCAGAGCTCCTGTTATCTACTGTATATAGTGATGCGTTACACTCGGGCATTCCTCACTCCAGAGCTCCTGTTATCTACTGTATATAGTGATGCGTTACACTCGGGAATTCCTCACTCCAGAGCTCCTGTTATCTACTGTATATAGTGATGCGTTACACTCGGGCATTCCTCACTCCAGAGCTCCTGTTATCTACTGTATATAGTGATGCGTTACACTCAGGCATTCCTCCCTCCAGAGCTCCTGTTATCTACTGTAAAAAGTGATGTGTTACACTCAGGCATTCCTCACTCCAGAGCTCCTGTTATCTACTGTATATAGTGATGCGTTACACTCAGGCATTCCTCACTCCAGAGCTCCTGTTATCTACTGTATATAGTGATGCGTTACACTCAGGCATTCCTCACTCCAGAGCTCCTGTTATCTACTGTATATAGTGATGCGTTACACTCAGGCATTCCTCACTCCAGAGCTCCTGTTATCTACTGTATATAGTGATGTGTTACACTCAGGCATTCTTCACTCCAGAGCTCCTGTTATCTACTGTATATAGTGATGTGTTACACTCAGGCATCCCTCACTCCAGAGCTCCTGTTATCTACTGTATATAGTGATGCGTTACACTCGGGCATTCCTCACTCCAGAGCTCCTGTTATCTACTGTATATAGTGATGTGTTACACTCAGGCATTCTTCACTCCAGAGCTCCTGTTATCTACTGTATATAGTGATGTGTTACACTCAGGCATTCCTCACTCCAGAGCTCCTGTTATCTACTGTATATAGTGATGCGTTACACTCAGGCATTCCTCACTCCAGAGCTCCTGTTATCTACTGTATATAGTGATGTGTTACACTCGGGAATTCCTCACTCCAGAGCTCCTGTTATCTACTGTATATAGTGATGTGTTACACTCAGGCATTCCTCACTCCAGAGCTCCTGTTATCTACTGTATATAGTGATGTGTTACACTCAGGAATTCCTCACTCCAGAGCTCCTGTTATCTACTGTATATAGTGATGTGTTACACTCAGGCATTCCTCACTCCAGAGCTCCTGTTATCTACTGTATATAGTGATGCGTTACACTCAGGCATTCCTCACTCCAGAGCTCCTGTTATCTACTGTATATAGTGATGCGTTACACTGAGGCATTCCTCACTCCAGAGCTCCTGTTATCTACTGTATATAGTGATGTGTTACACTCAGGCATTCCTCACTCCAGAGCTCCTGTTATCTACTGTATATAGTGATGTGTTACACTCAGGCATTCCTCACTCCAGAGCTCCTGTTATCTACTGTATATAGTGATGCGTTACACTCAGGCATTCCTCACTCCAGAGCTCCTGTTATCTACTGTATATAGTGATGCGTTACACTCAGGCATTCCTCACTCCAGAGCTCCTGTTATCTACTGTATATAGTGATGCGTTACACTCAGGAGCACATTTTCATATGCATATTTATGTATGTTGGCAATCACACATGGAAATTTACCTACAGGCACATGTTTATACACATTGCAATAAAAGGGGTCTGTGCTGCAGTTTCTGCAGTTTACTACCTTGAAATCAGTAGGACATTTGAGTTCTGCTTTACATGAGACAGAGTGGGGGAGAAGAAAGAGATATGGGACACCAGTCATACACACAGTTCAAAGTGAATAGAGCAGGTGTGAATAACCAATGGCTCTTCAGCTCTTGTTTGACTGTAATTCTATCATCTCCAAACAGCAAATGGACAGCAGAGGATGATGTTAATTGTACTCAATCAAAATCTGGAGAGCCATTTGTTTAACAAAAACATACACACACACTCTCTCTCACACATACACTATTTTTTCTCACTGTAACACCACTCATACTTTCACATCCAGTACAGCTTCTTTTCTTGCCTGCCCCATCTTTTCCTGTCTACAAACACACACCAGTTAGCTGCTCAGCGGTATCCTTATCCTAGTGCAGAGATGCAAGGAGAGGAAAGGAAACAGTCCAATCTAGTCTGGATTATCCTTCCCTGGCTGGCTGTTTTGCTCCTCTATCATGTTGCTGAAAACCAGTGAATTCTGCTGGTAAAGTGCAGCCCTTATTTGTCATTATTTTGGATTGGGTTCCATAGCACCCCCTTGTTGCTGCCTCCCCAGTGCAATTACTGTTTTGCTTTACATACCATATGGGTGGGAAATGGGGGAACCCCTGCAGTGCCAGCAGTGTTCAGAGGATCACAGAACACCAGACGAACAGGCAGAGCAGGATCATTAAATAAGCATCATCACATTCAGTGGACCCATACAGCTAAGGTAAAAACATCTCTTTGATTTTTTATTTTAAATAAATGACAATTTTCCCTTCCAAACACCACTGCATATTAGGGTGACCACATTTCCCTTCTGCCATTCCGGGACGTGGTCACCCTAGCCGTCATACCTTAAGTCCCTGGTGGTCTAGCGGCGTAGAATGTGCTCTGTGCCTCCTCCGGCACAGAGCTGAAGCTCCCGCGCGGTATGGCCAGTAATGCAGAGCGCTGGGAGTGATGTCATCTCCCAGCGCTCTGTATTACTAGAGCGCTTGCCTCCAGGTAAGCTGCATTGCCGCCCTGGATGTCAGCCTGCAAGCGATGTGTCATATCATGGACGCCGCGAGCGGCGTCCATGATGTGACACACCGCTTGCAGGCTGACATCCAGGGCGGCTTGCCTTCATTCCGGGACACTTCATTGTCCCGGTTGAAGGGGACCCGGGACGCGGGACATAGCCCTGAAATAAGGGACAGTCCCGGACGTTCCGGGACCCGTGGTCACCCTACTGCATATGCCTAGCATTAGAGGGGGTATTTTTGATGCAGGGGCCCACCAGTATCAGAAGGCTGTAGGAGAGTCTGGATGTAGTATTTACTGAAACAGAGTGCACACTGACTCCTGTCACTGTGCCCTAATGGTGGGATCAGTCTCACTGTGCCCTAAATGTAGGATCAGTCTCACTGTGCCCTAAGGTTGGGATCAGACTCACTTTGTCCATTTCATTTCCTCATAGATACAGGGGCCAGAGAGCTCCCTGTAACATAAGGAACTGGTAATATCATGCCACTAGTCATGTCTAGTTGCAAGGTATGCACATTTCTAGCACCCTCATCTGGCATTCTAGGCAAGTGTCTACTTTGCCAGTCAGGGGAGAACCTGTGATCTCCCTCAACTCATCATGGTCACTCAGCCTACAGGGAGATCCAGGAGATAGTTCATTTACTGGACCAAAGGACAGGATTGGAGGTTCCAGCTGGTCTCAGAATCATCCACTCTGCAGTGAGCCATGTAACACCCTACTCTTCCTGACTCTGCACTGGGTCCTCATTATCCAATGAAACACTGCAATGCTGCCCCCTAGAGGCAGTGGCTGGTGTTTCATTGAATAAGTATATATTGGCACTGAACAGTACATCTTACTGTACTCTGTCTTTTGCCGGAGCCACGGAGTGGCTCGTTTACTGAGTGGCTCGCTTAACCCCTGGCAGCACTTTGTTTCATAATAGCACATGTCTGGTCCTGAGTTGCTAATTAACCCTTTGAGCGCCAGAGGGGCATGCAGTTCATTGCGTTGCACAAACCTCTGGCATTCAAAGGATTAAACTGTTCAAACTGCAGCCTCAAGGCACCAGCCCACAAGTGTGATTGGTCCAGCGGCCCAGGGGGCAGTTGCCTCCCTGCCCCCTGGGCCAGTCCGCCCCTGTCTTCTATCCAGAGTTGAATTAACCACAATGGATTCTGGGAAACACCTCCAGTGCAGTGCACTGCAATACTCTGTAGACATATGTAACATCCAAGAGGTCAAAGTGCAAGCTTTAACCCTCTAAGTACCAGAGGAGTGTAAAAAACATTTTTGACATTAACTGTAAGTGTTTAACTTTTGCCCTTTACACCAGTGTCTAATAATACCTGTGGGATCAATTCAGGAGAAAACCAACTCACAATAGGGGACAAATAAATATACTCAAAATTCACATTGACTTAAATAAGGCTTTCAAAACCTTAAAAGCCAGAGATGTCTGTAAAACACTGTGTTGTTCTCTATAGAAAGTAATAGCAATTACATTACGTAGTGGCCAGAAAAGCATAACCAAAGGGGCTCTCTTATAACATAGATAGAATTTATTTATATACTAGTGTTAAAGCCCGTGTACACGAGCCAAGGTTTGGAACCCTTTGAGTGCCAAAGCAATGCGTTGTGCACCCCTCTGGCACTCAAAGGGTTAAGCAGCCACTACCTCACTGCTCCATGCAATGCAGTCTTGCATCGCCTCAATCACACGCCTCACTCGTCCAATGTGATCATGCGCAGTAGAGACTGCGGAACGCTCGCAGTCTCTACTGCTCATGACGGCTTCTGACAAACATCCTAGCAAATTATTACATAGGATATAAACTTAAATACTCACATTTGGATGTACCCCAGTTAACTATGAAAACAATTAGAAAAGAAGCAACAGGGAAATGCCTGCCCTCATACGGGTAACTCCAGATAAACCATCATTACTTGTATAAAATAATGACCAAGCAATGTCAGGGATCCAAATAAGTTTATTAAAACAATAACAAAGTAATCCAACCATACAACGTGTTTCTGGATGAAAACTAACCTTTCCTCAGTGGTGTCATGTTATAATGAGCCAGGATCCACAAATTCATCTCACTAATATCTCAAAGTCGGTAGAAGTAGCCAATCCATGGACTACAATTAATCGGCATTAATTAACCAGTTAAAGGGATAGTAATACTTAATTTTAACTTTATTTTGTAGGCATTAAAAAGACATGAAGAATGATATAAGTCTTATCTCTCAAACCTTTATGGTTTATGAGATATTCACAAGCAAAGTTTCCCCCTCCCGCCCCTTTTACCTAGTGTAAGCAGTCTCTTCTCAGATGTGGAATCTGGTTGTAAGATCAGACAGATAACAGAAGGGGACAATCTTCTTCCTATGAGAACAATGAAAACCCTGCCCCCCTTGACAAGCTTTTCGGGTTTTTCCCTTATCTTAATTGAAGATTGTCCCTCTCTGCAGTCTACCTGGGCACCTCCCTTCTGATCTGGCTGAACAGTGTGACATCAGTAAAAGGGGCGGGAGGGGGACACTTTGTCATTGAATTACTCTGGAACTACAACTCTGACAGAATTGAAATAACACTCTCCAAAGTCCAAATACTATGATGATTAATTAGAGCTGCTTTTATTATGAAACATTACTATCCCTTTAAAGCAGTTGGTCACAACAAACAGCAAAGATGGGCGAAGTCACAGACTAACTATGGCCCTATCAGCTGATCCATATCTATAACAATTTCCAAATACAATCATTCAATGTCCACAAATTACTCGTAGTTCTGCCTAAAACTTTTTGTTCCACCTCCTATCAGAGATGATGTTGTTGGTGGCAGCCTCATTCCTACTGGTTTGAAGTAAAAGTAGCCAAAAGGAATCATCTACTTTGAATACTCATGTACTAAGAAGAACTGGAGATGTTCTAAGGCAAACCAACTGCACCTCATTTAATTTAAATTGTGCTCTTAAACCTTCGAATGTTGGAAAGACTGCCAATGCATTTGCTTCACAATGAGTTGGAAACCTAGTTACCATTCAAGGGGTTGAAACCACTTTTTAAATCAGTGAGCATTTTAGAAAATGTAATAAAATATTAAATACACCTATGGTGTACTAGGTTTTCTAGAACTTCTCTAATTCTTAGTGCATCAGTCTCATTGTTCCTCGATGCATTGAAGACCTCTCTAGGATCAATGGTATTAACAAACTACAAAGCTAAAATAAAATTAAATGCATGTCAAGGTCAAATACAATGTCATCTAAGCCCATAATTTCTTTTTTAGATTGTAAAACATAATTATGGGCATGACTAGCACACTGTAGCTGTTGTATATGCCCTGTACAAAATTACATATGGTATTGTGTTTCCATCTTCCTTTGATCACATTGATAAAGCTTTGAAGAATAAGACATTTGTTTGGAAGGAAAATCTCCCTTACAAAGACAGGATATCATTAACAGAATTGTTGTTTACAAAGAGTTTCGCTGCAAATTACCCTTCTGGTCTACATATGAGATTAATGTATTCTTCAGTACACAACCTAAAAATAGATATATACTGAGAGCAAGTTGTAAGAAAAAAAAAATTGGAAGTTAAGATGACCTGTGTATTAACCCTTTAGTGCCAGGTGGATGGCTACTGTTTTAGACACCCCTCTGTCACTCAAGGAGTTAATTCAATTGCAATTATTTGTTGTGATGACTAGGTTGTGTTATTTGTATCACTTACGATAGAGATCTGTAGCCTATGACTCAAGGGGGGAAACAAAATGCACTAAAGGTTGATGAGGGCTCAAGATGACGATGTTCTGTTGCATGCAGGACAGGATTTCCCAATAGGCAGAGTAGGCACCTGCGTAAAGCTTCAGATTTTGAAGGGTGCCTCTGCTGTGCTGGCCACAACCACATTCTGAATTGTGGGTGTGGTCAAAGCAATTTTAATGTGTCTGAGCCAATTACGTACCCCTTTACAGTCAGTTACTTATCCTCTTGGATACTAGAGAGATCTCCAACAAATATCATAGGACATAGTGCATTGGTTCAATAGACTAAAGAAAATACAAGTTCTTTGTTTTCTATTGAATCAATGCCCACAGATTTCTCCAATATTAGAGGTCTTAGTGCATTGACTCCCCAGAGCATAGATGTCCAAGTTCGGTCTGCCAGGCTAGCAGGCCAGGATTTAAGATCTCTAATGTTGGAAAAATCTGGAGATTTTTTGCACCATTGTATTGCTCCATTTTTTACTGTTCTCTTGCTCAATTATAGCTCTATTTTGCTCATTTGTTGCTCAATTTTCTTTCTGTATTTTGGAGAAATCTTAATACATTGGATCCATGGAGAACATAGGACTTTGGGAGCAAGAAAACAGAGCTAAAGGTGCAAAAAATGGATCAGGAAAACAGAGCAAGGAATGGAGCAAGAAAACAGAGCAAAAAATGAAGCAAGAAAATGGTACCACAAAAAGCGGTGCTCCAAGTCCTACATTATTCTATGGTGCCAATATCTACAGCTTTAGAGGTGTGTGAATAAAGATATTTTGTGAAAGAAAACTGAGCAATGAAAATAAAGCAAAAAAAAGTCCAATTTTATTCTATGGACCCAATGTATTATTATTTCTCCAAAATGGAAAAAAAATAGAACATTTTATTCTACTTCTGGAAAATGTCACCTTACTGTGAAGAATAAATCTAAAAATGGGTTTGGCCACAAAAGGGGCGTTGTTAGTAGTGGGACCAAGTAAAAGCTAAGGGCACCAGAGGGTGCCTAGGTGGAACTTGAGATGTAAATCCGGCCATGGTTGCATGTGTGTCAAATGCACATCGCCAGTATGCACTAATGTGTCTTCAACATCATATTCCCTTCAGTCCTCCACCAATCCACCATGCCTTTGACAGGTTTATGATTTTGGACTGAATACATTTGGCAATGGCTCATTTCCATATGGAAATACAGGCTAATGAGTGCTTTCCATATTGAAATGCAGGTTAATTAATGTGGATGTGTTCATTTATTAATGTGACACTTTACCATATGCACTAAACTTCAACAGCAACCTCTGCTATTGGAGATCACAGTCCCAACACAGCCTGTCTGAGGTTGGTGTTAGGATGTCCCTATAGTTGGCAGTAACAGCCCTCAAATTATAAGCATGATGAGTTGTCATAGCTGCCATTGAGTAAGGGATGCCCTCCCTTACACTTCATAAGCAGTAGACAAAGCTGATATCTGAGAACATTCTCTCTGCTTCCCTACTTGCTCAGTGGGGGAGTGGAGATGATCCTGTCACCACCACAAACAGCATCATTCCCTTAGCCCTTTGAGTGCAATAGGGATCAACATTACACACCCCCGTGGCACTTGATGGGTTTGAAAAGTACAGTATACCAGTACACAAACATCAATATACTGAGCTCCATTCCTCTGCCATAAAGAGTTCTTAAATGTATTTATTTAGAAAATGTTTTACCAGGAAGAATACATTGAGATTTCTTTCGTTTTCAAGTATGTCCTGGATAGTTTTCAGTAAAGGGTTACATATTTACACTAATTGTGAAACATTATATACAAACATACATAAACATTAATATACACACTTAACAAATAATGAGATTATATACAGTTACACACTGTTTTTAGATATAAAGAAAAATTTGCTTTTAAGGATTTTAGACTGAGAGCAGATGTGATTATTTCTGACAGATTGTTCCAGATTTGTGGAGCTCTGAAGGAGAAGGCAGATCGTCCTGCTTCTTTCTTGTATTGTGGTATACGCAGTGAGTTGTTAGTAGTGGAGCGGAGGTTATAGTTAGTATGGAGAGCTCGAGTGAGCATACTGCTCAGGTAGTGTGGTAGTTTTCCAGCGAAGTGGTTGTGTACTAAGCAAGAAAGATGAAGGTTACGTCTAGATTTGAGTGTTAGCCAATTTAGTTCTTTAAGCATGTCACAATGATGGGTAGTGTAGTCACATTGGAGGATAAAGCGGCATAATGAATAATATAGAGTGTCAAGTTTACTGAGATGGATTTCTGGAGCTGGAGCATATACTACGTCACCATAGTCTATGACTGGCAGCAGCAGCTGTTGTACAATACGTTTTCTCACCAGGGTACTTAAACATGATTTGTTTCTAAAAAGAGTACTTATTTTGGGATAAAGTTTAAAGGTTAATTTGTCAATATGCTGACCAAAATTGAGGTTAGGGTCAAGCCACATACCAAGATATTTGTAGGAGTCTACTGGGGCCAATTTACGATTAGACTCTGTTACAATGGATAGGTGGATATTGTCGAGATTACGCAGTTTGTGCTTTGTGCCAAATATCATTGTGACCGTTTTGTCTGTGTTTAAGAAAAGTTTGTTCTTTGTTATCCATCTTTCAACTTTGTAGAAATCATGTTGTAATTCGGTTTCAAGTTGTGATATGCTTGAGTTTTTAGCATAGATTATGGTATCATCTGCATACATGTGTACTGAAGATGATTTGCAAACCGTGGGCAGACCATTTAAAAAAAGAGAAAATAGAAGAGGGCCAAGAATGGAACCTTGGGGAACGCCACTTGTTACTTTGAGCGGAAGGGAGTCATTGTTTGCAACTAACAAATACTGCATTCTGTCTGATAAATAGGATCGGAACCAGTTTAGAGAATTATTACCCAATCCTGAGTTTTGGAGTTTGCTGATAAGAATGTTATGGTCTACTGTGTCAAAGGCCTTAGCGAAATCTACAAAAATAGCTCCAGTGAGTTCAGCATTTTCCATGCCAGTCTGGATATCATTGGTTACTTTTAGAAGAGACGTGACTGTTGAGTGGTTTGGTCTAAACCCTGATTGAAGAGGGGTGAAGAAACTGGTCTGTTGGTAATATTTATGTAGTTGCATGTGTACACATTTCTCTATGATTTTAGATAAAGTGGGGAGGAGAGATATTGGTCTGTAATTTGATACTACATTTTTATCCCCACTTTTGTGGATAGGCACAACTCTTGCCACTTTCCAGGATTTTGGCATATACCCTGATGTCAAAGAGGCATTAATTAAAGTTGCTATCGGTTGGGCTGTGACCATAGCACTGAGCTTTAATAAAATTGCTGGCAGTTGGTCAGGGCTCAATTGCGATTTCAGATTTGGGTTGAGGAGGTGATCATACACTTCACTTTCATTTACTGGCATGAAATTGAATTCATTTGCACTGCTAGACCAGGCAACAGGTGCCAGTGACTGTTCTGTACACGGCAGAACTTCAGAGTGGCCTTTGTTTTGTTTAATCAGTGTGGTGGCACATCCAACAGAGTAACTGTTAAATGCATTGGCTATGGCTATGGGGCACTGTATGGTTTCTTTGTCTATTGTTATATTTGATGGGTGAGAATGGTTAGGTGGGTTGTAGATGTTTTTTATAACCTTCCAAAAGTTGTCTGGCTTTGAAATGTTATTGTCCAAGTTAATAGTAAAATATTGTGCTTTTGCTAGTTTTGTTTGTTTTGTACATGTATTCTTTACTTGCCTATATATAGTGTGATCATGAAGGGAGCCAGTTTGTTTACATTTTGTCTATAAAGAATCTCTGAAACTGTATAATTGAATCAAGTCAGCTGAGACCCATGATAGATGTGCCCCCCTAACCCTGACCTTTGTTAGTGGGGCATGGGTATTACAGACCTGTAGGAATTCTGAGTTAAAAAAGTCAGTCGCTTAATCAAGGTCAAGTATTAGATGTAATCTATGCCATGAGAATTTTTTTAAATCATTTAGGAAGGACTGAAGGTTACATTTTCTAAATGATCTCGTGAGTATGACTTTGAAACATGATTTGACTGGTTTTATTTTGCGGACACAGTAAACTATGGAGTGATCACTAAACACTTTAGCTAGTACACCTGAATCTTGGATTCTGCTTGTGCAGGATGAGAGGATCCAGTCTAGCAGGGTATGGTTGGATGTGTTAAGATTTATGCGAGTAGGGGAAGATATTTGCTGTGATAAGTTCAATGTTTTAAACAACGAACAATATTTTTAATTCCAGGGATCAAGCCAATTAATATTAAAGTCTCCAAGAACCATCAGCTCACTTTTCTTGTTTTGTGTGGCAATCTCCTTTAGGTGTTGTGCACATTTCCCTCTCCCCTGAAGGAGATTTCCATCATTTATATGCACCATTTTGTCTTTCCTCCCTCATTCTTATATTCCTCCCCTCACCATCACTCCCTTTCGCCATTCTGCTCCTTTTCCTCCCTTTTACCACTCTGCTATCCCTCTGCCTTTTCGCCACTCTGCTCCCCATCGTCCCTTTCCCCACTATGCCCACCATCCTCCCTTTCACCACTCTGCTCCCCATCGTCCCTTTCACCACTCTGCTCCCCATCGTCCCTTTCACCACTCTGCTCCCCATCGTCCCTTTCACCACTCCGCTCCCCATCAGCCCTTTCCCCACTATGCCCACCATCCTCCCTTTCACCACTCCGCTCCCCATCCTCCCTTTCCCCACTATGCCCACCATCCTCCCTTTCACCACTCCGCTCCCCATCCTCCCTTTCCCCACTATGCCCACCATCCTCCCTTTCACCACTCTGCTCCCCATAGTCCCTTTCACCACTCTGCTCCCCATCGTCCCTTTCACCACTATGCCCACCATCCTCCCTTTCACCACTCTGCTCCCCATCATCCCTTTCACCACTCTGCTCCCCATCATCCCTTTCACCACTATGCCCACCATCCTCCCTTTCACCACTATGCCCACCATCCTCCCTTTCACCACTCTGCTCCCCATCCTCCCTTTCACCACTCTGCTCCCCATCATCCCTTTCACCACTCTGCTCCCCATCGTCCCTTTCACCACTCTGCTCTCCATCATCCCTTTCCCCACTATGCCCACCATCCTCCCTTTCACCACTCCGCTCTCCATCAACCCTTTCACCACTATGCCCACCATCCTCCCTTTCACCACTCTGCTCTCCATCAACCCTTTCACCACTATGCCCACCATCCTCCCTTTCACCACTATGCCCACCATCCTCCTTTTCACCACTCTGCTCTCCATCAACCCTTTCACCACTATGCCCACCATCCTCCCTTTCCCCACTCTGCTCCCCATCGTCCCTTTCACCACTATGCCCACCATCCTCCTTTTCACCACTCTGCTCTCCATCAACCCTTTCACCACTATGCCCACCATCCTCTCTTTCACCACTCTGCTCCCCATCGTCCCTTTCACCACTCTGCTCTCCATCAACCCTTTCACCACTCTGCTCTCCATCAACCCTTTCACCTCTATGCCCACCATCCTCCCTTTCACCACTCCGCTCCCCATCGTCCCTTTCACCACTATGCCCACCATCCTCCTTTTCACCACTCTGCTCTCCATCAACCCTTTCACCACTATGCCCACCATCCTCCCTTTCACCACTCTGCTCTCCATCAACCCTTTCACCACTATGCCCACCATCCTCCCTTTCACCACTCTGCTCCCCATCGTCCCTTTCACCACTCTGCTCCCCATCATCCCTTTCACCACTCCGCTCCCCATCGTCCCTTTCCCCACTATGCCCACCATCCTCCCTTTCACCACTCCGCTCCCCATCCTCCCTTTCCCCACTATGCCCACCATCTTCCCTTTCACCACTCTGCTCCCCATCGTCCCTTTCACCACTATGCCCACCATCCTCCCTTTCACCACTCTGCTCCCCATCATCCCTTTCACCACTCTGCTCCCCATCATCCCTTTCACCACTCTGCTCCCCATCGTCCCTTTCACCACTCTGCTCCCCATCATCCCTTTCACCACTCCGCTCCCCATCGTCCCTTTCCCCACTATGCCCACCATCCTCCCTTTCACCACTCCGCTCTCCATCAACCCTTTCACCACTATGCCCACCATCCTCCCTTTCACCACTCTGCTCTCCATCAACCCTTTCACCACTATGCCCACCATCCTCCCTTTCAACACTCTGCTCTCCATCCATTCTTTCCCCACTCTGCTCCCCATCGTCCCTTTCACCACTATGCCCACCATCCTCCTTTTCACCACTCTGCTCTCCATCAACCCTTTCACCACTATGCCCACCATCCTCTCTTTCACCACTCTGCTCCCCATCCTCCCTTTCACCTCTATGCCCACCATCCTCCCTTTCACCACTCCGCTCCCCATCGTCCCTTTCACCACTATGCCCACCATCCTCCTTTTCACCACTCTGCTCTCCATCAACCCTTTCACCACTATGCCCACCATCCTCCCTTTCACCACTATGCCCACCATCCTCCTTTTCACCACTCTGCTCTCCATCAACCCTTTCCCCACTATGCCCACCATCCTCCCTTTCACCACTCCGCTCCCCATCCTCCCTTTCCCCACTATGCCCACCATCCTCCCTTTCACCACTCCGCTCCCCATCCTCCCTTTCCCCACTATGCCCACCATCCTCCCTTTCACCACTCTGCTCCCCATCCTCCCTTTCCCCACTATGCCCACCATCCTCCCTTTCACCACTCCGCTCCCCATCCTCCCTTTCCCCACTATGCCCACCATCCTCCCTTTCACCACTCTGCTCCCCATCGTCCCTTTCACCACTCTGCTCCCCATCGTCCCTTTCACCACTATGCCCACCATCCTCCCTTTCACCACTCTGCTCCCCATCATCCCTTTCACCACTCTGCTCCCCATCGTCCCTTTCACCACTCTGCTCTCCATCAACCCTTTCACCACTCTGCTCTCCATCAACCCTTTCACCACTATGCCCACCATCCTCCCTTTCACCACTCCGCTCTCCATCAACCCTTTCACCACTATGCCCACCATCCTCCCTTTCACCACTCTGCTCTCCATCAACCCTTTCACCACTCTGCTCTCCATCAACCCTTTCACCACTATGCCCACCATCCTCCCTTTCACCACTCCGCTCTCCATCAACCCTTTCACCACTATGCCCACCATCCTCCCTTTCACCACTCTGCTCTCCATCCATTCTTTCCCCACTCTGCTCCCCATCGTCCCTTTCACCACTATGCCCACCATCCTCCTTTTCACCACTCTGCTCTCCATCAACCCTTTCACCACTATGCCCACCATCCTCTCTTTCACCACTCTGCTCCCCATCCTCCCTTTCACCTCTATGCCCACCATCCTCCCTTTCACCACTCCGCTCCCCATCGTCCCTTTCACCACTATGCCCACCGTCCTCCTTTTCACCACTCTGCTCTCCATCAACCCTTTCACCACTATGCCCACCATCCTCCCTTTCACCACTATGCCCACCATCCTCCCTTTCACCTCTATGCCCACCATCCTCCCTTTCACCACTCTGCTCCCCATTGTCCCTTTCACCACTATGCCCACCATCCTCCCTTTCACCACTCTGCTCTCCATCCATTCTTTCACCACTCTGCTCCATCTTCTCCATTTCCCAATCCTACTCCC
Source organism: Rhinophrynus dorsalis (assembly GCA_037306005.1). NCBI lineage: Eukaryota > Metazoa > Chordata > Amphibia > Anura > Rhinophrynidae > Rhinophrynus > Rhinophrynus dorsalis. Next base: position 342,947,121 of record CM074722.1, on the reverse strand, counting down.
CCTCCTCCTCTTCATCACTCTGCCCCCTCCTCCCTTTCAGTGCCACAGGAGAGTTCTTTGCTCATGCAGGAGAGTAAGCTGTATGCAATATACAGGCATGCTTATGGAAGCACTTACTGTGCTTGAATCCCAGGAGCTTCTACACCTTTCACTCGTATTTACCTGAATGCTTGTAATGAACGAAGAGCGCCTGAACTAGAGCAGTTAATCTTTTGAGTGCCATAGGGGTATCCAACACATTGATTTGCAATACAGTGGATACCCCTATGTCAGTCAAAGTATTAATAACTCATGAGTACAAACTGAGAACAGTCCTGTCTCAGGCCAGGTGTAGTGTGAGCTCTCTGCCTCTCTGCAATGACAGATGCCTGACCAAAGAGCAGTAGAGGGATAGGGCTGCAGGAAGTGAGAGCTGCAGGGACACGTCCTTGGACAGTATCCGGGAGTCTGAGGAGGAAAGTGAAGATGCGGATGACTTGTCTCTGCTACTCCCAATTCCTGCAGACTCTGAAGCTTTAATCTTCTATGTCCAGTCCTGTCCCCCTATTTGTCTGTGGTCAGGCATCTGTCAGCGCAGAGAGCTCTCAGTATGAGATGGGACTGAATGTTTGCATTCATGAGTTATTAACCCTTTGACTCTCAGATGGATATCCAACACATTGCAAAGCAATGTGTTGGATACCCCTTTGGCACTCAAAGGGTTAACTTCTTTAGCTCAGCCACTGTTAGTTCATTACAAGCACACAGGTAAATAGGTGTTAAAGGTGTAGAAGCTTCTGGGATTTAAGCATAATATCAAGCAGTCAGTGCTTCCATAAGCATGCCTATACACTGCATACAGCTTACTCTCTGCATGAGCAAAGAACACTCCTGTGGCACTGAATGGGAGGAGGGGCAAAGAGGAGGAGAGGGAGCAGAAGGAGGAAGAGGAGGAGAATGGTGAAAGGGAGTGATGGTGAGGGGAGGCAGATTAGAGAGAGGGAGGAAATATGGCAAAATGATGATTGTAAATTATGGAAATCACCTGCAGGGGAGAGGGGGACTTGAATGCAGGGATGTGTAAGAACTCTTTATTGCAGAGGAATTGAGCTCAGTCTATTGATGTTTGTGTATTTGTATACTGTATTTTTCTAACCCTTTGAGTGTCACAGCGGTGTGCAATGCAGACACCTGTTGCACTCATTGGTGTAAGGGAGTGATGCGGTCAGAGGCGTAACTAGAAGTGCCACGGGCCCCCCACCACCACATTGGCCCCCCTGAGCACACTGACCCCCACCACAATGCCCCCATCTTCTACCTGGAGCTCCCGCGCGGTCCTCTTAGTAATGCAAAGCGCTGGAAGATGATGTCATCTCCCAGCGCTCTGCATTACTAGAGTGCCGGCGGGAGATTGCAGGCGCCAGGCAGAGGGGTCACAGTGGGAGGCCGGGCCCCTGGAGTGCAGGGCCCTGCGACCCCTATAGTTATGCCACTGCATGCGGTTAAGGGAGTGATGCTGTTTGTGGGGCTGAGAGGATACTCTCCCTTCCCCCACTGAGCAAGCAGGTAAGCAGAAAGAATATTCTCATACTTCTGACAGCATCACTTCCACATCGCAGGAAGTATGACAACCCTGCATGCTAATGAGAAGCTTTTCCTTCCCTTGCATGCTTAAATATTAATTCATATGGAGATGTGTGTCTACATCGACATGCAGATGTGCTCCCCACACATCACCACATGCGCATTGCCACAGGATCTTGTTCAGAAACTCGTGACCCAGAAAAGAACCTGTTTGATTGATGAAGGATGCAAAACTGCTTTGTTTTTTTTCCTTTGGACATCACAAGATTGTTTTGCCTGTTATCTTTCAGGTTCAGTCAGCAAACAAAATGGGCAATATAAGACATATTTCACAAAACGTGATTTGGTTTGTAAAATATTTTGTTTTATGTGAATATTAGACTTATAGGGATTTTATTTTAGAAGAAAACTGGAGGAATTCTGGGGCAACAAACTGCACCTCAGGGAGAGAGGTCAGGACAGGATTTCCCAATAGGCATACTAAGCAACTGCCTAGAGCAAGGTGTTCAAAAAGTTATCATAACGATAAAAATGTTGGATCATGAGTTGGTGGTAAAACAAAAACAGCATTTTCAGACGTAAATCTGTCACATTTCAAAACATGTCATAAAGAATTAAAATGGCAGTAAACTGCCCATAAAATTGTCTTTTATTTTGTCAGAAAAAATGATGGAAATTAGGCAAAAACAAGTGATAGCTGAAAGATTTTTTTTGTGAAAATACCTGACAATACAATTTTAGATTAAACCACACACACTTTTAAGACTAATTTTTGCCTTTAATGGAGATGGCAGAATTGGATGAAAAAATTACATTGATATTTCTGAGAACTGATGAACCAATGCATAAGAGCTTTTTCAGACTGATTACAGATCATATCAGCTGCCACAACTTTTTGAACATCTCATCCTTAGAACTCCTAATTTTAATGGAGAGCCAGATCTGTGCTTGTCACACCCAACATCTGAATTATGGGTGTGGCAAGAACAAATTCAGTGTTCCACCCCAGATTTATACCCCTTCACAGGCTATTATTTAACCTCAGGGAAGCCAGAGAGATCTTTAAAACATTGCAGAGTAATGCATTAGAGATCTCACCAGCAACCAACGGGTTAAAGCTTTTTTTGTTCTTGCTTGTTATAGGCCGAAGTTAGTTTCTGTGCTTGGAAACACTGGATGGGACACATACCTCCCAACATTTCAAATTGCCAAAGAGGGACACTTGTGTTTTAGGGGGTGTTGCTGGGGGCGTGGCTAGTGGGTGGGGCATTATTGAGGATTTTTAGGCTATTCCATGACCTACTGACACCTCCTTGTGTAACCTAATAAATGATTTAGAACAAGACCAAAGTATTTTATTTACACAGACTAATTTATAAACACTTATACAAACACTAATGTGAGTTTTATTGCTGTAGAGCAATGTGATACTCTTATATACACACCACACAGTCTGATCTCCTAAAAAGAGGGACAACAGGGTGGGAAAGAGGGACAGAGGGATTTTGGTCTTAAAGGGGTAGTAATACTAATGCAGGCATTAAAAAAACATTAAGAATGATATGTCTTATCTCTCAAACCTTTATGGTTTGAGAGATATTCACAAGCAAAGTTTCCCCTCGCTGACCAAAACAGTCAAGTCTGCCATCTAGCTGTCAGATTTGGAATCCGGTCCGCAGATCAACCGGTGGCTTTTTAGCAGAGCTGAGATTGCAAGATATAAAAATAACTATTTCATTGGAAGGGTCTAAAAAGTGTGCTTGAAAACCAGGCATACTTTGTAGACTATTCAAATGAAATACTTCTTCTTATATCTCGAGATCTCGGCTCTGCTGTACAGCCATGGCCGGTCTGCGGACCGGATTCCAAATCTAACAGCTGGATGGCAGACATGACCGTTTTGGTCAGCGAGGGGAAACTTTGCTTGTGAATAGCTCTCAAACCATAAAGGTTTGAGCGATAAGACTTATATAGTTCTTCATGTTTTTTTAATGCCTACAAAATAAAATAAAGATAAAACAAAGTATTACTATCCCTTTAAAGAGGGACTGTCCCTCCTAAAGAAGGACACTTGGGAGGTATGGGGACAGGAGGTGTTACTATTGCCTAGGGCCTCCTGGAATGTAAATCCGGCCCTGGTAGAGGTAAAAAATGTCCACTGATTTGAAGTAAAAATTGGGGAAATTAGCTTTGCAGGTATTATAGACCTCTCTATCATCCAAGGACTTTAAAGGGATAGTAATGTTTCACAAAAACAGCACCACCCTGCTGCTCTGAGCTGAGCAGTGTTACATTAGTAAAAGGGACGGGAGGAGGATACTTTATCATTCAATTACTCTTGAACTATAACTCTTACAGTATTGAAATAACACTCTTCATGGCCCAAATACTATGAAGATTAATTGGAGCTGCTTTTTTGTTTAACATTACTATCCCTTTAAGACCTGAAGGAACTGAAAATCTGAACAGGATTTTATGAGTTAATATTCTATTAACTCATCTCCTGCCTCAGAATCACAGAACAGTCACCTCTTACCACTCCTGTCATATTAGTTACTGGGCACCAGTTGTAGATAATATTAAAACCAAATTCACCAAATTTCCCACTGATGTAACTGGATTTATCGCCCCTTGAATGTGATAAAAGACAAATACATTGAGAGCTTCTATAGCATTAAAGGAGTTAAAAGCTCTGTTTAAAAAAATGGGGATGTTCATCCTCCTTCTATTGGTTAAATACTGTCCTATGTATGGTATATGACTTGTTACTAAAATATCAACTAAACAATATACATTATAACAGCAATAAATCATTAACAAATGTATAGACAAAAAAGGAACACACACAGAGTACAAATGAAATGAAACCTCCAAGCCCTCCACTGCAGAACAAGAGCCAGTTTGGGTTAAGACTCTGATTTCTTTAGTTAATTCTATTCGTTCCTCAATTGATTCCTGGCACCGTATACCCTGTCAGACACTTTAGTGCTATCTTTGGGGTTCACTCACAACTGGGTGGTGAGTTCTCTGCAGAGGATGAAGAGACTGATTGGAATGATATGGATTCCTCCTTCTCCTTTGGATACCAATGGTGTGAGCAACGCATTGTGAAGCAATGTGTTGCAAACCCCTCTGGTTGTCAAGGGTAAACATTCACACTGACTTTCTTCATAAGGTTTCATTTAAAGTATCTGTATGTGGGGTTGCTAGATCACCACTTTAACCCTCTGAGTGCCAGAGGGGTAAGCAACGCATTGCAAAGCAATGTGTTCCGTACCCCCTCTGGTACACAAAGGACTAAAACTCAACGTTTATGAAATATGCATACTCAAACATGAGAGAAATCTCAATGTATTCTTTCTGGTAAAACATCCTATATAATAATTCGCTAGGATGTTTGTCAGAAGCCGTCATGTGCAGTAGAGACTGCCCGAATGCACAGAATGCTGGGAGTTCTGTGCTGGGGGCATTCTGTACTTTCGGCCAGACTCTACAGTGCATGACTGCGTCGGCGACAGGACACAGAGCAGGACCGGCCTCTTAACATCACTCAGACCTTGGCCTGTGTACACGGGCTTTTACACTAGTTTTCTAAATAAATAAATAAATAAATGCATGCTGCAGGTCTGAAGTGATTACTCAGAAGCAGTAGCTCCCATGTAGCCATGCAGCATGCAGCTTTCATATGTGTTTGGATTTAATGCTTTGATTGCCAGAAGGGTGGCAAAAACATTGCTTTGCAATGCATCTGACACCCTGATGGAAATCAAAGGGCTCTAGGGATGATCTGTACTGTTGCTAACGTGCACAATCAACCCTTTCCTGTCTCCTATTTTAGCTGTCAAACCACTTTATAGAAGTACTAGTGTAAAAGCCCGTGTACACGGGCCAAGGGCCGGGTGATGTTAACCCTTTGAGTACCAGAGGGGTACGCAAAGCATTGCAAAGTATACCCCTCTGACACTCAAAGGGTTAAGAGTCCGGTCCTGCTCTGCGTCCTACCTTCGACACAGTCATGCACTGTAGAAAAGCAACGAATGCTCCCAGCACAGAACTCCCAGCATTCCGTGCTCCCAGCATTCCTACACCTCCCAGCATTCTGTGCATTCTGGCAGGCTCTACTGCTCATGACGGCTTCTGACAAACATCCTAGTGAATTATTATATAGGATGCACACCATCTGGTTCACTAGCACTCTGCCAGCCTTCACTGGAGTCATAATCTTGCTTAGAGAAAGGTCTAATCTCTGTTCTGCCCTTTTGATGCTTTGATAAGATAATTCTAAGGATGTACTGATATAATTCCACTCTAAAATTTGCCTTGGAGTAAAAATGTATGTGCTGTGCCTAACGTCTTTGTGCTAAGCTAGCTCTCGATGCCAAGGGAAGGGAAGTGTGGAAGTGTAGGAGCACTTCAGGGGATTCTGGTCCTCTACTCTGTGCTTCTCCCATAAGGAATACTAGATATATATATACTAGGGAGGTCTCCACAGTAATACTATGGAGGTCTCCAGTTAAATGCTTTGAGAAGTCTCCACTGTAATGTTAGAGTGGTCTCCAACGTAATGTTAGAGAGGTCTCCAGTGTAATGCTATAGAGATCTCCACCATACTGCTGGAGAGTTCGCCATTGTAATGCTAGAGAGGTCTCCACAGTCATATTAGAAAGGTCTCCACTGTAATGCTAGAGAGCACACAAAAGAAAAAGAAATAGAAAAAATGACTTTATTAAGGCACTCAAAAATCTAAAGCATCTTGGTAAGGCTTATCAGTATATCCACATGCATAGGATTAAAATATATATACTTTATTTGGTAGATACAATTAAAATGAAGATAAGGTGTATGTGAGTTAAAAAAACAAAACAAAAAAACAAATAATATAATATAGATATATGCTACTATATATATTCTGATAATGCTCTAGAAGTACCATGGTAGCTAAACTAATATCCAGCCACCGCTTATTACTTAACCCTTTAAAGAGCTTAGATATAAGACAACATCATTCAAACCATCCTGTCTTAATCATTTGATGTGTCTAAATCAAAGCCCAAATTACTTCCTAAATCTAATATATCACTAACATCCTAAATAAACTAAATTATATATCTCACGGGTTCACAAAGTCACCCGTTTGTACAATCAGAGACACGCCTTTGTAAGTCAATCTTGCGGAATCAGAAAACAGATACAATATATGTTTGTCAGGAATTGTTACTAATAGGAAATTAACCCTTTACGTAAGCTGATATATCATATAAAAATAATTTGTTTATGATTCCCACAGACACAACTACTTATCATTCAATCTGTTGCGCTCCATCAAATCTGGGTGCAACACATAATATCAGTTTTAATAACGGGTGAATAGGTTACCATAGACGTGCATGGGATTTATTAATTAATTAACCCCTTAACCAGCCCGTATTCCACACAATCCACCCTACCATAAAATAATATAGCTCTACTCAGCATATGTCTCTACAATCACAAACCAAGTGCTTTCAAGGAATTGTATAGAATGCTAGATTAAATCACATTATGCATAATGTGATTATATTAATCTTAGATATCATGGATAAATGCCTATGCTAAAATCGAATTATGGCAATATAGAACCTACTCTAGGGAATCATAAGGAGCTCTCAACATCAACATGCTAGGAATTACTCAGTTTAGGAGATTAACCCTATAGATAACCAATGTATTAAATCAAACATCCATCTCATGTTCCCATAGGCACAATTGGTAGATGCTCATTCTGCTACATTCCACCAGCTAATGTTAGATCATATTTGCCAAAAGCTGGTCATGAAGTCTTATGACCCGAGTACAACATATCATCCCAGTTATCATATAGGGTGAATAGGATAACAGAGGCGCTTTTCCACAAAATCTCCCCTAGGTTCTAGAAAGCGTGTATTCTTCTTCTAACCGTCATTCATAGGTTAAGCACAGTATTTATCTGCTAGAATTGGAAGCATGGTAATATAGAACCCTATTTTTGGGAATCACGAAAAATTCAACACATCGACATACTAGGAGACGACCAATGTATTTATCAAATATCCACTTCAGTTTCCCATAAGCACAACTGGTAGATGCTCATTCCGCTACATTCCACCAGATAATGTTAGATCATATTTGCCAAAAGCTGAACATGTAGTCTTATGACCTGAGTAAAACATACCATACCAGTTATCTATCATATTGGATGAATAGGATAAAAGAGGTCCCAAAGGAGTTGTATTCTTAAGTATCAAAAAAACATATCCAGCAGTCCCTATTCCACAAAATCTACCCTCACATCACATCATTGGGTTCTAAATAAGAAAAAAATACTTCTTCTTTCCCCATTACTTCCTAGGCTGGTCATTTGCAGTCTGAAAATGCAAAGCCTACACCTAGTCCGGATAATACAAACACTGGTATAGAAGATCGATTCTAGCTAGGTGTATCTAGCATATTGATGTTTCAGTAGCACTAGTGTTGAGCGAGCACCACGATGCTCGGGTGCTCGGGTGCTCTGACCGAGCACCCCCTGAGGCTCGAGTGCTCGGCCGAGCACCCGAGCCCCATTGGAATGAATGGGGCGACACCAGGCACCCCCTGCTCTGATGAGGGGAGGGTGCCTGGTCAATGCCCCCTTCATCTCCGCTATGCCCCCTTCATCTCCGAATGCCCCCTTCAGCTCCGCAATGTCCCCCTTCAGCTCCGCTATGCCCCTCTTCCACAATGTGCCCCTTCATCTCCGCTATGCCCCTCTTCCACAATGTGCCCCTTCATCTCCGCTATGCCCCTCTTCCACAATGTCCCCCTTCATCTCCTCTATGCCATAGAGGAGATGAAGGGGGACATTGTGGAAGAGGGGCATAGAGGAGATGAAGGGGGACATTGTGGAAGAGGGGCATAGCGGAGATGAAGGGGCACATTGTGGAAGAGGGGCATAGCGGAGATGAAGGGGCACATTGTGGAAGACGGGCATAGCGGAGATGAAGGGGGACATTGTGGAAGAGGGGCATAGAGTCTATGCCCCTCTTCCACAATGTCCCCCTTCATCTCCGCAATGCCCCCTTCATCTCCGCAATGCCCCCGTACCTCCAGTCCCTGGTGGTCCAGCGGAGCTTCTTCGGATCTGTGCCTCTTCCGGCACAGATCCCCGCCACCCGAACATGTCGGGCGAGCACATGGCGGTACTCGACGAGTACCGCCATGTGCCGAGCAGAGCGATGCTCGAGCCGATCCGAGCATCGGCCGAGCACGCTCGCTCATCACTAAGTAGCACATATTCTATTAATAAACTGCTAAAAATATCATAATTATCATGATCTAAACATCTAATGTGTTTCGCCCTATAATCGGGCTTCTTCAGAGGCAAATGTTTGTTTGCTAAAAAAAGCCAATTTTTAAATCATTCAAGTCCCAAGACCAATCAGAACTTATTTTGGGAGACGAATTTAACTAGTCCTATACCTGAACTCGCCCATTGTCACTATGGAATTCCCTGGGAGTCCAATCGTAATAATAAACATTAGAGCAGGATTATTGCTACATAAAGTAGATAACACCCGAATTATATCATCTTATACAGAATCTACATCCCCATATTATAATGCATTATTTAATAAAACCTCCAAAATTCAGAGTTTCTTCAATGCCATATGGATGTAAACTGTTAAGATTGAATATCCATTCACATTCTTTATGAAGTAGTGTGTCTACTAAATCACCACCTCTGATTCCAAGAGATATTTTTTCCAGGCCCCATACATGGAAGGAATCAGTTTTGCTATCATCCTATATAATAATTCACTAAAACGTGTGTAACGACGTAGTCATGTGCAGTAGAGACTGCTGCATGTGCTGCAGTCATGCGCAGTAGAGACTGCCCGCACCGCAGCTGATATAGAGCTGGAGCCGGCTGGCAGTGTCACTGTGGTCCATGTAACGGGCTCTTCAACTAGTGATTTAATAAAACATGCATAGCAATCGGTAACAACTTCTTCCCATTTTCCAATTCCTTCTTTGAATTTGATATATACCTAAGATGTTCCATCACTAGTATGCAGGCTCCACTTAGTCATGCCCACGTATCTCATATTGCAACCACACATTAAAGGGATAGTAATACTTCGTTTTAACTTTATTTTATTTTGTAGGCATTAAAAAAACATGAAGAATGATATGTCTTATCTCTCAAACCTTTATGGTTTATGAGATATTCACAAGGAAAGTTCCCCTCCCCGCCCCTTTTACCTAGTGTAAGCCATCTCTTCTCAGATGTGAATCTGGTTGTATGACAGTACAGATAACAGAAGGGGACAATTTTCTTTGTATGAAAACAATGAAAGCCCTTCCCCCCTTGACAAGTTTTTCAGCTTTTTCCATTATGTTAATTGAAGATTGTCCCTCTCTGCAGTCTACCTGGGCATCTCCCTTCTGATCTGGTTGAACGGGGGGGGGATACTTTGTTTGTGAATATCTCTTAAACCATAAAGGTTTCAGAGATAAGACTTATATCATTCTTCATGTTTTTTAATGCCTACAAAATAAAATAAAGTTAAAATGAAGTATTACTATCCCTTTAAGTGTTGGACCCAGATTTGCTGGAGCACAACAGACTGAATGATTACTAGTTGTGTTTGTGGGAATCTTAAACAAATTATTTTGATACAATATATGATGTTACCTAGAGGGTTAATTTACTATTAGTAACAATTCCTGACAAACATATATTGTATCTGTTTTCTGATTCCGCAAGATTGACTTACGAAGCTGTGTCTCTGATTCTACAAACGGGTGACTTTGTGAACCCATGAGATATATAATTTAGTTTATATAGGATGTTAGTGATATATCAGATTTAGGAAGTAATTTGGATTTTGACTTAGACACATCACATGATTAAGAGAGGATGGTTTGAATGATGTTGTCTTATGTCCAAGATCCTTAACGGGTTAAGTAATAAGCGGTGGCTGGATATTAGTTTAGCTACCATCGAACTTCTATAGCATTATAAGAATATATATATAGTAGCATATAGCTATATTATATTTGTTTTTTTTTATTTTGTTTTTTTAACTCATATACACCTTATCTTCATTTTAATTGTATCTACCAATAAAGTATATGTATTTTAATCCTACACATGTAGATATACTGATAAGCCTTACCAAGATGTTTTAGGAATTTTTGAGTGCCTTAATAAAGTAGCTTTTTCTTCACCTATGTAACAAATTGATGGGTGTTTTCCGATTATAAACAGGTGGTAAAAGTATCTCCTATATTTTTGTTTTAATGCTAGAGAGGTCTCCAATGTAACGTTAGAGAGGTCTCCACCAGAATGTTAGAGAGGTCTGCAAGGCAATGCTAGAGAGGGCTCTGCCGTGATACTAGAGATGTGTCCACTCTAATATTAGAGAGGTCTCCACCCTATTGTTAGAGAGATCTCCACATTAATGCTAGAGAGGCCTCCATCATAATGTTAGAGAAGTCTCCACCATAATGTTAGAGAGGTATCCAATGTAATGCTTGAGAGGAATCCACTGCAAGACCAGAGAGGTCTCTACTATAATGTTATAAAGGTCTCCACCATAATGCTAGAGTGGCCTCCACTCTAGTGTTAGAGAGGTTTCCAATGTAATGCTAGAGAGGATACCACCATAATGTCAGAGAGGTCTCCAACATAATGGTAGAGAGGTCTCCACTGTAATGCTAGAGAGGGCTCTATCGTGATACTAGAGAGGTGTCCACTGTAATGCTAGAGAGGTCTCCAATGTAATGCGAGAGAAGTCTACACAGTAATGTTAGATAGGTATCTACCATAATGCTACAGAGGTCTCCAATGTAATGTTAGAAAGGTCTTCACCATAATGTTGGAGAGGTCTCCAATGTAATGCTAGAGAGGTCTCCACTGTAATACTAGAGAGGTCTCCAACATATTGTTAGAAATGTCTCCACCATAATGCTAGAGTGGTCTCCATTGTAGTGCTAGAGTGATTTCCAGTGTAATGCTATAGAGGTCTCCATCATTACTTTATTATTATTATTATTTTTATTATTATTCTTTATTCATAAAGTGCCAATGTAATGCTAGAGATGTCTCCAATGTAAACCTAGAAAGGTCTCCACTGTAATGTTAGCAAGGGCTGCAATGTAATGCTATAGAGGACTCCACTGTGGTACTAGAGAGGTCTCCACCAAAATGTTAGAAAGGTCTCCACTGTAATGCTAGAGCGGTTTTCAATGTAATGCTAGAGAGGCCTCCACCATAATGTTTTAGAGGTCTCCAATGGAATGATAGAGACATCTCTGCTGCAATGCTAGAAAGGGCTCCAATGTAATGCTAGAGAGGTATTCATAGTAATTCTATAGAGTTCTCCACCGTGGTGCTATAAAGCTCTCCATTGTAATGCTAGAGACATCTCCATCATACTGCTAGCGAGTTCTCAATCATAATACCAGAGAGGTCTCCAATGTAATGTTAATGTGGTCTCCATTGTAATGCTAGAGAGGAATCCATTGTAATGCTAGGGAAGTCTCTACTGTAATATGAGAGAAAGCTCCATCTTAATGTTAGAGATGTCTCAACTTAACCATACTGCTAGAGAGGTCTTCACAGTAATACTAGAGTGGTCTCCACTGTAAAGTTAGCGAGGTCACCACCATAATGATAGAGAGGTCTCCAATGTAATGCTAGAGCAGTATCCACCATTATGTTAGAGAGGTCTCCACTGTGATGCTAGAGAGGTCTCCACATTATTGTGAGAGAGGTCTTCAATGTAATGTTAGAGAGGACTCCAATGTAATGCTAGAGAATTCAGAGACATCTAGTAATACATTAACGTAGTAATATAGTTGATGAGGCTGAAAAAAGACATGAGTCCACTAAGTGCAGCCCATGCCATATTACCCCGTTGATCTAGTGGAAACCCCCCCCAAAAAAACATTGAAGCCATTTCCAATTAAGCTGACCCCATTGTCAGTTTTGCTGCACATCTGCACTTATTTCAGTTCAATAATGTATTTTTTAAGAACTGGAGTCCAAAACAGTACTCCATATTCTAGAATTAGATGATTCATTACCAAGGATTTATAAAGAGGCAGAACTGTATTTGCATCCTGTGCACCTATATCCTCTTTTTATGCAGGATAATACCCTATTTACTCTTGCAGCAGCTGAGTGACACTGCACACTGCTGTGAACTTAATCATCAATTAGTACTCCTAAATTTTTCTCTGATGAGAATTCCCCAAGCAGTTTCCAATTTAGTGTCTATGTCGCATGCTTGCATCTACAGCCCAAATGCAGAAACTTACATTTATCTACATTAAACCTCATCTGTCACTTTTGTGCCCATTCACTCAGTTTATCTAAATCATTCTGCAGAGAAAAAACATCCCTCTCTGTATGTGTTTCCTTACACAGTTTAGTGTCACCAGCAACGATTGAGACATTACTTTCAATACCCAATCCTAGATCATTAATAAACAAATTAAAAAGCATTGGGCCCTGGACTGCATTCTGTGGCACCCCACTTACAACTTTAGACAAACTTGAAAAGGTTCCATTTACAACAACTCTGGTATATATCACTTAACGAGTTCTCTACCCGTGCACAGATATCACCTCCCAGACTGAAGCCTTTTAATTTATGTAGTAACCTGTTGTGATGCACAGTATCAAATGCTTTTGCAAAATCCAAGTATACTACAACAGAAATTGCATTGTCCTAATTATTACTTACCCTTTAATAAAATATAATTAAATTCGTTTGCCATGATCTATTCTTCATGAAACCATGCTACTAATAATATTGTTGGTCTTCACATAGTTCTGAATACTGTCAGTTACTAGCCCTTCTAATGTCTTACTCATCATGCAAGTCAGCTCACAGGTCTATCATTTCCTGGTTTGTGGATCTTGCCCCCTTTTTGAACATTGGTTCTACATCAGCTTTCATCCAATCACAAAGCACTATGCCTGATGAAAAATAATCATAAATATAAGTTTAATTGTCTTTCTGTTACTGAACTAAGTTCCTTAAGTACCCTTTGGTTTGTATCCCATCAGGTCCAGGTGCTTTATTCACTAAAACCATTTCCAGTCTATTTTGTACTTTGTCCACAGTAATATGAATTGTATATACAGAACAAAAGAATGTGTTTAAGGACTAAGCCATAGCTTTATCCTCACCAATCAATTGGCCCATCTCAACACGCCACTAGGGGACCCCTGAATCCATTCTGCAAAAAAAAAGCAAAGCTCCGTGGTCCTTAACTGCCAGCTGTGCAGTAAAGGGGCTGAGGATCAATATCAACCTTAACCTTTCTGTTATTTATATACTGGTAGAATTGCTTAGGATTTGTATTGCTCGCTTTTGCAATACTTTTCTCATTTTCAGTTTTAGCTAGCCTAATTGCTTGTTTGCAGATTTTATTACATTCTTTATATTTCTTAAAATGATGGCACTGTGCCATCTGACTTAAACATTTTAAAAGCCTGCTTCTTATTTTTCATTTCCCTGCAAACCTATTTATTAACCCATATTAGTCTGAATTTGCTCCTCTTGTCCTTATTCCCTAATGGTATCTATAGATGAGTATTTTTGTATCTAAGAGCATTTTAAACAAATTCCATGTTTCTTGTGCATTTTTATCTTTGAAGATTGCATTCCATTGAATGTCCTTTAATACTGCTTTCAGCATTGTAAAATTAGCCTTTTAAAATTGAATGTTTTAGTTAAACCTTTGCTAATGGGTTTCTCATAACACATTTCAAAGGATACCATATTGTGGTCACTACTGCCTAAAAGTTCCTATACCTGTATAGTTTTATCATGTCAGAATTGTTTGATAGAACTAGGTCCAGGAAGGTTTCTTTACTAGTTGGCTCCTCTACTAGTTGGGACATGAAATTGTCGTTAACCAAATACAATTATTTCGTGCTAGAAATCATTTCAGTTTCAGTTTCAGGATAGTTGAAATCCCCCATTATGATTACATTCCCTGACTGAAAAACCTTTGCCATTTTTAGTAATTTCTGGAGTTCTTCAAACTCCCCAATATTATGAGGCTTGTAGCAAATCCCCATTAACATTTTTTTTATTATGTGGCCCCCAATGTGTATTTCAACCCACAGATCCTCTACATTCTCACTGGATCTTTCATTAATACCTTCCCTTATACTAGGTTTTAAGGCATTATTTACATATAGGCATATATCTTGTTAACGATATCCCACCTAAAGTGAATAACCCTCTAGATTGACCATCAAGTGATATGTATCATCAACCAGTTTTCAGACACACTAGTTAGATAATACCGCTCACATATTGCAAACATTTCCAGTTGTCCCATCTTTGCAGCGAGACTATGAGCAATTACATCCATCCATTTTATATCATTACCACTCTGAAGAACTGCATTCTTTGAAATATGTATTTGCTTTTTTTATGAGGCTGTAACATTGGCACCTCCCTATTAGATGAACTAGCCCATTCCCCCTCTCCACCTCAATACCCCTTTTCTAATCCAGTTTCCTCATTTACATGGTCATTCACTGCCATCTCTATCATTCATGTGTTAGAGTTCCTCCAGTTATTTTGTGCATATATCCTTATGAACTGAAATCTTTGTTGCAAAATACCTTATTTTTTTAAGAGCAATCAGAGTGTAGATTTATCTGGATGATACATTGTTTGTGAAGAGGATGTAATGGGAGAGCTTCTTTGAACATGTAGCTTTTAGTTCATTATGGGATTGTACAATCTACACAAGGAATTTCCTGTGTATCCTGTTACTTAACTTCCTTTTCATAACAATGAGATGGGAAGCTGTTTTTAAGATGAGGTTGGATTACTGCCACCATCAAAGCTTTGCCACCTCATCTCTTTAATACTGGATGCTTATGTACCATGATAAGGGGTAGGCAACCACTGGAATTACAGCTGTGGGTGACTAATGACTGGTTGGGAATAATGGGAGTTGCAGTATACAAATCCTAGAGAGCCAAATTTTGCTCTAAAAATCTCTCCGGTATGAGACTTCTTAGTTTATAGGCTCCACAGAATAATATAGGAGCTTAAGAGTTTATTTTATCTTTATGTGAAAAATATATAAAGGTAAGCACTAGAATATTGCCTTTCACAAATATCTATGCATACAGAAACAATCAAATAAAACAATTAGTAAAATTATAATGCTTATGTATAAATAAACACGAAACACTTATTGCACTCACAATCTATTGTGTCCAATGATGGCTGATCGAGCACATACCAGATGACATAAACAAGGACAATATGGAGATGAGGATATGATGGAACGAACACAAAACTTAGAGTAATCTGCTATATAAAAATATATATGAACAGATCAATACACAATCCAAGGTCAATATACGTATGTATTATAGTCTCTCATATGTCCATAAGTAAGAATAATTATAATCCTATTCGAATGCAAGTGTTCAATCTATTGATAGACAAACTAAATAAAACAATTAGTAAAATTATAATGCTTATGTATAAATAAACACGAAACACTTATTGCACTCACAATCTATTGCGTCCAATGATGGCTGATCGAGCACATACCAGATGACATAAACAAGGACAATATGGAGATGAGGATATGACGGAACGAACACAAAACTTAGAGTAATCTGCTATATAAAAATATATATGAACAGATCAATACACAATCCAAGGTCAATATACATATGTATTATAGTCTCTCATATGTCCATAAATAAGAATAATTATAATCCTATTCGAATGCAAGTGTTCAATCTATTGATAGACAAACTTGAAGGGCAGCACTCACTCTTAAAGGCATACACTTGGATGGAATGTCCTGACAAGTGATACATGCATATGGGGGATACATATCATGCATATATGCATATCATGCACATATGTAAAATAGTAGTCACAATTCTTCTTTAACCCTAGAGGTAACCAACCAAGTTGGGAAACAGGCTTGTGGGGTAATTAGTAACCTTCCCTACTCAGTCCTACACCAACTCCTTTTTCTTCTTATCAGGATGATCTTTATAATCCCATGAAGGGAGAACTCACTGAACATATTGAGATTCAGTAGAAAAATCCAAAAATATGGATTTTCTCAATTATAGAAATACATACATGAATAAATTGAATAAATCACAGTATTATTAAAGTAAAAGAAAAAAGATAAACCTTTAAATCTGATATATTGTTTTACATATTTTATCTTTAGCGCATCTTAGTGCATCTCCACCAGTACTACAGCTCCTATCAGTCAGGTTCTAGCGTTGTTGGACGACAATTCCTTCTACCTTCCTAATATATTAATTAAATGCTTTGCATTCATATATTTTTAAGAACTAAATAATAAATATGGCTCCTATAAACACATTCAAATAATGGATCAAAGTGCAAAGAAGTGAATGTAGGAATATGCCAGAAAAGCTCCACTAGTGTTGGCCTCCAGCACCCGAAGCTGCACTTGAGGATATCAAGTAGAACTTTTAATTCCTGTAGTGATGGCCAGAGAACTTTTAATTCCTGTAGTGATGGCCAGAGCAGATACTCTGTGGTTGTTAGGACTTTGCTGCCAGCAAGCTCCTAACACTTGCCCAATGACATGCACAGGAAAACATTATAATTTTATACCATATCCTCTGAGCTTTTTTTAATAGATGACTTTAAATATGGATTAGAACAGGCTATGGATTAGAACAGGCTAATAAACTAGCAAATAAGCTGTGGTTCCCAACATGATTCCTTATTTTAACCACAGTGCAGCTCTGCTGGCCTAATAACATTTGAGATAATTTTAGTTTGCTGTTACCTTCTAGAACATTGGTGGGAAACTTTGTCATTCCAGCTGATTGGGGATGATATTCTTTGAAGTCTCCAGCATCTTCACACCCAAAAGATGCATACCCCTGTTCTAGCATTAAGCTAGAGGCTCATTAGCAAAACTGTTACAGCAGAGCAACAAACTGTTTACATGTCATCCCTTTCTCCAGACCTCCCAAAAATAATAGTGCAGAAACTGGCAACTACTGTTGGTGTCCTCCTTAGAGAGAATCATTGAGCATGGGGTCCTCAACTATTTATGAGTCTGACATGCCTGGCTTAGAGAAAAGGAACACCGTGAATCATCCATAGACAGCCCATTGCTCTGCCATTGGCACAGGTGGAGTTACATGGATAATTTCCTGCATAAACAGCTTAGAGAAATTCCATTAGGCAAATATGTGGCCAGCAAACTGATTCCAGAGCCTGTTTTTGCATGGAATCTTAGTTGCACATTACCCTAAATGATTTCAGTCCCATTTTATGTACCATTCACTGTGAATTATCCTGTCTATCCTGGCTGGATAAGCTATTGAAGGATCCTTTGAATTTCTCACTCCGTTCTTCATTTGCCCTCTACATCCACAAACAGATACACAACTTACACAAATATAACACGAGTAACATTTTGTGAAACTTTTATTTTTGTGTAAGGTTGATCATCTGTTCGGATATGTACGGAGGTGAAATGAACAAACGAGAGAAATGCAAAGGCTCTCATAATTCCAGCAGGACATACAATTTCATCACAGCCATCCCAATATCTGCGCAATCCACTGACCCATAATACTTATCCATACCACATGCATAAAACAAAACTGAAGAAATTCTGTGGCAAACTAACTGCAGCATAGAGAAAGTAAAATCAATCATTTTGATTTAAATAGAATTCTGTTTAATTGCTTTCTAATGAATTGCAAAGTATTAAAGTTTGTGTGATTGATGTGAGCCACATGCTTTAATAGTAAGAAATCAAAATATTATTCAGCGTTTACTAAAACATCTTCCCATACTTTTCCATACTTTCACTCACATTAGCCCCATCTCCAGGGAAAGGGCTGAATGGCTGGTTCACTTTCTGTTGAGCTGGTGTTGCTCACTTACACAGAAACATTTAATGCATCCTGAGCATGGGTCTTTCAATGCATTATAAATAAAACAAATCAAAGCATTTCAATTCCATTAAATGTGACTTCTAAACCTTTGAAAGATAGAGGGGTCTCCACTCATTGCTTCTGTTTTATGTTCTTCCCTTAAAAGGATGGTTTATTTATCATAGGTCTACCCCTTTTAAAGCAAATGGAGATTGAAATTTGTTCCCTGTGGTGAAGTTGCTTTGCTCCATTTTTTTACTTTTTGCATGTGGACCTAATGGCGCGATGCAGGAAATGTGCGCAGTCGCTATTTCCTGTGTGAAAACCACTAGGGAATAGGTTTGCACATGAAAATTCAAGATTAATGAATGGCTGTGTATATTTATATTTTGTGGGCGTGGCTAAGATTGACGAATCTATGTGAGTGGAATAGCGAATGCGCCTAATGCAAGAACTGCTATTGCAAATGAATGTGTACGTCTGTGTTCTGTTGTCGTAAAATGGAATTTTTTATGCGCAATTCAAGAAGCGTTCGGTATTTAGCTTCCTGGATTAGAACATGCGCAAAATCTATCTACACGCAAAAATGCCTTTATCCAATGTGACCTTTTCTTGCATCTCGCCACAAGTTTGTTACTTTTTTCTTGAACTAAGCAATATGACCAAGTAGCACTGACATAGAGTGAAAAAGTACACACTCCTACAGTCTTTGTACATAGTGAAATGAATAAACAGTAAACTTTCCAGCTTTTACTCAAATCATTTGTAATACAGTAGAAGGGTATATACAGCTGTCCAATGAGAATAAGAAAGCACTCATCTGGGTAGACTCTCAAGTCTAAGTTACTAAGTCAGTACCCATATTAACCATAAGGGCCAGATATTTTATGCAAATCAGCCTAAAGAAACCTCAGAGTAAACAAAAAGGTGTATTAGTGTGGTAAGTATGGAAGGCTGCCTTAGGTATAATAGTGCACAATAATAATGGAAAATGGTACCTAAGCACCACACAGTAATGGAAATTTTATTATCTCGAACTGAAAAAAATAGATAGATAGAATGGTCAAAAATAATTACCAAAATGGATATTGAAAATAATAATGGAAAAAGGATATATTAGAAAAGAACAGTGGAGAACAGCACAATAACCGTCAGAGTGACCCAACTTCAAAAGAAATTGTGTGAGGACACCCATACCACAGTGGACAAATACTGAATTGCTAGTATGAGTATGCTACATCGATAGAATTCCATATCCAATACAATATAGTTCTAACAGATGAATCACGAAACAGTACATAATAAAATAAGTTATCATAAAAATATATTAAATGAATGTGAACTAGAGTCAATCAGTATGGGCATATATACGGCACTTGCCACAGTCTTTGGCCAAGAATAAATGGTCAGACAAAAATTATGGTGAATGAAAATGTACTTTTGATCATCTTTTTTCTGAAGATGGATAGTTACACAGGAATGAGACTGGAATAAAATGGTGATATCAAGGTATGTATATGAGTAATGAAGAAACACTCATAGATCCTGGAATCTGGAAAGAACTGATATTCTAAACAAATGAAAAAGAAAGAAAGAAGGGAGAGGCTCATAGTGATGCATATCCAGATAAATGGGATAAGTTCACAAATGGTTGCACTCATATTTAAAAAGTGCTACCCAGATTATCAGTAGCATATAATACTTGTGGAGGATATTGTGATTGCCCCCACACAGATGACTGAGCCAGCCACTCAAGCACTTGGGAGCCATGGACTATAGACAGAAAGCGGAGACTTTTAGACAGGTCCCAAATAGTGGATGCTGGTCTGAACACCAACGGGGAATTCTGATGCTGGCTTTCCCCACAATAGAACCTTAAAGGTTGTCATCCACTATTGGAAACACAGCCTACACGGTATTGTATAAAAAAACAACTAAAACCTCATCATGTTTCATGGTAACTATCTACTTCTTCTGGATGAAAATATAATATTTTTATCTAACTCACTATATAATTATGTATGTGAGATCTACACTGTTGTATTTTTCCTTTCATATGACACATATGAGTTCTTACTGCTATTATTACATTATTGTCTTTTTGATTTTATAAGATTTTTTGCTAGCAGAGTCTTGCAGCTTTATAAACCCAACTAGTTACAAAGCCCGTATACACGGGCTGATCCAGAGCGGGGAGCTCCAGATGGCTCACAGCCTGTCTGTGCTTCCGGCTCCGGGACAGCAGCAGAGGCACTCACAGGCTGTCAGTCTTCCGGAGAGCTCCGCTCTGGATCAGCCCGTTCTGCGAGTCCCCACTGCACATGTGCGGTTACACACACAGTCAGCAACGCATTCTAGGACTTTATGTTATAAGGAAGTAGGTTTGCCTCCCTTGATCTAATAGTTTCTTTCCCTTTACCTATAGTCCTCTAAATGTAACTTAATATTCCATCTTAATTCATGCACATTTTTAGCATATTAATACCTATCCCGATTTTCAGGAATTCTTTCATCTGCTAGAGGAGTTGTGATTGATTTAGTTATCCCCAGTTTAATCTCTTTCTTTAGTAGCTGTGAGTAACCATTTTACGTACCTGCGTTTGGGAGGTAGTGCCTCCTTTTTGAGTACCCATGGTATTAGTCTGTATTACTAATATTTTTTCCTCATTTTTTAATTTATAATATTTTAAGCAATGATCAAACCCCACTATCCAATGATGGAATGTTACCCTTATAGTTGTTAGGTATCATTATGGGTCAGTATCAAATGTGAAGAATTTTTATTATATAATTCCCATTGTATGTAAAGTTATTTTATGAATAATGTTATTGAAATCAGGTGATTATTCGGACACATCATGATTCCTTTTATAATCAAGTGTTATGATTGCCTGATAAGGTTTTAAAAGAAAGCTCTCCATATTTGGCTAAAGCCATCTACTATTGAAGCTGTTGCATTTTTTCTTTTCTCCTGAAGAAGGAGTGAAGTATACCTCCAAAACGCATAGATTAACAGTTTGTTTCCAATACATTCTATACACTATAGATGTGTATATAGGCATATGATTTTTCATAAAGACACTCTGACAGTGGTGCTATAGAGCCAGATTCATGACTGATCAAGACAACCAAGGAAGGAATGGACTATGCCAACAGCTGTTTGTGTGCAAGGCTATTACATCAAGAACTAGTCTGGTGAGCTCAATATATTGACACAAAACACTACTCAGTGTTTCCATAATTTTGTGTAAGTGTAATTGAATAGGGGATTCTCTCCCTGTGAGATTTCTCATCCCTATTCACCTGACTGCAGAACCATATTTATCTGTCCCAGTTCTAGTACCTGATATTATATACTCTATCCGTTTATGTTTTGGATTGTGGACCAGTTGGCTGTCCATATTTCCCTAGAGCGTAGCCCTTTATTAGTCAGTCTGCTTAGTTCAGGTCACTATTTGCTTATCCTGTAATAGGAATTTTTATGGCTTTTTATTATTAGTTTGTTTTTTTTACCTAGTATTGTATGGTAATGTACTACCATTCAAAAGTTTGCTTGTTTCTGTTATGGAAGCAGCTTGACGTATGGTACGTAAGAAGTGCCCATCAAGCCAATCCAAATTCTGGGAGGTACTTCAGAAAGCATGGGATGAACTCGCTTCACATTATCTCAACAAACTGACAACTAGAATGCCAAAGGATTGCAAGGCTGTAATTGTGATAAAGTTTGAAGGACAGAGTTATTATTTAAATTAAAAATCATTATTTCTAACCTTGTCAACATCTTGACTGTATTTCCTATTAATTCATTTGATGGAAAAACAAGGACATTTCTAAGTGACCCCAAACATTTGAACAGTAGTGTATGTGTACCATATATATATATATATATTTCCCATGTTATGTACGTCAGTTGCTTTAATAACCTCAGAGCTCAGAAGTCTCCAGGGGTACTCCTAATAGACCTCTACCCAAACATGCCACTAGAATCCCAGTTTACTCTGGAATCAGACAGTTAGGTCTATAGTTGTACCTACCTTTTTTTTTACTCAGCCTGTAGTTTTTTCCCCCTCCCCTTGTGCACCTCTGGCTTCTTACTGTAATATAAAAAGGGCTATGCTATATTAGCCTTACATGGGCGCTTGTGGTTTTAGTGTACTTCCTGAATGTGATAAAACACAGCACACAATGAGCACATTTAAACTACAAGTACTGATGTAAGGCAAAGATAGCAAAACCCCAGTATCTTCTTGAGACTCAGAAGTGACCTCTGCACCAATCTTTGTCACAAAGGATGTTGTTTGACTCTAAGAAACTTAAAGGTTGAAAATGCGAGCCCCCAATTTTTTTTGCACATGGGCCCTCCACTCATATACTACACTACTCCCAAGTAGGTTGGGAATTAATTAATAAACATTAAATATGGCTAGTTCTATTATTTGTTTTTCTCAGGAGCTTACATTATAGTACATCTGAAACTTTCAATCCTGTAGTGATCAAGGAATTGACTTTCAAGTTCAGAAATAGGATATTTCTATCTAATATACAATGCAATGTAATATTTAGGATATGAATAAGACAGGAAAGAGAGATACAGACACCTGACTGACTGTTTTTCTTGTTTGGTCATTTAAAAAAATGGCCTCTGAATATACTTTGTAGACGCAGTAAAAATGTTTAATGAGAAAAAATATATATTGTAATTCTTTTTCTGATGAATAACACAAGGGTGCTTTCACAGATGAGAGATTTTTCATTAAGGAGTTATTACAGCTCAAATGTTTTTTAATCAACATGGAATTTCCTATTTTGAACACCAGGTGGCAGGATTTACAATCCCTGAAAATGTTATTTCTCTAAAAAAATTAGAAACAGCCAAATGTGTTTATTGGCTCATTTCTCTGACCTGACACATAGTAAACGTTTAAAGGGATAGTAATACTTTGTTTCATCTTTATTTTATTTTGTAGGTATTAAAAAAACATGACGAACGATATAAGTCTTATCTCTCAAACCTTTATGGTTTGAGAGATATTCACAAGCAAAGTTTCCCCCTCCCGCCCCTTTTACCTAGTGTAAGCCATCTCTTCTCAGATGTGGAATACAGTCCATAGACCAGACAGATAACAGCAAGGGACAGTATTCTTCCTATCAGAACAATGAAAGCCCTGCCCCCCTTGACAAGCTTTTCAGCTTTTTCCCTTATTTTAATTGAAGATTGTCCCTCACTGCAGTCTACCTGGGCACCTCCCTTCTTATCGGGCTGAACAGTGTTACATCAGTAAAAGGGGCGGGAGGGGGATACTTTATTATTGAATTACTCTTGAACTATAACTCTGACAGTATTGAAATAACACTCTCCAAAGTCCAAATACTATGATGATTAATTAGAGCTGCTTTTATTATGAAACATTACTATCCCTTTAAGGTACAGAGGTGGAAGCAACACATTGGGGGAGATTCACTAAGTGGTAATAAAGAGATTATAAGGTGGTGATAAAATGGAGGTGACTTCTCCAGGTTATCACTTCTCTAGAACCTATGTTATTCTATAGAGCTTATGCACTAGGATTTCCAAAGTTAAAGAAATCTTAGTGCATTGGCTCCATTGAATAACATAGGAATTAGAGAAGTGATAAACTGAAGACTCCCCTTTATCACTGCTTATTGAATCTCCCCCATTGTGTGTAGATTTCTGTACATTAGTACTTACAAATATAATTTTATTACCTGCCTCTGGTCTGGTCTTTCCAGTGCAGCATTTGCTCCAAATGCATTACAAGACTCCACAATGTACTCTGAGCTCAGCCCCAGGAGAGAACTGGATTCTCCACAAGAACCATCAGCAACAACAATAATCTTGGGCCATTCTCCTTGTGGGATCTTCCTGATGTACTCATCTGTAAACTAAAAACACAGAAATATATTACTTTTATCTTTTTCTAAAATGTAAGTAGTATCTCTGTGGACACTGGTATGGTTTCAGTGAGGAAGTGGAAATTGCTGACAAGACCTGGCTGTGAAACAAGGTGTGCAGTTCTATCCTGAAGACTTAAAAAAACGTGTTCATTGTTGGTATCTTCGTAGAAATATAAAACCAATAGAAAAAATATAGTATGGTGACTTTTTGTGTTTCATTTTATGACAATATTTTGCTTTGATTTTCTATGTGCTCTTTAATACATGGCATAAAACAGGGAGCAAAGGCACTTAACTCCCATGTTTCCCACCCCTTGAAGTCAGCAATTCAAAGTGGCAGTTTTTCATGTAAAACCTGTGCATTTATTTTAGTGTTTAGGTCTTTTCATACAATCCCCTTAGTGAAGTGAATGTACAAATTTGTCAGTGCAGCCCCCCTGCCATTAGCCTCCAACATCAGTGACTGCACTAGGGGTTATGCACTACATCATATGGTCAATGAATTGCATAATGGTGGACAAAATGTCTGCCAGCGTTAGGACTTTAATGCCTGTCCATAGCAGACACAGAGAAATAGTGATAAATTACCCAATGTCCTCTACACCCAGTTTAATGCATAGCATTTAATATGGTGTAGAGGAAAGGGATGTCCTAAAATATATATAGACTGTTCCATTACCCTCGCAAAAAGAGAAGGCATATGTAGCTCAGTAAAGTGATGTTAGCCTGGCAGACTTAGGGTCCAAAAATTCAGTGCAGAATCATTGTTAAATATTTACCCCAGTATTTTTAGACCATGAGCATTGCTAGGTATTAGCTGGGGGGGGGGGGGTCCCAGGTCTCATGCTGAAAACCCCCTACCTTATTAGGGTCACACAATGGTGTAATACTCTGTTGATCTCCTTAAAGGGATAGTAATGTTTCATAATAAAAGCATCTCTAGTTAATCATCATAGTATTTGGACTTTGGAGAGTGTTATTTCAATTCTATCAGAGTTGTAGTTCAAGAGTAATTCAATGACAAAGTATCCCCCTCCCTCCCCTTTTACTGATGTAACACTGTTCAGCCAGATCAGAAGGGAGGTGCCCAGGTAGACTGCAGAGAGGGACAATCTTCAATTAAGATAAGGGAAAAACCTGAAAAACGTGTCAAGGGGGGCAGGACTTTCATTCTTCTCATAGGAAGAAGATTGTCCCCTTCTGTTATCTGTCTGGTCTATGGACTGGATTCCACATCTGAGAAGAGATGATTTACACTAGGTAAAAGGGGCGGGAGGGGAAACTTTGCTTGTGAATATCTCTCAAACCATAAAGGTTTGAAAGATAAGACTTATATCGTTCTTCATGTTTTTTTAATGGCCTACAAAATAAAATAAAGATAAAACGAAGTATTACTATCCCTTTAATGTTGAAATTAGGCTACTCAACTAATAAAGCATTAGGTGGACCCCATCCCTTGGTCTCTTGGGATATTAGAAAATAATTTGTTTAACCATGATATCTATGTAGTTTCAAAGACACTTAATGCCATAGTCATCTAACTAAAGAGGTGAAATTATGTGGCAAACCAATTGCATTTTAAGGGAAAATGAAAGTTCTCTATTCAAAATGCTTTGGAGACCTTGCAAGCATTCAGCAAATTAACCTTTGAGTGCCAGGATGTGAGCAACACACTTTGAAACAAAGCGTTGTGCATCCCTCTGGCACTCAAATGTTTAAATTATCCATTTAAATTCATTGGAATCTGAGGAATTGTTATTTGTTTCCTAGGATGCAAATAATTTGAATTATAATTATTTCTTTTTGCCTTACGGCACATTTAACTTTTGATATGGAATATCTAAAATGTTATATTGCACTTAGTATAAATCTAGATTCATTATATATATATATATATATATATATATATATATATATATATATATATATATATAATTCAGCAATGGTGATAAGGCAAAAGGTCAAAGCAGTGAGTGACTAAGCAATGGTTCCTTTTTCATAATGCTAAAATGAGTTTTATTACACAAGCTTTTACTTGCAACTAAATTGCCAACCTTACCGGCACAATTAAATGATAATTGTCCTTGTAATTTCCCATGGAAAGCAAAGGTAACTCATTACGCACATTGACAGGTTTATAGCTGATAGCTAATGATTGCTGTACATTGGCAAAACCACAATAAAAAAGATTACAAGAAGTGCTGGTAAACACATTTCCATTGTTTGACACAGGAAAGGCATTTGGGATCATCATGGTCACAGCAGCAACATAAACTCAATGGGGAGATTAATTAAATAAAAGGAAGTTCACAACCCAGCAAATCTCCACACCTTATACTTTATATGATAAATACAACAAGATGAATTAGTAAATCATCTTAGAGACTGAAGAATTGCCAGTTCATTTTCTGCAGTTACATGTGTGCATAAAAGCTAAGCTCCTGCACTTTGTGGTATGTATAATCACATATGATTACATTAACCATCTGAGTGTCCTTCTGGCACTCAAAGGGTTAATGTTTACACTCACTTACACACACACACACACACAGAAACACACCCTACAGTATGCATAGGAACATCAAGCAATTTTATGATCATTGGGGTGTCAGGGCTGAGAAGGACTGTAGTCGCCAATAGCTGGAAACCTAAAGCTGCCTACCACTGGCTGAGTACATAAGCTTTAGGCAGGCACAGAGCCGAAATATTGTCTCCAGCTTCCATTTATTCTTGATACTGTACCCCCCTTCTATGCTCAATGGACTTTACTGGGATAGTGCCCCATCAGCAGTCCTACTCCTCTGCAGACCCACAGATCTAGACAGCATTGTGAGCCCTGAAAGACCAACGATATAGCACATTGGGGTCTGAAAAAATAATCCCTGTGAACCTCTGTTGGCTCAATGGGAATAGAGTGAACAGTTATTCAGATCTCAATTTCTCTCGTGCTCAGTGCAGGTCCCCAAAGACACAGAAGGTCTTTGAAGAATATGGATATTGAGAGCCACATACTTCTGATTTGCTATCCTGATGCAATGTTCAGTTGACTGATACCCTCCATCCGCAGATTACTGATAGGGACAGTTTGGGGCCTGTATTGTGCACTCTTTTTAAGAGCCACCTCCAGGAAGCAGATTTATTGGGTGCATATAGCAGTTCACAGACAAAAGTATGGAGCTACATATAATGGACGTGCCATGTGTACACATCCGTGAAATCCAAATAGATGGAATGGTACTTTTCACAGACTACAAGCAGAATACTCCATTTGTCTATCCACCGTTCAGAAATGGATAATGCAGCTATTCATCAATTAAACAGATCTCTACTTTATTTGAATGTTGAATACAAAATAAAATATATGAGTTGTAAATACCACTTCTATACAGATCAAAGAAGATCAAAGCACTATATTTTGGCCCAACGCGTTTCGTGTTGATCACAACAATTTGTCAGGGGCTTCAATCTCTTTTATACAAAATAATAGATAATAATACTGGATTAATATCTATTATTTTGTATAAAATAGATTGAAGCCCATGACAAGGTGTTGTGATCAACAAAATGCATTGGGCCAAAATATAGTGCTTTGCTCTTCCCAGTTACTAAACAAACTATCCCTTCTAACTACATACATGACACTCCTTTACTGATAGGAGTTGGTTGTGTCCAGCAGAGATTCTTGAGGTTGGTGGGCTAAAAAAATGTACAGCAATTCTGGAGCATGTCAGCTGCAGCCAGTCATATTGTACTGGCACAGTGTGGACCTCTATGCTAATTCCCTGTATAATGTGTTCAAGGTCAAACTTACCACTCGCAGTGCTACAGGAAAAGCCTTCTAGTGTGTGGTCTCTGCCTAGATTCATACATAGCACGGAGAGTAGTAATACTGGACTAACAAAGAATATAATTAGAATAAAGTGCACATTGTACCACCTACAAATAAAGGTTAATTTCTCAAAAAATATTTATATTACAAACAAATAGTTGGAAAAACGTACAGAAAGGTTTTGATTCTCAAATGAGCTAAAATCATGATTACATATGCACTTAAAGGCTTTAACTCTGATACTCCCAATATTTATTTTTAGTAGCCATATCTGTCTAAAAACAGTCTTAATTATTTAAATTGAGAACACTGGTCAATTTAATCAGCATCCCCAAATTATGAATCATGCAGACTATGGTTTCAATCACCGTAGTTGAAATGGAAAGTAGACTGTTGTTCTCTGATCTGACATCTCAACAGACGCCCCAGAAATGAAACATTTATATAAATTGCTACCTGCTTGGAGTTTTTTTGCCACAGAGACATAGATTTTTGTGACAATTTTTGTATTAACCCTTTGAGTGCCAGAGGGATACACAACACATTGCAAACCATTTATACTTGTTTTCATTTGTATTAACCCTTTGGGAGCCAGAGGGGAGGAGTATCCAGTGCTTTGCAAAGCAATGTGTTAGATATCCCTCTGACATTTAAAAGGATAAACCCTTCATGTACAGGAATGAACAGTTTATTGAAAACTAGTTTTAATGCCCGTGTACATGGGCCAACACTGGTGGCGCTGCAATCATGCACAGTACAGACTGCCCGAATGTGCCGTGGCTGATAAGGAGCGGGCTGCTCCGAATTCAGACCATAGTCCTCTCTGCGCACCTTTCTGGGATCAAGCAGATGAGTGCAGCATGCACAGCCGTCTCTACTGTGCATGACGGCTTCTGACAAACATACTTAGCGAATTAAAATATGGGATTGTTTCATTTCTCATTAATTCTCAAACTCAGCAGTGGCGACTCTAGGATTTCTACTTAGAGGGGGCACACATGGGGCCAGAAGAAAAAATGGGGGGCCAATTTAATGAGCAGTAACAAAGCCTTTACACCTAAAATAATGATATTCAGGCCACTGGTTATGTGTGTACGCACACCATAGCAATGGAAAACATTGGTAGACTGGTACAGAGCTATGTCACCACCATAGCAAAACACCACAACCAGAGCGCTACAGTTAGATGCCACCACCAAAGCAATACAGAGTTATATGCCACCACCAGAGCAATACACCACCCCCAGAGCACTACCGTTAGATACCACCACCAGAGCAATAGAGATTTTTATGCCACCACCAGAGCAATTCAGAGCTATATTTCAGCTGGGTGAATAGAGAGAGCAAAGGTGGCGAGAGAACGGGCAAAGGGGAGAAGAAAGGAAAGGGGAAGGGTGAAACAGAGATAGCACCTTTTGACCAGTGCTGCTTACTGGTTGAAATATGTGCAAGAAAATAGCTGGTATAAAATGATCCCCATCCCACTGGGCATTTTATTTGATGAGGCGTTTGAAGTTGTAAGGATTTCTATTGCTACTACTTGGGTGATTTGATGTGGTGGGTGCTCTTTATTTGCAGGAAGATGTGTTATGTTGATGGGGGCTAGTGTTGAGCGAGCATGCTCGGCCGATGCTCGGATCGGCTCGAGCATCGCTCTGCTCGGCACATGGCGGTACTCGTACTCGTACCGCATGTGCTCGCCCGCCATGTTCAGGTCTCCTCCCCGCACGTTTTGCGGCTGCTGCGCAGCCAATAAACGTGCAGGGAGGCTCTGACATCAGTGTAATGCCAGCAGCCATGTTGGCTGCTGGCATTACACTGATTGGCTGGCCAGAACCCGTGGTCGGGTGCTGTATAGCACCTGACCATCGAGTTCGGCTCAGTCTGAGCCAGGGAGAGCTGAGGATAGGAAGGGAAAGGCAGTGTAGGGAGGAAAAAAACAAAAATTGTGAAAAAAAAGAACCAAAAGTCCTTTTTAGGACTACTGTGTGTGGGGGCAGCAGGTTATTTTGTGTGGGGGGAAAAAAAAAAAAAAAAAAAAAAAAAAAAATATTCTGTTTAGTGTGAAAAGTTGCAGATTAGAGCACATTCTGTTTAGTGTGCACAGTTGCAGATTAGAGCACATTCTGTTTAGTGTGCAAAGTTGCAGATTAGAGCACATTCTGTTTAGTGTGCAAAGTTGCAGATTAGAGCACATTCTGTTTAGTGTGCAAAGTTGCAGATTAGAGCACATTCTGTTAAGTCTTCAAACTAAAATATCAAAGTCACATATTCCATTCAGTGTGCGTCGCCGCAGTTTAGCAGCACATTCTGTGTACTGTGCAGAGTTGCAGAATAGGAAGAAATACTGTTAAGTCTTCAAACTAAAATATCAAAGTCACATATTCCATTCAGTGTGCTTCGCCGCAGTTTAGCAGCACATTCTGTGTACTGTGCAGAGTTGCAGAATAGGAAGAAATACTGTTAAGTTTTCAAACTCAAATATTAAAGTCACATATTCCATTCAGTGTGCTTCGCCGCAGTTTAGCAGCACATTCTGTGTACTGTGCAGAGTTGCAGAATAGGAAGAAATACTGTTAAGTTTTCAAACTCAAATATTAAAGTCACATATTCCATTCAGTGTGCTTCGCCGCAGTTTAGCAGCACATTCTGTGTACTCTGCAGAGTTGCAGAATAGTAAGAAATAGTGTTAAGTTTTCAAACTCAAATATCAAAGTCACATATTCCATTCAGTGTGTATCACCGCCGTTTAGCAGCCTATTCTGTGTACTCTGCACAGTTGCAGAATAGTAAGAAATACTGTTAAGTTTTCAAACTCAAATATTAAAGTCACATATTCCATTCAGTGTGTTTCACCGCCGTTTAGCAGCCTATTCTGTGTACTCTGCACAGTTGCAGAATAGTAAGAAATACTGTTAAGTTTTCAAACTCAAATATTAAAGTCACATATTCCATTCAGTGTGTTTCACCGCCGTTTAGCAGCCTATTCTGTGTACTCTGCACAGTTGCAGAATAGTAAGAAATACTGTTAAGTTTTCAAACTCAAATATTAAAGTCACATATTCCATTCAGTGTGTATCACCGCCGTTTAGCAGCCTATTCTGTGTACTCTGCAGAGTTGCAGAATAGTAAGAAATAGTGTTAAGTTTTCAAACTCAAATATCAAAGTCACATATTCCATTCAGTGTGTATCACCGCCGTTTAGCAGCCTATTCTGTGTACTCTGCACAGTTGCAGAATAGTAAGAAATACTGTTAAGTTTTCAAACTCAAATATTAAAGTCACATATTCCATTCAGTGTGTTTCACCGCCGTTTAGCAGCCTATTCTGTGTACTCTGCACAGTTGCAGAATAGTAAGAAATACTGTTAAGTTTTCAAACTCAAATATTAAAGTCACATATTCCATTCAGTGTGTTTCACCGCCGTTTAGCAGCCTATTCTGTGTACTCTGCACAGTTGCAGAATAGTAAGAAATACTGTTAAGTTTTCAAACTCAAATATTAAAGTCACATATTCCATTCAGTGTGTATCACCGCCATTTAGCAGCCTATTCTGTGTACTCTGCAGAGTTGCAGAATAGTAAGAAATAGTGTTAAGTTTTCAAACTCAAATATCAAAGTCACATATTCCATTCAGTGTGTATCACCGCCGTTTAGCAGCCTATTCTGTGTACTCTGCACAGTTGCAGAATAGGAAGAAATACTGTTAAGTTTTCAAACTCAAATATTAAAGTCACTTATTCCATTCAGTGTGTGTCACCGCAGTTTAGCAGCCTATTCTGTGTACTCTGCAGAGTTGCAGAATAGGAAGAAATACTGTTAAGTTTTCAAACTCAAATATTAAAGTCACATATTCTGTGTAAGATGAAGAAGGCGGGTAAAAAGGGACGGGGAAGTGGACGTGATCCTGAAAGTTCAGGGCGCGGGTCAGGACGCGGAGAAACTGTGCCTGGTGCCAGAGCACAAGAAAGAAAGACATCCACCATACCTAGCTTCATGTGTAATTTTACAGGGCGTCGCAGGACATCACTCTCGAGGTCCGACCACTGCGAACAGGTGGTCGGTTGGATGACAGCTGATACTGCTTCCAGTCGGTTAAGCACCACCCTGTCTTCCACCAAGTCCACTCTCAGTAGCCAAGAGTCTGGTCAAAATAATCCTCACTCTGATCATCCTTCCTCCCACCATACACGGTCTGGTCAAAGAAGTGATCCCATACTGGGATATAGTGAGGAGCTCGTCTCATCACCAATCCTTCATTTGACCCTCTCTCCAAGCACGCTTGCAGAGGAACATGACATCTTGTGCCCTGATTCACAACCTCTAGAGGCTACCCAATCACAAGAAGATGACAGATGTGAACGGCATTTAAGGTCAAAGGAAGTAGTGGATGATGATGATGATGATGAGACACAGTTGCCATTAAATCAACCACTATTTCCGTCTCAAGACCTTGTTGAGGAGAATGTTATACAGTTGTCAATGACTGAGTATGTGGTGGGATCAAGACTTGAGGAGGATGATCAGAGTGAGGAAGTGGAGGAGGACTTGGTGGACGATGAGGTGACTGACCCCACCTGGGAAGGTGTAGAGCCGAGCGATGTCAGCAGTCCTGAGGGTGAGCCATCTGCAGCACCGCAACAGGCTGGAAGAGGCAGTGGTGTGGCTACAGAAAGAAGGCGGACCGCACCAAACCGGCCCGCAAATGTTCCACGGAGCACCCCCTTGCGTAAATCTACCTTGCCAAAGGGTAGGTGTTCCGCGGTATGGCGTTTTTTTAAGGAAAGTGCGGACGACAAAAGAATTGTAGTTTGCAACCTGTGCCACACCAGAATGAGCCGAGGCATGAACACTAGAAACCTCACCACCACCAGCATGATCCGACACATGGCATCCAAGCACCGTAGTAAGTGGGAGGAACGCCTGGATCGCCCATCTGTGTCTGCAGGCCACACCACTGCCTCCTCTTCCCCTGTTTTCGGTGCCGGCCAATCGCCTGTCGAAGGCGCAGGCCCGCATACCTCCCGCCCTGCACCTGTACCATCTGAAGCACCATCAGCGACCACATCCACTTCCCTGTCCCAGCACAGCGTCCAAATGTCGTTACCCCAGGCATTTGAGCGCAAGAGAAAGTACCCAGCCACCCACCCACAGGCCATAGCACTAACCTCACACCTTTCAAAATTACTGGCCATCGAAATGCTGCGATTTAGGCTTGTGGACACTGAGTCCTTCCGCAGCCTGATGGCAGCAGCTGTCCCTCGGTACGCGGTCCCCAGCCGCCACTACTTTTCCCGGTGTGCCATCCCCGCATTACACCACCATGTGTCCCGTAACATCACCCGTGCCCTGACCAACGCAGTTACTGGGAAGGTCCACTTAACGACTGACACATGGACAAGTGCTTGTGGCCAGGGACGCTACATTTCCCTGACGGCACACTGGGTGAATGTCGTGGAGGCTGGGAGCGACTCGGACCCTGGGATGGCACGGGTGCTACCCACGCCGAGGATTGCGGGCCCTACCTCCATCAGGGTTTCCACCAGCACCTACGTTATTGGCTCCTCCTCCTCCGTTTCCACCTCCGAATTCTCTACACGCAGCGCCACTCCCCCATCAGCCAGTAGCTGGAAGCAGTGTAGCACTGCAGTGGGGAAGCGTCAACAGGCCGTGCTGAAGCTGATCTGCCTTGGGGACAAACAGCACACGGCCTCAGAGCTGTTGCAGGGGATTAGTCACCAGACCGAGCAGTGGCTCTCGCCACTCAACCTGCAACCAGGCATGGTTGTGTGTGATAATGGGCGTAACTTGGTGGCGGCTTTGGAGCTCGGCAAGCTCACACACGTACCATGCCTAGCGCATGTATTTAATTTAGTGGTTCAGCGATTTCTAAAAACCTACCTCAAT
Source organism: Rhinophrynus dorsalis (assembly GCA_037306005.1). Classification (NCBI taxonomy): domain Eukaryota; kingdom Metazoa; phylum Chordata; class Amphibia; order Anura; family Rhinophrynidae; genus Rhinophrynus; species Rhinophrynus dorsalis. Next base: position 342,912,967 of record CM074722.1, on the reverse strand, counting down.
TTGCATGATCTCTTGACCAAGGTGCGCCGCGTGTGTGCACATTTCCGTAAGTCATCTACAGCTTCAGCCGGCCTGTTGAAGCTGCAGCAGCGCTTACAATTGCCAGCTCACCGGCTGCTGTGTGACGTGAGCACGCGCTGGAACTCCACCTTCCACATGTTGGCCCGGCTTTGTGAGCAGCAGAGGGCAGTAGTGGAGTACCAGCTGTTACACGGTCGTCGCCTCTCCGTTCAACTTCCTGTAATCAGAAGTGAGGAGTGGGAATGGATGTCAGACCTCTGTGAGGTTTTAAGCAATTTTGAGGAATCGACACAGATGGTGAGCGGCGATAACGCTATTATCAGTGTAACCATCCCACTTCTGTGTCTACTGAAACGCTCGCTGCTCACAATTAAAACCGACGCTTTGCATGTGGAAGAGGTGGAAATGGGGGAGGAAGAGCTTACACAAGGTGATAGCCAGAGCACCCTCACTTCGTCTTCTCAGCGACAATTGGAGGAGGCGGAGGAGGAGGAGGAGGAGGAGGAAGACACGGTTGCCTCCGCTACAGAGGGTAGCCATGGAACTTTAGTTCCATCTCTTCAGCGTGGGTGGGCAGAAGAGGAGGAAGAGGATGAGGATATTGAGAGTCATCCTCCTGGTGAGGACAGCGAAATCTTGACTGTTGGTACTCTGGCACACATGGCTGACTTTATGTTAGGCTGCCTTTCCCGTGACCCACGCGTTATACGCATTTTAAACAACACGGATTACTGGGTGTTCACCCTTCTGGACCCCCGCTACAAAGAGAATTTCTCATCTCTCATTCCTCCGGTGGAGAGGACAAGCAAAATGTTGCAATACCAGAAGGTTCTTGTTGAAAAATTGCTCCAAAATTTTCCATCTGACAACGCTGGCGGCAGAGTACGTGCTACCTTGGCCAACCGAGAAGGGGAGAAAAGGGGAGCACACAGCAGTTCCGAGAAAGGCAGGGCAACACTCTCCAAGGCGTGGGACACCTTCATGACACCCCGCCAGCACCCTCACCCTGATGCGCAGCCTAGTGTCACAAGGAGGGAAAAGTTTTGGAAGATGGTGAAGGAGTACGTAGCAGACCGTGTCAGCGTCCTCAATGATCCCTCTGTGCCTTACAACTACTGGGTGTCCAAGCTGGACACGTGGTATGAACTGGCACTCTACGCCTTGGAGGTGCTGGCCTGCCCTGCCGCCAGCGTTCTGTCTGAGCGGGTATTTAGTGCTGCTGGTGGCATCATAACAGATAAGCGTATCCGCCTTTCCACCGACAATGCTGATAGGTTGACACTTATAAAAATGAACAAGGCCTGGATTTCCCCTGACTTCTCCACTCCACTGGAGGAAAGCCCCGGGGGAACATAAACTCACTTTATATATGTTATTTACAATGATGGGAATACTCCCATCACCCCTTCCACCCAAAAAACGGGTATATGGTTGACTCTTAATCTTCTCATCCTCCTCCTCCTCTTCCATATGCCCTGGGATATAATTTTTATATAGGGCCAGCTCACCAGCGTGCCCTGGGATATAATTTTTATATAGGGCCAGCTCACCAGCGGGCCCTGTGATATAATTTTTATATAGGGCCAGCTCACCAGCGGGCCCTGTTTGCCAATTTTTATATAGGTCAGCTCACCAGCGGGCCTTCTCATATAATGTTTTATTGGGTCAGCTCTCTAGCGGGCCCTCTCATATAATGTTTTATAGCGTCAGCTCACTAGCGGGCCTTCGCATATAATGTTTAGGATGGTCAGCTCTGCAGCAGACCCTCACCCATAATGTTTTAGATGGTCAGCTCAGCGCACGTTTCCCTCTTAATCATGGCCTCAGTTCAATAAAATCAAGGAAATTTTTGGGAGAATTTGCCTCTGTGCACGTTTCCCTCTTAATCATGGCCTCAGTTCTGAAAATCAAGGAAATTTTTGGGAGAATTTGCCTCTGTGCACGTTTCCCTCTTAATCATGGCCTCAGTTCTGAAAATCAAGGAAATTTTTGGGAGAATTTGCCTCTGCGCACGTTTCCCTCTTAATCATGGCCTCAGTTCTGAAAATCAAGGAAATTTTTGGGAGAATTTGCCTCTGCGCACGTTTCCCTCTTAATCATGGCCTCAGTTCTGAAAATCAAGGAAATTTTTGGGAGAATTTGCCTCTGCGCACGTTTCCCTCTTAATCATGGCCTCACTTCCGAAAATCAAGGAAATTTTTGGGATAATTTGCAGATGATATACAAGTAAATATACAGCAAATATTGTTTGGTAACAATTTTTCGCCTAAAGTCGTTTTTATTTTCCTTTTTGTGTGTTTTATGGTCAGTCTGTAAAAATGGCGTACTACGGGCGAAAGATCGTTCCCAGCAGCGATGTTGGAGTCCAAGATGCATCCAGACATCCTCCCTATGCTGTCCCTGAACCATTTCTGTAGTGTTTCCATCTTTTTCTGCCCTTTTCCTATGGACCAGGCACCCTCCCCTCATCAGAGCAGGGGGTGCCTGGTGTAATGCTCGAGTCCTCCCATAGACTTCAATGGGGCTCTGGTGCTCGGCCGAGCACTCGAGCCTCAGGGGGTGCTCGGTCAGAGCACCCGAACACCCGAGCATTGGGGTGCTCGCTCATCACTAATGGGGGCTTTTGATGTTGCAGGGGGGACGATTGATTATTAGGGAGTTTTGTTATGGCATGTGTTATATTTGATGTTGAGGGGTATATTTTGATGTGGTATTGTCCATACTTGTCACAAAAACTAAATCAATAGAACTCTTTAAGTGCCAGAGGTGTGTCCTGCATTTGCTTGAATATAAGGCAATCACCCACCCACACAAACATGAGATTTTCATGAAGGAAAAAAGAAAAGGCCTGAATATAAGGTGACCCTAAAGACTAATTCAGCAAGCTGAAGTGGTGCAATTCTAGAGCAAACCAACTACACAAAAGAGGCCAATAAACAGTCCCTTGGATCAAATGGAGATTTTAACCCCTTGAATGTAATTCATTAGAAACAGCTCTAGCATTCAAGAGGTTAAAAAGCTCCATTTAAATCAGTGGAGATTTGGGGTTTTTTCATTTACCCCTATGGTGCAGATGGTTTGCCCCAGAATTGCACCACTTTAACCTGCTTTAGGTCCTTTGCAATCCTCACCCCATCCATGTCCTCAGACCACATCCCATATGGGGCCTTAACACCAAAAATCCGACAGCACAGCCCTCAGCCATCATATAACCATCAGTCACCACACTGTCTCTCTTCCGTTATAGACCCTGTTATGGCAGTCAGCCCCATCCCTTATCAGCCTCCCCACTGAGTATGCAATAACCATAATCATCACCCTCATTTCAGAGGAGCCATCAGCCACTTTCCCTCCACAATAGCCCTCAACTACCTCTGAAGTCATATACACTTAACCCCTTGAGTGTCAGAGGGGTATGCAATGCACTGAGAAGCTTTGTGTTGCTCAATCCTCTGCCACTCAAACCTGAACCCTTTTGAGAGCCAGAGTACTTGCCCAACACACTGCTGGACACTCCTGTGGAACTCAGTAGGTTAAATAGCTCCATGCTAAACTCAATTTCCTTTCTGAGGCCTAAAATTCAGTCATACACATGGGAGCAGGGCCAGACTTGGAATAACAACCAGCCCTGGATACCAGTCCCACATTTCTTCAAGTGGCCCATTTCTACAATTACTCTGGCCCACTGTCCCAGCCCAACCCATTTTGTTGAAATGAGAAGGGGAGGAAGAGAGGAAAGAAGGGGGAGAAAGAGGCAAAAGGGATAAAGAGGGAGATAAAGAGAAAAAGGAAAGGGGAGAGAAAGAGGCAAAATGGGGAGAAAGATAAAGGGGTAAGAGAGAGAAAGAGTGAAATATGGAATAACGAGAAACAGGCAAGGGGGAGAAAGTCTTTCTCCACTCTTGATCCCCACTCTTCCATCTTTCTTCATCTTGCCTCATTTTCCCACTCTTGACTCCATCTCCCCCTTTTGTCTCTTAATCCCTCCTTTTGCTTCTATCTCCCTTCTTGCGCCCCCTTTTTGTATTGTACGCTGGCCTACACATCCCATAATATTCAGCCAGCCAATCGGAAAGAATTTTCCCTATCTGAAAGTATGTAGTATTACCATCCATCACAATAAGAGAACAACATGTTTTCCCCTTTTCTCCTGACTGCAGGTGGGGCCTGGTCCATTGACATCACTTTACATATCATCCTAAATGCCTCTAAGGTTAAAATCAAGAGACTTACTGTTTTCACTGCCCCATTCTGCCAGATCTGTCAGTGACCCCAGCTCTCTAGCCAGGGCCAGCCCAAAGAATTATGCTGCCTGGGTCCATGGATAAAATGCTGCCCTCACCCCAAAAAACACCAATTAAAAAAAGTAAAAAGGGGAAAAAAACATGTTGGTTAGGGCTGAGCAATCATAATCTCATTTCTGAACTAACAATGTTAGTGCAGAGATGATACTTTTATGATGCCCAAGCCTAACCACAGTTTTTTCCCCTTTTAACCAATAAAAAATAAGCTTAACAGGATACACACATTGCCCCCCATATCTCCACAATGCCCCCTCCATCTTCACAATACCCCCTTCATCTTCACAATACCCCCTTCATCTCCACAATGCCCCTTCCACAATGCCCCCTTCATCTCCACATTGCTCCCTTCATCTCCACATTGCCCCTTCCACAATGCTCCCTTCATCTCCACAATGCCCCCTTCATCTCCACATTGCCCCTTCCACAATACCCCCTTCATCTCCACAGTGCCCCCTTCATCTCCACATTGCTCCCTTCCACAATGCCCCCTCCATAATGCCCCTTCATCTCCACATTGCCCCTTCCACAATGCTCCCTTCATCTCCACAATGCCCCCTTCATCTCCACATTGCCCCTTCCACAATAACCCCTTCATCTCCACAGTGCCCCCTTCATCTCCACATTGCTCCCTTCCACAATGCCCCCTCCATAATGCCCCTTCATCTCCACATTGCCCATTCCACAATGGCAATTCATCTCCACAATGCCTCCTCCACAATACCCCCTTCATTTCCACAATGCTCCCTTCATCTCCACAATGCCCCTTCAACAATGCTCCCTTCATCTCCACATTGCTCCCTTCCACAATGCCCCCTTCATCTCCACATTGCTCCCTTCCACAATGCCCCCTTCATCTCCACAATGCCCCCTTCATCTCCACATTGCTCCCTTCCACAGTGCCCCCTTCATCTCTCCATTGCTCCCTTCCACAATGCCCCCTTCATCTCTCCATTGCTCCCTTCCACAATGCCCCCTTCATCTCCACAATGCCCCCTTCATCTCCACAATGCCACCTTCATCTCTCCATTGCTCCCTTCCACAATGCCCCCTTCATCTCCACAATGCCCCCTTCATCTCTCCATTGCTCCCTTCCACAATGCCCCCTTCATCTCTCCATTGCTCCCTTCCACAATGCCCCCTTCATCTCCACAATGCCCCCTTCATCTCCACACTGCTCCCTTCCACAATGCCCCCTTCATCTCTACAATGCCCCTTCCACAATGCGCCCTGCATCTCCATATTGCCTTCTCCACAATACCCCCTTCATCTCCGTAATGCTCCTTTCATCTCCATAATGCCCCTTAAAGCCCCTTCATCTCCGCGATGCCCTACCTTGAGTCCCTGGTGGTCTAGCGGTATGGCAAGTAATCTGTGCCTCCTCCGCCACAGACACAGAAGAAGCTCCCGCGCGAGGTACTCCCTAATGCAGAGCGCTGGGAGATGATGTCATCTCCCAGCGCTCTGTATTACTAGAGAGCCTGCCGCCGGGAGATCTGCTGGATTGCCACCCTGTCAGTCTGTGGACGGTGTGTCACATCATGGACGCCGAGAGGGAGCGCTGATTTAAGCTACCAAGCGCTCCCTCGCGGCGTCCATGATGTGACACACCGTCCTCAGACTGACAGTCAGGGCGGCAATCCAGCAGGTATATTTAAAAAAAAAACAAACAAACACTGAACAAAATTGGGGGGGCACATGGGGGGGCACAGTAGAATGTAGGGGGGGCACTGGCCCCCTCTGGCCCCCCTGGCAACGCCACTGAAACTCAGTGAGCCTGATGTGCTAGAACAATTTGTCACAATTTTGGGGCAAACCAACTGCATCATAGGAAAAAAATAAATATTTCCAATGGGGCTTATTTAAATAGGACTTTTAACCCCTTGAATGTCAGAGAGACATTCAATGCATTGCTTTGCTTCAAAATGTATTGGCATCAAGGAGTTCAAAGCCCCATTTATATCAATAGGAATTTTTATTTCTTCTCTATTATGAAGCTGGTTTGCCCCAGTGTTGCACCACTTTTTCTAAGTACATGAGCCTCACTCAGTATTATAGTTAAAACGTGACCCCCTTGGATGCTAGAGAGCTTTCCACAGAAGGCTAAATGAATGAGGAGGCAAATTAAAATGACAGGCAATGCTCCCTTCTTCCCTCTGCCCTGAGAGGTGGCTGCCCCTCCCCCTCTTTCCCTCTCTCTCGGGAGCCCGGGGGAGTTGGGGACAAGGGGAAGGGAAGGCAGAGGAGGAGCTCAATCTATAAAAACTGGGGTTACTGCAAGGAAAAGCTACTAATTCCCCAAGCCATTTCAGTGTCTCTTAGCCATTGAAGGTTACAGTCTGCTTGGGGGTCTAAATATACAACAGGTCCCACCCCCCAAGTAGTGGTGTCCGTAGAAATTTTTACGGGGGGGGCAAAGCCATAATATGACACCCAGGCCAGCCCATCTAGCCCCTTTATTTATATGGAGGGGGGTAATTGTAGGGGGGGGCAAGCTCCCCCCTTGCCCCCCCTCCGGACGCCCATGCCCCCAAGGTTGGCTAGTTCCAGTAGGGCTCTGAGGTAAAGGGGTGGCCTGGGGGAGGTGTCAGTGTATACCCGCATTCACGTGCCCTCAGGAAAAGAGTTAAAATTGGTGCCTAGGTATAGGTATAGGGTATACCTGAGAAGTACTTACATAAGGTAGGCAGTTGGGTGCTGGGTTCAGCCCATGCTGCAATGGCTGGATATGAAGTTTAGTCCATGCTGTCCATAGGCAGGTACAGAGTTGAGTCTGGCTGTTTGCCTGGGATTCCATATCAGAGGGAGGGAGACTCCACCAAGCAAAAACAGGTCAAACCCAATTTTAATAAAGCTGTGGTCTCTTTACCGTCCTGCATTGTTTCTTGTGTGTCTTAAAATTGTTGGTATACACATAAATCACACTGAAATGTGTGTGTGTTCAGTGGTTTGGGGGAAAACATGCAATCTTAACCCTTTGAGCGCCAGAGTGGTAAAGCAATGCGTTGCGTACCACTTTGGCGCTTAAAGGGTTAATGTAAGAAGGGCTGTTTTAATGCCAATAAATCCATAAAACAAGAAAACTGGTATGGTGTACGACATTAATCACTTTGCGGAATAAACTCTCTAGCACTGAATAGTTTAAAAATGTCATTAAATGAAATGTGACTTTTTTACTTGTGATCTATGGAGTGGTAGGTTATCCCCAGAACTGCTCCTGTTTTGTTAATGTACATATTGCCATAACTATCTAATAAATAATATAAGTATTAACAGGTCCCGCTTTCCCATTTAGTAGAGAAGGCAACTGCCTTGTGTGCCAAGCTTTGAAGGGTGCTTCAGTATAACATATATTGTTTATGTGTGGGGGGGAATGAGCACATTGTGTACATTCTAAGAGACTCACTTGGGAGTAGGCTATAATCTGGAAATGTAATACAATTGGACTACATTTTCATTTGACTGACATGGACAGAGAGAGATAAATGGGAATATAATTACATTATTATTAAAAATTATTGAGTTAAGTTACAATGGTATCCACTCAGGCTGCCAATTATTTTTTTGGTAGAGTTTGTTAGAGTCATTACTTTTTCTGACAGTCATATGTAAATTGGAGCTTGTTAAGTTTCAATTTTCCTTATAGGAGCAGTATACTTTTTATTTATAAAAAAATATATATGTAACATGGCTATATGTGTGGGTTAAACAATGTACATACACTACTGGAAGGTTTTACAGTCACAAAGTATTATAGCTCAAACCTAATTATTAGCCATTAAAAAGATAAAAGCTTCTTTTAAGCCAACTGGAATTTTGGTGACCTTTGTTTGTCCTCTATGGTGCAGTTTAGTGCTCCATAATGTGGCTCTCAGCTAGGAAATGTAACAGTTACAATGAAAAAGGCATTAACTCCTTGATGATCACATATTTTTTACAATAACAGACGAGAGTTTTAGTATGTCATTGTTCAACCTTTATTCCTTCACACTCACACAATTTATACTACTGTAAGTAGGGCTTTCTTTTGATACCACATTTACATGTATAACCCATCATTTAAAGGGATAGTAATGTTTCATAATAAAAGCAGCTCTAATTAATCATCATAGTATTTGGACTTTGGAGAGTGTTATTTCAATTCGGTCAGAGTTGTAGTTCAAGGGTAATTCAATGACAAAGTATCCCCCTCCCGCCCCTTTTACTGATGTAACACTGCTCAGCCAGAGCAGCAGGGAGGTGCCCAGGTAGATTGCAGAGAGGGACAATCTTCAATTAAGATAAGGGAAAAAGCTGAAAAACTTGTCGGGGGGGGGGGGCAGGGCTTTCATTGTTCTCACAGTAGAATATTGACCCTTGATGTGAGCTGTCTTGTCTATGGACTGGATTCCACATCTGAGGAGTGGGGCTTACACTAGATAAAAGGGGCGGGAGGGGAAAACTTTATCATTCAATTACTCTTGAACGACAACTCTCACAGTATTGAAATAACACTCTCCATGGCCCAAATACTATGAAGATTAATTGGAGCTGCTGTTTTTGTGAAACATTACTATCCCTTTAAGGGAGCAGTAAACTTTTTTTTTTTCAAAATAATTTTTATTGATTTTGATAGACTTTTTTGTGTGGGGGGGGAATTTACAGAAAACAAAAACAATAAAATAAGTAAGGAGAGAGATCATCAGTTACATAATGAAACATTCTACAATGGAGACTGAATTATACCAAGTTATAAAAGAAGAAAATAGGAAACAGGGGGAGGCAACTCTTCAGTCAATAAGAGTCAGGTTGTGTAACATTTACAGACTGAATAGAGATGTATTTTAGTCTCCGGGGTTCATATAAGAGTGGAACTCAAATATTGAGAAATGCATCACACGTCTATGGCTCAATTGCTATGAAGATTAATTAAAAATGCAACCATTTATAGGTTTTCCATTGATGATTAGTGCTCAGTTAGTGCATTTTTAACAGGGACTGCATAATACTATATATATGCATATATATATATATATATATATATATATATATATATATATATAATATATACATTACAAGGTTTATCCTGCTGTCCAAAACAAGGCTACTCACATTGCTAAGATGTGTTTTATTCAAAAGTTATAGCAGTTCCAACTTTTTCTTCTTAAAATGTACAGTGGCGCTGTTGCTACTGAATCCTATGGAGGTTTATGGTAATCTGACCAGTACTGTGCACAGACTTCTGTTTCAATATAACCACTATACAGTTTAGGCCCATGGAAGTTCTGCAGTCAAAAAATGCAAGTTTGAGCTGCAATATATTTTAACCTTTTGAATGCCAGAGAGGTATCCAGCACATTGCATTGTAATGCATTGATAACAACCTGGCACTCAAAAGGTTAAAGGGATAGTAATACTTTGTTTTATCTTTATTTTATTTTGTAGGCATTAAAAAAACATGAAGAACGATATAAGTCTTATCTCAAACCTTTATGGTCAAGTCTGCCATCTAGCTGTCAGATTTGGAATCCGGTCCGTGGACTGGCCGTGGCTCTACAGCAGAGCCGAGATTGTGAGATATAAGAAGAACTACTTAATTCGAACAGTCTACAAAGTGTGCCTGGTTTGCAAGCTCACTTTTTAGACCCTTCCAATGGAATGGTTATTTTTATATCTTGCGATCTTGGCTCTGCTGAAAAGCCACCTGTTGATCTGTGGACCGGATTCCAATTCTGACAGCAAGATGGCAGACTTGACAGTTTGGTCAGTGAGGGGAAACTTTGCTTGTGAATATCTCTCAAACCAAAAAGACTTATATCGTTCTTCATGTATTTTTAATGTCTACAAAATAAAATAAAGATAAAATGAAGTGTTGCTATCCCTTTAAATAAAACATCTGTCAGGAGTGACAGTAGCCTCATTTTACTCAGCAGGATACGCCCTGCAATATATACAGCATGTTCTTCAATATTAAACATTATTATCCCTTAAATTAGAGGTTTATTAAAAAAGACAGTCAGGAGTTACAAAATCCCCTTTCATATGAGCATATAGATTCAGGTTTTTTTTTGGAATTGCTCAAAAGTACAGGGTTTTGACCAAAATCTAAGGTCCTCAAGGGGTGATGGGCCAAATTCTCCAGTTGAGAAAGTCCAGTACTACCTCATTCTATAGCATCTAAATGGGCTCCATTTCTGCCAGAAAGTCAGAGGGAGACATTATGATTGTCTTCTGTGTGTTCAGGTGTAGTATGGAAAAAAGTTACATAAGGTCTACTTGGAGCACCTAAAGATTAGAGAAACAGAAACATATCAACGAGAATCTATGCTTTAGGGAATTATAAAGGTGAATATTTTGAATGTCTCAGGGTCAACTAGTTTTGGAAGTTCCCAGGTATGCTGCTCGGTGAAAAAGGAGCCAGGGACATGAATAGCTGTGTGCCTGGAGGAAAAGGTCAGACAGCAGGGATTGGGCCAGTGTTGCCGGTTGTCAATAAACATACTGACATTAATTAAAGTGTTGGTAAAACAGAAGGTGTCAATAAAAACACAAATTAAAGACATGAATGTATATCAGAGGACCTGCGGGTGGAGTAATATGGTGATTTACACAAGTGAGTCAGCAAACAAAATTGCTTGTGAGTAATTTTTTTCAGGACTATCTGTACATTATTTTTTCAGGGGGTTAACCACCATTGCCACTGGCTGCAATATGTAGTTCAAAACCAGATTCTTCTCAATTCAGGCCCTTTATAGAATAAAAGGTGTTGGATTCCAGTGTCCTGCCTATGGAGGAGACTCAGATTCCCAGCTATGCAGGAGGATAAAGCATTGACTGGATCCAGGGGAATCCAGACAGTTGAGAAATGGGGAATATGGGGCTATAAATGTACTCATTATACGATTATTACTCCCTCTCATCATGCAACGAGTGACAGGATGGATCACAGAATTAACTCTTTAGGTTCCAAGGGGATGTCCATCCCTCTGCCACTCAAAAGGTTGTTAAAACCACAGTACAATGGACATCCTCTGCCACTGAAAGGTATAATCTAATGAATCCTTTGAGTGCCAGAGTGTTGCAAAAAGAACAATACATTGGACACCCCATGTCAGATAAATCAGATTAACCTAATGAATACCAAAAGGTTGGGAATCCCTTTGGCTCTCTTCCAGATATCCAAGGCCAGACCCTGTCACTGGACCCTGATGTCCCTGCTTTTGTTTGTGATTTCAAAATAGAATTTAAACCACATGTTTTGCTTCATTAGATGGCTGAAATGTTTGGTAATTAATTTCCCCAGATGTTAATACTGGTAATGTATATTATTTTGGAATTGTATGAAGTATTTAGGTGCAGGTAGTGTAGTGCTCTAGAAGTGCAGTTTTATGTGTGTTTAATAAAGTTTTCTGTTGAAAGAATGTAAATGGAATTATGGACCACTAATGACATGCTAATGTGATGGACAGATATGTCCCCGACAAGGTGTTTTTAATGGTAGCTGACCAGCATTCACAGTATATGAAATGAACAGCCAGAATGTCTCTCCAGTAGTTAAATGTATTGGAAAAAAAAGCACCAGTTTTCCAAAGTCGGTCAGGGAATAAAGGCTACAGTGCAATTTCATATTCACTCTCCCACTGTAACTAGGGTTGCCAATGTTCAGTTATATTCATTAAGTATTAAAAAACTACTCTAAACATTAACTTGTTTAAAAACTTTAAACAGGCAAAGGAATATTGGATAATAATGTCCTTAAATAGCAACTATCACCAGGATAATGCCCTACCAGAATGTCTGTTCACCTGGGAAAAGATTTGTCTGTGAAGTTGGAGCTGCATTGTAAGCCCTGGTGGACCGATGTGAGAGCAGAACAGGAACCCCCAGTGCTGCTTCATTGGTTCCACAACAAGAGACTGAACTCTGAGGATGTCTTGCCGTTCAGTTTCTTGTCCTGCTTGATGCAAGCCCCATAGAACCTATACTTTAGGTTTGAAAGCCCAAAACCATGGAGTCAGTTTCCTAACCCCCCCAAAACAGATGATAGGAGCAAATTTGAATCTATACAACTAATATGTAAATTCAGTGGCTCCATTCAGATATGTCCAACTTTCACAATAAATATATAGGTTAAAGGCTGAAAAGGCGGAAGGTCCTACTTGCTGCGAATAACATATGAACATCTTAAGTGTGCAGCATAAAGGTCTTCCTTAACCTTGAAATAGACTCACAAATAGAACAAATATTGCACTACTTCCAATCTGTTCTCGCTAGCAGGAACACAACTGTAAGATATCTTCTTAAAATCAGCAAACTTTATTGTAGAACGTAAAACATCGTACCTGCAGTAGAAAATCTCAGCAACATAGTGACAAGATTAACGGAGTGGGTACAAGCAGGTTACATATAGTGGTGATAATCAACGCGTTTCACACCCAATCAGCGCTTACTCATCATCATGAGTAAGCACCGATTGGGCGTGAAACACGTTGATTATCACCACTGTATGTAACCTGCTTGTAGCCACTCCGTTAGTCTTGTCACTATGTTGCTGAGATTTTCTACTGGTTTTTTTTTACTAATTATTCTCCCATAGAAGTAGTAAAACAAAAAAGATGTCCTTTAGTATATGGAAGGCACTAGCAATCAGGAAAGCTGTGACTCACTATAGAATCAATAGTGATTTGGGATTCTTTCTACTAATAATCACATATCTTCTAACAGGCTGATAAGGAGGTCACTAATTTCCAGTATAGCAATTTTTATTTGAAAGTATGGAAAGGAACACAGTCTTGATAAAAGCATCTTTGGGGATGCTTGCTTTAAAAGGATAGTAATATTTAAAATGTAAAAAATACATGTTGTAGGGTTTATCCCCCTGTGTAAAACAAGGGTACTCCCACTGCTGAGAGATATTTTATTAAAAAATTATAACAGCTCAAACTTGAATTTTTTAGGTGCAATATCACAGTGGCCTGAACATTTACAGTGGAGCTGTTGCTACACCATCCTATGGACTGCTCTGGTCCATAGACCATAAATCTCCATAGGATGGTGTGGTAACAGCGCCACTGTAAATTTTCAGGCCACTGTGAAATTGCACCTAAAAATTCAAGTTTGAGCTGTTATAATTTTTTAATAAAATATCTCTCGGCAGTGGGAGTACCCTTGTTTTATTCAGGGACATAAACCCTACAACATATATTTTCTACATTTTAAGTATTACTATCCCTTTAATATGTATCAGTTCACATATTTTCAATATATTATTTACAATATTTGTATTAAAGCTATCTCTCATTAAAGAAAATGTTGATGACCCCACTGTTATCCCCATACATTTTTGGCACTTCATTATGACTACAGCATTGGGAGAATAAATGATCTTCATTTCCTCTCAAATGATCCAAATAATAGACTGCAGATGTTTCCCTTTTGGGAATTGGAAACACATTATAAATAATTTGATAGTTCTGCTTGACAATATTTTGAATAAATCTTCACTTTAATTTATCAATCTTGACTAAAATAATTAGAACCCATTCTTTCCTTCCAAAATTAGAACATTTTTAAAGCAGCGTACTTAGCAATCACTGGAAAAGAATAATAAGAAGAATTATTGGCATAAAACAAAATTTTTATGTGTTTGTATATTGTTTTAGTCGAGAGGCCAGAGAGAGATTACTATGGCACACAACCAATTTCCAGAAAGCCAGCACGATAGAGAACAGCCGATATGTATTTAATTACAGAGAGGTTTTATCTCTTTAAAGTAAAATTCTTATCTGGGCCTTATACAGGAACGATGTGCAATTCTCGAGCAAACCAACTACACCCTGGAGGGGATAAAAATTCCCATTTATTAAAATGGGTATTTTAAGCCCTTGAAAGCTAGATAGTTGTCCAATGCATTAATGTTTCCATATTAGCCTCAAAGAAATGCATTCCTGGAGCAAACCAACTAGACTATGGGAAGGGAGGGATAAAAATGTACATTGATTTAAAGGGATAGTAATGTTTCATAATAAAAGCAGCTCTAATTAATCATCATAGTATTTGGACTTTGGAGAGTGTTATTTCAATTCTGTCAGAGTTGTAGTTCAAGAGTAATTCAATGACAAAGTATTCCCCTCCCGCCCCTTTTACTGATGTAACAGTGCTCAGCCAGAGCAGAAGGGAGGTGCCTAGGTAGATTGCAGAGAGGGACAATCTTCAATTAAGATAACGGAAAAACCTGAAACACTTGTCAGGGGGGCAGGGCTTTCATTGTTCTCATAGGAAGAAGATTGTCCCCTGCTGTTATCTGTCTGGTCTTACTACCAGATTCCACATCTGAGAAGAGATGGCTTACACTAGGTAAAAGGGGCGGGAGGGGGAAACGTTATCCTTCAATTACTCTTGAACTACAACTCTGACAGTATTGATTAACACTCTCCATGGCCCAAATATTATGAAGATTAATTGGAGCTGCTGTTTTTGTGAAACATTACTATCCCTTTAAGGGAGCAGTAAACTTTTTTTTTTTTTCAAAATAATTTTTATTGATTTTGATAGACTTTTTTGTGTGTGTGGGGGGGAATTTACAGAAAACAAAAACAATAAAATAAGTAAGGAGAGAGATCATCAGTTACATAATGAAACATTCTACAATGGAGACTGAATTATACCAAGTTATAAAAGAAGAAAATAGGAAACAGGGGGAGGCAACTCTTCAGTCAATAAGAGTCAGGTTGTGTAACATTTACAGACTGAATAGAGATGTATTTTAGTCTCCGGGGTTCATATAAGAGTGGAACTCAAATATTGAGAAATGCATCACACGTTTTAGAAGAAAGCTAAATAAGTCTCATGTGGGCAAATCAGGTACTTTAATTGCTGGAAGGTATTATTATTCAAAAGTTATTACTTCTAAAACTTTTTTTTTGTCTTTGTTTTTTACATTAAACTGCAGTTTTCTTGTATGATAACCTGGTGGCGCTGTTCCTATCACTTACTATGAAGAGCCATAGTCTAAGACTCAAGCTCTTCCATAGAGTACATTTTTTTAAAAGGTGCTTTATCCCCACCAGTTGGCGCTCATACTGTTTGATTAAAAAAAAAAAATCAAAAAACTTTAAAATGAAAAATCTGACAGCAGCAGGATTACCCTTGTTTTACACAGCATGGAAAGCCCCATTACATTAATTATGTATTTGTTCTTTACTGTTATCTTACTCTTTGAGTACCAGAGGGGCATCCAACTCATTGCAGTTCTGGATACCTCTCTTATATGCAAATGGTTAAAAGCCCCATTTAAATCAATGTGAATTTTGGAAATTGTTATTTGCCACATATGGTGCAGTTGGTAAGTCCCAGAATTGCACCTCTTTAGCTTCCTGTATAAGAACCTCTATGGTTCCTGTGTGCAGTAATATTATTTGCTTTCAAAAGCTGGACTTTCATCTGAAAATCCTTAATCTGTAGGAGCTTATCAGAGTTTACAAATATTTTTAAAGACATTAATATGGCTTTGTATTGGCATAGTTTAATAAATGCATTGTTTTGTACCAGGAAGACCGGTCTGACTGGCAGTATTGTTGGATTGCTATTGCTTAATTACATGGTACGTTTCAGGCTCATCTGTTAATCAGAACACAGAGTTACTGTTTAAATATTTGCCTGGAGGGCCATCCATAAAATACATGAACACACAGTACATTTCCACAGTGCTGTCTGGCTACAATGTGAATACTGGTATAATATCTACATGTGGGCTAAATGTCACGCTACATAGGGTTTGTTTATTTAGCTTTAGCAATAAGAACTGTATCAGATAAATCAAGGGCCGATAAAGTTGGTGCCTATGGCATTTTTAAAGGCATTGCTAGACCCTCACCTTTCGCACACATGCCATATATACCACACTCACAACAAACATACACAGAGTCTGCAGTTGGTGCTATCTTGAGTACCCTTGTCAGAGACCAAAACTGCTAGGGCACTATTAGCCCCATAAGCGATGGGATGGTTCATATAGGAGATCTTTAGAATCTAGAACTATCTTTCATTAGTAACCCACCTTCCTGCTAGTCTAGAGTAGTATTTGTCAATCTTCATAGTAACAATTGCTCCTTCAATTATAAACATTTTCACAAGTACCCCACCACTCAACTGAACTGTAATGAATTATTAGACACAAACTACTAAAACCCCATTATATGACAGCAAAACAACACTCATACACATTTAACTCCCAGACACATATTCATAATCACATACAGGCATATGTTCCCTCACCACATTTGCCGGTGCCAGGTCAACTCAGCTGGCAATAGCCTTCAACTGAAGTGACTGCTCCTTGGGGTTCCTCCTTGGCACTTAGCACAGTTGCCACTACCATGAACAGACATATATGAGGATATGAAAATATATCTTCACACACTACACATTGTGTGCTGCAATTAATACACAAAGCAATTTTATGAAGACAATAGAATTCATGTAATAAAGGAGCTTTTGCAGACTGACCTCCCTGAAGAATATAAGTCAGGCTCATAAGAGGGAAAGTTAATTACCCTTGGGAAGTGTCAATCACAAACCACCACCTCCACCCAATTACTTTGTGGAATAGACAAGGGCCACAGTGACTGACAGCATCTGATATCTTGTGGGATAGTTTAACAGTTTGCCAGCCTAATGTGTTTAATGGGAGAAGATATGCCAGGTGTGATTCTAGTCCCCCCCCACAACATTTTCAAAAACTATGTACATTACATTTGTTGCTAACCACACAGTACTTCTGTAGGTTTCAAGGAAAAATATTCTAACACCTCAATTTTAGAGGTGGAGAAACGAATTATGGTGAATGGATAACTTCTCCTCAAATGCACCTGAAATGATGGTGGCTTGTTGTGGTGCTGGTGCCACATCAGCACTAGGGCTAAAAGGAACCATCATCCTCTTCTATACCATTTCACCACTAGTGCTGGTTATATCATCACAGTCTGTAAGGAGAATGACGATTCCAGTTCCATTCCCACCACCATTAGTAATACATATGGGCATGGAAGATACAGGAGCCTAATACTGTTACATTTGATGCTCAGACGACTCAGTAACAATAACTAAATTAGCAAATGCCATAATTTCACTGGTGGTGGTAGTAGTAAAAAATACCAAAATATTGTATATGCCCTGGGACAAAAACTTTATCGGGCTCCACAAGAAAATGTTGTCAATTCTAAAATAAATCAGTTGTAATATTATTCAATTTGTTGTCCGGCTTGAAAAACATATAAAATAAAACAAAACAAAAAAAACAACAACTAAAATTTAAAGAATGATCACCTAAAACACCATAAGTGAAAAAAAAATAAAAATGAAATAATAATACAAGTGAGCAATACGATAAATAATGCCAATGTCACTCAACTGCAACCAAAAAAGCAGTGAAACCAATTAAATGAAAATAGTGAAAAATAATAATAATGAAAATAATAATAAGGTCTGAAACTAGTCAGGCAAAGCAGTACAAGGCGGCAGACAGAAGAGTAGTCGAATAATGGAGCCAAAGTCGGTAACAGGAAATGGTACCAAATCGTAGAGTAGGATGGAAGTCAAAGGAGAAGCCAGGTCAATACACAATGAATCACTCAGGAACAAGACAGGAGCTAAGGATCACAAGCTGAAGTGCTGTGATAGCTCATCCTAACTAATGCACTTACTCTCAGAGCAAGCACAAGACAATGTTGGGATCCAGATTAGAAGGAAAACCAAATGAAAAACCAGACAAAGAATCACATGAAAAGGTAGAGAAAAAATGCAGAACATTACAAGTATATTATGTCAGCTTACCATCTAGCCGTGTAGGCCTACAGTAATTTTTTTCAGGGTTTGCATTTCTACAAGCCTGAAAACAGTATTTTTCCAGACATGCCTTGCTGCAGAACTACAAACAACATGTTTTCAAGGCTTGCCTTGCTGTAAGTTTGCAAACTATTTGTTCAAGGCTTGTCTTGCTGTAAGCCTGCTAACAATTATTTCCAAAGCTTGTTTTACTGTATCACTTTAACAATTCTTTTCAAGGCTTCTCTTGCTGTAAGTCTGCAGCATTTTTTCCAAAAAGATGATTTTTTTCTAACTGGTAAATATGGATGATTATAATGAAATGGAAGGAATGCTAGACACATTATGTGCTATATCATGTATGATTTCAATATAACTTTGTATTATTATTTGTTAATGTCCATGGCACTAGTTCCAGCTGTCATAGATGGAGGTAACTGTACAAGTCCGCCATCCTCCTCCTTCCCCTCAGTGTTGCTGTTACAACTACATGTGCTGTATGATTCTATTTTGCATGTTTTAATCTTCACTTCTGCTACATGATCCTCGTATGGTATTAAAATCTGGTTCATTTTTAAAAATGTAAGTCTACCAGTACGGCTGCTAGATAGACATGCCTTATGGTCATTAAACTATTGTACTGATAAGCCATTCTGACTTCATGCTTTGTCGTGGACAACTATGGGTTTACACACACACACACACACACACACACACACACACACACACACACACACACACACACACTCTGTTTAGACAGCCGGTGGGCAAGTAAGAATTTCCACACATACTGTTTTGTAATCAAGTGGATCAACATTTCGGCCTAGAACATAGTTATTCTGCAAGTATGCTGTGCCTGTCACACATGGAGTGGGGCCACTTCTTGGAGAATGATGGCATTCAGGTGCATCAGTTACCAAACCATATTGTAGGAGAAAGTCTATAGAGAAGTGCTGATAATGCCACCAGAAATGTTAGACTTCCACCTCTGAGATATATTAATTGCTGATCATGTGTATAATGTCATGAAGCATATTTTATTGCTGATACTGCAATTGGTATAAAAAATGTATTTATTTTATTTTCACTATGCTTTCTAGTAGTTTTTTGCCCCATGTGTCTCTTTGTAATCCTTCACAATGCAATTTGAGTTCAATCAACAAGGATTTCTTTAATTTCTTTCCCAGAATCTGATACTTCAGAGTGCTGCTGCTTATGCCTTGGCACAAATTCCCAAATGTTATGTTTAAAGTGGGGGTCCAGCACTAGCAAGAATGTATTCCTTTTTGCCTTTAATGGAGACTGTATGAGGATCCTGCTCAAAGCATGCTACCATAATGTCTCATTCACCAGCTGTTTCATATCTGTGTTGTTATTATTGTAAGAATAATCTGTTTTTTTCTGTAGTAAATATATTAATGGACATATATAACCGATTCCTGCACTGCCACAACTAAGCAGCAAGGAGACATCCTCAAAAGGCTTCAGCAGCTTACATAAGTAATACATTAGCTGCCATTGTCTGGGCAACAAAGAAGACCCTTTCATAACTTTTCAGTTAAAAATAGTTTGTTAGCTAATTGACTTTTTCTATTCATACAAACACCCAGCATGTACAATGTTGAATTACATTTTGCAGGGTCCTGTATTCTAAAATTGTAATGTGTATGGTTGTGACAATGTTGTATGGAATATATAATGTTTTGTGTAGGTGTCTGTAGCACTGCACTTCGAAAACTAGCAAGAGCATTTATATATTGGGTTATGGATGTTGATGATGTGCGTTGCTGCTTAAAGGGATAATAATACATCAGTTTTACTAATTTTAATCTTGAAGGTATTTAAAAAAGAAATTAAATGCCCTCATTCCCATCTCTCAATGGTTTGAGAGATATTCGCTGTGAAAGTTCCCCCTCCCCTGACGTCAGCGCTCTACTGACTGCAGGGAAATCCAGTCCCGGGACAGGCGGAGGCTCTTCAGCAGAGCCAAGATCGCTTTATTGAAGAAGAAACCCTTCACTGGAATGGTCTACAAAGTGTGCTTGGTTTACAAGCACACTTTGTAGACCATTCAAGTGAATGCTGAGATTGCGTTATTGAAGAAGAAATCCTTCACTGGAACGGTCTGCAAAGTGTGCTTGGTTTACAAGCACACTTTGAAGTCGGTTCCAGTGAAGGATTTCTTCTTCAATAACGCAATCTCAGCTCTGCTGAAGAGCCTCTGCTTGTTCAGGGACAGGATTCCCCTGCAGTCAGCTAGAGCGGTGACGTCAGGGAAAGGGGAGGGAAGGGGGAACTTTCACAACGAATATCTCTCAAAGCATAAAGGTTTGAGAGATCGCACTGGGGACATTTAATTTCTTTTTTAAATACCTTCAAGATTAAAATTAGTAAAAATGAGGTATTACTATCCCTTTAGTAAACAACAGCGTGTGTAACTGGGTTTGTGGTTAGACTTGGAAGTGGTGACACTGATGATGTTGACTAAAATTATGGTTATGTATTTTCATGCTTGCTTACTTGTTCAGAGTCACATTCTTCCACCACTGAAAAGCAGCACAATGACTTTATAAATTCTTTGAAAGCTATACTCTTAAATACATTAGAACAGTCATAGTGTTCCTTTTCAGTGATGGAACAATGAATCTTTCCCTTTCTGCAATTCATTTCTAAATCAACATCATCATCAATAACTAGGTCATCTGCAGCATCCACTTCCCCCCACAATATTCATATTATTCTAGGTTACTGAAATCTGAAAAAGTTTTTTAGTCATTGTCTCAATTGCTGTCAGTATTAAATACTCTTCTGCTAAGGCAACAACACTAGAATGCGACTACTCATCATCTTTATTGTTCTTATACGTTTTAATACTACTACTGGTGGCAGTGGAACGTCTCATGTCACTTTTACAAATAGCTTCCTCCAAATGAAAAGGACCATCCTCCTTTATTGAACAAGCTTTAGCAACCATGGCCAAAGTCCATTTTTGCATACCATCAAACCCATCCCCCCCCCCCCCCCGCAGCGATCAAGAGCGATCAAGAGCATGTGGAGAAATTTGCATACTCTTGATCAAAAAAATTTTCCACATCCTTGCAACCTCTACTCAACCCCATCCTCACACTTACTTGCCCAGACAAAACTACTGCTCTCTCTACAACAGCACTCTCACAACAAATCACCCACTCCTCCTCCAAGTCCTCCATTCCCTAGGTCTCTGTGACACTGCACTCTCCTGGTTTTCATCTTATCTCTGCAACTACTGCTTCAATGTTTCCTACTCTGGCTTCACATCCCCACTCTTCCCACTGTCTGTTGGAGTGCCTCAAGGATAGTCCTGGGACCCCTACTCTTCTCAATCTACACTGCATCCCTTGGAAAACTAATAAACTCCTTTGGGTTTCACCATCATCTCTATGCTGATGACACTCAAATATATCTTTCCTCCTCTGACCTCTCCCCTTCCCTCCTGTCCCGAGTATCTGACTGTCTGTCTCCAGTGTCTTGTTGGATGTCCTCCCGTCAACTCAAACTTAACCTTGGCAAAACTGAACTAATTATCTTCCCTCCCTCAACAACCTGCCTTACCCCAGATATTACCCTCACCATTAACAATGCTACCATCACACCAACCCCTACAGCTCATTGCCTGGGGGTCACATTTGACTCTGCCCTATTCTTCATTCCCCATCCAGTCAATCTCCAAACCATGCCGCCTCCACCTCCGCAACATCGCTAGAATCCGACACTTTCTCACACAAGACACTACCAAAATGCTAATCCAAACATTCATCATGTCATGTCTTGATTACTGTAACTCATTGCTAATTGGCCTTCCTGTCACCCGACTAACCCCACTACAATCCATAATAAACTCTGGTGCAAGACTAATCTACCTCACTCATCGCTTCTCGGACACCAAACCCCAATGTCAATCCCTACGCTGGCTCCCATTAGCATACAGAATTAAATTCAAAATTCTGGTGCTAACTTATAGAGCCCTCACTAACACCACACCCCCCTATATTTCATCTCTCATTTCTAAATACACTCCCTCTCGCCATCTTCTCTCTGCACACGATCTTCTGATCTCCACAGCTCTTATCACATCCTCCATCTCCCGCCTACAGGACTTCTGCCGTGCTGCACCTTAACTCTGGAACTCCCTCCCCCACCCAATCAGACTCTCCCCCAGCCTTCAAATCTTCAGACTCTCCCTGAAAACTCACCTCTTTAGGGAAGCCTATCAACTACCTCTATAAACATTATCACCAAGTATCACCCCTTGCCTGGACCACTGCAGTTGCCAGCACTTCCCACTCCCACCCACTGACTGGCAGTTCATGTGGCAGGAAGCACTTACACCCAATAGCACTTACTCCTTCTGTGTCAAACCCACCTTCCTCTAGACGGTAAGCTCTAAAGAGCAGGGTCTTCTGAACCTTCTGTTCTCCACATTTGATTGTACTATTTAATACCTCTGTATGTCTATTCCCAATTGTACAGCACTGCGGAATTAGTTGGCGCTATATAAATAAAGAATAATAATAATAAAAGAATGACTTTACTACCACCAACATGTACATGTACTCCCACAATTCCTTTCTCCTTACCCCTACTCTTACACACAATGAAACTAGTGATGATGTTTATTGTAAAGTATATGACATAGCTACTAGAATGTGGAATTTTGGTTTATCTGTCTGAAAATACTGTATGATGTATGTCTCTAATATCTGTACACAGTCTCAAGTGAAAGCACAGGTCAAAGAATCTTGTCCGTGGCACCAATCAGTCAAAATGTTCTTTTTTTTTGCTTATTTGTTTTTTTGTGTTTGTTTTTATTTTTTTTAAATTTGTCCATCGGTCACAGTTTAGAAGAAATCACACGCGCATTCACTGCAACTACATCTTTCCCCAGTCTGCCTGTCTGTCTTCCTTCTACACTTAGCTAGTGTGAAACTTTCAGCAGCAACTTTTTCTGTCTCTCCTATCTTAACTGAAGTGTAACTATTATTGTCGATGACAAAACAAAAATAAACTTAAATAAATATTTTGGGAGATAACATTATATCCCATCTCTCCATCCAGAACAAATCAGGATGGAGAGTGTTCAAAAAAAGTCCTAGGACCCCAAAACAACTTTTTGTTAAAAGGGGTCAGTTTCTTTCCCAACTTTGACTAATTAGGAGATAAATGAAATTCATTCTCCCCATGTTCTAAAAAAAGTTAAAACAAAAAATACATTCATATGGAGTATATATACCCCATATTAATACATTAAAAATAAAATATAACTAACAAAAATATCCATCAGATGAAGTATATATTGGACCCACTTACCCCATATTGAAATTTACACTGGGCTGAGATATGTGAAAGATACCCAATGTGCTGGTGGCCTATACTTATAATTAAGAACTGGATGAAACTGAGAGATTTACCTATATTCTGTGGGATCTGCTGGCTCCAGGATATCCAAAACAAAGGCCCTTTTCATGTAACAAGTGGATTTATAAATGAATACAATAGCATTTTAACATTTATTGGTGATTTTTGGACATTGTTTTCAAATACATTTCTATAAAGCTGCACTACTACATTCTTTGTAAATGTGCAAATAATAAATAAAAGGGAGGAGGAATCAGCACAAAAAAGACTAGATTAATTAACCTTATGAGCCATTACAGTCTATTACAGGCAATTGTTTGTTGTTAGGAGGTGTGAAATGGAGGTAGACTTCAATAAAAATTAGTTCAGTAGAGGCAGACTTCAATAGAAATAGAAAATTCAATCACAGAGCAAGAAAATATGGCAACTTTTTAAGAAGTTGTTGTTGGAAATGGAAAAGTTGAAATTAAAGTGTAACTATCATCAAGATAGCATTACCTCCCAAACACTTACTAACATAGCAAAAGGCAAAGGCATACTTCTATTAGGCTGAATAAGTACCGCATTATTCAGGAAAAACCACTTCTTTGGCAGGCATCATTTGCACAGAGCTTACAAGAGAATCTCTGTGCGCCTTCAATAACTTCCGGTTCCTTAAGGTACCAAGGAACGACACTCATCAATCCTGGCAGTGAACGGGACAGAGAGCGCAGACGCACATGTACATTTTCTCCAATATATCTGCGCTGTTGTCCACTGGTGCCTGCCAAAGAAGTTGTTTTTCCTGAATAACGCAGGACTTATTCAAACTAATAGAAGTATGCCTTTACCTATCGCTATGCTAGTAAATGTTGGGGGACAATGTTATCTTGATGATAGTTTCACTTTAAACAAACTACACAGCAAAGTAGACGGTGTATAAAAAATATTTGTACAAAGATAAATGTTTAACACTTCGATTGCATTGCAGATCCCTCTGGCACTCAAAGGAATACTATTCATACATTTGAGAAATCCTGTTTGGTGGTAATCAGATGATTGTAGTTCACATTACTTAAATCATTACTGATTTGGATACAGAAACCAAATTGAACATGCATCTGGTTCCAGACCTACAAGGTGACAAACAAGGTGTCACAGCACCTACCCGAAGTCCAGCGTCATCTGGCTGGTCGCTGCTGGGGTACTAGTTGAGGGAGTGGCTCCCTGGTGTCACTACCTGCGTTTCTCCATGCCTGCGGCCTGGACGCATCTGGCCGGCCGTGCCCTTTCCCTAATCAATGCGGTTCAGTATGATGCAGGATGCGACGCATCTTCTCGGTCCACTGCGTCACTTACAGGCGCGCTTCAGTGAATATGATGCAGGTACCTTCTATACCTTGGGCGACTTGAGACTCCTCCCTTTTACTTCCTGGTAAAGGTTAAAAGGGCGATGGACAGTTAGTCCAGTCACCCTTACGTTGGTGTCTGTTGCAGTAGTTTGTTTCCTGTGTGCGCTCTGTGTATGACCTAGGCTTGCCTGACCATCCATCCTGGTGCTGACCTGTGGCTCTGTCTGACTATTCTTCCTGCGTTACCCTCTTGCATCTGGTGCAGACCTGTGGCTCTGACTGACTTCCCTCTCTGGTATTGACCCTTGGATAGTCCTAGGTTATGCTCTACCTTGACTATCGGCTTTGGCCGACCCTCCGCTCTGTGGTCTCCACTATACTTACTGGCTGCAGGCGTGAGTCGGTACGAATCTCCCTTGTTCTTTACCCTTAAGGGAGAACTCTGTTACTACGCATTGTGATTACCGCACCTGCCATTCGGAGACTACCATTGGCAGTCTGCCTAGTCTCTAGCAGAGAGGTTACTCCAAGCAGCATCCTATTTCTGGTAGGAATCGCTGGCTTCTTTGGTACCCTCTGAGCTTTGTTATTATTTTATTATCGTTAATTATTACTCCTCAATAAAGGTGGTTTTACAATTACTGTACTGACTCCTGGTGTATTCTTGCTAACCGTGACACAAGGTGGGAGTTCCCTTGGAGTGGCTTAGATTATTTTCTCCTGGGGCATTTGAATGAATGGGCATTCCACACAGTCACTGAGGGCCTCTTATTCCAGGTGAGCCTCACCTTAGTTTCCCATTTGTCTAGTTCTTCTACAAGGATCCAGTATAAATGTGTAATTATTTTGTTTTTTTAATGGCTACTATATTCCCTTTCCTTAAAGCGGAACTACCACCACTTGCTAACATGGCCCCAAATAATTACCCATCTGGTGACCAGCTGCTCAATAGCACTAGTCGCCAGAATTATTACCATGTTAATGAGAATTCTACCCCGCTCCTGGACTGACAGGCAGGAAACATCTTTCCATAGTGAAATCTGCGCGCCTGCGCTGTCCGTCCCAGCCGGCTCTAGGAGACCTTTCTAGGAGCCGCATGGTACCAGAAGGGACTGACAGCGCAGGCGTCACTATGGAAAGATGTCTGCACTGTTTCCTGCCTGTCAGTCTGGGAGCGGTGTAGAATTCTCATTAACACGGTAATAATTTTGGTGACTAGCGCTATTGAGCAGCTAGTCGCCAGATAGGGCCATGTTAGCAAGGGGTGGTAGTTCCACTTTAAATTCAGACATTACTATCCCTTTAAACTTGTTTCAGACCGTGGGGGAGGGCAGCTTCAGCTTTCACTGGTCCAGAACACATTGCCCCTCGTTGCTTGGAGGAGTCATCTTGGAGAGCCAAATGTTTCCTACCTCTGATATAGATATTTAAAATCCCAGTCAACAAAAGCCAAATTCCGTTGCAGTTATTATTTTTGCAAGGACCATATCTAATTTGTGAAAGCAGAACTTTAATTTTATAACAAAGAGATGATTTTCACAGAAGTTTCAGAAGCAACTATGTTTCCATTTTTTATTTAAACAATAGATTATTTAGATTTATTTATTTGTGAGATAATGTTAATAGTGGCAGCATGCCCGGCAGATATTATTATTCCACACTACTCTACATTACCAACTGCTACTTCCTACCAGGATGCATTAGCACAGCTGCAAAAGCTGACAAATAAATAAAGCTAAACATCTCATAAAAGATTGTTTGAAATAAAACATGGCTAAGATAAATATAGGAGATTGTGAAAGCTCTTTCAAAATCACATATTTGTTACAAAGTCACAGTCCAACTTTAATTTTTAGAGTGCTGAGGTGGATGGAATCTTCCCAAGGTTCCGATATCTGGCACTGATCCATGATGTAAAGTATCCTACTGTCTCGCAAGGCCAGCTCTTTTCCCCAAGCAATTCTTACTGCTGTTATCAATTAGCTGTGATTTCATAACATTATTTATTCTCTCAATGTCAGAATGTAACCTTCATGCATTTGTTTCTTAATTAAGCATTTTATACAGATTTATTCCAATGATGCTTCAAAATAATTTGAAAACCACACAGGAGCTGCTATCCAGTGACATGGCTAGATCCAAATTTTATTGAAAACCCCACATGAATAAAAGTCCAAAGAATTCTTGAAATCACTATCAGTGGAAGTGTTTATCATCTATTTACAAATTTGCTTTAGTATTATTTTCACTTAAAGGGATAGTAATGTTTCACAATAAAAGCAGCTCCAGTTAATCTTCATGGTATGTGGGCCATGGAGAGTGTTATTTCAATA
This sequence comes from Rhinophrynus dorsalis, assembly GCA_037306005.1. Lineage (NCBI taxonomy): Eukaryota > Metazoa > Chordata > Amphibia > Anura > Rhinophrynidae > Rhinophrynus > Rhinophrynus dorsalis. Next base: position 342,885,784 of record CM074722.1, on the reverse strand, counting down.
CTGTCAGAGTTGTAGGTGGTATCCAGGTGGATCGCAGAGAGGGACAATCTTCAATTAGCATAAGGGAAAAACTTGAAAGACCTGTCAAAGGGGGCAGGGTTTTCATTGTTCTCACAATAAGAAGATTGTCCCTTGCTGAAATCTGCCTGATCAAGTGACCAGATTCCACATCTGAGAGGAGGTGGCTTACACTAGGTAAAAGGGGCGGGAGGGGGATACTTTATCATTCAATTACTCTTGAACTGCAACTCTGACAGTACTGAAATAACACTCTCTGTGGCACAAATACTATGAAAATGAATTGGAGTTGCTGTTTTTGTGAAACATTATTATTCCTTTACTGGACACCATCTGAATCAGACTGACTTTTATACGCCAGTGTAAATTTATTCTCCATGTGACCTTATAGTTTGGGTCTTTAGCCTCTCTATAAATTTAATTTGTTAAGGAGATAGCAATATTTAACCTCTCACATTCTTCAGACATATCCAGTGCACTGATTTGCAATGTACTGGATATGTTTATTGCATCCTCTCTGGTCTCCTACCTTCCAAGCTACATTTTTATGTTTTGAGCATGTGCATATGTGAGTGATTAAATGTTAAAGAAGCAGTAAAAATTTTTTATGAAAAAATATATATTGTAGGGATTTTCCTATTGAGTAAAATAAGGGTACGCCCACTACAGAGAGATTTATTTTTCCAGAGTTATTACAGTTTAAAACCATGTTTTTTTTGCATTAGCAGTGCCCTCTAGTGGTCAAATTCTAATTAGATTTCCTGTTAGATTCTAATGGAGAGGAAAGTCGGAAAAGTCAGAGACATACAGTTCTCCAAAGAATGTGATAGAAACTGCCTGTCACTTCCTGTCAGAACTTCCAGGAAGTAAACACATTAAAGTCACTTTATGATTATTTAAACTGCTATAAATTTTGAATCAAACATCTGACAGTAGTGGGAGTGACCTTGTTTTATTCAGCAGGAAAAGCTCTGTAACATATGTGTTTTCATAAAAAAAAGTTTACTGCTCCTTTAACTGAGTAATGCTTATAACTCTGAATGGACTGAAGAATAAATCTAAATTGTGACAGTTTAGCAGTCATTGTTAGTACTAATAAACTGTGCTATTTTGGTGTTCAAATCCATTTGGTAGATATAAAAGTATGGGAATTGGGAAAAACATAGCGCTGTGCCCATAATAAATATTTTGCTGTCACAAAAAAATTAGCCAGAGCTAAAGCACAATGGATTGAACAGATTTATTTGAAAGTTGGCACAAGATAGATCATGGGGAAGACAATGTCCTTTGGTTTACTGTTTGCTGAAAGATGGACCCATTCCTGGGAAACTGAGCAGCACAGTTTGCACAGAAAAAGTTAGTGCAGATTTGTGAATGCAAAGAGGATACTACGGTGCATTCCACTAATAGATATCAGTGTAAGATACATTGCACGAGTAAGTGGGTATGCATGCATGCGTGTATGTGCACGCGTGCATGTTTTGAACTTGTATGTAGGATTGTCTAGAGCAGGGCTTATAATTTTAAATCATTTGCTACTAGCCAGATCTGAAAAGTTACTCGCCACTGCAAGCCAAAACATACCCACCAGGGCTGAATTTCTACTCGCCAGGGCTAAATTTTCACTCACCATTGGCTAGTGGCGAGTGGAAATTTTGAGCTCTGGTCTAGAGGAATAAATAAAATATGTTATTCTTTAAATGTTCTATAAAAGTAGCTTTTCATATAGGGAAGCAAAGTTTTCATTTGTTGCTTTTGCTGCATTGTAAGAACTCAATCCCAGAACTCAATCTCTGTCATTAGGTGTGTTTCTCCTGTCTTTGGTAGATAGACCTCAAAGTCTTTTTCAAACCCACATCTGCAGCCAATTAGACCAAATTCATCATATTATGTTGTGTTGTCTGCTGTTTACCTTTGTTCCAGTATTGCTGCTATATCCTGTTTTAAGTATACTACAGATAATCTGATTAGTGTTGTCTGCCACATGCCAAAATGACTTGCATTGATACTGACCAGTAGTCTGTCTGCTGCTTCTAAATGATGCTTGCAAAAAAACTGCATACTGTTCTGCTGCCACCTATAATTTTTTCATGAAAAGATACTTTTGCTCTATCATTTGTCAACTAAACCCTTCAAGTGTAAGCCAAAAATATTCAGCTAAGTTAACCCTCCAAGTAGAATTCCATACTGCTTTGTTTACTACAAGACACGTATCTCCAACCACACTAATCCTTCAAGTACCAGTCACTCTCAGTTGCCCTGTTCATACCTCAGATGAGTATCTTCTTTATTTATACATAATATATTATGGTTTGCTGATCATCATATATCTCCTCCACCAGGCAGCTGTCCTTATATGTACTGCTGCCATTCCCCAAGTTAGTTGCCTTAGAGGTTTGTCATACCAAAGCCTCACTATCTTTCTTCATTCTCAGAAAAATTGCCTATAGCCTATGTCCTGTCACTGATTTGCAATACAATACACACCCAGCTGCTAGCAACTTGTTTTAATGCAGTTTTCACCATTGATTTGATATATTGTGTATTTTATTGCTTTCACAGGTTGTCTCAGCTTGGACTGTACAGCCTACATCTGCATTTGTCAGTTGTATCCAGTCCTGTGCACAGTTCCCGTGTTCCTGAACACAACTCTTTTCTGCAAATCCTGATAAACCTTTTTCTCCTTTTTTTTGCCAGACCAGTCCTACTATGCTCATAATACCACTGATATTGCCAGTCAGGATCTGCACCCCAGATCCCATGGTCAGTTCTATCATATTCTTTCTTCTGCCTTTTGGGTCTGTCATCCATGTTGAACTAGCCAGCCGTGACATATAATCCATAATGGTGTTGAAGAAGGCTTTTGGTTGTGATCACTAATAACTAAATATCAAAAAAGTGTAGTTTTGTTAGAAAGGGCATTTAGCTGCTGACAAAAAAGCAGGTAGAATAAATATAGATTTTATGGACATATAATCTGTGTTAGTGTTGGAGGAACATTTGCATTACTGCTACCATACAAATCAAATAAACTAGATTGAACATACAATTATGTTGGAGACAGTTTCGGGTTTCTGCCACTGATAGCATGAAGATCAAAGGAAGTATTGTAGTCAATCTAAAAAAACATTTCAACAGCAAAGAGGGTTAATTGTACCTTTAAGATATGTGAAAGGAGTGCTGGTAGCAGCCAGTAAACAAAATTATAGCTTCTCTGTTACCAGCAAATGCACACAGGAATCAACTCTGACTACTAAGCATTGCAAATCAGAAATATAGCCAACTGGTCTTTATATTTGAGCACTGCCATTACATTTACAGTGATGATATGCAACTAAAAAACTTTAAAATGTATATCTTTATATGGTGCCACACAGTGTATGCAGCTCCTTATAACAGACGTATATAACGATAAATAACAATTATAAAATAAGTGTCACATTCGTAGAAACAATAGGAGAGAGGTCCCTAGCCCAAGGAGCTTATAGTCTAAATGAGGGTGTGAAGTGCTGTGATTACAATTACTGAGTTTGGCCATAGGTAGTTTGTGGTCCTAGTGCTCCAGAAGAGAAGATTTCAGGCTAGACTTAAAGACTGAGGGGGATTGTTCAAGACGTAGGGAGAGGGGTATGGATTTCCATAGGTAGGGTGCATAAAGTGAGAACGGTTAGAGATGGGAGAGGGCAGAGGGGGTGGATGGTTCAACAAGAAAGTCGTTGTGTGCTGAGTGAAGGAGGTGGCCAGGAACATAAGAGGAGATGAGGGAAGAGATGTAAGGAGGGGTAGCAGTGTGGTGGGCATTAAAGATGAGATTGAGGACTTTGTAAGTGTTGTGTTGCTGGATATGGAGCAATGACAGCTAGCCATAATAGGGGACCAGACATGCCTCCTTCTTTCCCTTTGCCTGGGGGAAGGGGGGAGGCCTTGAAGGAACAAAGGATGGCTTCCCTTCTCCTTCCAGGCAGTGGGAAAGAACTGGGTAGCTTAGAGCGATAAGTGAGGAAAAGGGAAGGGGATTAGGGGATAAAAGAAGGTGGCACTTGGGAGAAAAAGTATTGTACCTGGTGTTCTCTCCTCCCTTTTGCACCCAGTGTCAGGCCAAATCCCTCTGTTGGCTCATATTATATCTCTTCCCCCCATGTCGGCACAGGAGAAGAGTCTTCATGACTCGACTCCAGGTGTTAGCACACTCCACTCCCTGTATCCCTCTAGTGCCCTTTCCCCTCCCTTGGCCAGTAGCTCAGGTTCTCTCCCGTGTGGGCAGTGGTGTTATGTGCTGCAGAAGCCTCATTTTGCCTCTTTTCCTGGTGCCGCTGTGAAATCTAGTGTGTGTGTGTGTGTGTGTGTGTGTGTTGGAGGGGGGGATCTATCCCTTGAGCAGGCATCACAGTGGCAGTGGCAGAGTGGTCAAAGGAAAGGAAAGTGGCAGTGCAGATCAAGCAGCAGTATGCGGCCTAGGACGGCATGATGCTAATAATTGTGATGGGAGTCAGAGGCTGATGCTAGTTACAAAACATAATTTTTGGAAGAAATATTTTAAAGTGATGTGTATAAAGACCAGTACTATGTTGATAAATGTTTACCTATGGGCTGCACCATATCTTGTGCATACGTTGAAAAATTAAGTACCTTTCTGAAAGGGGAATTGGAGAGTAGAGCAGACTCTACATTGATGGCTCATAACCTAGCTATGCCAGCAAACCCTGCGCATAAATGAGAAATGGTTTGAGGACGTTGGGTTCCCCATAGCATAAGACAAGACAGTAGGTCCCTCAACAACAGTCACATTACTAGGTACCACATGACAAAGTGGTTAGGGCAAGATGTGAGTTGAAGAAGTTTCAGACCTTAGAGAAAGTGTCACTGAAGTAAATGCAGTCGCTGTTGGAGCTCTGAACTTTGCAGCAAGGGCCATTCCTATGGGGAGAGTTTTCAGTAGAAGATTGGAAAGGTCAACGTTTGGCATCAGGAAACCTACTCACAAGATTATGATAACAAGACAACTGAGAGAGGATCTGAAAGTCTGGGACTTTTTTGTTAGACATTTCAATGGGGTGAGGCAGTGGAGGACAGATTCCTCGTGTACAGCTACAGCTGTATACAGGTGCAGCAGGTGGTATAGGTTTTGGTGCATACATACAAGGGGAATGGTATATGGATATTTGACTGGACTGGCGTAAAGAGGGCCTAACCAGAAATCTTTCATTTTTGGAACTGTTTCCTATTGTCATTTCACTGGAACTGTGGAAAGATAGGTTGGCAAACAAGGTAGTTACTTTCTGGATGGACAACATGTCTGTGGTGTATTCAGTCAATAGCCAATGATCTACCACCATCCCTTTGCTAACGTTGTTGAGGCACTTGGTGTTGACCTGCAGGGCAAATAACATTTCATTCACAGCTAGGCATCTGCCGGGGGTCGATAACTCAATAGTGAACCCATTGTGGGAGGCTTTTTGCAGGCTAGCCCCTGATGCAAAATGTAATGGTTATGCTTGTTCATCTAATTTAGGGCTGATAGTGATTCAGGCCTAGATCACTTCATAAGGGCATTGCTGGCACCAATGATGTGGGAGATATATAGACAAGGATTTGGCAGATGGAGTACGTTTCTTTTTCAGACAGGGTGGCAGGTTGAGAGATGGTATGCTCATCATATCCTGGGATTCATAAAAGCAACGCGAGTGCAGGGGCTACTAGAGGGGGGGTAGATCAGCACTGTCGGGGATCTACTTCTTTGACAAACTCATGGGCAGGGGGACATCTCAGCATAATTCGCAGTAGGGTGCATCATGAAGGGATGGGCTAGGCAGGTGAAAGTAGGTGTCCTATTGATATCCAGCTCTTGATAGATATGGTAGAAGAATTTCCAGTAGTTTGTAGTGACAGCTATGAGGGTGCCTTGTTTGCTGCAGCATTTAAAATGGCATTTAATGGGGCTTTCCAGATAAGGGAGCATCAGGTATGGGTTGGACTGCAGGCTAGTCAGGTTGCTTACTCACACAATATGGTGAGTTGTTTTTTATCTAGGGCAAAAAATGATCAGGATGGCAAAGGGTTGTGAATAATTTGAGAGCAAGAAGACATGCGGCATGTCCAGTATGGGCAGTACATCGCTTTGCAGCCTTGCAGTATCTGGCCAGGGGTATTTTTCTGATGTATAAAGACAGGAGTGCATTGTCAGCCTATCATTACAGAACAATCATGGAGCAGGCTATGAGTCATCTTGGCCTTGACTCTCGCCACTATAGGTCACATTCCTTCAGAACAGAGGGCATCAACGGTGGCTGCTATGGAGCACAGCTCTGAAAAAGTGATAAAGTTTCTGGGGAGATGGAGATCAAGAGCACATAGGTCATACACACATCCAGGGTGTAGCACAGTGCAGACCACCTAAACTTGGGATTCCTTAAAAAAAAAAAAAAAAAAAAACTGGGAAATTATGTCATAAAATGTGTGAATTTGTTTGCAGGGTGTTTCCACATGTTTGATGTCCATTTACTAATGTTTTATTTTGTATTATCACAGTAGGTCGGCAGGCAAGAGTGCCGGTACTGGGGCACTCTTTCCTTTACTCGGCAGCAGTACATGCTGTCTATAGTCAACTAGGGTGTGGCAAGCGGGGTTTAAATTGGGAACACATGGAAGAGAGGTTCGAAATGGCCTGAGAGAAGTGGGGGAGCGCAGAAATGGTTATTCTCCATGCGGGGCACAATGATCTAATTTCCATGGAGTCTGTGGGCCTGATAAAAAGCAGCAATACAATTACCAGATAATTAAGCTAATTTGTCCCCATGTAAAGATCTTGTGGTCTGAGATCACGCCTAGACTGGTATGGAGAGAGACAAGGTGTCCTTCTGTCATTGAACCCCCTAAGAAGGAGGTAAACTCCGCTATTGCACATTTTCAATACAGGGGAACACAATCAGGCATGGTAACATTACCATGAAGAACATGGGCCTATACCTTGATGAAGGTGTTCACCTGTCAAAACACAACTTAGATATATTCCTCAGCAATATCAGGATGGCCATTGAAAATAGTACGGGGTCACAGCAGTAAGGAGTGTGACGTAGAGGATCCCCTGGTAGGTCCCCTTTGTGAGTGATGGCAATGCTGTGCTCCCGGACCCAGCCAGTGCGACTTAACCAAAGTAGGTTACGGTGTGGGTGGAGGCAGGCTAAAGCCAAGGAAGCACTTAGGTGATGGGGAGGCACGGTGGGCTAGCCATGGCAGATCAGCACTGTCCAGGTCACTTCCCTAGTGAATTGAGGTAGCCAATGTTGGGGGCCAGGGTATGAGTGGTTCATGGCAAATGTGCCTTTATACACCTTCAGCTCCTCAGCATCAGGCATCAAGGCACTATTGAGGCCCTGGCTGTGTCTACAAGTTGGCAATGCTTTGGGGGTTGCAGGGGTGCACCTGGGTTCCTTTAAATACGTCAGCTGTGACATCTTTATTTGCCACCTACATGGTTGTCTGTCTTTTATATCAATGTGTTGTGTTGTCATTGGTACCTTAACCCTCATGGCAGAAGTTGGTATTTACTTCTCAGTTTATTCCTATGCAAATTTGCTGTTTATAAGAAGATAATATCACTTTGATCAGTGATTGTTACCAGAGCTCTTTTTCCCATTCAGCAGTCTGAGCCAGAAATATCAGCCTGTCTCAAATCAACCTGTGACACTCCAGCTGTATGAGACAACTCCCATCAACCTCAACTGACTAACCCTGACTTGGTGTATATTCTTTACTATGTTTTGTGATCCATTATATTAGTGTTTTCGTCCATTTATTCTGAAGGTGTTATAAGGCTTTGACAAAATGTTTTAACTTGTTTGCATTTATCAAAATAGTCTTGTCAATTTTAATTCACTTTTCATGTTTTCTCAGTTTATTTAATAATAACAGTTAGGTTTTAATGTTGTGAATGCACCAAACATCAACACATCCTCTCTCTACCCATTTTGCCATTAAGACTTTTTGAGGACCAAAAGGATGTACTTCAAAATGCATTGCAAATTCCTCTGGTCCTTAAAGGGTTAAATAGTGTTTATGTCAAGGTTGGAAAACCTGAAGCTTTCCAGTTGTTGAGGACTCTAATTCCTGGCATCCCAAGCCATCCAATGTATTGGCAGGAATCATGGGAATTAGAGTCCTCAAGAACTGGAGGATTTGAGCATATTCCATTTTGTTTTAGGTAGCATTAACTCTGACTGATGTACTCATGTAATAATCATAATTCCCCTAGATTAACCTATTTACTGGTGTGATATAGTGCAGTCCCTGAGTTCTGTATCTGATAGGTCTGGAGTACCCAAACCTAGTACTGCCAGCAGGCCCAGTCATCCTTCCTTGAGCACTGGCGAATCAATTAGTTATTTTAGTTGTCACCTGTGCTCAAGAAGAAACATCCTAAAGGCAGTGCCTGTTTCTGGTATTTCAGGACTGGTTTGAGAAACTCTGGCAAAGTCTTCAGCAATCAGCAGATTTTTTTGGATATTTGCATTTGCACACATGCCTCTGTCAGTGGTTCATTTACAGTGCTCAAGATACATATTGGAGTTCTAAGGAAACCTTAAAAGGCTGTACTGTTGGGGAAGGGGAGCACTTAAAGGGACAGTAATACTTAAAATGTAAAAAAAAATACATTGTTGGGTTTATCCTCCTGAGTAAAACAAGGGTACTCCCGCTGCTGAAAGGTGTTTTATTCAAAAGTTATTAAAGCTCAAAGTTGAGCTTTAATAACTGCTGCACCTGTTGCTACACCATAGAATGGTGTAGCAACAGCGCCACTGTAAAATTTCTGGCCACTGTGATATTGTACCTAAAAAATTTAAGCTGTAAATAACTTCTGAATAAAACATCTTTCAGCAGTTTTACTCAGGGGGATAAACCCTGCAACATATTTTTTTTTAAATTTGAAGTTTTACTATCCCTTTAAGAGAACACTAATAAATCCTAATGTTAGACCGGTATTTTAACCCTTTACGCACCAAGGAGATGTGCAGTGGTGTTAGTATTGCTGTAAGAAGAGGTTTTAGAACCTTGCTGGATTGAACTGTATGTGCTGTTTCTTAGGCAGGCTGGTGGAACAGATTTAAATGTACCCTGCTCTTCCTCCTTGGTTTCTGACCAAGGAATGTTACAAATTGTTTGCTGTAACTTTGTACTTTTGCTACCAAGTAGCAACATGTTGTAACATGGACAGCAGGAAGGAATGAAGCACGTTTTCCATTTATTTGAAAGGGAATTTTGTAACACTGAGACTAATGATGTACAAAAATAGCTTGAGCAATTCTGGACATATCAGCTATACCAGTGGTTCTCAACGCGTGCCCTCAGTGGCTACTAACAGGCCAGGATTTGAGAATTTACTTTTAAGAGCACAGGTGAGTTAATCAATATGATTGAGCCTCTGATCACCACACCTGTGTTCTAGCAGGGAAATTCCTAAGTCCTGGCCTGTTGGTGGCCACTGAGGGCACGGGTTGAGAACCTCTGAGCTATACCATAGAAGACAAATAAAATTTCCCAGTATCCCCACTGATTTAAAGTGATAGTAATGGTTCACAAAAACAGCAGCTCCAATTAATCTTCATAGTAGTTGAGCAATAGATATTGTTATTTCAGTACTGTGAGAGTTGTAGTTCAAGAGTAATTGAACAATAAAGTTTACCCCCTCCTGCCCCTTTTACGTAGTGTAAGCCCCCACTCCTCAGATGTGGAATCCAGTCCATAGACCAGACAGCTCACATCAAGGGTCAATATTCTACTGTGAGAACAATAAAAACCCTGCCCCCCTTGACAGGTTTTTCAGCTTTTTCCCTTATCTTAATTGAAGATTGTCCCTCTCTGCAATCTACCTGGACACTCCCTGCTGCTCTGAGGTGAGCAGTGTTATATCAGTAAAAGGGATGGGAGAAGGATACTTTATCATTCAATTACTCTTCAACTACAACTCTGACAGAATTGAAATAACACTCACCAAGGCCCAAATGCTATGAATAATTAGAGCTGCTTTTATTATGAAACATTACTATCCCCTTAACCCTTCGAGAGCCAGAGAGGTATCCAACGCATTGCGTTGCTGTGCATTGAATACTTCTCTGGCACTCAAATGATTTAAACATGATCTTTAACCCCACTGAATGTGAGATATATTTCCAGTGCATTACTCTAGCACTCAAGGGATTAACCCTTTGAGTGCCATTGATTGCATTCAAAGGGTTAAAATCAATTGGAAATCATATTGGTCCCTATGGTGTTATTGCTCCAGTTGTGTGAATTACATAATTTTCACTTTCTTCACAGACATGTAAGGCTCATCAAAACATGTTAATAAGTAAATGCTCTAGGATAGGCTACTATGTTCACAAGTTCTGGATGTTAAAGGGTTCTCCAGTCCATTGCTTCCAGTAACATGAGCACTTTAACTCTTTGAGTGACAGAGGACTATGCATCGGATTGCGTTGCGTACCCCTCTGGCACACAAAGGGATATATTCTGCAAGTGCATAATATGTAAAGTCAGATTTTATACATTTTTTTTCATCTTTTTTTCTTTACACATTTTAGTCCCTTACAATGAGCTTCCTGATCTCTATACTCCGCATGCTTTCTATCAAGGTCTGTGAAAGCGAAGCTAATGATACACTGTAACACTAACCTTGAAGCAGAAATGCATGCCTCCAGTTAGTTAACCCTCTGAGTCCCAGAGGGGTGCTCAATGCATTGCAAAGCAATGCGTTGCGTACCCCTCTGGCACTCAAAGGGTTAAATGCAGCATACAGAAAACTGACTGGAGGGATGATACATAGTTACAATCCATTACTATGCCTGCTTTCACAGTCCCTGACAGAAAACTCTGTAAACAGAGATCCAGAGATCTCACTGTCAATGACAAGAAAGTGTAAAAAATAGGTGAAGATGAAAAAATAATAAAAACAAAACGTACAGGCAATTTGACTTTACATATTCCACACTTTCGGAATATGTAAATTCAAAATGGAGGTTGACTGTCACTTTAACTGCAGTGTGTTGTAGATGTCTCTAAAATCCAGTGGTTAGATAAATATACCTTGCCAACTAACACTAATGTTAGTTAGTCAATCTCAAAAAGGCTTAGTTCTCTTATTTTCTATGAATTTGTGTGGAGCTGTCATCATAAGTTTATCTTATATTAAAGAGCATATTGCAATCAGCACAGTTATACATGTAAACAGATTCCAACTGTCTGGCTGATGTTCTTTGCAACAGAGGAACAATTCCAGAACAAACCAAATACACCACAGGGAACAAGTGAAAATTCTAACATAGTCTAATTGTTATAAATCAGGTTTTTAACCCAAGAGAGTAGAAAATACACTGTCTACAGGTAAAGTGCTCCAAAAAAACAAGATAGAAAGTGACCAAAAGTGTAAAATGCTTCAAAAAAAACTGGTGAATCTACTCACATTTTAAAGTGGTCAACATTGGGGATAACCATAGGCGTGCGCACGGGGTGTGCCGGGTGTGCCCAGGCACACCCTAATCGGCCCCGTGCGCACCGGCCAGGGAAGCTGGGGATTTTTTTTTTCTTTTTTTTTTTAAATACATCTGCCGCGAGGGAGCGCTGATTTAAACTACCAAGCGCTCCCTCGCGGCATCTATGTGACAAGCCGCAGCGAGACCCAGGCTCTGTAGTAATACAGAGCGCTGGGAGATGACATCATCTCCCAGCGTTCTGCATTACTGAGAGCAGCGCGCGGGAGCTTCAGCTCTGTGCCGAAGGAGGCACAGAGCTCTCTTACAGCACACCGCTAGACCACCAGGGACTGAAGGTAGGGGATGGAGGGAGCATTGTGGAGATGAATGGGTCATTGTGGAGATGAAGGGGCATTATGGAAGGGGTCAATGTGAAGATGATGGGGGCAATGTGGAGCTGATGTCAATGTGAGGGCAAGTTGGAGCTGATGGGGGCAAGTTGGAGCTGATGAGGGCAAGTTGGAGGTGATGGGGATAAGATGGAGCTGATGGGGGCAAGTCAGAGCTGAGGGCAATGTGGAGATTATGGGGACAATGTTAGGGCAAGTTGGAGCTGATGGGGGCAAGTTGGAGCTGAGGGCAAGTTAGAGCTGATGGGGGCAATGTGAGGGCAAGTTGGAGCTGATGGGGGCAATGTTAGGGCAAGTTGGAGCTGATGAGGGCAAGTTGGAGCTGATGAGGGCAATGTGAGGGCAAGTTGGAGCTGAGGGCAAGTTGCAGCTGATGGGGGCAATGTTAGGGCAAGTTGGAGCTGAGGGCAAGTTAGAGCTGATGGGGGCAATGTGAGGGCAAGTTGGAGCTGATGGGGGCAATGTTAGGGCAAGTTGGAGCTGATAAGGGCAAGTTGGAGCAGATGAGGGCAATGTGAGGGCAAGTTGCAGCTGATGGGGGCAATGTTAGGGCAAGTTGGAGCTGAGGGCAAGTTAGAGCTGATGGGGGCAATGTGAGGGCAAGTTGGAGCTGATGGGGGCAATGTTAAGGCAAGTTGGAGCTGATGAGGGCAAGTTGGAGCTGATGAGGGCAATGTGAGGGCAAGTTGGAGCTGAGGGCAAGTTGCAGCTGATGGGGGCAATGTGAGGGCAAGTTGGAGCTGATGGGGGCAAGTTGGAGCTGAGGGCAAGTTAGAGCTCATGGGGGCAATGTGAGGGCAAGTTGGAGCTGAGGGCAAGTTGCAGCTGATGGGGGCAATGTTAGGGCAAGTTGGAGCTGAGGGCAAGTTAGAGCTGATGGGGGCAATGTGAGGGCAAGTTGGAGCTGATGGGGGCAATGTTAAGGCAAGTTGGAGCTGATGAGGGCAAGTTGGAGCTGAGGGCAAGTTGCAGCTGATGGGGGCAATGTGAGGGCAATTTGGAGCTGATGGGGGCAAGTTGGAGCTGAGGGCAAGTTAGAGCTGATGGGGGCAATGTTAGGGCAAGTTGGAGCTGATGGGGGCAAGTTGGAGCTGAGGGCAAGTTAGAGCTGATGGGGGCAATGTGAGGGCAAGTTGGAGCTGATGGGGGCAGTGTGAGGGCAAGTTGGAGCTGAGTGCAAGTTAGAGCAGATGGGGGCAATGTTAGGGCAAGTTGGAGCTGATGAGGGCAATGTGAGGGCAAGTCGGAGCTGATGGGGGCAAGTTGGAGCTGAGGGCAATGTGGAGATTATGGGGGCAATGTTAGGGCAAGTTGGAGCTGATGGGGGCAATGTGAGGGCAATATGGAGTTGATGGGGGATACTTTGTAGCTGATGGGGGCAATATGGAGCAGATGGGGGGCAATCATTTATTTAGCTAGCACACACACATATATATTACATACGCGCACGCACGTGTGTGTTTGTGCTTTTGGGTGCACACCCTAATGCAATTGGCTGCGCACGCCTATGGGGATAACCAAGGTTGGCAATCAAGCTGGTGGAGATATCACACCGTCTCCACTCGGTGATCCCAGTGGCTGCTCCGTCCGTAAACACACAAAGATAACTCCAACAAAAAAACTTCTTTACAAATTTAATAAAGCTCAAAAGGTAGCTTAAAATATCATACAGAATAGTAAAAGATCTTTTTGGCTTGATAAAGTGATGTTTCAACTGTGAAACGCGTACCATTTAAGTATTTGATTCTTATTTGCTTTTACTATTTTGTCTGATACTTTAAGCCCAATGCTGATCACTTTAAAATGTGAGTAGATTCACCAGTTGTTTAAATCTGAAAGTTTTGTGAAGCATTTTACACTATTGGGCGTTTTTTATCTTGTTTTTTTTGGAGATTGATTACTACTGGAAGAGGGTGTGATAAAAGCTGCTAGATAGGAACAAAGTTTGGAGCTCATTCATTGCCTGAGCTGGGTCAGAAAATTACTCAGCAATCGTGTTAGCTGTTACTCATATATTTGACTTAACAGCCATTTTCTTTGTGAGTACCCACGTGTGGGGTGAAGTTTGGTGGTGGAAGTGTGTCTCGATGTTGTGATTGCACTAGGGAGCCCCTTTGTGCTCTTCTCTTTTTGCCTTTACAGGTATAGTAATTGGGCACACTATTAGTACCGCTAGAATGATACCTTTGATTATAACTAGTATATACCATGATTTTACAAAAAAATGTAAGTCACTATGTATAACACGCCTGCTTCCTCTACTGCTGCTCTCCATCCAAGATCCTTGGCATATTAGAAATTGTCTGAGTGCCCTGTCAGAACCTTCGCAGGGCATTACCATAGTTTCAATGCACAGAGGCTGCACATTGAAACCTGGGGGGAGATTCACTAAGCTGTTAGAAACAGGTGATAAACTGGAGATTACCTCTCCAATTTATCACTTCTCCAATTCCTGTGTTACTCAATGAAGCCTATGCTCTAAGATTTGTCCAGCTTTGGAGATCTTAGTGCATAGGATCTATAGAATAACATAGGAACTGTAGAAGTGAGCAACTGGAGAAGTCATCTCCACCTCTTTATAACCACTTAGTGAATCCCCCCCCCCCCCGAGGTACTGATAGGGTGCGTGGACAATATCTAATATGCCAAGGATCTTGGAGGGAAAGCATCAGTAGTAGAAGCGGGTGAGAAAAGCAAACATGCTGCCTGTCCAACAGATCCACAGGCTACCTCCTCAGGGGTTCAATCATGGAGGTGGGTAGAGAAGAACAATGGGGCTCATATATGTGTTTATGAGGAGGGGAAGAAAGGGATCACAAGGAGGCAACTTTTTTTGTGTTTTTCTTTTTTACTTTGGTTTTTAACTCATGTTTAATACACATAAGGTGAAATGGGGTAAAAAAGTAAAATTTCCAAGCGTACCATTGACTTAAATGGGATTTTTAACCTCTTAAATGCTAGAAAGGTCCTCTTTAACATGGGAGATAAAAGCCCTATTTACATCCATGGGAAATTTCATTTGTCCCCTGTGGTAAATCCACAAAAATTGATAATTAATAATATGATACAAATAAAGAACATCATCATCTAGATTAGGGGTGGGCAAAAAGTGTGAAAAATTTCTTGTGAAAAATTTCGTGAAACCGTGCCAATTGTTTTGCTTTTCCCGTGAAAACTTTCACATTTTCGCCTATGCAAAAATGTCTTCCTTTTCACCTATTTTAAAACATTTTCTGCCTATTTTAACACATTTTTTTGCCTATATTTCAAATCGGTACTACATTTGCTACTGTAATATTATTTCTTGTGAGGGCTGAAATTTAGAAATAAGTGGCTGAAAGTCAAAGTTGTGAGTCCTACAGCAACATATGCCTTGAAAAATGTGTTAGCATGCAGAATGCATTTGTCCTTTGCCCACAACACTAACTTCCTGTTTAAGTGACACTGGCACAAATTCATGATGATGTCAAATAATAAAAAAAAAATAAAATACAACCTACGATGTGGCAGATGTGTATGGTAGTGGTGGTGGACTGGCATGGTGTGATTTGTGTATGTATTTTTACCATTGTCACATGCTATCCTCCTTCTCAGATTATTGACACACATAACTTATCGGTCATAGCAGTTGACTGCTCCTAAGTATGGAAAATAGTAGCAACCCTTCTTCACATCCCTCGTCCACCTCCTCATCTGTGCTGCTGTTAATATATTTGTCCTGGCTTTGTCTGTCATCATATGTGGTTTCTGCTACTTGATACTCAGATGGTATGAGATGTTGGTTCATTTTAAAGAATGTTAGTCTCCCAACATTGCTGCTTGATGACTGATAGGATGACTTTGTGCTTTTTGACATATGTGCCTATCCAGGGTCAGACTTTCCAGTGGCTTTCTCAAATAGTTTATAGACAGGCACAGTGCTCCTTAAAAGTGGTGGAAGATTCAGACTTTGACTTTCTGCTAACCTTATAGCCCTGTCATCATCCTCTGTCTCAAATTCATCTGTATCTGAACAAGACAAGGATGCTGGAGGGATATATTCTAGATCTGCATCATCATTAGGCATCATTAGGTCATCCTCAGCAACATCAGCATCACCTGCCACTTCTTCCCCAGTTTGCCCACTACTACCTTTATATTCCCCTAAGTTTTTGGAGGTCTCAAACAATTTCTTTTTACTTTTATTGTAACAAAGTTCCCTACTATGGGTGTTTTGGAGCTTGTTTGTCATTATCTGATGCAGCAGGCGGTTCAGCTGCTACACCTTCCTCTATTATGCTATTGCCAGCATCATCAACATTTGAATGCAACTTGTTGTCGTCCTCAGTGTTCTTATTTGCTTCTTTATTTCTACTGGCACTGGTGGTGCTGGAACTAGTTTTGCTGAGACCTTGACAAACTGCATCCTCCCTTGGAGTAGAGGGATCATCATCTTCACTGATTGCACATGCTGCAGCAACCATTGCTGCAGTCAGTTTTTGAACTATTACTTTACTGTCATGTCCCTGCACTGCTCCACCCCTTCCCCCCCTTCCCCTTGTGCTTTTGCTGGACATTTTTTTTTTTACGTTTTTTTAAGTTGTCCACCCTGTTGTCTTATCACAGTGTGCCCAAAAAAAAATCGAACTGAAAAACAAAATCAACAAAGTCTTTCCCCAGACTTCTCCACCCAGCAAAGAGATAATAACAGCAAATCAACAAGCAAATAGGTCCCTAGCTGCCTGTCAGTCACATGGAATTTTGGAGTATTTGAGGTCAACCTCCTTCCTCCCTTCTTCTCCCCAGGGTGCCTCACTGACTCTCCTAATAAACACTTACACGGAACAAATGTCCTAATAAAAGATTCCCTAAACTAAACTTCAATTCCCCTCTCTGTCTTCTCTAGCTCAAACAAGGTGCTGCTCTCTCCTCTCGCAAACACAGAATGGCAAGCTGTGAGAGCCTGACAGCCTTTTATATGGCTGTAGAAAACAATTCTTCCCATTGATTTCAATGGGCGGAGAAGGCGGGAAAAAGCGGAAAATCGGCACTTTTCGCTGGAAATTATTCGCTAAGCGGAAAGTGCCACTATTCGCCAATTTCAGTTTGAGGCGAAATTTTTTGCTCATCCCTAATCTGTATGTGTGCTTTGTGCAGTCTCTGGCATCAGCTTGGTTGCCCAGGCCTTATATAGGTGACATCAAGTGATGAAATGTATTTTTAATGTTTACTCTTCTCGACAGTGAATACAAGTGTTACAAATGGCAGCAAAGGTGGCATCCAGAAACACTGTGATGATGTCATAAGTGTGCTCACTTGTGCAAATTTTGTGTATATTATCAATATTGTAAATAAAATCTGAGATCAGAGGTCTCCGTAGCTTGCATTAGTAGCAGCACCAGCATAAATTGTCAGGCCAAATTGAGTGTTGTAAATGCACACACAAATGTATTTCTGCCAGCTTAATACCAGCGCCTTATGAATGATACATTCTGTAGGGCTGCATAGGAATTATTTAATCCCTAAAGATGAGATTAACTAAGTGTGGCTTTCCAGTTAATGCTGTATTAGAGCAAGAAAATATTTTTTTTTTTGGAGGGAAAGGGTTCTTCAAAGTTAGAGGTACTGCTCCGCCAAACTAGTAGTATATCAGCTGTGTAAACTTAATGTACACCACCTTGCATTACATAGAGGGCTACCAATTCACCCATTTAATACCAGCTCCTTATGAAAATGTTTGTTGCAAGGCTACATAAGAACCATTGCAGTTCTAAAGAACAGATAGGCAACCTGTGGATTTCCAGATATTGTGGACTGCAACTACCATTATCATCAGCCAATGACCCACTGTTGTTGGACTACAATTTCTATCATCCTCAGTTGGCCTTTGGATGACTGAAGATGATGAGTTGTAGTTCAAAACAGGTGTAGAGCTAAATGTTGTCCACTCCTTCTCTTGGGCTTCATTGGTCCCTTTCTATACAGCCCTGTATAATCATCTTTTATAAGAGAAATGTGGCAGTGAAAGGTCAGGGGAAGGGCCTTTATAAGTGCAGGAAGTTACTGAGTTCCTGTAGCTTAAACCTCTGCCATGCTCTCTTAACTCCATCTCTAGATCTCTGTGATCTACAGGGCTGGGTGATGTCAGATCTACACTAGACACTCCTGGGAGAGGAAACATTTATATCCTGTACATTGAAACCACGTACCAGCAAATTTGTTGACAGTGAACTTCAGTGGACAGGACTGAGTTGGCCTAGAAGCTCCAAGTTAATATCTGATGTCACCGAGCCCTACTTAACCATATATATGCAGGGCGAATGAAAATTAAGGGAAGGAAGGGAATTCAATATCTATAACTTTCAGGTAATGTCATACACTTATAAAGCCTCTTAGCCAGACTCATTATCACCTCTTTAAAGGAATTAGGTGGAAGCACTAATTATAAAACTCATTAGAAGGCAACTGAAGATATAAGTTGGGTCACAGAGATGCAATTGTGCTTGTTCACAGATCTGATGTGGTGATGACAGCTGAAAAGTTTCTATGACAAGATGAAGAACAATATCTAAACTAATATGAAGACTTTGGAACTCAGTTTTTTCGACCATTATGGATTAGTTTCTTCGCACTCTTGATCCTTATGTAATTAATTGTTCTGCTTCCATCTTTATTACCCAGCTGATGTCTAAAATGTATATTTACCCTTTAAGAATAAAATACAGATAATCACTCACAGTCTGAACAAACACTACAAAACAAAGGGGTCCAGACAATCCATTACTAAAATGGTGAATGATTTACAGGATAAAAATGATCAGTCTAGACTAAAGGATCTGAATATGTATAGCTTGGAGGATAGAAAAGAGTAAGGGGATATGATAGAAACATTCAAATATATAAATGGATTCAGCAAAGTACAGAAGAAAGCATATTTCAAATGAGTAGAATGTTAGGACAAGAGGTCATAGTCTAAAACTAGAGGGACAGAGGCTTAGATGTAATGTATTCAATTTTTACTTCACTGAGAGAGTGGTAGAAAGGTGGAATAGCTTACTAGCAGAAGTGGTAAAGATTAATGCAGTGAGGAAATTTAAGCATGCATGGGATACATATAAGGCTGTAGAAATAAAAAAAGAGAAACAGGGTGTTCCCCTAGTGAAGATAACACTGGATAATCTTGGACCACCACTAAAGCAACTCCAAGTGGTTACTAGATGCCAAGTACTTGCATATGCAATCCCTGGCTATAATGCTTATCCAAATTATTCAAGACGCTGTGCAGGCAGCTCTTCTCCAGAGGCACACTCTCTCAATGTGGCAGAATACAAAAAGAAATGAAGGAGAAGGCACCCAATGGCGTGACCATATCTCCACAATTAAATACAAAGGTATACAAGTGGAAATGCACTCACACTTAACGTTGGCCAATGACAATCAGAGATCTTTCCCCATCTCCACTCAGGGTCTCACCAACTCGGCAACAAATGGATCCCAAACTGGTTTTTAATGTGTTAATCTTTCACCTTGGTGTCTTTTATTGTCCAATAAATATTTTTACATATTTGGAGTTGAGCAGCCTGGGATTCATTTGTTGCTGAGTTGGTGAGACCCTAAGCAGAAACAGGGAAAGATGTCCGCTTCTGTTTTATGTCAGATTGCCTCTGACCAACGTTAAAGGTGAGTGCATTTCTACTTGTATACCTTTGTAATTTTTTGTGATATCACACCATTGGGTGCTTTTTCCTTCATTTCTTTTTGGGATAGGCATAAGGCTATCCTGAACATAACACAAGACCAAGCTACAAATAAAGTTTGAGGTTGTTACAATAGGGAAAATGGGCAGACTAGAAATAGTTCTTATCTGTCGTCACATTCTGTGTTTCTATGATTGTGACCTGCTGATACCAAGGACAAGTGAAAGCAATCAGGACAAACATTTGATCTTATTCCTTTTACATTTACAAATAACAACCAAACAGGTCTTGCCTGCATCCAGCATTCCACGGTTGACATGGCAACCCAGACATGTTATTTCAGCAATATGACTTCACTTTTCTTTTCCTTTTTTACTTTTTCACAAGATCATAGAGGCAATTAGGGGTCTGTATAGAAAGCTACTTTTTTGCCACCCTAGCATATTTTGGATACAATTTTCATAGCCATTATTTTATATTGTAATATACGTATTTACAAGGGTTATACTAAAAATACAGAATTCATTGGGCCATATTTGTCATAGTGCACATTATTCTGAAGGCAAAGATCCTAAGGGTGTTATGCAGAAGGTGAAAATAGAGCAATTCTAGACATATCAATTGCACCACAGGGTCCCCATTAGTCTAAATTGGGCTTTTAGCCTTCTGAATGCTAGAAAGATACCCAAACACATAGCTTCCTACATTCAAGGAGTTAAAAGGACCATTTAACTCAACTGGAATGTTTAATTCCCCCTTTGTTGCAATTGGTTTGCACCAGGATTTTTCCTCTTTTGCTTTTTCCATAAAACCATTTGTGATTTTTCTGCAGATATATTTATCGAAAGGAGGTCCAGCAATTTAATAAATATCACTCCCATCTTTCTTTCTCAAACCCTTTAAAGGGATAGCAATGTTTCGAAATAAAAGGAGCTCCAATTAATCTTCATAGTATTTGGCCCATGGAGAATGTTATTTAAATTCTGTTGGAGTTGTAGTTCAAGAGCATTTGAATGATAAAGTATCCCCCTCCCACCCCTTTTACTTATCACTGCTTATCACTGCTCAGCTCAGAGCACCAAGACTGTCCAGATGACTTGCAGAGAGGGATAATCTTCAATTAGCATAAGGAAAAACCTGTCAAAGGAAGCATAGTTCTCATTATACTAACAGTAAGAAGATTGTCCCTTGCTGTAAGCTGTCTGGTCTTAAGACCAGATTCCATATCTGAGGGGAGGTGGCTTACACTAGGTAAATTGGGAGGAAGGGGGATACTTTATCATTCAATTACTCTTGAACTACAACTCTGACAGTACTGAAATAACATTCTCCATGACCCAAATAGGATGAAGATTAATTGCAGCTGCTTTTATTTTGCAACATTGCTATCCCTTTAACATGGTGCTAATCCTTCTCTCTATGTAAAGGGCATGAACTCAACACCTCAGTGATTACTCAGTCATTAACTTGGAATGTAGGAAATGATATGCTCAGACATAGGTTCACACATTTATATGAACCTACACCTATAGTAGCTTGGCAAAATACTGACCTTCCATACCAATATTCATACAATGCTGAGTTTACACACCTGTCATGCACATTGTCCATTCCATAGCATTGGGGGGCTTTTATAGTGGTCCCTTTTCAGCAGATACTATCATTTCACATACTTAGTGGTATCCTATTAATTTTCCAAGCTATTGTACACAAACATAATTTATTATTGGCATGCCAGTACTTTTTATTTAGATGTCGCATAAAGCATTGAAATGAACCAGAGGGTAGATTATTCATTTTAGTAAATTCCCTCTACAGACTACATAAAAGGGCACAATTGCAAGACGTATTTTATATATTTAACCACTTAAGAACCATCATGGCATTTATAAATGTCAGGATTTGGTTTCACTTTGTCGACTGATGATCCAGCTTTCAAAGTGGGGTTTTATGGACCAATGCCATAAATGAAATGCTCCCCCATCTCACTTATACATAACCTGATACTAATAGCCATTAAATGCATTCTAACCCAATGAACCTTCACTTCTGCTCCTCTGTCGAGACACTGGGTACACAAAGCTAATCATCACTTAAAACTGTACTGGTTGCTTGTTGTAGGGGATGAGGGGCAAGGGGGGGTATAGAACCATTCATTCACCCACTGCTCAAACCATCTAGGAAGCAATTTTACACTAGCTTTAAATACAGCATATGGATGGATCATAGAGCCCATGGGGATACAAACATATTTGGTATATAACAGGTTGTTCAAATCATTGACTAAATAGTCAGCTCACAAACAACGCACTCACATGGATAACCCCCCATCCCCTCATTCCCACTCAGCATAACACACCAGGCTACACCTCTTCACCTTCAATACATGGGGGGAGGGAGGGGGTGTGGCTGTCTGGTTTAATGTTTCATTCTTTTAGTTAGAATCTTTTCTTTGTTAGGTTAAGGTTATTAACTCACTCTGGTTGTAACGGGTACTATATGGCAATTTGGGAACCGGTTGCTTATTCATACTGTTCTGGAGATCCTACCTGGTTACTCACTTGCGATAATCACTTTGTATTCAAACACTCAAGTTATGAGTTGCTCCAGGTATATAACCATATATAGTTTCTATTAGGTCTCAAGAATCAGGTCTGCACCTAAAACTGTCATAAAGGCTGATTATATTGATATATGGTTTGGTCAGGGCTTCCAATTTGTAGTCCTTTGCTACTAGCCAGACCAGAAAAGTTACTCGCCACTGCAAGCCAAAACATACCCACCAGGGCTGAACTTCTACTCGCCAGGGCTAAATTTTCACTCGCCATTGGCTAGTGGAGAGTGGAGTTTATGTGCCACAATGTAAATTGATCTTTATAAATATCATCTGGCCCTTTAAAAGTACTGGCATTGCTGTCCTCAATAACAGTGCTCTTAGTGATCAGGGGACGCAAGTCTGTTGTCTAAGCCAACTGGAGACTCCTGGCAGTGAAGGGAACAGGGCTCACTGTCAGTATTAACAGCTTATTTCTGTGCGTGCAAGTGAGACATGCCTTAGGATGGCTCCCTCAAAGGCTGCAGTTTTGGAATTCTACTGTAGCCCCTGACGAAGCTGCCATAAGTCATGGTCTCTTCCAGCTGTTGTTAGGCTCCCAACCCCATCTGCCTTACAGCCATCTGTGGAGAAGGGGAATAGGTAGATCATCATACCTGAGAACTTTTTATTGTTGTCTCCCCGGAGGGGAGTCCTCTGCTGCCATGGGTGGTGTAACGAATTATGCGTATCGCTTCAAAAAGGGGCGGGTCTTAACACGAGTGCTGGGGGAGGGCTTAAAAGAAGGCTGGGGGGAGGAGCTACACTGGAGGGAAAAGTGGAAGTGGGTAGAGTTTCAATAGAAACTCCCCACATCCGTAGGACTCAGCCTCTGCCCCGGAGACCCGGTAAAGCAGTGCCAAAACTGGAGTCTCTGGGGCAAATCCGGAGAGTTCCCAAGTATGCAGATTATATGCACCACAACATCAAAATTATATAATTATTGGAGTGCTACATTTTTTTTAGCAGGGATTGTACCAATCCAACATCACAGCTGCTTTTACATAAGCCTCCAACTCATGTGGATGAACTTTGGTGTATGCACTGCAACTTATGAATACTTTCATGTATACTGGGAAACACACAAACACTCTGCCACCGTTATAGTAATGTTTCACAAAAGAGCAGCTCTGATTAATCTTCATAGTATATGGACCATGTAGAGTGGTTGTAGTTCAAGAGTAACTGAATGATAAAATATCCCCCTCCCTCCTCTTTTACCTAGTGTAAGTAACCTCTTCTCGGATGTGGAATCTGGTATCTTGACCAGACAGGTCACAGCAAGGGACAATCTTCTTACTGTGAGCATAAGGAAAACCCTGCCCTCTTGGTATAAGGCTTTTCTTGATCATTAAAACAAAAGTACTTCCACTGCTGAGAGCTGTTTAAAGGCATAGTAATACTTCGTTTTAACTTTATTTTATTTTGTAGGCATAACAAAAACATGAAGAATGATATAAGTCTTATCTCTCAAACCTTTATGGTTTGAAAGATATTCACAAGCAAAGTTTCCCCTCCCGCCCCTTTTACCTAGTGTAAGCCATCTCTTTTCAGATGTGGAATGCAGTCCATAGACCAGACAGATAACAGAAGGGGACAATCTTCTTCCTATGAGAACAATGAAATCCCTGCCCCCCTTGACAAGCTTTTCAGGTTTTTCCCTTATCTTAATTGAAGATTGTACCTCTCTGCAGTCTACCTGGGCACCTCCCTTCTGATCTGGCTGAGCAGTGTTACATCAGTAAAAGGCGCGGGAGGGTGACACTTTGTTATTGAATTACCCTTGAACTACAACTCTGACAGAATTGAAATAACACTCTCCAAAGTCCAAATACTATGATGATTAATTAGAGCTGCTTTTATTATGAAACATTACTATCCCTTTAATTCAATCATTATAAACGTTTAAACTACCATGAATTGATGATGCTGATACTATGAAATTGATGTTTTCATTTGAATTACAACTTTTACGGCTGTAATATGCATCTGTTTTTAGCATGACACCACACCTATCCAATGACGAGAAATAGCTCAATAGCAATCACTTAATGAATAAAACAATTGCATTGTTTCCAAAAGGGGAATTATACTCACCAAACAATATGTTGTTATATTTCTTATATTAGTTCTTCCTGGGTATAGCTGCCTCTTCTCATTGTTTACCTTAATGAGATACATTGCAATACCCAGATTCTTGTGGTTTGCCCCTGCTACCTTGGAATGCACTGTAGTTATATACAGACTGACAGTTCTGCACCTCTTCACTTGGTTTACCCCTGCTACCTTGGAATGCACTGTAGTTATATACAGACTGACAGTTCTGCACCTCTTCACTTGGTTTACCCCTGCTACCTTGGAATACACTGTAGTTATATACAGACTGACAATTCTACACCTCTTCCTGTGGTTCGCCCCTGCTACTTTGGAATACATTGTAGTTATATGAAGACTGACCGTTCTACACTAGTGTTGAGCGAGCACCCCGATGCTCGGGTGCTCGGGTGCTCTGACCGAGCACCCCCTGAGGCTCGAGTGCTCGGCCGAGCACCCGAGCCCCATTGAACAGCATGGGGCGACACGAGCATTTCACCAGGCACCCCCTGCTCTGATGAGGGGAGGGTGCCTGGTCAATGCCCCCCTTCATCTCCGCTATGCCCCCTTCATCTCCAAATGCCCCCTTCATCTCCGCAATGTCCCCCTTCATCTCCGCTATGCCCCTCTTCCACAATGTGCCCCTTCATCTCCGCTATGCCCCTCTTCCACAATGTCCCCCTTCATCTCCTCTATGGCATAGAGGAGATGAAGGGGGACATTGTGGAAGAGGGGCATAGCGGAGATGAAGGGGGACATTGTGGAAGAGGGGCATAGAGGAGATGAAGGGGGACATTGTGGAAGACGGGCATAGCGGAGATGAAGGGGGACATTGTGGAAGAGGGGCATAGAGTCTATGCCCCTCTTCCACAATGTCCCCCTTCATCTCCGCAATGCCCCCTTCATCTCCGCAATGCCCCCGTACCTCCAGTCCCTGGTGGTCCAGCGGAGCGTCTTCGGATCTGTGCCTCTTCCGGCACAGATCCCCGCCACCCGAACATGGCGGGCGAGCACATGGCGGTACTCGACGAGTACCGCCATGTGCCGAGCAGAGCGATGCTCGAGCCGATCCGAGCATCGGCCGAGCACGCTCGCTCAACACTATTCTACACCTCTCCCTGTGGTTTGCCCCTGCTACCGTGGAATACACCGTAGTTATATACAGACTGACAGTTCTACACCTCTCCACTTGGTTTGCCCCTGCTACCTTGGAATGCACTGTAGTTATATACAGACTGACAGTTCTGCACCTCTCCACTTGGTTTGCCCCTGCTACCTTGGAATACACTGTAGTTATATACAAACTGACAGTTCTACACCTCTTCCTGTGGTTTGCCCCTGCTACTTTGGAATACATTGTAGTTATATGAAGACTGACCGTTCTACACCTCTCCCTGTGGTTTGCCCCTGCTACCGTGGAATACACCGTAGTTATATACAGACTGACAGTTCTACACCTCTCCACTTGGTTTGCCCCTGCTACCTTGGAATGCACTTTAGTTATATACAGACTGACAGTTCTGCACATCTCCACGTGGTTTGCCCCTGCTACCTTGGAATCCACTGCAGTTATATGAAGACTGACAGTTCTAAACCTCTCCCTCTGGTTAGCCCCTGCTACCTTGGAATACACTGTAATTATATGAAGACTGAGAGTTCTACACCTTACTTTGTGGTTTGCCCTTGCTACCTTAGAATACACTGTAGTTACATACAGACGGACAGTTCTACACCTCTCCCTGTGGTTTGCCCCTGCTACCATGGAATACACCGTAGTTATATACAGATTGACAGTTCTACACCTCCCCACGTGGTTTGCCCCTGCTTCCTTGGAATAAACTGTAGTTTACAGACTGACAGTTCTACACCTCTCCACTTGGTTTGCCCCTGCTACCTTGGAATGCACTTTAGTTATATACAAACTGACAGTTCTACACCTCTCCCTGTGGTTTGCCCCTGCTACCGTGGAATACACCGTAGTTATATACAGACTGACAGTTCTGCACCTTTCCACATTGTTTGCTCCTGCTACTTTGGAATACAATGTAGTTATATACAGACTGACAGTTCTACACCTCTCCATGTGGTTTGCGCCTGCTATCTTGGTATACAGTGTAGTTATATACAGACTGACCATTCTACACATCTTCCTGTGGTTTTCCCCTGCTACCTTGACATACAGTGTAGTTATATGCAGACTGAAAGGTTCTGCACCTCTCCATGTGGATTTCCCTTGCTACCTTAGCATACACTGTAATTATATACACCTGACAGTCCTGCACCTTTCCACGTGGTTTCCCCTGCTACCTTGGAATACACTGTAGTTATGTACAGACTGACAGGTACTGCACCTCTCCACATGGTTTGCCCCTGCTACTTTGGAATACACTGTAGTTATATACAGACTGACAGTTCTTCACCTCTCCACGTGGTTTGCCCCTGCTGCCTTGGAATATGCTGTAGTTATATACAGACTGACAGGTTCTGCACCTCTCCCTGTGGTTTGCCCCTGCTACCTTGGAATACACTGTAGTTATATGAAGACTGACAGTTCTACACCTCTCCCTGTGGTTTGCCCCTTGCTACCGTGGAATACACTGTAGTTATATACAGACTGACAGGTTCTGCACCTCTCCATGTGGTTTGCGCCTGCTATCTTGGTATACACCGTAGTTATATACAGACTGACAGTTCTGCACCTCTCCACGTGGTTTGCCCCTGCTACCTTGGAATACACTGTAGTTATATACAGACTGACAGTTCTGCTCCTCTCCACATGGTTTCCTCTGCTACCTTGGAATACACTGTAGTTATGCACAGTCTGACAGGTTCTACACCTCTCCACGTGGTTTGCCCCTGCTACCTTGGAATACACTGTAGTTATGTACAGACTGACAGGTTCTGCACCTCTCCATGTGGTTTGCCCCTGCTACCTTGGAATGCACTGTAGTTATATACAGACTGACAAGTTCTGTACCTCTCCATGTGGTTTGCCCCTGCTACCTTGGAATACACTGTAGTTATGTACAGACTGACAGGTTCTGCACCTCTCCATGTGGTTTGCCCCTGCTACCTTGGAATGCACTGTAGTTGTATACAGACTGACAAGTTCTGTACCTCTCCATGTGGTTTGCCCCTGCTACCTTGGAATACACTGTAGTTATATACAGACTGACAGGTTCTGTACCTCTCCATGTGGTTTGCCCCTGTTACCTTGGAATACACTGTAGTTATATACAGACTGACAGGTTCTGTACCTCTCCATGTGGTTTGCCCCTGTTACCTTGGAATACACTGTAGTTATATACAGACTGACAGGTTCTGTACCTCTCCATGTGGTTTGCCCCTGTTACCTTGGAATACACTGTAGTTATATACAGACTGACAAGTTCTGTACCTCTCCCTGTGGTTTGCCCCTGTTACCTTGGAATACACTGTAGTTATATACAGACTGACGTGTTCTGTACCTCTCCATGTGGTTTGCCCCTGCTACCTTGGAATGCACTGTAGTTATATACAGACTGACAGGTTCTGTACCTCTCCATGTGGTTTGCCCCTGTTACCTTGGAATACACTGTAGTTATATACAGACTGACAGGTTCTGTACCTCTCCATGTGGTTTGCCCCTGTTACCTTGGAATACACTGTAGTTATATACAGACTGACAGGTTCTGTACCTCTCCATGTGGTTTGCCCCTGTTACCTTGGAATGCACTGTAGTTATATACAGACTGACAGGTTCTGTACCTCTCCATGTGGTTTGCCCCTGCTACCTTGGAATGCACTGTAGTTATATACAGACTGACAGGTACTGTACCTCTCCATGTGGTTTGCCCCTGCTACCTTGGAATGCATTGTAGTTATATACAGACTGACGTGTTCTGTACCTCTCCATGTGGTTTGCCCCTGTTACCTTGGAATACACTGTAGTTATATACAGACTGACAGGTTCTGTACCTCTCCATGTGGTTTGCCCCTGTTACCTTGGAATGCACTGTAGTTATATACAGACTGACAGGTTCTGTACCTCTCCATGTGGTTTGCCCCTGCTACCTTGGAATGCACTGTAGTTATATACAGACTGACAGGTACTGTACCTCTCCATGTGGTTTGCCCCTGCTACCTTGGAATGCATTGTAGTTATATACAGACTGACGTGTTCTGTACCTCTCCATGTGGTTTGCCCCTGTTACCTTGGAATACACTGTAGTTATATACAGACTGACAGGTTCTGTACCTCTCCATGTGGTTTGCCCCTGCTACCTTGGAATGCATTGTAGTTATATACAGACTGACGTGTTCTGTACCTCTCCATGTGGTTTGCCCCTGTTACCTTGGAATACACTGTAGTTATATACAGACTGACAGGTTCTGTACCTCTCCATGTGGTTTGCCCCTGCTACCTTGGAATGCACTGTAGTTATATACAGACTGACAGGTACTGTACCTCTCCATGTGGTTTGCCCCTGCTACCTTGGAATGCATTGTAGTTATATACAGACTGACGTGTTCTGTACCTCTCCATGTGGTTTGCCCCTGCTACCTTGGAATACAATGTAGTTATATACAGACTGACAGGTACTGTACCTCTCCATGTGGTTTGCCCCTGTTACCTTGGAATGCACTGTAGTTATATACAGACTGACAGGTTCTGTACCTCTCCATGTGGTTTGCCCCTGCTACCTTGGAATGCACTGTAGTTATATACAGACTGACAGGTACTGTACCTCTCCATGTGGTTTGCCCCTGCTACCTTGGAATGCATTGTAGTTATATACAGACTGACGTGTTCTGTACCTCTCCATGTGGTTTGCCCCTGCTACCTTGGAATACAATGTAGTTATATACAGACTGACAGGTACTGTACCTCTCCATGTGGTTTGTCCCTGCTACCTTGGAATGCACTGTAGTTATA
The DNA here is from genome assembly GCA_037306005.1 of Rhinophrynus dorsalis. Classification (NCBI taxonomy): domain Eukaryota; kingdom Metazoa; phylum Chordata; class Amphibia; order Anura; family Rhinophrynidae; genus Rhinophrynus; species Rhinophrynus dorsalis. The sequence goes on along the minus strand of CM074722.1, from coordinate 342,856,613 downwards.
TACAGACTGACGTGTTCTGTACCTCTCCATGTGGTTTGCCCCTGCTACCTTGGAATGCACTGTAGTTATATACAGACTGACAGGTTCTGTACCTCTCCATGTGGTTTGCCCCTGCTACCATGGAATACATTTTAGTTATAAAACTCTCTGTGTGGTTTCTGGATATTTATTCAGGAGAGGCAGTAGTATTGTATTTTCTTAGAAGGAAAGGCTTTGCATTTAAATCTTAGTAACACAGAATTTGATGGCAGATAAGAACCATTCGGCCCATCTAGTCTGCCATCATCCTACAGTAAAAACCTCAAACCTTTTTTGGGCCTTGGTCTTTTCTTAAGTTAAGGACAGCCTTATGCCTATCCCATGCATGCTTATATTCTGTCACTGTATTAACTTCTACCACTTCTGCTGGTAGGCTATTCCACTTATATACTACCCTATCAGTGAAGTAAAACGTTCTTACAATACATCTAAACCTGTGTCCCTCTAGTTTAAGATTATGTCCTCTTGTCCTAACATTTTTACTCCTTTGAAATATACTTCCATCCTGCACTTTGTTGAATCTTTAACCCTTTCAGTGCTAGAGGGGTATGCAACGCACTGCAAAGCAATGCGTTGCATACCCCTCTGGCACTGAAAGGGTTAAAGACCAGAGTGGTGAATGACCCATTGTGAATCAATGCATTGCTCAACCCTAGGGTCCTAAAAGGGTTAAGTATAGGATGAAGATTAACCACTTGAAAGTTAGAGGGGTGCCCAATGCACACTGGACGCCTATCTGCCACTCAGCGGTTACTTTTCCTTATGTTATCTTCATTATAACACCTTGATGACCAGGAGGGATATGCAACTTTAATTCACAATATGTTGGACAGTCCACTGCTCTTTAAGTGGCTATACAAGTACCTTTAATTTTATTCGTATTCATAAAATAACTATTTGCATGTCATAGGGGTTCACAGCACAATGCAGGGGACCCTTATGGCACCACAAGCAGGGAATCTGCAAGGATCCCAAAAGACCTGGGGGCTTGGACCCACATAACACACTATTATACCACCACAGCTGAATCACACCAGCACTTAGGTTAATGTCTCCCCTACTTCTTTTCTACTCACTTTATCTATCCAGGCACGAAAGCAGTTCCCTGCTCATCTCTGACAGCACTCTTTTAAGGGATTGCTATACTCTGCTCTATTTCTTGTACATATATCAAATAAAAGTCAGAAAAGGACAGCAAAATAAAAGGTTCTAACCTTGGTGTACTTTTGTCTTTACAATTGTCAAACACCTAAACTTACTTTGGTTCCCAGAAGGATTCTAATATCCAGTGTTTGTTTTCTTTGCTCTAGTATACTTAAAAGATGCTCTTGGAAAACTCCAATCTTTGTGAAAAAGTGATCGTTTTGCCAGCATCCTTCAATGTTATCAAAGTCTACACCCAGAGACAGTAGAAACTTGACACTGCGGGGGTCCAAAGCGATTTGCTGGGGTCTGCAGAGCAAGGCAGCTCTAGATCTCTCATCCAGGATAGTCAAATTCAGAACTTTTCTTGACCGAACAGCAACAAGAGCAGCTGTTAATCCAACAGGTCCAGCACCCACAACTAGAATCTGCACCTGAGCTCTCCATTGGCGAACCCCGTCCACACTCATCTTCACCACAACGTACACTAGTATGACCACCAGTGTACTCAGAGCAGTATCCAAAGCAAGATTCTCATATTTCTCCTGCACACTATCCAGGTGACCTTCTACTGTCTCCATATTGTCCCACGCAATTACAAACAGGTGAGTTAGCCTATATGAATCCTCGATCCACACACTTGGATGATACAGTTATGGGTTTTATAAGACACCAATGAAAAATCCTCACTGCTACGAGTCTGAGCTGGAGGAATCATAATCAAATGGCTCAGATATTTTTTCCCCAAAAGGCAGCCTTTACATCCTATGCCTGCTTTGCATCACACTGCAAACAAGAATATTGAGAAGCTGATTCTGATCATACACCACTACAATGGCTTAAAACATTCATGCACTTCAAGGATACCCTCCACCTCTCTTCTACTGATTAACAATTGACTTCATCCTATTGGCTGTTGGCTCTCATCAGCTTCTGAATACATTAGTTTTCTTTCTCGCTGTCTGTGGGTTATGTGCTTGGATCAGACTACACATAAATCACTGGATGAGCCTCTCTCCTTTTTCAAGCCAATTTTCTGCAAACGAAAAGATCTCCAACCACAGTCATCTGGTGATTTTAACCCTCTGATTTCTGGAGTGGTATGCAGTGTATTGCTAGCTCACAGCAGCATTGTTTGTTTGTGCAGCTTTCAGTTGCTGTGTGCGCACTTTCAGGCATTAGCTGTAAGGAGTATATAAAAAAAGACATTCTCGAGTTGTTATTGGAATCACTAGGTGCTTATTTTCTGCATGACTCATGCCTGTTAATACCAGCAGGTAAAGTGGAACAGTTAAATAGAGGAACCTGTTCTAACACTGTTGTCATTGTAAAGCTTGGATAAAGACACTTGTGTAAAATCTTTCCTGAAAAGCGCAAACAAAGGAAGCAGCCACTTAACCCTTTCAGTGCACAATGAATATGTTGACCTCTTTTGAACAAGATGATTAAGCGGTTGAGTGACAGAAGAGCAGTGAACTTTTTCTTAACCCACTGAGTGCCAAGGAGGTCCACAATGCATTGCTTCACAAGGTGTTGTGCAAAACTATGGCAATCAAATGGTTAATGAAAATGTATTATATACAGCTTTTACTTCTCAGTAGGCTGCTGCTAGGATATTTTTCATTCAAAATTTATTATAGCTCAATTTTTTTTATTTACTATTGAGAGCCGTAGTCAGTGACTCAATCTCTCCCACTGAATGTATTATTTAGAAACAAATAGCCCTTTGGACACCATTTAGTGCTGTGTCTAACAGTTTATTAAATAAAGTATTTGCCCTGTAATAACTTTTCAGCAAAATATTTTCCAGCAGTGCAGGTACCCTGGCTTTACTCAGAATGGAAAGACCTATATCATACTTTTTCCTGCAAAATGTTTATGCCTCTTTAATCCTTAGAGTGCCACAGAGGTATTCAACACACACTGCAATGCAATTAGTTGGATACCACCCTCACACTCAAAGGATTAATGTTCACAAAACTTTAACCCTGCATTTTCCATATTTGTTAATTTAAGTGAGAATTGTAATGCTTGCTTTAACAAAAAACTTTTTGTCTTCTATAAATAACTCCCTCTTTCATGATTCAACCAAACTATGTATGGGCGGCACTAACAGATAAGAGATAGTTATCGATTACAAGGAATGCAGCCAATCACTTCTCAGCACTAATCCCTGGGAGGTAAGGCTCTGAACAGAAGAAATATAGTCCTAAGGTGCATAAAGTTTTTTTTTAATGAAAAACTATATGTTATAAACACTGCTAACAGTTGTTTTATTCAAATGTTATCACAGGTCGAATAATCAGGAAGTGAATTTACTGTGCATTTACTTCCTGATAGTTCTGTCAGTAAATGACTCAACAGTTTCTATCCCATTTTATGGAGAATTATTGTCACTGACTTTCCTCTCCATTAGAATGTAAAAGAATAACGAATTGGAATTTTGCCACTAGAGGGCACTGTTAATGTAAAAACACCCCACAGCTTTAAATTGTAATAACTCTGGAAATATGCATCTCTCAACAGTGGGATTACACTTATTTTACTCAACAGAAAATGCCCTACAATATATATTTTTCAATAAAAAAAGTTTACTGTTCCTTTAAGGTGAGCTAAAGGTGGACCCACACAGGGAAATCCATAAAACATACACTGTTATGGATACTTGAGGACCAAGGTTCTCAATCATGGTTTTGAGTTGGAGAGATCTTAGTACATAGGCTCCATAGAAAAATGTTAGGACTGGTCTCCATGGACTGATGCTTCTCCCTTTTTTTTTTTTTTTTTTTTTTTTTTTTTTTTACCAAAGTGCATGAACCCATGGAATTTCATTTTCAGTGAGCTGGGGGCTAATGCACTAAAGCGAGATAAAGGGGCCATTAAAAAGTCCTGGAATGCCAATTTTTTTATATAAGGCTTTGATCCGCTTAATTGGTAGAGATGATAAGCAATGCAAGCTGCATTTAAGAAATGAAAATCCCCATTTAATCATTGGGGATGTTATTTGTCCCCTGTTGTGCAGTTCGTTTGCCCCATCCTAAATAATAAAACACTAAAATGTTTGTCACAAGCCGTCATGCATAACAGAGCCTGCCCGCGTTTGGATAATCTCTACTGATCATGACTGCATCGAGTGAGTGCTTTGCAATGTGTTGCGTACCCCTCTGGCACTCAAAGGGTTAACATTACCTGGACCTTGGCCCGTGTAAACTGACTTTTACACTAGTAATATTATAATTCTTCTTAGGCAAAAGATGGTACCGTGTTAGCCAGTGGAGTAGATAGGATTCAGTGTAGCAAAAAACTCACAAGAGTGGTATAAAGGTGATACCTTTTCATGGCTAACTGAGGACATAACAAGTGCAAGCTTTCAGGACACTAGGGTGCCTTCTTCAGACATGGGTTAATTCTTCTTAGAATCTCACTGTGTCTGATGCACTGAGAAGGACTAGAGCATTTCTTAGGCAAACAAACAGCGCCTTCAAGTTTAAAATGCCATAAATCTCTTGAATGCTAGAGTGGTCTCTAATGTATTGATTCACAATGTTTAGAATACCTCTTTACCATTTAAAGGTTTAAAAGCATTATTTATTAAATCAATGGAAATATTTGTTTGCCCCCTACGGTGCTGTTGATGTGTCTCTAAATTGATTCAGTTCAATTCTATATCAGCCTCAATGTGTTGGGGTTATCAGGTAATGATCATTACTAAACAATGGCAGGTGTACAAAAGATGAATGATAAACTGTATCTAAAACATTTTTTTAAAGTTACATTATTAAAGGAGTAGTAAAGCCTTCTAATATTAACTCTTCACTTACATCACTAATATAGAAAATCAATGCCAAAAGGTGAGAGGCTCTGAGGATGAACATAAGGCACAATGGCTTGGTCTACAGCTAGTCACCGCTAAGAAGCACTGCATTTTAGCACTCTAGTGCCATTACAGAGGATACATTTTGACACGCATATTAGATTAATCCTGCCTACAAGGGTGGTCCAGTTCCGAAACGATGGGCAAATCCTCCCTGCATAGGAACACCAGCTTAACCCAGACTTACATTTCAGCCTTTTTGGGCCTTGTCAGTGAGGTGCAGCATAGGTACAAAAATGGTCACGTTTTCACAGAAATTTCATTTTAGTTAGCAAAAAAAGGTGAAAATATTAATGGGTTTTCTATCTTTGGAATGTCTGAGAAAAAGAGAAAAATAGTTTTTTATGAGAAAATTCCTGCAAAAAGAGGACTTTCATCCATCTCTAACTACGGGACTTATGAAACAGATGAGCAATTCTGGAGCATTCCAACTGCACCACAGGGGACAAATAAGTACAGGATGGAAGTACATTTCAAAGGAGTAAAAATGTTAGGACAAGAGGCCATAGTCTAAAACTAGAGGGACACAGGTTTAGACATAATGTAAGAAAGTTTTACTTCACTGAGATGGTAGTAGATAAGTGGAATAGCCTACCAGCAGAAGTGGTAGAAGTTAATACAGTGACAGAATGTAAGTATGCATGGGATAGGCATAAGAAAAGACCAAGGGCCAAAAAAGGTTTGAGGTTTTTACAGGATAATGGGCAGACTGGATGGACTGAATGGTTCTTATCTGCCATCAAATTCTATGTTTCAATGTTTCTATGTAATAACAATTTCCAAAATGTCCATTGATTTAAATGGAACTTTTAACTCATTGAATACTAGAGATGTCTCTAAGCATTGAAGGGAGCGAGGGAGTAGCGGAGGGGAAGGAGGGTGAAGGAAGGATTGGAAGGAAGAAGGAGGGAGACAGGGCAAGCATCTCTGCGATATATAATTTCTTTAAAAAAAATACTAATTTTAGTAGGAAAGTGGGATTATTTAAGTTATCAGATATGTGAAACACTGCCATTTTGTACAATGTTCCCCAACTGCAAATAACACTACAACCATTGTAATATATCCCTTTCCTGTCAGAGCATTGTGTGCAAACCTCTTGCACACAAAACGGATCAAATTTAACTTATTTCGGCTATAATCTTGCACATAAAAACACTAATCCTATATAATAGTTCGCTAGGATGTTTGTCAGAAGCAGTCATGCGCAATAGAGACTGCCTGAATGCACAGAATGCTGGGAGGTGTAGGAATGCTGGGAGCACTGAATGCTGGGAGTTCTGTTCTGGGAGCATTCTGTGCTTTCGGGCAGTCTCTACAGTGCATGACTGCATCGGCGGCAGGATACAGAGCAGGACTGGCCTCTTAACCCTTTGAGTGCCAGAGGGGTACGCAAAGCATTGCAAAGCAATGCGTTGCGTACCCCTCGGGCATTCAAAGGGTTAACGTCACCCGGACCTTGGCACGTGTACACGGGCTTTTACACTAGTCATATTATTTTGATACCATGTGTCCTGCAAACATGTTCACTTACACACATTCTTCATTTTGCTCAACTCAACAACTGCTGATTCCTGCCAGCCTGTAGATCTTCATACAATAAACAAAATCGTCATATATTTATTTTTGCTAAAAATAACAGACTGAAAATTCGCAGACATACAAAACTTTTTCAACAATTTCAGTGCAGCAAACTAGCAGGCTATGAAATCTGTCTTTTGAAGAAACAATGAAAACATGTTCAAATAATCTTAAAGACAAACATTATTGTCATTCACCTTCCATTATTAGAGAAAAAAAGAAAGCAATTCAAAATCCTGTAAACTGAGCCAGTCTGAACCAACCAGTAAAACATTTCTTAAAGGGATAGTAATGTTTCATAATAAAAGCAGCTCTAATTAATCATCATAGTATTTGGACCTTGGAGAGTGTTATTTCAATTCTGTCAGAGTCGTAGTTCAAGACAATTGAATGATAAAGTATCCCCCTCCTGCCCCTTTTACTGATGTAACAGTGCTCAGCCAGAGCAGCAGGGAGGTGCCCAGGTAGATTGCAGAGAGGGACAATCTTCAATTAAAATAAGGGAAAAACCTGAAAAACGTGTCAAGGGGGGCAGGGCTTTCATTGTTCTCATAGGAAGAAGATTGTCCCACGCTGTTATCTGTTTGGTCTAGCAACCAGATTCCACATCTGAGAAGAGATGGCTTACACTAGGTAAAAGGGGCAGGAGGGAGAAACTTTATCATTCAATTACTCTTGAACCACAACAGTATTGAAATAACAATCTCTATGGCTCAAATATTATGAAGATTAATTGGAGCTGCTGTTTTTGTGAAACATTACTATCCCTTTAAGTTCCATTTTTCATTTGCCATTCGACGTCACTCAGATTAGCTTGTTAAAACATTTAACATTTATGAATAACCGAAAATGGAGAGCTGAATCAGACCAGTTTATTTTACTAGTTAAATTTGGAGACTAATAAAAGTTAAAGTAAACTAGTGTCCTGCAAACACTAGCATAGCCATCTTTTTATAGTAGCCATAAGTATATTCCTCTCACATACAAGTGAAACAAGAAAATAATTTCTGGTTTGTTAGATTGAATTAGCCCTTTGAGTGTCAGAGGGGGTTTTAAGGCATTGCTTTCCGATGCTTTTGACACTCCTCTGACACTCAAAGGCTTAAAAGGCAACAAAATCAAAGATCCTGCAGAAGAAGATGGGGTGGCATTGTGAGCCTTGACAGACTAATTGGGAAGCACACTGGTGTATCAATGCTATGTTGCAAAGGATAGTTTCCTCTCCTGTATGATGTAGGTCCCTGTAGACAGTGTTCTCTCTAAGGTGAACACAAATGGAAGTGTTTTTTTAGAGTTGCATTGAAAAAAACAGGTTCACCATGTAGTTCTGCCCAGTTTTATTTACTCTCTGAAAGGCATAGTAATGTTTCAAAATAAAAGCAGCTCCAATTAATCTTCATAGTATCTGGATCATGGAGAGTGTTATTTCAATATTGTCAGAGTTGTAGTTCAAGAGAAATTGAATGATAAAGTATCCCCCTCTCCCCTTTTACCTAGTGTAAGCCGCCTCCCCTCGGATGTGGAATCTGGTCTTAAGACCAGACAGCTCACAGCTTGGGACAATGTTCTTACTGTGAGAACAGTGAAAACCCTGCCCCCCTTGACAGTTTTTCAGGTTTTTCCCTTATGCTAATTGAAGATTGTCCCTCTCTGCAAGCCATCTGGACACCACCTTTCTGTTCTGAGGTGAGCAGTGTTACATCAGTAAAATGTTCTTTGACGATGACACTAAGCTTTGTATGGAAATACTTACAGAGCTAATGAGGTTTAATATAAATAAATGTAAAGTTATGCATTTGGGCTACAGAAACAAACACTACATATACACTAAATGGGAAACTAATTGGGGTATCCTTGTCAGAGAAAGATTTAGGAGTACTTATAGACAATAGACTTCACAACATAGGGTACTTTACTGTATAAGAAAGGTTAGAGATGTACAGGATTTGAATATAATTCTACTTCTATATAAATACTTGGTAAGGAGTACAGTTTGAAGAACCAGTTCTTAAAATGGATATTATTGAACTAGAAAGAGTGCAGAGACATACAACAAAATTGATAAAATTATTGAAGGACTTGATTTATAGAGATTAGCAAAACTGGGTATGTTAAAAAAAATTAGAGAAGTGATTTCTAAGGGGTGATATGATTACCATTTACAAATATATCCAAGTTCAATACAAAAAACTCACTCGGGACCTGTTTACTCAAAGAGTTGAGCAAAAAATTAGAGGGAAATTGCTTTCAACTGAAATAAAGACAGGGTTTTTTTTACAATAAGGGCAGTGAAGTTATGGAATCATTTGTCTCTGGATGCTGTGCTTGCAGATACTGTAGTTGATTTCAAGAAAGTAATGTATACCTTTCTAGTCCAGGATAATACTGAGAATTATGACAGTTTCAAAGCAGATAGGATGTTGATCCAGGGAAATATCCGACTGCCATTTGGAGTACAAAAGTAATTATTTTACCCACTTGGGGCTTGATTGGAAATGGCTACAATTGTTTGTTTTCCTTCCGCTGGATTAACAAGGATGGTATGGTCTGGGCTGAACTTGATGCACGCATGTCTTTTTTCAGCCTCAGCAATCATGTTACTTTGTCACTGTGTTATGTTACTCCACACAGGGTTCACATTTAAGTAAGTTGTATCAACCAGTAGAGGATTGTCTTCTATTTTGTGTTTGTTTTTTTAATCTGTGGACTGTGAAGGGTCCCTATATGTATCTGTTTATATATATATATATATATATATATATATATATATATATATATATACATACATACATACATATAACAAAGAAGGAAATCAACACTCGGGTGTACTATAAAATAAAGATGTATATTTATTAAACAAGACACATAAAAATAGAGAATAGTAATGAAAGCACTTAGTTGGGCAGGTGGCGATACAATATAAACCGTATCCAAACTGCCTGTGGTAGGTACGTAGTATACAATGAGATACAATGTAAAACAATATTTCAATGTAGGCACCTAAAATGACCTGGTACCACAGCACAGATATCCTGTCTACCTAAGGCCAACAATAAAATAAATTGCAACGTATAGATAATCAGCAGATATATTCCATCTGCGGTTCACCTCAGCTGACCTGCTTTGATATAATTGAACATATTGATCGACTTAGATTGTGAGCAGTCCGAGTAGCAGAGCTGACTTCAGGAACAGCGCCAGAACAGCATGGTCTGATCCACTATTGAGCTCATGTTTCCATTATCCTCTGGATAGAGCGGACAGCAGCTCAGCAATAGTCCGGTTTGAAACAAGCTGTCATCAGCATTATAGATGGAAGGGCCCCACTATCCGGCTTACTATATTGTTTGGCTCCGATCTTGACTACACAGTTGCTGGTGACTTTACTATTGTTTATTATCCAACGTAGATTCCCTTTGTAGATGGGAGACTAGGCCTTACACAAGTCTTTTCCAAGATTTCTGGAACTTTATAGTGACTTATATTGTCTGGATATGGGTTTGTATCATTAGGTTATTAGTGTGTTTTATCTTATTTTATTTTATTGCTGACCTTAGGTACACAGGATATCTGTGCTGTGGAACCAGGTCATTTTAGGTGCCTACATTGAAATATTGTTTCACATTGTAACTCATTGTATACTACGTACCTACCACAGGCAGTGGGGATACGGTTTATATTGAATCGCCACTGCCTGGCTAGGTGCTTTCATTACTTCATTTCATCAGACCACTGGAAATATAGTGAACTGGTACTATTATATTTTTGGTATTGTTTCCTTATAACACCACTCCTGTATTACTGTTCTTCCATATTATATATATATATATATATATATATATATATATATGTGTGTGTGTGTGTGTGTGGTGTCTTTCTGCTGCTGTAGGAAGTAGCTCTCAAGCCTCTGGGGAATAAGGGCCAGCTCTATGGCAGAGGGTGATAAGAATTACTGGGTTCTATCAAGCTGCCTTTGGTCTTTAGACATTGGAATGCTTAACATTCGATTTATGAGTATGGTTTTACCTAGAGGAACTAGTAGATGAACTAAATAACATCAGTTAGGACATTATCAGCTTATGTGATACTTGTAAAAACGATGAAGATTTAGTCATATTAGAAGATGGGCACTGGCTATACTATAAATGAACCAATGATGGGTAATGTGGAGGAACTGGATTCTTGATTAACAAAAGAATGACAGACTTAGTCATAAAAGTAGAAAGTATTTCTGAAAGAATTGCTTCCTGAGCTATCAAACTAAACAGTCACTATGTTCTTCAAATCATTCTACAGGAAAAAGGTCCAGAGAAAATGGAAGCTGCAATAAAATCAATGAAAATGGCAAGGCAGCTGGACCTGATAAAGTTACTACAGAAATGTTGAAAGCCGGAGGTTAATCCTTATTCAAAGCCCTACCTAAAATAATTTCAAAATGCCTACTGCTCAGCAAAGTACCTGAAACATGGAAAATGCAGAAGTCATCCTACTGCACAAAAAAATTGATAAGGCAGATCTAAAAAACTACCTGCCAATAACGATGTTGCCAGTTTTCACCAAGGTACTATCAAGAAGAATGGACACAATACTTAATATGGCACAACCTAAACAGCAGTAAGGCTTCAGGAGCAGTTTCAGTACAATGGACCATTTGCAGACTGATCATCCAAGGAATTGATAGAGCTTATAGCAGTATCCTCCAATCAATATATGAAAATGCAACTGCATCAATACAGGTCAACAATGATAAAGTCCAGATCAACACAGAAAAAGGCATCAAACAAGGAGATACAATATCCCCCAAACTACTTTTTGCTTGTTTAGAAGACATTTTCCACAAACTAAACTGGGGCACAAAGGGGCTTAAGATCAATGTAGACTACCTGCATCACTTATGTTTTGCAGAAGATATCATATTCTTTGTCAGTAGTCCTGAAAACTGCAGGAACACATTGAAGAGCTACAACAGGAAAGCAAAAATGTTGGTCTGAAGATGAATATCAACAAAATGCAAGTAATGTTTATCAAAATTCCCATAACAAGGAAAATCCCACTAGATGGACAAGAAGTAGAGGAAGTTGACAAATATGTACCTTGCAGAGGAAATGTCAAACGATGGAAAAATCATGATGGAAATTGAGCGATGAATAAAATTGTGATTTAGAAAACTTAGTAGTACAGTCCTCAAGACAAATTTACCACTCTGCCTCAAGTTAAAGATTTTTGACCAATGTGTTCTCCCAGTCCTTACGTATGACTGTGAAACATGGGCATTGAATGCCAAAGTCATACAAAAACTTAAGGTTACACAGAGAAGTATGGAGCGGCAATTTCTAAACATAACAAAAAGAGACATGGATTTTTCAGCAAACAAAGGTCTATGATATTATTGAAAGAGTAAAGCCCCTGAAATGGAAATGGGCAGGCCACGTAGCATGAAAACTAGACGGCAGATGGACCAAATTAATTTTGGAATGGATTCCATTCGATACTAAACACCCAAGAAGAAAACCAAAGACAAGTTGGGTAGATGAAATTACCAAATTTGCTAGGACACAGTGACACGAAAAAGCACAGGACCGAAGTTGTTGGAGGCTTTCTGAAGAGGCCTTCATCATGCAGTGGACTGACAGTGCATGAAGATGATGATGATATATATGTGTGTAATGGTATTTTAGCACTGTGAATTTCTTTCATTTTTTTATACCTACGTTCTTTCTTTCTTAAACTAGTTGTTTTATCCCCATATTTCATTAAATGTAATATAAATTACAAAGATGATATATAATAAAGTGGACAAAAATTCTTTAAATTGCTGGTTAATGAGTCTAGTACTGATATGCAGCTGTATACCAATGTGGCAGAAGGGTTAGTGTTTGGAGCTTACTTAGGGTGCAAGTGGTGTGCAGGCAGATGACCACAGGAATAGTATTCAGCAAGGCTTATAGTAAATCTTACTTTCTGTTCACCATTGTAATGGCCGTAGAACCATGGCATGACTAATTGGCAAACAAAAAATTTTGTTGCTTAATCAGGGAAATCCTTACATCCTGGCTGTTGGTGGTCCTTGAGGACTGAACTTGGAAAGTCCTGGTTTAGATGCTTATTTGAGATATAAACATATAGAATGTGAGAGGCTTCTGGGAATGAACTGTGTTAAACTGTGTGGGAGGCTTCTGGGAATGAAGTGTGTTAATCAATGACCCATTCATTTTGACTGACTCACTAGTGCTTAATCAGGGAAATCCTTACATCCTGGCCTGTTGGTGGCCCTTGAGGGCTAAACTTGGACAACCTTGATCTAAACAAAGACAGAATATATATACTGGAATAGCCTACAGAAAACTAAAAAAAAACATAAATCTTTGAACAAGGAAATATTAAGAAGTCAGCTACTAATTATCTTATTGCAAAAAAACGACACAAGCTACTTTGTATTTACTGCCAAAAATACACAAGAACTCTGAACAGGCACCAGGAAGAACCATATTTCTGGAAATGTCAGTTTGTGTGAGAATGCAAGTAAATACATAGATTATCTGTTCCAACTAGTTTTTGAGACATGATGATAGATTTACCCATTCAAGGAAATCATTTATTCTGGACCTTCTGGCTTTTGTCCTAAAGTGAAATTATTATGTCTTCTATCAAAGATTTCATGTTCATAGCCATGGTATAATAATGCGGCATACCAATATATGTTAATCTGTAACTCAGGTGGTAGGAGGAGACTGTGGATTTTAATGGAAACCTGATGAATTATACTGATCATATTTTAGCATCAATTCATTGACGATGGGTTCCTTCAATACAAAAGAACATTAAGTGACCTACAGGACTGTATGGCTGCTCAGAATAACACAATGAATCAAAAAATTGTCTGTAAGGAATTGGTTAACTTCCTAGACATAAACATTCAATGGAAAAGAAAAATTATTCCTGTGCCCTAAATGTGATATAATTATTAAGTTAAATTAAATTATACTGTTGCATCTCCTTAAAATATGGATATGAAAAAAAGAGAAGACAAAAACCACCAAACTCGCATATAGAATTACGAAATCCCTAATCTACTTATGTGGATACCAATGATAGCGCTTAATTCCAATGTAACAAAATAGTAATATAATATTAATGTAATCTATAGCGATAGTAATAATTACAGAGGAGTTAACCGCTTCAAGAGATATAATATAATAATAATAAAGAGCACTCTATTCTTCGAGACCATACCTACTGTATAGAAAACCACAACCCAAAGAGACCAAAAAGAAAATAATATTGATAATTACTAAAAATTGCCATTGCAGAGGTATTGTCCTGTCATTGAACAAAAACTGAAATATATTAATGGCAGACCTAGACCTTAAATTGGTCCAAGTGATAAGATATTAAGTAGCTAAGGGCACCAGATCTTAGGGTATTAGAACCCAGCCCTGAAAGTCCTGTTCTGCTGATTTTTGAAGCTCTGCCTGTTTACCTGGACACACCAACTCAAATTTCTCCTGCTCTACTATTATCTGTCATCCTGTCTACTTTAATGGACACACCCCAGTGAGGCTTATATAAAGCAGACACACAGACACTTCAGTGCACATGTATAGTGTATACATGTACAGTTTAAGTGTATAGTGTATAATATTCTGACTAGCATTCCAATGCTTTGATTTCTCTATTCTCTCTTTGACCTTGGCTTGTGAACCTGATCACACTTGTTTGCCACCCTCCCTGATCTTGCACGACAGGTTTGATCTAGATCCTGACACCTTGGATTGTTTGTGAGCTTCTAGTTTTGTTTGCTGTTGCTGCTGTTCCATCGCTGAGGATCCTGGTCCAGGTCCAGCTCAACCAATTCTGAATATTTGATCTTGAGTTCAATCAATATTTCTCACAGCTAGTAGCCACAGCAAAGTCATACGTGCAGTTGACGCTGCTCAGTAGCTATACAACTCCAGCTTCACTCTAAAGCATCTTCTCAGTAGCAGCCTTGGAAGTTTACTTTGTTTGGCAACCTGTGGCTCGCCACTATCCTGTTGACTCTACAAATTAGTAAGTAGTTTTCATGCATTGCTTTTGCTCATATATATCTATAGTTGTATGCAAAACTTTGGGCACCCCTGGACAAATTACATGTTGAAAAGAAGTTAAAATGTGTGCAGCAAACAAACTTAAATTTGACATATTCCTGCAAATTATAATGCACAGTTGCTATATATGTGCTATTTGCTTAATAGATTGAAAAAAATAAAACATAAAATGTGGAAAGTACAAAAGTTTGCTCAACGTTCGTTCCGCTACTGTTATTTTTTTAAGGTCTCAGATCTTAATTAACTCATTAGACCTTAACCTAAGTTAGGTGATGACAATTCAAGAGCTTAATACATTTCCTGATGCTTCGAACCTATCAGGATGTAGTACTTACACTCAACAACCATGGCCTGCTATAAGCATCTGACTGAGGACCAGAAAATAAAGACAACTGATTCTTACAAAGCAGGAGAAATCTATAAAAAAGATATCTAAACACATCCTGCTTGCAATTTCCACTGTATGAAATTTAATTAAGAAATAGAAGTCAAGGGAAACTATAAGTTAAGACAACATAGATAGAGTTGTTCGAAGACTGGTAAAAAATGCAAAGAATAACCCTGATATCACTTCAAAGGACCTGCAGGAAAGTTTAGCTGGCATGTGAGTAGTGGTGTATCAGTCTACTGTGCAATGTTGCTTGTAAAAACATAATCTGCATCGAGGAGTCATCAGAAGGAAACCTTACCTGTGATCTCACACACAAAATTCAACATCTGAAGTATGCCACACAACATTTAGATTAGCCAGAGGCATTTTGGAACCAAGTGCTGAGGTCTGATGAAGTTAACCTTGAACTCTTTGGCTACAATCACCAAAACATACTTTTGGTGAAAAAAGGAGAAGCATTTGAAGAAAAGAAAGCCTTGACAACTGTTAATCATGGGTGTATATCGATTATGCTTTGAGGCTTTGTGGCAGCCACTGGCACAGGAAGCTAATGACCCACAGGCAGTGAAGAAACTGAAGATGAAAAGAGGTTGCTCTAATAACAGACAATGATCCAAAACATTACTAAAATTCAACCATGAACTACTTCAAGAATCAAATTCTTAAAGTTTTAGAACAGCCTTAATAGTCCCCAGTCTTGAATATTATTGAACATTGGTGGGTAGATCTCAAATACACTGTATGCAAGATGACCTATGAGTATTTCTGAACTAGGAGCATCTGGAAGAGTGGGAAAAAAGAAAGTTTTGGAGACTGTGATTTCTGTAAAAGGGGGTATTAATAAGCACTGACTGATAGGTCCATACGTCACATTTTCTTTTTTGTGTTTTTTTTTTTAGCCTTTTAAATTTAGCAAATCCATGGTAACTATGTATTAAAGGGATAGTAATGTTTCATAATAAAAGCAGCTCTAATTAATCATCATAGTATTTGGACTTTGGAGAGTGTTATTTCAATTCTGTCAGAGTTGTAGTTCCAGAGTAATTCAATGACAAAGTATCCCCCTCCCACCCCTTTTACTGATGTCACACTGTTCAGCTAGAGCAGAAGGGAGGTGCCCATGTAGATTGCAGAGAGAGACAATCTTCAATTAAGATAAGGGAAAAACCTGAAAAGCTTGTCAAGGGGGGCAGGGATTTCATTGTTTTCATAGGAATAAGAGTGTCCCCTTGCTGTTATCTGTCCAGTCTATGGACTGCATTCCACATCTGAGAAGAGATTGCTTACACTAGGTAAAAGGGGCGAGAGGGGGAAACTTTGCTTGTGAATATCTCATAAACCATAAAGGTTTGAGAGATAAGACTTATATCAGTCTTCATGTTTTTTTAATGCCTACAAAATAAAATAAAGTTAAAACGAAGTATTACTATCCCTTTAAAATCTGCAGAAATTTGTTAAGTTTAGGTTTGTTCACTGTTGTGTTAACTTCTTTTCACTTGGACAATCAATAAAACATGTAATTTGACCAGGGCTGACCAAACTTTTGCATACAATTATAAATACTATACGTTAAATATAGAAATATATAATCAAACTTTATGTCGAAAATCCGTTCACTGACATCCACATGGTAATTTATATGATCATTTGAGCATGTTGCAGTGTGAACACATGTAGAAATCTCAGCTGGAACTGGAAGCAATTGGATTCTTAACCAAATGATAATCTGGTTGTTTATTTGGCTCCACTGGTTGGTGGGCCAATAGACTGTAAATAGCAGCAGCTGGACTAGCTCTGTTGGATACTCTATGAACAATCTAATGCATGAAACATATTAAAGAATGCTGATAGATGAAATCATAATGAAATAGAGCAAATATGAATAAGTTTTCTCTTGACCTGATTTTTTTATTGTAGCCTAAAGCCAGAATCTATTTAAGAAAAGTCCTTCTTAGGACTGGTAATACAATAGTCCTTTTTAGGGCTGGTGTACTAATTAATTTTCATTTCTGACATTTTTTTGGCTTCTATAAATAATTACTCTTGTCTCTATAGCAGAGAAAGATTTTCCTTTCTAGGGTTTGGCATACATACCATATTTTTGTGGTAGACAAGGTCATGTGTATTTCTCTGACTTTATATCCTTAGAATTATGCATATTATATTCTATTAAGTACCTTCTCATGGGTTAGCTAATTTGTGGCAATTCACTGCTATCATTTAGCTAGGGTTCAAGACTTTAGAATCCTTTACATAATTGTTCTTCCTTTTTAGGAAATGTTCAATCAAAGTTAAGTTGTAATATTTCTCTACCAATTTAGTCCAGTTCTTCTATGGGAACTGAAGTGTCATTTCAACTGAGTGCTTCTACAACTGAAATATCTTTATACCCTGTGACCTGTGAATAAATTAAACATCCCGCCCAAAGTATATATACAATACATAAATAAAAATCAAATACAAGCGGTGTTCCTACACACCTCATAACTTCAGACAACATGTGAAAAATGTCCAAGTGTACAAAAAATATAGTGAACTTAAAAACAAGTCCGAAGATCTTTTATTAAACGGTTAGTAATGTCAAAAAAAAGTTTTTTGCATTTAGAGGAGCTTAAAAAGTTGAGCTATGGTTTGAGAGATACAGGCATTTAAATTTCCATGTCTTTTGCTGACATCTGTAAAGCTGTCAGCAGGGGAACTGTGTCGACACGGAGGCTCTGCAGCAGAGCCGCAATCACGTTATTGACAACGAATCCCTTCATTGGAATGGTCTAAAATGTCCAAGCACACGTTTTAGACCATTCCAATGAAGGGATTCGTTGTCAATAACATGATTGCGGCTCTGCTGCAGAGCCTCCGTGTTGACTGACACGGATCTCTTGCTGACAGCTTTACGGCTGTCAGCAGGAGACAGCGAACTTTAAATGCCTGTATCTCTCAATCCATAGTGGTTTGAGAGATACGATTTTTTGCGTTTAGCTCAACTTTTTAAGCTCTTCTAAATGCAAAAAAAAATTTTTTTTTTTACATTACTAACCCTTTAATAAAAGACTTGTTTTTAATTTCACTATATTATTTGTACACTTGACAATTTTTAACATGTTGTCTGAAGTTATGAGGTGTGTAGGAACACTGCTTGTATTTGATTTTTATTTATGTATTGTATATATACTTTGGACAGGATGTTTAATTTATTCACAGGTCACAGGGTATAAAGTGCGGGTGGTTTTGCACTATCTTGAGGAAGATCCTGGTGTGGGATCGAAACATTAGATCTTTTATTAAAATTTCATAACAAAGTTGAGCAGTCCTGAGAGTGCTGATTTCTACATACTAGTTATGTTCCAGTTTCGGTACCTAGGCAATCACTTCATTTGTTGAGAGTGCTTCCTTCTTGAACTATATATATATATATATATATATATATATATATATAGTTGATTTATGTTATGGTTAACTGCTGTTTTTTCAGTTTTCAATCTTTAAAATTCATTGCAGTATTTTTAATTATATAGTTTGTTGAGAGAAGGAGTAATCTAGACCTCAGTGTATACAGGAAACTATGTCTAATGCAAAAACATAGAAACAATATACAGTACTCCAGTATAAAAGACACCTAACTAGGCAAATCAATCTGCAAAATAGAGCCAATTATTTCTAGGGCATTGTTCTCCTTTAAATAATTTATGTTAGATAGATAGTCAGGAAACTATTCTAGAGCTGCTTGATACACTGGTCCTTGTGTATAAAGGTAAAGCAGATTAATTCTTGGAAAAATCAACTGCCCAATTTGGGACAAATACAAATTCCTATTGATTCGAATGGGCCTTTTGACCTCTTAAAGGAGAAGTAATTTTTTTTTATGTTACGTATACTTTTTTGGTTTAAAATAACCAAGGGCACTTGCACTACTGTCAGCTGTTTTATTTGGAAGTTTTACCTGTTCAAACTGTCAGCAAGGAAGCAAAAGTGTCAAACTGACAGGAAGTAACTCAGCAGCTTCATCACATTCTATGAAGAACTATTGTCAGTGATTCTCCTCTCCCACAAAATGCAACAGAATAACCAATTTAAATCTGACCACTAGATGACATTGTTGGTGTAAAAAAAAACTGTTTAAACTCAAATAACTCTGGAAAGACTCATCTTCTATCAGTTGGTGTACCCTTATTTTACGCAACAGAAAAAGCACAGGAATATATTTTTTTAAATGTCACATTCTAAACAGCCTGTGGCTACACTGCTCATTCAGCATGCCGCTGTGATGAAATGGGCGACATGAGAATCTCGCCCTACATAACAGTGTGAGATTTTAATGTCGATGCATGAAATGTCACCTTCAATGATTGAATGAATTCATGAAGTTATAAGCAGAGAAGAGCGAGAGAGGAGGAGAGAGAAAGAGAATACATTGATCTGCTTTTCTCATTGGGCAGCTAAACTGCACTGAAGTTACAATACTGCTTAATGGAATGCCTTACCATGTTGCAATACAACTCCCATAATCCTTACCCATCTGGTGGCCGCTGAGTAACTGCACCATAAAAGACAACTACAAATCACCCACAGCAAAGCCCAATCTGCAGTGACCCAAGCATACTGATGAACACTACCAATTGGCAGGTGTAGTCCATCACCACACCCATCGGAAGCGTATCGTCACTGTTATCTGTTACGGGCAGCTCAGCCCGACTGGAGTCTTCCAGCAACCAGCTTCCAGCTCCCAGATGGCCTGTAAAGGATACAGCACCTTCAGCTCACAATATCATCCTCAGCGACCACCAGATGGGTAAGGATGATGGGAGTTGTAGTGCAACACTGCAAGGCATTCCATTAAGCAGAAGTGAACCTGACTAATGTATTCTCTCTCTCTCTCTCTCTCTCTTCCTCTCTCTCTCTCTTCTGCTTATAACTTCATGAATTCATTCAAACATTGAAGTTGACGTGTCATGCCGTGACATGAGAATCTTTCACTGTTATGCAGGATGAGATTCTATTGTCGCCCTTTTCATCACATCAACATGCTGAATTGCAGTGTAGCCGCACGCTGTTATGAATGCAACATTTTAAAAGGATACCCTAGAAAGGTCCCTGTTGCATTGCTTCTCTTATTTTCAGTGTGTTAAAAGTCCTATCAAAATGGGTTGTCTACTAGAATGCAGTTGGTTCACCCCCAGAATTGCTTCCCTTTGCCTTTCTCCACTTTATTTAATACTAGTTGAAGAGCCCATTACACGGGCCACAGTGCCACTGCCAGCCGATCGCGGGGCAGTCATACACAGTAGAGACTGCCTGCGCCACGGCTGATACAGAGCTGGGTGCTCCTTCGGAGCATCACACTCTGTATCAGCCGCGGCACGGGCAGTCTCTACTGTGCATGACTACAGCACGTGCAGCAATCTCTATTGCGCATGACTGCGTCGTTACACACGTTTTAGTGAATTATTATATAGGATTTCCTCAAGTGACACATAAACTTTTTTGTTGTGACTTGGGGCCTTATACAGCAACCCGAAAAGACTTATGCTCACAAACTGGATCAATTCTGGTTCAAACCAGATGTACCCTTAAGGAAGAAATAAAATACCCCAAAACTACAATTGATTTAATCCCTTAAGGACAAGAGGGGTGTGCAACACGTTGCTTCTCAATGCACTGCACACCTGTCTGGCACTTATGGAGTTAAATAGGACTTTTAACCATTTCGGAGCTAGCAAGGCAAGCTCAAATTTCAATGGAGTATCAATGAGGAATGGAGATAGAAGGGACCAAATGATATGATTTGTGTCATAATGTGGGCAGGGCGTAATCAAGGTGGATGGGATTGGGAGGTGGGAAGTCAGAGTTTGTAATGAAATAGGCAGGGACGCAGGAGGGATTGGGTGGGACAGGGCTTGATACTAGTAGGATTACAAGGGAACTGCTGCAGACCAGATAATCATCCTCATCTGGTATCTGGTATTAAAGTCTGAAAACAGGGGTCTCCAGGACAGATCCAAAGACTTCCCAGGTATGTAGGTATATTACTTCTAAAAACACTGGATACCTCTCTAGCATATAATGGGTTAAACACCCCATTTAATTTAATTGTATATGTTCTTTAGGGTGTACTTGGTTTTCTCCTGAATTATTCCAGTTTCATTTTGGCCCTAATTTGGCCCTAACTAAAGCAATTCTGGAGCTTACTGTTCCATCTACAGTTGCATGCAAAAGTTTGGGCATCCCAGACCAAATTACATGTTCTGTTGATATTCTTAGTGAAAAGAAATTAAAGGGATAGTAATGTTTCACAATAAAAGCAGCTCCAATTAATCTTCATAGAATTTGGGCCATGGAGAGCATTATTTCAATATTGTCAGTCGTAGTTCAAGAGTAACTGAATGATAAAGTATCCCCCTCCCGCCCCTTTTACTGTCCGGATGGATCACAGAGAGGGACAATCTTCAGTGAGCATAAGGAAAAACCTGAAAAACCTATAAAGGAGTGCAGGGTTTTCCTTATGTTCACAGTAAGAAGATTGTCCCTTGCTCTGAGCTGTGTGGTCCCAGGAACAGATTCCACATCTGAGGGGAGGTGGTTTACACTAGGTAAAAGGGGCAGGAGGGGGATACTTTATCATTCAATTACTCTTGAACTACATTTCTGACAGTATTGATTTAAAGCTTCGCATGGCCCAAATACTATGAAGATTAATTGGAGCTGCTCTTTTTGTGAAACATTAATATCCCTTTATCAGAACCTCAGCAGCGCACAAATTTAAACTTGAAATATTCCTGCAAATTTCAATGCACCGTGACTGGAAGAATAAACATAAAATGTGGCTTGTGTAAAAGTTTGGGCACCCTTTCAGCTGATCCACTAGTATTACGTATGTCTCAGAACTTAATTGACTCATTAAGAGATGGAAATTAAGGGGAACGATTAAAGTCAAGACAAGGGGCTTGATTCAGTTATCACCTATTATAATAATAATAGGAGACGGTAGTTTTGCAAGCACAGATTGATATTCTATTACCCGTGTTTTGACCTGCTAATGTGCAAGAAAAAAAATGGCAATGGCCAGTAACATTTTGCCCATTTACATCAATGGAACAGTTCAAGCCATGTGCAATTCAGTCATACGTGGTGAATGTTAACGCACAGTAACCAGATACATTAACGCACTGTAATTCTGCACCTACTTTCACAGTTCTAAAACACACAACACAAACACAGCAAAGGTTAAACACCACCGTTGAACAACACAAAGCAGGGAATATGATGTGCCAAGGAAGCACCCTTCAAATGTGCATGTCATCCACATAAGTCCTAGACAACCAACATTAACCCATCACCCTCCTGAGGAACAAGAGGTTTGCAAATGAATAATAACCAATCCGTGGGACACTGCCCCAGCACACTAGGGTTTAATTCATACCAAGATGTATGTCCACACAAGACAATATGCACACCTATCAAGAGTGTGGAAGATGAGTAGCCAATGGAGAACTAAGGTGCACTGCCATAAAAAAGCTACACTGGACAACATCACAAATGCAGCTGACAGGTAAACAGCAATCACACCAAACACACTCAAACAACAACCACATCTGCATACACTCACCTGGACAACACTTTCATTCCCATTGGTCAATTCTTACCTTGTGACTAGCCAACACCCCACCACTGTCTTAAAGGGACATCTTACCGTCTTGGAAATGCTATGTTTACAGTGAGCCCAAATCATACCTGCACATCTTCCAGCTGTTGAAACTTCAGCTCCAGCCAAAAGGCCATCTCCAGGTGTAGTTGTGTGATTAGCAACCTTGGCAATGACAAGAGGGATGCAAGACAATGACATTCACATGTAACCCTTTGAGTGACAGAATGATATCCAGTGTATTGTGTTGCAATGCATAGGATACCTTTCTGCCACTCATTGATTAAACAGCTTGAGAAGTTCCTGTACATTGATGGAAGCGACCTACTGTTGTTGACCTTTTGTTATCATATATATCTGGAAAACTGGAGATGGCAACATATGGTTGAATCCAGGGGTAGTTAACTAGGCTAGGTTCCAGTATCATATTCTGAATGCGAGTTGCTGAGTGAAACATGTGTCCTCCAGATGCTTAGACTGATGTATTCCCCTATCAATGTGTGTTTTTAGAGTTGCGTAGCCTGTGTGCGCTACTGCCATTGTCTCAAGTTTGCTGTTATGGTTGTGGCAACAGCTCAGGTATGTCATTTGAAGCCATGGGGGTATTGTGCACATGGCATATCTGTTGGACATTCAGTCAGTTTGTGTTTGTTCAACTATCATGGGTGTGATGACCGCTGTAGAACTGTGTAACATGACTCTGATAGCAACCTCCTTGTACCAATATGTGTAACATTGTTCACAAACATAACAGATGTTTATATGACAATGTGATGGCAATCGTTTGAGGTGAGCATGTTTGAACAATGCAGCACTGATGTGGGGTTAACCTTGTAATTAGACATGATTTGGCCTACTTACCGGGTCAGCCTACTTACCGGGAGGCTGGAGAGTACTGTCATCTCCCATGTCACAGCCGCTTTGGATCCCCTCAATAGTCATTGTGGAGAAGTTTTGCCAGAGCATCTCCTCCCAGACATTGAAAGTGATGTTCGCAGGTGGACCTCCTCCGGTGCCTCTCGCATGCAGCGACAGATCTCTCATTTTGTTCTTTACTTTTCGTTTGCAGTCTATCCAGTGCTGCTTAGATTGCGAGTGGTGGAAAGATGTGGGCGTTAAAGTGTGAATGGGAAAACAGACACAGAGAGACACATAGACACTCTCTATGTTTTATAGTTTGAGAGAAACACACACAAACACATATTTAGACATGCATAAACATACTGTAAATACATACATATATGCATATAGAGAGAAACAAACACAAACTCACCCACACATACACACACACATACTGTACATGCATTCATATATACATATACAAAGACACACACCCATATAGACAAACATTCATATACATAGACATATACCCATACATACATACACATACCATGCATTCATAAATATATATAGAGTAGAGAATATTGATGTGTCATTTGCCGTTCTTCAAAATACACAGGCAGACACACATGTACCGTACATGTCAGTCACTGTTACATATATAGATTTACATAAACATAATGTGAATGCATACATATATGCATATACAGAGATACACACATACACATACTGTATATACATACATACATGCACACAGAGACACAGACACATACATGCATACACACATACTGTACATACATACATATACACACACAGAGACACACACATACACACACACACACACATTAATATACATACACAGAGACACACCCACACCCATAATACATACACATACCAATACACACACTCACACATACATTCATACACATACTGTGCATACATATATATATATATATATATATATATATATATATATATATATATAGAGTAGCGAATAATAGCACGGCATTGCCCATTGTTCAAATTACTGTACATGTCAGTCACTGTGTGCTACATATATAAACATACATAAACATACTGTAAATACATACATATCCTATATAATAAAAAGCTAGCAATGTTTGTCAGAAGCTGTCATGCGCAGTAGAGACTGCAATGTTCAGGCAGTACTGCGCATGACTGCATTGCATGGAGCAGTGAGGCAGTGTCAGTACAGAGCAGGACCGGAGCAGTGAGGCGGTGTCAGTATGTAGAGCAGGACTGGAGCAGTGGGGCGACGTCAGTACGCAGAGCAGGACTGGAGCAGTGAGACGGCGTCAGTATGCAGAGCAGGACCGGAGCAGTGAGGTGACGTCAGTACACAGAGCAGGACCGGAGCAGTGAGATGGCATCAGTATGCAGAGCAGGACCGGAGCAGTGAGGCGGTGTCAGTATGCAGAGCAGAACCGGAGCACTGAGGCGGTGTCAGTATGCAGAGCAGGACCGGAGCACTGAGAAGGCGTCAGTACACAGAGCAGGACCGGAGCAGTGAGGGGGCATCAGTACGCAGAGCAGGACCAGAGTAGTGAGGTAGCGGCAGTATGTAGAGCAGGACCGGAGCAGTGACACATCACCCGGACCTTGGCCCATGTACACGGGCTTTTACACTAGTATAAACACACACATACTGTACATACAGACGGAGACACAGACACATACATACATATAAACATACACACAGAGACACACACACATATTCATATACATACATAGAGACACACCCATAATCCATGCACACACCCATACATTCATATGCAGAGACACACACATATTTATACACATACTGTGCATGCATAAATATATAGAGTAGTGAATATTGGCATGGCGTTGGCCATGGTTCAACATAGACAGGCACGTACTGTTCATGTCAGTAACTGTGTGCTATGCCAATGTTGGGTCCAGCTTCAGTGAAAGAGAAGGTGGGAGTGGCAGTGAAGAAAACGGGATGGATAATAGAGGCACTATACTTGGCCTAAAGTAAGTCTTGCAACAACCGGCTGTGGTGAAATGGAATATGGGAGTGTTGGCTAGGAATACAGGTGGCACTGTACCTGTGGGCCAAAGTAAGTCCTGCAGTAAGCAGTGGCAAAAGGGAAGGTGGGATGGAAGAAGAGGAACTGTGCTTGTGGGCCCCTGCGCCCTCATGAGCAACTAACTGGCCACAGCACAGAGGGAACGTGGGTGAAGCTTCGTTGTGATTAACCCTTAGAGTGCCAGAGGGGTGTGCAATCCATTGCTTTGAAATGTGTTGTACATTCCATTGGCACTTAAAGGGCTAAGCAGTTGTTTGTTTTCATTAAAGCGGAATTACCACCCCATATAAAGTGCCCCCCCAATAATTAGGCATATGGCGATTGGCTGTTTAATAGTGCTATTATCTGACACAAGTACCAGGTTTAGAAGTAATCCTTCTTTTTTTGAGACTAACGGACAGGATTCTTGTTGCCGTCAGTCCCTTCGGTACCTTAAGGTACCATGCAATGCCTCCTAGACGACACCAAGACAGACAGCGCAGGTGCACAAACATCTCTAAGACAAGATGTCTGCGTGCATTCCTGGCCACCGGTCTCAGATGAAGAAGGATTACTTCAGAACCTGGTACTTGTGTCAGATAATAGCATTATTAAACAGCTAATCACCATATGCCTAATTATTGGGGGGCACTTCATATAGGGTGGTAGTTCTGCTTTAAAGTGATAGTAATACTTCATTTTTAGTTTATTTAGTATTGTAGGCATTAAAAAATATTAAGAACTATGTAAGTCTTATCATTCAAACCTTTATGGTTTGAGAGATATTCACAACTAAATTTTCCCCCTCCCTGACGTCAGCGCTCTGGCTGACAGATTTGGATTCTGGTCAGCAGACCGGCCAGTGGCTCTTCAGCAGAGCCAAGATTGTGATCTTTAAAAAACTACTTCACTGGAACGGTCTACAAAGTGTGCCTGGTTTGCAAGCACAATTTGTAGACCGTTCCAGTGAAGTAGTTTTTTTTAAAAATCGTGATCTAGGCTCTGCTGAAGAGCCACCGGCTGGTCTGCGGACCAGAACCCAAGTCTGTCAGCTAGATGGCAGACTCGACTGAAACAGCCAGGGAGAGGGAACTTTAGTTGTGAATATCACTTGTATAATTCTTAATATTTTTTAATGCCTACAATACTAAAAAAAACAAAAATTAAGTATTACTATCACTTTAAATTGACGTGTGTGTTAATAATCTTCTCACTCTTATAGACCTTAGTTCTCACTTGTGTACAGTGCAGGAAAAATGGATGTAAGGCAAAGATGGGCAATCTGTGGCTCCGCAGCCACAGAAGTTGTAGTCCAATAACTGATGGAGAACCGCAGGTTGCAGAACGTGCGCATTTTCTGTTCAGTGGAAGATTTTGTATGAGGAGACAGCAGAGCAGCAGAGGAAGTATCCGCAGAGCGGACCTACTTACCACTTTCCCTCTGGCTAATTTTCACCAAAGTAAAATTGCACATCACCATCGTAGAGCACAAAAAACCCACCCTCTCTGTCACAGCTCCTGGGCATGCTGTGCTGGGTATGGGCTAGTAGGGGAGAGACTTCCCTGGGGAGGGTTTGAGGGCCAACAATGGTGCGGAAGGTAGTATCCAGAGCTGCCTGTTGCTGGTGAGTGCATCAATGCATTTGTGTCACTTTATGCGGTGACGGTTGGCCATGATTTTACTTGTTGGAAGAGTGGACAACTTTGTGTATCTCTTTAGTCACTTCAACAACTGTTGTCAGATTATCATTACCTACCTGTTGTGTGCAACTTAATGCATTAACCCCTTAGTGACAGCCGCGTGCATACGCGGCTGTCACCTTAACGCCCGTGGTACTTTTTTTTTTTTTTCAAACGAGTCCATAGTCTACGAGCGGCGTGCAGGTACGTCCTCTGACACTGGTAAGTCATTTGTAGTTAAGGGGTTAGGGGCGGACATCAGTGCTATTGTATACTGACACTGAACCCTTTGAGTGCCACATAGGTGTCCAACACAGCATGTGCGTTGGACAGCTATATGGCAGTGAAAGGGTTAAGTGTAAACTTACAATTACCACTGCTGTCCACCCTTCTCTGCATTCAGTTGCAAACAATAAAAACACACTCAATGCGCTAATATAACAGACATATACCAGTGATTCAATAGACCAGTGGTTTTCAACTCCTGTCCTCAGGACCCACTAACAGGCCAGGATTTGAAGATTTGTTAGAGCACAGGTGAGTTAATCAATGTGAATGAGCCTCTGATCACCACACCTGTGCTCTAGCAGAGATATCCCTATGTCCTGGCCTATTAGTGGGTCCTGAGGACAGGAGTTGAGAACCACTGCAAAAGACAAACACGAATCATTGCCACCACTCCCCTCTAAGTTCCGGAAAAAAGTCCCCCATATACAAGCAAAAAAACAAAAAAAGAGAGAGGGCGCATATGCTCTAAATGTAGACTGTTAGCTTCAAATATTGGCACCTCCACCACAGCTCCATTTGCACAGAATAGGTAGGTAACTGTAATCTGACAACAGCTGCCAAAGTGACTGAAGAGTCTCTTGACTAAGGAGGGCAGGATTTTTCTTTTGCTTATTGAAGATTGTCTCTCTCTGCTCTCTATATGGACCAGACAGAGAGGTAGCAGGATGCAGGGAAAGGGGCAGGAGGGGGATCCTTTTGTCTTTTTATCTATAAGTATATAGTGCAACATGTTAAAAAAATGTAAATAATACTCAGAGCTAAAGTTTAAATGAGATATTACTATCCTTTTAAGAGCATCAGGCTAAAGTGAGATCATTGCATTATTATTGGGGGGTGTGCAGTGAAGGGAATAATACATTGGGAAAGGGACCCTGTCCCAAGGAGCTTACAATGTAATTAGTAATCACGAAAACATACGGAGACAGGAGGTGGAGGATCATACTCGCAAGAAACTCTGAAAAAGTTAACAGTGGATGGACTACAACTCCTGAATAATAACTTTTTGTCTCTGACAGGTGAAAGTCAATGATATTGTGCCAGAACCAGATAGACAGATAGATAGATAAATAGATAGATAGATAGATAGATAGATACAGGGGAGGGCTGGCCTGGGGGGCAAGGGGGCAATTGCCCCCCAGGCTGGTCATGAATATGGGCCAGTAGGCCACTGCCTCACTCAATTTCCCATTTGCTGCTGTAAATAGAGTAAACATAATTTAAGGAGCTACATGAGTATTGTAGCTCCATTTAAATTGTAAGCTCTGTGGTATCACTAGTGTTGCTCCATTTCAATTGTAAGCTCTGTGGTATCTCTAGTGTAGATCCATTTCAGTTATAAGCTCTGTGGTATCACTAGTGTAGATCCATTTCAGTTGTCATCTCTGTGATATCAGTTGTGTACTACCATTTCAGTTATAAGCTCTGAGGTATCACTTGACTTAATCCATAACATTAATGCCAGCTGTAACATTAACAAAAGGGGTTGGGCTGGGACATTGGGCTGGAGCGGTAATAGAAATAGGCCACTTAATTGTACTTGCCCCCCAGGCCAAACGTTGCCAACCCTCCCCTGGATAGATAGATAGATACTGTATCAGATAATCTATAGTTAAGTTTCAACAAAGGTCCTATGTGACATTTTTATTTTGCCAGTAACCAGAATTTTGGCAATTCCTTTCAAACTCTAATAGTTTCATAAAAATTGGTTGTTTAATTTTGAGTACCAGTCTGCTGAAAAGATACATTTTCCCCATTCGGCACTATGAGAAATTTTATTTAATCAAACCTATAGCCCAAACTATCTGATGGATTGTCACCAAAATAGGAAGGAAGAATGGCCATGAATAGTCCTGCATGCTTTTGTTTTTTAAGCTAGTAAATCAAATTAGCAAAACTGAAGATGATAGCTGAAAAACAAAGGACTTGTTCATAATGGCTGCACATTCGCAGTAGGGAGCATCCAGAGATACCCGTCACACCTCTTAATGTGCTCTGCTGCTCAAGTCATATGCAACAATTATGAGCATGTGATTGCTGCAGCAGCGATCACATGTACCGGCATTGTGAATGAAAGAGACAATACTGCCTCTGTGTCTCTCCTCAGCCTGTCTGTCCCTTACGATCAAAGTAAGGGACAAAGAAGCAGAGAGGAGACACCTAGTGTTAAAAGAAAATGCTGCAGCTGGGGGTATTAACCCCTTCACTGCTGTGTTGGAGGCTGGCTGAATGCAGGTCAATTTTTGACCTGCTAAAATTACTTATTTTCTTTTTTTTAAAAAAAGACACAACACAATTTTTTTTCCCAAAAAATTTTTTATTAAAAAAAAATCAATATGTCAATTACCAAGATTGAGAGTTTGATTATTATGGAGCCATGTAATATATTTATACACGCCGCCAAATTTAATCAATAAAAAAAGTGGGAAAATAGGGTGGGAAAAAGGGATATGGGGATTTTCACCCAGGGGAGACAATGCCCACTTAAAACTGCCCATTTTATAGGTATGACTGACCAGTCATACCTTTCATGCTGTTTCCATAAAATTTTAACCCATTGTGCACAAATGATCCCAAGAAAAAAAAATGGTGTTTTTTTACAATTTTTTTTTACCGTTTTCTTTAATTTTACTACAATAAATGGTTGGCTATCCATATAAGTGTGGATAAAAAAACGGTATATAATTTTCGTGGATAAAATAAAGTACTTAGAGGGAAAACACTGTTGAACAAAGACATAGTCAAAAAGGTCAGAATTGCTCCGGTCCTTAAAGGGATAGTAATACTTCATTTTAACTTTATTTTATTTTGTAGGCATTAAAAAAACATGAAGAATGATATAAGTCTTATGTCTCAAACCTTTATGGTTTAAGAGATATTCACAAACAAAGTATCCCCCCCCTGTTCAACCAGATCAGAAGGGAGATGCCCAGGTAGACTGCAGAGAGGGACAATCTTCAATTAAGATAATGGAAAAAGCTGAAAAACTTGTCAAGGGGGGAAGGGCTTTCATTGTTTTCATACAAAGAAAATTGTCCCCTTCTGTTATCTGTCCTGTCATACAACCAGACTCACATCTGAGAAGAGATGGCTTACACTAGGTAAAAGGGGCGGGGAGGGGAACTTTGCTTGTGAATATCTCATAAACCATAAAGGTTTGAGAGATAAGACTTATATCATTCTTCATGTTTTTTTAATGCCTACAAAATAAAATAAAGTTAAAACGAAGTATTACTATCCCTTTAAGTGAAGTCAACCTCATATTTTCCCGGTCCTTAAAGGGTTAACCTCTAAGCTGTCAGAGAAGGCAGCAGCTTGTTCATATTAATGCACTTCACCATTTACCTACAGTATCCTGAACCTCTCCGCTTTTGGATCCACTAAACTGTATCCTGCCTTTATTATATGTTCAGTTTATATAACGCTAGATGCCTGTGACTTGTAATATACTGCTTCTTTTTGCCTATGGAAAAAATAACAGGCTGTTAGGAGCTGCTAGTAAGATTTGTCTTTGTGTTTGTCTTTACTTTTCTTTACTGATTGCTTATGTCTCCAATGATACCCTGTGCAGCTCAGGCAAAATGATGCCCATCTATTTCAATTAGAACAGTGCACATAATAGTGGGAGTCAGGGCAAAATTAATTAACAATGATTACAGAGGGTGGCAGTATGCATTAATTATGAGAAGAGATAAAATAAATGCTTTGTGTTTTTTCTTATTATTGAAAGTAAAGAGTTAAAATATTACAGTAGAGCGGACGGATAAGAAAATCAAAAGACAGAGGGATGTGAGAGAGAAGCAAGAGACAGAGGGATGTGTGGGTAGTACAAGAGACAGAGGGATGGGTGGGTAGTACAAGAGACAGAGAGATGAGTAAGATATACAAGAATCAGAAGAATGGGTACGAGCTGTAAGAAAAAGAGGGTTGGGTGAGAGGTACGAGACAGAGAGAGAGAGAGATGTGTGAGATGTACAAGAGAGTGACAGTGTCACAGAAGACAGAGGGACAGGATAAAGGTACATTTATGGAGGAGACAAGTGAAAAAGGCATGAAGATGTACAGGTGATTATTTATCTTTGGCTTGGGCACCAAAAAAGCTTGCACCAGTCCAGGATCTGTGGCAGTTTTTGAACAGGCCCTGACAATATGCAGGAGGATTTGTTGTTCTCAGAGCCAATCTTTATAATGTCCAGTGAGATAGGTAGTTTTCCGATCCTGTCCTGATAAGGTATCATCAGACCGTTAGCTCTCTTAGGGCTTGATACAATTCCCACAGTAAAAAAGAAAAAACAGCCAACAGTACTTTTTCAAGCACAGTAAGCTATCCAATTACCTGTGCTGTGACAAACTACCGAAGGAAAAACAAACTTCAGGAGCAAAATTTGCACATATTGGAAGCAATAAAAAAAGATGTTGAACGTCTGATTCAATTCCATGTGTTGGGTAGTAACATGCGTTAAGGGACTCCACTTAATTGTCAAAAATCTGCACCTACAAAAAGCAGACACTGAGTCCTTAAAAGCTAAGTGACCAGTGGATAAATTGATATCAACACATCCAAAGTACTGAAAACATGTGTCTAATGGAAAAATAATTAACCTTTTGAGTGCCAGTAGAGTAGAACAAGACAGGTGTGTCATGCAGTGTACTTATAGAATAAAAATAAGACTTAAGTGTCAGAAAGTGTATGATGGCGGTCTGTAATTACAACTGGACAGTGGGACAAGGCTGCGGTGTCAGACAGCTAATGTTGGTGTCCATGACTACTAGTGGACATTGAAACAAGGCTGGGGTATCAGACAGTATATGTGGACTTATGTGACTACCAGTGAAGTAAGACTGGGGTGTTAGACAATATATTTTGTGGGGCTGTGACTACCAGTAGACAGTAAAATATATATCCCTCCCTGCCTCCAATTGCACAGGCAACACTGTGCTCACACACACACACACACACACACTCTCACTTTTCTAAATTACCCACGTACTGTGTTTCATTTGGATGGTAACAGACCAAATGACGTTATTTTGGAATGCAATTACTTAATGTCAACCATCTTCACAAGTGTCCTCTGCTAGTAGAAAAGCTATGACAACTATGTGTGGCACCTGACCTCTCAACAAACTGTCCATTTCTTTCCCCCTCCCCTGCTCTAATCAAATATTTGATATTAGACCTTAGCTTTTGTTTGGCTGGTTGATTTCTGGGTATGAGTGTTTTGTAGTGTAAGGATGGTGATGCGACTGAAATGTTCCTGAAATGTTAAACTATGGCTTCATTATAATTTGGGCTGCTAGATAATGTGCAAATATTGGATTTGGAACCAACAATAAGAATAATATCAATAGAAATATATAGTTTTCTAGCAAAACAGCAATCTTAAGTATAATTGTAAGCGTCTATATTGTTTTACCCCTTGAATGTAAAACATATCTCCAATGCATTTCAAAGCAGGTTAATATTAAAAGAGTGATTTTATTAACTATTAATCTCCTCTTCATTTAAGTAGGGGTTTTAAGAAGCAATCAGAGTGCAGCTACAAGGGATGAAGTGTGTGCAGAGTGGACAGGGTCCAGCATTGAAGGTGGTCTGCCATCTCAGCTCTACTCTGTAATCCTTTACAATTAGACAAGGGTCCTATCCTGGCTGGTGGTTGCTGACATTATCACACATGGCCACTGTTGCCAGTAAGATAGGCATTGTGTTAGTGAGCCTCTTTCCTTTTTGTCTTTAACCCCTTGAGTACCAGAGAAGTGTCCAACACATTGCAAAGGTCTGAGTCGGCATGTGTTACTCATGTTTTGTGGTAACTAAGAATTAACCTCTAAGCCCATTAGGTTTTATTTATGTCCCTGGAAGCAGTTAAAAGTCACAAGTTTACAGTCATATTAAAAGACCTATTAATCTAAATGTTTACTGTCCTTTTAATCTTTTGAATGTGAGACAACTGTCCAGTGGGATACTTTTCAATATACTCCAAATCTCTGCTTCTGCTATAAAGACGTTGCCTTTAAATACAATTCTTCCAAGCTGTAGATTACTCCACATATGACTGATATGCTGGACTGAAAGTCTCAGTGATCTAGTGGGATCAGTACAAGGACACCAGGGGGGCTATGCACTAAGGCATGATAAAGAGGTGTGAATAGTGCAGATGACTTCTCCACTGATATCACTTCTCCAGTTCATATAATATTCTACAGGACCTATGCACTAATATCCCTGAAGTTGGAGACATTTTAGTGCATAGACTCCATAGGATAACATAGGAGTTGGAGAAGTGATATCAATGGAGAAGTTATCTCCGCTGTTGGGGCTCACAATGCAGACCTAGCTTCATCAGAGAGATTTATCCCATAGGAAGAAATCTGCTGAGAGAGCAAAAATCACCACAGCCTTTAACATTTTCTGAATTCCGCTTTGTCCTTTAAGTTTAGGTTTATTTAAAGGGGAACCGCCCTTTAAGTGATCCTTAATTTGTTTATCAGAAAGATAGGCGTTCATCAAACAACAATTATTTCTACATTTTGTTTTTGTTTGTGTTTGATCTCTATTTAACCCCTTAACAACCGGCGGTCCTGGGACGTTTCCGTCCCATAAGGACCGCATAGAACCACGTGGACGCGCCGGTACACGTGACCTGTCGCGTGTATCGGTGCATCACTATGGGGCCTGATAGAGATCGCTCCGATCTTGGAGCGGTCAATTTCAGGCCCTATTTTTACTTACAGCGCTCCCGGTAGAGTGCTGTAAGTAAAAAGTATGTGACGTACTATGACCGTCATCGGTCCTTGAGTATTTCAAGGACCGTGACGGTCATAGTACGTCACATGTCGTTAAGGGGTTAATTGTCCTTCTGGCTGTTTCAGTTTCATTATGATAACAACTAGGGTCCCTTATGATGTATTAAAGCGGAACTACCACCCCTTGTAAAATTTGACCCAAATAATTACCCATCTGGCAACTAGCTGCTCAATAGTGCTAGTCGCCAAAATTATTACCGCATTAATGAGAATTATACATTGCTCCAAAACTGACAGCCAGGAAACAGCGCAGACATCTTTCCATTGTGACATCTGTGAGCCTGCGCTGTTGGTCCCTTATGGCACAGAATGTCTTCTAGCAACTCCTCCTAGAGCAGAATGGGACTGGCTGTCAGTCCGGGAGCAGTATAGAATTTTCAATAACGTGGTAATAATTCTGTGGACTAGCACTATTGAGCAGCTAGTCGCCAGATGGGTAATTATTTAGGGCAAAGTTTATAAGGGGTGGTAGTTCCGCTTTAAATCCTATGAAGGCCTATTGATTGTTGTGAGGAGATGTATCCTAGAGGCAGAATTTGCTGCAGATAAAGTGCAAAAAATAAATAGAGAAATAGGCTTTCCTGACTGCTGTATGAAGGACCCTTCCAAGGTAAATCAATGTGTTACATTAGGACAGAGTCTTATTTATCAAGCTGTAGAGGCGCAATCCTGGAGCAAACCAATTTCACCACAGGTTACAAATAAAATACCCTAAATTCCCATTGATTTAAATGGGGCTTTTCATCACTTGCATGCCAAGGTCTACAACTCTTTGCAAAGTAATGCCCTAGACATCTCTTTAGCATTCAGTGTGTTAAAAGGCCCATTTCCATCATTTGGAATATTCATTTCTCCCCTTGTGTTGTAATTGGTATGCCCCAGAATTGCACCTCTCCAGCTTCTTGAATAAGGCCCTGAGAGTGATTTATTTCTAGGGTATGATTTCCCTTTAACCCTTTCAGTGCTGAGGGGTACCCAACGCATTGCTTTGCAATGCGTTGTGTACCCCTCTGGCACTCAAAGTGTTGATAATGTAAATGCGAGAAAGAATAGCAAATAAAGACAAACCCTGTAAGACTTCAGAAGTCAAGATAAAGACATATATATATATATATATATATATATATATGTCCTCTATATAATAAAAGGGTGGAATGTTTGTCTGATGCAGTCATGTGCAGTAGAGACTGTCCGCACGCACAGAATGCTGGGAGCATTGTGTGCGTTCGGGCAGTCTTTACTGTGCATGACTGCATTGCGTGCACCGCCAGTGACATGGCGGCAGTACGCAGAGCAGGACCGGCCTCTTAACCCTTTGTGTGCCAGAGGGGTATGCAATGCGTTACATACCCCTCTGGCACTCAAAGAATTAACATCACCTGGACCTTGGCCCGTGTACATGGACTTTTACACTAGTATATATATATATATATATATATATATA
The DNA here is from genome assembly GCA_037306005.1 of Rhinophrynus dorsalis. NCBI lineage: Eukaryota > Metazoa > Chordata > Amphibia > Anura > Rhinophrynidae > Rhinophrynus > Rhinophrynus dorsalis. Next base: position 342,820,752 of record CM074722.1, on the reverse strand, counting down.
TATATATATATATATATATGACAAAATACTACATTACATTATCCAGACAGGCACAAAGGTTAAAGGCAAATAGAATTATTTTACAATAATGATAGTTTTCTTTTCAAATGCTTCCTACATGGACTGTTGAAACCATGACAAAAAATGTTTACATTTGAGATGATGTATCTGCCTTTGATACTTTATGAAGTTTACACAAACGTTCTTTTTTTAGACACTGTTGAGCACATGATGAACATGCTAAATTTTTCTCACCGCTGTCTACGTTTGTGGGTTCCACTTTCCTTTCAGCAGAAGACTGTGATAAACATATTTTGAAACTCTGCACTGGAAGCACGACATGCTACAGTAAATAACAGTAAATTAAGAATGGTTATGTATTAGAACATGTTGCAGAATCTGCCAAGACCTAAAATTTAGTATTACATGTGCTCTATGAGAGCAGACATTTCTGCCTGCTCCAAGGCTCCCACTGATTGTTCAGGGTTAACTGTGAATGGGGTGAGATACGATAATACAAGAGAAGTAGGCACTAATCACCATCAGTTAAATGACTAGATCTTATTGATCAATACAAACAGTACAAATAATATTAACCCCTTAAGGACTGCAAGTGATTCAGGGATCCCTGAGCGTGCAGCCACTTGAGGACCCCTGAATTCCAGGACGTACATGTACATCATGGGTCCTTTAGGCACCTTCTACCAATGATGTACATGTATGTCCTTAGTCCTTAACCCCTTAAGGAACGGGCCATCGCGCACCTGGCCGGCACTTAAGGACCACTGGCAATTTTTCTTTTTTACTGAATCAGATTCAGAGCTCCCCTAATGATGTGCAGCCGCGAGGGAAGCCCTGAATTCCATGACAGTCTTTATGGCTCCCCAACCAATGACGTGCCAGGACAATCAAGGGTCCTTAAGGGGTTAAAGGGTTAAATAAATGCTCTTTGAACTGGACAATTTACATATATTAAAAAGCAAGTTTATGATTATATTTTAGGGATGTAACATTAATAATTACCTTTCACATATGGTAGATGTAAGTATGTGATAACAATAAAGTTATATCAATCTATATCTTTTTGTGGTGTTAGTGGTCTTTTAACCCCTTCGCATCCGGTGACGTACCCGGACCATCAGGCTGGTCCAGCACTTAAGGACCAGTGATGGTCCTGGCACGTCACGTACTTTTACTTACCGCGCTCCTGCAGGAGAGTGGTGAGTAATACCGGGGACTGAAGCTGATCACTCCAAGACCGGAGCGACCTCTTTCAGTCCCTCTTTCGGTGTGCCGGCACACGTGATCAGTCATGTGGGGCGGCACGTCGAACTTCCCTATCTGGTCCTTAAAGGACCACACACCCCGGGACCACTGGTCCTTAAAGGGATAGTAATACTTAAAATGTAAAAAAAAAAATGTTGTAGGGGTTATCCCCCTGAGTAAAACAAGAGTACTTCCACTGCTGAAAGGTGTTTCATTCAAAAGTTATTAATTTTCAAAGTTGAATTTTTTAGGTGCAATATCACAGTGGCCTGAAATTGTACAGTGGCGCTGCTGCTACACCATCCTATGGAGATTTATAGTCCCGGCACCAGAGCTGTCCATAGGATCGTGTAGCAACAGCGCCACTGTACAATTTCAGGCCACTGTGATATTGCACCTAAAAAATTAAACTTTGAAAATTAATAACTTTTGAATTAAACACCTTTCAGCAGTGGGAGTACTCTTGTTTTACTCAAGGGGATAAACCCTACAACATATTTTTTTTTACATTTTAAGTATTACTATCCCTTTAAGGAGTTAAGCCACTGGTAGCCCATGGGCAAAATATATAGCTGGACCCCTCAATCCTTGGATTCTAGTGAGGCCATCAGTGCAATTCATCATAATACATTGGAGCACTCTCTGACATCCAAGAGGTTAATTAATAACCCACTGTTTTTCTTTTTTGGTACTCAAACATAATAACACATTTTAGACTATATAAAAATTATAGACTTTTGAGGTCACAACTGAGTTCACATAATGCTAAGTTCATACACCTGCAGTGGGCTTGAGAAAATTAGTTTCATACCTCTTTGCATATAACTCTATTTCAGACGAGCATTTCACATAGCAGCATAGTTTGCCATTGCTGTGGTTAAGGCTGTTCACATAAACATTTTTACCACATATCATGCAGCCCAAATGCAGCTTGTTGAATGCAGGAAAGGTTCAATGTCTGTTTAGCTTATGTGACTGCAGTGTAGAATTCTCATAGCAGGCGATTGTGCTGCAACGCTAGAAAAAGTGGAACATCGTACAGCAAACATTCATAAAGTAATCAGTCCAAAAGTGGACTCACCTCTGTCGGTGGGTGCTCGGTCCAATCAGGATCTCCCTGCCTGAGCATGTATACAAGGTCTGGATGGCATTACCCAATTTAAATGGCTTTCTTGAGAAAAAAAACGTACTTTATTCAAATAACTTAAAAACAGAAATGTGGCAAAGAAGACATGAAGACAGGACATTAACAGTGTAACACGTTTCACGCAAAATATAACGCTTACTCTGTATTTTACGCAAAACGCATTAAACGGTTAAGGTCCTGTCTTCATGTCTTTTTTGCCACATTTCTGTTTTTAAGTTATTTCTATGCCTATGAGTAAGCACTATATTTTGCGCGAAATGCGTTAGACCGTTAAGGTCCTGTCTTCATGTCTTTTTTGCCACATTTCTGTTTTATAAGTTATTTGAATAAAGTACATTTTTTTTATCAAGAACGCCATTTGAATTGGGTAGTGCCGTCCGGACCTTTGTTTCTATTTGTAGAATTCTCATAGACAACTGGATCAAATGCATTGTTCAGTTTCCTTTCCACACATTTAGCTGACACCCCAATGGGCTAGCCAATAGCACCATCATTGTAACATCCTCAATATCAGGATCACCAGGGGAAAGCACGGCCAACGGGTTAGGTCTGAAAGAGGTGCTTTGAATTTTACTGCAAAGCATCAAAACATATGTGGACCTGTCCATAATACTGAGGATTTACCCCTAGCGTCACACATTGTGCAGATTATACTGTGTACTCCAGATCATGGGTGAAAGGGATACATGAAGGGTTCCAATCTGTTATGTACAGTAATGAGAGTTTCTTATTAGGAGAGTTTCTGATTGAGTGGGTCCTCCCTTCAGTCATCCTGGACATTTGTCCATTTTACCCTATCATGAAAACAGTGATACTAGCCTCCAAGAGGTTAAAGCTTCATCAGAGTTCTTGCCACTACACTTTTGCTGTGTTTCTGCTTCTGCTCTACATTGAAATATGGAGCTTTTATTCACCCTCCAGAGATCTGGATGATCATCCAATAAGTTGCATATAATCAGTTTTAAAGTAGCCATAAAAAAAAATTATGCAATTGTGCAATGTGGGTCATCAGCTCAAAAGCAAACGTGAGGCATCCAACTGTCCTATAGGAAACAAATAAAAAAAAAATCTAAATTCTCATTGGTTTTTAATGTGGTTTTTAATTCTACTCAATACTGAAGAAGTCTCCAATGCATTGCTTCACAATTCTCTGGCGACCCCTCTGGCATGCAAGGTGTTAAAGGTCCCATTTAAACCAAAGGGAATTTTTATTTGTTCCCTGTAATACAGTTGGTTTTCCATAATTGCTCCACTTTAGCATTGGTGCATATGTCTACCATTGGCCTTCTTTGAGGAACCATAAATCCTCCTTTCTGTCCTTCACAGATGCTCAGAGATAACCTTGGTTTATCTATATTGAGGTTTACCCAGTCAACCCAGCATTTATGATGTTTTATTTTAAGTGGACACATCACTTAGAGAAATATTCATTTCAATGTAACGATAATTAAACACTGCCTATATGTTGTACTACATAGTTTGCTACAGAGACATAAAGGTTAATTTCTCAAATGTATTTATCTAACACAAAAAAGGATGGTATGACAGACAGGCACATTAAAATTATCTGCAAAATAAACTAAACTAGTTTGAAGGTGACAGACCTACTTTCAATACAGGTAAGAAAGGAGTTCAGGGAATGTCTATTCATAGCACCCAAGATCAGAGATGAAGTACCTTTCAAGAAACTGTAGGACTTGACTTCTCACCAACAAGCAACAGAAGAATCTGCTAGGAAATACCAGTTTTCTGTTATCCTTGCAGTCTTATGAGGATGGAAGCTGGATGTAAGGGTTGTGTTACTAGAGTTCTAAGGCAAGATATTACACACCCTTGCATCACTGATTAGGTGTGCCCAAAAATTAGAACTGGCCTGCGAGGTAGTATTAGGAGCATGGGGGCAAGCCCAAGATGAGGTACCCAAAAGCAGAGTTAGTCAATCTGAATATCAGAGCCAGGAGTAGAGCAGAGTTTCTGTAAGAAGTAACCACTCACTCCCCAACGGTTGATCCCTAAGATTTTTTGGTAGTGACTACTGGAGAATCCAACATAAGGTACAAAATTGGCACACAAAAATTAAATCAGACAATCTAAGACCAGGACAAGCTGCAGAGAATCACACATGAGAAGGTAGGCCAAGGTCAAAATTCAGGAAAGACAAACTGAATACAGAAGAAAGGGGACAGCCTGGGTGTCAGGAACAAGGCACTAGAACAATGAGCACTAGTTGGAGCTTGTCTGTTTTTTTTATACCCTATCAAGGCCAGTAGCAAATGACACATGTTCAATGTCACCAGAGCACCATTTGCAAACTAATAGCTTTGTACAGGAAGAAACTGAATACATCTGGGAACCAGCATGGAATCAGAAGAGAGTGAGGGAACATGATTGAAGGTCCTGCTGCCAAGAAGTGTCCTCTCTAATATAGTGTCATGAAATTCAGAGGTAGTAGAAGGAGGAGAGAAGATGTGGGATAAAGAATCTGATTTTATTTTTTTTATTCTGGATGACATGTTATGTGGAACTAAAAGCATGAATGCATCACCCACATCACAGTTTAGCAGACATCTGGGTAGAAAATGTGGTTAGATACCTACATTTCTTGAGTCCATGTCTCTGTGATAGCCTAGACACACTATATAATCAGAAGCATCCACTTCCAAAACATAAGTTTGTGGGGGTCAGGGGGGACAAGAATAAGGACAGAATCAAAACATTACCTTAAAGAGTCAAAGGCTCATTGTGCATGTTCTGTCCATATAAACTAGTTTCATCTTTTGATCAATTACATATTGGGTTGGATGACCTAAGAAAACTCCAACTTTGGAAAGCACACAGAGTTTTGGACCCCTTTCTTATTTATAGTGTTGGGCCAATTCAGAATGATAGCTACCTTATGAAGGCCCATCTATATTTTACCAGGGCAAAGGATAAATTCCAGAAATTCTACAGACGTTGTCTCAGTGACACAAGTTTCTGATTCAGAAAAGATGTGGTACATACAGAGTCAGGTAAGCACATGATTAACACATGAAATACCACCCAAGATTATCACAATTTGATGCAAAATGTCCTTGAAAATATCATTAAGGAAATGCTGAATGTGGCAGGGGCATTGGGAAGCCCGACTGGCATAAACTGGCATAAACAGATACTTGAAATGCTCATATCTGGGGAAGGAAGTGATGTACCATTCGTCACCCTCTCTAACCTCAAATATACAACTTGGAAAGCCCCTCTAGCCCTCTTGTCAACAGTTTCCAGGGGTAGATGATTTTGAAAGATGTGGCATCCAAGATCATGCTGGATGCTGTTTCTTCCGTTGTTTATGTGGTGATGAATTCTTGATAAATCAGTTTTGAACTGTAAAATGCATTGAATGACCGTAAATTTATTTTATGTTTTAAATAAATCGATTATTTATACATTGTTCAGAGTGGGAGAGCAGTTTCGTCTTTGGGGATCTTAAGCAGAAACAGGATATTTTTGTCCTCCTGCCATTCCTGTTGATGAATGGTATAAGCTCTTATCAACCATCCTTACACAAGGGTTTGATGATTATCTACTGCCAGTTTTGGAGGCTATATACAAGATAAAGCACAATTGGACACACTCGTTTTTTTTTCTTTTATTCTTTATTTTAATTATCATTATAGATATGGTGCAGATTTGATAAGGCTCCTATCAACAAATTGTATGTTCAGGTGACGAGGGATGGTTCAGGGATGGTTCAGGTGGCGAAGGATGGGGAATGGGATTGTAGCCAAATTCTTATCCAGAAAACATCTGTTTGACCCAGAATCGATCATGGCTATGGTTCTCTTTCTGAAATGCAGATAAAGAGAGAGAGAGAGAGATTTAGACAAATGAGTAGAAATATCTACAAGGCTAGGCAACTGATTTTCAGAAGATAAAGTGTATGGATTACCATTATATAAAAACCAGAGGGAGAACAAGATGGTGTCACCACATGGAGGATAAGGACCCGTGTGGTGCCGGCACTGGTTCAGAGGGCGATGCTTGGGAGTGAGGCTTGAGATTGGTGACAGTGTGCCAGGTACTCCCTTGCTGCAGCCGAAGCTGAATAAAGGTTCCACCCCAGTTGAACCGGGGTGCAACCAGGATGGGAGTGCCCTGGGAAACGTTGAGAACCAGGCAGACGAAACAAGCTGGAAACTGAGTGGAAAGAGCAAAGACAAAACATGGTTGGACTAGCTGGACGTCAGGTACCAGGGAAAGGAGACAAGCTGAGTCAGGACTGTAGCCAGTGGTCAGAGCCAGGGACAGGAGACAAGCTGTAATCAGGAACATGGCCAAAGGTCAGAGCCAGGGACTGGAGACAAGCCGTAATCAGGAACGAAGCCAAAGGTCAGAGCCAGGGACTGGAGACAGAGAATGGTCTGGAGCAAGCTGGGTCACAACAAAAGCAAGAGCAGAGACTAAGGTTACTCACTGGATAGCTCGTGGAATGGGCACCCCAAGCCTGGGGTAGCCCGTTTAAATCGCAGAAGGCGTGCAATGAGAAGAGGTTAAGAGGGGGGGTTTGCCTGAGAGCCATGCAGGTTAGGAGGTAGCTTGTCCAATGAAATGCTGGACTGGGAGCATGCACATACGCCAGGGAAGGAGGCAGCAGTGCCCTGCGCATGCACAGCCGGACAGCCGAGCTGGAACCCGGAACAACCAACCTGCCATGAGAGAGAGAGGAGGCCAGGAAGGAATGGAACTCCAAAACAGATGGTGACAGAGGGACACCCCTTGAGTAGGATCAAAAGGACAAATTGCAACCACCAACACAAATGTGCTTCAGATGGGTACTCGCAAATGGAGTTGCTGGAAGCCTATATATGTAGGTCACAGCACACTGAGCTCCTGGGATATATCCAAGTATCTGACAGGATAGTCCACAGGAAAAATCAGCTGTCTCTGATCTGGATGTCTCAGGTCTTCAGGGAAGATGATAAAGAACAGGCGACTGCTCCCCAAAGGATTGTTTACAAAAACAGAAATTTATTAAAACAGTGTATAATAAGATACAATAAAATTAAAAAACAAGCTTTTTGCTTTCTTGGATATTAACATAGTAACATAGTTGATGAGGCTGAAAAAAGACATATGTCCATCCAGTCCAGCCCATGCCAAATCACACCTGCTGATCCAGAGGAAGGCAAAAAAGACCCATTGAAGCCATTTCCAATTAAGCCCCAAATGGGTAAAAAAATTCCTTCCTGACTCCAAATGGCAGTCAGATAGTTCCCTGGATCAACATCCTATCTGCTTTGAAGCCAATTATCATAATTCTCACTACTGTTCTGTGCTAGATAGGTGCCCATTACTTTTTGAAAGGGACAGTAATGTCAGCAAAAAAGTATTAACTACATGGTAGATACAATTAAAAGAGAGTACTTGCACTTATTCGTATCTCTCAAACCATTATGGTTTGAGAGATATAGGAAGATAAAGTTCTCCGCTCTCTTCCCTTTCTGCTTGATGAGCTGTAAAGCTGTCAGAAGCAGATTCTGGTTCCTGGATCAGACAGCGGCTCTTCAGCAGCGTAGACATAGCAATACCTAAAAATAAATACTTCATCGGAACGGTCTACAACGTGTGCCTGGTTTGCAAGCACACGTTGTAGACCATTCAGATGAAGTATTTATCTTTAGATATCGCTATATCTGTGCAGCTGAAGAGCTGCATCTGGTCAAGCGACCAGAATCTGCTTCTGCTTGTCAAGCAGAAATGGAAGGGAGCAGAGAACTTTATTTTCCTATATCTCTCAAACCATAATGGTTTTAGAGATACAAATAAGTGCAAGTAATCTCTTTTAATTGTATCTACCATATAGTTAATACTTTTTTGCTGACATTACTATCCCTTTAAACAAATTATAGTATCTGCAAGCACAGCATCCTGATGTAAAGAATTCTATACCTTTTCTGCTTTTACTTTTCACGGCCTTTGTTTTACTCAAAAGTGTCTTTCCTCTAGTCTTAATAGATGACCTCTCGTTCTTAGCTCAACTCTTTGAGTAAATAGTTCATTGGAGAGTTCTTTTGTATTGACCTTGAATGTATTTGTAAATGGTAATCATATCATCCCTTATATGTCTTTTCCCCAATGCAAACAAACTAGTCACTCTTTGTAACTCAGATCCTTCTAGCCCCGGCAAGGTCAGCTCAGCCTTTCACCTCTCTGAGGTAGATAAAATGAGTCCAGAAAATACTTGAAAACGAGAGTTAATCTCAATGTATTCTTCCTGATAAAATACTTTCACAAAAAAATCCCTTTATAAGTTTTGTTCCAAGTCTCAGCATTTTTTCCAGTTTAGTAATGTATATTGTAACAAATGGTGCCCAAAACTGTTCTACATCTCCTAGATGAGGCCCTGTACTACATATTCTAGATGAGTGTCAGCACCTTATGCGGCGGCTGCTCAAGCCGACCGCAAGTACCTCTGGCGGCTCCAGCCGCATCGCTGTCCTTTGGGGCTGCCTCCGGTGAGGCAGGCTCTTGTCGGCATCTCAGCTGCTGGGACGCGGCATGCAGCTCATTCAGGAGTCCCCATAGAGGGGATAGGAGGTGGCGGGGCAGTGGACACTGATGTCATTCCAGACTACAAAAGCAGAGTCGGCCAAAATGAGGTCAAAGCATGGAGTACAGCACAGTATCTATAAGAAGTAACCACTTGACCTCAGGTATCTGCAGACACAAACAGTGTATTGGCAACTTAGTCCACAGGATGGTTCAAAATCAGCAGGCAAAGACGGTTAGACAATCCGAGGTTGGGAAGGCTGCATAGGATCACAAATAAGAGGGCGGGCAAAGGTCAAAATCCAGGCAAGACAAACAGGGAACAGAAACCCTACAGGATGGCTTGTTGCAGGTATAGGGGACCAGAACGGCTAAACAGTGGTTGTAATTTGCATGACATATGCACATCATTGTAGCATCATCTGTGTTGCAGAGCAAGAGCAAAGACCTGTTTCACTTAAGCAGATGAATAGAACTCCCTGAACAGAACTCCTTGTAACACAATGTCATACAATCTTGGCATAGGAAAGAAGAAAGCAAGAGAGGGGTTCTCACAAGATGACACAGTGAATTACTATACCCAATTTGATCCTTGGTAGTATACTCATATATAGAAAGATATGATTTGATCAGCATCCGAGATGCTAATATGCCTTGAACAAAACACTTAATTTTGTTCTGTCTTGGTGTGCGTTCATTACACTCTTTGTGCATAAATTGCAATAAATTGAACATCCTTCTGGTCCTCAGCCTTTCAAGTGCCAGATAGTTTGTATGCTCATGCACTCTGCTTGCTTCAGTTTGCAAAAAACACCAGTAACTATCATGTCTGCCTCCATGACCATGACATCCAGTACTATTAAAGTTGTTATCTCTGAAATAAAGGCACAAGAACAAATTTCATACTCACCACTAGGATCTTCTGGCCATAGTAAGGCAAGTGGCGGTTCTTCTATAATTGGTTAAATGTATTTTTAAAATCACACATTCATTTTACGAGGTTACTACAACAGCTAGTATTCTATAGATATTTTTAACGAAATGACATTGTAGCGTATTAATGAAACCATGTGGATGATAGAATCATCTCCAATACAGTGCTCTAGAGATGGCTCTACCTTCCAAGGGGTTAAGGGGTTAAGCAGCACCTCTAATCATACTGCACATGCGTGGTGATTAGTGTTGAGCGAGCACCCCGATGCTCGGGTGCTCGGGTGCTCTGACCGAGCACCCCCTGAGGCTCGAGTGCTCGGCCGAGCACCCGAGCCCCATTGAAATGCATGGGGCGACACGAGCATTACACCAGGCACCCCCTGCTCTGATGAGGGGAGGGTGCCTGGTCAATGCCCCCCTTCATCTCCGCTATGCCCCCTTCATCTCCGAATGCCCCCTTCATCTCCGCAATGTCCCCCTTCATCTCCGCTATGCCCCCTTCATCTCCGCTATGCCCCTCTTCCACAATGTCCCCCTTCATCTCCTCTATGCCCCTCTTCCACAATGTCCCCCTTCATCTCCGCTATGCCCCTCTTCCACAATGTCCCCCTTCATCTCCTCTATGGCATAGAGGAGATGAAGGGGGACATTGTGGAAGAGGGGCATAGCGGAGATGAAGGGGGACATTGTGGAAGAGGGGCATAGAGGAGATGAAGGGGGACATTGTGGAAGAGGGGCATAGCGGAGATGAAGGGGGACATTGTGGAAGAGGGGCATAGACTCTATGCCCCTCTTCCACAATGTCCCCCTTCATCTCCGCTATGCCCCTCTTCCACAATGTCCCCCTTCATCTCCGCAATGCCCCCTTCATCTCCGCAATGCCCCTGTACCTCCAGTCCCTGGTGGTCCAGCGGAGCGTCTTCTGATCTGTGCCTCTTCCGGCACAGATCCCCGCCACCCGAACATGGCGGGCGAGCACATGGCGGTACTCGACGAGTACCGCCATGTGCCGAGCAGAGCGATGCTCGAGCCGATCCGAGCATCGGCCGAGCACGCTCGCTCAACACTAGTGGTGATCAATGTGACCATATCTCCATTTTAATGCAGGGCAAGGATGAAAAGCACACTCTGAAGGACTGCTCTAACTTCTGGGCAGCCCTGAAGAATGGTATTTTCCTAAGGGCCCTGAATTAACACTTTAAATACCAGTGGTGTGTCCAAACACTTCCTTGGAAACTCTCTGACATTCAGAGGATTAAAACGGATATTGAATCTGGAACACGCTGTATTTTCCAAGATGAAAAACAGAAAGTAGGGGAATATTTTTGTGTACACTGCCACCTGGTGTTAGCTACTAGAATAGAATCACTATTTGCATGCTAATCTCAAAGCATACATTGCACTACACAAGTGATTCACGTCAGCCCTCAGGATTATTATAATTATTATTATTCTTTATTTATATAGCTCCAACTTATTCCGCAGCATTGTACAATAGGGAATAGGCATACAGAGATATTAACACTACAAATGGAACATGGAAAACAAAATGATCCGAGTACCCTGCTCATGACAGCTTACAGTCTGCAGGAAGGTATACACCAAAAAAGTCATATTTTCATGCTATACTTAATTCAGCTGTGTAACTGGAACCTATTGGACCCTGATGTGACATCTGAGGCTATTGCCCCACACACAAACACATAACATGGTCTTTATCAATTTTAATCAATACACACAGACATTGGCCTTATTTAAATCCAGCGACTCAAAAACAGATCGGAAAACCAATTTGGTTGATTTTAGTTCAAGAGGGTGTCAACTGCAGTTCTATGCAATACACTGAACTCTCAGTGGTTTATTATTGACTAGTTGAAGAGCCCGTTACATGGGCCACAGTGCCACTGCCAGCCGGTCGTGGGGCAGTCATGTGCAAAAGAGACTGCCCGCGCCGCGGCTGATACAGAGCTGGATGCAAATTATCATATAGGATGTTTTACTTTTTTCAAGGGCATCCTTGAGAAAATAAGTGTTACAAAATTCATTGATCTATGTAAATGTAGTGTGGTTTTTATTAATGTGAAATTAATGTATTATAAGTTTATCTCTGAAGCCATATGACATTTTTGGTACATTACGCTGGAAGCTGCAGTTACCAGGAGGAGACAGACAGTGGGAACAAAAGTGTCAGTGTACCACCAGCCAGTGCATTTGTACTAACTATTACCAATAAGCCAAATCTTCCCTCTCACAACTGTGAGCAGAACTCTTTGAGTTGTATGGTAAAGGTGCTCAACTAGCAGAAACAACCGCAATTAGAGGCCTACACTATTGTTCTCTGTTTTTGGCTATACTAAATGCCCACTTATCTTAATCTGGAGAAAATCCAGAAGGCCACTACAAATCAGTTCTGTGTTAGTTAGTCTTTAACCCTTTTAGTGCCAGAGGGCTATGCAATGCATTCCCTATGGCACTGAAAGGGTTAATTAGTAAGTGTTCATATGTTTCTTGCTGTTATCTATATCTTATTCAGTTGGGTTCTCATTTTACATTTGTATAATATACGTATATGTTATGGTGAGCTAGCGCTGTGAGTTTTCTTCTTTTCTTTTGCAGGACCCCTGTTCCCCAAACTCCACCCACTGAAGCCTTTTTATGATTGAATAAAGTCTTCAAGAGTAGGAGTTTCTGGACCTGATACTGCAATAATGAAAAATATGTCTGCCTCTGTGGCTATGATGTATTGTACTAATTAAAGATTGACTTTGGAAGGTATCAAAGCAGAATTGTTTCATTGTGACCAATGGCACCAATTCTTCTCCAGAATAAGATAAGTAGTGGGTTTTTATTAGGAGGTGTTAGTGTTCCTGTAAGGTATCCTATTGGAATGGCATTGTATAAATGGCAACCATGAGAAGGGCAACATCAAAATGTTGCCCACATCAAAATGGGACATCAAAATGTCATCCACACCAAAGAGGTGACTTAAAAAATATCGCCCATGTCAACTGCATCAAAATGGCGCAATGGGTAGGATAAAAATATCACCCATGTCAAAAGGGCATGATGAGTACCTTTGCAGGGTGGCAAGCTTAACATGGTTTGGCCAAATTGTGAAACTAAATCCTCACTTACTTACTAAGAATTATTACATATGCCCAATACAGGACACAGATTTGCACCTTGAATAGAGGAGCGCCGGTTTGTCTTTCTGTTTGTGTTTGCACTTTGGGTTTTGGCCAGATATCTGTGGGACTGGAGAACCCTGTCATTCCTTGCTGATATCTATACATTTATTTCCTAATTCGCATTTACACTTTATTAATTATATGAATATGTTATGGTGGGTTAGCGCTGTGAGCTTTTCTTTCCTTTGTTCTTGTTTTGCACTTCTCCTTTGCTCATTATAGCTGCTTCTCATTCATTCCATTTAATCACTAATTTACACACAAAAGTCTTGTTGCGCTACTTTTCTTCTTTTTCTTTATTTACTGGCCTTTAAGCACAAGGCTATTGGTCTGTCTTGGTTTGCATGTACCCTGTCTTTTTGTAATTAATTAATCCTCATGGCCTGCAGGGTGGGAATATTTTATCTATAGGGAGGGTTAGTGGATCCACAGTCTTCCTGCACAGATACCCACTCAATTCAGGCGTACTGTCACCCCTCACTCTCCTCGTTCTGCAGCCTTCCTCCATGCTGTGCGGCCTTCTCCCACGCTGCTCCATTCTACTTCGTTCCCCTGACAAAGTGAAGCGTTCTTTCATGAAACGCGTAGGGTGGCAATTAATAAAAATTTGTTACTTCGTTTATCTGGATTCATTTTATATTGTGTTCCTAAGTCCATTGGATTGTAACAAGCCGGGTCGATCTTTAAATATACACATCACAAGCATCGATCCGGTGAGTGCTTTCTACGTAAGGGGCTAGCTCCGGGTCCAGTACCACACAGTTGTACACTTGGAGGATATCTTCTGTATATGTCTTGCATTTAGTGTAACACAGTATACAAGTACGCCCAGAGCTTGATCGTTGGAGCCCCAAGAAACAGAGAGGATTATTGAGATGTTGGAATGACCCCAATATTGTCTGTTAAGAGTATACTTGCAAGATTTGGTCTTGTAAGTAGATTCATTTATTTTCTACTATCGCTTCAAATATACACGGTTTGCTCTCAGATGGTATGTTCTTTTCCCATCTTTTTCTATAGTTCTGTGCAGAGTGAAGGGTGCCGCTGAGGACAACAGGGAATAAAGCAGCAACATAGAGACTATCCGTATACACAATTTATTTATTTTTTATTTTATTTTTTTCTGATTGTGGTATTTTCCTTCATTGTTCATTGTATTATTTTATTATACAGAGCTGTAGTAGGTGGAGCGCTATAGGTGCACATGTATATTGCATTTGCCGGATACTCACAATACAAATGGCTGTGATCCTACTTATATACTGTAGGTCAGAGCTGTACGGACCTTCTGGTTCTGGGATATCACACTGTCCCAGATACTGCTCCTGAAGGTCTCGTTCTCTCCAAATGGTCAAAGAATGCAGAAACATAAAAGACAAAAAAAACACAGGGCACCCAACAGTATAAATCCATGATACATACTCTGAGATACAGTGAGCAAATGGTACTCACAAGTATGGTGGTCAGATATTAATCTGACATAGAAGGCAGGCGAAGATAATAACCCGTCTACACTCAGGTATCTAAGTGTGGTCTACTGTGTCCGGAAGTGTGGTCTGGGGTATTCAAGTATGGTCTACTGTGTCCGGAAGTGTGGTCTGGGGTATCCAAGTATGGTTTACTGTTTCTCCACTGAAATAACATCTATCGCATGTAACAATAGAAATATATATAGAAAAGAAAAAAGGAAAAATACTAAACTGCTTTTGATCTAATGACATCTATAATTTAATGGGACTAGAAAAACACAATAAAAATTACAGTAATAATTCCATATATATAGTTATAAAAATGGGTCTAATGTGTTTCTCAGTGCTACACCACTGATTTCTCAGAGAAAAAAGATTTTCCTGTTTTATATGAGATCCAATCATTCATCATAACTATTTCTCATCAGCACCTGGACTCATTCTCTTTTGAAGTGGACAACATTTTTATGTTGCCCTTTTGATGCTCACTCTTTATGCAATGCCAATCCAACTGCAACATTTTCATAGTAAGCCCTCCTATAAGACGAAATCTCCATGAAGCCTGGCTCGTCAGATGCTCTTGTGGTCTGTTATGAATGTCTCAGTGTTGTAGAGACCAGTTTCAAAAGAAATAGCTCAGGAATATTGCCCAACAACTGTAGCATTGTTCTAAATCTGGGGTGTGCAGCTCCTGTCATCTATCAAGACAGGATTTAAGGTCTGCACTATTTGAACATAAGTGGGCAAGTTAACATGACTTAACCCTTTGAGTGCCAGAGAGGTATCTCGTGCATTGCAGCACAATGCATTGAATGCATTTTTGGCTCACCCCTGGTCTAGCTAGCCAAGAGTCAAGACGATAAATATGAGGTAATCCCTACAAATAAGGAGTACTCGATCTATTGACCTGCTACTACTGGGAACTACAGATCCCATCATCCAAACTTAGCTGTTGGCTGCCAAAAGCTGGAGGTCCATAGTTTGACCACCCTGATATAAATTATTGTGGTAGAATAAGAAAGCTGTATTTTGCATACTTGGCACTCATCAAAAAGATAAAGTGAAGCAGTAGAAATCATTGATCACACCAGAAAAAAAGAGTGCACCTCCTCTAAATCTAACGCGATTCGCACCTATTGGTGCTTACTCATAAACTATATACTCATTGTCTATGAGTAAGCACTAAAAGGTGCAAAACGCGTTAGTTGGAGAGACTGTGTACTCTTTCTCCTGCAACAATTTGTACTGCTTCTTGTAATAAAAAGATTTTTATTTTTAAGTCGCTGGCCTCACTTTATCTTTTTGACGAGTGCCGAGTATACAAAATACAGTTTCTACATAAGGGATTTGGCTCATCTCATCTCCTGGCACCATTGAGATCTATCATTGGATCGGTGAGCAGAACATCATTAACCCTCTGAGTTCCAGAACCACAGTAGGTTTCTGTATGCACCAAATATATACATACTAGTGTAAAATCCCGTGTACACGGGCCAAGGGCCAGGTGTAAAAGCCCGTGTACACGGGCCAAGGGCCAGGTGATGTTAACCCTTTGAGTGCCAGAGGGGTACGCAACGCATTGCTTTGCAATGCGCTGCGTACCCCTCTGGCACTCAAAGGGTTAAGAGGCCGGTTCCTGCTCTGCGTTCTGCCACCCACGCTGTCATGCACTGTAGAGACTGCCTGAAAGCACAGAATGCTCCCAGCACAGAACTCCCAGCATTCCAACACCTCCCAGCATTCTGTGAGTTCGGGCAGTCTCTACTGTGCATGACGTCTTCTGACAAACATCCTAGCAAATTATTGTATAGGATAATCAGTCAGATATTACAAAAATGTTCACAGAGAATCAAATGCATATATAAAAAATAGGGTAGCTAGGGGTCACATAAGCGTAGTGATCAGCATCCTGACAAGGATTCAGTGCATTCCAACATGGCAGACTGTAATAAAGTGGACTGACGTTTTAGTCTTGCTTTTCCTATATATAAAGTATAATGTTTGGAAAATCTGCAACAAACCAGCTGCACCACAAAGAACAAATACACATTCCCATTTATTTAAATTAGGCTTTGTGGTCTGTGGTCCTTAAGTGCTGGCCGCGAGTGGAGCGGCCAGTCCTTAAGGGGTTAAGAGATGCTGATACTTTTAATTCTGAAAAAGTGAAAGTCTCACATTGCAGTGCAAAGTATTTCATTAGCATAAAATAGTACATGACTCCTCATTCCCAGAGCTCACAATAAAGAAATAAAAATATTGATATTTATTAAACTATGCATCTGTTGGTCTCTTGGCTAATAGGCAGGTAACAAAAAGGTTAAAGTTGATATTGGCCCTATTAAGTCTGAGGATAAGGCTATGGCTGGTTCCTTAAGCACATTCTTTTCTTTTGTATATACACAAAGGAAGCAACAATGACTGTCTATGGGCAAACAAACAAAACCACAGAATGTCCTCCATCACGTACATGGATTATTGAGGATAATGTTCAAAAGATACTGGAAATGGACATGGTGAATAAAGCACTGATGTTATACATTCAAGAGTACTTAAGGAAAAGCAAGTAAAAGCATGAGCATAGTGCTGTGTGATTGGAGGAACACTTATGTAGTAACATTGTTCAAAAAGGTGTCAAGATTCAAACCAAGAAATTACAGACCTGTGAGCTTGACTTCCATATTGGGTAAGATATTAGAAGTGTTACTAACTGACAGTATTCAGAATTATGTGAAGGCCCACATTATTATTATTAGGAGCCAGCATGTTTTTATGAATAGATCACGTCAAACTAATTTACTTGCATTTTACAAAAGGGAAAGTAGTAATATGGACAAAGGAATTGCAAATGATGTAGTACATTTGGAATTTGCAAAAGCCTTTTGTGCAGTGCCTCACAACATGTTACTAAGTAAGGCTTCAATTTGGCAGGTGATATTTGTGCATGGATTGAATACTGTTTAAATGATAGATGGCAGAGAGTTGTTGTAAATGGAACCTTTTCAAGTTGGTTTAAAGTTGTAAGTGGGTGCCACAGGGTTCAGTCCTGGGCCCAATGCTTTTTAATTTGTTTATTAATGATCTAGAAGTGGGTATTACAAGTAATGTCTCAAGCTTTGCTAATGACACTACTCTGTGTAAGAAAATACATACAAAACAAGAAGTTTTCTTTCTGCAGAAGGATTTAGATAAACTGAGTGAAGGGGCAGAAAATGTAGATAAATGTAAGGTTATGCATTTGGGCTATGTATTCGGGCTGTAGAAATAAATACGTTACATATACAGTAAATGGGAAACTATTTGGAGAATCCACATTAGAGAAAGATTTAGGAGTACTAATAGAAGATAGACTTCACAGCATTGTGCAGCATCAGTCAGCTGCTGCAAGAGCAAATAAGGTACAATCCTGTATAAGAAGAGGTAGATGCACGAGATGCAAATATAATTCTACCTCTTGATAAGGCCTAATCTAGAATAGGGAATACAGTTTTGGGAAACAGTTCTTAAGACATTATTGAACTGGAAAAAAGTACAGAGAGGGGCAACAAAACTTTCCCCCTTTTTCATCATCTTTTGATACTTTTGTACATCCCTAACCAGTTTTGTGAATGTAGTAATTTGCCGTTTATAAGTTATAATGACCAATTTACTGTGTTCTAAGTGTTCTAAGTGCACTTGACAAGATTTGCTCTCCATGCTTGACTGAACTGTTGAGCGTGTGTCAAAGAGAAACCATAGAAGATATTATTATACCACAAATGTTGTATTGTAGTATATTTTTTTCTTTAGTTACTATTTCTAAAAATTCAATATCTATATATATAAATGAAGAAACCTGCTTTCATAGCACACTCACCCAGGTGTGGCAGTAAGCAGAAGATATTCAAATCTCCTATATACTGTCTGTCCTGGACATACAGGGAGGCCTTATTTTCTCTGCTAGGAGTTGTCCTCTTTCAAAAAACAAACATGACTTTCCACCCCCTACCACTCATGTGATAACCTTAGTAAAGAACTGTAGGAACCTTCAATACACACATACAATACACACACATACAATACATACATACACACAACACACATGCAAATCATATATACAACATGCACACACACAGACAGTACACCCACAACCACCACTCAACTCACACACAATATACACAACCACTCAATACACACACAATACATACACACAACACACACTAAAAAACTCACAAAACATACACATACAGAGGTAAGTAGAAACACATGCACAACACACACACAATGCACACACCATACACACGCACAGTAAACCACAACACACAAAAATACACCACCATAACACACATATAATACACTCACACATGTACAACAAACATGCAAAACACATGAAAATCACACATGCAACACATACAGAACACAAACAACACACATACACACACACACACACACAACAAACACACACATGCAATACACAAACAAACAAACAACACACACATGCATATTCAACAATCCAGCCATTAAGAACATTGTCTCCTTTCTGTATTTACCTTAATATCAGGGGAAAATAGTCCTACATGTAAATCCCCTTCATGTTATCACATTCCATGTTTATTTAGTCATGCATACAACTGCATGTGAATAAATTTTTTTATTTTATTTTTGTAATATGTATGTATGTATGTATATCTTTATTTATATAGCGCCAGTCTAATTTATGGTTTTGCTTTCACAAAAATTAAACCTTTTAATATATTTTTCAAAGATTGTTATTTTCATTATTAAAGTTTATAGAAATAATTATTTTATTATTGCTGAAAAATTACTTCTGTATACTAAATTTATTTTTGTACTTTAAACTCAATGTCATGCAACAAAATTACTATATTTCAGTATGAAATAAAATTTTAAGAGATAAGTATGTAAAGTGTACGCATTATACACTATATGTGTTTTTTTCCAAGTTAAATTAAAACAATTTATAACTCTATAGCTCTAAATATATTTGTCTTACAGATATATATATATATATATATATATAGTCCTTTTTATAATGTATTCAATCATACAGAAACACATAGACAGAAATCATGTTTTACACACTGAATAAAAGTTGAAGTATACAAAAAAAGTTATTGCTTAAAAATTAAAACAAAATATTAAATAATATTCATATTTTAATATATTATTTATAAAATAATTTAATTGCAAAAAATACAATTGGAATAACAATACAAAGTCAGTAATATTTAAAAAAAAACAGCAGAGATAAAACTTTATCTGTATTAAAGTGCAAGATTCATAATAATTTCAAGTGAACGTTTAAAACACAGTAAACAAAATTTCAATTTAAAAAACAATTAGAAATTAAAGTAATATGGCCATATCTACAGCGGCATAATCTGATAAAGTAAAATAGTAGACTTGTGTAATTCGGTTCAGTAACATTCAGAATTCGCCGAAAAAGGGGTAATTCGGCAACATTCGGACCTTCCGACAGGCAAGGGTTGTTCGCCAAAAAAATACGAATCCGACTAGCCCTGGTACGAATGTCGTCAAAACATTCAGAAATTCGGCGACTACTACCTACGCTCGATTACTTTCCCTCCATACTTTCCCTCCAAGTCTCTAGTCCAATTAGCTTCTCCGTTTCATGTGTTAGTTTCCCGCTTTGTCTCTATTCAAATGGGCTTGTTCATTTCATGATGGGGGTTGGACTAATGACACAGACACCCAGACAGACAGTCTGCATTTCCTCATTGTGTTGTTGGAGCACAGAGAGAGAAGAAGGAGATAGAGAGTGTTCAGTTGTTGTGTAGGCAGGCAGTTAGCATTAGGCATAGGCAGGCAGCCAGCATTAGTGCCTTATTGCTACTGCAAGGGAGAGTCATCTTTGTTCCTGTGCAAAAAATTAAAAATATTAGGGATTTGTCTGAATAATTTTCAGAGTGATACATCAGCCAGTCTCACAGTTCTGCAGGCAGGCCTAGTACCTTATTACCACTGCAAGGGAAAGTCACCTTTGTTTCTGTGTTTAACATTAAAAATAATAGTAGGAATTTGTTTGAATAATTTTCAGAGTGATACATCAGTCAGTCTCACAGTTCTATAGGCAGGCCTAGTACCTTATTACCACCGCAAGGGAAAGTCACCTTTGTTTCTGTATTTAACATTAAAAATAATAGTAGGGATTTGTTTGAATAATTTTCAGCTAATGAATACAGTTGGAAATGCCATGGTTTTCACAAATTTCAGTGCATTTGAAGGGGCAGAAATGTAAGAAAATGCCTTTTTTTTTTCATTAGCGCCACCTTCTGGAGGCATTTGTGCACACCAGGCTTGGGGTAACAAGGCAAGTCACCCATCATTAGATGCGACAGGGTGTCTTCTTTTCAAAATGGCATGGTTTGTGTACCCTTTCTTCACTTCTGTAGTTGTTATAACCATTTGTGTACAGACAAATAATGTTTTATATAGTTATTCCACTGTTTTAGGGTAGCTTTACCACAAAAACCCTAGAATGCGCATATTATTTTATAAAGTTGAAAATGTCATTTTGCGCTGCTGTTCATTAGGGCTCTACGCTAGCCATGGACGTAGGTAAAGCTATAAAAATTTGGTATTTTTTTACTCTAGGAACTCGGGGCTTTTTCAAATAATTGAAACTTTTTCAATCAAGGTAAATGTTTTTGATACATAGTATGTGATTTCAGCAAAATGAGTACATTTTCACTTTTTTTTGTCATTATGACATCATAGCTTTTTGCAAAATGTAAAATTCTCTTCATGTAAGGTACCACGAGAAAGCTCAATTCGTTCTGAAAAAAACAATATATAGTTTTCCATATTTAACAAAAAATCCCCAGAGGAAATCAAGCATAAACAGAAGGATAGCAAAAATGCTGAAAAAGTGTCTGGCCTGCAGGGTACAGGAAATGGACCAAGCCTCTGGCACTGAAGGGGTTAAATAATTAGCATAGTCTATACAGTTTCTGGGGCAGGGGTATTCATATACACTGCTGCCAACTGTATTTTATTAATTGTAAGGAGCAATTAACCTTTTCTATGCTGCTGAGTGCAATTATTGTTATTTAATACCTCTGAATATACCTGCGTGTGGTTAACCCTTTCATTGCTGGTAATCCTAATGGTAATAATTGTGGTTTGGTTTACTATGTATCTATTGTAATTGCTGATCACTCATTTATATCGTTGTTGATACTTTTTAAATATAGTATATTGTATTAAATACATATATATTTTTGCACAAATATGCGGGATTGGTTATTTCTATCAATTCTTTACTGTGAAGTAGCATGTCAATACCTAATAAAGTACAAAAGTTCTCAAAATTATTTTCTATTGTCATTTATCTATTTAAGTGAAGATATCCAACCAGATTGGTTCTCTTGTTTTAACCCTTTGGATACCTTCATAATAAATACTCCGATAATATTATTTGTGTTTAGGGTAATGACACGTTTATTACAAGATATTTTGTGAATCTGAATTAAGGCTGGATTCAAAAACAGGTGCTAATTTGATATCTGCTTTTATCTCCAGGTATCCCCATAGATTTCAATAGGACAATTTTTTTTATTTATAATGCAAACACAATTTACAAAATTTTAAACTTCTTGCTAGGTTTGAACCTCTTCAATTTTAATTGATATGCTATATCGAATTGTCAGCATTCGATGAGTACAATTTATTTCTTAGATCTGATCAAGGCACAAATGCTGGTTTTATAGTGAATATTCTTTAATTTCAAATTATTTTGTAGAAAAAAGCAATGCATGCTGGTATAATTCTGGTCCAGACCATTTGCTCCATAGGGGAGAAAGAGAACTTCACTTTGATTTGATTGATGATTTAAACCATCTGAAAGCTAGAGATGTCTCCAGTACCTAATGAATAAGGTAATTTAAGAACCTGTGTTTTATTCATGAGTTTAATAGAGATGCCTTAAAGTTTTTGGTTATTTTATGACTTTTTAAGTATATCCCTCTGAAGCACTTGGTTTGCTCCAGAATATCCCCAGCTCTTTCATTTAAACTCTTTGACCTGTTAAGAAGAATTAATCTTTCTCGGTGTAATGCCCCATGTGCAACCAATAGATGTCAATAATTCACAGTGGTTTACCTTTCTTTCTAAGACAGGATTCCTTAGAGGTTCAACAAACAAAAACATATGACTGCTAAAAACTATCATATCTAACAGAGGCCTTTGTTTAATTCTCATTGGTGACTTTGGTATCAGTTTAAAAAACAAAATTAGGGTTAGAGTTTTAGAGTTGGGTGCTCAAATTAGGGTTAGGTATTAGAGTTACATGATGGTGGTTAGGGTGAGAATGGATTATTAAAATTAAGCTTTCATTTAAGAGTTACATTTTCAGAAGGAGAATTAATCCTTTGATTACCAGGCTGCTGTATGCACCTGTTTGACACTCAGCTTCTTTGTTAAAAATGTTGTTAGAGTTTATGGGAATTACTTAGGTTTATTACAAGATATTTTGTGAATCTAAATTCAATACACACTGCAGCCTACCATTAGCTACTGCCAAATATCAGTCATTTAACCCCTTAACGACGGGGGAATCGGCGCACGGGCGCGACTGAATGACAACGGAGCATTTTTTTTTTATTGCTGCGTTGCATTCCCGACTCCCCGAACGGCGTGCAGCCGCGGGGGGAGCCCGGAATTCGATGACGGTCATAATACGTCATCGGTCGTTCAGTCAAATCGACCCTTGACGTACTATGACCGTCAAGGGTCGTTAAGGGGTTAAAGGGCACATTCATATATTTAAAAATAAATAAATAAAAATATAAATATGTTCTAGACTTTAGAAAGGCTGATTTTTCTAAAATGGAAACATTTTTGTCAGTCTTTAACAACTTGGAGATCTTTAGATGGAGTCCAGTAGAAATGGGATTATCTGAAATGTGTTTTAGTAAATGCAACAGAGCATTGCATTAGGCATGTCAGCTAGATTGAAAGAAAAATGAAACCACTGTGGTGCTCTGCAGAAGTGGCAAATATAGTAAAGGAGAAAAAAGAAGCATTTAAGAAATATAAGCAGATGCAGAAGGAAGAAGATAGGTATCAGTACAAGACTAGGCTAAAGGAGGCCAAAGGCACTATTAGATGTGCCGAAGCACACACAGAGTAAAAATTTGCCCAGTCAATAAAAAAGGGGGATAAAACTTTTTTTTTTTAATATATGTGAAAGAAGGAAAATGGAACAAGGAATAGTTAGACTGAAAAACAAAAAAATGGAAACTATGTAAATGAGAATAAAGGGCTAGCTGACTGTCTCAATTAATTTTTTGTTCAGTTTTTACAGAGGAAGATGAAGGGAAGGGACCTCTGTTCGAAAAAAGAAATGACAAACCAAAAGAATGTGATGAGCGCACCCCGAGAAAAAGAAAAATAAAGTAGTTTGCTCAAGGCATGTGTAGCCTCTCAGGTGCTGCTCAAGGCACATTTTTCACTCCCATGTGCCATTGCAGAGAGGAAATTTCCATATTCATATCAGTTTGGTCCCACCCACAGACAGTCCAGCCCCAAAACATCAGGCAAAACTTCTCCGCACGAGAGAAACAGCACAACCCCAGACATACATGTCACTCTATATGGACCTTATCAGTGGGATGCAGCTGTTCCCCTCTAGGCACACAGAAGCAAGGGCCCATTCCTGGGATACCCTTCCACTTAGGGAGACAACAAACCAAAAGAAAGAGACAAGCACACACCAAGAAAAAGCAAAATAAAGTAGTTTGCTCAAGTATGTGTAGCCTCTCAGATGCTCTCAAGTCACATTTTTTTAATTTCAAAAGATTTTTATTAGGTTAAAAGTCATGTCACAAGCGAACAGATTTAGTGATAAAGACAGTTCACAAGTAGATAATAAAAGAATAGTGTTGAGCGAGCACCCCGATGCTCGGGTGTTCGGGTGCTCTGACCGAGCACCCCCTGAGGCTCGAGTGCTCGGCCGAGCACCCGAACCCCATTGCATTAAATGGGAGGACTCGAGCATTACACCAGGCACCCCCTGCTCTGATGAGGGGAGGGTGCCTGGTCAATGCCCCCCTTCATCTCCACAATGCCCCTCTTCCACAATGTCCCCCTTCCACAATGTCCCCCTTCATCTCCGCAATGCCCCCTTCATCTCCGCAATGCCCCCCTTCCACAATGTCCCCCTTCCACAATGTCCCCCTTCATCTCCTCAATGTCCCCCTTCATCTCCGCAATGTCCCCCTTCATCTCCGCAATGCCCCCTTCATCTCCGCAATGCCCCCCTTCCACAATGTCCCCCTTCCACAATGTCCCCCTTCATCTCCACAATGTCCCCCTTCATCTCCACAATGTCCCCCTTCATCTCCGCAATGCCCCCTTCATCTCTGCAATGCCCCCTACCTCCAGTCCCTGGTGGTCCAGCGGAGCGTCTGCAAGATCTGTGCCTCCTCCGGCACAGATCCCTGCCACCCGAACATGGCGGGCGAGCACATGGCGGTACTCGTACGAGTACCGCCATGTGCCGAGCAGAGCGATGCTCGAGCCGATCCGAGCATCGGCCGAGCATGCTCGCTCAACACTATAAAAGAACAATCAGAACAGACATAAAGGATGTTGCATCAAATACAGAATGTATAAATGTCCTGAAACAATGAATGATGAAATAGTTATGAACATATCATATATCCAAAAACAGAAGACAAAGTTCGCTTGATCTGAAGCTCTCATCAACCCTTTTATCAGGGAAAAGGAAAAAAAAAAGGGAGAAAAGCGTAGAGATAAGAAGGAGTGTTAAAAGAAAAATGGGAAGGAAAGAGAGGAAAGGGGGAAGGAAGAAAAATAATGAAAAAGAAAAGAGCATGAGGGAGGGAAAGAAGGAAAGTTGGCAAGTGAGAGGGACTACAGGATTCACAAAGAAACTCGAGTTAGTACAAAATGGATCTGAATCTAGGGGCCTGCCTGGGTCTACATAGAACCATCAGGGGGAGGAAAATGCAGGTTTAGCTGCGAACCAATTGGGGATCCAGTCAGAGAGAGTGGAAGGGTCTTTCCTTTTATTAATCCAAGCCAGTTTAGTAAATAAAAGATGGTCCTCAACCATAGACAACCAGTCTCTAAACGTAGGAGGAGAAGTGGATTTCCAGTGAAGAGGTATTAGAGGTTTCACTGCATTCAACATGGTTAAGAGAAGTAATGTATGAAGTCGGGAGCCTGGAGGTAGATCCTTATATAAAAGCAGTTGCCAAGGGTTATCGGCAAACTTAATGTGGAGTACGTGTTCTATATGGGAAATACATTGTGACCAGAACGGTCTGATAAGGGAGCATTCCCATCAGATATGGAGAAATGTGCCTTTGGTCTGTAAACATCTCCAGCATGTAGCTGGGGTAGCGGGGGATATTGAATAAAGTTTCACTGGTGTATAATCCCATCTTGTCAGGAGCTTAATATTCATTTCCACTAAATTAGCCGAAAAAGAAGAGGAATGCGCCAAGGAGCAAATAGAAGCCCACTCTGACATAGAGAGAGTAGATTTCAACTCTTTTTCCCACGCAACAGCGTAAGGAGGTTTCTCCATGACGTTCGTGGAGGAAAGAAGAGTATACATGGTGCTAATTGTTTTCGTCCTGGGTTTGTCTACAGAGAGGAAGAAAGATTCAATCTGGATAAAGGGCGAGAGAAGCAGCGAGCAATATCAGGCTGAGAGAGGAAGTGTTTGATTCTTAGATAAGTCCAGAGTTCTCTAGAAGGTAAGTGAAAACGAGCTTGTAATTCGGGAAATGGAGTCACTTGTGTGGAGTCTCTAATATGTCTCAACTGGAGGTCCTTGAAGGAGGCCCATGTCGGATATTGAGAAGCGGGTAATGAGAATTTGGATTGAAGTGGGGCAAATAAGATCGAGAAAGGGGATGGTAGCGGTAGTAGATTCTTGTGTTTCTTAATTTGATTCCAAGTGTGAAGCACATTACGAATCATTGGATGTTCTGGAGTGTATGAGCTCCGATCTGTGGAGGGGCAAAAGGCTTTAATGAGAGGGTCGAAGGTTGAGCAATAAGAACGTTCTAAGGAAACCCAAAGTTTATGCAATTCATTAGCCTGCCAGTCAGGAATGGAAGCCAAAAGAACTGATTGATAGTAGCGTCTTATGTCTGGAACCCCAAGGCCCCCGGCAGATTTATTCTGACATAGAATGCGGTGATTCAGTCTAGGTTTCTTCTTACCCCATAAGTAGGTGGACAAGATCTTTGCAGTAAGTTTGAAGAAAGTTGTAGGGAGGGGAATGGGAAGTGCTTGGAAGAGGTAGAGAAAGCGAGGAAGTATCATCATTTTAATCGTGTTAATCCTCCCCAACCACGATATATACAAAGGGGCCCATTTATTGAGATCTTGTTTTACCTTTCGAAGTAGTGGGAGATAGTTCAGACGATATAATGAAGAAAAGTGTGGAGGAATATGTATTCCTAAATATGAAAGCGAAGAAGAAGACCATTTCAGATAGAAGGAGGAGGTAAGAGCCGAGAGAGTGTCTGCGTCCAAAAACAGGCAAAGCCTCAGATTTCTGAAGGTTAATTTTAAAATCAGATAGTTTGGAAAAATTATCTAACTCCTGGAGAAATTCCGGAATAGATTGTCGTGGAGAAGAAGTGGTCAGGAGTACATGATCTGCAAAGATTGATAGTTTATATACAGTATCAGACACAGAAATACCGGTAATTAGTGGATTAAAACGTATGTGTTGGGCAAGGGATTCCATCACCAGAATGAATAGCAAGGGAGACAGCGGAAAGCCCTGTCTCGTGCCGTTTGAGATGCTGAAGGGGGCAGACAGGTGGCCATTAACTCTAATTTTGGCATTTGGATTAATGTACAATGTCTGGACATAAGAAATAAATTTCGGGCCTAAGCCGAAATGACTTAAAGAGGAGAGCATAACAGAACAATTCACGCGGTCAAACGCTTTTTCAGCGTCAGTGGTCAGGAAAACTGTTGGAAGTTTAAGCTGTTCAATATGATGAAGCAATGAAAGGACTTTTCTCGTGTTATCCCTCGCCTCTCGGTTAGGAGTAAAACCCGTCTGATCTAGATGGATAAGTGATGGTAGGGCCTTTTTGAGTCTGTTGGCTAGTATGTTCGCATATAGTTTAATATCTAGATTGAGAAGAGCTATAGGTCTATAATTGGAACATAAAGAGTGGTCTTTCCCAGGTTTGGGTATGACTGTTATATGGTCTTCGGCCATACCAGGGTGATCAGAGATCTCTGTTGGCAAGGCATGAAAACAGGTAGCCAAGATTGGGGTGAGCAGATCACTAAAAGATTTATAATAGGTTTGGGAGAAGCCATCCGGCCCCAGACTACGTCCCGAAGGGAGAGAGTGGATCGCCAATCGGATCTCATCTTCCAAAATCGGAATATCTAAAGAATGGAGCATAGAGCGATCAAGTTGGGGAAGATTGGCAGACCTGAGGTAATTGTTGATGTCTGATGAATCTGGAGGGGGTGTCGAGGAAGACAAATGAATGTTGTAAAGTTTTTCATAGTAGGAACGGAAAGAATCTGCAATATCACCAGGGGAATGTTTCAGAGAACCGGAAGGGTCTTTGATAGCAGGAACATAGGGACGCTGATGTTGCGCTCGAAATTGTTTAGCTAAGAGCGATCCAGCTTTGTCACCTCGTTCGAAGAAAGTCTGGCGTGTTCGAAAAAAAGAGCATTCCACTTTGTGGAAAAGAATAGTTTTAAGCTCTTGACGAAGAGCAGAAAGACGAGATAGGGTAGACCCTTTCAAAGATGCCTTGTGGGCGGATTCGAGGATATTAATATCTCAAAGTAACTCATCAGTTCGTTGAAGACGTGCTTTTTTCAGACTCGCTGCATGCATAATAAGTTTACCCCTTATCACACATTTATGAGCTTTCCACAAGGTAACTGGAAAGGTGTCATCTTTCCGGTTTTCAGATATGTATAGCTCAAGGGTTTTATGAATATCTTCAGATACCCTATCAATGGAAAGAAGATATTCATTAAGTCTCCATTGAGGGGGAAGTGTTGATGTTGAAGGAAGGCTAAAAGAGATCATTACAGGGGCATGGTCTGACCATGTTATGGTGCCAATTTCAGCCGAAGTCACCGAAGAAATAGAAGAGTGGGGGATCAAAATGAAATCTATTCTGGAGTAAAGGGAGTGAGGGTTAGAATAAAAGGTGTAGTCCTTAACATTTGGGTGTAGTATCCTCCAAATATCCACCAGCCTATAATTAAAGAGAAGTTGCCTAAAGGATTTGTGTATAGCTTTAGAGTGTGAGGAGACGCCAGAGGAACAATCAAGTGCAGGGAGCAAAGGAAGATTGAAATCCCCTCCAAGTAGTAGAGTGCCTTCCTTAAATACATCAAGTTTTTTTAGAGTTTGCGATAGAAAGTTTATTTGGCCAGCATCAGGGGCGTAGATTGTGGCAATAGTGACCAATTGGGAATGTATATGACCCTTAATGAAATTAAATCTACCTCCAGGGTCTCGCCGAATGTCTGAGAGAGTAAAAGGTATCCCCTTATGGATGAGTATGGCAACTCCACCTTTTTTCACCGCTGCTGAGCTAAGATAGGCTGTCGAGTAAAACCTATTAGTCAGTTTCATCTCCTGACTATGCTTAAAGTGGGTTTCCTGGACCATCACTACGTCTCCCTTTAAGCAGTGAAAGTCGCCAAGCGCAACTGCCCGTTTCTTAGGCGAGTTTAGACCCTTTGCGTTCTGTGACAAGATACGCAGAGATTGGCTCACAGTGTGACAAGTCTTAGACATTTGTATGGATCAGTAGACAATATGCGCTGGGTAATTAACACTATGGGAACATTGTGTCCTGCTGTTATCTGTCTGGTCTTACAACTAGATTCACATCTGAGAAGAGATGGGCGGGAGGGGGAAACTTTGCTTGTGAATATCTCTTAAACCATAAAGGTTTGAGAGATAAGATTTATTTCGTTCTTCATGTTTTTTTAATGCCTACAAAATAAAATAAAGATAAAATGAAGTATTACTATCCCTTTAAGAAACCAGCTTAGTGTCAAATGGGTGCATATCCCACTGGTAATCAAAGGGTTTCTTCTAACTATGAAACTTTAACACATCAGTGCCAGAGGAGTATGTGACACATTGCAGAGCATAACCCTCTGGCACTCAAAGGGTTATAATTCATAATTCTTAAAGGGATAGTATTGCCATATAATAACAAAAGGTAATCTTGCAGGCAGTAAAAAGTTAAAATACCCCAAGTCCCATCTCTCAAACCCTCTCTCCCCTTCCCATGAAGTCAGCTCTCAAGCTGGCTGCAGAGGAATCTGGTTCTGGGACCGTCTGAGGCTCTTCAGCAGATCCGCGATCATGTTACTAAAATAGAAAACCTAAACTGGAACAGTCTACACAAGTGTGCTTGACAAGCAGGATTTCTATTTCAGTAACGCCATCGCGGCTCTGCTGAAGAGCCTCAGATGGTCCTGGAACCGAATTCCCCTGCAGTCAACTTGAGAGCTGATGTCAGGTGAAGGGGAGGGAGGGGGGAACTTTGGTCCCGAATATCTCTCAAATCATAAAGGTTTGAGAGATGGGACGTGGGGTATGGAGTTGTATGGAGTCCCCACAGAGGTGGGTTTGGCTTTCAATCCTGAAACCGAGGGTCTATGGGAACCTGCTTCACACAGGAAAGGAAAGTGTCTGGGGTCTTTTTTCAGACCCCACTGCTCCACTGATGCATTATTGTCAGGTCCCAAGGAGCAGATCTTCCATCAAGACTATCCAAGATATAGTTGTCCTTTAAATAACATAGGAAAGAGAGAGATATTCTAATGGGAATGTTTTGCTAAACGGAGGCCAAAGGGTTAACCACTGAACTAATAAAGATAATTGCATCAGGACTTTAATTTGTTCTTTGAACATTTATGGCATAGTAAACTCACATTGTCTCTTCCCACCTTTTTCCTCGAATTATGATTTTCTCTTATCTTTAGCTGATTTCTGTTTGCAGATATTTAGATGGTATCTTAATTGGAAACATAAGATACAGTATTTTCTTTTGTACTTCTCTCTCTTTCATACATAGTGTGTTTTTCAGTTTTCACTCTTAACGAATGGTGTTTACGATGGTATAAACTAAAGCACTCATATGGTTTAGTACATAACTGGAGTTGCAGATTTCAGTGATTATGGCCCGATCCAAATGTTGGAGACGGTTGTTTTTTTCTGCTGACGGCATTTTTTCCAGCATAGCAAGCTATTCAAATGTCTGTGCTGTGAAAAAATACCGGCAAAAAAAAGAGCCGTCGTGTGTTAAACTTAAGAGGTGTTTTCATCCATTTAAAATGATGAAAACACTGTAAATAGCAATTCAAATATCTGAATTAGTCAGGAACAGGCAATAAGGGACTCAGGTTATCGCAGGAAAGTTAACATCTATTTTTTTTTTAACTTGAGTCTCTTATCACCTGTTTAAACAGCCGACACATACATCCTCAGTGGATGTATTGATATGGGGCTCTAAGCCCCATATCAATACATCCAAAGGATAAAAAATGTGTCAGACGTAAGTAGAATTAACCAGTAGGTGTATAATTACCCCGCCGGCATTCATAGGGTTAACCCGACTAAGTTAAAAAAAACCATCACATTACAAGTAACACTTACCATTAATCCTGATGTCCAGCGGAGTCCTCAGCTTCCTGGTCATCTTCTGTTCTATCTTCTGTCTTCTTTCTTCTCTTGTATCTTCTTTCTTCTCTCTTCTTGCTGTTAGGGTTGCCACCCAGCTGGTATTTTACCGGCAGGCCGGTAAAAAATTGGCTTCTGTCCAATGTTAAGTCTATGGAGGGAATGCCATGGCTGGTATTTTTTTGAAGAAAAGGTGGCAACCCTACTTGCTGTAAAGAAAAACAAAAGTTTAAGTTTAAAGCATACATACTTTAACCCCTTGAGTGCCAGAGGAGTATGAAACGCATTGCAAAGAAATGCGTTGCTTAGCTTCCTGGTGCTCAAACAGGTTAAAGTATATAGTAGTGTGCCCCGTCTTAAAATACAAATCCCCCCTATAATAATAAAAATGTTAAGAAATATTTCCAATATATGTGAATCATATGGCATTGCCATAAGTAAATGAATATAAAATGACACTTAGCATTAAATTGCTCCACCGCTGTGTGAGGCTGCTGAGGCAGCAGCGGAGACAGAATAAAGAGTCACACTCTTCTTCTTCACGGGCTGATGCCTGTTCCGGTATTAGAATTAGAATTGAGGCTTCCCTTATATATGGACAACCTCACTTCTAATTTTCTCACAGCCATTGGCTGGGATATGCTTATGCATCTCCCGGCCAATCAGCTTAAAGCACAGACGCTCAAAGCTGATGCAAAACCATATGATTCACATATATTGAAAAGATTTCTTAACATTTTTATTATTATAGGGGGGATTTGTATTTTAAAGGGATAGTAATACTTCGTTTTAACTTTATTTTATTTTGTAGGCATTAAAAAAACATGAAGAATGATATGTCTTATCTCTCAAACCTTTATGGTTTAAGAGATATTCACAAGCAAAGTTTCCCCTACCCGCCCCTTTTACCTAGTGTAAGCCATCTCTTCTCAGATGTGGAATGCAGTCCATAGACCAGACAGATAACAGAAGGGGATACTCTTCTTCCTATTAGAACAATGAAAGCCCTGCCCCCTTGACAAGTTTTTCAGGTTTTTCCCTGATCTTAATTGAAGATTGTCCCTCTGTGCAATCTACCTGGGCATCTCCCTTCTGCTTTGGCTGAGCAGTGTTACACCAGTAAAAGGGGCGGGAGGGGGATACTTTATCATTGAATTACTCCTGAACTATAACTCTGACAGAACTGAAATAACACTCTCCAAAGTCCAAATACTGTGATGATTAATTAGAGCAGCTTTTATTATGAAACATTACTATCCCTTTAAGACGTGGCACAATACTATGTACTTTAACACGTTTGAGCACCAGAGAGGTACGCAACACATTGCATTGCAATGTATTGCGTACCCCTCTGGCACTCAAGGGGTTTTGTTTTTCTTTACAGCAAGAAGATAGAAGAAAGAAGATACAAGAGAAGAAAGAAGACAGAAGATACAAGAGAAGATAGAAGAAAGAATGGAGAGAAAAGGAGACAGACAGTGGATGACAGGTAAGTTTAACACAGACTTTTTAACGAGCGGTGCTTGGCAGTATGTCAGGCAACGATGGTTAACTTTTTTATTGTTAAGTTCCCAAAACTGGCGTTATTTAGCTGCGTTTTGGGAACTCAACGCACAAAACAGACGTTTGGACACAACACCAGTTTTGTGTCCTAAAGTCCATTGTGCTAAATGTCGGTAGGATATTTGAATACCGACCAAGACATTTTATTTTGTCGGTCGGTATCCATTTTGCCCTACCGACATTTTTCTACTCCAACACTTGGATCGAGCCCTATGTGAGCAGAAAACATGCTGCACTAGCAGATTCATACATTTCCCCCACTAGATTCTAAAAAGATTTAGTAGTTTAGCAAACCTATTATATTATTAGTGTGCTGTAAAAACTGAATTAATCTAAATAGAGAGATCAGCAAAGTAAACTAAAATACATTGCAGGTTAACCTGAGCCGGATTAAGACTCAATGGGGCCCTAGGCAGGATCCTACATTGGGGCTCCCTGCCAGATCGGACCCACTACCCCACCCTTGCCGCAATCCTTTCTCAACTGGCCCATTGTTCTTATGGGTAGATGTACTAGTACTAACTTAACTGAAAGACAAAATTAATGCGTTATTCCCTTGAATGCAGAAAGGTCCCTAAAGCATTACAAAGCAATTCAGTGGACACCTCCCTGACACCCAAGGGGTTAAATATATTAAAAATGTATAACAGAGCTTAGAGTTGAAATAGGGCTACATTAGTGATACCAGAGAGCTTGCAGTCGAAAGCTGGGATACACTAGTGACACCACAGCGCTTACAAGTGAAAGAGCTACACTAGTGATACCACAGAGACTACTATTCTATAACTACTGATGTATTAAATGCATCATATAGATGTACTTTAGTAATGAATAAGATACTCCTTCCTAAGTAAGTGCTTCCATTACACACAGCAGTTATATATATTCAACTGACTGCTGTATGATGGATTCCTACCTAGGTAAGTGCTTCTGTTACACACAGTAATTCTATAGATATACCTGACTGCTGTATGATGGACCCCTACCTAGGTAAGTGATTCCTTTACACACAGTAATTATATATATATATTTAGAGATACCTGACTGCTGTATGACGGACTCCTAACTAGGTAAGTCCTTCTGTTACACACAGTAATTATATAGATTCAACTGACTGCTGTATGGTGGACTGCTACCTAGGTGAGTGCTTCTGTTACACACAGTAATTATATAGATATAGCTGACTGCTGTATGGTGGACTGCTACCTAGGTAAGTACTTCTGTTACACACAGTAGTTATATAGATTCAACTGACTGCTGTATGATGGGCACCTACCTAGGCAAGCCCTTCTGTTACACACATTCATTTTCAGTTTCAGCAGTTATGCACAGTTATTTATTTTACAGGTATCTCCAGATCAGGAGCCGATTGGCCCAGAGGGCAGAGAGAACAAAAATAAATGACGTAATGGATCTGTGATCCCTTCATAACCCTGCCTATCTACACAGTGAATAGTTACTTGCCAAAACACAAAAACATAGGTGCACCACTGTACTGAGAGTATCAAAGGTACTACTGTGGTCAAAAGGGAATGTGCTGGGGTAATTATAAATTAACAAAGAAAAAAGGAAGAAGAGAGAATCCCTATATAGCACCAATCCCACCCTTATTACATATACTTCATGGTTGATATACCAGGTAGAGTTAAATTAACCCAAGGGAGAAAGGGTTAAAAACCGACTTTCAAAAATGAAACTTTATTAGTTACTCATAAAAAGATGGCAAATTAAAAACACAATTGTAACCCATCCATCTAGTTCTAATAGTGATCAAGAATTAGTGGAATCAGAGTAACATAAAGATTCAGATCCCTAAATATCTGTATATAGACAGTGGATGCTATAATGCAATCTGTTCAGAGACTGCAGAGTGATTGCTAATGCATCCACCTTGAATCACAAACTATTATACCCCAGCAAATTGTGGTGGTTACAGTTGTGTTTTTAATTTGCTGTTGTTTTATGAGTATATAATAAAGTATAATTTTTAAAAGTCCATTTTTTACCCTTTCTCTCCTGGGTATATTTATATTTATGCTGAATACATTAACCCAGTGATTCTCAACCAGGGTGCCGTGACATCAACTTAGGGTGCCCCATGTTTTCTATGAAGACTAACAAAAATGGACTTTTAAATAAAGATTTATAGAAATTGTTATGCACATTATGTTTAATTGTGTTATTATGATTGAAAGACCTAATGATAACTGTATATTTATGTATGGAACCTTCATTATGCCCTTGATAAAGTAAATTAAATATGTTAGTGGTGCCCCAAATGTTATAGATTATGTGTTAGGGGTGCCCCGGACAAAAAAAGATTGAGAACCACTGCATTAACCATTTGATTGTTCAAAACATTGTCTTTGACAGCCTCCTGATGTGCACAGGGTTAAATAAAATCTGCATAATTTCCACCCTGTTGATTTATAAGTAAAAGAGGGAGGAGGGCAATTAACTTGATGTTAGGGTCAGGGTGAGTGCTGGATCCATGTAGTCCTGAAAGCTACTTTACTCTATGCAGCAGTGAGTGAGAGAAGATGAACAGATTGAATTCCACATGGTCTTTTATTCAGTCTCATTCATTAGGAGGTTGGGAAGGAACTACTTTATCCTGTCAGTTCAGAGACCCAGTGACTTCAGTGTCCTCTGAGCCAGCCTAAGCAGCAGGAGACATCAACCAAGGCATAATGCTGCTTTTTTAATACTTATAAATGAACCATTTAAGTGCCACAGGAATGCCCAGTACAGAGCATAGAAATGCGCATGTGTCAGGAGAACAGGAAGTCCTGATACATGCAAATTTCCAACTCTGAGCCACTTTCTAGGTGTGCGCAGCCAGCATACAGATAGAGGGAACAGGGAAGAGGTTTTCAGCGGGCCCCCTCATTTGACCGGGCCCTAGGCAGGTGCCTTGTGCACCTTGCCAGTAATCTGGCTCTGAGGTTAGCAAGAAGATTGGAGGCTTTAAGCATGAGATTTGTGGGTTGAGTGTCTTCAGCCAGTGGTTAGCAATTCCCTGAAACCAGTCCATGTTGGGAAGTACCAAAAAGAGGTAAAATCTCTCCAGATCCCATTCTTTATACCAAATAGGTTGATTTAATAATTTAACAGGGAAAAACCATCTGTATTATAGAGGACAAACAAAAAAAATCCCATTGCTTTAAATGGGGCTTTTAAACTCTTGAATGATCTCCAACACATGAAAGTGTTTGAAGGCCCAGTAATTAGGCGCCATAGAAACTTACTAACACTGGAGAGATTTGCTCATTCAAGAGTTTTCTTGCTGCTTAATCTCCCACTTACAACATTATTGCTAACAGACCATAGGTTAAGGGTATGATTTATCACGTAGTACCATAAAAAAATTAGAATTATAATAGCAGCAAACAAGTTCTTATATAAACCAAAGTTCAACAGTGTGATAACTCTGCCATATAATACACTAACACAGTGGATCATAGGATGAGAATAATGAAGGGCAAGGGATGATGCTACAGCAGCAGATTTTAGTGGTAGCAGGCATCTGGTATAAAAAGTAATCTCCCAAATACAAAAATCACCCTATTCCTTTGAAGTGGACTTACACAGCCAGACTACATTGTTTTATTTACACAGTTGGACCAGTAGGGAAGCCTGGATCTGGATGAAAGGCTTGACTGTAATGACTGCCATATTCGGATGTGTATGTGTACTTTTTCACTGTCTTGGATAATCTACTGGCACTTCTTTTGCCCCTGAATAAGAATTTAATGGGGAACAACCTTTAGCGATGATGAGCTCTACTTAGATCCATGAACTTGGTGAAATTCCTTCAATCCCCAGGTCAATGCATGCAGAAAGTGTAAGTTTTGCATATTATTTGTGTATAGATATATGGATTTATAGTTATTAAAGGAACAGTAAAGTTTTAGTAATGAAAAAAAATATTTTATCTAGGTTTTTTGCTGTAGAGTAAAACAAGGTTAGCACTCCCACTGCTAAGAGAAGTTTCATTCATGCATATACATTTTTTTACATTAAACTGCAATTTTCTATTGTGGTCACCAGGTGAGCTGTTCCCATCCTATATAATAATTCGCTAAAGTTTGTCACAAGCCATCATACGCAGTAGAGACAGCTGCACGCAGTGCAGTCATACGCAGTAGAGTCTGCCTGCGCCGTGCTTGATATGGAGCGGGCCGTGAGCGCCCCACTCCGTATCAGCCACGGCGTGGGCAGTTTCCACTGCGCATGACTGCACCGTGACCGGCCGGCACTGTGGCCCGTGTAATGGGCTCTACAACTAGTACATTAATATTTGAAGCCATAGTGAATGACTCAAGCTTATTTGAAAGAGCATAACATAGAGGGCTATGTACGTTAGTATTGGGATGAATATTTAGTTGGGGCTTGTTGATCCAGGGAGAAATCTGATTGCCATTTGGAATCAAGAAGGAATTTTTTTCCCCCCATTCAAGGCAGAATTTTAAATTGCTAATTGAGGGGGTTTTTTTGCCTTCTTTTGGATCAACGATGGTAAACAGGAATAGGAAAAGGTTGAACTAGATGGACGCAAGTCTTTTTTCAACCTAAATTACTATGTAAGCTCTCCTACAAAATGCATTATAAAAAAAATTACATTTTGTACACAAATTGGTTCAGCTGCTAACAGTGTGAGCTGTGAGAAATTCTAAATTAACAATCTATTGGTCCTCTTTTACTCAGTGGGAAAAGCATTGCAATAAATGTTGCTTTTTTTCCACAAAAATGTATACTTGTCCTATAACCAACCATAAGGCTCTTGCACAGAACCGATTATAAGTGGAGAAAGAATATGACAATTTGACATGGTGGGGATATGAACAGAGTTTATTCCACTCACAAATACAGTGTGCTCTTTATTAAGTGCTCTGGAATAAGTGGACAGTTGGTGCAATACAGCATTGGAAAAGTGTTAAAATATACTGATTTTGGGTTTACATCCTAACCTGCAGTAAGAAGGTTAAAGGGTTAAAGTTTAAAAGGTTGTTTGTTCTGGGAGTGTGTGTAATTAATTAATTAAGGGTGGGGGTTTGTGAACAATCACATGTGTAGGCCTGTATAAATGTAGGTACAGGACTCACAGACATACCTGGGAACTCTCTGGTTTTGCCCCGGAGACTCCGGATTTTAGACTGAATTACCGGGTCTCCGGGGCAATGTGTGGATCACCGGGTGGGCAGAGTTTAAATAGAAACTCTGCCCACTTGTGCTCTGTCCCGGCTGGTTCCTCCCACTCCCCGCCCTCATTTTGCAGTTTTTTTTGTCCCGCCCCCCTCCGCGAATAAGCCCCACCCCTTTTATGACGCGAATCGCATTATTTTCTTCACAGGTCGGCACTGACAGGGTTACCCTCCGGGTAGCCCTGTCTCAAAAGTTCCCAGGTATGCTCACAGAACTTTCTCACAAATACAGTGTGCTCTTTATTAAAGGAATAGTAATACTTCGTTTTAACTTTATTTTATTTTGTAGGCATTAAAAAAACATGAAGAATGATATAAGTCTTATCTCTCAAACCTTTATGGTTTATGAGATATTCACAAGCAAAGTTCCCCTCCCCGCCCCTTTTACCTAGTGTAAGCCATCTCTTCTCAGATGTGAATCTGGTTGTATGACCAGACAGATAACAGAAGGGGACAATTTTCTTTGTATGAAAACAATGAAAGCCCTTCTCCCCTTGAAAAGTTTTTCAGCTTTTTCCATTATCTTAATTGAAGATTGTCCCTCTCTGCAGTCTTCCTGGGCACCTCCCTTCTGATCTGGTTGAACAGCGGGGGGGATACTTTGTTTGTGAATATCTCTTAAACCATAAAGGTTTCAGAGATAAGACATATCATTCTTCATGTTTTTTTAATGCCTACAAAATAAAATAAAGTTAAAATGAAGTATTACTATCCCTTTAAGTGCTCTGGAATAAGTTGACAGTTGGTGCAACACAGCAGTTAGTGCAACACAGGAGTTAGAGAAACAAAGGTAAATTAATTGTTTAAATTTTAAGAACTCACATTCACACCATACACGATGAGCAAGCTTGGAGATCTCAGTGCACATCTTGCCATATGTATGCATGCTTGGAACAGCAGTTCCAGGGTCCATACCGCTGTAGCAAGTGTGAGCAAATGGCCTTTCTGGAAGCTCAGACTGCAGCTCTGGAGAGTCATATTGCAACACTGAGAGATATTGACAACCTTGAGAGGAGTCACTTGCTAACTGAGCAGGGTCTAGCTGGGTCACCTAGCAAAGAGGGAGGAGATCAGCTAGAAGGGAACCAGGCACATAGTTGGGTCACATTTAGAAGTGGTTTCAGTGGGGGAGGGAAGAGGAAAAGGGCAGCCAGTCCTGAGGTTCTCCATCCCAACAAATTTGCTCATTTAAGTGAAGATGTTGGGGAGGCAGACCCAGAAGTGGAATTGCTGGAGAAGAATGTTCTCCCTAACAGCTGGAATAACAGCTCCTCTAGCACAGAGGGGATCCAGAGGAAAGAGAAGCCTAGGCAGGTTGTGGTGGTAGGGGACTCTATTATTAGGAGAACAGATAGGGTAATCTGTGGCTCTGATTGCAGCAACCGAATGGTTTGCTGTCTTCCGGGTGCTCGGGTTCCGCATGTTACAGACAGGGTGGACAGATTATTGGGAGGGGCTGTAGAGGATCCAGTTGTCTTGGTGCATATTGGCACCAATGATAAAGTAAGAGGAAGGTGGAGAGTCCTAAAAGGTAACTTTAGGATTTTAGGGAGTAAGATTAGGAACTGGACCTCCAAGGTAGTATTCTCAGAGATACTACCAGTACCATGCACTACGCCAGAGAGACAGCGGGAGATTAGGGAGCTCAATGCATGGCTGAAGTCTTGGTGTAAGAAGGAGGGCTTTGGGTTTTTAGAACACTGGGCTGGTTTTGCTTTGGGGCACAATTTCTATAGTAGGGATGAATTGAACCTGAATGTGAGGGTCTCAAGTGCTTGGGGACAGGATGGCTAGAAGGTTGGAGGAGGTTTTAAACTAGGGCTAGATAGTATAGAAAGGGAAGGTGATGTAGTTAATAACCAGGTGGGTGGATCTGGGGGCTGTGTTAGTACAGATGATAGGGAGAAGTCTATAAAACACATCAAAATTAAATTACAAATTGAACATGGCAGTGGCATAAATTGTATGCTTGCAAATGCCAGAAGTTTAACTGGTAAAACAGGGGAATTGGAGCTGATAGCTGAAATCGAAAACTATGACTTGATTGGCATAACAGAAACACTGTAGGATGACACACATGATTGGTCAATCAATTTGGAGGGCTACATGTTGTTTAGAAAAGATAGGTCAAACAAAAGAGGTGGTGGGGGTTTGTCTGTCTGGTGTCAAACCAGCATTATTGCCTCATTTGTGGGAAGATATATGTGATAACAGTAGTGAACATGTGGAATCACTGTGGGTTAAATTAGTCAATGGGTGTAAAACTGCCCAGAAAATATTATTGGGTATTTGTTATAATCCACCAAACATTGGTGACCTTGAAGAATCACAGCTATTAATGCAAATAGAAAAGGCTTCTCAAATAGGAAAAACTATTATGGGGGATTTTAATCATCCAGAAATAGATTGGAAAAATTGAACAACTAATTCTGCTAAAAGCACTAAGCTTCTGAACTTGTTGAATGACAATTTTTTGTCTCAGCTAGTACAGACCTCAACCAGAGGGGATGTGTGTCTGGACCTGGTAATAACTGACAATGAAGAACTTCTAACATCCTAGTAAGGGAGCACTTGGGAAATAGTGACCATAGTGTTATCGTTTGAGATTAATTCAAAAAAGCAATTTGATATGGGTTCCACCAAAATATTGAATTTTAAAAAGGCTAACTTTAGCAGGTTTAATTCATCCCTTGGTCTCGTTGACTGGGATAGAATATTTTCAGGAAAAAACACAGACGGTAAGTGGAATGCCTTCAAAATAACATTGCAAAAATATACATATAAATGTAACCCCTTTGCAAACAAATACAAAAGAAGCAAATTAAAACCAGTGTGGCTAACCAGTAAAGTAATTCATGAAATAAATAACAAGAAAGCGGCATTTAAACATTATATAGCTGAGGGATCAGGAGAGGCATTTGCAGAATACAAAAATGCCAACAAAACCTGTAAAAAGGCGATTAAATTAGCTAGACTGGAGAATGAAAAAATGTATTGCTAAGGAGAGCAAGAACAACCCCAAAAAAATCTATAAATACATTAATAGCAAAACATTAAAGTCTGATAATGTTGGGTCCTTGTTATCTGAAAAGGTGAGATGGTCAGTGGGGACAGAGAAAAAGCAGATATTTTAAATAATTTCTTTTCTTCTGTTTTTACCAAGGAAGGCCCAATGGACAAGAGCCTGCAAACTACTTTTACAGAACATTCACAGCAAGCATGGGATTGGCTAACACAAGAAAAAGTGTTAAAACAATTGAATGGTGTTAAGGTAGACAAAGCCCCGGGGCCAGATGGTATATACTCACGGTACTTAAAGAGCTAAGCCAGGCCCTGGCCAGACCGTTACTTTTGATTTTCAGGGATTCTTTTATTTCA
Source organism: Rhinophrynus dorsalis (assembly GCA_037306005.1). Taxonomy (NCBI): domain Eukaryota; kingdom Metazoa; phylum Chordata; class Amphibia; order Anura; family Rhinophrynidae; genus Rhinophrynus; species Rhinophrynus dorsalis. The sequence continues at coordinate 342,779,383 of CM074722.1, read as the reverse complement.
GGTATGGTGCCCACGGATTGGCGTAAAGCAGATGTGGTGCCCATATTTTAAAACGGATCAAAATCCCAGTCAGGAAATTACAGACCTAAAAGTTTGCCATCTGTGGTAGGGAAGCTGTTTGATGGGTTGCTAAGGGAATATATTCAAAAATTCAGCATGAACAGAAATATAATTAGTAGGGGCCAACATGGCTTTGTGAAAGACAGGTCTTGTCAAACTAACTTGATTGCATTTTATGAAAGTGAGTAAAAATATAGATGTGGGAGCGGTGGTTGATGTGATCTATTTAGACTTTGCCAAGGCATTTGATACGGTTCCACACAACAGGTTACTGTACAAATTGAATGAAATAGGCTTAGGAGAAAATGTTTGTGCGTGGATTGGAAACTGGCTAAAAGATGGAATGCAAAGAGTGGTAGTAAATGGGAACTTCTCCAATTGGACAAAGGTAATAAATGGAGTACCTCAGGGATCTGTCCTGGGTCCTCTTCTTTTTAATCTGTTTATTAATGATCTCCCAGAGGGCATAGGGAGCCATGTATCAGTGTTTGTTGATGACACGAAATTAAGTAAGGTAATAAAGTCTGAACTAGATTTGTCTTCATTACAAGAGGATTTGGACAAATTGAGTAACTGGGCAGGCAAATGGCAAATGAGATTCAATACAGACAAGTGTAAAGTTTTGCATTTTGGTTATAATAATAAAAATACAACATATAGTTTAAATGGCGTTTCTCTAGGGAAATCTACTAATGAAAAGGATTTGGGAGTAATGGTAGACAATAGACTTAGCAGTAGCTTGCAGTGCCAACTGGCAGCTGCAAAGGCCAATAAGATATTGGCATGTATCAAAAGGGGTATTGACTCAAGGGAGGAAGATATTATTATGCCTCTTTACAGGTCCATGGTAAGACCCCACCTAGAATATGCTATTCAATTCTGGGTGCCCTTTCTGAAAAAGGGCATTATGGAACAAGAGAAAGTGCAGAGGAGGGCTACAAAACTAGTAAGGGGAATGGAAAGTTTTAGTTATGAAGAAAGGCTAGAAAAGTTAAACTTGTACACACTAGAGAAAAAGCATCTTAAAGGGAATATGATAACACTATATAAATATGTTCAGGGTCCATACAAAGGGCTCTCCAAAGACCTGTTCATTAAAAGAACAGTACAAAGGACAAGGGGCCATCTGCTTAGACTTGAGGAAGGGAGATTTCATCTACAGCAACGGAATTGTTTCTTTACGGTAAGGACAGTAAATGTATGGAATTCACTGCCTGAGGAGGTGCTGCTATCAAATACATTAGATGCCTTTAAAAAGGGCCTGGATACTTATTTAAAAAAGCAGAACATAGAGGGCTATATACATTAGTATTGGTATTAATATTTAGTTAGTGCTTGTTGATCCAAGGAGAAATCTGATTACCATTTGGAATCAAGAAGGATTTTTTTCCCCCATTCAAGGCAGAATTTGAAATTGCTGTATTGAGGGGTTTTTTTGCCTTCTTTTGCATCAACTATGGTAAACAGGAATAGGAAAAGAGTTGGACTGGATGGAAGCAAGTATTTTTTCAACCTAAATTACTATGTTACTATGTCACTGGTTATTCAAGGATGTGACCTCTGGCATTGTCAGGAGAAGAACATGGCTCTTTGGGTGACCTTGATGATTCAGCATCATACGTCTGGTTTCCATTGCAGGTGATCAAATCCTTATTGAATAAGGATGGGCAAAACTGTTCACCTCAATAGCAAAACATGCATAAAAGAGCACTTCCTGCTTTCCACAGGAATTCCCATGAAAACAGTGTTAAGATAATTCTTGCCTGAGATATCTGCCTAAACAGAGACTCTACTGAGACAGATAAAGAGATAGATTCTATGCGGACAGACATAAATAAATCATACATTAAAGACCAACATACAGGTACAAGTTTAAATGCTGTGCTCAGGGCCGGATTTATCAACAGGCCGCCAAATTTTCAGGGGAGCCTGGCAATGGCCTGCCATGACCACCAATCTGCCCATACAACTGCGCCCCCACCCCGAGTGTCTGCTCACCACTGTCTTCTTGCGGGGCAATGTGATAATACGCAGCAGCGCAGTATGCTGTACGTCTCTGAGTAGTTTGCACGGCTGCATAGATACAGGATCGGACCAGGAGACACTGGTAGCTGCACGCAGCAGAGCAATGCTGGGCAGAGGTCTGACACTGACGGAGAGGAAGACTGAGCTCTCTTCCCCGATGCCCACCATAAGGTAAAGTCAGAAGGGTCATTGTCAATAAATATGGGAAGTAACCTGACCATCAATGCCCAGATGGGTGCCACATATCATAGTCAGCTGTCTACAAACAATTAAACAGACATAACTAGCTGACTGATATACAAATCATGGCATATACTCCCACAAAAGAATTGCAAATATCAGAATGAGAGCAGATATAACATATAGAATAATGGAAGCTGAATGGACCTGCATTCTACACATCACCAGCCTGGACGTGACAGGAAAAAATATATATTTGCATTAACATTTTTTGTGGGAGTATATGCCATGACTTGTGTATCACCCAGCTAGTGATGTCCGTTTAAGTGATTGCCAATGGCTGCCTATGCGATTTGGTGCCCATATGGGCATTGATGGTCAAGAATTCTCTTTGACACATGCACATAATTGCACAGTATAAGTTACTTCCCATATTTATTGATTTTCAATCCATAGTATTGATCATTTTTTATATTTTAAATGTATGGCTCTCTTGTAATATTGCCAGAACAAAAAAAAATACTGTTTTAAAAATAACTGTATTAAAAGACTTGATTTGGATCAACTTACCTTGTGGTGAAAGCTCCCCTTCAACAGTTTTACTGAGTGATTATTAATGTGCAAGTATAGAGGATGGCTGTTTATTCTGTTTTTAAATATATAGATATAACAATCCTATATAATAATTCTCTAAAATGTGTGTAACGCCGCAACATGTGAAGTAGACACTGCTGCGCGTGCTGCAGTCATGGGCATGACTGCCCCGCGACCGGGTGACAGTGGCACTGTGGCCCGTGAAACGGGCTGTTCAACTAGCATATATATAAAATGTCTTGGCACTTAAGTAAACAGTAAAGAACATGAACCCATAAAGAAAATATGTATAGAATATACATATATATATATATATATATCCTATAAAACAAGTTGCTAATGCATGGTTGTCAGAAGCTGTCATGCGCAGTACAGATGGCTGTGTGCACTGCAGTAATGCGCAGTACAGACTGCCCGCTCCGCGGCTGATAACGGAGCAGGGCACTCTGAATTTGGAGTGCCCCGCTCTGTTATCAGCTGCGCCATGGGCAGTCTCTACTGTGCATGACTGCACCATTGCCGTTGCTGCCTGGCACTGTGGCCTGTGTACACGAGCTGTTCAACTAGTATATATATATATAACATATTACATGTTTTAATAAATAGCAGTATTGTTTAATAGTTCACATTTTATTATGAATTTGTGTTCTCTATTGTTTTTCTAAGTGCTAAGACATTTTATATAATTTTTTTTTTTTGGATCCTCTATGGTGGTCCCTGGCTGTGCTTCTCACACGCACACTCACTCACTCCTACATCTGCAAGGATAAGAGGGGCAAGCATATACTGCAGTATGGTAGTATTTCACCTGCTTAACCCACTCATACTCACTATTATTGACTAAGCAGCAGTACAGTTCAACATCCACAGCCCTAGCTTCTGAAAATGCAGTGCCACTGACACCTACTGCTAGTACTATAGCAACATCTAGTCCTACTAGTAGTAGTAGTAGTACTAGTAGCAGCAGTAGTAGCAGTAGCCCTTCATGAACCCCTTAATCTATGAAATCTACCATATGGAGAAACTTCACTAATGATCCAAAAGCGAAAAATGTTGCTATTGGTTATCTTTGTAAAAAAAAATGAGCAGAGAGGAAATCATCACCATCTAGCAGTAAGCTCTCACAATTAGGGCCCTCGCTACCATTTGTTTTCATCTGTTTCTGTATATCATTGTACGTTCTTCTTTCCCTCATATTGTCCAGTGCTGTTGATTATGCTGGTGCTCAATAAATAAAAGATAATGCTAATAAGGTCCTGTACTACTGAGTAATATGATTTGTATTTCTTAAGTATTTTTTGTAATCAGGCTTCAAACCTTTGCTCTATTAGTGCCTCATACTAAAACAGACCTAAGGTTCTTCTGCTAAGTGATTAGATTTATAACGCCACGTGCAAATATTTAACAAACCCAACAATTAGACTTTGCTTTATCTATTCCAATATGATAACAGTTCAAAATCTTCACTGATAAAAAAAAAATATGCAAAGCCAGGTGTTTCATGTAGAATACATTATCTAGCACAGAGGTTCTCTTTTCTTGCTCAAAGCAACCTTGATAAGAAGTATGGAATTTTTGGGGTCCACCTAACATATCTGAAGTAATTTGTCAAGGAGTAAGAAAGGGCACCATAACATAAATACATTGTTAACTTTATATCGCACAATCAAAATAATAAAAAGAAACAAATTGTGCATAACATAAATATAAATGTTAAACTCTGCATTACCATTTTTGTCAAAGGCTTTATAGAAAAGAGTGTAAAACCTAAGAGGATGTCCGAGGTACACCAAATTGCCACGGGACCCTGGTTGAGAACCACTGGTGGTATCATGTTAAAATTCTGAGTTCCAATCAGAATGCAGGTCTCTGTTTAATGGGGCTTTTGTTTATTTCTCTACAGTTTTAACTGTCCATCGAAGCAGGATTATAACAGGATTTGGGGAACAGAAAACAATTTGGAAAAAATTAGGAAACTCTCCAGTCAGAAAACGCAGCTGTCCACTTCCCTATGTTATCTAAAGGAGCTTTGTTATTTACTAAATATAGGAACATTACTAGCTAGGCTTCATATGACCAGAGGGGTAATCAATGGGCCTCCAGCTCTGTGGATGATGGGAGTTGTAGTCCAACAACAGTGGAAAGGTTTTGTCCTGCTTAAAAGAGTTTGTGAAGGAATTAATGCTATCGTGCTTACTAGAATGAAATCAGCAGGAACATCAGTTTCTTGGAAAAGGATTTTTTTCTCAATTTACATAGAAATCAAAGTGCATCTGATCCCATCTAACATAGTAACATAGTTGATGAGGCTGAAAAAAGACATGCGTCCATCAAGTCCAGCTCATGTCAGATCATCCCTGTTGATCTAGAGGAAGGCAAAAAAAATGTAAGCCATTTCCAATTAAGCACCAAGTGAGTAAAACAATCCTTCATGCCTGACTCCAAATGGTAGTCAGACAGTTCACTGGATCAACATCCTATCTGCTTTAAATCCAAATGTCATATTTCTCAGTACTGCCCTGTGCTAGATACTTTTTTGAAAGCAGTTACAGTATCTGCAAGCACAGCATCCCTAGGCAAACCAACAACTGCAAAAGGACAGAAAAATAATTCCCAGAATTCCAATTAATTTAAACAGGGCCTTTAATTCCTGGAATACTATAGAGATAGTCAACATTTTGTGAAGCAATACATTGGCAACCTTTTAAGGGATTAATAGACCCATTTAATCAATTGGAATTTTCATTTGTCTGGTATGCCTCAGAGTTGCTCCAGTTCTTATTAAATCAGTCTCTTTATGGGGCAAATGTGCAAATTCCCCAGGGCAACTCCACTGGCATAACCACTAACATCAGTGACTGTGCTTCTGCTACAAAAATGTAATCCCCTGCCTAGGGTCAGATTTGCATCCCAAGGCACCCGAAGTGAACCATGTACCTCCCAAAGCCACATCTCTACTCGTACTATGACCCCACCCCAGCCACTCCTGGCACAGAAAACACATTGACTTTTAAAGTAGAAACACTAAAAAGATCTCAAATAAACTTCCCAGGAGAAAAGAGTAAACGGTTAACTGTCCAAATATGAATATAAACTGAAGATTACGGCAGTTTATGAGCTGGTCAATAAAGCAACAACCACAAGTTAATTTGGCTAGTTTATGTTTATAACTAAAATCTTCCAGTCCCTTTATCAAATCTGTTGCAAATCTCTGTACTTTGACCAGTAAAATAATTCATTCTTAACCCCTTAGGGTCCGACGATCCCGCGGTATCTGGTCCTTTAAGGACCAGATAGACGCGTTCGACGTGCCGTCCTACATGACTGATCACGTGGGGCAGCACATCAAAAGGAGGACTGAAAGAGACCGCTCCGGTCTTGGAGCGATCAATTTCAGTCCACGGTATTACTCACCGCGCTCCTGCAGGAGCGCGGTGAGTAAAAGTACGTGACGTACCAGGACCGTCACTGGTCCTTATGTGCCGGACCAGCGTGACGGTCCGGGTACGTCACAGGACGCGAAGGGGTTAAGAACTGGTGCCAAAAACTTCCCTAGTTTAGATGAGGTATTACCAATCCTATATAATAATTCGCTAAATCGTGTGTAACGCCGTGACATGCGCAGTAGACACTGCTGCGCATGCTGCAGTCATGCACAGTAGAGACTGCCCGCGCCACGGCTGATAGAGCTGTGCGCTCCGAAGGAGCGTCCAGCTCTGTATCAGCCGCAGCGTGGGCAATCTCTACTGCGCGTGACTGGCCCGCGACCGGGTGGCTGTGACACTGTGGCCCGTATAACGGGCTGTTCAACTAGTGATATATAAAGATTTATATTCATATTCTGTTCTACCAGGGGCATCCAAGATATTTTTAACCCTTTGAGTGCCAGAGGGGTACGCAACGCATTAATTGTGGTCTACATGATCACATGATCAGAAAGCAATATGTGTGAAGGCCACATTATTTTTTTATTGATAGCAATAGTTAATATAGCCTGTTGGCTATTCAAAATATGCATTTATTTATTGAACAATTCAGTCACAATGCTGATATTTACAATAATGGCATCCTCTACACTCCCCCACTTACCCTCCCTAAAACCTTTCCAGCATTACAATAACCTTGCATGCAAATGATTTAATTCTCCTCCCCTCCCCTTGCATTCTTAGTGCAAATAGTTGAAGTGTGTGGTATTCTCTATGGTGAAGTGACCATCACACATCACCGAACACACTTGGCCATAGCATTGCCCCTTTTTGCCTCTCCCCCAGTTTAATTCTGAAGCTAACTGCACTATAGGTGAAACCATCTGCACGGTGGCATGCAGATTAAGGTTCCCCAGATTCATAAATGGCTCCATTTAAATCAATTGGGATTTTGATACATTTTATTTGTTTCCTATAGTATAGATGGTGTACCACAGGATTGCTCCACTTTATGTGTGCAAATAGCACATCACTTAGAGTGAAAGAAGGAGTTCCATATCTCCCCTTTTGTTAACCCTACAGATGCTAGGGAGGATGTCTGGTATTCTGAATCTTCAGCATCCATGGGTTTAAATAATAAAGCACATACTATTTTATATATATATATATATATGTATACAGATATTTATTAGTGTTGAGCGAGCGTGCTCGGCCGATGCTCGGATCGGCTCGAGCATCGCTCTGCTCGGCACATGGCGGTACTCGTCGAGTACCGCCATGTGCTCGCCCGCCATGTTCGGGTGGCGGGGATCTGTGCCGGAAGAGGCACAGATCTGAAGACGCTCCGCTGGACCACCAGGGACTGGAGGTACGGGGGCATTGCGGAGATGAAGGGGGCATTGCGGAGATGAAGGGGGACATTGTGGAAGAGGGGCATAGACTCTATGCCCCTCTTCCACAATGTCCCCCTTCATCTCCGCTATGCCCCTCTTCCACAATGTCCCCCTTCATCTCCGCTATGCCCCTCTTCCACAATGTCCCCCTTCATCTCCTCTATGCCATAGAAGAGATGAAGGGGGACATTGTGGAAGAGGGGCATAGCGGAGATGAAGGGGGACATTGTGGAAGAGGGGCATAGCGGAGATGAAGGGGGACATTGTGGAAGAGGGGCATAGCGGAGATGAAGGGGGACATTGCGGAGATGAAGGGGGCATTCAGAGATGAAGGGGGCATAGCGGAGATGAAGGGGGGCATTGACCAGGCACCCTCCCCTCATCAGAGCAGGGGGTGCCTGGTGTAATGCTCGTGTCGCCCCATTCATTTGAATGGGGCTCGGGTGCTCGGCCGAGCACTCGAGCCTCAGGGGGTGCTCGGTCAGAGCACCCGAGCACCCGAGCATCGGGGTGCTCGCTCAACACTAATATTTATTCCTAATATATTGTATCGCATATCATGGGTCATGTGTGCGATACTTATTATATCTCTACATACATAAGGAAAATGGACAATAAAAATAAGGAATTGGGGGGTGGAGTGTCCTGCGGTGCTCCCGGCCCTGGAGATTTTAAAGCGTCCCTAAGCTGTATTTTATGTGCTTTTTCTGTGGCACATGCTAGGTACCCTGGTGCCCCTACTTGAGATGCCTGGAAAGAAGTGGAAAATGGCTTCAATTAAGGCATATCTGATGGATAGATCAGTCACTGACTCTCCACTGTGGAATCCAAGATGTCCACAGCATGCAAGGAAAATTGGCCTTGTGGAAATGGTGACCCTCTCACCCGAGCAGACTTACAGACTAAGGAGGACCTGAAGCACTTTCTATTTAAAGATGACTTGAAGCATCTACCCACTCACCCAGATCTCGAGGAGATGGTGCGGGTTTTATGAATGGCGCTCCAGTCGGATACCTCCACTATCCATTCAGACATAAAGCAAGTGGGTTCCCACGTGGAGGAGCTGGAAGAGTCCACTAAGGGTCTGCTCTCGTCCCACCATGACCTGCATCAGAGACTTACCTCCCAGGAAGATGAGCTACACTACTTGCGAGCCCTCCTTGACTATGTTGAAAATAGGGGCAGATGTAAGAATATTAGAATTCGTAATCTACCTGAATCCATTTCTCAGAAAGACCCCCGCTTCCATGAACCGGAGTGTGAGGGGAAGGGTGCGTGACTGCAAGACGGGCCATTCAGTGGGAAAATAATTTATAAATATTGTGATTTCAGGGACGGGGTATTACCTCCCTGTCCATGAGGATTCTGGGGTCTGCTAGGGTATAAAGGCTTTCCCCCTGCGGCACTGGGCACCATTTTGTGCAGGAGAGAAGCCTCAGGGGGAATAGAATATGTTTTAAATTAGTTTGTTTTCTGTTATGGATCCTGAGGCACTTACTGCACTACTTGACCGAGTTCGGACGCTCGCCTAAGTGAACGGTGGAGCCTGGCTGACGCAGCTGCTGGAAGGTGCTTCTCCAGCAGCTGTTAATGCCCCAAGTACAGATAATGTTGCTGTTTCTCCAGAGAGGGAGGCTTCAGTGTGACTGTGAAGGTCTAGGCCTTCTTCACGTTATAGCCCTTCACCATCCTCTTCCCGTGCCCGTTCTTTCTCTGCTATGCCAGACAGGGGGTAGGTGCCTCCCATACATGCAACCTCTAGTCATTGCCCTGATGAGCAAGGGCGCTCAAAGTGGTGCAGTGGTCCTGGACGAGCTGCTGTGGCCTCTGCTATTGCTCCTCCTCCTCCAGTTGTTCCAATCAGCTCCAGGTCTGATTGCAGGGACTCGGCTGGGCCTGGTCATCATCCTAGGCCTTCACAAGATGGCTGATCTTCCTCATGCCATTCCAGGAGCCCTCTAGTGGGATCTTGCTCAAGGGCTCTACATCCCGCGAGGTTTGGGCTGGATTCAACAGGGTCTTCGGCTGCTGTGGAGGCGTCCTTCCGGAGTGCTCCAGTATCAACAATGGGCTCACCAGTCTTAGCTTCAGCGGCAGGCTGCAGCACTGGGTCACCTGCTTCACGTCCCTCTGCTTTGGTGCAGTGTTCCAGGACATCAGGTGCACACAGATCCCCCAGTACCCCAAGAAGTGAGCGTTCTGTCCAGATGATTTCCCCTGTTGCATTCTGCTCAGGAATTTCATCAGATTCAGAGGAGGAAACGCATGTGCGGCCTCCAGTGTGGTCTACAGTGGTCCCTATTGACCAGACAGGTATTGGGGCTTGGGAATCTGTTGCAGATAGAGCGGTCAGGATAGAAGTCAGCAGATAGGCGATAGTCAAGGCTTAGTTATGGCTTTGCGTGCGGTGCTTGATAAGCAGAAGTCAGGTCCAAACACTGCGCCTGCCACCCCTGCTCAGTTTCCTTATCGTTCTTTAGTTAGAGCTGGTTTAGGTCAGATTTGCTCTGCTGCGCCATTGGGTTTTCATGTAGCGGTTGACGTGAGAGAAAATATTTGGCAAGGCGAGTTTGTTGATGTCCTGTCACTTGTCCAACCTGACAAGGAGGACGTCGCGCTGAGGCGGGTGAAGAAAAAAGTAAAGTCCCTCGCACGTTTGGGAATTGGTTACAAGGGTTTTCGATTTTCACAAGTATTTTATGTGAGAAGTTTACTGAGTGGGGCCCTTCTCTTTTTTCTTATCTAGACATGATCTGGGGTGCCTATAAAGTGTATGGTGGTTTGTGTTGGTTCCGGTATGACGAACAGTTTAGTCAGTGGATGGCATGCAGACCACAGTTGGGGTTTGATTGTCAGGATGTCAACCTTTGTTTGCTCCTAATGATCCCCCACAGACCTACCCCCTTTCCAGGGGGCGCCGGTGTCTCAGCTCAAGCCGGGGGATCGGCAACCTCCAAGAAAGGACATTGCTGGATGTACAACGAGAGTCACTGTAGGTGGTATGCATCATGCCATTTTAAGCATGAGTGCTATCACTGTGGAGGTCCCCACCCTGCGGCCCACTGCTTCAAGAAGTCAAGAAGGTTGCAATTATTCGGGACGGTTTTCATGATGGTTTTTGGATCCCGTTTGTCCCATTTGAGGGAGTTTTTATGTCCGGAAATTTGAAGTCGGTTGTGGGTTCGGAATCTCTCATCTGTGAAAATTATTGTGCAAAATTGATATAGGCCGCATGCAAGGCCCCTTTGATTCTTCTCCATTCTGTAACTTCCAGGTTTTTCCATTGGGCCTGGTTCCGAAGAGGGAGCCAGGTAAGTTCAGGACAATTCATCAACTGTCGTATCCTAAGTGCGAGTCAGTCAATGACGGTATCACCAAGGAGGAGAGTCAGGTTCAGTTTTGATTGCGCACTTTCCTTGTGAGGGCAGTGGGTCAGGGATGTCTGTTGGCAAAATCTGACATCCGGTCCACTTTTCGTCTCCTTCCGGTCCAACCAGATTGTTTTCATTTGCTGGGTTATTATTTTGAATTGTTTAGTTTGTTTTTGGATTGGGTCATCAGGCAGGTGGTAGGCATTCATTCAGTGCTGCACTACCTTGATGACTTCCTTTTTGTTGGTCCCCGTGATTCTGAGGAATGTGTGTCGCTGTTATCTGGTTTTCGGGGAATGGCCGCTCATTTTGGAGTCCCCCTGGCGTAAGAGAAGACGGAGGGTCCCCTGTTGTCGTTGGGTTCTTTGGCACCTGCCACATTATCTTCTTACTCAGCAGTGTGGCGAGAATAGGTATGTAGGTATTCAGTTACAGGGCCTCCCTCATCTAGGGAGCAAGCAGTACTGTCCTACTTGTTGGACCTTTTGGATTGAGGGGTCGGGCCGACTATGGCTGACCTCCATTTGGCTGCCTTGTCTTTTCTTTTCCAGCTTTGCAGTTAGGAGGATTCTACTAAATGTTATATGGTATGAAGGGTCATTAAAGGGTGGAAGCGTTGTATGGCAGCTAGGCCTGACGGCAGGCATCCTGTCTCTTTGTCCATTCTTACTCGTTTATGTGGGATTTTGTCAGTGGTTTGTAGGGATCAATTTGAAGAGTGTATGTTTAAGTCAATTTTTGTTGTTTCTTTTTTCAGAGCTTTTAGAGTTGGGGAAGTGGTATCACAAGGTGCTGGGCCTTTTGGTGTGTTTCATTTCTCCAATGTGGATATTTTGCCTGTGAGTGTGAAGTTCCGGATTCGTGCTAGTAAGACAGATCAGTTAGGTTTGGGGAAGGTGGTAGTGCTGAGCGCTACGGGTGAGCTGTGTTGTCTTGTCAGTGTGATGTCAGAGTATCTTCATCTTAGAGGCTCGGGTCTGGGCCCTCTTTTCATTCACACAGATGGTCGCCCAGTCTCCCATTTTCAATTTCAATCAGTTTTTAGAAAAGGTTTGTCTTTGCTGGGCCTCAATCCTCAGGAATTTGCTTCCCATTCCTTCCGCTTAGGGGCCACCACTGTTGCAGCGTCCACAGGTTTTTCGGAGTGCCAGATTAGGGAAATAGGCTGCTGGAGGTCAGGGAGATTTAGGTCTTATGTTCGCCCTCACTTGCTTTCTTGATTGTTTTTCAGGTCGTTCCCCAGTCATGGTTTGGATCCTGGGCCACTTATTCATCTTTTGGGGGTCGCAAAGAGCTGAGGATCGGTGCTATGGCAGGAACTTGGGGTTTCCATCGTCTGTGACTAGGATTAGGTGGAGGGGTGTTCGGGGGCTTTGTTGGTCTAAATTACGGAAAGATTGTTTCTATATTCGCAGTGTAGTTTCGGTTCAGACCATACTGGTACTGAGCGCTGGCGGCAAAGATTTGGGTGAGATCAGGACTGTGGACTTGATCAACACTATGAAACAGGATATAGCTCATTTTTATGCCCTGTTTAATTGTGTAGTGGTAGTTTGGTCTGAGGTGGTTCCGAGACTGCTGGAGGGGTGCTAGGGATGCTAGCGCACTAGAGACATGTAGGAGGAAATTGAATATGACGGTTCCACGTTTTGTGTCCAGAATCAGTGGAGTTGTGATTCACCATAGGGAGTTAGAGGGTCCAAATTTGGCCCTATTCCATCGGTGTGATGGGGTGCATCTCAACCCTGTCAGTCTGGACATCTATAATGTGGGGTTGCAGGAGGGCATTGAGAAGGCATTGGCTGTGGTAGGGAGCTGCTCCCATTAGGGGAGCTGAGGTGGAGGGGTGGGTCCTCTCCAACGGTTGGAGGGGTAATTTGCCCTAGCGGTTTTGGAGAGTTAGTCTCTTACTTCTGGGCTGACAGTGCCAGTGGGAGCGGAGACTCATGGGAGTTGTGGTGTTTCGTGCTGGGGGGGCAGGCATACTCTTGATATGCTTATTTGTTTAATAAAATGCTATGGCCTTTTTCTTCCCAAAAAGTTTGTAGTGTGGTTTATTGGATGGGAAGAAGGGATACTTGGTGTGTTTGGGGGGTCCTCTGCAGTCAAGACCCTCCCTTCCTTGAACCGGAGTGTGAGGGGAAGGGGGCATAACTGCAAGACGGCCCGTTCAGTGGGAAAATAATCCATGAGGATTCTGGGGTCTGGTAGGGTATAAAGGCTTTCCCCCTGAGGCACTGGGCACCATTTTGTGCATCAGAGAAGCCACAGGGGGAATAGAATTTGTTTTAAATTAGCTAGTTTCCCACCCTCCCTCCCCCTTTTTTATTGTTGTCACAGTGCATATGTTGTTGGGAGGCGGGGTGGGTCCTCGCCAACGGTTGGAGGGATAATTTGCCCTAGTGGGTTTGGGGAGTTAGTGTCTCACTCGTGGGTTGAAGGTGCAAGTGGGAGCAGAGACTCATGGGAGTTGTGGTGTTTCGTCATCTTCCCCCCCTGGTGCGTGCTGGGGAGCAGGCATACTATTGATATGTTTATTTGTTTAATAAAATGCTGTGGTCTTTTTCTTCCCAAAAAGTGTGTAGTGTGGATTATTGGGTGGTAAAAAGAAGGGATAATTGGTATGTTTGGGGGGGTCCTCTGCAGTCAAGACCTACGGCCAGTGCTCCAAAGTATCTTTGCATCAATATTGGGGGAAGGCCCCAGTGACATCCAGATTTCAGCACGCTCATCAGGTGCTCCGACCCCGTGCTCAGGAGAGCGACAGGGCCCATGATGTTGTTTGCTGCCTTTTATCCTTTATGCAGAAAGATGCTATTATGAAGCAAACCAGGCAACTGCATGAAATTAAATACGAAGGTGCAATCAATCAGCTCTACAATGGTTTATCGCCTTATACACTTCAAATGAGGAGGGCACTTAAACCCCTAATTGATGTGCTGAGGTAAAATCATTATGCTTACAGATGGGAATTCCCGTTTACACTTATTGTGACTCATGATGGTGCCACACATGTTTTGAAGACGTCTGCTGATGTGGCTAAACTTTGTGAGCTTCTGAATTTTGCTCTGATTCGGTTACCTGACCCCTGTATTCAACAGAAAGAGCACCTTCTTGTCCTGCCGAAACTATCGCCATGTTGGCAGGCTGCGCATCTGAAGAGGAGACAGGGTGGCTTTTCTACTGAATCTTCCCCTGCAAAAGTCACCTCAACTGTGAACTGACAACCTTTGGCATAACTTTGGTACAGATTTGCAAACAGACGTGTTCTCCCTTTGCTGTATGGACTGAGAACTATACGTTTGGATGTTTATTTTTCTACTGACAGTGCATAGTTCTGCTTTCCCAAGGGTGTTCAACTATGTTAAATGCTAGTACATAGTCAGGTTTATTTGCAAGTCTGGCACTTTTACTTCTTGTGCAGCTGGAGTCTGGCTCAGGCTCCATGAGATTTCAATGCACTCTGGGTTCCTCTTTTGTTTTTTTTTGTTTGTTTTTTTGGCTATACCAGTCTGCCTTATGTTCTACTACATGATTGTTCCTGCTTAATATGTGCTGCACTGCTTTGAGGAGGGAGTTCCATTGGAGGCTCCGGGATTCTTGGGTTGTTCCCCTTCCAGTCCGCCATCCACCCCTTTCCTTTTAGCCACCTAGATGTGGAACACCCCTTTTTGCCTCTTCTTATGTGATACCCACTCGACCTTGTCTCCCCACCCTCTAGCTCCTAGCCATCCCTTATTGTGATCTATATTATGTGTTGGGTTACTGCCTTATGGGGTGTTCCCTTGCACGTGGGCCCCCATGGATATCCTTCTCCTGCGAGTGCATTGAGATCAGGCCTGAGCAGCTCCTTAGCTTACAACAAGTTTCAGCATAATAGTCTTAAAGAGATAGTAATGTTTCATAATAAAAGCAGCTCTTATTAATCATCATAGTATTTGGGTCATGGAGAGTGTTATTTCAATATGGTCAGAGTTGTAGTTCAAGAGTAATTGAATGATAAAGTATCCCCCTCCCACCCATTTAACTGATGTAACACTGCTCACCTCAGAGCAGCAGGGTGTGTCCAAGTGGATTGCAGAGAGGGACAATCTTCAATTAAGATAAGGGAAAAAGCTGAAAAAAACTGTCAAGGGAGGGCAGGGTTTTCATTGTTCTCACAGTAAGAAGATTGTCCCTTGCTGTGAGCTGTCTGGTCTATGGACCAGATTCCACATCTGAGTGGAGGAGGCTTACACTAGTTAAAAGGGGCGGGAGGGGGAAACATTATCATTCAATTACTCTTGAACTACAACTCTGAAATAACACTCTCTATGGCTCAAATACTATGAAGATTAATTGGAGCTGCTGTTTTTGTGAAACATTACTATCCCTTTAAGGGACAAATGAGCCTACACTGGGTGGGGGATGGTCCAGCTTCCGGATCCGTGCGCTGTCAGGATTGCACAGGCGGTTTGACCATTGCTCATCCAGATACCACTCTTCTCTGGGGCAAGGTTCTCTGTGTGGCATTGGCTGGTCTCTTTACACCTCTATTTTTTATTTTTTCCCCACATGCAGCCACTCTTCCCTCCTCCCCGAGTTGACAGCTTCATATTTTTGCTACAGGTCACAGGTTCTGGCAATTGACTGACACCTATGTGTGGCAGACTTGTGTTGGGTGTTCTGTGCCCCCGGGGTGGTCTGGGGAATACCAATATCCTTCCCCTGTCCCTCCTCTGTTCTCACTCTTTATCCCCTCCTGCCCATTTTTCCCATCTTTTGTCTCTTTCTTTCTAAATGCTGCCTCTGAATCTGTCCCCTTCTCTGGTCTCCCAGTGGATCTCCACTCTCATTTGCTAGAAGCCACTTTTCCCCTCTTTACACATGGCAGATGATTGGGTGCGCAGGTGTACTTTCTACAGGAGATGCATTTTTCTTCCCTCTCCCCACGCATCTTGTCCCGCTCAGACTTCCCTCAACAATTCTATAGCTCTGCTGAAGTTAAAAAAAGAGGAGTCGGTGTACTCATACATCGCTCCCTCCCCTTTGTTCTTGAATCACAAGTGCAGGACACGGAGGGTAGGTTCCTATTTGTTAGTGGTACTGTGGGAAATATGATGTTGACACTGGCCTCCATTTATGCTCCGAACACGAAACAAGGTTTATTTTTGCCTCACACTCTGTCCCACCTATCTGACTTCCATAGATGCATGGTGACTTTAGGGGGCAACTTGAATGTGTCTTTGATTCCAGAGGAGGACTGCGCCATGTGTTGCTCATCCCTCGCGGCCTCAGTCCTTCGCCTCCATTCAGAGGTTTCTTCATAGTTTATACCTCATTGATGCCTGGCGGCTTCAATCTCCTGCCGCAAGGGACTTAACCATTTTCTCCCATCCGGCGAATTCTTACTCACAAATAAGTTACCTTCTCTTGTCACAGGCCCACATTCACTACCTTTTGGACACCTGGATACTCCTGACTTGGTCAGACCATTCCCCAGTTTTGCTCTCCCTACATATCCCTCTCTCCCTGCCATTGTGGTCTTCTTGGAAGCTGGATCCTTCTCCCTGACTAATGCCGCGTTTTGTAAAGAAGTGGAGAGTCACATCACAGACTTCCTTTCTTTTAACCTTTCCTCCGTTTCATCCTCCTTATCCACCTGGCAAGCTCTAAAGTGTTATATAAGGGGGGTTTTCATTAAGCGCTCGGCGTATCTGAGCCGTATGAAACACAGTCAGATAGATTCTCTGTTATCGGACATCGCAGTGTTGGAATCCTCCCTTGACCCATCTGAACTACGCTCACTGACCCAGCTACATTCCCATCTGACTGATCTGCTCCATTCCAACACAACACATGCTTTCCAACGCTCTCAGGCCCACACTTGAATACAGCAACAAATGCTGTGGCCTTCTTTCATTGCAGACACGGGTTTGTAACTCCCCCTTTTTTATCACTCAATTGGAGCCTACTACTGGCATCCTAGCCTGTGATTTCCTGACTATCACAGAAACCTTTTGCAAGTTTTATGAGGACTTGTACAATCTCCCTGATCCACCTGCTCCTGAGACCTTTGACTCTTCTTCCTACATAGCGAGCTCGCAAATGCCCAAACTCTCTCCCACCCAGGCGGATCATCAGGAATCAGACTTCACTGCTGCTAACCTAGTAGGTGCCATGCATCAGATGCCATCTGGCAAATCTCCTGGCCTGGATGGACTGCCACTAGTTTTTTACAAGAAATTTTCCCACCTTCTTCCTCTACTACTTAAAGGGATAGTAATACCTAAAATGTAAAAAAAAATATGTTGTAGGGTTTATCCCCCTGAGTAAAACAAGGGTACTCCCGCTGCTGAAAGATGTTTCATTCAAAAGTTATTAATTTTCAAAGTTGAATTTTTTAGGTGCAATATCACAGTGGCCTGAAATTTTACAGTGGCGCTGTTGCTACACCATCCTATGGAGATTTATGGTCCTGAGACCAGACCTGTCCATAGGATCGTGTAGCAACAGCGCCACTGTACAGTTTCAGGCCACTGTGATATTGCACCTAAAAAATTCAACTTTGAAAATTAATAACTTTTGAATGAAACATCTTTCAGCAGTGGGAGTACTCTTGTTTTACTCAGGGGGATAAACCCTACAACATATTTTTTTTTACATTTTAGGTATTACTATCCCTTTAAGGTTTTTAATGAGCTGTTGGACTCTGTTGCAAACCATCCTGCTTTTATGGAAACCCACATCTCTCTGATATTGAAAGGGGTTTCCTGGAGCTTTATAGATGGTGTGTTAACACATATTGGCCTGGGACCATGGTTTCCTAGCTATGTCAAGACGCTGGATCTTTTCCCTACAGAACATGTCAGGATTAGTGTTGAGCGAGCACCCCGATGCTCGGGTGCTCGGGTGCTCTGACCGAGCACCGCCGGAGGCTCGAGTGCTCGGCCGAGCACCCGAGCCCCATTGAATTGAATGGGGCGACACGAGCATTACACCAGGCACCCCCTGCTCTGATGAGGGGAGGGTGCCTGGTCAATGCCCCCCTTCATCTCCACAATGCCCCTCTTCCACAATGTCCCCCTTCCACAATGTCCCCCTTCCACAAAGTACCCCTTCATCTCCGCAATGTCCCCCTTCATCTCCGCTATGCCCCCTTCATCTCCGCAATGCCCCCTTCATCTCCGCAATGTCCCCCTTCATCTCCGCTATGCCCCCTTCATCTCCGCTATGCCCCCTTCAACTCCGCAATGTCCCCCTTCATCTCCGCTATGCCCCCTTCATCTCCGCTATACCCCCTTCATCTCCGCAATGTCCCCCTTCATCTCCGCTATGCCCCCTTCATCTCCGCTATGCCCCCTTCATCTCCGCAATGCCCCCTTCATCTCCGCAATGCCCCCTACCTCCAGTCCCTGGTGGTCCAGCGGAGCGTCTTCAGATCTGTGCCTCCTTCGGCACAGATCCCCGCCACCCGAACATGCCGGGCGAGCACATGGCGGTACTCGTACGAGTACCGCCATGTGCCGAGCAGAGCGATGCTCGAGCCGATCCGAGCATCGGCCGAGCATGCTCGCTCAACACTAGTCAGGATCAATGGAGGCATATCCCCTGCCTTTCTTCTACTTATTGGAACAAGACAGGTCTGCCCTCTATCCCCTCTTATCATCATCCTGACTATAGAGGTTCATGCTAATATGATTCGTCGTAATCCGCTGATTACGGGCATACATTCAGGATCTTGGGAAAACAAACTGTCCTTATCCTCTCACTGTCTCACCCAGTCATATCTCTACCCGCAGTGGCAACTAAATTAAATAAGTATAGTAAGACTTCAAACCCAATCTCTCAAAGTCTGAAATTGTGAACATCATGATACCCCCACTTCAGTGGCAACAGATTTCTCAGTATTCACCTTTCCGGATCGCTACTGGGAGCTTGAATACCTGGGCATTCATCTGGAATTTAAACCTAGCAATCTATATGCGCTTAACTATCTACCTCTCCTTGAGTCTTTCACTGTGAACTTCAAAATATGGTCTGAATTGTTTATTTCTTGTAAAATTGGTGATCTTTCCCAGACTTCTGTACCTATTTAATTCAGTACCGATTCGACTAATAAGTTTGTCTGGCATTCTAAACCAGAGCAGATTAAGACGGCCGTTCTAGTGCATGGCAGGGAATCAGGTGGGATGGCTTTAATCTTAGTCAGTCTCTATTACTCGGTGGCTCAGCTTTCACTCTTCGGTTGGTGGCTCCACCTCAACAATGATAAACTCTGGCTGCGGGTGATGTCAGACGTGCCCGCTTCCACTGTCATGCCTACCCAAGTACCCTCACCCTACACGTCCATCAGCCAAAGTTCCAAACATGATCCGCCAAGAGATTCTTCTTTGTTTTCATCTGCTGTTGCAACGCTCCCCCTCACAGTCATCGCAGTCTTCCCCCCCTCACTTTCCTGTCTTGCAATTCAGACTTCGCCCCTAGCACCCCACTGGACTCCTTTGGCAGATGACACACCCAGGGTACCTTTTTGATTTTGCATCTACTTCGTCAGGGTTCCCTCCTCCCTTTGAGGAGCTTCAGGAGCAATTGGACTTACCCTCTTGTGAGGTTTGGAGTTATAGACAGGTTCATAGCTACCTGTATGCTCCTCGGATCCATCAACCATGCCAACATCCCCTCAAACCATTTGAATAGCCATTTGCGGAGCGCTAGTCAAAATGACGGTCAACCTCAATGATCTACCGTTGCTTATTGATTTTGCAATCCTCCTCATCTTCAGATCTCTAACAAATATGGGAAAGCGGCCTGGAATGGGGTGGGCAAAAGGTCTTGCAGTGTTCCGCAAGACAATCAGCGAAATATCATGTTGTTGTCTGCTTTTTTGCGGGTAAATCCGCTTTAAAAACTGAGATTAAAATCTTCACATTTTTTGCCCATTGGCCAAAATTCTTTGCCATTTTTTCAATAGTTAGAAAGTTTCCGCCCATTGATTTATATGTTTTTTGCCTTTTCACTATTCGAGGAAGTGAAACACAATACAAGCAGCTACTGAGCAAGGTAGACGTGCTGTGCTGTTCTGCTGTGATCTTTTAGCAAAACTGAGACAGGAGAGGCTCATAGTGGCTGTTATGACTATGAGAAAGTTTAGAAGTAATAAAATGAGGGACTGGAAGGACCCTTATGTATCCACTGAGTCTGAGTTTGAGGAGGAAATGAGCATGACAGAAGCAATGCTGGCCAGTCCCCCTAAATCACCCCTACAAATCTTGGGGAAATTAATGTCAAGGGAGGAAGAAGAGGGTAGTAGTGAGAGCATGTCAGGTCAGCGCCTGTTGCCAGACGTGATGCCCATGTTGAAATATGTGCTGTGCCTGCTGTCAGACATGCTGCTCCTGCTGCCACCAGTGCTGTGCCTGCTGCCAGTACTTTCCCTGCTGCCACCAGTGCTGTGCCTGCTGCCAGTACTGCCCCTGCTGCCACCAGTGCTGTGCCTGCTGCCAGTACTGCCCCTGCTGCCACCAGTGCTGTGCCTGCTGCCAGTACTGCCCCTCTGCCACCAGTGCTGTGTCTGCTGTCAGACATGCTTCCCCTGCTGCCACCAGTACTGTGCCTGCTGCCAGTGTTGAACCTGCTGCCACCAGTACTGAAGCTGCTGGCAATGTGTCTTGTAATACTCAGGAGGGGGAAGGAGAAGATGATGCCAAGTGTGACAGCAGGGGACCATAGGTCACACTTGCCATTCCCAAGCAGTCCCACAAGTGCTATTACTACTAAGAAGAAGGACCAGCAGCTTGTTAACATTAGGAGTGAAGGAGGGGATAATCATCATATTAATAGTGACTGTGAAGAGGATGACTCAGCGGCTGAAATTGATATGGTTGGTGTTAGTTGTAGTAGTAGTAGTAACAGTGATGGTAAAGCAGCCGGTGGGACTAGTGTTTGGAGAGTGGTGGAAGTAATTGAGAGCATCCAGACTAGCGGTCAATGGAGCACACACCATTCCCCTGATCCTGGAAGTCGCCCCCCCCCCCCCCAACATCAATGTCCATGTGGAACATGATCCTGAAGAAGGCAGAATTGTTACCACCAGAATAATACCACTACCAGGAGCACAGATCAGCTGATGGTGCCTGTTGCTAATGCTGCCAGTCTGCCTTCTTCAGGTCACCAAAAATTAGCAAGTGTGACATTAGGGGACCCTCTGTCGCATTTCTTGCCACCTCCTCCAACCAGAAGTGAGATTCTGTAGTAGAGCAGCAGCAGCAGCATGGAGGGACTAGTGGTGGTGAAGATAATGATGGCGGAGAAACTGGGGTGAAAGAGACATTAATGTCCTTTTTAGCCCAAACTGAGAAGGAATTGGAGACAGGGATGGGGATGGGCATCACCACAACCAGCAGCAGCAGTGAGCTTTTGGAATTTGCAGAGTTTGCTACTGCTCTGCTTCCTGCTGATGCTGAGTTGCAAGGGCAGCAGGATGCTGAGGAGCAGGCTAGTGTGCCACAGAAAACCGTGGGCACAGTGGGAATGGGGTCAACAAGTGATCTGGGACTAGGACTGGTTTCACTTGCCAGCAGCATCAATATCCTGGTCCTAGTTGCAGTGCTTGTTCTGAGGCAGTAGCAGCAACAGCAGAAGCAACATCCTCTGCTCCAGCCAATGAAGGGGAATGTGGAGAAGAAGGAGAAGAAAGAGACCATTATTCTCCTTTTCCCTCCCTCTTGAAGTCATGGGTGTGGGACTATTTTTCTCTTGGGGCAGGCACCGTGCAGTCATCGCCAATGGCACTGTGCACAGTTTGTGACAAGTCAGTGTGAAGGGGAAAGGAGGGAACACACCTTGGCACAATCTGCCTGATAACACACATGAAAAACAAACACCATGACATTTATGTCAAACATGTTAAAGCCAAACACCCACCACATAAATTGAGCTGTTGCAGTAGCCCCTGACCAGAATGGCAACAAGTGGCAAGGCAGAGATCAAAGAGGAGAAAGAATAGAGAAACCCAGGCAGGGGCTGGAAGTTCCATGACGAGCAAAACAACTATCTCGCCATCACCTTCTACCTCTAGGGTAACTACATTTTCTGCCAATCCACCTCATTCATCGTTACCTCCCCTGCCAAATGATAGCCACTCTGTAGATGTTAGGATGTGGCAGTTTGTGTCCACCTATTGCACACTGTGTGGTGCACTGACCACACATGGCAGTGTGGTGGAGGAAAATCGCAAGCAGGGCATCAAGCAGCATCTGAGGAGATTCTATCCTGCAGAATATTCTAAGATGGTGGCAGGGAGGGTTCCTCATTACTATTAAACTGTGTCCTTAGAGGGGTGTGGACAAGGGGTATAGTGTCAGAGGCGGTACTTGGTTTCGGGTGTCATGATGTTTGGATACAGTTGTGCCAGGTGTTATTTACCACACGCACTGTGCACATTGCAGTTGCTGATGAGGGGCACAGTTCCTGCTCTCAAAAAAAAAAAATCCTATTTTAGTGGCAATACACCCATGATTTTGGGGGAGGGGCAGGTGGAGAAGAATTATTGGCCAACTTCTTTTCTCCACATATACTCGGGGCTACTTATTGTGCTGCTACTGCCTCAGGCGCATCACTGTAGCTAGTCATGGCAAGTGGAACCTTCATCATCCATCACCCATATTACTGCTGTTGTTGATCTCATTCCCTTTGATCTACCTAATCATCCTGCTGCTTAAACAACTCAGCAGCAGCAGCAGCAAGAACAGCAGTCACAAATTCTGCATCTACATCACGGCATTTGACAATGGCCAGTGGCCAAAACGACATGGCCTGCTGGCACTATGCCAGTAGTGCATTTTTTTTTCTCAAGGCTTGTGCTTTAAAAAAATAATTAATTAAATAAATAAATCAATGTTTCCTTAGGGCTTGTGCCAAACAAGTGTAAGTCCTACAAATCAATGTTTTCTCAGGGCTTGGGCCTCTAAAAACAAATCTTACAAATTATCCTCTGTCATGTCAAGTATCAGTCTACCCCAGTGGCAGCTTATGTCAGGGGGTTCCTGTCTCTATCACTTTACATACACTTTTGTTATTTTAGTTATTTATTTTTTATTATTAACTGTCCCCCCAATATCAGTCAACAAACCCCCCCCAAAACAATTCCCTGTTCAACTGATACATTTTCCAGACTCCACCCACCAACACAGGCACCCTCCTCAGACCCCTTTTATATCATGTGTTATGGAGGTTTCTTTAATTGTATTTAGGATTTATTTTTTATTAACTGTCCCCAATCCCAGTAAACAATCTCCCCCAAAAAATCCCCCATTCAACTGATTCTTTCTCCACACCCCACCAATGTGTTGTGTGTAAATACAATGTTCCCATTGATTTCAATGGAATGAGCTAGGCCAAAAAAGTGGAATAGAGGCACTTTTTGCTGGGAATTATTCACCAAGCGGGAAGTGCCATTATTTCCTGATTTCAGTCTGAGGTGAAATTTTTCGCCAATCCCTATATGTGAGATTGTGTATGAACGATGGAGGGGGTAATGCAAACAACGGCTTATAGCTCAAGCAATGTGTTGACTGTCAAAATGAATTGCAAGCTGCTTAATAGATGGTATCAGACCCCTGAGGAGTTGCACAGAATCTTCCTGTCAGTCTTACCTCTCTGTTGGAGGTGCTGGTGGTCATGTTCCTTGATACAGCAGTACTGGGTGGAGGTCGGGAGGCATGTGTCTGCTTGTCTCTCCTTCCCCATCACTCTTTTACCAGACCATGTGTTTTTCAGGAGCCTCCCTCCAGTCCTGCGGACCTCCCTTGCCAAATCACAACATTCAACAACAAGTCACCTGTGCCCCCCCCCTCGTCACAAGAATGGATGTTCCGTCTATCTGCAATCCTGACTTTGGAGAATCTGTCACAAGTAGCCTCACATGGAGGTGACTCTTGGAGACTTGAATTCAGTGGCAAGGCTATTGTCATATGCTCACAGATCCTGTTTTTGCCACTACAGATGATTCCCTGTGAAGGAGTGTTCCACTGAGAGTTTGGCTTACCCTCTCTTTTTTCTCTAGTTTCCTTTATTTCCCCTTATTTTCACTCTTCTCTCCTTTTCCACCATCTTCTGTGAGATGGTCTCCCTTCCTCTCTCTCTGCCATATAATCCCATACAATCAGTCAGTTACGAAATAAGTTCTGAAGTTTTGATGTTGAGATGATTGACACAACCTGTATCACTATATGCTGACTGGATTCTGTCTATAGGGTAATATCCAGGTTTGTCCTTTAGCGTACTGTGAAGCCACGGGTGTGGCATATGGTAATTATTGTTTGATTGTGAATGCAGTCTATTAAGAATGTTATGTACCCCATCCCTCTCTCTACTTAAAGAGCTGTTTAAAGAACAGCAACTCCAATCTAATTGGCTGGGATGTGAGTAAGAACATCCCAGCCAATGGCTGTGAGGGAATTGGAAGTGAGACTGCTCATAAATAAAGGCAGTCTCAGTACCAATTCCTTCAGTGTGCAGCAGACATCTGCACATGCAGGAAGCAAGTGGGAATTGTGCAGCTCATCAGTGTCTCCACTGACGCATTGCGTACACCTCTGCCACTCAAAGGGTTAAATGATGTCATAGTTTATAAGTTCTATTTATGCTTTTTTTTACTTACAGCAAGAAGAAAGAAGAGAAAACTGAAGGAGAAGGACAGTGGATGACAGGTAAGTGTAAGACACTTTAATTAACGATCAGTGCTCGGCAGTATGTCAGGCACTGATTGTTAGCTTTTTTTACTGTTAAGTTCCTAATACTGACGTTATTTAGCGACATTTTGGGAACTTAATGCACAAAATGGTCACAAGACATTTTCTGTGGCCTAACGTCCATTGTGTTTTTAGCCGGTTGGACATTTTAATACCGACTTAGACATTTTCTTTTGTCTGTCGGTATCCATTTTGCCCAACCGACTTTTATATCATCAACATCTGGATCGAGCCCTATATGTCTAGTTATTATTGATATGCTTACCAACATAGTTGGTGTCTATGAATGGTGATATATACTAGAGTAAAATTGTGGACCGATGTGTAGCATCTTTTCCTTTAAGTTGATTGGGTGGCACTGAATATCATCCCAGCAATTTTTTTTTATTCCATTTATTATTCATTAATTTCTTATTTTTATTGTCCATTTTCCTTATGTATATAGAGATTTCATAAGTATTGCAACATGGACGCCTGATATACAATAAAATATATGAGGTGTTTTGAACTGATTTTATTGTTTAAAATACTATTTTGATATAACCCTTTACCTGTGGGACTTTTTGCTTGTTCTCAACTGATATCCTGAAGCACCGAAGGTTTTGTTTTTTATTTCTTGTTTTTTGGAATTGAGAAGTAGCGATTCTTTTCTCCTGGCTTCTGGACTGAGCTTTTCCTTCATCTTATGTATTTGCTCTACCAAGCTTGTGTTATTTGTATCTACTGTGCTCAAGAAGATTTAACATACTAATTAATTTCTAGTGTCCCTCTTTGAGAAACTTGAATCTTGGGAGGTATGTCATTCCATCTTCTTACAATGAGTATACAGCTCCTTTCTTTAAAGGGGAACTACCACCCCACAAAAACTTAATCTTATTTAAGTCTTCATCTGGCGACTAGCTGCTTAGTAGCCCTAGTCACCAGAAATATAACCCAGTTTACAAGGTTTTCTACTTACTCTGAGGCGGACAGTAGCAGGAAGCACGGACATCTTGCCATAGTGACGTCCGTACGCCTGCGCTGTCAGTCCCTTTTGGGACTTAAATAACTTAATCTTAAATAAGATTAAGTTATTGCGGGGTGGTAGTTCCCCTTTAATTTACCCATTAACCATTTTAATATCAGTGGGTTGTGAAAACCATTGCTCTGCTATGCCTTGCCCACCTCTGGTCAGTAAAATGGATAAATAGATATCCTTATAGTAATAGTACTCTAACTTCATGCATGTGCTGAACCAATTAATCCACTCCCCATGTGTGGTCTGTGTGTTCTCAGTGGCAGACCAATCTACCGAGGACCCAAAAGACAAGTATAAGAAGTAACTGACTACCGCTGACCACACAGAGCACACATGGGGGAATGAAGATACCGGCTCTGCATACACTGGTAAATAAGTATGAGAGCCAGTGCTAAAATTATATAGGTTTAACCATCTGACGTCTAGAGATGTGTACAAAACATTGCAGGACAATGCACTGCCCAACCAACTGTCACTAATAAGTTTAGTAGGTTAGTAAGAGAAAAATGACCTGCAGCCTCATTGAACATTTTTTAACCATTTCAGTTCCAGAAAGTTGTCCATTGGTCCCTACTCCTGCACTCAAGGGGTCAATATAATCATACCTGGGAACTTCCTCATCTTGAGCCCCAGAGAGAGCTCATGTGCTGCCGACCAGGGGCTGTCAATGACAGGATTTGTATCATAAATAAGAGGGGCTTAAACAGGTGGGAATGCCTTAAATAGTTGTCTGACATAAAGTTGGTGGAAAGTGGGTGAGAAATGGGCAGAACAGGATGGGAAGGATGAAAAGTGAGCAGAAAATAGGAGAAAAAGCTCACCATTGCTGGAGAATCAGCCTCTGTGTCGCTGGGGCAGATCCAGACAGTTCCCAGGTATGAATTTAATGTATGATGTCCTCTCCCCTTTGTTCTGTGGTATCACTAATGCAGATATATTTCAATTGTAAGGTCTGTGGTATTGCTATTGCAGCTCAGTTTAATTTGTAATCTCTGTGGTATCACTTGTGTAGCTCAATTTCAATCATAAGCTTTGTGATATCAAAGTTACATTTTAATTGTAAGCTCTGTATATCACAAAAATCAATCCATTTTTTTTTTTGTCAAAGCATTTTACCAGGAAGAACACATTGAGATTGTCTCTCGTTTTCAAGTATGTCCTGGACTCATTTTATCTACCTTAGAAAGGTGAAAGGCTGAGCTGACCTTGCCGGGACTAGAACCTGCAACCTCATGATCTTAGCAGAGTCTACAACTGGTGCCTTAACCAGCTGAGCCATCTCTCCAGCTCAGATGGATGTTCTTTGGTATCATTAGTGTAGCTTCATTTCAATTGTAAGCTTTGTGGTATCTTTAGTGTAGCACCAGTTTCACTGTAAACTCTGGGGGATCCCTAGTGTAGCTCAGATTATAAACTCTGTGATATCACTAATATTCAGCTTTAATTGTAAACTCTGTGACATCTCAAAAATAATTAGGTTCTATATTAAAATTAATCCAAAAATAATCAGATTGTCATATTACCACCGAAGTTGGTGCTACAAGAGAGAGAGCTTACTGCAAGGCTGCACTACTCAAAACACGCATCTGTTTAAATTATGTTAGTCAGCATTAAAGGGAAAGTAATAGTTCATGTTACGTTTGTTTCACATTGTAGACGTTAAAAAAAAATATAAAAAACAATGTAAGTCTTATCTCTCAAAGCTTTATGGTTTGAGAGATATACATTTCTAAAGTTACCTCTTCCAGGCAGTTTCATTGAAGTCATCGCACTAGCTGAGGGCTGCAGAATCCTGTGCACTGACATCCGGTCAGATGACTGGATTCTGCAGCCATCAGCTAGTGCACTGACTTCAATGAAACTGCCTGGAAGAGGTAACTTTAGAAATGTATATCTCTCAAACCATAAAGCTTTGAGAGAAAAGACTTACATCATTTTTATATTTTTTTAATGTCTGCAATATGAAAAAAAGTTAAAATGAACTATTACTATCCCTTTAAATTACTGAATGATACTTTCCTTACTATACAACATTAAAGCCAATTATACAATTAACCCAAAGGGGGTTGCTTGGGATGGTGGTCTGGAGAGATAGTAGAAATGGGTCACTTGATTGTACTTTCCCCCAGGCCAAAAGTTGCCAGCCCTCCCTTGTAATCTAAATCACAAAAAAACTAGTTTTATAGGTATTTTGAAGAACTTCCAAGATCACCAAAGTTGCTACTAAATGCCTTTAACACTCCTCTTCGAAGTATTATCAGTTACTGTCACATTGCTTTTACAGTGATTGTGGTAAATCCTTGAAATTCTTTCTATAAAAAAAGTGACAGGCCAGTGAACAGCTAATATCAGTATCACATTGCACTCGTGATTCATTGCTTAGGATTAGAACAGAAGAGGAAGCAATGCAGAGTCAGTCATGTGTGTAAGTTAAAGAGGACAGGAAGACAGAAGTGGATATACTACCACAAAATATTAACCCTTTCAGTTTTAGATGGTCTTCTACTCATAACAAATCACGGAACTTCTTGAGCATGCAACTCATTTCAAAGCAATGAACCCCTTGAGTGCAAGAGGAGTTTTTGCATACCCTTATGGCATTAAAGGGGTTAAAAGAGAACTGTACCCTACTTAACCATTTGAGTGCCAGAGGGGTACACAACACATTGCTTTGCAATGCGTTGCATAACCCTCTGGCACTCACAGGGTTAATAAATCAGAAGGACTTACCTAAGTAGGTGTCCTTCACAAAAGTTAGTTTTTTCCGTTTACTGGTTTTTTTTTGTTTGTTTTTTTAAAAAGCTTTATTAAGAGTGTCACATATACAGGCATAAGGTGCCCTTGGGATTCGTCTACCCAGTCGGGTTCACAGATAAAGAAATTGCAGTGAAAAGATACAGCATCAATGAAAACATACACAACGTAATACCAAACAATTTCATAGAAACATAGAATTTGACGGCAGATAAGAACCATTCGGCCCATCTAGTCTGCCCATTTTCCTACTGGGAAAAAAAAAAAAACACAACCTCAAACCTTTTTTGGTCCTTGGTCTTTTCTTATGTTAAGGACAGCCTTATGCCTATCCCATGCATGCTTAAATTCTGTCACTGTATTAACTTCTACCACTTCTGCTGGTAGGTTATTCCACTTATCTACTACCCTCTCAGTGGAGTAAAACTTTCTTACATTACGTCTAAACCTGTGTCCCTCTAGTTTTAGACTATGGCCTCTTGTCCTAACGTTTTTACTCTTTTGAAATATACTTCCATCCTGTACTTTGTTGAATCCCTTCAGGTATTTGAATGTTTCTGTCATATCCCCTCTCTCTCTCCTCTCCTCCAAGCTATACATATTCAGATCATTTCGTCTATCCTGATATTTATTTTCCTGTAGACCAGTCACCATTTTAGTAGCCCTTCTTTGAATTTTCTCTATGTGCTTCTGGAGATGGGGTCTCCAGTACTGTACACAATACTCTAGGTGAGGTTTAACTAGAGATCTGTAGAGTGGCATGACTACTTCCCTTTTTCTGCTACTAATGCCCCTAGCTATACAACCCAGTGCCCTGCTTGCATTCCCCACCGCTTTATTACATTGCCTTCTTACTTTTAAGTATTAGAAATAATTACTCCCAAATCCCTTTCCTCTGTTGTCTCTGACAGCACAGTACCCTTAATAGTATATTTTTCCTTTGGATTTTTATGTCCCAAGTGCATTATTTTACATTTATCAACGTTAAAGTGCATCTGCCACAGTCTTGACCATTCTTCTAATTTACCTAAATCATTCGCCATTTGGCTTATTCCCTCTGGAATGTCTACCCTATTGCAGAGCTTTGTATAATCGGCAAATTAGGTAAGAATCTCAAAAACATAACAATTTTAGGAAGAATACGTGCACCAGCAAGTGCGCCATATGAAGTGTAGCTAGTAAGAGATCGAATAGAAGAAATGAAAGGTAGGCATTTATAAGTAAGAAGAAGATAAAAGGAAAGATAAAAAGGAAAGTAGGGGAGGGATATTTACTGTTTTTTAATTTGCATTTAATCTCTGTTTTAGTCTTCTCCTCCTTATTTCAGTTTATAATTGCAAGTGACCTTTATGAGCCATTCAGATCTATTGAAGAGTTGTGTTTTGTGTGAGGCATTGTGATCTGGAGGCAGACTTCACTAGGATAAGTATATTCAGCAGCTGTAATGGAAAGTACATATCTATATACCTGACTGCTATACGAAGGACATCAAACTAGGTAAGTTAGGCTTAGATTATATTGCAGCTGGTAAGAATGATCACGTTTTATCTAGCAGAGGCCTGAATTACATTTTGGGTGATATCATCAATATTTTATCTACATAAATGTATAAACTTTAAAGGAAGATTTTTAGGTTTAAATAAACT
Organism: Rhinophrynus dorsalis; assembly: GCA_037306005.1. Lineage (NCBI taxonomy): Eukaryota > Metazoa > Chordata > Amphibia > Anura > Rhinophrynidae > Rhinophrynus > Rhinophrynus dorsalis. Next base: position 342,749,183 of record CM074722.1, on the reverse strand, counting down.
AGCACTGGGCAGGAAACAGACTAAAAAATCAGTTCCAGCACCTGGCCTTGCTTGAAATCACAGTAGTACATCCTCCCTATTGTCTCTCAGCCTTGTTCCACTTTTCACCATCCTATAAAACAATTCACTAGGATGTTTGTCAGAAGCCATCATGCGCAGTAGAGACTTCCTGAAAGCACAGAATGCTGGGAGTTCTGTGTTGGGAGCATTCTGTGCTTTTGTGCAGTCTCTACAGTGCATGACTGCATCGGTGGCAAGACACAGAGCAGGACCCCTCTGTGTACCCCTATGGCACTCAAAGGGTTAACATCACCCTGACCTTGGTCCGTGTACACGGGCTTTTACACTAGTTACATATATTTGTAATATATGTTACTTCAACAGTGGAGGAGGACCAGTGCATCACATGAGGGAAGGTAAGAGTCAGGTGACCTGAATATACTGAGTGGTACCAAGAGTAGACTGTGTTAATATCCTGCATTTGTTGTAAATCTGGGTGCAATATGTCTTTATACCTGTGGTTCTCAATCTTTCTGCAGCATTTTAAGGGCACCCCTATACTTTTTATAGATCATTTGTCAAGGACTTGTTTTTTGCAAAATACATAAATATACATTTATTCTTCGGTCTCCCAAACAATTTGACAAAAACTAGCATGTTGTGCATAATAATTTCCATAAATATAAATTTGAAGCATAACATTCAAACATGTTTCATTCTTCACAGAAAAATGGTGGCACCTAAAGCTGATGCACATGGCACACCAAAGTGGTACAGGACCCTGGTTGAGAACCCCTGCTTTATACACAAAAGATAATAAATAGAACCACATAGTGAACATTTAGCATCGCCCCTCATTCGGAATGGAATGATAGAGGATTGTTTTGCAATGCTTAACATACCCCACTGTCACTAAGGATTAAGTACAGCTCAGCTACCATGTGAAGAAGGAGGAAGTGGCGCTTCTTAGTGTAATAATCTCTCAATGATTGGACCTTGACCAATACACCAGAATACTCACAGTGTATATAACCACTAGCAGTGGTCAGTAGAAATGGGGGACTCCAGACTGCCCCCACTCAGTCAGCTTCCAATAAGATGGTAGATGCTGCTTCCCCACAGAACAAGGATGACCCAAAGGGTTCCTAGTGAACACAGAAACAACCAACCAGAAGGGGCGCAAACCACCAAAATATATACCAGTATAGGTACAAAGAAGTCGACCACTGTACTCACAGTGCCTATAACAGATGACCAATTACAGAAACAACCGGTAAAGGCCAGCAGGTAATCATTGGCTGCCCTGCTACGGCTACAACCCCCTCTTGTAAAAGATAAAAACTGGATTCACTTTAAAAAATGTATTACAATTTATTTGTAATAAATGATAAAATTGTCAATAATATAGTGTTTATGCATTTCAGAGATTTTCCCTCCTTCTTCTGAATAAATATACCACTTGACTTTTAAAAAATTACATACAAATATCACCCTATTTGTTGTTTCTGCAACTGGTCATCTGCTATAGAAACTGTGAGTACATTGGTTGATTTATTTAAACCTATACTGGTATATATTTTGGTGTGCCCTGCCACATTCCCACCAAAATCACAACATCAAGGGAAAATTCTCCTGCAGAACATCTTATGATGTCTACCTCATCATGTGTATGAAATGTCCCAACACAGGATTATATGTAGGTGAGACTGGACAAACGGATGAATATTCATAGGTCCAGCATGAACAATGAAAGACACTCCAGTGGGTCAACATTTTTGCAAAACTAGTGACAGCATTAAAGATCTCATTGTGACTGTACTGATGGGAAATTTTCAGACACAGAAAGACAGAAAGATCTGGGAGTATAAACTGATGACCAAGTTTAACAATCTGAACTGTGGCTTGAACCATGATAAGGAATTTATGTCACATCATTCTAAACAATCAACATATTTTGAGTCCTTTCAGTGCTGGGGGATGCAATGCACTGCAAAGCGATGTGTTGCACACCCCTCTGGTGTTCCGAGAATTAACCCATACATTCCATACATTTAGCCATCTTGTACCACTTGGCCAGCTACAAAGAGATGCCTCTTAGTCTAAAGACTAATTTACACAGACACTAGTTATAAGAGTTTCTCCACCGATGGAATTCAAATTGAAAAATAATTTGCATGACTGTATAATCTGTCATGTGTTTTGCATTTAGCCTTCATTCTAAACATGCCTGAAGACGAGATCTAATTTTGTCTTGAATTCTTGCATTCTAAAGCTATTCTATATCATTTTTACTCTGCTAGTCTCCTGCTTACTTCCCTTCTCCTAACAGACAATAAACCAGGAGAGAGATAAGCTACTTGCTTCTTACAGAAGGGAGGAGGGAGCGTAAAAGAGTGGGTGTGAATAAGGGAGAGCTATTGTGCAGTTCTAAACAAACCATCAGCCAAAGCTGCACTTTGACCAAGACATCTCTATAAATAACCTAGGGCAAGAACAAGGGGAGAACACAAACTCACACACGGACAAAAGAGAAGCCTCTATAACTGGTGTACGATGGACAGCAACAATACAGCAGTAGACTCTGTGGTTAGTGCCATCTTCTCCACAAACCACAAAGAATGCCCTGAGCCAATAAAGGCAGAGGTACAAGGTAAGCAACAACACACTGAGGCTGAGGGATTAGGAGAAACTGGGGTTAGTCACTCTGGGTAAAACCAACTTCACTATAAGTGACAAATAAAAAAATCCACTTGATTTAAATGGAGCTTTTAACTATTTTAATGCTAGAAGGGTCACCAACACCTTGCTCCCTGGTGTCATGAGGGTCTTACATTGTAAGTTCTGTAGTGTCATGAGTGTGAAAGATTGTAAGTTATTTGGCATCATGAGGCCATAGTCTGTAAGCTTTCTGGTGTCCTGAGGTTCCTATATTGTAAGCTGTCTAGTGTCATGAGGCTCATTGATTGAAAGATCTCTGGTGTTGGGGTGTCATAGACTGTACATTCTATGGTGGTATCAGGGTCATAGATTGTAAGCCCTGTGATGTCATGAGGTAATATACTGTAAGCTCTCTGTTGTCACGAGGGTCACATACAATATTCCACAGAGCTTGCAATCTATTCTAAGAGGCACCATGACAATGTGAACAGAATACCTTAAGACTGATGTGCACCAAATGGGACAAATGGAGATTTTGGGAATACCCCCCCCCCTTTAGCGGGTGCAAGCAAATTGTGTGCTGCCCCCCTAGGGAGCCCAAAGGACTAGCTGGAGGGCTTATAGATTATTTGATCCTACACATTGCTCTCAGAACCCTGTCATTGGCTCATGAAAGTATATATATTAGTGGAGGCAAAAGGTTTTATAATAAAAAGGGGTCAGAGTGTTAAAAGCTTGACCACACTGCTCCATGGTGCAGTTGGTTTGCTCCAGAATTTATTCAGTTCTTCTAAGTATATTGGTGGATAATATGAGGCCCTCCTGCTGTTCAGAACTACAATTCTCATCACCCCTAACCAGCTAATGGCTGTCTGGGGATGACGGCAATTGTAGTTCTGAGCAGAAGGGGGGGGCCTCAGATTGCCTACAAATGTTTAATTCTTATTCTGTTCACTTCAGCTGTGTGACGGATATCCGTACTCAGACTGAGTAGCTCCTCCAAAACTGTGCTTCCTTAACCCAGGACAACACTCAGGAACTCCACCCACCAGGAATCAGGATTATAGCTCCATTCACCCAGTCACTTAGGCAGGACTCAGTGTAGGGTGAGCACACTCTGGAGACAGCACGCAGCCCCAAGCAGGTTTAAAATAAGAACTCTTTTATTGAATCAAACACACAGCTTATATATACTTACAGAGACTTTTATAAAGATCAGCATGTAAACTAGGACTTGGGACAGCGTTGCTACACTTGACCAATCAGCCACCAACACCCTTATCAAGATAAGAATGCAAATTAGGACTTGAAAATGGGGCATTCTAACTGGATCATAAATAACCTTCCCTGATTGATCAAGGAAGCACAGCGGGAATCAATTAACATTCCAATCATTTCTTAGCACAGACCTGAAGTACATTGCAAGCTTTTCCCAACACCCATTCCACTAAATGCCTTTAAGACTTTATAGTGTAACACCACACACTTTTACATTATACCACACAATATACAATACAATTAGCTATATTTCAAATGTTATAGTCCCAAATCCCTCTATCTGGTGACACCTACTTTCCCCAACCAGTCCAAGGGCAGTCCTATTACTGTGACACCCTGTGCCCCTGAGATGCACAGGGTGACTTAGACCCACGAGGGGACAGGGAAGCTTGGAAAGCCACTTCCCCATGCATAGAGTACACTCCACTGTTCCATCTTTGCTGTTGCTCCATCTGTTGCTCCTGGCTGCCTTGCCCGGTATTTTGGCAAGGCCGGTAGAGCCACAACCAGCGTATCGTGTTAACCCTCCAAGCTGCCTTGCCCGGTATATTGGCAGTGCCGGTAGAGCCACAACCAGCTTATCATGTTAACCCTCCAGGCTGCCTTGCCCGGTATATTGGCAAGGCCGGTAGAGCCACAATCAGCTTGTCGTGTAACCTCCAGGCTGACTTGCCCGGTATATTGGCATGGCCGGTACAGCCACATTCAGATGGTCGTGTAACCCTTTAGGCTGCCTTGCCCGGTATATTGGCAAGGCTGGTAAAGCTTCGTATGTGTATCTTGCAATTACTACTGTCTGTACTCATTGTGTATATGTGATTAGGACCCGTGAGCGTTCCCATTAAACTTTTCAATAAAGTTTGATTTTTATCTTACTCTGTGTCTGAGAGTCAAAACAAACCGTGACACTCGGTCCCACTCAGCAGGGTAAGGGTGACAGAGCCGCTGGGGAGGACATTGATCCTACTCCCCAGGGTAGGGGTACAATGAGCTATATTTCATATGTTATAGTCCCAAATCCCTCCATCTGGTGACACCTACTTTTCCCCAACCGTCTAAGGGCAGTCCTGTTACTGTGACACCCTGTGCCCCTGAGATGCACAGGGTGACTGAGACCCACAAGGGGGCAGGGGAGCTGGGAAAGCCACTTCCCCATGCATAGAGTACATAGTCTGTAGGAAAGGGGCTGGCCCCCAGGCCCCTCCAGGAGCCAAGGGCCCGGTGGTTTCCGTGACAAGCTGTATTTCAGTGAAATATATTTACTGTCTGCAAGTTTATCAATTATCTGGGACTTCCAACATATAAAATAGTAATACACATATAACGCAGTAGACAGTACAGGGAATTGTAAGTGTAAGTCGTAAAAAGTCTTCCTGTATCTCAGTGACAGCTTACACTAAACAGTGCAGTGGAGACCTTGCTAGCATTTTGAACCCCATTTAAATCAGTGGGGATTTTTATTTGTACCCCATGGATCAGTTGGTTTATCCAAGAACTGCTCCACTTCCTATTGATGACCAAGCTCTATAAAGTTTAAAGTGCAAATCTATAAGCCATATAAGAGGTGCAATTTTGGAGCAAACTTACTGTACCACTGTGGGGGAGGGTAAAAATAAACTCCTAAATTCTCATTTATTTGAATGGGACAATTAACACCTATAGAGCGTAAAATTTCTATTGTCAATTAAAGGGATAGTATTGCTTAATATGTAAAAATATAATATCCTGGCTTATCTTCCTGAGTAAAGCAAGAATACTCCTAATGCTTAGAGGTGTTTCATCCAAAAGTTTTTGCAGATAAAACTTGAGATTTTTATGTGCAGTACCTCAATGGCCTGAAATGTTACAGTGGTGCTGTTGCTACACCATCCTGAGGACAGCCCTGGTCAGTTGACCACACACCTCCATAGGATGGTGTAGCAACAGCGCCAGTGTGACATTTCAGGCCATTGAGATACTGCACCTAAAAACAATCAAGTTTGAGCTGCAATAACTTTTGAATAAAACACCACTTAGCAAAAGGATTCCCTAGTTTTACTTAGGATGATAAACCATACAATATAAATATTTTTGCATGTTAAGTGTAACTATTCCTTTAATACATTACCTATATAGTATTTTGTGGTACCAAAACTAAATTTGTAATAGCATTTCATATATTTGATGTCCCACAGATCTGTGTGGCAGCCATCTACAGTGGTATTTTATCATTTGCTGTGCTTCACCAGTTTACTGATCAGTTAAAACACTCATCCATTTAGACTCACATGATTGCAAATAAAAGCCCATTAATGATGTTCTACAGATGTCATAGGCACAGAAACATCTGACACATCCCCATTCCTGGGAACCTTCTTGTCCCAAGCCCCCTGAGAAACTATGTAGGGCTGAGGATGGGAGTCTCCAATGGTTGAAAGGAAGACTTTACCATGGAATGGATATGAAAGTGTACAGATTGGGGTTGAGTAGGCTGAATGGACTGGAAAGTGTTTGGGGTTATAGCTGAACTCAGTAAGTCAGAGCATCATGGTATCATGTCAGGAGACATGATAATTCAGTCTGAAAATTGGAGTCTTCAGGGCAGATCCAGAGAGGTCTCAGGTATTCACATCAATAAAGGTTATTTAGTGCTCCACAGTTCTGCTTGTGGGTTTTTTCATGCCAGATGTTAAAATAATTCAGATTGAGGGCCAATGAGCATATCCAAAAGATTAGCAATTCTGGGGCAAACCAACTTTACCAAAGTGAACAAATAAATAAATGGGTTTTTGTAATTGAATTAATGCTTGAGAGGTCTCCATTATAATGTTACACTTTTATTTCTGTTCTATGGCGTGTTTGGTTTTCCCTCAAGTTACTCCATTTTGGCTTTGTGGATACAGTCCTTCATGTTTGATACAAAGGCCCTCTTGTGTACTGAATCTGGCCTGTGGGCCGTCATATCTCTGATTATAACAGTCAGATTGTAACATATTTGCATTATAATTTTAAACCCTCGACTGCTGAAAATCTGTGAAGCATCCTATTGGTTAATAATACATACTGTGAGGATGCATGGATCAGAGCTCCTGCAGCTTGGACGGTAATCCACCTCCATATGCATTCTACACACTATATACACACACATCTAAGAATATCCGCATCTGTATTTTCCCATAAGCCTACTGATACTTTTCTGGTGGAAACAGTTTGGTTAATTATGAGAAACACATTTATATTCCAGTAAGAGTGATAGATTTAAAATAAGGGCATAACATCACTTGTGATATTAAAAAGAGGTCTTTGATTCTCTCATTTTCAATTCAATCCTGAAGAAGAAGCCAGTGAATTTAGAAACACATTGGGACATTACTCTTTATATGAATCAGTAGCACTTTGTTAATTCAAGTTCAGTTTTCCTCTCTGTAAGAAAGACATCATGGAGGACTTCATACGGAGAGAGGGAGTCTTGTATATTATAGCTGGATTACCACGGTATCATTGCATACACTTAAAATTATAGTAACACTTAAAAGGAAAAAAAAAAAAATATATATATATATATATATATATATATATATATATATATATATATATATAGTTGGGTTTGTCCTCCTGAGTAAAACAAGTATACTGTCAGTGTTGTTTTATTCAAAAGTTATTGCAGCTCAAACTTGACATTTTTAGGCTATATATTAATACCTTGAAATGTTAAAGCAACACTGTGGCTACACCATCAAGTGGAGGTTTATGCTTAACTGACCAGAGCTGTCCATAGGATGAGGAAGCAACAGCACCACTGTAGAATTTCAGGACATTGAGATATTGCACCTAAAACATTCATGCATTTGAGATGCAATAATATTTTAATAAATCACCATGCAGCACTGGGAATACCCTTGTTTTACCCAGGAGGATAAACCCTAAAATATATTCTATATTTATTTGCATATTAAATGTTACTATCCCTTTAAAGTGGAAGTGAACAATGAGTGATCTCGGTGGTCAGCGGGAGTCTTTAAGTGAAATATTACCACATTTATTTTTATAACTCAGGAGAAGTGGCTGTTGTGAACTGCAAACCATGAGTAATTATGTGAGCACTGTGTGAGTCAATAATAATTATTAATTATTCCACGACTATCTCCCAGTGCCATTATCATTACAAAGGTAACACCTCCACAGCCATCATTATAGCACAGGTTCTAATTCAAGAGTTTGTGATATGAAATCGAATCTTTTGGAGTAATCTATATTGTGTTGGTCTGTAGTGCAATTTTTATACATATTAACAGTTTGGTGTAGTATTATAAGATGAATGATTGACCTTTTACCGGCTGCCATACGTACCATCAACTCGATATGTATACGGAACTGCTGTTTGGATACTTAGATTAGATTACTGTCCTTTTAAGTGCAGTTACATCACATAATATTGTTTATGGTTCACTATTGTGATTGTTTGATATATTTTTATCGGGTTTTGGTTGCATTTCATGTATTGATTTATTTCTATGGGGCACCATTTGTACTGTTATATGGCATTTTTTTGAATTATATGCTTTTAATAAATACTATCAAGTCATTCATAATTTCCACAGTGGTGGGGTATCTTTTATTCATTTTTGTTACACTTACAAAGATATCAGAGACCACAGATTAATTGTTTACTTTTTTTTCTTGCTGGGGAGTCCTATTGGGATGTTCTGGATTAAAGAGCCAGCTGCTCCTGTACAAGAGTGTATTGGAGGATACACCACATCTTATTACAGGGGGATACTAAGAACTTTATCAGAAGGGACCAAAGGCAATTTCTTCCAATGCTCGGTCCTTTGCTGGTACTGCTACACTCTACCTTGTGGGGGAATGAGTTTATTCCACCTTACAGCTGTGCTCAGTTAGGAATAAATTGAGGTTGTGTAAACAGGTAACAAATACATTGATCTCATGGTTGGGTGAAGAGTTATAAAGAAGGTCCTGTGTAACGTATCCTACTCCGTTACTGAAAACCTTATCTGGGCATACGACTTATCAGCCCATTATACAAGGAACTGTGGACATTTCTGTTGTGCCTGAAACACCTCCTCTCTAGGCATACGGATTGCCAGCCCAGTGTCGCAGGCTATGGAGAACTCTGAGAGGTTATACTGGCGCACAGCTATACCAGAAAGACTAAAAAACCGTAGCCTGCTGGCTTACATTCAGAATCATCATTCCTGAATGATTTAAAGAGTCCATTTTGCCTCCCATTCCGGAGTCCTATGTTCCAGTGTTCCAGCCAGCCATCCTGTTTCACTGGACAGGCTACCCATTTGTAGCCGCATCTAGGAGGGAGAGACCAAGAATGACAGTCTAAGTCAGCCCAAGGACTTAGGTTTCCGTTACATCCTGTAACCTAACCTCCCATCACCCTCCATTATATCTCCTTCTCTCTTTATATGTAACTGACTCCTTACCTTCATCACTTCTGAGGGTATCCTATTCAATTGGCAACTAGTGAATTGCGACCATCATAATGGCACTTTTCTTTTGTTGTCCACCTCAGAATGACTCAGTACTAATGTCACTTGCCTAAGACTGGAGCATTTCTTATGTCCCCTGCCTCACAATGCCACCCTCAGTATGTTTTCTGGGTCAATAAAGAACATCTTTATGTCGTACACATATTCTGATTGCCTTCTAAATGTCGCCTTTCATACAGAACATCTATATGTCCCGCACATATTCAGGTTGCCTTCTACATGTTAACTTGTATGCAAATATCAACCCTGCATAAAATCTACATCACCTTTGCCCTGATCCAAACGTGCTTCACACCTATGCACATGCAACAATGAAGCTCACGTATAAAACTGGTGCTTTAGTGATGAGCAACATAACTTCTCCTTCATTGTTCACACAGTTAATGAGGGCGACATTTTTAATGCGCTATTTGGACTCATGTTGAACTTTTTACGACATTTCCATAGTAAACACTGCTGAGCGGACCCTTGTGCCAGCAAAGGTTATAGATCACTCCAGCCTCTTGTTCCCTGTGCAACTCCACACTCCGGCAAGGACACAAAAACAAACCAAAACAAAATAAAACACATGCAGAGGCCAGTAAATATTTGATGACTTTGTATTGGAAGATTCATCTGAGCATCCTGGCCAAGCAATGGCAAAAGCCACATAAAAGGTTGTGGTGGCCATGCTATCTCCACTGAGACAATCTTATATTCTTCAGTCTGAGAAATATTTGTAGATCCATGTTTGTTCCTCATTTTGTGTTTTCATGGTTGTCATAAACAAACACCTATATGGACTGGAAATTAGACCAACAATTTGCACCTAACATACCTGTTACATGCTCCCATATCCAGACTTCCAACCCATTGTTTAACATACTTGCTAATTTTCAACATAAAAGCATGACAATAAGTTAGACATTCCCTGTATCTGAAAAAATATGCCTCAGTAATCCTTCCGCTAACCAAAAACCCAGATATCCAAGATGGCCAATCTGACCCAAGATTTTCCCATTGGGAAGAAAAGGTTTTAGAAATGGTGAGACACCTCTTTGTCATATGCACTTGTTTTTCCTCTTTTTTTACTTTTTTTACAAAAGTCAGATGGCCTTGGCTCATGGCTGTCAGATTCCCTAGATATAACAATAGACTTGGAAAGCTGTTAAAGCTTCTGAAGACAGTTAAAATGCACAGAACCACACACTTCAAGTTAGTCCATTTTTGTTCCTGCAGGAATTTCTAACAAAAAAACATGATTTTCCACTTTTGCCATGGGAATTCCTGCACATAGAGAAACCCATAGATATTTCACTGTTTTGCTAACACCACAGAATTTCTAGAGGGAATGGTTGCAATTCCTGACTACGTTTTCAAATGGTAGTGAAACTTTCTGCCACCATACTATAAAAACCCAGAATTTCCCATCATGCAGTGTAGTGTAATTTAGGATACAAAGAAAGTGGATGCAGGCAGAGAGAGAGAGAAAGGGTGAATGAGAGAAAGAGAGAGAAATAAGTTAAAATAAAAATATTTGTGGATCTGGCAAAGCACTATGACCATCAGGAGAAGCTGGATGGACCCAGATGTTGCTGATGCTCTACAAATGTGGAGGTGGAAGTCAGCAGCTGTAAAGTGATCCAACATACCTCCTGACCCAATGATCCCCAGTCCCCTGACATCATCCCTCTGGGGAAATATATAGAAGATAGTAGAAATGGTTAGCAGAATTAGTAGCAGCAAACATAAGCTTCCTGTGCCTGTTGCTGCTGTTGCCAGTATGCCTTCTTCTGAGCAGCTGGCAATTTAGACAGTGAGGGATCTTCTGTCACACTTCTCATCCCCAGCCAGTCCCACAGAGCAGTAAGATACTAGTAATGGTGTTGATGGTGAGAGTGAGGGTGATGGAGGTGCAGCTGGTGTGGAGGATGATGAGATTGTTTTTGGTGGAAAGCCATATGGAATGGGAAAAAAGAGATGAAAATTGGGATGGGCATCACTGCCACCCCCAGTGATCTGTAGAACAATTGGGAAGTGAACACCAAGAAAGAAAAGGAGTAGGACACAGCAAATCCTTTGAACCAGCGTATATGAGAGAAAAGAGAAGGTGCCTAAAACCATGAGTGATCGGCTTATTGCAGTGTTTTTGAAGTGTGGAGGTCTTTCAATGTATAATTATTCATTGTCACAATAGTGATATATGAAAGAGTGACTATAAGAGGAAGTGTTTTGCTTAAATACTCTGTGAAAAATATCTCTTGGAAAAGTCATAACACTTACTAAATGTGTTATCGGACATATTCCGAACCTGAAGAATAAAAAGTGTCCAGTTGCAACTTTCGAACCTTTGATAAAATTATATGCAATTATCTGCTGGTTTGTTTGAAGCATACCTGAAAACGTTCGCGTTGATCAGATAAAGCTCTTTAGTGACACAAGAATACATGCAGTATATATCACATTGTGGTTAATCTGGATTACATTTAATGTTTTGGTCATCTTTTTATTTTTTGGATGAAGTATTCTAACATAGAGTAGACATTATTAGTATAAAATTGGACTATTTGTTCAACAGAATTTTTGTTTTATTTTTTTTTATTGTATTTAAAGGCAACAAATTTCATCCATCCCTACTTCCGAGAACTCCAATACAAGTTACACCACAAAGCTTATACATTCCCTGCTATCATCTGCAAAATAGGAATGGCACCAAAGAACCTCATGCCAGCTTTATGCATATTTTGTGGAAATGCCCATTTGGAGACACAGGAGAACTCCTTGTGACCCTGTGATGTGAGAGGATAGTGGAATTACAGGCAGGACATTTCCCATGGACTTTTCCAGCAAAAGACTGAACTTTGCTTACGCCCTCGCAGGTTTATTGTTTGTAATCCACAGGTATATACTAAAATATAGTAGTAGTGTAATAATGTATGTTGTATTGTACTGTAGGTTGTATCTATTGTGTTGGCAGTAGGGAACAAGTGTGCCCATTAAATAGAGGTTAAGTCCAGAACTCTGATCCCTGCTTCCCGGTCCCTCTTACTATGTCTTTTGTGTTGTGTCCACTGTGGTATAATTTGAGGTATTTTCTGTGTTTTCTTGTATGCTCAGCTAACAGTTTTGCTGAAACAACAAAGGAATGTTTGGAGTATTGATTGACTCCTGTTGTACTTCCTTCATCAGCATAGATCAAAAAGAGGCACTCTGAGTGGATATAAAATAACAGTCCCAGATTGGTCCCCTAGGGCTTCCCCTGACATCAATATTCCAAGTCCTTATTTGGATTTTGATATTGATAAGAGTGTCTGGAAGTATATCAAAGCAGTGTGTTTTCATCAATAAAGGCTGTTCTGTTCTACCCTCCTACTATAAGTATCAGCTGCATTTCTGGAGGGTGTTTGGCGGTTATTCTCATTCCAACAACTGCAAGAGCAAAATTCACTTGCCTGGTAGGTCTACCAGCAAGAGATGGCCATTTGTTCCTGCCTTCTGCCTGATTCAGGGTATCCAGGACAAGAACCCACAGAGTGGCAAGGCTAAATGGACAATCTGTCCACCATAGCTGCTTAAAGGGATAGTAATGTTTCACAAAAACATGAGCTCCAATTAATCTTCTTACTATTTGAGCCATAGAGAGTGCTATTTCAATACTGTCAGAGTAGTAGTTCAAGAGTAATTGAATGAGGAAGTCCTCCCCGCCCCTTTTACCTAGTGTAAGCCCCCTCTAATCAGATGTGGAATCTGGTCCATAGACCAGACAGCTCACATCAAGGGTCAATCTTCTTACTGTGAGAACAGGTTTTTCACCTTTTTCTCTTATCTTAATTGAAGATTGTCCCTCTGCAATCTACCTGGACACACTCTGCTGCCCTGAGCTGAGCAGTGTTATATCAGTATAAGGGGCGGGAGGAGGATACTTTATCATTCAATTACTCTTGAACTACAACTCTGACAGAATTGAAATAACACTCTCCAAGGCCCAAATACTATGATGATTAGAGATGCTTTTATTATGAAACATTACCATCCCTTTAACCACTTAGTGACGGCCGCGCGCAGACGCGGCCGTCACTTAACGCCCGTCTAACTTTTTTTTTTTTCTAAAAGAATCCGGAGTCCCCGAACGGCGTGCAGCCGCGCGGGGAGCCGGATTTCCGGGACGTACATGTACGTCCTCTGTCACTAAGTGACAGCCACACAGGACGTACATGTACGTCCTGTGTCGCGAAGGGGTTAATATATTCTTACCAGCCAAAAGTTACAAACTACATAGGAAATATGTGTAGAACAGCCTTAGCTATACATGACCCTTCTAGGAATCTATGACACTCCCAAACCACTAGGTTATAATACCAAAAATCTAATAAGTATAGTAATTCCAATAGCTATTAAATGCATTCTGACCAACTAGACCATGAGCTACCCACCACTGTCCAGAATGTTTTATGGAAATCCCTATATCTACCACCTCTCTTATGGAACATGGGAGGGGGAGTGATTCACATTAAAGGAGCGCCAGACGATATTACTGCCTGAGGCCCACATGGGTTGGCCATTCATTTGAAGTTGCGGTTAGCATTACAACCTCCACAAACACTGGTGTTAAAGGTCTGCCTGCTGACCCATAGGCCATCGGGTAGACCTTCCATACTGCAAGTTGCAATATAAATGACTTTGGTACAGTAATACAAGTCAATAGTCACATGTGTAAAAGTCACCATAGTCCAGCATATTACCTTTCACTACAGGTGGCATAACCAGTGCAGTTTATCTGCCTTGGTGTTGTCCATATGAAAAGGGGCCTAGGGATCATGAGTAAAAGTTATCAATACGAAACTCGTGGATCTGCCTGAGTTGCCTCTCTTTACATCTGACTGCTTGCAACCATAATTTATCAGTCTCTCCATGTACTACCTATGTTGATTAGAGAATATTGCTAAGGTATGCTCACAGTTACCAACAAAGTTTATTGTTTTTATTTATGGACTCATGCGAATTTGTTTGGTGGAAGTGCGTGATATTGTAACAGTTTTTCCTGAAAAGGGGCTTAAGACAGGGTTCAGCAGAGATCATAAAGGAAACTGCAGACACTTTTGCAAAACAATTATACATAGATTTAGGCTTCTTTTTCAGACATAGCTTTGCCTGAAGAAGAGATCTATGTTGCCTTGAAATCTTTCATCCTAGAGCCACTCAGTTAGCCAATAAAGGGATCATTTATACTCTATCAGTCTGCTGCTTTTTCTGTGGCTAACAAGGTGCCACGTTTTACCCATATGACTTGTGTATGACAGACTCCTATATATATCATGTTCAGCTGTTGTCGATCCACTGAAAGATAAGGGCCTCCTCAGCACACCTCCAACAACTTCTGTCCTGTGCTTTTTGTTGCCACTGTATAACAATATACAATTTTGTAATTTAATCTACCCATCTTGTCTTTGGACTTTATCTTGGGAGTTTAGTACTGTGTGGAATCCATTCAAAAATGTGTATGGTCCATCTACCTTCAGGTCTTCTTTCGGGCATGTTACTCTTTCAATGACATCATAGACCTTTGTTTGCTGACGTATCCATGGATATGTTTTTTGGTCTCTTTTTGTTATGTTAAGAATTCAACGCTCCATACTTCACTATGTAACCTTTAGTTTTTATATGCCTTTGGCATTCAGTATCCATGTTTCACACCCATATTTATGGACTGGAAAGACACACTAGTTAAAAACCTTTCACTTGAGGCAGAGTATTAAATTTGTCTTAAAGATAGTACTACTTTCCAAATGCTTGCTATCCCAAGTGTATTCTCCACTCAATTTACATCATGTGTTTTCATTAGTTGACATTTCCTGTCCAAGGTAAACATACTTGTCCACTTCTTCAAGTTTATGTCCATGTGTTGTGATTTTCCTTGACATGTTAAATTTGTAAAACATGACTTTCGTTGTTTTGATATTCATCTTCAGACCAAAAATGTTGCTTTCCTGTTGTAGCTTTTCAATGCATTCTTCAGGAAAACTGGCAAAGAGTATATGGTCTGCAAAATGTAAGTGATGTAGGTAGTCTCCATGTACATAAATTATAAGAGAATATTACAAATCCAGGTAGAAACACCATTTTGGAAATCGAGAAAAAAATAAAATTGGGACGGCAAGCATTTGGAAAACATAGTAGTACTGGCTTTAAGACAAATTTAGCAAATTTAGACCAGTGTCTCCCCCCAGTCCTTATGTATTGCTGTAAAACATGGACACTGAATGCCAAAGCCATACAAAGACTTAACATTACCCAGAGAAGTATGGGACTTTGAATTCTGAACATAACAAAAAGAGACCAACATTTTTTTGCATGGATTCTTCAGCAAACAAAGCTCTATAACATCAATGAAAGAGTAAAGAACCTGTAATGGAAATGGGTAGGCCGCATAGCAAGAAGACTTGACAGTAGATGGACCAAACAAATTTTGGAATGGATTCCACTCAATACTAAATTCCCAAGAAGAAGACCAAAGACAAGATAAATAGATTAAATTACCAGATTTGTTGGTACACAGTGGCAACAAAAGGCACAGGATTGAAGTTGTTAGAGGCTTGCTGAGAAGGCCTTCATCCTACAGTGAATCAACAATGGCTCACTGTTAACTGTTTCTGTTTACAATCTGATAAAGATCAAGAGCTTTTACATTTTATTGAGGTCTCCTGATACTTATTGTTTGTTGTGAGGTAGTATGACCTAGGGTTAATGTTCAAGTAGAGACCCCTAGATACAGGAAGATGTAAACATAATGCAAAACTATATAGATAAGGTATAAACACCTCACTGCTGTATGAAAGACACCTACCTAGGTAAGCTTGTATATTAATCAAGTAAACAAAAAAACACATTCCTATGGTATATTTCCTCTATAAGAGATACTTATGCCTCAGGCAGTTCCCATTAAGACAATGGTTATGCACCCCACTTTACATTAGAGTTTACAGGGTGGGCATCTGTGTCTCCCTTTGGGCAGTGGGGTGGAAGGTTGCTTCCCCACGCATTAAGCAAGATCTGGAAAGTTTGAGGCTGTCAAGTTGTTGAAAAGACTACAATTTCCATTTTGCCTCACAAGTCTTTATTTGTCTATCCCTGCTCTTGGCAGTAGTAAATGCATGCTTGTGTGTCTATTGAGGAGTGTGACATAATTCTGTTCATAATTGCTTCTCCGCTAACAAAGCCTTATTATTTTCACAGGCCAGATACCAAAGTGGCTTCAGGGAACACTTTTGCGTAATGGGCCAGGAATACACACAATAGGAGAGATGACATATAACCACTGGTTTGATGGGCTGTCTTTACTACACAGTTTTACTTTCAAAAATGGTAAGCATGCATGTCAGCAGGGATTTAT
Source organism: Rhinophrynus dorsalis (assembly GCA_037306005.1). Classification (NCBI taxonomy): domain Eukaryota; kingdom Metazoa; phylum Chordata; class Amphibia; order Anura; family Rhinophrynidae; genus Rhinophrynus; species Rhinophrynus dorsalis. Next base: position 342,732,377 of record CM074722.1, on the reverse strand, counting down.
AATGCAGTGTGACTACCACATGACATTGTGCTGGCTTGTAGTAAAGGATGATGTTGATTAATCCTTTCTCCAAGAGCTATCCTCTATGTATTATTTAATAATAATTTTTTACTAATTCAATATTAAAGGGACTTTTTTTGCAGCCGTGTGTCACTGTTGCCATTACTGGACTTTGAAATGTTGATCGTTGCAGACACAAACTTTCAATAGATAGATGTGGCAACAGTTTCACCTAACAGCAAAGCATCTTGAACTCAGTCTCTCATTTAAAGTACCAAGTTAAAGGGATAGTAATGTTCAAAATAAAAGCACTTCCAATTACTCTTAGTAGTATTTGAGCCATGAAGAGTGTTATTTCAATACTGTCAGAGTTGTAGTTCAAAAGTAATTGAATGATAAAGTATCCCCCTCCTGAGCCTTTTACTGATGTAACACTGCCCAGCTCAGAGCAGCAAGGTGGTGTCCAGGTGGATCACAGAGTGGGACAATCTTCAATTAGCATAAGGGAAAAACCTGAAAAACCTGTCAAGGGGGGCAGGGTTTTCATTGTTCTCACAGTAAGAAGATTGTCCCTTGCTGTGAGCTGTCTGGTCTCAAGACCAGATTCCACATCTGAGGGGAAGTGGCTTACACTAGGTAAAAGGGGCGTGAGGGGGAAACTTTATCATTCAATTACTCTTGAACTACAACGCCAACAGTATTGAAATAACACTCTCCATGGCCCAAATACTATGAAGATTAATTAGAGCTGCTGTTTGTGCGAAACATTACTATTATTTTAAAGTGGACTTGTCAACTTGATTTTTTTTACATATTTGAAAACTTCATTCAAAACTGTCTATGTGTCATGTTAACCATGAGTCCAGCGGGTGTATAGTTTAGGAAATATTATTTTATTTCTGGGAATAGTAAAAGCAAAAGTCTCCTGGTGCAACAAAGAGCTTCAATAGCATATGAAATGTCACTGAAATATTGCCTTCATTAGAATATGGAATGTCACTGAAAAGGCTTCATTAGCATACAAAACTTCTGTGAAAAGCTTAATTAACATATGAAATGTCACTGATATTACCTGGTATCATTAGCATACATTAGCAAACTGTACCAAGTAGGAATATCGTTAACTGTATATTTGCTGGTAGTTTTGCAAACATGACACATAGACATTTTCATAGACATTTTAAAATATGCAAACTTAAATAAAGGTCCATAAATGATGAAAGAAGCATCTTCTAGCATTGAGACTTTAAGAGTATCTTTGTTTTTCTAAATTGGAAAATCCCTATAACACATACATTTTCAGAGTTTGTGTATACTACCCCTTTGATGGAATGCATACCAACAAAATCTAGCCCAGTGATTCTAAACTTCAATCCTTTACACACATTGAGGTTTATGTACTAAGAAGAACTGGGGGTAGATGTACTAAGTTTTGTTGCAATGACGAAGTGTGTGGCGATCATTCACCATGGAGAATAGGACATACTTCTCTGTATGTACTCAGGATTATCTGTATACAAGGGAATGAAGATACAATTTAAGAAAAGGGTAGTAGTGTGAAGAGGACAGGTCAGCTACCTGTTCATGCTGCCAGTACTTCTCCAGTGTGTCTTGTGATTCTAAGGAGGGGGTGGAGGAGAAGATGATGGCAAGTGTGACAGCAGGGGACCCTAAGTCACACTTGCCATCCCGAAGCAGTCCCACCACTGCTACTACTAATATACAGCAGCTACAGACTCAGAGTGTTAGGAGTAAGGGAGGGGGTGATACTAGTAGTAAGGAAAACTCAGACACAGAAAATTATGTGGTTGCTGTTAGTGATAGTGAAGAAGCTGGTGGGACTAATGTGACCGTACTAAATCCTCCTGTTGATGCTGAAGTGGTAGGGGAAGTGATGCGGAGTGGCCAGACTAGCAGTCAAGGGAGTCCACAACATTCCTCTGACCGTGTGAGTCCCCGCCCCCCATGGTATTGTCGCTATGAAACATGATACTGAAGAAGGCATAACTGGTGGCTAGCAACAATTATACCATCACCATGAGCACCGATTAGCTGACTGTGCCTACTGCTAGTGGTGCCAGTCTGCCTTCTTCAGCTCAATATATGTCAAGTGTGACAGTAGGAGACCCACTGTCACATTTGTCATCACCTCCAAATGGTGAAACTGTAATAGAGCAGCAGCAGCAAGGAGGGACTTGTGGTGGTGATGATGATGAGGGTGATGGTGAAGCAGCTGGGGTGTAATGGCCTTTTTAGCCCAAACCAAGCAGAAATGGGAAACAGATATGGGGATGGGGTTGGGCATCACCTCCACCATCTGTGAGATTTTTCAGAATTTGCTGTTGCTGTAAATTCTGCTGCTGCTGCTGAGTTGCAAGGGCAGCTGGATAAGGAAGAGCAGACTAGTGTGACACAGACCACCGTGGACACAGTGGAAATGGGGTCTCGTGATATAGGATTAGGACAGGTTCCACTTTATTTTCACATTGCAGTTGCTGATGAGAGGCACCGTTGCTTCCTGCTCTCAAGGTAAAGGAGGGGCAGGTGGAGAAACATTGTTGGCCAACTTCTTTTCTCCACATACACCTGAAATGGTGGGGGCTAGTTGTGGTGCTGCTACTGCTTCAGGCACAACACTGGAGCTAGTAGTGGCAAGTGGAACCATGATCATCCATGACCCACATGTCAAGGTTTTGCTGAACAGCTCAACTCTGCCTATTGATTCTGATGTCTGAGCTAATCTAGTGCTCTGCTATCCACTGCTGTTGTCTTCTGAGTTTCTGACTCAGGCTGATCAGCTGACCGCTCTGATTGCTCACCTGACTGTTATCAGCCAACCCTCCCAGGGTATTTATAGAAGCTTGGCTCACTTCCCCATTTTCCTTGTGTTTGTTGCTGACATTGTTGCTGACTGCTGTGATTCTACTGAGCTCTTGTTTATCCGTGTATGACCTGGCTTCCTCTGATGACCCTTCTGGCTCCAGACTCACTGACTTGTTCCTGACTTTGCGGACTTCTGTGCTCCTGACTCCGGCTTAGCTGAGTACCTGTCCTGGTTCCTGACCTTGGCTTGTCATTTGGTTTATGCTCCTGGATCACAATTCTGTTTTGTTTATTTTTTGTTACTTTAATAACAGTGTTTTGCATTTACCTTTTTGTGTCCTATTTGGTTCCTGGTCCGTAACACCATATCAGTGCTGTCCTTGATTCCATCCCCTTGGAGCTGCCTAATCATAGTGCTGCTTAGAAAACTCAGCAGCAGCAGCAGGAACAGCAGTTGCAAATGCCGTAATGACACAGGAGCATTTGACAACAGCCAGTGGCCACTGGCCACCATAACATGGCATAATTTTTTTCTCAGGGCTTGTTCTTTCCACACAAACTAGAGGCCTACAAAAAATAAAACAATTTTTGTGGGCTGGTTTCTAACAAGCCTAAGTCCTACAAATCACTGATTCCTCAGGGCTTGCGACACTAACAAGGCAAAGTTCTACAAATCAATATTTTCCTCAGGGCTTGGGCCTCTAATAAGTCTAAGTCATACAAGCAAATGTTTCTTCAGGGCTTGGGCTTCTAACAAGAAGTCTAAGTCCTTCAAATCATCCTCTACAAATGCTCATCCCATCAAGTATCAGTTTACCCTAGTTACAGCTTAAGTCAGAGGGTCCCTGTCATTATATGTACCAATTTCTTGTTTTATTTTTTTTTATGTATTTATTTATTTTACTGTCCCCCCAACCACAGCCAAAAATTCCCTCTTCAACTGATTCTTTCCCCATACTCCACCAACACAGGCACCATCAGACCCCTTTTATACTATGCATTTGGGAACTAAAATAACATTTGCTATGTGTTGAGTGTAAATTCAATGTTTCCATTAATTTCGATGCAATTAGCTGGGCTAAAAAAAATTGAAAAACTGCACTTATCATGGGAAATTATTTGCCAATTGGGAAGTACCATTATTTGCTGATTTTGGTTTGAGGCCAACATTTTTGCCTATCCCTAGAGAGGGGTCCAAGCCATTTCTCTATCACCTGCTCTAGTTTATTGTCTTTTAAAACTATGCATGCACAAAGTGGCATGCTGATGGTATGGGCTATCCTGCTGCTGTCTTTTAATAATACTTCCACAACCAGAGGATAGATCACTCGCTGTGCCTGACAACTGATGCAGTATGCTATTGTTTCCCACTGGTGAGTGGGTAACCCAGAGAGCAGTGAGAGTAATATGGTATGTACTTTGTTCTCCAAATTTGATTTGCTCTATTTAATATCTCTGTATGTCCATTCCCTATTGTACAATGCTGCGGAATTAGTTGGCGCTATATAAATAAAGAATAATAATAATAATACTCTGGCCACTTGTCCACAAATCTCTTGTCTTTCTTGCTTTTACAACATGATGACTTAAGGAGGTCGTGGGGGGTGGCAGTGGCATGTGTGGGCAGTCTATAACTCTTGTTGTCTCATCTCCTACAACAAACTCAGTCAAACTCCTCTGCAGCAGGAGCCATATGAAGGCAATCTTATCACACTCTGATGCATCAACATCACTTCTGTTATGTGTCCCAGAGCCCATGGGACTTTTATGAGTGCTTCTGCTGCTGCTAGTAGTGTCACCTATGACATGTCGATAGTGTGTCTTCCAAGCAGACTTTCTGTTTGTGCTTCAGGTGGGATCTCAGTGAGGAGGTGCCTAAATGTGTGCATGTGTACCCCCTGCTTGCATGCTTCTTACAGAGAAAACATCAACATTTTTAGCTTTTAGATGATGAGTGAAGTGTCTCCATACTATAGACTTCATGGACTGAGAGATTGCTGTGAGGCTGCTACTACTGGGAATAGATGTTGCTTCAATTGAACTACTAGGTGTCAAAGGTATAGTACTTCCAATAGCAGAAGTACTCATCATAGCTAGAGATGTTGATAACCTGTGTTGCTGCTTATTTAGTGGGTGTGGCTGGCTGGCGGTTAGACTTCAAAGCAGTGACAATGCTGATAATAAATGGCAGGATGGTTGTGTATTTTTGTCACCTTTGCATGTCCATGGTCAGATTTTCCAATTGTTTCTCAAACAGTTGATAAATAGGCACATCTCTCCTTTTCAGATGTTGAAGATCAAGCTTTTGTAGTTCAGCTAATTTTATGTTAATGTCATTCTCTCACTCGCAACTTCATCTGTATCTGAAGAAGAGGAGGACACTAGGGGAATATATTCTAGCTCAACATCATCATCAATAATTAGATCATCCTCAGCATTGCCCATCACAGCCACTTCAACCCACTACTAATATATTCCTGTAGTCTTTTCATTCTCAAAAATGTATTTGTAATTTTCCCCTTAGCGGGATTTTCAGCACATTCTCCACTACTTTGGGGGCTGGTGTTTTTACTCTTTTAATAGTTTTCTTTTTTAGATTTTTTTATGTTTTTTTAATTAACTGGCCCTATCAGTATTGGGAAAAAAACATACCCCTCCGTCAACTGCTTCTTCCCCCCCCCCCCCCACACTCCCATAACACAGAAAACTGCCAGCAGAAAGGAACTTGGATCATAGCTGCCTGTGTCTTCTCAGACTCACAAAATTTTTGGGGTATTTGGGGTAAATCTCCTTTTCTCCCTTCACACACACCACCAGACTCCCCTAACACAGAAATAACAGCCAGATCAGCAAGGAATTTGGATCACAGCTGCCTTTCTCAATCAACCTCCTTAATCCCTTCACATTCCCCCCTGCTCAGAGTACCCCAGACTCCCCAAACATGGAAAATAAATTTCCTTCCTACAAGACTCCCTAAACAAAACTCTGACTTTGCCTTATTTGCCCTTTCTAACTAGTTCAGAATTATGCTGCTTTCTCTATATCTCACACAGACAGAATGATATGCTGCAGGAACCTGACACCACTTTTTTACTATCCATGCATGAGAAGAAGACAAACTTTCCACTTGTGGTGGAAATTCAGTCTTACCCATGATTTCAATTCAATGAGTTAGGCAGGAAAAAGCAGAAAATGTACACTTTTCGGGAATATATTCTGGCTTCTCATGTACCATTTTTCAACTGTTTCGCTTTGAGGTGAAAAAATGTACCCATCCCTAATCTTAATGCATATGACGAGATGGGATCAGTGTAAATACACCACAATATCATCAACCTGGACCCTTACTGAAACTTAATACATCTCCCCCTGGAATAATTCTTGGGCTAAACAAATGACAATCCCCAAAACCCAGTTGATTTAAACCTTTGAGTGCCAGAGAGGTATCGAACCCATTGCAATGGTTACTTTTCTGGCACATAGAGGGTTAAATAGGGCTTTTAAACTACTAGCAAAGACTCCAACACATTGCAAAGCAGTGCTTTGGAAACCTCTCTAGCATTTTGCACATCAAAAAGGCCCATTTAAATAAATGCAAAAGAAAAGGAAAGGAGAGAAAGGGGTGCCTCATAGAGTAATATCGTTGTATGTCAATTTCACCCCCAACCAGTCCCACCATGAGGGTACTCACATAGATCATGGTCTACCACCACATATATGCGAGTTAGACAAGAATAGCAGGTGAAAGATATTCTTAACCCACTTTCACTTGGGTCCGCTCTTCCAGAATCACACAGCAGCTCAAGTTGACCACTAGCAGGTACCACACAAAATGATTGCCTTGATGGACCCAAAAATGGAGAAAAAAGGCAGTGCAAGTAGACAAACTTGATACTCAGAGCGCCATAAACATTGATTCAGGAATATTCAATATCAGTACTCACGGAGATGCTCTCACCGGTGTCTCCAATACACCGGCATCGTATGCAGGGAGAATATACTTGTACCTGCTCAGACAGCAAACTCTGAGGTCTCGGTTTTTGTCTGTTTGCTGTTTGATAAAGCAGCAGATAAATGTCACGAAACGCGTTACATTTTTATGAGCATAAATATATTTGTGGATTGGATGTTTTTATATATGCATTTGTTTTAAGTGTTAAACACACAAATGCAAAAAAATTTTTAATAAATATTTTTTATATATTCAGCACACTTAGAAAGTTGTTTCATCCAACCACCTTCTGTGGTTTATTACTATGATTAACCCTGTGGATACTGGTAACTACTAGCCAAGACCTGAGAGTCTGCTACTTGGTTTATCACATTTAAATAAATGGGAATTTTGATTTGCCCCCTATGGTATAGTTGTTTTACCTAAGAATTGATTCAATTCTTGGTGTATCAACATCACTGACAGGTCAGGTTTAAAGGATTAAACCTACTTTTCATATGAATTAGTGCTTTATAATAGAACAGATTTATTTAGAGGGCTGAATTTCATTTAAAATGATATGTGTTATCTATAACTGATGTTAGCTCAGTGATTCCTAGTGAAGTATATGGGGAAATGCTGGATATAAAATAAGTGATAAAGGTAAAACATGTAATGGAATCCAGCCCCTAGGTAGGTATCATTCACACAGCTGTCAGGCGTATCTAAAGGTATACAGTTTGCATCATATGATCGGTTTCCTGTTTAGTATGATCACTATTGAAGCCTGCCTCTAGGTCACAGCTGCTCACAGAAAACAGGCTTCAATAGACCTGAATGGTCTGTACCGATAATTGGACTACAGCAGATATCAAATTCAAATAAAATAAAGTGTTTAGATATAAGTAACTGATGTTAAAAGGGCACCTACATAAGACCTTGTTTTAAACCAGCATTTCCCAAAATTAGTCTTCAGGGCAGGACAGCAGGCCAGGTTTTCAGGATATCCCTGTTTAATGAAAATTAGGTAAATAGGTGACTCAGCCATTGTAATTGATCTGTTTGTGTTTAATCAAGGATATCCTTAAAACCTGACCTGTTGGTGTGCCCATTGGACTGAAGTTAAGAATCAACGTGATAAATTAAGAGCCACATATATTTAGCATATCATTCATTTTGACTGTCACCTGTGCTTAAAGGGATAGTAATGTTTACATTTCTAGAATGCTGCAATTATTTCTTATAGTATTATTTCACAAGATATATAGAGAATGCAGCATTACTATGTTGTGAAATAATATTATGAATTATCCCCCTCACACCATTTAAACTTATTTCATCCTTCGAGCCTCAGAACTGCAAACAGATGCCAACGTGGCACAATCTTCTTTTAATAATAGTATTTAAAAACAAGTTACATTGATATCATTGGTTGTGTTCTAACATTTGCAGGTATACATTTAAACATTTTCGACCTAACTTAATGGACACGTAAACATTTTTTAAAAAGAGTATCTGGTATAGGGATATTACTGCTGAATAAAATAAAGAGCACTCCTACTGCTGGGAGATTTTTCGTTCAAAAGTTATTACAGCTCAAACTTATTTTTGATATGTCATTGTTGGCAGCATGGACTGGTGTCCAAAAGGCATTTTTTAAATAATGCGCTTTATAGGAGAGCTTGAGTTATAGACTATGGCTCTGCTTAATAAGTGATAGGAACAGCACTGCATGGGGTCAACAATACGAAATTACAGCTTAAAGTGGATCCAGCGCCCTAAGATAAATTTAGGTTGTTTTCAAGAAAATTAAAAACACACTGTATGTTGTACTGACCAATTTTCTTGTAAAATAAATAGCTTTTAACCCCATACTTTGCCACCAAAACACAAAGATAATTTCTCATAAATAATTTATTTTACAGTAAGGCTCAGTAAGACTAGTGTAACATATAGGTAGATATTAACTCTTTGAGTGCCAGAGAGGTAAATGCATTGAGTACTTCTCTGGCACTCAAAGGGTTAATTATTAGTGAATTAAACTATACCTCTTTAAGGGTGACAGTCCGCTTTAATATGATAAAATAAGTTTGAGCTTTAATACAGTTTGAGCTTTAATACATTTTGAATGAATCAGCTCCCAGCACCATTGTTTTTCCTTATATTCCTTATTCCTTATATTTCCTTACATATATTTGTTTCATCGGTATTCTCAAAGATATTCATGTTCATAGGTATATTCACTGATCTCAGACCCAGGCTATATGCACAAAATAATATGATGAACAATTTCTAGGGCAAATCCACTACACCAAAGGGAGCAAATACAAATTTCCCATTGTTTATAGTGGTGTTTAACCCTTTTGAATGTCAGAAACATCTCCAATGCATTGCTTTGAACATTTTGGGAGAACGCTCTAGCAGTGAAGTGATTAAAAGCATCAATTTAAATCCGTGTACATTTTTGTATTTGTTTCCTGTGGTGAACTTGGATTGCCCTAGAACAAGGGAGCACAAATGTGTCCTCAGCCCCCCAAATAGTGCAGATTTTCCAGACCTCCTCACAAGAACAAAAGTGAATCAATTAGTGTTTCAGTCATTCTGAAAGATCTGCCAAAGTTAATGACATCCATTTGTGATTAATCCTTTCGGTGACAGAGGCTTGTGGAATCCTGCTGGCTCTACACATTTTTCAGCATTTTTGATATTCATCTCTTTATGAATACCTTTGGTAACTTTATAGCTATATATGGAATACATTTTAGCGTTTTTGCTGAACAAATTCAGATTTTTCATGGTACCTCTTCAGAATTTAATTTTGCATTGTGCGACAAGCTATAACATCATAATAGACAAATGTGAAAAAAATAATTATCCAAATATGTTTAATCTTTATCTACAATTATGGCTTGCACAGACCCCTAATTAACAGGAGAACAAAATTATATTTTCAATTTTATGAACTAAAATGCACATTCAATTGGATAAATGGTAAAACTATCTTAAAGAGATAGCAATGTTTCACAAAAACAGCAGCTCCAATTAGTCTTCATAGTATCTGAGCCATAGAGAGTGTTATTTCAATACTGTCCGAGTTGTAGTTCAAGTGTAATTGAATGATAAAGTATCCCCCTCTTGCCCCCAAATTACCTAGTGTAAGCCCCACAGATGTGTAATCTGGTCTTGAGACCAGACAGCTCACAGCAAGGGACAATCTTCTTACTGTGAGAACAATGAAAACTCCTTGACAGGTTTTTCAGGTTTTTCCCTTATACTAATTAAAGATTGTCCCTCTCTGCAATCCACTTGGACACACCCTGCTGCTCTGAGGTGAGCAGTGTTACATCAGTAAAAGGGGCAGGAGGGGGATACGTTATCATTCAATTACTCTTGAACAACAACTCTGACAGTATTGAAATTACACTCTCCATGTCCCAAATACTAAGAAGATTAATTGGAGCTGCTTTTATTTTGAAACCACTATCTCCTTAAATAAATAGAAAGGACAGCACAGATAAACTTATTTTTCCAATCTGCTGAAAATCAGCATAGACAATTCCTTCTATTTAAAGGTCCAGTAGTTTTTTAATGAAAATATGTTGTGTGTCATCTCCTGTTGGATAAAACAAGAGCATGCCCACTGCTGGGTTACTTTCCATTTAAAAGTGGTGTCCAAAATAATTTTTATTTATATTGCACTCTGTGGGAGGGCTTGAGACATATGCTATGGCTTTCTTTAATAAGTCATAAGAACAATAGTAACAGGTATAACTTGTGTTCACAATAGAAAATAAAAAACACATTTGAGCTGTAATTACATCTGAAATAAATATCTCCCAACAGTGACAGTACCCTTGTTTTACTCAACAGGAAAATAATTATAATATATATTTTCTGAATAAAGTTTACTGCTCTTTTAACATCTTTAACTTTTACTGCTTACCCCCAATATCAGGAGTGATTTTCTAAAACAAAAGGTGCCAGGTCACCTAACGTTTGATGTACAAAGTACAAAAAATACAGTCACCAACAAAACGTACCAGGTCAGCAATAAAATGTACAGTGTCATAAACCTGACATGACCTGTCTGAAAATCAGAACTGTTCCTTGCTACATACTTATCATAACATTGATTTCCCTGGTGATCTTGTCATTGAGAATGACAGAACCTATGTGGATAGCCCAATCAGCATTCGATTTTATTTCTTAACCAGACAATATCAGTGCTGTGCTGATATTTCCAGTGTGAACTAATCATTACATATAAATCTTTACTACTTTGCTATGTTACAATGTAAATCTGTGAATGTTATAACTTGTCCACTCGTCAGTGGCGTCACTCCAGGGGCCCGGCTGCCCCCCGCGACCCCCCCGTCTGGCACCCACAACAAGCTGAGGTCTATGCCTTCTTTGGCAGCTGAACTCCCTCCAGCACTCTAGTAATGCACAGAACACTGGGAGATGAGATCATCTCCCAGTGTTCTGCATTACTAGAGAGAGGACCACGCGGGAGCTCCGAATTGCTAATAGAGGTCTGTGCAGGAGGCACAGACCCCTCCTGCCACACTGCTGGACGACCAGGTAGGTAGGAGATGGACACTGTGGGACATTAGGGGCAATGTGGAGGTGGAGAAAGGACATTGGGGGCAATGTGGAGGGAGAACATTGTGGGGCAATGTGGAGATAGGACATTGGGAGGCAATGTGGAGAGAAGACATTGGGGGCAATGTGGTAAGGGGGTGGGCCCAATTTTTGCACCAGGGCTCTGTGGCTTCTAGTTACACCTCTGCTATCCGTTATATGTAACTTGTTTCTAAACATTGCTGTCCTTTGGATCTATATATTTCTTAAAAATATACAGGTGGTTTTTGATAGCTTCATCTTTCTCCGAATTCCTCCGGGTTTCATAAATTCAGCTGACTTCAGCCCCTTTATACATACAAAAGTCTTACTTAAGACATCAATAGAAGGACCCCTGACAGGAATTCAATGATGGTCTTGAGAGGGGAGAGTGGTATTTCTGCAGATGATATTACCAGAGGAGTAAGGTTTGAAAGAGAGGACTCACACCTGTTGCCATAGCAACACAAGAAGTTTTCTAAACCGGTTTTTAATGTTTTTTATGTGAATTAAACATGTGAAGATAAAAAATACAAACATATAGGATTTATTTTCTTCCTTTAACCGCTTGAGGACCAGAGGTGTGCAATGTTCTAAAAAGCAATGTGTCTCACACCTCTCTACTAATCGAGGGGTTAATATACTGGTGAGATCTCCATTTTGTCCTAGGACAGGGCTGTCCAAGTTCCTCAACAGCCACCAGCAGGCCAGGATGTAAGGATTTCCCTGATTAAGCACATGTGATTTAATCAGTGGATCATTCATTGTGACTGACTCACCTGTGCTTAATCAGGGAAATCCTTAAATCCTGGCCTGTTGGTGGCCCTTGAGGACTGGACTTAGACACCTCTGTCCTAGGAAGTATTGTGCCTTTCATTGGTAATTATTTCAGTGAGAACCAGCTTGACTTTGGAGAGGTTTTGTGTTTAAACCAATAAACTTTTCTTGGAGACCCTATTTAACATTTATAAAAAATAGGTTACAATAATGTTACATTTCACTCCTTGCTTTTTAGTAAGGCCTCCAGTGCACTGTTTTTTAATAATTTGGAGATCTGATTCACATTCAAGGGAGAGAAAGACTATTCTACCACAGTGACTGGCATTACAAGAAAGCTGTAGTGATAACATAGTTGATGAGGTTGAAAAAAGACATGTGTCTATCAAGTTCAACCTTTGCTATATTGTTTTTGATAAATTAGAGAAAGGCAAGAAAAAACAAACATTTAAACCATTTACAATTATGTTCCAACTTCCAAGTGGGTAAAGCAAAATCCTTTCCATTTGTAAAAAGGCAATTAGATATCAAACCAGATCAATATCCAGTCTGCCTTGTAACCAACTTTCATAATTTGATATAGTGTTCTGAGTTAAAAATGTATTTAATATATATTTTATTAATTATCGATATTACTTGCTAACACAGCGTTCCAAGGCAAAGAATTCCACATTCTTATTGCCATTCCTATTAAAAAAATTCCCTGCTGAATGTCAATTATATATGTAAAAAATCTGGTTTGTATATTGGCAGGTGAAGTTTACTACAGAAGCAAATACCTCCGCAGTGACACATACAATTCCAATATGGAGGCCAAAAGAATTGTGGTGTCAGAATTCGGTACTATGGCTTACCCAGACCCCTGCAAAAACATATTTTCCAAGTAAGTTTTGCATCTTTCTTTGTCCCAACGTCAGGCTTTCTCTGTATGTTCATTAATGTAGCTTAGTGCTTATCAAGGTGAGACCTGCATGCTGACGATACTTCCCTGGCTCACAGACAAAATATCACATACACAAAATCTGCTTGCCAGGGAACTCTTTCACTCTCTACTTCCACAACCTTTTGTTAAAGGCCAGTTCAGATACAGACTTGATTACCTATTATGGAGCAACTGTTTTTATCCCATTTTATTTACTGTAACATAAATAAAGATATACATACATACTAAGAAAGAGTTTACAGTCGAAATGGGTAATAGGAAAGAGTATGAGGGTGTCAAGTGCTGTGGTTACAAGTGCTGAGTTTGCCAAAAGGTTGTGCGTGGTGAGTAGTGAGGGAAAACAAGGGTGCCTGTTATACATATCAATCTTGGGTATATTTTACACCTTTGTAATATACACATACACAGATTTTACGGTACTCAACAGAAAAGGCCATTTAATGATTCTTTAACCTTCTTGCCAAAGAGAGTGCTCCAGCTCACATGGAGAAATCCTCTATCATCGGAGGAGCTTGGATCGAGGCTATATGTGGGGAGGGAACAGGCAAAGACTGACAGGCTGTGGGAGAGAGTTGTACCCGCAGTCTGTCCTGAAGTGACGTCATTGGCTCATTTTTAAAATGGTAAATTTCGCCATAGCCTGCATTATATTAAAAAAAAAAAACACAGATTACATTATAGCTATAGGAACATTATACAGAGGCTAACTTGTATAGAGGTGATAGTTCCCCTTTAATACAATAGCATACCATTTTTGCTTAGTGGTACCCCAATTTATGAGATCACATTATGAAGGGCAGTGCTAATCAGTTGTACTCCCACTGGCAAGTTATGTTTTATTAGAAAGTTATTGCAAGTCAAATTTGCAATTTTTGTGCTGAATACCTCTATGGCCTGAAATTTAGAGTGTCACTATACACCAGTTCAGTGTATCAGTGGATGTAGAGGCATCTTGGATCCACTTTCGATACAAGTGAGATACAGGACAGTCTATATACTGCTGGAAAAGTGCTAAGATAAAGGATATCAATAGAGCCAGGCAGATTATTGGAAATTACGTGGCTACATTGGGAATAATTTGAAAGGAGAATCATGAGGCAGGAAAGCATGGCAAAGGACTGGGAACTTGTTACATACTGACATAGTAGTTTAGGTTGAAAAAAGACTTGCGTCAATCAAGTTCAAACCTTTTCCTATTCTTGTTTACCTCTGTTGATCCAAAAGAAGGCAAAAAAACCCATTTCAGCAACTTCAAATTCTGCTTTCAATCGGGGAAAAAATTAATTCTTGACTCCAAATGGCAATCAGATTTCTCCTTGGATCAACAAGCCCTAAATAAAAATGAATCCCAATACTAACATACATAGCCCTCTATGTTCTGCTCTTTTAAAAAAGTGTCCAGGCCCCTCTTGAAGGCATCTAATGTATTCAATAACACCACCTCTTCAGAAACCCGTCCGCTGTTGTAGACCAAATCTCCTTTCCTCAATTCTTAGCGGGTGACCCCTTGTCCTTTATACCGTTCTGTTATTGAACAGGTCTTTGGAGAGTCCTTTGTATGGGCCCTGAAAATATTTATATAATGCTATTATATCCCCTCTAAATTTTTGGGATCCAAGAGAACTCCAGGCTTCATCGGGAGACCCTGAGATACTGCCCAAAATCCAAAATCTCTGGGTGAAACCTGAGTTCCCAGGTATGGCTATGTGTGATGACTTGTTTGATGTGAAATGGGTGAAAGATGGAGTTGTGAAGATAACTTGTTTGTGGGCTTTCTATATACAAATGAAGGTAGTTTGCCATTGGCAAATATGGTTGTGTCAAGGAAATAAATGGTTTCTGTAGAGAAATCCATTGCATGTTTAACAGATGGATAAAAAGTGTTGAAGGGTTTATGAAAATCTTTTAATTCTTCTCCTTTTGTCTATATAATGAAAATGTCATCAATATAGCAGTAATATTTCTAAGGGTTGTAGATGTATGTTGCAAGAAACCTTTGTTCCAGGTTGACCATAAAAATATTTGCATATTGTGATGCTATCTTTGTGCCCATGGCACATCTAATTACCTGTAGCTGAATACCTAGGTAAAAGTGAAATAATTGTATGTGAGGATAAACTGTATTAAATTAATGATAACTTTGAGGCTATATTTCTAGACTAGTGTAAAAGCCCACGTACACGGGCAAAGGTCCAGGTGACGTTAACCCTTTGAGTGCCAGAGGGGTACGCAATGCATTGCTTTGCAATGCGTTGCGTACTCCTCTGGCACTCAAAGGCTTAAGAGGCCGATCCTGCTCTACGTCCTGCCGCCGACGCAGTCATGCACTGTAGAGACTGCCTGAAAGCACAGAATGCTCCCAGCACAGAACTCCCAGCATTTCTACACCTCCCAGCATTCCTACACCTCCCAGCATTCTGTGCATTCGGGCAGTCTCTATTGTGCACGACGGATTCTGACAAACATCCTAGCGAATTAGATTTCTAGATGTGAGAATGTGATGACAGGAACTGATAGCAGGCATCAATTTCACCCTTGTGTGGGATGTTGCTATAGAGGTATTCTACACCCATGGTTACTACAATTGTCTTAATAGGTAAATCTTTAATCTGACTGAGGTTGTTAAGGAAGTGTGGGTGTCTTGTATAAAGCTATAAGTGTTACTGGAAAGAGGTTATAGGATGTTTGCCCCCAGGCCAAAGATCTGCTCAGTCAGACTCCCCATACCTGTTAATATTGTCCTGCCTTGGTTTCCTGGTTTGTAGATTTGCGGTTTGTGGATCTTATTGAGAAGATCTCTGGCCTGGTGGCAAACATCTTACAACCTCTTACAGTATAGCACTCTGTAGCACTCGGAGGGTTAAAAAAGAAATGTAATTTGTTTAAATTCTCCCCTCTGTGGCAGCATCCATTGATAAATTGTACATGATTACTCCTTCCCTATAATTTATTCCACCCCTTGGTGGCAACCTCAGAAAGAGAAGTTAGGAGGAGAAAGACAATTTTAGGCCAGGTCAGTAATTCATTATGCAGGCTGTGCTGCACAAGTCAGAGAAGGTCCAAATGCACTAACATACTGACAAATTCATTACAGGGCCTTCACTTACCTGTCACATGTGGTGCCTGAGTTCACAGATAACTGTCTAATCAACATCATAAAGTATGGGGATGACTTTTATGCCTCTTCAGAAACCAATTTTATGAGGAAAATTGATACCCAGACACTGGAGACACTAGAAAAGGTAAGGTCCTTAATCTACTTCACATGGATAGGGTGCTTAAACCTTTTGAGAACCAGAGAACTGAGTAATTCAATGCATTCATCATGCTGAGGGATATACAGTAAAACAGTATTGTTGACTATATCAGCAATATAGATAAGAATACAGTACAGGAGACTGAATAATAACCCATAAAATATGAATTATGTTTTATATAACAAATAAAAATAATAAAGTTAACACTGTTAATAACCTGGTTGAATACACTACTTCACAGTAAATACATTGATTAAAAAGCAATTATACATAACTGTCTAAAAATAAAAAAAAGTGTTACTTAATTGCAAAAGGATGAATTATAAACAAAAACACAAAAAACTAATATATCCTACATCTATGACAAAGGCGTGTAGCGCGATATATGTATCCAGAGGCTTGATTTTTACAGTTAATGATACAGTTGGTTCTTTATATACGGATATCTGCCCCACCTTGTATGTAGCTATTTTAAAGCGGAAATACCACCTCAACTAAAGTCACCCTGTAATACTTAGGCAGGTGACGACTAGCTTAATAATCATTATTTTACCTCTCAAAAGTGCCCCCGAATAAAGTTATCCTAAAGCTTTCGAGACCGGAAGCCAGGCATTAACGTGGACAACTTGAAAGCACGTAGTGGCCCGAACAGCTACAGATGAGACTGACGACACAGATGCACAGGCTGCAGTAACCTGGCCATCAATCTTGGAAGCTTAAGGATTAACTTTTACTTCATGGGTACTGCAATTACCATACATTTGCATACGGTGGCAAGTATGAATATCTCTTTAACTGTACATTTGCTGGTCTTTAGGCTAACATGACACATAGGCAGTTTTAACCCCTTCGCGTCCACTGACATGCCAGGACCATCATGGCTGTCTGGCACTTAAGGACCAGTAACGGTCTGGGCACGTCACGTACTTTTTACTCACAACTCTCTTGCAGGAGTGCTGTGAGTAATAGCGGGGACTGAAATTGATAGCTCCAAAACCAGGGCGATCTCTTTCAGTTCCCCGTTCGGCGTGCCGGCACACGTGATCAGTCACGTGGGCTGGCATGTAAAAGTTTTCAATCTGGTCCTTAAAGGACCACACACCCTGTGACCGCTGGTCCTTAAGGGATTAATGAAGTGTTTAAATATGCAAACTTGAATCCAGATGACAGGTCGACTTTACCTTAGTTTTAATGTAAAATTAATTTTTATATATTTGTAAGAAAGTCGCACATATACAAACACTGGAGTCGCTTAATTGTGCATATAATATGAAGGGCACTATTCAGTAAGTTAAAGGGATAGTAATGTTTCAAAATAAAAGCAGCTCCAATTAATCTTCATAGCATTCGGGCTATGGATAGTGTTATTGTGGTATTCAATTGCTCTGAACTCACAATGTACACCTAATGTACAGTTTGCAGGATTTTACGATAATCAGATGCACTATACTCATAATATACAGTTTGCATAAGTATGTGATAGTATGTGATATTTCCGATCTATACATTGTTGACCTTAACGCAATGCGCTGCGTACCGCTCTGGCATTCAAAGGGTTACTCGTTAATGATGAAATGTGAAGTTGGTATTTAATTTTTTCCCAGGCTGGTTTTTATTTTGACCGGCTCTGCCCAGCTTCTCACCCCTCTTTTTTCTCCACAGTTAGAAACATAAAATTCAACACAGATAAGAACCATTCGGCTGATCTAGTCTGCCCATTTTTCCTACTGCAAAAGCCTCAAACCTTATTTCGCCTTGGTCTTGTCTTATGTTCAGGAGAGCCTTATGCCTTTCCCATGTGTGCTTAAAGGGATAGTAACACTTCGTTTTAACTTTATTTTATTTTGTAGCCATTAAACAAACATGAAGAATGATATAAGTCTTATCTCTCAAACCTTTATGGTTTATGAGATATTCATAAGCAAAGTTTCCCCTCCCGCCCCTTTTTCCTAGTGTAAGCCAAGCCATCTCTTCTCAGATGTGAATCTGGTTGTATGACCAGACAGATAACAGAAGGGGACAATTTTCTTTGTATGAAAACAATGGAAGCCTTTCCCCCCTTAACAAGTTTTTCAGCTTTTTCCCTTATCTTAATTGAAGATTGTCCCTCTCTGCAGTCTACCTGGGCACCTCCCTTCTGATCTGGTTGAACAGGGGGGGGATACTTTGTTTGTGAATATCTCTTAAACCATAAAGGTTTGAGAGATAAGACTTATATCATTCTTCCTTATTTTTTTAATGCCTACAAAATAAAATAAAGTTAAAACGAAGTATTACTATCCCTTCAAATTCCCTCACTATATTAACCTTTACCACTTTTGCTTGTAGGCTATTCCACTTATGTACCGTCCTCTCAGTGAAGTAAAATTTTCTTACATTACATCTAAGCCTCTTTCCCTCTAATTTTAGGACTAAGAACTTTGCTCTAAAATTTCTACACCTTTGAAATGTACTTCCCTACTGCACTTTGTTGAATACCTTCATGTATTTGAATGTTTCTATCCTATCCTCGGGTCTATCCTGATATTATTTATCCTGTAAATTGGTGTATACTTGCCAGACTCAGTTCTCAGTTCTTTATTTTTCTCAGTTTCTCACCACATTCCTTCTTCATCCCCAATTGCCCACCCACCTTCCCAGTTCCCCTTCCCTATTCCTCCCCTGTTTCTTCTTCCTTCCCAGTTCCCCACAATTCTTCCTTATTCCTCCCCAGGTCCCATCATATATATCTGCCCAGTCCCCCACTTTTCTTCCTTATACCTCCTAAATCACCCAACCCTCTTCCTTATACATCCTCAGTTCCCCACCCATTTCCTTATTCCCCGCCCCCCCAGTTTCCCAAATTTCTTCCTTATACTTCCTCACCTCCTCTCTTGCTCATTCCTCTCCTGCTCCGCACTCTTTTTACACATACATTTTCAGTTCCGCACCTTCATTCCTATCCAGTTCCCCACCTCTTTTCCTTATTACTTCCCAGCTTCTCTCTTCCTTATTTCTCCCCAGATCCATTTTCCTTGTTCCTCCCTATTTCCCCAGCTCTTTTCATCTTACCTCACCAGCTCCCCACCCCTCTTCCTCATGACTCCTCAGTTCCCCACACCTCTTCCTTATACCTCCCTATCTCCCTTCTTCCTTATACCTCATTATTCTTTCCCAGTTTCCCACCCATCATTTCCTCAGCTCCTCACCCCAGTTCCTCATGTCTCTCCCAGTTCGTCACACATTATCCTTATTCCTCCCCCAGTTCCTCACCCCTTTTTCTTATATCTCTCCAGTTCCCCACCCCTTTTCCTTATTGCTCTCCCTTTTCCATATTTCTCCTTGACTTTCATCTTTCTTGCTTACTTCTCCACATCTCCTGCCCTTCTTATTTCTCACCATCTCCGATTATTCCTAACCAGCCCCCCTTTTATTTATTTCTCCCAAGCCCCATCTTAATTATTCCTCAAATTCCCAGAGATTTAAATGGCCTATGTACCTACAGTATATGAGAAATTTGTGCAGCACTGCACCCATTTATTCCTTCCATCTTTGCAGGTAGATTATATGAAATATGTAACTGTCAATACGGTCACCTCTCACCCCCATTATGATAGTGCTGGGAACACATTAAACATGGGGACTTCAATTGGTGACAAAGGGAAGACTAAGTACATGATTTTTAAGGTCCCTCCTTCAGTCCCAGGTAAGAACCCACATGTCTCTAAACTCCAGGAAAGATAATTGTCTCATTTCAACACTGTTGTATTTCTCTTATGTCTCCAAGTAAATATATATGAGTGTGCTTATTCCAAGTGTTAACATCTTCATAAATACAATGAGCCATACGAATAAAGACAAAGTGGAGCAATTCAGGGGAAAACCAACTGCACTGTAGGGGACAATTATAAATCCCCACTTTAAATAGTTTATCCTCTTGAAAGCTAGAGGTCTGCAAACCACTGTGAAGCAATGCACTGGAGACCTCTCTAGCATTTAACCACTTAACACTTTGATTTAAATTCATTTAAAGGAACATTAACACCTAAAACTGAACTGGGGTTATATACACTTAAATCTCCTATACGTCACGCTAGTATATGTAAAAATTATATCTTTGTTTCCCGAGGCCTAAACTCTAAACTTGCATATGCTATGAGGGAGCAACTCAGGGCCCCAAAGCTTCCATTGATTATTCAGGTTTATCATTGAATGGACTGAGTAGTGGGAACTAATTACAATCGATTAACTGATTTTATCTTATCTTTATCTTATCTTTCAATACTCAGTACAAACAACATTAAAAAAAGGCTCGCTGAACCGGACAATTTACATGTACGTTGAAAGAAAGTTTAGGATTATATTTTAGTGATGTAATTATTAATAATTAATATTTACATAAACTAGCTGTAAATGTATGTTATTTAGTTATATCAACCTATTTCTAGTTTTTGTACCTTTTACCACTTTTAATTGCATTGCACTGCTAAGTCATTTATTTGGGATGACACTGCAAAGAGATTAACACCTGTGGAGTCCAGCCGGTGGATAATCTCTTGTAATATGGATATGGGGTTTCCGGATCATCCCTTTAAAGAGGGATGTAAAATACTGCAATAATTAACGAGAACCTAGATTTGGAATTCACAGCTTTGTCATCACATGACCTAGTAAGCACTTAAAGTTCATGGTTTAAAGACATATCTTATCTGCTTTCTATATTCAAATTAGATTATTTATTTTACTCCTCAGGCAAGTGAATTAACTACAGCCTGTTAAAGTCTTGTTGCCTTATAATCTGAAAAGTAGCAGTATATTAAAGGATCACCTTGTTCTATGATTTCTGTGGAATTTATTTCCATATATTACATTAAAAAATGTATACAATATATTAGGTTGGGAAACTATGAGAAGAAAATTCACTAGTCCCAACCACCACCCCAGTAGACAAGTTCAGTCCCACAATGAACAGAAAGTATGGGAACACGAAACTGTAATTTTTATTAAATCATATTAAACTCTATTAACATTGTAACCAAACAGTAAGGGGATTTATATTAAAACTGTGAGTAAAACTTGGGAAGAGTACACATTGTTTGCAGGTGAAAAATAAAATAAATGTCTCAAGGAGCATTGAAGTGGGAACAAACAGGAACTTCTCCGTCAACTCATTCACAAATGGTATGGAACAGAAATATGTACACTGAGTTCTGTTTTTATAGCTAATGACAAGAGCATGTATGATGCTCCTTTAATTTGTGTGGTGATTAAAAAAGAAGAATAAATAGTAGTGAAACTGTACAGCCCAAATTATAGGCATTTAATTCCTCACATATATGGAGCCCCAAGCCCTGTGTATTTCTAATTCCTGAGTCACACCAAAACAGTGGCTAGAGAAGGAGACAGAAAAATGCAGAGGTCAAACCACAATGCAATATTGAGCTTATACAGGAAGCTAATGGTCTGATAGCAGTAGCAACAATCCCGACACATTGCCCTATGCATTTCACCACTCAGCATGGCAGCTTCCTTTGAGGTGAATAGTGTTGCCAAGTGTCACCCATTTGAAGCTACATAGTAAATGAAGCCTCAGTATATTTTTTAATCAGTCAGATGTAAATGCTCATTGGTGGAGGGACTACACTTCATCCATCTTATATCAAATAAAAGGGCTCTAAAATATTTAAGAAAAACTCAGGAGAACATTGGAGTGTGTGCTTATACTGTTCTCATCTTTTTATGAAAATATAGACAAATTACATATGACACACATATTCATGATGGTATCTTATTCACCTAGGCAATGAAAAAAAGAAATCTCCTTTAAAATATGCAGAGGTTATCTGTTCCATCCCAGCTCATCGGCTTCTGAGCCCCAGCTACTACCACAGCTTTGGAATCACTGAAAATTACATCATCTTCATAGAGCAGCCATTAAAGTTAGATATAGTGAAAATGGCAACTGCTTATTTCCGAGGAGCCAACTGGGCTTCATGCATCAGCTTCCATGAAGACGAGAAGGTATGGCATGCTGGGCATAGTGTGCAGTGTTCTCCCAAATTTAGAGTGATATAGCCACAACAGTGAACAGGGTCATGGTCTACTAAGGGCTGCAGCCAATTATCAGATTCATTTTCCAAACAAGAGCTAAACCAGAACTCTTTGGTACTATTAGTCAAGCATGGAGCACACAATCTTTGGCTCTCCATCTGTTGCAGATGTCATGTTCCATCATCCCCTATAAGCCAACAGACAGTCCCCAACAGATGGAGAGACAAAGGTTGCCTACCCTTGGTTTTGACTTAGCTTAGGCCAAGTAATGTACACAAAGTAAAAGTGAATCAATCTGGTGCAAACCAATTGCCCTGGAGCGGACAAATACAAATTCCTCAAACTACCATGGATCTAAATTAGGGTGACTAGATGTCCTCATTTTCAGGGGACAGTTCCTAGATTAAGACATTATCCCCAGAAAATCTGTCTTTTTATGGTTTCACTCACCAACCCTGGACTAATAAAATTATTCCTGTCAACAGAAATTGTTAATATTGGATATGTTAGCCAATCACAATGATATACCTCTGGGTGGGGATTTTTATACTTAGGAAGTCGCAAGGTTTTACCAAGAGACTCAGAGATCTAACCCAAATGTCAGGGCCAAGAGCTAGAGTCATAGGATAAGACAGTCAGTTGTTACCTTCTACAGAATCTGCCCACATTAAATAGCTAATCCTTTAGTCTTTACACTGTTGCCATTTATACCAGAAATGTGATCAGGATCGAGCAGCATTCTTTGTAGCACTTACCCTCATTGGAAAACTAGACCTACCCACCAGATAAGGTGAAAGTAAACTCCCTTTCAAATGCAGACTATGTAAAGTGAAATTGTCAATACTTGATATTATTTTCTTGTAGTTTGAAACAATTTTTAACATTTTTATTTTCATAACAGCAAGATCTCAAGATCTCCATTGCCAGGCAGTTCAGTGTCAAGAACAGTGAAAGCATGGATAGCAGTGCACTATTCTTACCACTTTAATTGCTGAAGAAAAGACTGGAAGTATAGAGTTTAGGGCAGTGGTGGACAACGGAAGGCCCTGTGGCCTAATGACCTTCTCAGTGTGTTCACCTGCAAACCCCAGTTTGTTATTTTGTACAGTAGGAAGAGGAGCAGATTTCCTTATACCACAGTACATGCACACACACAAACACTTTATTCTCACCCCAGCATGTTGCATCTCTCTGTGACAACTGCAGCTAATGCTGCCTGTGTGAATTGTCTCATAGGACACAATGATTCACAACTCATGCATCTTTTTCATGCGTTGCTATGCTATGACAACGTTGTCAATTTGAAATGGGCCTTTGGATGAATCTGGTTGCCTGTCACTGACTTAGGGACCTCTATCCCTCCACAATATTATCTATATATATAAAAGAAGACTTTGTGCCTGCCAAAACACACCCAGGGGAGGCATAAAGCAGGAGTTACTATTCCTATTGGGTGATTCAGTCATGCAGGGAGTTGGCCCGCCCCCACTATGCAGCCCGCCCACCACTATCAAAGTCAGAAAAAAACAACATGGCCGCCACTTGCTCCTACACCACAGACAAACACACATGCCTCACTCATACAGCACCAAACTCACACACATGCCTCACTCACACAGCACCACACAAACACACACACATGCCCCACTCACACACACAGACCACCACACACAATGCCCCACTCACACAGCACCAAACACACATGCCCCCACTCACACACACAGCACCACATACACACACAAAGCCAGAAATAAATATGGCTGACACACACACACTCACTCACCCTGACTCCCAGTGGCCTCAGCAGGACCTGTAGTGCAGCACCAGAAGAACAAAATGGCACTCAAAGGGTTAAGGTAGGCCCTCATTGCTCAATTATTTCTTCACTGTCATCATTTGGCATGCAAGACACAGGACAGACAGCCATCAGATTCACACTTAACTCACTGACTGCCACAGGGTTGTGTATCAAGTTTTAGCCCTCAGGGAGTGTGTTCAAACCCCTCACATTGTAAACTTGCATTTCCCTCCCACTTCTCCTCCTTCCCCAGCTTATTACTAACACTTTTCCACATTTATGTTAAGCCCCGCCCCCTACTCGCGATTAAGCCCCGCCCCCTTTTAACCCAGATTGCCCCATTTGTCTCTCCACATCAGCACCATATCAGTCCCCTCTAGGGACTACACCAGTCAAAGTTCCCAGGTATGAACACACTTCCCACTGCTATTTAACTCTGACATGCCTCTGTATATCTTAACCCTTTGACTGCCAGAGGGGTGCACAACTCATGAGTGCATGTGTTTCTGCTCATATATGTTGCATGTGTGTGTGTGTACATCTCTGTTACATATATGTGTCCATGTGTGCATCTCCAGTGTGTCTGTGTGTGTACATCTGTTACATATGTGTGTCCATCTCCAGTGAGTCTGTGTGTGTGCGTGTCTTTTGCATGTCTCTGCCGCTCACTGTGTGTATGTGCATACCTCCCAACATTTCACATGGCCAAAGAGGGACACTGTAGTTTTAGGTGATATTGTTGGGGCGTGGCTGGTGGGCAGGGCATTAGTACGAATTTTTAGGATATTTCATGACCTATTACTGGCTATTTATGTAACTGAATAAGTGATTTAGTGCAAGACCAAAGTATTTTATTTGCACAGACTAATGTATAAGCACATATACTGAAGTTTATTGCTTTATTGCTGGAGAGCAAAGTAAAACACACCACACAGTCAGGGCTGGTGCAAAGATTTTTGCCACCCTAGGCAAAACCTAATTTTGCCGCCCATTTCGCTCCGCCCCTTGTGTCCCACCCCTTTATACCCTGCCTACTTATACCCCACCTCTTTTCATGATTGTCCTCTCTCTGCCCCCTGGGCCAGTCTGCCCCTGGTCTGGAGATGCCTGTAAGAGATGCCCCCTACCAGCTCCAACTTGCCCCTTATCAGCTTCACTTTGGCCCACCAGCTCCACTTTGCCACCATCAGCTCCAACTTGCCACCATCAGCTCCACTTTTCCCCCCATCCACTCCAACTTGCCCCCATCAGCTCCACTTTGCCCCCCCATCCGCTCCAACGTGCCCCCACCAGCTCCACTTTGCCCCCCATCTGCTCTAACGTGCCCCCACCAGCTCCACTTTGGCCCCTCAGCTCCACTTTGCCCCCATCAGCTCCACTTTGACCCCCATCCTCTCCAACTTACCCCCATCAGCTCCACTTTGCCCCCCATCCGCTCCAACTTGCCCCCCATCCTCTCCAACTTGCCCCCACCAGCTCCACTATGCCCCCATCCGCTCCAACTTGCCCCCCATCCGCTCCACTTTGCCCCCCCTCAGCTCCAACTTGCCCCCCCTCAGCTCCACTTTGACCCTCATCTGCTCCACTTTGCCCCCATCAGCTCCAACTTGCCCCCACCAGCTCCACTATGCCCCCTCAGCTCCAGCTTTCCCCTAACAGCTCCAACTTGCCCCCATCATCTCCACTTTGCCCCACATCCGCTTCAACTTGCCCCCTCAGCTCCACTATGCCCCCTCAGCTCCAACTTGCCCCCCATCACATACCTGTAGCTCCCGCGCAGTCTTCTCTTCAGTAATGCAGAGCGCGGCGGGAGATCATGACTCCCAGCGCGCTCTGCATTACTAAAGATCCGACCAGATGAGGGAGCGCTGTAGCGACACAGACCTGACTGTGTTGTGGTTCCCGGAGTGGTGTGTGCGGACGCAGCTCTTCTCCGCTGCATGCCCGCGCCCCCAGTACGTGTGCACCCTGGGCCGGCGCCTACGTCGCCAATAGGTGGAGCTGCCCTGCACACAGTCTGACCTCCTAAAAAGAGGGACAACAGGGTGGGAAAGAGGGACAGAGGGATTTTGCCCTCAAAGAGGGACTGTCCCTCCTAAAGAGGGACACTTGGGATGTATGGTATGTGTCTGCCTGTGTGTTGTATATGTCTGTGTTTATCAGTGTGTCTGCATTTCACACATGTGCGCCCAACGGTCATAACATGACGGGCAACGCCGTCCCACATTGCTAGTATAAAATATACATACATTCCGTGACAAACCAACTGTACCATAGGAGACAAATAGAGACCTCTCTAGAATTCCTGGGGGGAAGTGAAGTGATAAAGTGGAGTTGACTTCTCTAGCTTATCACTTCTGCAGTTCCTATATTATTCTATAGAGCCTATTCACTAAGATCTCCAAATTTGAAGAAATCTTAGTCCATAGACTCCATAGAGTAACATAGGAATTGGAGAAGTCATCTCCACTTTATCACCTCTTTATCACCACTTAGTGAATCTTCACCCTGGAGGTGTGGTCCCCATTTAAGTGAACTCAGTGGTATAGTTTGTTGCTCCAGAATTCTTCCACTTTCTTAGTATATCAGCCACATTGTATCAAATGAGCACACAACTAAGGCTGGTGAGATAGCTCAGTGGTAAATGCCCTGAATACACAGCCTGTTCAAACCACAAGGTTGCCGGTTCAAAACTCAGCCCTTCATTCTTCGGAGATCGATAAATGAGTACTATTGATTGGATAATAATAGCATCTATTATTTCAGCTGCCAATCTGGTTAATTCCAAGAGCGTGCGCTGAAAGCATTTTGAGTCCCACTGGGAGAAAGGTGCTATATAAATGCTAGTTGTTGTTATTATAAGATTCCTCATTGTAAACATCTAAACTGCTAATTGCACATACTAATTCAAATTTTCTTTTCAATCACATTTAGACTTGGTTTCATATAATCGATAAAAGGACCAAAAAGCCTATTCAGGAAAAGTTCTATACTGATGCCTTGGTGCTTTACCATCACATCAATGCTTATGAAGAGGATGGACATATTGTATTTGATATTATCTGTTACAAGGACAACAGCCTATATGATATGTTTTATTTGGCAAATTTAAGGAAGGACTTTTCTGAACAGTCTGCTCTGACCTCTGCACCTAACTGTAAACGTTTTGTGATCCCTCTCCAGTATGACAAGGTAGGTATTTATTCACATTGCTTAACGTCTTGAGAACCAGAGGATTGAGCAACCTATTGCAAAACAATGTGTTGCACACCCCTCTGGTCCCCTAGGCGTTAGGTCATTTCTCCATAGCACCATTGCCTTGTAAATTAGGCCTAGATTACATTGCAGATGATAACTTTACAAGAGTTTTATCTATAAATATATCTATATACTGCAATGGGAACCAGTGATAATTATCAACTGCAAAGTAATCTAGGCCTAGATTTGCAAAGTTATATAAACCTTCATTATTGCATTGACCTCAAAGAGACAGGAAATGTGTCAATCAGAGGTTAGAAGAAGTGAATTTACTTTCACGAAACACGTTGAGCTTTCTTTTAATGTAACTTTTAATATTATTAAATAGAGTAGCATATATTCACCCTAGCGTGTTTTTTTATATTACTGTAAAAGTTATATTGTTAAAATTTACTGGCCACTTCAGTTCCTTTGCCCTATACCCTGGAGGTTAAAGAGGACAACCAGTGGGGTCTGAAATACCTTGGTGTGTTGTCACTTTGAAACTTCTGGATTAGTTTGAAGGCTTAACCAACAAGCTCTGATTCAGAAGCAGTGATCAAAAGAGGTACAAGAGTGGTTCCAGTGAAACCATACTGGGGTTTATACCAGACAAGCGCTACACACTTGAGGTGGTAAAAATCTATCCTCTGAAGAATGTGAGTACTATATTTATATGAGCATGCTGGGTGAAGGTGAAGGCCACATTTTTCTCTGAAAATACTACATTCAGAGTCCCTTTTGCTCCGTTGTTTTTATTTCTTTTTTTTGTTGCAATGCCTTAATCATCTCCCATCTCGAATATTGAAACCATCTGCTTACTGGATTTCCTCTTTCCTGGCTGTCCCATCTCCAATCTGTTTTGAATTACTACTACTACACAACCCTCCTCTGTCAATTCCTGCAGTAGCTGCCTGTTCAAATTACAATCAAATTTAAAATCCTGGTCCTTGCCTACAAAAAAACAAACAACACTATACCTCTTTACCATCCCAAACCATCCCCTCTGCTCTGACCATGACCTACAACTCTTCGATCTAATTACCACCTTACACTTCTGTCTACAATGCTGTCTAGGGCAACTCACACCCTATGGAACTCTTGCTCCATCAGATTCTGCTCTAGCCTCCAGATTTTTAAAGGGTCCTTCAAAACCTACCTCTTCAGGGAAGGTTATCAGATAACAAAACATCACCATCATAACCTCCTCCACAGTTAACATAGCTATGCTTCACATTATCCCCCCTTCCGATCCATGCTGTTTTGTGGCTGGACCTCATTGCTTCCCTGCTTTACTCCTACTCTAAGACAAGTCATTTTACTTGCATCTACTGTAGCTCACAAACACTCTTCCACTCCCAGTCCTCAGAATTCCTCCAAGATACTGTCATCTGAATGTTCAGCCTTACAGTTCCTTATAACATTTGTCACTTTCCTCTCCCTAATATGTCACAAACTGTGGCCCTCTTGTGATTGTTTCCAATACCTTTTCATGTTGATTGTTACTATCCTTATATGTTGTACCCCATTGTAAATTGCTCTGTTGACATCTTCGATTATTGTACAACCCAGCAGAATATGTTGGCACTTTTTAAAGCAGAACTTTCACCTTCTATAAAGTCTCCCTCCAATAATTAGGTATATGGCGACTAGCTTCATAATAGTGCTATTACCTCTCAGAAGTACCCAATTTTGAGGTAATCTTTAGACTTTGGAGACCAGAAGCCATGGCATCAGTGATGACGTCTGTGTGCCTGCGCCGTCAGTCGTGGTCTCCTCTAGGAGACATTGCACTGTGCTGAAAGGCACCAGAAGGGACTGATGGCACAGGCTTGCAGACGGCACTAAGGCAAGAAGCCCGGCTGTCAGTCTCCGAAGATTAAGGATTAGTTCAGAATCGGGACCTTCTGAGAGCTAATAGAACTATTATGAAGCTAGTCGCCATATGCTTAATTATTGGAGGGCGACTTTATAGATAGATCCTCTTTAAATAAAAAAATAATAAACTGGGTTTGGTTAAACTAAGCTAGGCTGTATGGTGCATATTTAATTGCAATGCAGCCCTTTCATAAACAGTCCTCCCAAACTCTTTCAGTGCTGGGTTGATCAATTTTGCTCACCTTAGAAGGAACTTCTTAGAGCCAGGAACCAGATGAGAAATATGCAGGTTTATTAATTTTCATGACATGAAGTTTCTACATTTCTATATAGAGTCCACGCTTCCAAATAGTGACATCAGCATACCTGCCAATTTTCCCTTATGTCCACTGTGTCCCTGGATCCTGCTGTCCCTGCTTTTGTGTCTGGGTTTTAAAACTGAAACTCAAGTCCATATTCTCTGTGCTTGTCATTAACCCTTTCGCGTCCAGTGACGTGCCAGGACCATCACAGCTGTCCGGCACTTAAGGACCAGTGACGGTCCTGGCACGTCACATACTTTTTACTCTCAGCGCTCCTGCAGGATAGCTGTAATAGCAGGGACTGAAATTGATCAATCTTTTTTCAGTCCCCCATCCGGCGTGCTGGCACACATGATCAGTCACGTGGGATGGGACGTCAAACTTTCCTATCTGGGCCTTAAAGGACCACACACCCCAGGGCCGCTGGCCCTTAAGGGGTTAAAAGCTTAATAGATTCTGAGCTTCCCCATATGTTAATATTGATTATTTACATGTTTTTGGGTGTGAGTAATATCTTCTCTGCTGTAAAAGTAAAGTTTTAAGACAGTTTATGTTCATTTCTTGCTGTTAATGCCTGAGGGTGTGCAATGCATTGCTTCAGAATGTGTTGAACACACCTCTAAGGGGGACTAAGATAACAAAATGAAGCAGGGTGATAACTTTAAATATCATATACTTACAGCTAGCATATGCAAAAATGAATTATTTATAAGTTACATCCTTAAATATAAACTTGCATTTAAATGCATATCAACAATGATCCTGTTCAAAGAGCATTTAATATGTTTTTGCACTGCTTGTATTGTGAGATAAGATGTAATGTCAGTTTATTGATTGTGATTAGTGCTCAAGGTTGTTATATTATCACAGAACACTTAAAGGGATAGTAATACTTTATTATTACTATCCCCCATATTGTAGATATTTGTAAAATAATTTAATAGCCCCCAGGTTCATCTCTCAAACCTTTATGGTTTGAGAGATAACCGAAGGCAAAGTTCCCCCCTCCCTCCCCCTTCCCTGAAGTCAGCGTTGTACTGACTGCAGGGATATCTGGTCTGACTTTCATCAGGCGGCTCTGCAGCAGAGCCGCAATCACGTTAGTGAAAAATAATTATTTCACTGAAACGGACTTTTACATGTGCTTACAAACCAAGCACATGTAGAATACCGTTTCAGTAAAATAATTCTTTTTCACTAACGCGATCTTGGCTCAGCTGCAGAGCCGCAAGCCTGTCATACGACAGACTTCCCCTGCAGTCAGTACAACGCTGACTTCAGGGAAGGAGGAGGGAGGGGGGAACTTTGCCTTCAGTTATCTGTCAGCCCATAAAGGTGTGAGAGATGAACCTGGGGGTTATTAAATTATTTTGCAAATATCTACAATATGGGGGATAGTAACACTAAAGTATTACTATCCCTTTAAGTGTTCTGTGATAATATAACAACCTTGAGCACTAATCACAATCAATAAACTGACATTACATTTTATCTCACAATACAAGCAGTGCAAATATAAATATAATCCTGAACAAAAAAATGGGGGACCCGGAAAGGCAGGAATGACTGCTGTCTCAGAGACTATGTAAGATTTTAAGCCTCAGAAAACAAATAAAGACTTTGTACAGGATCAAAGTAAGAGTATGAAGTACTTATTTGTGTGTGAAAGCATTTTACCAGGAAGAATACATTGATATTGTTTCTTATTTTCAGGTATGTGCTGGACTCATTTTAGCTACCTCAGTAGGGTAAAAAGTTAATCTTGCAAGGACTAGAGTCAGGACGATACACTACAAGATCAAAAGATTGTACAGTTCAGTGTTAGTTTTATGTATACATCCATAAAACATCTGTATTCTCCTCATTGTGTGATGGCACTCACGTAATAACTAGTTATCATATATATCATTTATAGAATGCAAAAGAAGGAGCAAATCTAGTGAGGAATCCAAAGACTACAGCGACAGCCACAAAAGGGAAGGATGGAGAGATATACTGTGATCCTGAGATATTATGTGAAGGTAAAGAGCACTGAACTGACAACTCCATCCAACAACATTTGCATGAACCTGGATACATAGTAACATAGTAAAATAGGATTTTAGTCTTACCTGTTAAATCCTTTTCACTTAGTCCATACAGGTCACTGGTACTCTGGGAGGCGTAAGTCCCCTTTAATAGGCAGGAACAACTATGCAAATAATTTGCAAGGGGCGGAGCCTCCCCTCTTACTTAAGCCACCTTCTGGCCAGAGCCACATTAGATTGATTTGAGACCCTAAAACTGACCTCAGGTAAGCAAAAAGAAAGACTCCTGTGAGCATGCCCGAACGGTCTCCCACTGAATGCCACAGGAGAGCCAAGACTGGTCCCTTGACAGGGTGGGAGACCAGTGACCTGTATGGACTAAGTGAAAAGGATTTAACAGGTAAGACTAAAATCCTATTTTCACTGTCGTCCAATACAGGTCACTGGTACTCTGGGATGTACAAACATTGAGCTGATCCAGAGGCGGGAAGTAAGGCAAGGACCAGGCGCAAGGCCCAAGTCACTAGAACTGCTATGACCAGTTGATAACATAGCCCAAACTGTAAGTGTCAACGGACACCAACCAAGGGAACAATCCCTGAACTAACACAGCACACGGAACTAGAGCCAACCGGGCTCAACAGTAAAGAAGCACTAAGGATCACAGAGCGGAAGACCTACACAGGCAAGACTGCCTCCAGGACCTTCCTTCCAAAACTGGCATCAGCCGACGCCAGTACATCAACTCGGTAGTGCTTTGAAAAGGTGTGCACAGAGGACCAAGTGGCCGCTCTGCACAGTTGATCAGCAGAAGCTTGATTCTTGTAGGCCCAAGAGGCCCCAATAGATCTGGTGGAATGGGCAGTCACCCGGAAGGGAACATGCTTATTCCTCAACTTATAGGCTTCACGGATGGTAGCCTTAATCCAAGAGGCAATGGTAACTTTGGAAGCCGGTCTCCCTGCCCTAGGCCCCTCAGGAATGACGAATAGAGCGTCAGACTTCCTGATAGACTCGGTGCGATGAACATAAAACTTGAGGCAACGCACCACATCCAACAGATGGAGATCTCTTTCCTTGTCAGATGAAGGATTAGGGCAGAAAGAGGGAACCACAATCTCCTGATTGATGTGAAACTCAGACACAACCTTGGGTAAGAATTCCTTGGTAGTGCGAAGCACAGCCTTATCCTTGTGGAACACCAGGTAAGGAGGTTTACAAGACAAGGCCTGTAACTCTGCTACCCGGCGCACTGACACCACAGCCAAAAGGAAGGCCATCTTCCAAGTCACAAGACGTAATGGAATGGAAGCCAAGGATTCAAACGGTGGTCGCTGTAGAACTCCCAGCACCAAATTGAGATCCCACTGGGGAGCAGGACTCTTAAAGGCAGGTCGAACATGAGTCACACCCTGGAAGAAGACTTTCACATCAGGAAGGACAGCAATCCGTTCCTGGAAAAACACAGACAAGGCAGAAGTCTGAACTTTGAGGGAACTCAGACTGAGCCCCTTATCCACACCGTCCTGCAAGAAGGCCAGGACAGTGGGAAAATGGAAGTCAAGTGACAACTTCTTGTCAGAGCACCATGTCACGAAAGTTGACCATATGCGATGATAGATCTTGGAAGACACAGGCTTACGAGCACTGAGAATCGTCGATACCACAGAAGGAGAAAAGCCTTTCTTTGCTAGAATCGAGGATTCAACCGCCATGCCATCAAATGGAGAGAGTGAACATCCTCTTTCCACAGATACCCCTGAAGAAGCAGGTCCGGACGGGCTGGAAGTGGGATTGGATCCTTCACTGACATGGCCATCAATTCCGGAAACCAGGACTGGCGAGGCCAGTTTGGAGCAATCAGGATGACAGGACAACGTTCCCTCTTCAACTTCTGGATAACTCTGACCAATAGAGGAAGAGGAGGGAAGATGTAAGCCAGGGAGAAGTCCCAAGGGATCGACAAGGCATCCACTGCTAGAGCAAGGGAGTCCCTCAACCGGGAGCAAAACACCGGAACCTTCCTGTTGTGTCTGGTAGCCATCAGATCCACCACAGGCATCCCCCACCGTTGAGTGAGCATGTGAAACACCTCTGGGTGAAGAGCCCATTCTCCGCTGTCGACGGTATGACGACTGAGGAAGTCTGCCATGACGTTGTCCACGCCTGGAATATGAACCGCAGAGATGATAGGCACGTGATCTTCTGCCCAAGACAAAATATCCTTGACCTCCCACCAGGCGGAACCGCTTCTTGTGCCGCCTTGCCTGTTGATGTAAGCCACCGCCGTGGCGTTGTCGGACTCCACTCTGACTGGAAGACCGGTCAATTGAGACTCCCAGTGCCTCAGGGCCAGCCGGACAGCTCGAAGTTCCAGGACATTGATGGAGAGCATGGATTCCTCCAGACCCCATTTCCCCTGAGCACTGAAGCGACCCCAGACTGCACCCCAGCCCCGAAGGCTGGCATCCGTAGTGACTGTGGTCCAAGGAGGAACTAGAAAGGATTTCCCTTTTAGGAGATGAGAGAGATCTAACCACCAGTGCAGACTCGCCTCGACATGAGGAGGAAGAGAAACAGACAGATGTTGATGATCTGGATGATTCTTGCACGTCTGGATCACAAACCTCTGAAGATCCCGGGAGTGGGCCATGGCAAATGGTACTGCTTCGATTGTGGAAATGAACTTCCCCACTAAGGACGACAACTTCGGAACTGGAATCTCGTCCATGTCCAGAATTCCAGCCACTCTGACAGCTATCTGGTGAGCCACGTCCTCTGGAAGAAACACCATGCATTGGCGAGTGTCGAACAGGAGACCCAGGAACAGAAGCCTCTGAGATGGAATCAAGTCCGACTTGTCCAGATTCAGGATCCAGCCATGACGGTTCAGGATGTGCATGCACATCTGTAATTGCTGAAGGAGAAGCTCCGCTGAGGAGGCCTTCAGAAGGAGATCGTCCATGTAGGGGGTCACTCTGATCCCATCCTGATGGAGCACCGCTATCAATGAGCCCAACACCCTCTGGAAGACCTGAGGGGCTGAAGTCAGCCCAAAGGGGAGCGCTGCAAACTGAAAGTGTCCCCTGTGGCAGGCAATCCTGAGATACCGCCTGCTCTCTGGATGAATAGGGATGTGAAGATAAGCATCCTGAAGGTCCAGGGAGGCAAGAAACTCCCCTGGAGACATTGCTGCAATCACAGAGCGCAGGGACTCCTGGCGGAAGTGGGAAGTCACCACATAGGCATTGAGATCTTTGAGATCCAAGATGGGACGGGCTCCTCCGTCCTTTTTGGCTACCACAAACAGGTTGGAATAAAATCCTGAACCTGTGTCCCCCTGAGGAACCGCCTCCAGGACCTCTTTGTCCAAGAGATCCTGAATAGCGTCGTCGAACAGACGCCTTTTTGTGGGTTCCTGAGAAGGACGAGTAAAATGGAACCGAAAAGGAGGAAGGGAAGAGAAAGGGATCCTGTATCCCTCTGACACCACCTGAAGAACCCATGGGTCCGCCACTGACTCCCAAGTCCGGCGAAAGATGCGGAGACGACCGCCTACAGCCGGATGCGGACCCGGGTTCGGCGAGTCATGCCGAAGCAGTCTTGGAGGTCTTGGCCTTGGAGGCAACTTTGGGCCTCCAGGACTGTTTGGGCTTGGAGGAGGAGCGCGTAGTGGGAGGACCCGTTTGGGCCGAGGAGCGTGTCTCAGTCTGAAAGGAACGAAAGGACCGATTGCGTTTGGCTGGAAACTTTTTCTTAAAGACTGAGGGTAGAAGAGTACTTTTACCGCCAGTAGCCTCACTGATCATTTCTTTGAGTTCAGACCCAAAAAGCAAATTCCCCTGAAAGGGCAAGGAAAGCAAAGCCTTCTTAGAGGCTGTATCAGCAGACCAAATTTTCAGCCAAAGAGCGCGTCTAGCCACCACAGAAGAAGTGGAGGCCCTCGCCATCATGCGCACAGCATCAAAAGCAGCATCAGCAACATAGTTCTGAGCTTCAGTGATATTAGCAAAAAGCTGCAACTGTTCAGATACAGGCGCATCCTGGCGAACCGCTTCAGTCAGTCGTTCAGTCCAGGCCGCAATAGCTCTATTAACCCATGCCACAGCAAAAGTGGGGCGCATGGCTGTGCCAATGGAGGCAAAAATAGACTTAAGAGAGAGCTCTAGTTTCTTATCCGTCCAGTCCTGCAAGGCAGAGGCATCTGAGACAGCCAAAGCAGTAGATTTGGATAGTCTAGACACAGGAGCATCCACTTTGGGAGGATGAACCCATTTTGCCAGCTCCGCCTCAGGAAAAGGGTAAAGTTTAGCAAACTTTTTGGAGACAGAGGAAGATCTATCAGGATTCTTCCATGCCTCAGAGACCAGACGGGCAAGAGTAGGGTTAGTTGGAAAACAAACAACCGGTTTAGATGGCTTTTTCTGAAAAACATCAGTAGGATCATAAGTGGATTCCTGAGTCAGAGGAAGGTTGAGCGTATTCAGAACCGCTCTGATCAGACCCTCAGCCGAAACTTCAGGGTCACACTCATAGGGGTCCCCAATGGACCTGTTAGATTCAATAACAGTACGTTCCTCAGCATCAGAATCCTGTAAAAGTTCTTCTTCAGAAGAATCAGTGATATCAGGAGCTCCCTGTGGCTTAGGCAGGGAGGTCCTGATAGTAGAGGGGGTCTGCCAGACCTGGAGAGCCCCCTGTACCTGAGAGGGAAAGAGTTGAAGCGTGGATCTGAGATCCCTAGTGGCAGCTTTAAACTCCCTCACCCAAGATGGCTCAATAGCGTGGCTGGGAAGCCCAGGGTTGCTATCTTGACCAGTACAATTAGGGCATAGATCCCCCACATTATCGCCATCCAGCCCAATGTGGCAAGAGGAGCAAAATGCCATGGGGGTAGCGGACCCCCCATCCTCCTTAGACTTGGGTCTAGCCCCTAGCTCCAGTGAAGTAGACATGCTCACAGCGTCAATATACCCCACTAATAACACTATCACCCAGAAAAAGTGTTAAGATTAAAGTTTCACCCCAGAAATGTTCTAAAAACGGACTTATCTGGCCAGCGAAGGGTTAATCTGTTGAGGAGAGAGAAGGCTCGGTCCCTGCGTAGTGTACTCGCCTAGGAAAAGTACCACAAAATGGCGGCCGTCGTGACAGCCAATCAGAAACGAGCGCGAACCAAGCGCTCATGGGAAATGTAGTTTTCCTGTCCAAGTACCCCAAACATTGCCCGAAGCCCCCCTGAACACCCCACATGAATAAAACACATTCCGGATGATAGAGCAGGAGCCTAGAATTAAAATGAGCCCTCTCTGAAGTTGCTGTGACAAGCGGTTCCAGAGATATGTCCCATACTGTGAATTCCCATAGAGAGTAAAGGAGCCCTTGCGTCTGAGCGGGAAAAAGCCGCGCTTAAAGGCGCGGAACACCATTTTTAATAAAGTTTAGTAAAACATTAAAAAGTGCCCAAACAAGCATGAAACACATGAGAAACATAAATAAATGAATACCCAATGCTCCAAAACTCAGAGAATAACACAGAAATTGCATAAACAGTAATAATGCAATAAAAACACCCTATGAGTGCTGGAGTGTATTAAAACTCCCAAATACAAGCCCATCAAAGGGACACTGTGGGGACAAGTGGACCTTCAGCACTCAATGGGTGACTCACCTTCCTTGCTGACTTCTGTCTTCAGGTGACCATGATAAGGAGGGAAAGAACCAGAGGTAAATTCCCCAACAGGGGAGCTGCTTAACACAAGCTGTCCCCTCTTCAGGGCATAGGTCCACAGAAAATCCCTGGAAGCTGCACCAGCCACTTTAAAGAGGGCAATTCACAGCCATGGTCACCCTCCTAATGGTGGTATTCCATATTTGAATAAAAAATAATAAAATACTAAGATGCATAGATGTTCTCTACCTGGTGTGGAAGCACACCAGGAACAAATCAATCTAAAGTGGCTCTGGCCAGAAGGTGGCTTAAGTAAGAGGGGAGGCTCCGCCCCTTGCAAATTATTTGCATAGTTGTTCCTGCCTATTAAAGGGGACTTACGCCTCCCAGAGTACCAGTGACCTGTATTGGACGACAGTGAAATTAGGTTTAATAAAGGCACAAGTCCATCAAGTTCAACCTTCTTCTCATACCCCAGTAACTGAGAATTGTATAGCTTTCCTGCTACCAATTAAATTAGTCTTTGTCAGACCTTCCTGATCAGCCTACTGATAAACAGTATAACTCTGTGTGTTCCCTTTTGAAATAAATGTATCTAATCTTCTCTTAAATGTATCCATTGCATCTGCCATAACCACCTCCCTGGGCAATGAATTCCACAATTTAACAGACCTTACCGTAAAAAAACCCTTCCTCTGCTGAAGTTTAAACCTCCTTTCCTCTAATCTCAAGGGGTGTCCCCTGGTCACCTGATCAGGCCTTGGAATAAATAGCTCACCGCAGAGATCCTTGTATTGATCTCTCATATACTTGTACAATGTGATAAGGTCTCTTCTTAGTCGTCTTTTCTCTAGAGTAAATAAATCAAGTTTGTTTAGTCGTTCCTCATATGTCAAGTCCTCCATTCCCTTAATTCATTTTGTTGCTCTCCTCAGACCTGTGTAACAATATGCAGACTTCTCCATCACTATTTATTTTAGTCGTCTGCCACATGATCAGAAATCCATACATGTGAGGAACACATTGAAAGGATAGTAAAACTTAATATGTAAAAAATATATATTGTAGGGTTTATTCTCCTGAGTTAAACAAGGGTACCCTTACTGCGGAGAGGTGTTTTATTCAAAAATGATTACAGCTCAAACTTGAATTTTCAAGGTACAGTATCTCAATGGCCTGAAATTGTACAGTGGCACTGTTGCTACATTGTCCTATGGACAGCTCTGTTCAGTTGACCATAAAACTCCATAGGATGGTGTAGCAACAGCACCACTGTAATATTTCAGGCCATTGATATATTACACCAAAAAAAAAATCAAGTCTGAGCTGTAATAACTTTTGATTAAACACCTTTCATCTGTGGTAGTGCCTTTGTTTTGGTTAGTGGGATAAACTCTATAATATATTTATTTTTACATACTAAGTATTACAATCCCTTTAATTCTTTTTGATAATGGTGAATTAAGCCTATCACTGATTTTTTTTAGCAGTAATACAAAAACAATACAATAATGTAATCAACATTATTCATTCAAACGTGCACAAATATAAGCCTAGTACTAGAATACTACAGTACTAGTATTTAAAGCTGAACTTTCAACTATTAATAAGTCTCCATGGTTTCATTAAGCATATGGCGACTACCTTGAAAATCCATGTCTTACCTATAAAAAGTGCCACAGTCTAAAGAAATCTTTACCATTTGGAGACTGATGTGCAGGTTAGTGCAGTCTGTGCGCCTGCGCCGTCAGTCCCTTCTGGTTACCATGTGGCACGCTGTAACGCTTTACAGGAGACCGAGACTGATGGTGCAGGCGCACAGACAAGATGTTTGCCCTGATGCCAGGCTTCCGGTCTCCAAACAGTACAGATTTCTTTAGAATGTGGCATTTTTTATAGTTAAAGGGATAGTAATGTTTCATAATAAAAGCAGCTCTCATTAATCATCATAGTATTTGGACTTTGGAGAGTGTTATTTCAATTATGTCAGAGTTGTAGTTCAAGAGTAATTCAATGACAAAGTATCCCCCTCCCGCTCCTTTTACTGATGTAACACTGTTCAGCCAGATCAGAAGGGAGGTGCCCAGGTAGACTGCAGAGAGGGACAATCTTCAATTAAGATAAGGGAAAAACCTGAAAAACTTGTCAAGGGGGGCAGGGCTTTCATTGTTCTCTTAGGAAGAAGATTGTCCCCTTCCGTTATCTGTCTGGTCTTACAACCAGATTCCACATCTGAGAAGAGATGACTTACACTAGGTAAAAGGGGCAGGAGGGGAAACTTTGCTTGTGAATATCTCTCAAACCATAAAGGTTTGAGAGATAAGACTTATATCGTTCTTCATGTTTTTTTAATGCCTACAAAATAAAATAAAGATAAAACAAAGTATTACTATCCCTTTAAGACATGTATTTTCAAGCTAGTCGCCATATGCTTAATGAATGCATGGCAAATTATTAATAGGTGAAAGTTCTGCTTTAACAAACAACTATTCTTGAAAACTGCATGGCAGTAGCCGGTGGATTTTAGACCATACTGGATTAATAGTTCATGTGTACAAGCTATTTATGCAAAAAAAGGTTTTGTAAAAAATCTCAAGTGTCCTGCAAGCTGGGGGCAGGTGGATTGTGTGGTGAAAATTGATGATTTATGGGCTGGATTCTTTTTTAGGTGATAAAGCTCATCACTCCCTTTATCTTATATACTCCTACTAAGTATACGGATAAAACCAGTGATTAGGCTGTCAACTGCAGCAACATCCAGGCTTTTCTGTGAAAAGAATGGAATATTGCTAAACTATATTATCTCAACAGGTGACTAAGCTATTCATCATGAAAAAGAACAAACACTGGCAGAATTTAGAGATCATCAGTAAAGTTATGAACATTAGTCTGTGCAGAACTGTAATTGTCAGATGAATGTATTTATTGTAAACATCTTGACAGATGCCATATGTAAATTACATTTTCTGCTTTTAGGTATTGAAATACCACAGATCAATTACAATTACAATGCCAAAAAGTACAGATATGTATATGCATCGCATGTTGAATGGCGTCCCATTCCTACAAAGGTAAGGATTTCTTCTTCTGTGGTTTTTAGTAATAACATGTAACACTCTGGGCCATATATCCAGAAGAAGAGTACAATCATTCTGGGACAAAACAAATGCACCTTTAGAGACAAGTAACCAACTCCAATTTGTTTTAATGGGATATTTAACCCCTTGATTGCTAGAGAGGATGTCAATCTTTAGAAATATGTATTTGTCCCTTGTGATGTAGTTGTTTTACTCTAGAATTACTCCACTTGTCTTTGTACTTAAGGCTTTTAACTTACACTTAAGGGAAAATGTTTTACAAAGATTAAATATGCTTTAGGAATAATTTTCATAAAGGCATGAAAAGTCCTCCACAGAAATACTTGTGCATGAATACATATCTATTTCAAAATGGAAATCACATGATGGGTTCCTACATCCCTGACAAACAGAGGTGGCAATGGGGCAGACTAATGGATTCTGGGATTTGTATTCCTATATAGTGCTCAGTTTCCTGGCAGATCCTATATCTGGAACTACAGTTTCCAGAACAACAGAAAGATCATTTCTGATAAATGTATCAATACATTTCAACAAAGTATTCAGCTTGGCGGATTTCCTCAGACTGGTAGAAGAATAATTCTTGTAACTAGAATTTGAACAGACTAAAGCAGGGGAGCGGCTGTACGCTGTTAAATTTCTCATTCAGAAAGTTTAAATTTTTTCATTATAAACAATAAGCTTCTTTTACAGTCTTTTCTGTGGCTGTATTCTTTATATTTGCAGGATAGGGTCACTATTCACTACCCCTTTCCTATAAAGCCGAAGCTGGAACCTAGAACATATCCTAAGACGGATGCCTTTGAGAAAAAATAAACTGTTAACAATAACGTCAAAAATGACAATCTGCACAAAATTTGAAACTGAGCAATTGTGGGGTCAACCAAAAGTCAGGGGACAAATAAAATTCCTATTGATTTAAATCTATCTTTTAACCCACAGAATATTAGAGTGGTTTCAATGCACAGTACATACATTGACACAGTTGGCTTACCCAATAATTGTTCCATTTATGTGCTGAAGTTATTACAAAGAGACTTCCTGGTGCCCAGTTATCTGAGATAGGGAATGGGGAATGTGGCAGAAGTATTAGAAAGGATAAAGGAGAATATGTCACAATGCTTTTCCTGCTGAATAAAACAGGGAAACTCCCACTGATGAGAGATTTTAATTATTAATATTTTTTAAATCTGACTCCAAATAACTATAGCCAGATAGTGCTGCTCCAATACTCCTCCTACAGGTTTCTACAGAAAACCACAATTGGTGCTGTTACAAATAGTTTCAGGTGTCATAACTTTTAATGAAATCTCTCCCGGCAATGGGAGTATCCTTGTTTTACTTTCAAGGGAAAGCCACTTCAGTTTTTTTCATTAAAAATGTACAGTTTCTTTAATTATCATCACTCCAGCCACAATGGGAAATCATGTTAGCACATGACAACTGAGGAGTACAATATATTCAAGCCTAATCCAATACAGGGCTTTGATCTCAAATGTTGAATGCCAAGCACTGATACAATA
Source organism: Rhinophrynus dorsalis (assembly GCA_037306005.1). Lineage (NCBI taxonomy): Eukaryota > Metazoa > Chordata > Amphibia > Anura > Rhinophrynidae > Rhinophrynus > Rhinophrynus dorsalis. The sequence goes on along the minus strand of CM074722.1, from coordinate 342,690,462 downwards.
ATATTTCTATGATATTTAGATTGTGAAGTTTGACACTGTGACAAAAGACATGCTGATTTGGACTGAAGATGCATGCTGGCCTGCAGAGCCTCTATTTGTACCAAGTCCAGATGCCAAAGAAGAGGATGATGGTAAGCATGACATTTTCCCACTGTGATTGTACATCTAATTTAGATGGATAGAATCATGAATAATAATGTTACTGGAGGGAATGTATGACTATACCAGCACATTTTTACTGGCATTATCCTCCAACTCTAGTTACTGTACTCCAAGGTACATACCAGGGTATATGATCACTGTAGCATATATCAGTGCACACATCTACTGATGTTACACAGTTGCATAGTAAATTAGGCTAAAAAATGACACATGCATCAAGGTCAAGTTTTGCCACAGTATAACCAAGAAATCGAGAATTATATGTGTTCCCAACTCCTAAATGGGTATTACTCCATTTACCAGAACTTCCTGTTTCACCAACTGTATGTTCCCTTCATCTAGAAATGTATCTTATCTTCTCTTAAATGCATCCATTGCATCTGCCCTTACCACAGGTTGGGTAAAGAATTCCACAATTTAAACAACATTACTGTAAAAAAAACCTTCCTCTGCTGAAGTTGAAACCTTCTTTCCTCTAATGTTAAGCGGTGGACTCTAGTTAACCCCTTAATGACAGGGTTTTTTTTTTTTTCATTATAGCGAATGACTTCCTGGACTTACCAGGTAAGTCGCCTGTCACTAAGGGGTTAATTGATTAGGTCTTGGAACGAAAAGCTGGCCAGCAAGATCCTTGTATTGACCTCGCATATACTAATTCAATTTAAGATCTGTTCCTAGTAGTCTTTTTTCTAGAGTAAATAAACCAATTTTTTCTAGACGTTCCTCATACTTTAAGTACTCCATTCCCTTAAATAATTTTGTTTCTCTAGGCTGTATTTTCTACAGTTTCAGAATATCTTTTTTCAGAACTGGTGCCCAAACTGCACTGCATATTTGAGGAGAGGTCTTAACAACAATTTGTAAAGTGGCAAAATAATGTTGTTCACTTTTTCTTCAATAACCCTTTATATGGAAGACATGATGACTTGGTTTGCTTTTGATTCTGCTGTTTGATACTGGTCACTGTTTCCAAGTTTCTACTTTACAAGGATTCCCAGATGTTTCAGTAGCAACAAATCTTCTAAAATTCTTCCATTAAGTTCATATGTAGCATTAGGATTTCTCTTCAAAAAGCAGTTTTCCCAGTACAGAGGTCAAACTCACAGGTCTTTAATTCCCAGTTCCTATTTTAAAGGTACCACATTAGCTTTACCCCATCAAATAAATAAAAATTCCCATTGATTTAACTGTAGAGAGGTCTACAACGCATTGCAAAGCAATACACCTAAGAACTCCCTAGATCCAACAGGTTACTTGTATAAATATGCCACTGTTTTTGCCCCAGAATTGATCTGATCATGCTTCCCTGTACATTAATGTAGGTATCAGTTCTCTTGCTTATAGGACCTAGATCAGTTGATGGGCACTATGATTTATCATATTTGGTAATGCATCAGATGAGTGATAAGCAGTGTTAGACTGTTCAACTTTTTCTTGGAACAAGGCCACATTTTACAGTGATTGAAGTAGAAATATACATTATCTTTCTGGAGCTATGTTAATAATTACTTTTATTTTATATATTTTTTACTTTTTCTTGCTAGTGTTGGTGAAAAGTGGGAAGGGATTGGAAGGCTTAATATAGTGGTTCAAAACAGGTGTGTCACAGCACATGACCCTTTGAATACCAGAGGGATATGCAACACAATGTGTTGCTTACCCCTCTGGTACTGAAAGGGTTAAAGGGATTGTAATGTCTCACAAAAAAGAGCAGCTCCAGTTAATCTTCATAGTGTTTGGGCCATGCTGAGTACTGTCAATACTGTCAGAGTTGTAGTTCAAGAGAAATTTAATGATAAATTATCCCCCTCCTGCCCCTTTTACCTAGTGTAAGCTGTCTCCCCTCAGATGTGGAATTTGGTATCTTGTCTGGACAGGTCGCAGCAAGGGACAATCTTCTTACTGTGAGAACAATGAAAACCCTGCCCCCTTGACAGGTTTTTCCTTATGATCACTGAAGATTGTCCCTCTCTGCTATCCACCGGACAGTCTTGCTGCTCTGAGGTGAGCAATGTTACATCAGTAAAAGGGGCGGGAGGGGAATACTTTATTATTCAAATAGTCTTGAACTATAACTCTGACAGTACTGAAATAATGCTCTCCATGGCCCAAATACTGTGAGGATTAATATGAGCTTTTATTGTGAAACATTACTGTCCCTTTAAAGGGAATGATGTACTAATGGTACTTAGCTTTATCTCCTTTGCATTTTCATTCAAGCGATAACCTCTTTATTCAGTCCTTGATGTCGTGTCCGTGGAAGCAGACGTGGTAATTGCTAGCAGGTCCTCAAACTCTGCTCACTGACACCGCACATGGTAATTTTAACCCCTTCGCGACACAGGACGTACATGTACGTCCTGTGTGGCTGTCACTTAGTGACAGAGGACGTGCATTTTAGAAAAAATAAATAAAAAGTTAGTCGGGCGTTAAGTGACGGCCGCGTCTGCACGCGGCCGTCACTAAGGGGTTAAACCTTTAAAGGACCCATGGGATGTGCAATGCATTATTTTGCAAAATATTTTCCACCCCTCTGGTCCTTAATGGGTTAAGAAGACTCATGTATTGTGCATGCTTCAGTTTGAAAAAACTACAAGCAGCTGTCACCTCTCCCTCTATAGACATCCAGGACCAAATGAACAAACATACAAGGACAAAATTCATTGGGGTCATTAGGATTTTCTGGCCATAGTACGATAAGTGTGTGTGTGTGGGGGGGGTTAGTGTGTGGGGAGGTGTTAGTTTTTATTCCAGTTACATTGTTTTTCTTGCACATGCTACAGAAATTAATATAATATGTTTTCCCTTATTGTTGCAGGAGTTATACTATCCTGTATCGTGTCTTCTGATCAAAAGAAATCTCCTTACCTACTCATACTGGATGCAAAAACATTTAAAGAGCTAGGACGAGCCAGTGTATCTGCAAACATTCATCTTGACCTGCACGGAATATTTATACCAGACAAGAATGCACCACTGTAATAAAACCAGCAGGCCCACACAGTGACACATGCATGTTTGGCTGGCTGCACACTGGAGGGCCTAATCAGTTTATGGGCTCTTACTTTGTTCTAGAATATCCATCTAGATATCTGAAAGAAAAAAAAAAACACATCAAATATTTTATGTACTGTTGGCTGCTGTGATATTCTGTGAAATGCAAATTAGTTTTATAGTGAAATAATCATGCTCTCAGCAGGAGGAAAGTCTCACTGATCTTTGAAACTAGTAAAAGCAGAATATAACAAATAAATCTAAGGAAATAAGGACAGATTGCAATCTTAAATATATACATATATGCAAATGAAGAGAAGAAAAGAAGGTAGAACAATAGAGTATATGCCTACACCCTCAATGGAAGGCCAGTACAATACTGTATTGATGCATTAACACTCAACCATATTATTGATATATTTTCACTCCAAAAGGCATTAAAAGCAAACCAAATCTTTATTTAGCATTTTATTAAAAAAAACTGTGCGAAAATAGTGATTTGTGTTATTAATATTATAAGTATCCCAACAGACAGAATTGCATCCATCAGTAATTAAAACACAACCAAATGAATAATTCTTAGGGGGTTTGTCTTATATTGTACTGTTTGTTGGCAATCAATGAAATTTAGACAGACAAAATATTGCTGTAGCCAAATGATACAGAAGTTTAATAACACTTCCTTATTTGAAATTGCTGCTTAAAGTAGCAGTAAACTTTTTTTATGAAAAAATATATGTTGTTGGGATTTTCCTATTGAGTAAAATAAGGAAACTCCCACTGCCGAGAGATTTATATTTCCAGAGTTATTACAGTTTAAACCCATGTTTTTTACATTAGCAGTGCCCTCTAATGGACAAATTCTAATTAGATTTCCTGTTAGATTCTAATGGAGAGAAAAGTCAGAGACATGCAGTTATCCATAGAATGTGATAGAAACTGCTTGTCACTTGCTGTCAGTTAGAACTATCAGGAAATAAACACAGTAAATTCACTTCCTGATTATTTAAACTGCTATAAATTTTGAATAAAACCTCTGACATCGATGGGAGTGACCTTGTTTTATTCAACAGGAAATGCTCTGTAAAATATGTGTTTTCATAAAAAAAAGTTTACTGCTCCTTTAAAATTTGTAGGTTGCTGCTAACAAAGTCCTATAAATAACCTGATATTTCAAGCCATACGCTAGTATGGTAGCATGCCTCCCAACATTTCAAATGTCCAAAGAGGGACACTTTAGTTTTAGGTAGTGTTTATGGGGGGTGTCTGGTGGGTGGGGAATTACAGGGAATTTATAGGCGATTTCATGGCCTATTGACACCTCTTTCAGAAACTGAATTATTTTATTCACACAGACTAATTTACAAGCACATATACTGAAGTTTATACAAACATTAATGTGAGTTTTATTGCTGAGTAGCAATGTGATACACTTATATACACACCAAACAGTCTGATCTCCTAAAAAGAGGGACAGTAGGATGTGAAAGAGGGACAGAGGGATTTGGGTCTCAAAGAGGGACACTTGGGAGGTATGTGGTAGTTCCTATCCATTAACCCAGTTATCAGCTTACACAACCCCTATTTGTGTTGATTGAACAATAATTACATACAATTGAATTACTACATATTGATGCAAGCAGCAGTTTTTATCTTGTAACAGTGTAACTTGTTTCTCTTCAACTAAATGTTATGCACAGTAAATCAACACAGTATCATAAGGAGAGAGCGAACGCTATGCATTGAACATGATCTTATAGATTCATGTATTCACTCTGTTAATTGTATCTCTTCAACAGATATATTGTGACAACGTTTATTTACGTCTCTCTCATTCCTTTACAGTCATTTAGGAGCCCCAAAGTTTAAGTATTCTATAACGTAGTAGAAACGTATGCTACATCCATGTGAATATCCAATTATAGTGATTTCATTTTTATAATGAACCAACATATTGCCGATATACACAAATTATTTCCCCCATTCATATTATACAATTGCTCTACACGTTTCACAGGGCATAGCCGCTTCATCAATTACTGATGGATGCAATTATGTTCATTGGTGTACTTATGATTATAATAACACAAATCACTATTTTCAAACTTTTTTTTATAAAGATTTGGTCTGGTTTTACTGTCTTAGGGCAGTGGTTCTCAAGCTTTTTTTTTGCTCAAGGCACACCTAACACTCAGTCTGGCATTTTCGGGGCACCCCTATCATTTTATGTAATTTGTCAAGGGAGTAATGAAGGTTACTAATACATAAATATAGAGTTATTGTTAGACCTCACAACTAAAATAAACATAGTAATATCCTTAAATATACAGTTGGAAGTCTACATTCACATTTTTGTCAAAGCCGTATAGATAAAATGGGGCACTCTAAGTGGATGTCCATGGAACACCAAAGGGGGTGTAAACATAGCAATCTATAATACGGTTGAGTGTTAATGCATCAACCAGTATTGAACTGCCCTTCCTCTGAGGGTGTAGGCCTTCACCCTACCGTTCTGCCTTCTTTTCTTCCGTACATATATTAGCATATATTAAAGTATCCAAAAAGACAAAGAAAAGAGGAGTGCCAATGTGCAATATTGTTACTAAAATAAAACCAGTCAGAAAGTTTGAACCTCTGCTCATGAATCTCATCCGCCAACAAGCTGTGTGTACCCAAACAGAGACGGGTTATCTCCATCTGCGAGACAGCCAGCATTCTTGGTAACAAGTCTCTGGCAACAACTCAATGTAAGTACATAATAAGATCCTTTATTGACTGGTTTATATTTTAGTAACAATATTTCACCATGGCGCTCCTCTTTTCTTTGTCTTTTTGGATCTCTATACCATTTGGGAGAGATAGTTATTTGAAGAGCAGTCGATAAGAGTACTGTGACTGGAGACAGTTTAAAACTCCAGAAGCCTTGAAGGTTGGATTGGGCGTATGTCTTCTCCAAAACCTTAATTTTCTGAGTTTACATCTGAAAGATGTCTCTGGTGGTGGCATATACATCAAGCCTGTTGATATACACAGGGGCGCCCCAGTCTTTTCTCTCTTCTTTTCCAGAATATATAAAAGTAGAATATCCATGTGCCAACAGTCCCAAGCATTAATGTATTGTAGAAAAAGGATATCTAGGAGTATGCCATATTTTGTGTAATTTTATGAACAAAAAGGTGAAGAAAAAGGAAGTATGTAAATTAAAAAAAGAAGTCAGGTCCATGATTCAAATGAATGTCTGGATGTTATGGTTTCCGAAACTGCATATCCTATATAATAATTCTCTAAGATGTTTGTCAGAAGCTGTCATGTGCAGTAGAGACTGCACAGAATGCTGGGAGTTCTGTGCTGAGAACACAGAATACTGGGAGTTCTGTGCTGGGAGCATTCTGTGCTTTTGGGCAGTCCCTACAGTGCATGACTGCATCTGCGGCAGGACGCAGAGCAGGACCGGCCTCTTAACCCTTTGAGTGCCAGAGGGGTACGCAACGCATTGCAAAGCAATGCGTTGCGTACCCCTCTGGCACTCAAAGGGTTAACATCACCCAGCCCTTGGCCTGTGTACACAGGCTTTTACACTAGTTCTAATAATAAACTATCCATAATTAAACCTTTGCTAGATAGAGGGGTTTGCAAATCAATTCTTAGCAATGCATTGGATACCCCTCTGGCATCCAGAGGGTTGTCTAATTCATACACTGGACCCCCCTCTAGCACTCAGTGGCTCAAAGGGTTAATAATACCTCACTGTTTGTTAATCACAGCTGTACTATGTTTTCTGAATGTAAACCACTCTGCTCCCTCATTTCCTCATTGACATACTGATTCTATTATTTTAATCCTTGTGTTTGCATTATATTTCATTTTCTAAAGGTATTGGGACAACCGGTTTTGCTGGGAACAAAATCCTAATGGTGTATCTTTATATTACTATTGGTTTCAAAACCAATTTTACTAGCCTGTCAGTAAAATAAGTAACATATACCTGGATTCATCAGAGTCGGGCTGATATCAATTAGTTCACTGTCTAGTCACTATGTCTCCTCAGGCATGCAGGCACAAAGCTTTCCAACTCAGACTGGAGAGAAGACCTCTCTTCTGGGTGAACAGATAACGGTTCTCAAAACATACACTTTTATTTGCTGTATAAAAGCATTAGAAACTGCTGAAGTTGGATGGAAGAAGACATGGTAGAATCACATTAGGCCAGTAGGAGAATGCCTACAAGTTACTGATGCTGGACTCAGGAAAAGTAATGCAATCTTGTAACACAACAAGAGCTGTATACTCAAAGAGAAGTGGAGGAGTTCTGGTGCAAACCATCTGCACTATAGGAGAGACCTAAAAATTCCAAAAAAATGATCATTGATTTAAAAGGGGATTTTAACCCCTTGAATTCTACAAAGGTGACCCCTTTTGCAATCAAGGTGTTAAAAGCCCCATTTAATATTAAGGGAATTTTTAGTTCTCACCTATAGTGCAAATGGTTTGACCCAGAACTCCTCCACTTTTCTTTGGAACATATAGCCCCAAGAACACCAAATGGGATAACAAAACTTCCCCATATTTCCATTGCTTAAAATGGAGCTTTTAGTCCCTTGAATGAAAGAGAGATTTCTCTAGCATTCAAAGGGTTAAAATTCAATTGAATTCAATGGGAATGTTTCTTTATCTCCTATGGTGCAGCTGGTTTGGCCCAGAATGGCTCCTCTTTACTTTGTGCATATGGCTTCTGGTGTTCTACAGTACCTGCGCCACAACCTTTTTCTAACTAATTTTACAAAATAGACTTAGGACCTTATGCACAAAACAATATAAAACCAATTCTGGGGCATACCAATGGCACCATAATGTACAAGTAAAACTTCCCATTGATTTAAATGGGGCTTTTAACCTCGAGTGCTGGAAAGGTCTGCAACACATTGCATAGCTGCTGTCTTAATGAAACATCGCAATATGTCTGGCAACTTGGGTATCTCATTTATTTTATACATCCAACATGTTCAGTGGCGTAACAATAGGGGTCACTCCAGGGGCCCGGCCGCCCCCTGCCCCCCTCGCCCGCATCAGCAGCTGAGCATATCTCCCATTCGGCGCGCTGCTCTAGTAATACAGAGTGCTGGGAGATGACATAATCTCCCAGCCTCTGCATTACTAGAGCGGCGCGCGGGAGCTCCAGTTACAGAGATCTGTGCCGAAAGAGGCACAGATCTGTTAAGCCACACCGCTAGACCACCAGGACTGGAGGTAGGGGCAATGTGGAGATAAAGGGGAAATGTGGAGATGAAGGGGCAATGTGAAGATGGGGGCATTGTGGAAGGGGCATTGTGGAGATGAAGGGGGCATTGTGGAAGGGGCATTGTGGAGATGAAGGGGGGCATTGTGGAGATGAAGGGGGCATTGTGGAAGGGGCATTGTGGAGATGAATGGGGGGACATTGTGGAGATGAATGGGGCATTGTAGAAGGGGCATTGTGGAGATGAAGGGGGGCATTGTGGAGATGAAGGGGGCATTGTGGAAGGGGCATTGTGGAGATGAATGGGGGGACATTGTGGAGATGAATGGGGCATTGTAGAAGGGGCAATGTGGAGATGAAGGGGGACAATGTGGTCGGGGGGGGGGGCCCATGGCAATTCTTGCACCAGGGCCCGGTGGCTTCTAGTTACGCCTCTGAACATGTTCTAAAATTCTTCTTCTAAATTCTCTTTTGAGTTTCCATATATGTTGTTTTACACAATCACACTGCATTGTATAAATATTCCAAACATTCTACAATTTATAAATCGTTTGATATTGTATACATTTTTCTGTTCAGACTCCTGGAAAACAGTAGTTTTTAATAAATATGCCATACAGTGTTGCATTTGTTAGCACCTTTAAAGGGATAGTAATACTTCGTTGTATCTTTATTTTATTTTGTAGGCATTAAAAAAACATGAAGAACGATATAAGTCTTATCTCTCAAACCTTTATGGTTTGACAGTTATTCACAAACAAAGTATCCCCTCCCGCCCCTTTTACCTAGTGTAATCCATCTCTTCTCAGATGTGGAATCCAGTCCATAGACCAGACAGATAACAGCAGGAGACAATCTTCTTCCTATGAGAACAATGAAAGCCCTGCCCCCATTGACAAATTTTTCAGGTTTTTCCCTTATGTTAATTGAAGATTGTCCCTCTCTGCAGTCTACCTGGACACCTCCCTTCTGCTCTGACTGAACAGTGTTACATCAGTAAAAGGGGTGGGAGGGGGATACTTTGTCATTGAATTACTCTTGAACTACAACTCTTACAGAATTGAAATAACACTCTCCAAGGCCCAAATACTATGATGATTAATTAGAGATGCTTTTATTATGAAACATTACTATCCCGTTAATGTTTGATTATAGCTATGTGGATATTTTTTCCTTTTTGCTATGACTATGTACCAAGTAGTCTGATGTTTTTGCTTGTACAATAGGTTATTTGAGGTCTGCTTGGTAATACTTCTGCCAGATCTTCAATATTTTTCTAGTATCAAATAAATAAAACTATTTTATAAATTATATGTTGCAACAAATCTTATATTCTATGTTTCCTTTGTGTATCAAATGGTTTTTGTAGAATGCTATCTCTATCAATATTTAGCTCTCTTTTATGTGCTCTATTAAGGGATTTCTTGCTATAGCCCCTTTCCAAAAATCTGTTCTGCAAGATTTGTATGAGTGATACCTAAGAAAATGAGGCACTTATAAATAGTAATTAAAATAAAGGTTCATTTTTAAATCATGTAATGGAAGAGACACTACCTCTTAAAAGTACCAAACGGGGACTCTATTGTATTAGGGCCATTAAAAAAATAAAAATGGTGGCAGTAATTTAAAGTCACTCTATTACCTGTGCTGTGACCAACTCCCGCAAGTTCAAAATGCACTGTGCTATATTAGCGTCCATAGAAAACAATGGAATAGGACATATCATTTGCAGTTCTACCATATGAGGTGGCTGTTAACACATGTCAAGGGGATGCATTTTCTGCTGCACCTACAAAACATAGGAGTAGAATTCGCAATGCATGTTAAAAACCACCGCTAAACAATAGAACAGCAGTGAAAACACATTTGCACAACTAGGCATCCCTACACTAATAACCCACTGATGAACTGATATGTGGGCTAAAGCCCCAATATCAATTCATCCGAAACACACACACACACACACAAAAAAAAATGACGACCCCATAACCCCACCCTCCTTTTGAGTGCCAAAGGGGTATGTATTGCATAGCAGTGTGTTGAATCCCCCTCTGGCACTCAAATGGTTAAGCCCCCCCCCCAGCTCCAGACCGAACACTAATGTCCCATGCCTCCTCCCCATAGGTTTCACATGTAAACCACTTACTCTGATGTCTGAGGTCCAGCAGTGTCCATAATGCCCTGGTCCTGCAGCAGCATCTTCCTCAACTAAAATAAAAACCAACAACCCCCCGCCAAAAAAAACAAAAAACTATTACCCTGCCCCCACCGTTGCCTCTGCCATCTCTAATAGAACCCCCGACCTGTTTAGGCTGTTGCTCAAGCCAGAGTGAGGGAAAAAAAATGAACAGAGATTTTTTTTTTCTTTTTTTTTTTTTTTTTTGTGATTGACTTGATTGAGGGCTTATGTTACACACACGAGTCACCCCTCCTGTATACCTTGCCTTTGCAGTACTCTCACCCATGTTCTGTGCTCACACTGTAATCAATTCTGGTGCCACCTCCTAGCTCAGGGGGGATTTGAAAGGGTCATAGCAAGAGCTGGGGGCAAAGAATCTGAGCAGTGCAGACACTAGGAAGGAGGAGCTAGAAGACAGCACAGGGAGAATGGAATATGGTGCAACCACAGGATACTGTGACTACTGCTGAGGCACAGGATACACAAGTGGGCTGAGCACAGTATGAGAGACTAGCAGAGCTATGTACAATGATGTGGGTAATGGGAGTGGTGTTGCAATATATTGAGGAGGAAATCTATACAGAGGGTTGTAAAATTCGAGATTCAGTGATCTGATGATCCAGAAGGAAAAAGAGCTCAGTATAGTTAAATATTTTTGTTTGTGTAGTGGGAGACTGTGATATATGTACTGATGATTGTTGCAGTGGTATGGAGGGCTGGGAGATGGGTATTTGTGTACCGCAAAGTGTATTCTGTGGGACAGGGCTTTTCTTGTATACAAGATGAATATTCTGTATGTAGCAAAATGGGTATCTATATTCTGAATCAACCTTGGCAATGGCTTGTACTTTTCCAACCCTTTCTGTGCCACAGGGGTATGGAATGCACACCTCTATGGCACTGAAAGGATCTGGATTCATGTTGTTTGTGGTGCTGAAGACTGATGGCATCCTCCCTGCATCCCTCCCCTCCCCCACCAGTTGGGCAAGTAAGGGAGCAGAGAGCATGTGCTTAGTCTTCAGGGTTGTCCTAAAGCTGGTGATGTGTAAGGGAGGGCATCCCTACAAAACAGCAGCATTACCACAAGCCTGCATGCTAGTAATAATATTCTTCCCCTTCCCTTGTGTACATAATTCACAAACACATATCAGACACACACACTGCCACAGCATATACTCTTATTGCTTATCCCTCCTGGTCTTGTAATATTTATCCTAAAAGCAGAAAAACAAATAAAGCATAATTTAAAGGTATTGTTTATTACAAGTGATAAAATACACATGAAATATTGCACTTGCTAGACATCCAGATAATTCAAGCATATAAAACGACTCTCAATATAGCTACTGTAGCTTTGTCTGGATCCTAGTCTGATTCCAGATCCTTTGGCTCCTTCCTTCTGGCCCTTTAACATCAGCCCACCAATTTATTCAATATTAAAAAGTCTTAGTAGTTTAGATACACTGAGACATAACTGCATTCCTTGGCAGAAAGCGTACTGGTTGGACCTACTCTAACCAGGACACTGAGAACTGACCAAAGCCATTGAGCAAGTTTGAGAATGAAGTTGGGCTTAGGATGTCTGAAAGTTCCATGTATTATCTGGCCACATTAATTATCCAATCAACTTGTGGTTTGCTTTCAATACAAAAAACTTATGAAAACATATGTATAATAAAAACATTGTCAAGTCAAACTTATCAACACAGCCTCCATACATTTATAATATCAGACAATTATATGAAAAAATAGAGAGACTGGTAGGGTAAAATCATATCTTTATTGGCCGAGTAGCTCTAGGACGTAAGCTTTCAAGACAACTTAGGTGTCTTCTTCAGGCATAATAAGAATGAAGGCTGAATACATCATACACGACAGGCTAAACACCCACGAACATCAATTTTAACATTTAAATTCCACTGATGGTGAATATTCTTATCAGTACAGTCTATAATACATTCCCTAGGCTCCAGTAGACTAAATGATACAAATAAGATTTATGAACTTTATGATGCTCCAGTGAATTTTAGTCTTTGGAGGGTTAACCTAAATAATGTATGGATTAACCCTCCGAGTACCAGAGGGGTGCGCAAACCATCCTTTGCAATGAGTTGTGCAGCCCCCTGGCACCCGAAGAGCCCAGAATATGTTTATTTTGTGGGATACTGTGACATATTCCTTGTCATGGTTCAGGCCATGGATCAGATAACTTGGTTATCAATTTATACTCCCATATTTGTCCCCTAAAATATCCCATCAGTAGAGTCACTTTGAGAACTTTAATGCTGTGATCAGATTTGCAAAAATGTTGACCCACTGGCGTGTCTCATTTGTTGTTCATGCTGGAACTATGAGAATTCATCCATTTTCTTAGGGTTTGTCCTGTCTTACCTACATATAGTCCTGTTTTGGGACATTTCACACACCTGCTGAGGTAAACAGTATGAAATGAGCAACAGGAGAATTTGCCATTGATATTGTGGTTTTGGTGGGAATGTGGTAAGGGCACTTTATCTGTGGTACGTATACATGCACAGGTTGCACATGATTGTCCTGGCACGTCATGGGTCCAACATGTGATAAGAGCCCATGACATGTCAGGACTGTCATGGATTTCATGGCACATTCCGACCATACAAAAACAAGGATTCAGGAAAGAAAACTATAAAAACAAAATTAAAAAACAACAGAAAAAAGTGACTAAATACAAACTCCCATGATCCTATATAATAATTTGCTACAAAGTTTGTAACTACGCAGCTGCGCCTGCTGCAGTCATGCGCAGTAGAGACTGCCCGCGCTGTGGCGGATACAGAGCAGGGTGCTCCAAAGGATCATCCAGCTCTGTATCAGCCACGGTGCTGGCAGTCTCTACTGAGCATGACTGCACCGCGACCGGCTGGCACTGTATCAGCCGCAGTGTGGGCAGTCTCTACTGTGCATGACTGACCTGCGACCGGCTAGTAGTGGCACTGTGGCCCGTGTAACATGCTCTTCAACTAGTTTTTGTATAAATATAATATAGTGCTTTTCTAATTAATGTTATTCTACACAAAGGCAAATATAGTTTTTGATACCTTTTATTGGCTAACTAACATGCCTAAGGAAGAGACCTAAGGTCTTGAAAGCTTGCATTTAAATCTGCTTAGTTAGCCAATAAAAGGTATCAAAAACTATATTTGCCTCCTGTATTTATACGGCTAACACGGTACCAACTCTCATCTGTATTTTACACCAAGGGCATCCAACATGTGGCCCGGGGGCAAATACAGCCCACCCGAGATATAAACACAAAAAAAAACTTTTTTTTAACCTAGTTAACTAGAACACACGAGCTAGTATGTCAGTGAGACCTAATCCCATACAGTTCAAGAATAGATGTCTGTTAAATATCAGTATTGTCAATGACTTGAACAATGAATAAATCAATATTTTTGAAGAGCTGCAAGGCTATAATTTACAACTGTTATCAATAATAAAAAAAAAATAATGTGACCCTCACACTTGTAGCTTTCTGATCATGTGACCCACTACTGAAAAAAGCTGGACACCACCGTTCTACACCATTCTCCAAAACTATTAGATGTTCTGAAAATCAGGTTTTTAGCTGTTTAAAGGTTCTGCAGTATGATTTATATATGGTGTGAATTCATCAAGCCAGAAGTGATTACTCTGCAGTGGTCAATATGGACGCTGTATGGCTATTATATGATTTAATCCACCAGCTTCCACCTGGGGAACCCCACTGTAGTCAGAGAGTATCTGTGTATGACCAGAATGACATTTTCCCAAATGTTTCATCTCATTTCCCTGCAATTAAAGAATACCCAAAGCTATCCAAATGATCTTGAAAAATAAATTCCAAAAAGAAACAAATCTGATCTGATGCTTTTTTCTGCAGTTTAATTCCAACTTTATATTACAATCCATCCAATATTTAACAGTATTTTCTTGTTACAGTAGAACTACATTATTTTATAGTATCGCCAGACATGAGGTTACAGTTGGCACGATCCTTACGTTAGTATTTGTATGTCCCTGATTGAGTGTACAAAAAGGGTATTTTATGTACTTTCTGATAAAATCCTTCTCTCTTAGTCCACGTAGAACACAGGAACTACAACAAAGGGGTGCTCCAGGGTATCCCCCATGAGAAGTCAGCTGCTTCCACAAATTTCAAGATAAAGAAATGGTCAAGCTTTGCAGAGATATGGATGAGATTCGGTTTGCAGGAGGTTCCCTGTAGTTCTTCCAAGGCCTCTCTTCACATACCTTGCAATTGAGGCGGGCCCTCAAACTGCTTACTGACCATTTGCATAATCTACAAGTTAAATATAAGTGGGCTTTCCAGTTCAACTTATTTGCTCAACATCAGTGTGCTTAAGCAATGTTGCACAGTTCTCAAGACATGTTCAACTTTTGCACGGCTCTTTGAGTATCTGCTCCTGCCTTACCCAACCACATCCACCCTCCAACCTCACCTCTGGACAGACATCCAATAAAGAGAGAGCTGAACAAAGGTGTCTGGCCATAAGATCACATGTACCAAGACCCCAGTGGGAATCTCTGCTGGATGCACCCTAATGTGTATTACACTCACTGCTTCTTGCCTAGGGATACAACTGGGATCTCTTTGCCAAGTGGTCCATTTTAGATTACAGTTTGCCATTTTCAGCAGTTGAACCCCATGTCTGCACCTTGGACACCACCTGTTGTCACAACCTGCATTGAAAGCTTTCCTGGTAGTTTTGTCCTGTGCTGCCAGTTGACTAATTGATATAGGGACTTTATGAAGAAACAGATTTGGCTCCTGTTTTCAGGTTTGATCTTTCCAGAAAACACACTTTGCCTGTAATCTTTGGCTTTTTCATTCACTGGTCTTTATCTACAGACCTTATTTGGAACGACCCCTATTTAATATACCAAGAATTACATCGATTTTTGATGCAAGAATGTTCTATGACTCTTGGGATGCTGTGGTTGTCATACTTGCTATGAGAAAGTTTCCCTCTCTAGATCAGATAGCTTCATTAGATGAGGTACTTAGCATCACACTAGGTTTTATCATTGTCACGCCACCCCCCCCTCGGTGTGAGATGGTGAATCTAAGTAGTACTACATTTTCAACCCCTTTCTCACTCCCCTCTTCCCTCACATTCAGGTCCCAATTTCTCCTATCCACAGTAATAACATTGCTGGGGAGAGAAGCCCATCCATGGGATTCCAAGGATGTCACTTCCTATCTAGCAGTTTTCCGTATTTGAGATTTGGGTGCCCTTGATTGGTATTGCCACATGGATGTTCATCTCCTTTCTATTTTTAATGCATTATTTCAGTGGCCCTATTCCCAGCAAGGCTCCAAAGGACCATATTTCTCTAATACCTAAACCAGGCAAAGACCCCTTAGAATGCTCTATCATGCTATCTTGCTTCTGAATAACAATGTCAAATTCTTTGCAAGGATTCTATCATAAAACCCTTGCCTCCACTCTTATATCTAAACTACCATTGCCGTTTCCTAGATTCATACGGCTATCCGAAAAAAAAAAAAAAATCTACTCTGTTACTGTCTATGCATGCCAAGAAGACTGTAAATGGGTTAGGTTGGCCACAGATTAAGGAGCTTCTTTCATTTTTGGGTTTATGGCCCGCAAGGGCAGCAGAGTATTCTGAGCCTCTCTTCTACCGCCTCTGCCAGACTTTAAGTGAATGGATACCTTTCAGTCCCTCTTGGTATAGCCAATGGCTTTTTTAAATTTCATCACATCTTTTCCCCGGGTCTTCGAAGACTATAGTGCAATTTCCCAGATCAAAATTCATCTGCATAAATCAGAAACTCTGAACATTAATGTCTACACATTCAACATAAATTGCAAGATTCCTTCTCATTCACGGGGGCTAAAAAGTCCATCAAATGCTTGGGGATTCAAATATCAAAGGATTTAGATGGAATAGTGCAACATAACTTTCCTCCTTTACTGAAGGATATAGAGAGAGCGTTCACAAACTGCAATAATCTTTTCTGTTTGGTAGGATTAATCTAGTCAAAATGACTGTGCTTCCTAGGATCCTCTATCTCTTCAATACTATACCACTTTGCGTCTTGTGTACAATTATTAAAAAGTTATAATTCAGCTATAAACTCTTATCTGGAAGACCCCTAGATTAGAATCTTCTAAGCTTTATCTTCCAGGGGCTGAGAAAGGGAGGTATTGCATGTATATAAGCTATACCTGGCTGCCTATCTCTCTAAGGTAATCGCTTCTGTGATGTTCCCCAAGACTGGGTCGATTTGGTCTTTTGTGACTTTAAGATCTTGGATCCTTTGAATCTCCTTTGGTTGAAGCTGCATTTGTCCCATGCCCTTATCAGAACACACACAGTCCTACAAACCTTAATTAACACTTAGAACACAGCCAATGAGTCCTGCCATTTTGCTCTGCACCCCCCTCTCAGTGTCTTTCAAATTATGATAACCTAGCTTTTCCTCCAGGGAGGTTGATTCCCCCTCTTGCTGATGGAGGGAGCTAGAAGTTCACACTTTGGAGATTCTTCATTCAGACAATGGAATCGTATCTTTAGATTCTCGCTGTCAGAACAACTCTCTCTCTGCCCGACTGCATTGGCAATAAAGACAACTGCATCATTTTTATCATATTAGTCAGTGACAGGGAGCTCACTTCTTTTGAAACTCTCGGGTGTCAACAGCGACTTGCATTGTAAAACTTTATGCAAGTTGTATAGACTGTTAATGATACCCTCTAGCTCTAACAAACCTTGGTATTTTAGGTAATGGGGGGGACCTGGTCTATGTTGGCCCCAGTATCAATGACAAGGTATTTATACACTTATTAACTAGTGCACCTGATAGAACGCATAGAAAGATTAATTGCAAGCTTCTTAGTAGATGGTACTACACATCTCACAGACTAAAATGTTTCCATTCAGCTGTCTGCTTTGTTGAAGGTTGGAATTCAAGTAGGATTCTTATTTCATATGTGGAGGGCCTGTGATTGTATTATTCCCCTTTAGCAGAGAGTGAAAGGGGACAAACTCTGTCCTCACTTTGGATTTTGCCCTAGAGCCATTAATCTTTCTTACTTCAGCAATGGATGTGCTCCCTAGCGAGAGACGAAGTCCTCTCAGCTTTCTTCTGAATAGTGCTAGAGCGCTTATTTCATTGTTTTGGAAACAGAGCATCGACTTAATAGTGTTTAGCAAACATTTGAAGGGATGACCACACTGTTACTGTTCTGCAGAGGTCTGGTTCATGTATGCCCAAGAATAAGCTATGAACCTAAAGGGCGTAGGCTTTTTCTGCAGGATATAAGCTTGGTGAATGGTCGCCTTGGCCCAAGACACCATCATCACCTTGACATAGTTGGCCCGCAAGAGGGCCGTGTCAAAAGTCTGATTTTCATAAAGGCATTGTGTTACGAACATAATACTTGAAGTCCTTATGTTCAAATAATGAAGCTCATGCTCCCGTTTGTTAGAAAAAGCAGGACAAAAAAGGAAGGACAATTTTGTAATCAATTTGAAACTCAAACAACTTCAGGAAGAAACCCTACAGAACTTCACAAATATGCCCTATCCGAGTGAAATATCAGAAAGGTTTGTTTACAGGATAAAGCCTATATTTCAGTCACGTGCCAAACAGACACAATCATAAGTAGGTAGGCTGTCTTGAGAGTCAAGAACCAAAAGGCAAACATAAGAGAGAGGCTCAAAAGGAGATGTTAGAAGCACTCACAGGACCAAATTAAAGTCTCACAAAGGAGTGGGGAGTCATTTCTGAAGCCCAGCTTGCAGAAAGGCCATAAGAATTGGAAGACTGAATGAAAGGATGCAGCTGCGACTCCTGGTCTTCACACATTTGTTTAAAAAAAAAAAAAAAAAAAAGCTCCATACCCTATTATATGCTTTAAATGAAACCGGCTTCCAAGCCATCTTCACAGTGGCAATGACTGAATCAGAGAAACCCCTCTTTCTACGAATGGTGGCTTAAAGGGCCAAGGCATCAAAGCTAACGTCTCTACCTCTGGATGACATAGAAATCCTGAGATAGTGGATCCAGGAGAGAAGAGGATTTGTCTTACCTGTTAAATCCTTTTCTTTTAGTCCATACAGGTTACTGGTAACTTTGGTTAGGTGATACACCCCTTTAAGTGGGCAGGAACAATTCTAGAAGTAAATGCAGGGGGTGGAGCCTACCTTCCCTCCTTGGCTGCAGCTAGCCAATCAGCTCCAGTAAGATTTGAGACACTATTGACTAGATAGAAGGGAAAGAAGACTCCTGTTAGCATGACCCCGAAGGACCCCCACGGTCTGCCACAGGACAGCCAAGCATGGTCCCTTGACAGGGTGGGAGACCAGTAACCTGTATGGACTAAGAGAAAAGGATTTAACAGGTAAGACTAAAATCCTCTCTTCTCTGTCGTCCAATACAGATTACTGGTAACTTTGGGATGTCCAACCACTGAGTTTCCCAGAGGCGGGAAGTAAGGCAAGGACCAGGCGCAAGGCCCCCAAAGTCACCAGACCAGATATGAACCATCAGATCAGAGATAGCCCAACAAAACAAATGACGTGTCAACGGACACTGAACAGGGGTAACAACACCCCAGGAACTGTTACACAGCACACTGAACTAGAGAGCCAACAGGGCTTAAAAGTGAAGGAAGCACCAAAGAACCGAAGAAGATCAGAGATAAGCAAGACTGCCTCCAGGATCTTCCTCCCAAAACTTGCATCAGCTGATGTCAGCAGATCAACACAGTAGTGCTTCAAAAAGGTGTGCACAGACGACCAAGTGGCAGCCTTGCACAACTGATCAGCGGAGGCCTGATTCTTGTAAGCCCAAGAAGCCCCAATAGATCTAGTAGAATGAGCGTGACCCTAAAGGGAACAGGCTTCTTCCTTAGCTTGTAAGCCTTACGAAAAATGGACATGATCCAAGATGCAATAGTCACTTTGGATGCAGGTCTCCCTGCCCTGTGGCCTTCAGGAATGACGAACAGCAATTCAGAGTGCCTAATGGACTCAGTGCAATGTATATAAAACTTGAGACAACGCAACACATTTAACAAGTGGAGATCCCTCTCCTTGTCAGAGGTAGGGTCAGGGCAGAAAGAAGGCACCACCATCTCCTGATTTTTGTGGAACTCAGAGACCACCTTCGGGAGAAACTACTGAGAAAAGCGAAGCACCGCCTTGTGATTGTGAAACACTAAAAAGGGTGGTCTACAAGACAGAGCATGCAACTCCGCGACACCACAAACAGACACAATCGCCAGGAGAAAGGCCATTTGCCACATCAGCAGGCATAGAGGAATAGTAGCCAAGGACTCAAAGGGAGGGCGCTGAAGGACGGCCAAAACAAAGTTAAGATCCCACTGAGGAGCGGGAGTCTTGAAAACAGGACAAGTATGAGCAACGCCCTGGAAGAAAACCTTGACATCAGGAAGAATAGCAATGCAACTGAAAGAAAACAGAGTGAGAAGTCTGAACCTTAAGGGAACTCAAACTGAGGTCCTTATCCACACCGTCCTGCAAGAAAGCCAGGACCATAGGCAGATCAAAATCCTGAGAAAGGTCCCTATCAGCACACCAAGACAGAAAGGCCGCCTTAAGTAGGCCTTAGAAGAAACAGGTTTGCGGGCACTAAGCACAGTAGCCACCACACCAGAAGAAAAACCTTTCTTCAGTATTGAGCATTCAATTTCCAAGTCCTCAAAGCTAGACAATGAACATCCCCCTTCCACAGGTAACCCTGTAGAAGAAGATCCGGATGGCAAGGGAGCCGGAATGGCTCCTCCACAGACAGATCCAGAAGCTCCAGAAACCAAGCCTGTCAAGGCCAGTACAGAGCAATCAGAATGAGTGGACAGCGCTCCAGTCTCACTTTCCGTAACACCCTGTGCAACATGGGGAGGGGAGGAAAGATGTAAGCCAGAGGAAATAACCAAGGAATGGACACGGCATCCACCGCTACAGCTAGACGATCCCTCCAGAGAGAGTAGAACATCAGAACCTTACGGTTGTGTCTTGTCGCCATCAACTCGATGCAAGGAGGACCCCACTTCTGAACAATGAGGGTGAACATCTCTGGATGCAGTTCCCACTCTCCTCTGTCCACCGTGTGTCGACTGAGGAAGTCTGCCATGACGTTGTCTACGCCACAGATGTGCACTGTGGATATGGCAGGAACATGTTCTTCTGCCCAGGACAAAATAGCCTTGACCTCTAACCAAGCGGCGAGACTTCTTGTTCCGCCCT
Organism: Rhinophrynus dorsalis; assembly: GCA_037306005.1. NCBI lineage: Eukaryota > Metazoa > Chordata > Amphibia > Anura > Rhinophrynidae > Rhinophrynus > Rhinophrynus dorsalis. The sequence continues at coordinate 342,669,613 of CM074722.1, read as the reverse complement.
GCTTGTTGATGTAAGCCACGGCCGTGGCGTTGTCAGACTGGACCCGGACTGGGCATTGTTCCAGCTGGGGTGTCCAATGGCGACGAGAATAAAATATCACCCGAAGCTCCAATATATTGAAGGGAAGGAGAGATTCCTCCAGGGGCCACCGACCCTGTGCACTCAGGAGACCCAGGACCACTCCCCAGCTGGAAAGGCTGGCATCCGTCGTCGCCACAGTCCAGAAGGATACCAGGAAGGACTTGCCTTTCAGAAAATTGGAGAGGTTGAGCCACCACTACAAACTCCATTCCACGTGAAGAGGGAGGGATACTGACATCTTCAGAAGGTTCGGCTGACCCCTACACACCTGGATCACAAACCTCTGGAGTTCCCTGGTGTGAGCCATGGCAAAAGAAACTGCTTCTATGGTGGAGATGAATTTCCCCACTAGACAGGACAGCTTCTTGGCTGAAACTGGATCGTGAGCCAGAACAGCAGAAACCCTGTGGACGATCTGGTGAGCCACATCGTCCGTCAGAAACACCATGCTCTGCCGAGTGTCGAAAAGAAGGCCCAGGAAGACAGACGCTGGGATGGGACATGATCTGACTTGTCCATGTTGATGATCCACCCGTGATGGGTGACAGCATGAATGCAGTCCTGAACCTGCCGATGAAGAAGTTCCATAGAAGGGGCTTTCAGAAGCAGGTCTTCCATGTATGGAGTAACTCTGATGCTGTCCTGATGGAGGACGGATACTAAAGCTCCCAGGACACGGTTCAAGACTTGAGGAGCTCTAGCCAGACCAAAGAGAAGAGCTGAAAACCGAAAAAGCCCTTGGTCACAGGCAAATCTGAGATACTGCTGACTCTCTGGATGAATAACAATGTGTAGATACGTGTCCTGAAGATCCAGAGAGGCAAGGAATTCCCCCGGGGACATAGCAGCAATTGCCGTCCTTAGGGACTCCTGGTAATAATGAGTCTTGATCACAAAGGAATTAAGATCCTTCAAATCCAAAATGGGACGACAGCCACCGTCCTTCTTGGAGACCACAAAGAGGTTTGAGTAAAAACCAAAAACCCATACCTCTGTCCCGAACTGAAACAGGTTCCAGAACATCCTTGTCCAGAAGGGCCTGGATAGCTCCACTGAACAGACTGTGTTTTTCTACGCCCTGGGGCGTAAGAGGGGAAAAACCGAAAGGGAGGAAGAGTGACGAAAGGGATCCTGTACCCTTCAGCCACCACCTGTAAAACCCACCGGTCCGCCACTGAATCCTCCCAGACGCTGTGGTAGTGACACAGATGGCCACCCACAGCCAAGTGGGGACCTGGGTTAAGCGAATCATGCTGAAGAAGGCTTGGAAGAGACCTTAGGCTTCCATTGCTGTTTGGGCTTGGAGGAGGAATGTGGAACTGAGGGAACCGCCTGGTTCGCCGGACATGTCTCATTCTGGAAAGAACAAAAAAGCTGATTACGCTTGAGAGGAGTCTTCTTCCTGGGGACCAAAGGCAGAGGGGTACTCTTGCCCCCCTGTGGCCTCACTAATCAGCTTCTTATGATCTGGCCCAAACAAAGAGGTGCCTTGAAAAGGCAATGAGAGCAAAGCTTTCTTGGAAGCAGCGTCAGCAGACTAGATGTTGAGCCAAAGAGCTTGTCTGGCAACCACAGACATGGTGGAAACCCTTGCCACCAAACGGATGGCATTAAATAAGGCAGCAGAAACATAGTGCTGGGCCTCAGAAATGTTGGTAAGAAGCCGCAACATATCCGAAGTAGGAGTAACCTGACAGACAGCCAGGGTGAGCTGTTCAGTCCAGACAGCAATGGCCTGGTTCACCCATGCCGCAGCGAAAGCTGGACGCATGGCAGTACCAGCAGTGGCAAAAATGGACTTGAGGGAGACCTCAATATTCTTGTCAGTCCAGTCTTTCAGAGCGGAAGCATTAGCAACTGGCAAGCCTGGAGACAGGAGCATCCACTTTGGGGGGGATGAACCCACAGAAGGTTTCCTGTCCTGAGAGTTCCACTCATCAGACACAAAGCGGTCAAGAGTGGGGTTAGGTGGAAAACAAGTTTAGGCCCTTTTAGGCTCCTGAAATACATCAGAGGAATCCAAATTAGGATAGTTAAGATGGCTCTGATCAAGCCCTCAGCAGAGGGGTCAGGATCAGCCTCAAAGGGGTCCCCAAAAAACTGAGTGGAGCCCACAGCAGAAAATTCCTTGACATCCAAATCCACCAACAGTTCCTCCTCAGCGGAATCTGATATGTCACGTACTCCCTGTGGTTTTCGGCAGGGAAGATCTGACAGAAGGGGTCTGCCAGGAGTGGAAGACCCCCCCCCCCCTGCAACTGGGATGGAAAGAGTTGCAATGTAGACCGGAGGGCATAAATGACCAGAGAATTCTCTAGGTAACCCTGAACGACATGAGGAGCAATGCGCAATAGGGGACACAGAGACCCCAGCATCCTTAGTCTTAGGCCTGGCCCCAAGCTTTAACGGATTAGACATTCTCACAGTGTCAAAACATTTAAAGTATAAGGAATCACCCAAGTAGAGTATGTAAGATTAAAATTTCACCCCAGAAATCGCTAAAATGCACTATCTGGCAACTGAAGGGTTAATCGGCAGAGGAGAGAAGGAGACTCCAAGCTCTGTGTAGGATACTCGTTCAGGAAAAGGCACAAAATGGCTGCCACGGCAGGAGCCAATCAGAAACGAGCGCGTGAAACAATCGCTCATGGGAAATGGTTTTCCCAGAAAAAGTACCCAACAGTGCCCGAAGCCCCATGAGCCCCCCAACACACATAAAACGTTAACCGGATGACAGAGCAAGGGCAGACAATTAAAATGAGCCATCTCTGAAGTTGCTACATTGAGCGGTTGCAGAGATATGTTCCAAACTGTACAGTCCCATAGAAGTGAATGGAGCAATGGCGTCTATGTGGGTAAAGTGCGCCGGAACACAAATTTTGCAAAGTTGAAACTGTGAATTAAAATTACATGAAACATCACTAGAATATGTTAGCAGACCCAAAAAAACACTGAACCCAGTAGGGAAAGTGCCAATAAACCCCTAAAAGATGCAAAACCAGCAGCTAAAGGGTTAAGTTACCACAGAAACTTTCTCCAAAACACCCAACAGACATATAGATAAACCCAATGAGTGCAGGATTGTGCAATAGGAACTCCAAAGGAAAACCCCTGTGCGGAGGGGCACTGTGGGACATGTGGACCTGCAGCACTCAAAGGGTTGCTCATCTTTCCTGCAGATCTTCTGTCTTCAGATTACCATGTATTAAGAAGAAGCCTCAGTGGGCAACTCCTGAGGAAAGAGCTTGAACCCAAGATTTTCCTCCCAAGGCTTAAGGTCCACAAAAACCACCTGGATACTGAGCTAGCCACATCGAAGGGCATTGTCAGTTACGGTAATCCGCCTAATGTTGTATTCCACATCTAACAGAAAATTAAAACATTAGCTAAATCTATAGCAGAACTGTTCTCTTGCGTGTGTCTTCACCAAGGAACAAATCTTTCTGGAGCTGATTGGCAAGCTGCAGCCAAGGAGGGAAGGTAGGCTCCACCCCTCCCCACGCATTCACTTCACACATTTACTTCTAGAATTGTTCCTGCCTACTTAAAGGGGCGGATTGCCTACCCAAAGTTACCAGTAACCTGTATTGGAAGACAGAGAAAGATTAATTTGTTCAGAAAAAAATGTCAACCGCCACAGGGAAATGGTCCAGAAATACACCTATGAACTGGGCAATCCAACTCCAGGGAATCCAGCAATGGGAGCTCTCCTAATAGGGGATTATACATCCCCATATCTAAGTAAAAATAAAAAAAGAAGACTCAAATCTATGAGAAAAGTGCCAGCTTGCAGTTTCCTGAGGCTAAGTCACTTGAAACTGAGGGGTGTGGATAAAACTGGAGGGAAAGAATGGAGTCTCCACCTCAAAGGCCCCCCCTTTCCTGAAGTGCCCTGCCCTATGGAGGAAGGGAAATTTACCCCATCATCTTGTATTCCAAACTTGTTATGAGAAAATTATATTTAAGTGTATAAATGTACATAAATGTACATGGTGCCAGTCTAACCAAAACACCACAGAAATGTGGCTGCCAGACAAACATACCAGGATGTTCTCAGGTCCTGTGTACTCTGAAAGCATAAAGGTAATGTCCTCTTCAGTCTCCAGACTCTTATGTACTATTCAAATTTCTGCTCAGATCATCTAAGCAGAAAGTGGGAGAGAGGGCTGATGATGCATACCAACCTCAAAGAGCCTTATGGTCCTTGTTTAAAGGGATAGTAATACATAATTTTGCCAAATGTTCATCTTGTAGGTAGGCATTTAAAAAATAAATGAAATGCCCCCAGTCCCATCTCTCAAACCTTTATGGTTTGAGAGATATTCACTGTGAAAGTTCCCCCTCCCATTATGTCAGCTCTCTGGTTGACTGTAAGGGAATCCGGTCCCGGAACTGGCAGAGGCTCTTCAGCAGAGCCGAGATCGCGTTATTGAAAAATAAATCCTTCACTGGAATGGTCTACAAAGTGTGCTTGATGATGTATTACTATCCCTTTAAGTCAACAATGAAGGCCAGAGGTGGGAGCCCACCTAATAGGGGATTACACAGCCCCATGCATGCAGGAAAAAAAAAAAAAAGAAAAGAAAAAAAAAAGGCTAAGAAAGAATTAAAAACTGAACATGTATGTTGTGGTGATAAAGGGAAGCAGGGAGGGGGCCTCCATCTTTGAGAGCCTTTTAAAGCAAGAGCCCTGCCTTCCTGCCTGAAAGATACTATACCCCATGGTTTCACATAAGAGAAATTAGGCTGGTTTACTTGCCAAGGGCAGCTCTTTAGCTTGCTTAAACAGGCCCTTTTTTTTATAAAGCTACACTAATGCAATACTGGAGCAAAACAAGTGCTCCATAGGGAGAAATTACAATGATCATTGATTAAAAAGGAGCATTTAACTTTTTGAATACTAGAGAGGGCTCCAACACATTGCTTCATAATGTATTTGAAACCTCTCTGGCATTCAAAAGTTGAAAAAAGAAAAAAATAAAGCTCAATTTACATCAAAGGGAACTGGTCCAGTCCTTTTTAGTACACCAGTCTCAGACTTCTCTCTTGCCCGCTCCTTACCCTGTTTGGCGCAGTTTAGTGCTCACTCAAAAGCGAAAAAATACAGATTAAGTTCTTCCAACTTAACTCCACTCTCCTGTGTTTCTTCCTCATGACATTCCAAATTATATCATCGATGGCATCACTGAGATGTATGGACACTACTTTTAAACCGCAAATGGCATCTCCCAGCACTGACACATCTTATACAAAATACATCATTTACTGTAACGGTCATTCAATTATGAGATTACTTCTGTCACAGATTTGTCACATGGTGACATGGCAAATATCAATTACATCACAAATAATTTCAATCTCATCATTGACTGACAGTTACAGTAAGTGACAAATATTTTGTATAAGATTTAGTGTCAGTGCTAGGAGATGTGCAGAACTCCAAGTTAGGATTTGTAGACATTTTATGCTATAATTTTAGTGTACTTTTATTACTGTGTGCAATGTTAGTGGTGCACTAAAGATTAATGTTATTTCGCAATGATTGGAGCAGAATAAGGCTGTGTAGTACAGTAAGGAACATAGTTTGGTGTACTGTTTTGTTATTTTAGTGTTGCTGCTGGCTCATGATGCGCATTAGTGGCTAAAAATTAGGAGGTGAAGAGATGGTAGAGCAGTGTTGCAATGTATTGTTGTTGATCTGTTATGATGAGCCATATTAACAGGGTCACTTGTGATGTCACCAGTGATACCACTGATTATGTCTTGAGAGGTCAACAGCAAAGCAAATGGGGAAGTGGTGTTAAGCAGTCATTTTGGTGCATGTTCCTTCTTCAAATTTCCTTTAGTGGCCTTATCTTACCAGTAAGAGGTTTCAAGGAAAAATAGGTCTAAGAAAAAGGAGACCAGCTGAAAAAGAGAGGCCCAATTAATGGTGGAGATATCAAAGCTAGCATTTTTAAGGTTTGTGAGGAAGCCGAGAATTGTTAGGTCCATGCTCCTTAATTCTGTATTTATTAAGACAAAAGTTTTTTTCCGACTACAAGGCACTGCCTATTTAATAGATACACATCATTCTAAACAAGGATAGGCAACAGCTGAACTGTTATGGACTTCAACAACTGAAGGGGCCCATCCCTGTACTAAACATATTCAGATATAATCAAGTTACATTGGACTTCACTATTAATCTATATGGAAGCATGTATTATCTATAGCAGTGTTTCTCAACTCATGTCCTCAGGATCCACTAAAAGGCCCATGATTTGATGATTTTCTTGTGAAAGCACAGGTGAGTTAATCAATGTGAACGA